>CP106716.1:62284859-64784859 GCA_025503065.1 Gossypium bickii | reverse complement strand
CATAATGGGAGTAATATCTTAGGCCACTTGATTGAGTGAGACTAGAAATGCATGGCCATGCTCAAATAAGTTGACATGAGATGTCATACTAATTTGTATATCATAGTCTACTCAAGATATCAAGAAACATGGGATGGACTATACAAGTGTGACTATTCCATGACTTGTGTCCATTCTGGAGATAAAGGACTTAAGGATTAATGCATGAAAGGTTAATCACAAAAAGTTATGTGGAATCATGACTTCTTGTAACTTAGGTAGCAATGATGCATTGCTAGATGCCACTCATTGTTTGTGACATTAGAATCGTTCTATTATTATCGCTAACGTTGCAAGAACCTCAGGGTCACACCCTATGGTTTAAATGAACGAATAAAATATAATTGGTATTGTTTTTTTTGGTTGTCACATGAATTAAATTAATTAAAGAATTAATTTAATTGGGCAATCAAATATTGAACATATTATATGTACAAGGATGTTGTACACATAATGACAACATAATTCTATTAATAAATGAATTTGATTCATATATAAATTTAAATAAATATAGTTTACCGAAATCCTTATTATAATTAATGTAATTATAATTTTCGGTTAAAAACTTTATTGTATTTATTTAACATTCAAGAGATACCAATTATGAAAGGGAATTAAAAGGATACCAAATAATGGGCCCAATGAAAAAGATACCCATTATAAAAGGCCCAATTAAAAGGATACCCAATATAAAAGGTATTTAAAAGAGACAAAAAAAAAAACCCTAATAGATTGCTTGTTAGGTCTAGCAGCCGTCAAGCAAATAAACCTCCAAAATAGTTTTGGAGATTTCTTCCGTTCATAGTCAAACCGGGTGGATCACGTAGAGGCCGACATCGAAAAAGGTTGTGGCTTGATTCGACAATGAGATCAAAACTCTTGTTGCCAAGGCGTCGCCGTCTCTCGATTTAAGTTTTGGTAATTTCGAAACCTTTATTTCACCCCGATTCGTTCCTCACACATGGATTCCTGATTTGGATCGCCGGATCTAATTTTATTCTGCTGCGCCATGGGTTCCGGCGTTCCAACATAAGGTACCATGTAATGGTACAAAGTACTCAGGTACGTTTCCTAATCCTACTAGGATTATGAATACATGTTATATATAATATATGAAAAGTGATAAGAATGTGAATTAAGGCATGATGTGCATGATATGTATGATATGGGGCATTCGGGTTATATGAAAAAGGGGAAGTGAATGTGGTGACTCCGGTCACATTATCTGAATGTGGTGACTTCGGTAACATTATTTGAATGTGGTGTCACATGACACAAATATTATCTGGTGGCTATGCCACGAAAATTATAAGGGCGATGAGAATGTCGTCTGCACCGGCAGCCTTCGATGGTGTGTAGCGGATGGAGGGTTGACTTAGGAGTCCCCACGGTGTGTAGGTTGGTACGGGTGATGTGTAGCGGATGGCTATCTAGGCTTCGGGTTCGGGTTTGCATCATATTAATTAAATGTTATATGTACATGTATGACTTGATATGCCTGAATTTGTTAGGACTTAGGGTTGGTTATACACATTGTGTCTATATGACTCACCCCGTTGTGGGAACATTTTCAGGTGACGATCAGTGATGGACCGGGTCGGCAGAAGCTTAGGGGTGGCCATGCTCCGTAAAGAATTTTATTTTATTTGGACTTCCTATTTTACGTACTTGGAATTTAAATTTTGGGATTTATTTTGATGTAATAAGGCCATAATTGAATTACTTTATTTTACTTTTATTCATTATGTTACGAAATTTTTATCAATTAAAGATCAAATAAATTTATTCTAAAATAAACTCTAAATGTTTTGCCACCTTAATTAAAGGGTTTTCAATGTAAAATAAACCTATTTTCAACTCGAGCCCAACCCAAAAACAATTCTTTTTCCAAACACACAGTTTTTCTAAAGTAACAAAATAATTTTGAACTGGTTTACATCAAGGAACATACCAGATCCGGTCAGGGCTCGTGGGTCAGGTGTGGGGTGTTTAATGTATAGATTAAGAAAAGAGAAAATCGGACTTAGATCGAGGCAAGAACAAAGTGCTCAATTGATCGACTTATATTGTTGTTTCAACGTCCGAGGTAAGTTAGTGTATAATACGAATTGTTTAAATTATGGTCACATGTTATGTAATGAATGGACATGTGGTTGTTGAGTTAGTAATGCGAAATGTGAGTTTGAAGAGATGTGGCACTAAGTGTGCATAAATAGAATTAATATAGTGGTGAATGGCACTATGTCTGTGAGATAAAGAAAGCACCGACTATATTAGTTTGCACTATGTGTGCGAAATCGAGTTAAATTTGGTTTAATGTAAAGGCACTAAGTGTGCGATGATAATAAAGCTTCGGCTAAGTAATAGGCACTAAGCATGTGAGTAAACCATATGGTTAAAAAAGATTGAGTGATTTATGGCATCAAGCATTATGTGGTATATGCGATAAGTAAATATGTGACGGAACAGGTATGTACAGAACCTATGTGGTTGATTATTTTGTGTATGAAATAGATGGTTGATTATGTGAAAGAAAGTTAAGGAGGATTAGATTATGAAACATTTTAAATGTTTGTACATAAACCTTGAAATGTAGTATGAATATGAGTAATGGCCTTGGATGAATTTGAATGGTGATGAGAATTGAGCTATGTGTTAATTAATTTTGCATATTCTTTGAAATGTTGAGTTATTTGTATTATATTACGAACATACTAAGCTTTGAAGCTTACTGTGTAAAGTCTTTCTCTGTTTTACAGTGTCATTAAAGTTAGCTCAGATCAGGGAATCGTCAGCGACTCAATCACACTATCGGACATCTATTTTGGTACTTTTGGAAGTTGTATCTTTAGTATATGGCATGTATAGACTAGCAATTATGGGATGTTTTGAGATGTTTAAATCTTGTCATGTGATATGACTTGATAATTTAATGACTTTAGTATATGTTTTGGATATATGAAAATGATGGTTATAATGTCTATGTGTGGTTCTAGGTGAATGGTTAATATGGTATGATTTGGTGAAATGGAAATGGTATGTTTCAAACTTGAATTGGTTGATAAGAATGGTGATTTAAATGTATGCTCTTGAAGTTGTAAGGGAGAATGTAGGTTGACACAAATTTGGAATGCAATTCGGCCTTGTAAATGGCCTATAATTGTCCACACGGGGGAGCACACAGGCGTGTGTCTCGCCTGTGTCCAATACTGTTTGTATTCGAAGCAAGTTAGGATGTCACTCTAGTTGGACACACGGGCGTGTGACTGACCGTGTGAGCAAGTCAATAACCCCCTAAATCTCACACGACCTGGCTCACGGGCGTGTCTAGTGGCCGTGTGGACAAGTCAGTATGTATGCCCTGTTTCACCACGGCTTGGACACACGGGTGTGTCTGATGTCGTGTGAGGCACACGGCCTGCCCACACGAGCGTGTGACCTCTGTAAATTTGAAAATGTTTAAGTTTTGAAAAAATTTTATATGTGTTCGGTTTAGTCCTGACCCCTTTCTAATGCATGTTTAAGGTCTCGTATACCTTATTAAGGGACTTTGTGTCAACAATTAATTATGATTTGATTATGTATGAGTTATGGATGTTTAAATGTTATGAATTGATCAGAAATACCTCGTAACCCTAGTTCGGTGTCGGATATGGGTTAGGGTTGTTATATTTTATTAGTATCAGAGCTACGGTTTAGTCGATTCTAGGACTAAAGTAACGTGTGAAAGTCTAGCTATAAATGCCATATATATTTTTGTGATAGTGTGATGATTCCTAACAATTAAAAATGTGTTTTCGTTTAGTAAATGGATCCCGAACGAGTAGTAGCTGACAATGTCGAAAGTTATGCTCCTGCTCCTGCTTAAGGGACAGCGTCGGCTGAACCTAGGTCGATTGCTAGTACTCATGAGTGAGAGGCAAAACAAGCCTTCTTCCAAATGATGAGTGAATGGTTTACGGAGTTTATACGAACGAATCCAACTGTTCAACCACCTCCGCCCCTGTAAATTTCTGTAGTGCCACAAGTTACAAATCCGATCTGATTGAGTAAACCTCTAGTAGATAAAATTCATAAATATAGGGCCGAAGAGTTCAGGGCTACAATTGATGATGATGCTGAGCGAGCTGAATTTTGGCTTGAGAATACCATTAGAGTGTTTGATGAATTATCATGTACTCCGGATGAATGCCTTAAATGTGCTATTTCATTATTGAGAGATACGGCATATCATTGGTGGAAAACATTAACATATGTGGTTCCAAGAGAAAGAATCACTTGGGATTCCTTTCAAGCTGAATTTCGGAAGAAATATATCAATCAACAGTTTATAGATCAGAAACGTAAAGAGTTGTTTGAGCTCAAACAGGGCCTATGTCTGTTTCGGAATACGAGCAAGCATTTGGGAGATTGAGCCAGTATGCGCGAGAATGTGTTTCGATAGAAACTACTATGTACAAATGATTCATCAAAGGATTGAATGAAGACATTAAACTTCTAGTTGGAATTCTTGATTTGAATGAATTTGTGGTATTGGTTGAAAGAGCCTGTAAAGCTGAGGAGCTTAGTAAAGAAAAGAATAAAGCAGATTCAGAAGCTAGAGACGAAAGAAAAAGGTCGATGAGTAAGTCGTATCATTCTTTATCAAAGAGATTCAGAGATGCAAACAATCACTCAAATGTTTCATTTAGACATTCGAGTAAAGATCGTGTGAAACAAAATACTGGTCCTAAAACTCAAACTCCAATGGAATCAAGTGTTGGAAGTGTTAGAAGCAATAAGCCTGAGTGTAGACAGTGTGGGAGACGTCATATCAGAGAATGCTAAGGCAAGTATAATAATAGAGTTTGCTATAAATGTAGATCATGAGATCACTTTATTCGAGATTGCCCGGAGTTGGCTAAAAAAGATAATATTCAAAGTATGAGGCCGAGTAATATGATAGCTAGGGGTAGACCACTCAGAAATGCAGGAAATGTAAGTGGTAGTCAGAGAGGAACTACAGATATAGCTGTAAGATCCGAGGCGAGAGCACCTGCCAGAGCCTATGGTATTCGCTCTCGCAAAGAAGCCTCATCTCCAGACGTCATAACCTGTATTTTTACTATTTTCAATACTGATGTGATTGCGTTGATAGATCCAGGATCTACTCATTCATATGTGTGTGTAAACTTAGTATCTAGTAAGACTCTGCCTGTTGAGTCTACTGAGTTTGTAATTAGAGTATCGAACCCCTTAGGCAAATGTGTTCTGGTTGACAAAGTGTGCAAGAATTGCCCGTTGATGTTTTGGGATAATTATTTTTCTACTAATCTGATGTTGGTACCCTTTGATGAATTTGATATAATTCTGGGTATGGATTGGCTAACTTTGCATAATGCTATTGTGAATTTCAGATGGAAAAGTATTGATTTGAGAAGTCAGAATGGTGAGATAATTCAAATTGAATCCAATGATTTGAATGGGCTACCTGCTATAATATCTTCGATGAAAGCTTTTAATTATGTGAAAAGGGGGTATGAAGCTTATTTTGCATATGTGATAGATACAAAAGTGACAGAAAATAAAGTTGAATCTGTGCCTGTGGTTTGTGAGTTCCCTGATGTGTTTCCTGAAGAACTACCGAAATTACATCTGATACGAGAAGTTGAGTTTGGTATTGACTTAGTGCCAGGGACGACTCCTATCTCAATAGCTCTGTATAAAATGGCATCGATAGAATTGAAAGAGTTGAAGTGTTAGTTGCAAGAGTTGATAGATAGAGTATTTGCTCAACCAAGTTTCTCACCCTAGGGTGCTCCTGTGTTGTTCGTGAAAAAGAAAAATGGCACTATGAGGATGTGTATTGACTATTGACAGTTGAACAAAGTAACAATAAAGAATAATTATCCTCTACTACGAATTGATGATTTGTTTGATCAGTTAAAAGGAGCTACAGTGTTTTTGAAAATAGACTTGAGATTAGGCTATTCTCAGTTGAGAGTCAAAGAATCAGATGTGTCGAAAACTGCTTTCAGAACGAGGTACGGACACTATGAAATTTTAGTTATGTCTTTCGGACTAATGAATGCTCCTGCGGTATGTATGGATTCGATGAACCGGATATTTAGATCGTGTTTGGATCGATTTGTAGTTATATTTATTGACAATATTTTGATTTATTCTTGTGATCACACACAACATGCCATACATTTGAGAATCGTGTTACAGACTCTGCGTCATAAGCAATTGTATACAAAGTTTAGTGAATGTGAATACGGGTTGTGCGAAGTTGGTTTTCTGGGACATATAGTGTCAGGTGCAGGGATACGAGTTGATCCGAACAAGATTTCAGCAATTCTAAAGTGAAAACCTTTGAGAAATGTGTTTGAAGTCCGTAGTCTTCTGGGACTAGCGGGATATTATAGATGGGTTTTGAAAGGCTTCTCGATGATTGCAACTCCATTGACGAAATTGCTACAGAAAGATGTTAAATATGAGTGATCAGAAAAGTGTCAGAAGAGTTTTGAACAATTTGATAGTGGCATCAGATCGTCAGAAGTCTTATACATATTTGAAATGGAAAGATATTGAATTTAAGATAGGTGATAAAGTATTTTTGAAAGTGTCTCCGTGGAAGAAAATACTTCGATTCGGCAGAAAAGGCAAATTGAGTTTGAGGTTCATCGGGCTATATAAGATTATTGAACGTATCGAGCCAGTTGCATATAGAGTCATGATGCCATCTGAGTTAGAGAAGATTCATAATGTGTTTCACATATCAATGCTTAGACGATATAGATCTGACCCATTGCATGTGATTGCCCCTACTGAGGTTGAGATTAAATCAGATTTATAGTATAACGAAGAACCGATTCAAGTTCTGACTCGTGAGATCAAAGAATTGAGAAATAAGAAAAATCCTTTATTAAAAGTGTTGTGGCACAAATATGGAGTTGAAGAGGCTACATGGGAGCCTGAAGATGTTATGAGAGAGTAATATCCGAATCTATTCACTGGTAAGATTTTCGAGGACGAAAATCCCTAAAGGGGGAGAGTTGTAACAGTCCGGTTTAGCTCCTAGTCGGAATAGTGGTTTTGGGACCATAAATTCGAGGTTAGAAAAATATTTTAATATTATTTTTAGTGTTTACAGTATGTGATTAAGCATGTGTGAAAAATCTGTGTGAAAATTTTATCATTTGTGTGACTATTTGTGAGAAAAGACTTAATCGCATAAAATGAAAAGTTGTGTGCTAATTATTAAAGTGCTTAGTTGTCATGGCTTATTAAATGAAAGGTCCTTATGTTGATATTAGACCATTGATAGTGGAATTTGACATAAATGTCCATTAAATGAATGAAATTTTAATGTTTAATCAAGGGATAAAATGGTAAGATCACAATTAAGTTAATATTAATTATAATAAAACATAAATTAGTGGCATTTGTGTTCATCTCCTACCGAAAATTGAAAGAAAAAGAAAAGAAAAAGAGCTAGTTAGGTTTGGCAAGCTCAAGCTTTAATTGGTATGTGTTTTTAACTCGGTTTTTGATTATTTTTATGTTTTTGTGATCGTTGCTTAGTATTTTATTAAGCCCATGCCTCAAATTCTAATTTTGATGAAGATTGTGAGTTACGCCATTGATGAATTCATGAGTTTTGTGATGTTTGATGATGAATTATGCAAGTTTGGTGTTTGATATACATGTTTTATAAAGTGATTTTTGATGAATTTGAGTATTATGGGCTAAATTGTGAAAATGAGAAATTGAAGGACTAAAATGTAAAATAAATGAAATATGTGGGTTTGTATGAGCTAGGGGAAAATTCGGTTAAGCATGTACAAAATGAAATTATGTGTAATTGGTGATTTTATGAAATAGGGACTTAAATGTTAAAATGTGAAAATGTGAGGGCTATTTTGTAAAATGATCAAACTATATGTATTTGGATTGAATTGAATTATTTGGTGAATGAATGAGCTAAATTTGAATATGTATAGATTAAGAAAAAAGAAATTCGGACTTAGATTGAGGCAAGAACAAAGTGCTCAATTGATTGACTTATATTGTTGTTTCAACATACGAGGTAAATTCATGTATAATACGAATTGTTTAAATTATGTTCACATGTTATGTAATGAATGTAGATGTGGTTGTTGAGTTAGTAATGCAAAATGTGAGTTTGAAGAGATGTGGCACTAAGTGTGCATAAATAGAATTGATACAGTGGTGAACGGCACTATGTGTACGAGATAAAAAAAGCATCGACTATATTAGTTGGCATTGTATGTGCCAAACCGAGTTAAATTCGGTTTAATGTAAAGGCACTAAGTGTGCAATGATAATAAAGCTTCGGCTAAGTAATAGGCACTAAGCGTGTGAGTAAACCATATGGTTAAAGAAGATCGAGTGATTTATAGCATCAAGTATTATGTGGTATATGCGATAAGTAAATATGTGATGGAACAGGTATGTACTGAACCCATGTGGTTGATTATTCTGTGTATGAAATAGATGGTTGATTATGTGAAAGAAAGTTAAGGAGGATTAGATTATGAAGCATTATAAATGCTTGTACATAAACATTGAAATTTAGTATGAATATGAGTAATAGCCTTGGATGAAATTGAATGGTGATGAGAATTGAGCTATGTGTTAATTAATTTTACATATTAAATTTGAAATGTTGAGTTATTTTTATTATATTACGAACTTAATAAGCTTCAAAGCTTACTGTGTGAAGTCTTTCTCTGTTTTACAGTGTCATTAAAGCTAACTCGGATCAGGGGATTATCAGCGGCTTAATCACATTATCGGACATCTATTTTGGTACTTTTGGAAGTTGTTTCTTCAGTATATGGCATGTATAGACTAGCAATTATGGGATGTTTTGAGATGTTTAAATCTTGTCATGTGATATGGCTTTATAGTTTAATGACTTTAGTATATGTTTTGGATATGTGAAAATGATGGTTATAATGTTTATGTGTGATTTTAAGTGAATGGTCAATATGGTGTGATTTGGTGAAATGGAAATGGTGTGTTTCAAACTTGAATTGGTTGATAAGAATGGTGATTTAAATTTATTCTCTTGAAGTTGTAAGGGAGAACATAGGTTGACACAAATTTGGAATGCAATTTGGCCTTGTAAATGGCCTATAATTGTCCACACGGGGGAGCACACGGGCGTGTGTCTCGCCTGTGTTCAATACTGTTTATATTCGAAGTAAGTTAGGATGTCACATGAGTAGGACACACGGGCGTGTGACAGACCATGTGAGCAAGTCAATAACCCCCTAAATTTCACACGATCTGGTACACGGGTGTGTCTAGTAGCTGTGTGAACAAGTCAGTATGTATGCCCTGTTTCGCCACGGCTAAGACACATGGGTGTGTCTGATGCCGTGTGAGGCACACGGCCCACCCACACAGGCGTGTGACCTCTGTAACTTTGAAAATATTTAAGTTTTGGTAAAATTTTATGTGTTCGATTTAGTCTCGACTCCTTTCCAATGCATGTTTAAGGTTTTGTGTACCTTATTAAAAGATTGTGTCAATGATTAATTATGATTTGATTATGTATGAATTATGGATGTTTAAATGTTATGAATTGATAGGTAGTAACTCGTAACCCTAGTCCGGTGTCGGATATGGGTTAGGGGTGTTATAATGTGGGCCCACACGGGCAGATCACATGGGCGTGTGGGCCCTTTTTCACCGAAATGTTTTTAAGGTTGCACGAGTCGCCCAAGTCGACTGTGAACCTACTGTAGGGTTGGTAAACGCTACTTAGATCCCTAAATGTGTGAAATTGACTGAATGATATTTGTACTGGGCATGTTAATATATGAACTAAATATATGTACTAAAATTGCATAATAGCTTGTCATCCATTGTGTGTTGCATTGCATTGGGTTGGGGTTGTTATTCCGAGGAAGTGTACTAAAAGGATTTAAGCCTAATTTACTGGCAGCTCAGCTGAAAACTACTATATTGTGCCGCATTCGATCCTACCTAGAGTGTAGGGATGAATCGGTTGATTATATCCCTACATGAAGTGAAGGGTTGGACAGAGATGGTGTGTAAAGGCTGGCTAGGTAAGATTTTGCTACTGCATAACTGTTACTGCTACTGATACTAAGATGGGCTAAGGCCCTACTACATTTTTGACACTGTACTGAGATGGGCTAAGGCTCAAACTATCACTGATACTAAAAAGGGCTTAAGCCCAAGACTATTCAACTATGCACTGTGAATACTGATTGTTTGTTTATTTCTGCGGGATTACACATTGAGTTGTAATTTAAGGACCCTCTGGGACTTTGGTTTTAAATTTGGGTTTTTATTTATTTATTTTACTTTATGGATTTATACCTGCTTGTCATAGGAAATTCGGTTTTCAAAAAGTTAAAGTAATTTCTAAATGCATGATCCCCTAAACTATTTTATTAAAGCTTCCGCAACGAGGGATGTTTCAAAACAAATGTTTTAAATGAATAAAGACGACTTCCTGAGTTCTAACAAAGGTTTACTAAAGATAATAACATAGAATGTTTTCATCATAACAACGAGGTTTCAAAAACACTATCGTGTGACATTGCCAGATACAACTATAACATCTAGGCTGGGTTTGGGGTGTTATACGTACAGACTATTCCCTCGATATATGCGCTGAGTTATATATTTTCGAAGTTGTAAAATTACACGGAGTGCCTACCTTTATTGTTTCGAATAGAGATCCGAGATTCACTTCACGATTTTGGAAGAAACTACAAGAGGCATTAGGTACAAAATTACATTTCAGTACCGCATTTCACCCGAGACAGATGGTCAAACTGAGTGAGCTATTCAGATACTTGAGGATATGTTGTGTTGTTGCATTCTCAAGTTTAGGGGTAGCTGGGAGAAATATTTACCACTGATTGAATTTGCTTACAATAATAGCTTTCAATCAAGTATAAAGATGGCACCATACGAAGCTCTATACGGTCGTAAATGTTGAACACCATTGTACTGGATTGAGCTAAGCCAGAATAAGAGTCACAGAGTTGCTCTGATCAGGGAAACAGAAGATAAAGTGAAAGTAATTCATGATAGTTTTAAAGCAGCATCAGATCGACAGAAATCTTACGCAGACTTGAAACGGAAAGATATTGAGTTACAAATTAGGGATAAAGTGTTTCTGAAAGTGTCACCATGCAAAAAGATATTGAGGTTTGGTCGAAAAGGGAAATTGAGTTCGCGATTCATCGAACCGTATGAAATTAATGAGCGAGTCGAACCAGTAGTTTATCGACTATCTTTACCATCTGAGTTAGAGAAAATACATAATGTATTAAATGTGACGATGCTTCAACGATACCGATTTGACCCTTCACATGTCGTTTCCCCGACTGAGCTTGAAATTCAATCAGATATGTCATATGCTGAAGAACCGATTCAAATTCTAGCTCGTGAAATCAAAGAGCTGAGCAATAAGAGAATTGCATTAGTGAAAGTATTATGGCAACAACATGGGGTTGAAGAAGCTACGTGGGAACTCGAAGATGCTATGAGAAATCAATACCCTAACCTATTCACTGGTAAGATTTTTGGGGACAAAAATCCTTAAGGGGGGAATTGTAATAGCCCGATTTTAGCTAAGTCGAAACAGTGGTTTCTGAACCACAAATCCAATGTCAGAAAATTATTTTAATATTATTTTTGGTGTTTATAGCATGTTATTTGATATGTGTGAAAATTTCGTGAGCTAATTTTATCGTTTAATTGCCCAATTTGAGAAAAGGACTAAATCGTGTAAAATGCAAAAGATGCATTTTACCTGTTAAATGTGTTTAATTGCTATGGTTTATTAAATGAAAGGTCCTTATGATGTTATTAGACCATTGATAGTGGATTTTGACATAAAAGGGCATTAAATGGATGCTTTAAATGTTTCTAATTAAAGGTTAAAATTGGAAATTAGTAAATAAGCTTATTATTAAGTAAAACAAAATCAAAATTGGTCTTCATTTCATCCTCTTCAACCGATTTTCTTGAAAAACATGAGGCCTAGCATTTTGTTAGTTGAATGTTTGATTAAGAATGTTCTTTGCTTGGGTTTTGAAGATTTTTACGTTTTTGATATCGTTACTTTGTATTCTAGCTAGCCCATGCCTTAATTTTTGAAGTTTTTAATGATTTTTTGAAGTTCCATTGATGAATACTTGAGCTTTTGAATGGTTGATGATGAGAAATGAATATTTGTTGATAGTTACACAAGTTTTGTTAAGTGATTTTAGCTAAAAATACATTTTAGGGATTTAATTGTGAAATATGCAAATTGAGGGGTTTAAATGTGAATTAAATAAAAGTGTTGGGCTGCTAGAGACCTATATGAAATTCGGCTAGGCTTGGGTTTAATGAAATTTCATGAATTTTGTGTATTTGTGAAATAGGGACTAAATTGTAAAAATGTGGAACTTTAGGGGCTAAAGTGTAAAAATGCCCAAATATGTGTTTTTGGACTGAATTGAATGATTTGATGAATAAATGAGTTAATTTTTAATGTATATAGGTCAAGAACGGAAGAAATCAGATTTAGATCGAGAAAAATCAGAGGTTATCGAATACTCGATTCAGTCAGTTAATCTCGAATACAAGGTAAGTTCATATGCAAATAAATGTCTTTAAATTGAATTATATATGTTTAATTGTCATTGAACTGCTATGAATGTTGAAAGATCAAATACGTACAAGAATCGATAGGGTTACAATATCCGAAAGTCCCGTACGAACCTTAGGAATAGTATAGGATACGAATGTCATGACATTAGGATTAACGAGATGTGAATTTGTGTAAGACCATGTCTGGGACATTGGCATCATTATGTGATTATGTGTAAGACCATTTCTGGGACATTGGCATCGTTATTTGATTTCAAGTAAGACCATAGTGGGCTATCGGCATCGATATGTAATAGCATGTAAAACCATATCTGGGATATGGCATTATATGGGCTATATATGATTTCCTTGTATCCTTAACAATTCCAAAAAGGTTCAACGGGAAAATTCAAGTCGAGAAAGAATGTGTGAATGAGTTAAGTGACCCAGGTACGTATGAGATTCATACAAGTATTGAAAAAGGAAGTATTTGATGAATTCACTTATGATATTGAATATGTATACATTGGGAAAGGTTTGTGAGATTATATGTGCTTACTCATAGTTTGCCTATTGATGGAAATGATGTTGATTCATGTGGTAATTTTATTTATATATGGCTTACTATGCTTTTAAAGCTTACTTGGTGTGTTCTTTCCATGTTTTATAGATAATCGAAGCTAGCTCGGACTCAGGGATTATCAGGAACACTGTCACACTATCAATCAACTTGTTGGTACTTTTGATGCTATGTAAATATGGTATATGGCATGTATAGGCTAGTGATATAATGATGTGTTTTGAGATATGATTTTAGCCATGAGATTTGGCTCATAAATGAAGTAATGTTGGTGTGTATTTGGCCATTTGAGTTGGCTTATTTTATGAGTTTGGTAAGTGAAATATGATGTATATAAATGGCCTTTTGTTTTGGCATGTTTGTCATGGATGTTGTGATGATTAATTGGTATGATTTGAGGTTTAAAATAGATGATAAGATGATGAGAAAAATGCATAGAGAAGATAGGTGAAACTGTTGGTAATGGCATATTGTTTTAGTATGTTTTGGATTATGATTTAAGTAGTGAAATGGATGGATTTTAAATGGCATGATTTGTAACAGCCCGATTTAGGGGCTAGTCAGAACAGTGGTTTCGGGACCACTAAATCGAGGTCGAGGAAAATTATTTTGATGTCATTTTATGTGTCATGGTATTAAAATATGGCTATGTGAAAATTTTGGTGCTTTAATTTTAATGATTTCATGCTTAATTGAGAAAAAAGGACTAAATCGCATAAAGTGCAAAAATTCTATTTTTCAAGATAGAGTTGTCAAATAGCCATAGAATATTAAATTGGAGTTCTTTAAAATTCAATTAGCCCAATTGGGATGTGTTGGCCGACCATGTGCGTAGGGTGGACAAGAGCATTTAATTTTTGGTCAAATTGGTTGAAATTAGGTGAGAAAAGATGAATAAAATATGGTAAAAAGAAAAACTATCATCTTTCACTATTCATTCATCTCTTTCCACCTAAAATTGAAGAGAAAATAGAGCTCTTGGGGGTTCAAACTTTCAGCCACTCAATTCTCATTCAAGTAAGTGATTTTGGTGGTGTTGTTTGATAATTTTTGTACTTTTGGAGTCCTCAAAGCTTAAGTTAGCTAATGAGGGGACTAATTTGTGATATGGTTGAAAGTCTAGGGACTTGTCATGAGAGTATTTTTGTTGTTAGCTGAGTTTTTATGAAAGAAAATGAATGTTAGGGAGGTGAGAAACAACTTTTGTGAAAGGTGTTAGCATGAAAACACCTAAATAGGACTTGAATGCAAAGATTAAGTTTGTGTCATAAATGCATGAAATAGATAGAATTGTGAATAGTTGTAAGAGAAATAAATGTTCAGCTAGGCTTGTTTATTGATAAAAATATGTTGAAAAATGATTTACGAGCCTAGGGGCAAAATTGTAATTTTGCCATAATGCAAAGGCAAAATGGTCATTTTTGCCTAAGTGTAGAAATTGATGCATTATGATCATAGAATTATCTAAATGAATGAATTTTATTATTATAGATCAAGAAGAGCGCAGAATTAACCTTGACCGGGGAAAAGGCAAGGTTTCGGATTAAACTGCAAATTAACACATTTTGCACCGAGGTAAGTTTATGTGTAAACGATGCATTTTATATATACATTGTTGTTGCTTAGTAGTGCATGGCACAATTGAAAACATGTACGATTCAAGTGGATAGAATGTGGTAGTTATTGAATAACTCTAGTATGAATGATGGAATGGATATGTAAGTGCGTTATATCAATACTTGATGGTAGGCTAAGTGCAATACCACCTTAATACTTAATTACAATGTGTTATGTGCAATACCCTCGTCTATTTATCATTTGGTGGGCTATGTGCGATACCACTGTAACTAACCTTTTTGGTGGGCTATGTGCGATACCACCCTAATAAAGAATGATGGTGGGCTAAGTGCGAAACCACCGAGTAATTTGATTATGACTAGTTGATTAAGAGATTGTGATGTGTTGTATTATGTGACATTGTGGTGCTAAGTGCAAGGAGGCATGCTAATGAATGTATACATTAAGCTTGTGATATGGTTGGAATGTAGAAATGGAAGAAATGAGTAAGCTTGATTATGAATGTGGATTGTTTAAGCTTGATTATGAATGTGGATTGTTTCTCGTTTAGTATGTAATGCTATATAATTGTTTAGCACATACTATAATGTTATATTGTTTACAAGTAAACTTACTAAGCTTAAAGCTTACCCCCCTTTCTTCTCCCTTGTTTTATAGAGTTTAAAAGTCGAACTGGGATACGTGGATAACTAGAAGATCGCCCACACTATCAACTCACCTTGGTATATTTAGACTTCATGATTTTGTGTATGGCATGTATAGGGGCTAGATTAGTTAAATTATTTTGTTATTTTGGTCAAAAGTGTGTTGGCCCCTTTTTAAGACAAACTATTTTGTATATTTCCATGGTTGATAACTCATCTTTTCATCTATGAAAATATGAAGTTATTCATGGAAGTTCATACTGCAAATTATGAGTTGTTTATTGATATGTTGAAAGGATTCATGTGCTGTGAGCTAGAGGGACGCAAAGAGCTTGGCAAATAGCCTTGTTCTTGTCCATATGGGTAGGCACATGGGTGTGTGTCTAGGCCATGTGTGACACACGGTCAGTCCATGGGCGTGTGCCCAGGCCGTGTGAAGTCTGCACCTAGGATTTTGAATTTAAATCGCCACACGGTTGAAGCACACAGGCGTGTGACCAGTTGTGTGGATTAATCAGAGGCGACCATGGGCCTGTCATATGGGCGTGTGCCCAAGCCGTGTGGTTCAAGTCAGTGTCGACCACGAGCATCGAACACGGGCGTGTTAAATGATACACGGGCGTGTCATTTTCCCCACGGGCGTGTGGCCCCTATTTATGTAAAATTTTCTTAAGTGCGTAAAAGTTTCCAAATTACCTCCGAAATCTTTTGGGAGTAGGTTTAGGGCCACGTAGGTCCATTATAAGGACGATAGACACATGAATGGAAAATTTTTAATTTGTAATGAGTTTAATAGCCAAAGTTATATAAGTGTGCGAGTTAAGTATGGTAATGCCTCATACACGGTTCCGGTGTAGAATACGTGTAAGGGGTGTTACATGATTTATATATGAAATAGCATGTTTTGATTGCCTATAAATGTATTGAAATGGTATGAAATGATATGGTTTTGGTTTGCTTGAGGAGGGTGAGAAATGTAACTTAAACCAAGCCTATTTGTGCCACACACGGTTGAGCACACAGGTGTGTGACTCGACCGTGTGTCTGCTGTAACTCAATTAAACAAGTCAATAAGTTACACGGCTTAGACACACGGGCGTGTCTACTAGTCGTGTGTGACACAAGGGCTGGCACATGTGCGTATGGTCGGCCATGTGACCCAAGTTAGTATACCCTTCAGATTTCACATGGCCAAGGCACACGGACGTGCCTCCGGCCGAGTGATGCATGTCAATATGTATCTCCTGTTTCCACACGGCTTGTGACACAGGCGTGTCTAGTGGCAGTGTGAGACACACGGCTTGTTCACACAGGCGTGTGATCCCTGTATGCATGAAAATTTTATAAGTTTCCCAAAGTTTTCAAATGTTATTGGTTTAGTCCTGAACCTCTTCCAGGCATGTTTTAAGGTCTCGCAGAACCTTATAAGGAACAATGTGACTATGTTGGATTGATGTTTATGTATTAATATATTCTTGGATAAGAAATGTATGTTGTATGTTGTGATTTGATAAGTAATGCCTCGTAAACCTATTCCGATGACGGATACGGGTTAGGGGTGTTACAAATTGCATGTGAGAGTATATGCTAGTTTTATGATTTAATGAAGCGAGAATATGTTATTTTTACTTGATGAAAATATAGTTATGAGTGAGCCGTAGTATGCTTTTGCTTAACATGTGATGTTGTGTATGTTTAACGGTAGTTCTGAACATTCACTGAGCTTATTTAAGCTCACACTCCACATTAACATCTTGCATATAAGTAGCCTTTTACGGTGTGAGTGGAGCGATGAAGGAAGTAATCTAAGTAAGGAAATATTTTTTAGTAGGTGGGTTTTCGTGATTCTTCTGAACGCACAAAATAAAGGCAATGTGGGTTAGAGTTTTAGTTTTGATTATTAACATTATTTTATTAATTCTATCTTTGTATTGGATTGACAGAATGTGGATGTTGTTTTTTACTTCATTTGCGAGTAAATTGATGTTTGAGATTAAGGTTGATAATACATGTTAGATATTCTTATTTAAATGTATAGATGTGTCATGATAAATGTTTAAAGGATGTTAATAGGTCTAGTTAAATTAGACTATAACTGTATGTTAAGTAGAATATTATTTTAAGCATGTATAACATTTTAACTTGTGAATTTTTTGTATTCTGGGTAAATGTATCGATACTCGAGATACGAATATCGATACTTCGAAGTTGGGACGTTTTCAAAATTTGACAGAATCCAACTTTGGTATCGATACCCATATATGAGTATCAATACTCGTGATAAAAATATTGATACCTGCTCATTCGGTATCGGTACCTATATGGTTTTTCGAGATTTATTAAAAATGAACCTTAATTACGGTTAAAACTATTTCTATTGTCATTTAAATATTTAAATTAGCCATAAACTTTTCTTTAAATGTTAATTTTAGTAATCATTTCTTTTATTCAAAATTGTATATACATGTGATTGAGTTTGTTGGTTGATGTAGCATCCTATAACTCGGGTCCGGCTACCATGTTACATGATAAGTGTAATTATCCACATTTTAGATCAAGACGCAATTGAAGGGCCGGGTGACAAAGGCAAAGGTCTTGCTTTATAGACATTATTGTATTTCTGGTGAGTTCCTTCTTACTTTCATTTGTGTAATATTCTTGTTTTATATTTTGTGTAAGGTAAGTACTTATACTCTGCAAAAATGAAATGTGTGTATATGAGAAATGGTAGCTCAGAATTGTCAGTCTGGGTCTGTAATATCTGTGTTAAAGTGTAAAAACCATTATTCATGCTTAAGCCACTAACTTCTGCTTCTGACAAGAATGATATGGACTGATTTATGGAACTGATGTTAATGAAGTATATTCATGGCCTTGCCTTCAATGTAATGTACATTGAACTAGCATATTGCGATACATGAAAATGGTTGTTTAGCTTCTAGTAGGGAAAATGTATGTTGCAAACCAGATTGGCAAATCACGAAAAAAGATACAAAATAAATGAATAGGAATGGAATGAATGATATGAACCTGACTATGGATCTGGGTATGTGGCTAACATGAAGAAATTTTGTCTGATTGGTCATGTGCGCCAAAGGAATAGTAAATTGGCATATAATCTACCTGTGAATGGCACTTGCCATCTGGCGGATTGTGTGATTGTGTTTGAATCTTGAAAGGATCTCATCGAATTATTAATAATTATTGTTATGCTTTCTTTTGGAACTCACTACGTTCTTTTGAAATTATTTTGTTTCCCTTTTCCTTCTTAGGCCTATTGTTGAAGAAAGACATTCTATTAGACTAGCCAGAGGACATTTGTTGCTGTGAGACTTTTGTTGTTTTGTATTATGCATGATGCTGGGAGTGATGTCTGATTGTATTTTGGAAAGAAATTGTAATTAAGATTCATGTTGAAGAATTATGACTCAATGAAGTTTGATTAAAACTTATGGAATGATTTAAAAGTATTTTTATTCTGGGTTGATAAAATATATTACTGAAACTCTATACGCCATTTGACTTACACTTTTTTTTTCCATATTTTATTAAAGGTTTATTTCAAAAACTATGGTTTTATAATGTTTACAACAGAAACAGTTTAAGATAATGATATCTGAGTAGTGATATATCATTTGGATCCTCTTAAAGGATCAAGTTTGGTGTGTTACACGACCGGTGACCAGAGACTGAATGGCGATGCTAGAGATCGAACAAAGGCAACGAGCAATGATTAGGGTTTGGTTAGAAGAAAGGAAGAAGATGAGAAAGGGTAAAAAAAATGAAAGAAAAAGAAAAGAAATGGAAAGATAGAAACGTGGGAGAAAAGAATAAATGAAATATATATATAAAGTAAAGATATAAGTGGTAGGGTCCACAGTAAAAAAACTTATAAAATTAAAGATGTGTATCTATTTAACATTTAACAATTTTTGTCCACGTAACATCCTGAAAATGGGCCTATGCATTTTTGATTTAATTATATGAAATGACATGTCTTATGTGTTATAAATGTATTACGAACATTTTTGGAAACCTGGAAATGTAAGGAAATGTTAAGTTTAAAAGAGGAAAGTGAACATTTTTGGAAACCTGGAAATGTAAGGAAATGTCATGTCTTGGAAATGTAAGGAAATGTCTTGTCTTGGAAATGTAAGGAAATGTCATGTCTTGGAAATGTAAGGAAATGTCTTAGAAATGTAAGGAAATGCTTAAGAAATGTTAAGTTAAAGTTTAAAAGAGGGACATGAAGCAAGGTGGTCTTAAGAGAAAATGTAGGGAAAATTTGACACACAAGCAGGCATGGAAAAGTGGCTTGGAGGTGCCACTTAAGGCCTCTGTAAGTGACACCACATGCAGGGGAGATTGGGCCAAGGTTCGAGCTGTAGGGGAAGCAAAATAAAAGTTTTATTTTGTTGCAAGGATGGACAGAGGTGGACGGCACATAGGCTATATTTTAGGAGTTTAAAATCCTTTTATTTTTATTATTATTTAGAGATAAAAGGTGTGATAATAAGGATAAGGGATAATGATGGATTAATTCTATTAATTTAAAACAAGGTGATAATTAAGGAGATAAAGCTATCAAAATAGAAGAGTGATGGCCAAGTAAGGGACACTAGGCCTAGTAATTTCGGCAAAAGGAGGAAAACTAAGGCCATTCATCATTCTTCCCTCTCCTTTTTCTCTCTGCCAAATTTCCTAAGCAATATTCTCTCTTCTCTTTTATTTTTGCCAAACTGAAAACACCTTGTGTTCTAGCCGAATCCTCCATCTTTATTCTTCTTTCTCTTTTCTTTCTAAATCCATTCAAAAGCCGGAAGTAAGCCTTTTTAAGGCCATAGCCGATTATTCAAGAAAACCGAAATCAAGTTCTTTCCAACCTATAGCCGAATATCTCAAATGGCATCAAGAGGAAGTGCTGTCGACTTCCACAAATAGGGTAAGGGCCGATTATTGTCTTGATCATTCCTTTTCTTTATAGCCGAATGTTAGAAACTAACCTTAATAATCTTGGCCAAAACTTTGGAAAAAGATTTCGGGATTTGCTAGTTGTCGATTTCAAGGGGAGTATCTTTGGGATTCATCCAAGTCAACTATTTCGGGATTTAAGGATCAAGGTAAGACAATAAAGTATTCGGCCTTAGGCCATTTTTATTGAGATTTAATGTTAGAAATTGATCTAACATGTGGCTATAGGGATTTCGACATACACCTAAGACAAGAGATCAATTACGGGATTTAAGATTTGGAAGGTAAGTACATATGTACATTCGGCTAAAGCCTAGTTTAGTATTTTGATTTGTTTCTTAAATGTTTAAAAGCCGAAAACTAACCAAGTTAATGGATTTAATGTTGGCCGATTGAAGGAAGGTATAGCACAAAGTTTTCGGGATTTGATTTATAGTGAAATCAGCACTAAGGTAAGAATTCGATTACAATAATCCTAATGGGATTTGATTTTATGGCCGAATGGGTTTTCATTAAATTTTTAAGTGTTGGCCGAATGTAGGAGTAAGGATCTAAAGTGTTAGATCGGGTTTTCAGGTTTTCAGAAACGTTAATACCAGGTGTGTACCCCATACTATCTTTTAATACGATTTATGGCAATATTTAATATAATTATGTATAAGAATGTGAATATGGCTAAGGTACCATATTGTGGTACAAAAGTACTTAGGTACGTTTCCTACTCCTACTAGGAATATGAATATATGTTATGACTCATATGTGAACAGTGATAAGAATGTGAAATTAGGCATGTTAATGCATAATATGTATGATATGGGGCATATGGGTTATATGAAAAGAGGAAGTGAATGTGTTGTGAACTAAGACCACGATAACTGAATGTGGTGATCTAAGACCACGATATCTGAATGTGGTGACTTCGGTCACATTATCTGAATGTGGTGACTTGAGACCACGATATCTGAATATGGTGACTTCGGTCACAATTATTTAATCTGGTGGCTATGCCACGAATATTTATAAGGGCGATGAGCACGCGTCGACCAATGCACGCCGCCGATGGTGTGTAGCGGATGGAGGGTTGACTTAGTAGTCCCCACGTGCAGTACGTGGATGGTACGGGTGATGTGTAGCGGATGGCATCTAAGTTTGGGTTCGGGTTGCATCATTTTAATTTAATGATATATGAATTTGTATGCTATGAAATGCCTAAATTTGTTAAGACTTAGCGCTGTGTTACACATTGAGTCTGTTGACTCACCCCGTTGTGGGAACATTTTTCAGGCGATGATCAGTAATGGACCGGGTCGGCAGGAGCTTAGTGGTGGCCATGCCCAGCAAGGAAATTCTTATGTGGACTCTTTATTTTTTTTTTTCTAAGTACTTTAAATTTCATTTTGCGTTTTTATTTGATGTAATAAGGCCATAGTGAACTATGTTATTTTCTGTTTTATTTACTATGTTACGAAATTTTATTTATTAGAGATTAAGTCAATTTAATTCAAAATAAACTTTAATTATTTTGTCACTTGAAATTAAATGGGTTTCAATATAAAATAAATTTGTTTTCAACTCGAGCCCAACCCACAAACAAACTTTCTTCAAAACAAACAGTTTTCCAAAGTAATAAAAGAATTTTTAACCGGTTTACTTCGAGGAACATACCAGATCCGGTCCAGGCTCGTGGGCCGGGTATGGGGTGTTTCAGTTCAACCCTTAGCGGCTACTAATGACCAATGAGCAATTTGTTATCAATTGATAACATCTGTGACCTAATTATAAGAATTGAAACATTAGTGACCAAAACATAAACTTAAACAAATATATGGGACTATTTTTGTAGTTTACCCCTATTTTAAATTCAAATTATAACATTTCCAACAAATTTACAAATTTACCCCCTATATTATTATCTCAAACAAAATTTATATCCCTTAGTCTTCTCATGCTTTCTAAACTTTCTCTACATTTTCTTCTTTAACTCTCGACTTTCTAGGGTTGAAATCAAGTTTAGAAAGTTTAAAGGGTGGTAGTTCCTATGATTTTACAAGAAATTAATTAGGATTCATTAAGATTTTAAATGGGGTTTGGGTAAAAATGAGAAAAGATGAAAGAAATGAAAGAAAAAAGGGATTTTTCAAGAAAATGGATGCTACAATCCAATCGGGAGAAAATAAGGAAATTTCATCATTTTTCGTCTCATAAGGTCATATATAAAGTCCCCTTAATGTGCCCTTTAAATCCAATGGTTGCAAAAGGCTTCAGTCATTTGATATAAGGACTAGAATTCTCCCTTACAAATGTCCAAAACCCTCCAAAATCAATTGTCTAAGATGACACACAAAACTTTAAATCCAATGGCCCAAATTAGCTCCTACACACATTCTCTTGAAAAATTACCATTTTGCCATTAATGAGCTTTAAAGGATAAAATTAAATTCCAAGGTTTGATCCAATGGCTCTTATAAACCCATATTTTTCTTATATTTTCTTTCTTTCCAATTGTAAATTCACCACTTAGCACATGAACTATTATTCTATCGACCCTTTAATAATTATTCTTTTATAAATTACCTAACCTTTTAAATCGAGAAAAATAAATCATCAAGTCCTACTTTCCAATTTAGTCCATCATCACAAAATAAAATTATACTTTATCACTTTTAATAAAAAAAATTTGGTGTATAACTAACTCCACAAATATTTTTAAAAAATATAATTTCTTTCTCTTAAAATTTTACGATCCTCATCCCCTGAACATTTCCATTAATGACACCAAAAACTTTTAAGGCATTATAGTTTGGGCTTATAGAATTTGAAGCCATAGAAATTTAATAATTACTATTTGGGAGAGGCCATATATTCCTACCATTTACATGCTCAAAAAAAATATCCTTTGCCTAATAAAACCTTCCTCAAATGCTAATTGCTACATGTAGGGATAAACATATGCTAAAAATCTTTGCCTCCTTCAACCATGTTGTGAACTCGTTGAATTATCCTTTCAATTTTTCATTCAGTTGCGACCAAACGAACTAACAATTATAAAATAAGAGATAGACACAAATATTTGATTATGTAGTTCAAAGACTTCCTACATTTATAAGGTCTTACCCAAAGATTAATTCACTATAAATCAATGTGATTTAAGTTCAACTAACTCTCTAAGTTGCAACATCCATACTATAATCTAATCTAGACCACGTTCCCATTAGGGGTGTGTTTACCATTGAGGTTGAAAAACACTTTTCATGTAACAGCCCGGTTTATACCCTAGTCAGAATAGTGGTTTCGAGACCACAAATCTAAGGTCAGATAAATAATTTAATATTATTTTTTATGTTTATGGCATGTGATAAGGTATGTGTGAAAGTTCTGTATGAAAATTTTATCGTTTGTGTGTCGATTTGTGAAAAAGGACCTAATTGCGTAAAATGCAAAATCTGTGTGCTAGTAGATAAAAGTGCTTAAATGTTATATCTTATTAAATGAGAGGTCCTTAAGTTGTTATTAGACCATTGATAGTGGGAATGGTCATAAATGGACATTTATTAAGGTGTTTAAATGGTTTAATAACAAGGTTAAATTTGTAAATTGGTTATTAAGGTATATTAAATAAAACCAAAACCAAAATTATGTGTTATCATCATTCTTATAACCAAATATTAAGAGAAAAATAAGAGGAAAATGTGGTTTTAGGGTTCGCCATTGTTGTTCTTGATTAAGGTATGTTTTGAGCTCGATTTTTTATGATTTTTATGTTTTTGTTATCGTTGCTTTGAGTACTAGCTAGCTTGTACCTTGATTTTTGGAATTTATGATGATTTTTGTGAAGTATCATTGTTGAATAATTGAGTTTTGTAATGTTTGATGATGAAAACTAAGTGTTTGATGGTTGATATACTGTTTTGTATAATGATTTTTGGTGAAATTGCCTATTAAGGATTAAATTGTGAAAATGAGAAATTAAGGGCTAAAATGTGAAATAAATGAAAGTTATGGGCTGCTAGTAGTATGTGATAAATTCAGCTAGCATGGGTTGCTAGGAAATTTATTGAATTTGTGATTTTATGTAAAAAGGACTAAATTGATAAAAATATGAAAATTAGGGGGCTAATGTGTAAAATGCCCAAATTATGTGTTGTGGACTAAATTGATTGAAAATGTGATTAAATGAGTTGAATTTGATATTATATAGATCAAGAAAGGAGAAATTCAAACCTAGATCGAGGCAAGAACAAAGTGCTCAATTGATCTACTAGTATCATTGTTTCTAAGTCCGAGGTAAGTTTGTGTATAATACATATTATTTAAACAATGTTCATATGTGATGAAATGAATAGAAATGTGATTGTGGAGTTTGATAATGTGAAATGTGAGTTTGAAGATATGTGGCACTAAGTGTGCATAAATAGAATCGTTATAGTGATGAATGGCACTAAATGTGTGAGACAAAGATAGCATCGGTTGTATTATTTGGCACTACGTGTGCGATACCAAGACAAATTTAGTTTAATGTGATGGCACTAAGTGTGCGACAGTATTATAGCTTTGGCTAATTAATTGGCACTAAGTGTGCGAGTTCATCGAACGTTTAAAGAGGATCAAATGAATTATGGCATCGAGCCTTGAAGTGGTAAATATGATAGATAAATACGTGATGGTACAGGTATGTACAAAACCTATGTAGTTGATGATATTGTGTATGAGTTGATGGAAGATTATGTGAATGAATGATGAAAAGAGTTGGATTGAGTAGCATTATAAATTCTTGTATATGAACCTATAGATAGGTATGAAAGTGAGTAATAGCCATGGATGAGATTGAGTAGTGATGTGAATTGAACTAAGTATTAGCTAATTTTGCTTATTGAATTTGAATTGTTGAGTTAATTGTGTTATATTACAAACTTACTAAGCTTTAAAGCTTACTGTGTGAAGTTTTTCTCTATTTTACAGTGGTATTTAAAGCTAGCTCGGAGCTGGGATAGTCAGCGACTCAATTACACTATCGGACATCTATTTTGGTACCTTTTGGAAGTTGTATTTATGGTATATGGCATGTATAGGCTAGTGAGGTTGTGGAATGTTTTTAGATGTATAAATCTTTCCATGTGATATGGCTTGATAATGGATGAGACTTTGGATTGATTTTGGTATATGTTTTTCTATGTTAAAATGGTGTATGTGATGTGTATATATGGTCTTGTATGAATGGCCATTATGGTATGCTTTAGTGAAATAGAAATAGTATGTTTCATACTTGATTTGGTAGTTGAATGGTAAATATATTGCATGTTTAAAATGGTTTGAAATGAGATGTGAATCATATGCTTTTGGTATGGAATTGGTTCATAAAATGGACATGTTTTGAGTTGGAATTGTATATGGAAATGAATGAGGACATTGTAGCATAAATTGTGTATGTTTTGGTAGGATTTTGACCATTAATTAGGCATCAATTGAGTATAGAGTAATGCTTGTAGAATGACCCAAAATGGGTGGCAAGTTGGCCTTGTAAATGGCCTATAATTGCCCACACGGTTGAGTACACGGGTGTGTGTCTTGACCGTGTCCTTCAATGTCCCAATTTGAAGCAAGTCAGACTTGCACACGGGCCATACACACAAGCGTGTGACAGGCCATGTGATCCAAGTCAGTGTTGCACACGGGGTAAGACATGGTCTAAGGAATGGCCGTGTGAGGCACAAGGCCTAGCCACACGGGCGTGTGCCCTGTTTTAAAAGAAAAAGTTTCTAAGTTCTGAAAAGTTTCCGTATGAGATCGGTTTAGTCCTGAACCTTCTTTAAAGCATATTTAAGGTCTCGTAGACCTTCTAAAGGGACTTTGTGTTATTGATTAACTATGATATGCTGATGTATGAGAAATGATTGTTTAAATGTTATGATTTGATCGGTAATGCCTCGTAACCCTAGTTCGATGATGGATAGGGGTTAGGGGTGTTACATTTCAACCCAAACCATAATTTCAAGTCAAAAAAAAATTGGTAAACAAGCAGCTTTTCAAACCGAACCTTGATTTTAAACTAGGATTTTAAACCAAGCCAAAAAGCTAGCTTTTGGCTTCTAGCTTTTGGAAAAGTGCTTTTAAATAAAATTACTTTTTATCCCCTCATTAAATATTTTACTTTATAACATAATGCTTAAAGTAAACATTTTATCTTCTCAAAAGCACTTATAGACAGTAATGGTAAACACTATCAAATTTTTCAAAAGCACTTTTCAATCTTAATGGTAAATTGGCCCAAAGTATTTTCCCCTAAAACCTTAATTGTAAATTGATAAATAAGAACAATTTACTTACAAAATATGCACTTAAAATAAATTCCTCAAATAAACAAGTTAAGTGCTCTCGTACGCGCACATTAAACCTAAACAAGCCATCCTATATATAAATGTAATGTGGCATGTTAAAATATATCAATAATTCCTCAAAAAGTAGCCTTCAAATATATTTTCATGGGTAGAGATTTTGTCGACATTATACTTGTAACAGCCCGAATTTGGGCCTAGTCGGAATAGTGGTTTTGGAACCAAAAATTCGAGGTTGGAGAAATTATTTTAATATTATTTTATGTGTCACAGCATGATATATGAATGTTTGAAAATGTTGGTGAATTAATTTTAGTGATTGCATGCTTAATTTTGAAAAAGGACTAAATCGCGTAAAGGGTGAAACTTTTGTTTCATTAGCTAAAGGTGTTAATTAGCTATGGAACAATAAAATATAGGTCCTTATTGAGTAAATAGACCAATAAAAGTGGCGGCTGGACATGAATTTTTAATTCATGAAATTGGTCAAAGGTTAGGTAGATTTTTGGTGACTTAATTGATAAATAATCATAAAATAAAAAGAAAGCTTCATCCTTTTCATTCTTTCTCTTCACCACCGAAAGTTACAACAAAAAAGGGGGTTTTTGCTATAACAGCCCTAACCCGAAATCGTCGTTGGAATAGGTTGAGGGGCGTTACCAAATAATCGGCACATTTCACATCCATTTCACGACACAAAGTCAATCATCAATTAAACATATTCAAATACGAGCATACAGTCCCTGATCTAGATCTACGAGACCTTAATCAAGTGTTAGAAAGGGGTCGGGACTAAACCAAACACTAATGAAAGTTTTCAAGATTTCAATATTCTTCAATACTGTTGAGGTCACACGCCCGTGCAATCAGGTCGTGTGCCTCACACGATCCCTAGACACACCCATGTGTCCAGGCCGTGCCAAAATAGAGCATGTATTCTGACTTTTCCACACGGCCACCAGGCACGCCCGTGTGCTAAGGCCATGTACTCTTAGGCAATATACTGACTTATTCACACGGCTACTAGGCACGTCCATGTGCCGTGGCCGTGCATGCTTGTGCTAGCTACTGACTTATCCCACGGTCATTAGGCACGCCCCTGTGCCATAACTGTGTACACAAAACAGGTCATTTGCAATGCCAAGTTGCCTCCCACAATAGGATCATAACTACAAGCATCAATACAATACCAATTCATGCTTTCAAATGCATTCAAACATACCATTTCATGCATTATTCATCACCAACTAACCATTTACTTCCATGTTCAATATCATCACAACTAAAGCCATTCAAGTGACAAATATACATATCAAAACATATGTAATTCAAACATTATGTAATCCATATCAAAATTCATCTTCAACTCACATCTTTCATCATCCACACAGTCATGAGATATACCACATTCATTGTTCATTCATAAATTCTACATCATTCAACTTCCAAGCCAAATCTCAAGGCAAGGATTAAACCTTTCAAAACATATCATAACTTCTAGCCTATACATGCCATATTTCATCTATATACATCTTTCAAAATGTACCAAAATAGATTGCCGATAGTGTGTTAGAGATGCTGACAATTTCTCGGATCTGAGATAGCTTTACTGACACTATAAAATAGAGAAATAATCACACAGTAAGCTTTCAAGAGCTTACTAAGTTCGAGATACAATACAATTAACTCATTAAATCAAATTAATGTACAATTGAACCATCACATAGATAATTTACCAATATCACTCAACTCCAATCATATCCAATACTCAAATAGCATTCCATTCATCTACTATCAATTTCATCAACCATATAGGTATTACACATACCTTTGCCAACACTTAGTTAGCCACCAATTATGCTACTCAACTACTCAACTTTACATTTCGATCAACCTTTGCTATACCCTCGCTCTGTTGCACACTTAATGCCAATTTGTAGACCAAACATAGTTGTCATCGCACACTTAGTGCCAATACATTAAACTGAGCTTATATCAATATCGCACACACAGTGCCAATTGGATAAGCCGAAGCTTCTATTATCTCACACACACATTGCCAATCATCTCTATCCCGTTTCTAATTTCGCACACTTAGTGCCCTCTAATTCAATTCAGCACATAACATTTCTAATCTCATAGTTATATAGATAATCATTCAATTCACATCACATAGAACATAAATTAACGACTTGTAACATATCCGAACTTACCTCGGACGTCAAAATACCAATACGGTCGATTAATCGAGCACTTTATCTTTGCCTCGATCTCGATCTGAACCTCTCCTTTCTTGTTCTAAACACATTCAAATTCAATCCATTCAATCACAATTTCATTCAATTTAGTCCACACACACTTATTTAGGGTATTTTACAAAATAGCCCTCACATTTTCACATTTCGACACTTTAGTCCCTATTTCACAAAATCATCAAATTCACATAATTTCTTTTCACACAAGCCTAGTCAAATTTTCTTTCTATTCATACAAGCCCACACATTTCATTTATTTCACATTTTAGTCCTTCAATTTATCATTTTCATAATTTAGCCCTAACTAGCTAAATTCACCAAAAATTCAAGAACAAAACATGTTCATTAAACACATATCTTCCATTTGACACTAATACTCATCACAAAATTTATCATTTCATCAATGGCACATCTCATAAACTTCATCAATTCTTCAAATTACAACATGGGCTTGATAGTAGACTAAGCAACAATCTCAAAAACATAAAAATCATCAAAAACCGAAGTGAAAACATACCTTAATTGATTCCAAAACTAGCCAAATACCCTAGCTCAATTTTTCTTTCCTTTCTTTCTTCAATTTTGGCTATTATGGATGATAATGGCTTATTATTAGTGATACGAGCTCACCTATGAAACCTGTGACGGACGTCAACCATGACCAGATGAGGCTACCTAATGGGCCAATCACACGTTCCCGAACCAAACAATTCAAAGATGCCGCAACGGTGTTGGTGGCACAAATTTGGGATGACCATAAACGAGAGCCCAAAAACATGCTAAACTCATACAACTTGTTTGAAGTTGAATATACTAGCTAGTCCGATTGCTAGTTTATTTAACACTTTATTTTACGCATGTTTTAATTTTAATTTTCATATTAACTTCATTTTAAGTATTTCATATTTTTTAAATGGTACAAGTTTTTAGTTAGTCTTTGTCAAAGTTGAATATTAGTATTGGTATAATATGCTCTTATCTAGTGTTTAAATAAGGTAATTAAAATTCTGTCTCTAGACTAATTTTAATTAATGTGATTTATTTTCTAGTGCCTCACGTTTATGATAACATGATGGAAGCCGTAAACAAATAACTTGTGGTGTGGACGGCTTAGAGTGGAATAATGTGCGCATGCGTGGAAAGGTGAAAGTGTGTGAGTATGAAAGCACTTGCACAAAGAATATGGTCAAATTAAATGTTTGAAGTGCATAGCAATTGAAGAAATAAACAATTGAACTTAATAAATGGGGAGCATAGGAATTTACCTAGCATGGGACAAAGAAGCATTGGAAAGATAATGGCTATATTATTTTAATGAAGCCAAATGGAATGCATGAATTAATGGACGGCATAGCATGGACATATTTTAATCAATGGCATTTGAATTAGGCATGCGGCAATAGTTTGTGGAATGCAATAAACAATTGAATGAAAATTCAAGCATGAAGTGGGAATGGAACCATGATGGACGGCATGAGCAAAATGTTGATTGGGAATTGAAGCAAATGAATTGGACGGCTAATTAAACATGTGCTAAGTGGAGGAATTAAAGAATTAAACAAAGTAAGAACAATTGGAAGACATGCCATGCGTGAATAAACAAAGAAATAGTTGAATGAATGTTAAATTCTTCATCAAAATGGGGACGGCACAAAGGAAATTAGTGGAAATAAAATAATAAATTTGTCTTTTATGGACAATATGGAAGTGCTAGTGACATACGGCAACAAGCTTTGAAGGAAGGCTTTCAATTGAAAGAGCCTATAAATATCTAGCATATTTCATTTTGAAAATCACAACTTGAATTTTAATGAAAGAAGCATTTCTTTTGGTGAGTATTCACTCTCCTAATTCTCGAGGTTTGAATTGACTTATCTAGTTTTCTAGTGGCGTCGTTCTTTCCTTGTTTTGAACTTATCATCCTCACGGTGTATGCGTTCATCTACCTATACCGTTGGTTCCTATCTCGCTAGATAGTGGGTCTCGGTTTTATTTCGAAACTCCTTCTATCAATTTGAAACCTATAAGATTCGGGTCTTTAATTTTTATTAAAGGTTCTTTCTTGTTTCAAATTTCGAAACTCCTTCCATCAATTTGAAACTTATAAGATTCGGGTCTTTAATTTTTATTAAAGGTTCTTTCTTGTTTCAAATACATATCCATTCAACCTATCACATATCCTTATTTATTTTTGAAGATATTATTTTTCCAACAAAATTATCCCTTTGTTAGTTGAACGAGAAACTGTCTAATTTACGATCGGGCAACATTAACGATTCGCCTCTTAACCCGAGACGGGCCGTTATCATCTGGTATCAGAGCTAATTAAATTAGGCACGTTTTTGATCGTTTTGAGTTTTTTCCGAGTAAGTTTAAAAAAAAAGAACCCTCTTCCTACCGTAGCCTGTTTAGATTTATATTCCCAGTGTTTTACAAAGTATATTAACTGAGACGAGTCCTTGTCTGTATAATTAGTTAGCTCTATAAGATGTTGGAAAATCAACTATAGTTGACTTCCCACAATTGTTACCTCCTCTAACATATCTTGGTCATCTCTTGGCTTTTCTACATTAAACTGCTTTCCAGCTTCATGTTCAATTAGCTTGAAACGACCTACGAGTTTGTTACCTCCTCTAACATATCTTGGTCATCTCTTGGCTTTTCTACATTAAACCGCTTCCCACTTCAAGCTCAATTAGCTTAACACGACCTACGAGTTGCTAGTAAGTCAAAGACAACCTTCTAGAATCTAGAAGAGTGAATTTGAGCGGTAAAAGGCAAGAGTGAATACATCAGAAAAAAAAAAGCCGAATTGAGTAAAAAAACACAGTGTGAGTGTTGATAATTTTTCTTTGTGAGTGAACAAGTGAGTATTGTAGTGAGGATTCATTAATTTTTTTACAACATGTCTAGGAACCCCGAACAACGAGAAATAAGTGATTTAAGCATCCGACGCCACGGAGGTGGGGAAGATTACAACCCCAAGAAATGATCCGAAGGAGAAATCGGGATGTGCAAACAAAGATTGCAAGAAATCACACGTATGTTCAGAACAATCACCGAACAATTAGATCGAAGAGATGAACGAAGACCTCGAGCAAACACCCCTCCAATTCTGAGAAGGGGACGAGAACAACCTTGGTTACGTGACAACGAAGTCTACGAACCAAGTGAAGCCGACAGCAACCCAACTTTTGAACACGATGAACGGCGAAGAAATCCACGAGCCCGTGAGCGAAGGGATCAAGAATGGGCCGATGACGACTTAAAGAACATAAAATGACGATTCCTGCTTTCCAAGGGCGATCCGATCCGGAAGCCTACCTTGAGTGGGAAAAGAAGGTGGAGTTAATTTTCGACTGTTATAATTATTCAGAAAAATAAGAAGGTGAAACTTGCGCCATCGAATTTTCTGGATTACGCCTCATCTGGTGGGATCAACTAACGACGAGTCGAAGACGGGATGGTGAACGCCCAATATCCACATGGGCGGAAATGAAGGCACTAATGCGGAAAAGGTTCATCCCAACCTACTATCACCGCGAGTTGCATCAAAAATTGCAAAGCCTAACCCAGGGTCACCGAAGCGTAGAAGATTACTACAAGGAGATGGAAGTGGCCATGATCCGAGCCAATATGGAAGAAGAACGAGAAGCCACCATGGCACGTTTTAGCGCTGGCCTCAATCGAGATATCGCAAATATTGTAGAATTACATCATTACATCGATATCATCGAAATGGTTCATATGGCTATAAAGGTAGAAAAACAGCTGAAACGAAAAGCTACGCCTAGAGCAAACCCCAATCAAGCCTCAACATCGAAGTGGGGGCAAGTGACCAACAAAAGAGATATGCCGAGCCGAGCCAAAGAAATCAGTGGCGTACCCAAGTCTAACAAGCCTATCGGTGAAACAAGCAAAGGCAAAATGGAAGCTCTTCCGAATCGATCCTGAGACATTAAGTGTTTCAAATGTTTGGGACGAGGACATATTGCAAGTCAATGTCCAAATCGAAGTACTATGTTTGTCCGAGATAATGGTGAGATCGAATCCGAAAGTGAAGAGGAAGACGGTGCCAATGAGACATCCCAAGATGAGGAAGAAATAGAACAAGCCGAAAGTGGAGAGATCTTGGTGGTAAAAAGGAGCCTTAGTTTACAAGGTGTCGAAAATGAGCAACAACGCGAAAACATCTTCCATACGCGTTGTCAAATACAAGGGAAGATTTGTTGCGTCATTATAGACGGAGGAAGTTGTACTAATGTGGCTAGCACCATATTGGTTGAGAAACTTGGATTGACTACCACCAAACATCCCCATCCATATAAGCTACAATGGCTTAATGACACGGGAGAACTTAAGGTCACAAAACAAGTTTTGATTTCCTTTTCAATAGGGAAGTATCAAGATGAGGTTTCGTGTGATATGGTTCCGATGCTAGCGGGACATCTACTACTTGGACGACCTTGGCAATTTGACAAGCGAGCAATTCATGACGGCTACACTAACCGGTACACTTTTAAGTACTTGGGCCGGAACGTGACACTAGCTCCGTTAACACCCAAGCAAGTTTATGAGGATCAGTTGAAAATGAAGACGTCAATGGAAAAATCAAAAGAAAATGAGCGAAAAAATGAGAAAGAAAAAGAAAAGAATTTTTAAAAAAAGAGGGACAAGAAAATAAGTGATAAAACGAGAGAGTGTAAACAAAAAGAAGAAGAAATGGAGGAAGAAAAAGAAAATGGAAAAATGAGTGTTTTTGCAAAAGCAAGAGATATTCGAAAAGCTTTGTATGTGAGACAACCTATGTATGTCTTACTATACAAAGAATCGTTTTTGAACACTAACGACTTACCCAAGAATCTTTCTTCTTCTGTGTTGTCTCTGATTCAGGAATCCAAGGACATATTTCCAGAGGAAATACCAAGTGGTTTACCACCCATTCGAGGCATAGAACACCAAATTGACTTGGTGCGGGGAGCTTCACTGCCCAATCGACCTGCGTACCGGAGCAATCTCGACGAAACAAAAGAGCTCCAAAAGCAAATCACTGAATTGCTAGAAAAGGGATATATCCGAGAAAGCCTTAGTCTATGCGCAGTACTGGTGTTGCTAGTGCCAAAGAAAGATGGTTCTTGGCGGATGTGTGTAGACTGTCGCGCCATCAACAAGATTACCATCAAATACCGACACCCGATACCCCAACTCGATGACATGCTCGACAAGTTAAGTGGGGCTCGAATCTTTACAAAGATTGACCTCAAAAGTGGTTATCACCAAATTAGGATGCGAGAAGGCGATGACTGGAAAACTGCTTTCAAAACAAAGTTAGGTTTGTATGAATGGTTGGTGATGCCATTCGGACTTACAAACGCTCCAAGTACTTTTATGTGACTTATGAATCATGTTTTACGAGCTTTTATTGGCAAATCATGTGTTGTTTATTTTGATGACATATTAGTGTACAGCAAATCTTTGGAGGATCACCTCCAACATTTACGTGCGATCCTAGAAACAATGCGAAAAGAGGTATTGTACGCCAATCTTGAGAAATGTTCTTTTTGTACTGACAAGGTTATTTTCTTAGGATACGTCGTAAGTGCAAATGGATTAGAAGTGGACCAAGAGAAGGTTAGAGCAATCCAAGAATGGCCCCGTCCTACAACGGTTAGCCAAGTACGAAGTTTCCATGGGTTGGCTAGTTTTTACCACGATTCGTGCCTAACTTCAAAGACGATAGCCGCTCCTTTAACAAGCGTGATCAAAAGAATTCGGCTTTCCATTGGTCCGATGAGTAAGAACGGTCTTTTAATGCCATTAAAGAATTTCTTGTTAAAGCTCCATTGTTATCCCTTCCCGACTTTAATAAAACTTTTGAAATTGAGTGTGATGCATCGTGTGTAGGGATCGGAGCCGTTCTAACTCGTAATGGAAGACCGGTGGGCGTTTCAAATGAGAAATTGAACGGAGCTGCACTCAATTACCCCGTAAGACAAAGAGATGTACGCTCTAATAAGATCGCTTGAAGCGTGGCAACATTACTTGAGGCCGAAAGAGTTTGTTATTCATTCGGATCATGAAGCACTCAAGTATATTAAAGGTCAAAGACAAGCTCAACAAACGACATGCAAAATGGATCGAGTATTTAGAATCATTTCCATATGTAATTAAGTACAAGAAAGGTAAGGAAAATGTAGTAGCGGATGCGTTATCACGAAGGTACAATTTATTAACCTCTCTTGATTCTAAAGTACTTGGTTTCCATCATATTAAGGAATTGTATGCTAACGATCTTTGGTTTCGCAATGTCTATAATGCTTGTGAGAGTGGTGCTTTTGATAAGTTTTACAGGCATGAAGGATTCCTTTTCAAGGAAAACAAGATTTGTATACCGCAAGGTTCTATGCGAGACATGCTTGTGATAGAGGCACATAGTGGTGGCCTTATGGGTCACTTTGGACGAGACAAAACATTGTCCACTCTTCAAGAACATTTTTTCTGGCCAGGAATGAGCAAGGATGTTGAACAAATTTGTGAATGTTGCATTGCTTGCAAACAAGCCAAATCACGGGTCCAGCCTCACGGTTTATATACGCCCCTTCCTATTCCAGACACTTCGTGGGTTGACATTTCCATGGATTTCATCCTTGGATTACCAAGATCAAAAACTGGGAAGGACTCAATTTTTGTCGTAGTTGATCGTTTCTCTAAAATGTCCCATTTTATCCCTTGTTCTAAAACTGACGATGCTGTGCATATTGCAAACTTATTTTTTAGGGAAATCATACGATTGCATGGAGTTCCGAAGACGATCGTATCTGATCGGGACGTAAAATTTTTAAGTCATTTTTGGCGAACTCTGCGGGGAAAGTTAGGGACAAAACTACTATTCTCGACCACGTGTCATCCTCAAACGGATGGACAAACCGAAGTAGTGAACCGAGTTCTATCAACCTTGTTGCGGACATTAGTGAAAAAAAAAATCTCAAAACGTGGGAAGACTGTCTGCCCCACATCGAATTTGCTTACAACCGAGCTGTTCATTTTGCAACTAAATTTTCGCCTTTCGAGATTGTTTACGGGTTTAACCCTCTCACCCCTCTTGATTTATTGCCAATGCCTTCAGATAAATTTATTCATCCTGATGCTAGGAAAAAGGCAGAATACATAAAGGAGCTACATCGAAAAGTGCGCGAGAATATTGAAGCAAGAACCAAGCAATACGTCCAACGAGCTAACAAAGGTCGTAGACGCATTCTCTTTGAACCAGGGACTGGTTTGGGTTCATATGCGAAAAGAAAGGTTTCCCAAGCAAAGCGATCTAAACTTCTCCCGAGGGGGACGGTCCATTTCAAGTCATTGAACGCATAAATGACAACTCGTACAAATTGGACTTGCCGGTGACTATAATGTGAGCGCGAGTTTTAATGTTTTTGATCTTTCTCCTTTTGATGTAGGTGATGATTCGAGGACGAATCAACTTAAAGAGGAGGGGATGATACGAGCTCACCTATGAAACCTCGTGATGACGTCAACCATGACCGGATGAGGCTACCTAATGGGCCAATCACACGCTCCCGAACCAAACAATTCAAAGATGCCGCAACGGTGTTGGTGGCACAAATTTGGGATGACCATAAACGAGAGCCCAAAAACATGCTAAACTCATACAACTTGTTTGAAGTTGAATATACTAGCTACTCCGATTGCTAGTTTATTTAACACTTTATTTTACGCATGTTTTAATTTTAATTTTCAGTATTAACTTCATTTTCGTATCTCATATTTTTTTAAATGGTACAAGTTTTTAGTTAGTCTTTGTCAAAGTTCAATATTAGTATTGGTATAATATGCTCTTATCTAGTGTTTAAATAAGGTAATTAAAATTCATCTAGACTAATTTTAATTAATGTGATTTATTTTCTAGTGCCTCACGTTTATGATAACATGATGGAAGCCGTAAACAAATAACTTGTGGTGTGGGCGGCTTAGAGTGGAATAATGTGCGCATGCGTGGAAAGGTGAAAGTGTGTGAGTATGAAAGCACTTGCACAAAGAATATGGTCAAATTAAATGTTTGAAGTGCATAGCAATTGAAGAAATAAACAATTGAACTTAATAAATGGGGAGCATAGGAATTTACCTAGCATGGGACGGCAAGCATTGGAAAGATAATGGCTATATTATTTTAATGAAGCCAAATGGAATGCATGAATTAATGGACGGCATAGCATGGACATATTTTAATCAATGGCATTTGAATTAGGCATGCGGCAATAGTTTGTGGAATGCAATAAACAATTGAATGAAAATTCAAGCATGAAGTGGGAATGGAACCATGATGGACGGCATGAGCAAAATGTTGATTGGGAATTGAAGCAAATGAATTGGACGGCTAATTAAACATGTGCTAAGTGGAGGAATTAAAGAATTAAACAAAGTAAGAACAATTGGAAGACATGCCATGCATGAATAAACAAAGAAATAGTTGAATGAATTTTAAATTCTTCATCAAAATGGGGACGGCACAAAGGAAATTAGTGGAAATAAAATAATAAATTTGTCTTTTATGGACAATATGGAAGTGCTAGTGACATACGGCAACAAGCTTTGAAGGAAGGCTTTTAATTGAAAGAGCCTATAAATATCTAGCATATTTCATTTTGAAAAACACAACTTGAATTTTAATGAAAGAAGCATTTCTTTTGGTGAGTATTCACTCTCCTAATTCTCGAGGTTTGAATTGACTTATCTAGTTTTCTAGTGGCGTCGTTCTTTCCTTGTTTTGAACTTATCATCCTCACGGGTGTGGCGTTCATCTACCTATACCGTTGGTTCCTATCTCGCTAGATAGTGGGTCTCGGTTTTATTTCGAAATATCATACCGTCGGTTCCTATCTCGCTAGATAGTGGGTCTCGGTTTTATTTCGAAACTCCTTCTATCAATTTGAAACCTATAAGATTCGGGTCTTTAATTTTTATTAAAGGTTCTTTCTTGTTTCAAATTTCGAAACTCCTTCCATCAATTTGAAACTTATAAGATTCGGGTCTTTAATTTTTATTAAAGGTTCTTTCTTGTTTCAAATACATATCCATTCAACCTATCACCTATCCTTATTTATTTTTGAAGATATTATTTTTCCAACAAAATTATCCCTTTGTTAGTTGAACGAGAAACTGTCTAATTTACGATCGGGCAACATTAACGATTCGCCTCCTAACCCGAGACGGGCCGTTATCAATTAGCCTTTTGTTTTATTAATATTATGATATAAATTCATTTACAAAAATAACCTTTCATTTAATATATAAAACATATATATAATAAGGCCATTCATGTCTTTTAACTATCCACTATCTAATTATTGGCATATTTGCTTCATAAGGCCTCCACAATATAAAGACAACAACATCTAGTACTTATAAATCAGCACATAGCTTTTACACGTTACGCGATTAAGTCCTTTTTCGTAATTTAACACACAGTCGATAAAATTACCACACAGAATTTTCACACAGGCTATATCACATGTAATAAACATCAAAAATAATTCCAAAATATTTTTTTGACCTCAGATTTGTGGTCTCGAAACCACTGTTCCGACTAGGGTCTAAATCGGGCTGTTACATTTGCAACTTAAAGTTTCAGCCAAACTTCTCTCTTGCAAGTAAGTGTTTTTTATGGTCATTCTTGATGATTTTTGTATTTTTGTGACCCTTGTAGCTTAAGCTAACTAATGGAGGGACTATTTTGCAAAATGGTTGAGAGTCTAGGGTTTTGCCATGTGAGTATTCATGTTGTTTGCTAAAATTTTATGGAAGAAAACTGAATCTTGGTTGTTAAATAAACAATTTTTGTGAAAGTAATTTTTATGAAAACACCTAAAATGGACCTTTTTGTAAAAATTGTAAAATAGGTGGTAAATGTGTGAAATAATAGAAATTGTGAGCTGCTACAAGTATAAATTAGATTCAGATAGGCTTGGTTAATGAAGAAATTTGATGAAAATCATTTTACGAGCCTAGGGGCAAAATTGTAATTATGTGAAAGTCTAAAGGCAAAATGGTAATTTTTCCAAAGTTGGAATTTTGGAATGTTGACTAATGTGGTGATTAAATAAGTAAATTTTGTCATTATATATCAAGAAAAACGAAATTCAGACCTAGACTGGGGAAAAACCAAGCTTTTGGACTAATTTGGATTAGTCCGCCCATATTTTGTATACTGAGGTAAGTTCACATGTAAACGATGTAACTTAATGTTATTATGCAATTACTGATTTACTTTGTATGAAGTGTTAATTATTATTATGTATATGTTTGATGAGATTTAATGTGGTAAAATTCCCGGTTGAACCTTTGGGATAGTCAGGATACCGAGGTTATGACATTAGGGTATATGTGAGCCAGTATAAGACCATGTCTGGAACATGGCATTGGCATTGTTATGTGAGCCAGTGTAAGACCATGTCTGGGACATGGCATCGATATTGTTATGTAAGCCAATGTAAGACCATGCTTGGGACATGGCATCGGCATAAATATGGGGGCTAGTGTAAGACCATGTCTAGGACATGGCATTGGCAAGCATTTCCGTGTAAGACCATGTTTGGGACATGGCATCGGTATGAGACATCATTTAAGACCATAGCTGGGCTATCGGCATCGATGTATGATCCCATGTAATACCATATCTGGGATATGGCTTTAGCATCATACCATTTTGTGTGAGACTTGTCGGGTATCCTTTAGTATTCCAAATGGTTCAACGGGTAATTTAAAGATTATATCCAATTGAGAAAAGTTATGATTATGTTGTAAGTGGTACAAGTACCTACACGAAACTCCTGAGAAATGAGCTTGGTTTATGTTATATGAATAGTAAGGATGAAAATGAGTAAGTTATGCCTATAACCATATGAGAATTTTGTGTAGTTATAATGTGTTGTGCGTGTGATAATGTATGATTGATGTTATTAATTATTTACGTGTAAACTTACCAAGCTTTGTGCTTACTCCCTTTCCTTTCCATTTTCTTATAGTATCGCCAAGCTAGCTCGAGGATCAAAGGACATCGGAGGCTGGATCACACTATCAATCTAAACATTTGTTATAGTTAGATTTATCATTTTGAGTATGGCATGTATAAGGACTTGGTCTTTTGTCAAGTGTCATATTGTTTTGGCCAAATGTGTTGGCTTTTCTTGAAGATTGATTCATTTTGTATAAGGCCATGGATGATGGCTAATACTTGTTATTGATAGATGTAAATGATGATGTTTTTCATGAATGTGCAATTTGCATGGTGAAATATATGGTGTGTTAATGCATGAATGATTAAGTTGCATGATTGGATTGATAAAGTATGTGATAAGTTTTACATGTGAATGGAGTGTAGTGGCCTTGATGTGTGTATGTCTTGGTTGTGGCTGATTTGGTTAGATGTTTATGTGTGGATTGGTGTTACTTGATGTGGTTTATGTTGGTACAAGTAAGGGTGGCAAAAGAGCTTGGTAAATAGCCTTGTTTTTGTCCACACGGGCGTGTGTCTAGGCCGTGTGTGACACACGGTCTGCCCCATAGGCGTGTAGTCCAGCCGTGTGTTCCCTACACCTTAATTTGGTAAAACAGAATGCCCAGTAGTACGGGTTGAGGCACGGCCGTGTGTCTCAACCATGTGGATGACATGGCCATAATACATGGGCATGTGCCCAGGTCGTGTGAAGTCTGCACCTTAAATGCGAAATTAAATTCACCACATGGCCTAGCACACGGGCATATGCCTTGGCCGTGTAACCCTAAATTGTTGCTGACGTCAGAAACAGAATGTCAAGATTTTAACACACGGGCGTGTCATGGCCGTGTGAGGGACACGGGCCATGGACACGAGCGTGTGTCAGGCTGTGTGAAAACCCCTGTAGGTTCGAATTGAAAAATTAATCCATATGGCTAGGGACATGGGCGTGTGTGATCACACGGTCTGCCCATACGGGCGTGTCCCTTGCCACACAGGCGTGTGCCCCGGTTTTCAGTGAAATTTTCCAAAGTTTTCTAAAGTGCCTGGTTTAGTACCAAACCATTTCTAAAGTATGTTTTGGGCCTTGTAGGCCCATATTAGGGACTTCAAGATGAAGTTTGAAAAGTTTTAAATATGAACGAAATTTCATAACCGGGAAATGTTTGTATGCATGTTATTAAGTTAGGTAACGCCTCGTACCTTGTTCCAGCATAGGATACGGGTAAGGAGTGTTACAATACTTATTAAAAAATAAAATCTCTTACTTATAAGAATTTCGATCACATTGAAAGTCTTGATGCAATCCTTGCTTGGCTTGATTCTTGCATGATATATCTTGAGTAATAAGTTGTTAAAAATCCTCAAATATAAGCAATTAAAAACTCAAATAGCTTTGTTCAAAATATGCCAAACAAATAGGATAAATTATAATATATTACCGGATGTTCGTTGAGTTGCAACTGATGTTACATTTAACCCTTATAATTGACACTAACACTAACACACACTATTTAGAATGGACTAGCATTGATAAGTACGTCCCATAAATTCCTCATGATACATGCTTGGTTCCAACACAATGTGTCTTTTTCTTAGGCAAACAAAGTTTGGACCAGCTAACTCTGGTTCCTTTTGCCTTTCATTCACATCCTTTCCATAATAGGCGAGAGCATAGTTGATTAAGCTAGACTAAAAATTTGACGCATGTTATTATTTGTAACAATAGAGAAATTTTGTTTTTAAATTCTAATGTATTGTTGGGTTATTAGTGTAATAATATAAGAAAAAAATTATTTATTATTTATGTATTATAATAATTAGGCATAAAATAAAGAATACTTGGTATAATTTTAAACTTGAAATTAAAAAGATGAGTAATAACTCTTGTAAAAATTAAAACCTCATTAAAATAAATGAAAATTTTTCATTCTCTTTACTAAAACTAAGTCATGGAAATGACTAAATATTATCAATTTGAATTAATTTATTACTTACTCATATATTGAAATATAAATAAGAAAATAATACTCCTACCATACGTAATATAATTATTCATCATATCATAGAAAAATATAACAAAATAAAAAAAACACGTTAATTCGTTATTAATGCTGTTTCGAAATTAGGATTATAATATGATATCCTTACGAAGTACCCCTTCTAGATGCTAAACTAATTTTGTTGCTGCTCCATGTGTGTGGTAATAAAATTAATACGTGCTAATAAGCAAAGCATTGACCAAAAAGGGTTCATGAGAGTGAGTCAATTTGACAAAGAAAAGCACATAACTTTTTTCCCATTTCTTTTTTTCTTTTGGTACATACTTTTCCCCATTTCTAATATATGATAATATTGTCTATTGACCAAAAAGGGGATGGCGTTGTCATTGTGTTTTTCGCCATTGAAATGAAGCTTTTGTTTCTTCAACCACATGGTAAACATATTGGTGTGCAAAACTCATTTTCACTATCAAAAAAACAAGTCAACCACAAAAGCTAATTTTATTAGTGCTTTTGTGGTTTATTATAATTAACGGGTTGCAGATAAATTGATTACACACTCACTCATTTATCTTTCACTAAAAAACTATTTTTTCAACCCACAATCTATAAATATTCTTCTTTCTTATCATATACAAAATTTTGAAATTCAATTTCTTTACAATTTATAATAGAATTTTTTTCAATTTATTATTTAAGAAATTATAAATTTTATATTTAAACATAATTTTAAATTAGGTGGAGCTTTAGCATAATTCAATTCACTAATATGAGTCGATTATGATAAGCTTGATAATTACACATTAGTGGTGTGAGAGCAATCTTTCCCAACCAAACTTTTCTCCCCCTCTTCGTTCCTTTCCTTTCCCTGTTACAAGTTCCCTACAACACAAAGCCCACTCATTTTAAATATTAATTTAAAAACTTCTCTCTTTTTATTTAATTGAGTTGAGTTGAATTGGTACAATTATTATTACAACAATTAAGAAAATATTATAAGTAGAAATATACCTTATATAAAAAAAATTAAGTATTCACTAATAGCAATAGTAATTAATACTTGATCGTAGGTGTTTTTTTAAAAAGTAAACAATTGATCATGAAATATGTTTTATTCTTATAATTAATGATCAAATTCTTAACCACATGATTAAAGGACGAGATAAACAACTACAACACTATAGTTAATAATTAAAAATATACTAAACTTTGAATCTATATAAAAAACTTTAACTTCTTATTTACATGTTTTGGGTTTAAAATTGTTTTTATAGAAAAATTTAAATGGGTACCAGACTTGAATCCCTAAGTAATGGGTTATAATGGTGTTTTAAGTTGTATAAATTACTTTACATAAAATTTGACATTTGTTGTATGAATATTATAATATTTAAACACAATGGCTTTATAATCTGTGTTGTCATTATCCTTAGGCCTCAGTTGCGCAGCTCTGTCAGCCCCACCCTCTTACTCTCTCTCTCCCTCTGGCTTTGGCCTCAATATTTTTTTGAACACTCTTTCACTTTCACCAAGCCCTTCCTCAACCTCTCTCTCCTTTTGGATTTCTAACCTGCGCCTATAAATTATAAACACAACAACAGGGAATTTTATGCAAACACCACTGCTTCTTCTTCTTCTCTCTCTGTTCTTCCCTGTTTCTATCATTTTCTTTGCTTTTACCGTCTATATGATTGTACCATTACAATAGTGAACAACACAAGGAGTAGGTGAAAATCCAACAAAAAAAAGGAGGAGGAATCCTCCTTCAACACCAAGTTTATATTATTTTTCACCCAAGATTTGCTGTTTCTTTTGGTTTCTGTTTAATGGGTCTGCTAATTGTGTTGCTCCTAACGTGCGCCGCACTTCCATGGGCTTCATCAGATCCGAGCGACGAGGCGTGTTTGACTCACTTGAGCCAAACTTTGAAAGACCCATTGAAGAACCTGCAAAACTGGACCAAATCCACCTTCGCAAACCCTTGTAGCGGCTTCACTTCCTATCTGCCCGGTGCCACTTGTAACAATGGTCGAATCTACAAGCTTTCCCTCACCAACCTCTCCCTCCAAGGCTCCATCTCTCCTTTTCTTTCCAACTGTACCAATCTTCAATCGCTCGACTTATCTTCAAACTCCATCTCCGGTACCATCCCCCAAGATTTACAGTATTTAGTCAACCTGGCAGTGCTCAATCTCTCATCAAACCGTCTCGAAGGAGAGATCCCACCGCAGCTTACCTTGTGCGCTTATCTAAACGTCATTGATCTTCATGACAATTTACTTACCGGTCAGATTCCTCAAGCATTAGGCCTTCTAGCACGTTTGTCGGCATTTGATGTTTCTTACAACAAGCTTTCAGGGCCAATACCAGCTTCTTTAGGGAACAGGAGTGGGGCTTTGCCAAGGTTCAATGCTACTTCTTTTGAAGGAAATAAGGATCTTTATGGGTACCCTTTGCCACCTATGAAAACCAAAGGGTTGTCTGTTTTAGCCATTGTTGGAATCGGATTGGGAAGTGGACTTGCTAGTTTGGTGCTAAGTTTTACTGGGGTTTGTATTTGGTTGAAGATTACAGAGGAAAGAATGGCTGCCGAAGAAGGCAAAGTTAGTCAATATATGCCTGATTATTGAAACCTTAATCTGGGTTTAACTTGTTATTCAACATCATTCAACTCAAATGCTTCCAAAAGAAAAACTCGAAAAATTCCAGCCTTCCAGGTATGTCTTATTTAGGGAAGTTGTCTTCTTCTTTTTTTTCTTCCTATTTTTGTTTCCTTTTTGGAGAGCTTTCTGTTTTCTTTTTTTAGAATTTTTTTGGGTTTTAATTTCACTAGGATATTCTCTATAATTTTTACTTTCAACAATCATCCACCAATGTATAAAGCAATTCAAACATGATCCGTAATAGTGCAGTTATTTATTTACTGTATACGCTTTCCAAATGTTTTTTTTTTTTTTTTTTTGTTTCTTTAGTCTGCATAAATTGCAGAATCAGTGGGGATAATGAATGAAAGAACTGCGCCCTGGAATTTGGTCTGCTGGTGGCAATGGCTTAAACTAAATTATAGATAAAAGAAGAAGAAATGGTGGGGACTGTGCTTGTAAAAAATCCTTGCATTTATTAAAAAATGCACTTGAACCTAGTTGGGTTTCTTTTTCTCGTGTGAGATGGTGGGAGACCAGCATCTTCACATCATATGCCTATTTGTATTATCGGCTAATTTCTAAATGGAATGCCTTTAACTAACTCTGTACTTGAATTTTAGATTTGGGTAAGTTCAATTAATAAAGTAGTGGCATTACTTTAATTAGACAACCCCATGTTTACTTCATCATTAACCTCTGTTTTAGTCTTTGAGATAAATGGAAATTTGGAATCTACTTTTCACCAGCATAAAGTTCATTTTACTTATTCTTGAATCAATTAAATGAGTGATCTGCATTATTATGGTGTGTGGGTTTTTGCTTAAGGGACTTGGATTTCCTTTTCCTTCGATCAATATTCTTTTGTCTTTGATTAATGAATTAATTTTAAAGCAAAGGAAATTATTAAAACATCTTATTCTTTTGTCTTTTTCAATTTTGAAATTGTGTAAGTTGGTTTCTCTTAATTTAATCACAATCAAGTGAACAACTAACATAATTAATCCTAATGTTAATATTTTTCATCAATTGTATTTAATTGATATAATACTAAATTTAACCTTCAAAATTTACATATTCTATCAATTTAATCCTAATTTAACAAATTTATCCCGCAATAACTGTGTAAATCATGAAGCTGAATTTGTTTTTTTTTTTTAAATTGAGGCCAAAATGACAAAATATGAAAGCATTAAAGGTTAAATTTGTTATTATACTAGTCAAAATAATATATAATTGATAGAAGACATTAACATTGTAATTAATTATCTTTACTTGTCTATTTTTAAAATTGATAGTGATTAAATTACTTTAATTTTTTTTAAAACTGTTAATTTATTCAATTTCAAAATTAAAAATAAAACCCAAAAAAATCTTTAGACACTAATAAATTCCCTATGGTATAGTGATGGATCCATTATTTATACCAACACAAATTTTTTTAAAAAGAACCAAATTAATTATCATAAACGTATTTAAATATTTTGCCACACAAGAAATGTATCAATTTGCTAAACCCTTTGGATGAGAGTCTAGAACTATAGCCTTTAAGATTTTGATTAAGTTTATCAAAGACAACTTTGTCTTCTTTATTGACAACGAATGAACATGTAAGTATGTTTTAGTGATTCACCATTATATTACATGATTTACTGTGCCTAACCTTACCTCTAACTTGAATTTTCTCTGTTATTATTTTATTTTATTTTATTTAAGTAAAAATATTATGAAGTTACTCATACTAATAGTCGGATTATATTTTATTTTCTTTATTTAAAAAATAGGTAAATTAGTCCTTGTAAATTAAATTAAAGAGCATATTAGTATTTTTTGTTAAAAATTTCATCTATTTGCACGGTAAAAAATTAGTATGATTGACGGAATAATTAGACAATAACAGGTGACGAGTCACGTGTTCTTAATGCTGGCATATAAAGACTAATTTTTAACAACATAAATAAATAAAAAAAATTAACGAAAAAATCAATTTACTCAGATTAATTTACTCACTTTTTGGGAAAGGGGTAAAATGTCATACTTTTATCAACAAGTACTTCCAAAGTTTCAATTCTTTATTTTAGTGCTCAAATTTACAAATTGTGAACAATATAGAATGGAACCCCTTTGTTGTTCTTAATTAAAGTCCTTAAAATGCGCAATAAACATAAAACCAACGTGAAAAAATTGGAAAAGGAAAACACCCTTTGCCAAAAGATGTAACCACTTTTTGTCTTTTTTCGAGCAGCCTCCCTAGAACTTAAAATTATGTTATTTATCCACACAAAAAACAAACCCTAAAATTATTTAGTTGAGGCTGTGATTGAAGAAAATTGAAGGAGACGCCGAAAGCAGATGGTCAAAAAATTAGCATAGTTTTGTGAGGGTCTGTGTCTCACCCCCTAATTAATGGGGATTCCAAGAATGGCATGCATATCATCATGGGCTGGTCCCCGTTTGTTGGCTTAAAATATCACAATCCAAAATAAATATGAATTTTGTATTTTATTTTCAAACTCACAAGGTTTGGGGGCTTTGGTTTCAATGCCATTCACGCACCCTCATCTTTTTATTATTTATTACCTCTTCCATAGTAAATTTGAGATTAATAAATAATATATAGTTTACATTTTTAAAACAAAGTTGAAAAAATATAACTTAATGTGTATTATTTCTAATGTTAATTTCTTTTATTTATCAATAACTCTGCCAATTTTATCTTATTTATTTTTAAAGAAAAAAGAGATTCTTGTCCTTTGGGTGAAAGTATAAATATATTTTTTTAGTAAAAAGTTAGGTGGGGGCATTTCAAAATTCATGTAGTTTAAGTGGAACCCAATCTAATGTAACCCATAATAAGTTGGGCCACTATTAATTCTAAGCCCAATTTCTACTCTAAATGTTCTTATTAGCATTTTGGTTAAACTGGGGACAACTATGTGGATTCAAGGAAGTTCTGAATGCATGCTAAGCCCAAACTGGACTCTATGTTTGGTGGTGTTTGGAGAATTGATTTAAAATTTTTCTATATTCTTGGTAAAAATATGTATTAAAATTCAAAATTTTTTTACCTCTTTATTTTAAAAATAGGTAAATTAATTATTGCACATTAGATTAAAGAGTAATCTGGTCATTTTATTAAAAATTCTATCCATTTCTATTATTGAAAACTGGTGTGGTTGATAAAATAATCAGACAGTTAAACATGACATGCCACATGTGTCTTATGCTACTGTATAAGGACTAGTTTTTAATAGTAAAAATGGATGTAATTTTTAATAGAAACACTAGTTTACTATTTTATCTAACATACAATGACGAATTTGCCCATTTTTTGAGTAGACGAAGTAAAATGCAATCTGCCTCCTAATACAAACACCTTCATGGTACATTTATCGTAAATTCTTACTCTTGTTGGTTCATTTGTATTTTAAGTTAAAAAAAATCAATTGAAATTGAAAAAATAAATAGGTAAATGCAGAAATTGATTGCGCAATTCAAAACCTCTTTTGAGGCTTTTCTTAGAAAGTTATCCACTATAATTCATAAGTGGAAAAGATGATTTAAGCTCTACTCACTTAACTGGTTATAGTCCCAATCGTTACAATTAATTATATTCAACTTTCCCATTAAGTGTTTACACTATGAAAACTTAAAATTATTAGAATTATTTAAAAAAAAATACCATTGTTTGATTGAATATATTTGTCAATTATGAACACAAAAATTGTTGCTAAATTTTAGGTAGCATTTGACAACTTGGATTTGGCTTTCAAAAAAGAGTTTAAATTGAGTAGTAAATCATTTTAAAATGTAAAATTAAGGATAATTTCTCAAATCTATGGACTTGTTAGATGCTCATTTCGTAATGAATTTGAAAATATTAAAATATTTTTTGATTTTGACAAATCCATGTTTGTATAACTTTCAAATTATATTATATTATATTGGTTTCCAACTAATTTGTCAATATATGCGTGCATTTCATTCTTACCATTTACATAATAAAGAATCCAAATCCAAATATTCAAATTCATGTTTTCGAACAAAGCATTAAAAAGATGTAAAGATAGTCATTTTAATCTACAAGTTGCATCTAGTTTTGTTGCCGAGTTGTAACTGAGTGTGCAACTGACCGGGGGTGAATCTAAAAGGGGCATATAGTCACCTTGTCCACCCAAAAAATGATACAATTGAATTGTAGTTCTTCGAAAATTATAAAATTATAAGTTAATAAATAGTAAAATTGCAATTTACCTACTAAATTTAAGATTCAAATTTTCACCCTAAAATGATTTTCTGACTTTGCCTTGCTACTATAAGCACTAAAATTCTCCTCATTTAATATTTTTTACCAAGAACTTTTACAATAGGTTCTCTCAATCATGTAAGTATAAACATCTTCAAATTTGAACTCTCCCTAAATATTACTAGCACGGGCTATGAAAACTAACTATCAGTTCATCATTAGTCATAACATCTGTCACACCTAGTTTCCTTTATATCCGAAAATTAAGAACAATTGGGGGTTAAATTGAAAAAAATCATAATTTGGTAGCCTTTACTGAAAAATCAGGAAAATTTAATGACTAAATTGGACATGGTTGAGATCTAATTCTGGTTCGGTTCGAATGGAACTAACTAGTTCCTTAGTGGGAGATAAAATGATTATCAATAAATGATTTTTACACGATTGAAGATCGTGCATGAAGAGCTACAAATAGCTGAGAAGTGACTTCCTAGGGAGATTTCTTCTCAATTATGTTTCATTTTCCTCTCTTCTTCATCTTCTTCCTTGGTTGTTCCGAAGAAGCAATAGTTATGGGAAGCTTATAGAGCGATGATCCTAAGGTTTGAGTCTAAAAAGTAGAGAATCTAATGAGCTGGTAAGGTTCTTAGCCCTTTGGTATAAGTAAAGTTAAGAAAACGATGTTAAGAATTTTCAAAGCCTTTTTAGGGGTTCTACATGTTTATGGAAAATTAAGTTTTTAGCTAAAAATATCGCCATACGGTGTTGTTGAGTGGAAATTGTAATGTGCGAAGCTCCGGGCCTTATGGAGGAAACATTTTGGTGTCCAAGCATCAAGGTCAAATGTGAAAAGGAATAATATCGACTGATGCTTCGGTGCAACACCGTGACAATGATATTTAGGTTCTATAGGGCAATATCGCAACGACGGTTAGCAAGCTCTATAAGGCGACACCGCGATAGCGGTAAGGTCCTTCGAGGCGACACATCTAAGAGGTTTAGGGTGTAAAACCATAGCTCGACTATGGCGACTAATGGAGTCTGCCAGGACATTAAACATGGAACCTGATGCGTAAGACCATAGTTCGACTATGACAGCATATGGAGTCCATCGGGACACTAAACACGAGGTAGCCCATCCAGACATTGAACACGGGATAGTCCGTCAGGACATTAAAAATGGGGTAGTTCGCCAGGACGTGAAACATGGGATCATGTTGCATGAAACCATAACTTGGCTGTGGGAATATAATGTAATCTGTTGGGACAATAAACACAAATGGATAACTCGGGTCCAGTGATCGAACCAGGATAGGGGTGTTACAGTCAGGTAAGTGTCGCAATATCCGGAGCTTGGTATCGCGATCATGAAGGCAGTGGCCAAATTTCCCAACCTAAGGACGAAGTTACAAAATTAAAAAAAGTGGGTATCGCAATATTTAAGGTGTGGTATCTTGATACCGAAGACAGTCCATTAACTTCCCTGTTTTTGCCAAAAATTCAACTTTGGTACCAACTTACAACAAGCTTGCAATTTTCAAGGTAGATGCATAATTACATACCTACGGAAAACTAATTCAAAATCATACCAATATTGTATATAACCATTTCTCAATCAATCAAATCAAATATACCACATTTTAGCACTCAAACAAATCAAGTAACACATTAAAAGACCAACTAATCTTCCATGTTTTCAAGTTGTTCAAACTAACATTCATTTATGCCAATACCAAGCTCAAACTATACCTTACCACATTCAAATAAGCCATTCAACAAGGCACAAATATAAGCCTATTATATTTCCAAATCACAATTATGCATATATATATATATATAGACATTGACTCTCCAAAATTCAAACATAAAACAAGGTTCCCACCAAACCATCCATTCACAAAATATGACATATATAAACACCTAAGTACAAGCCACAATACCGAGCTTAAAATGAGTAATGGTCTACCCAGTCAATAGAGGGATAGTGTGATCTTCGAGCTGATCTAACTGATAAGTTCCACAAGTGACAATCTACAGAAACGAAAAACAACTAGGTAAGCATTTCATATGCATAGTAAATAGGTAATAAACAATAACTTTCCTCGATATAAAATTAATCTTATTAAACTAAATAACATGACACAATATACCTAACATAACATATTCATATTAAATAGGTGAGTTCATCATAAATCAAGTCATATAGAAATTCATCATTTATAATGCTATTCAATTTAGTACCATTCACATCGAATTCACATTTCAATACCATATACATTATCAGATCATCATATTCCATTTGAGCATCAAGCTCATAACATGTCATTTTCAATTCACTTTCCATTATTCAACTAGCCTGATGAACTCTAGTAAATAAACTCGGATACACGGGTAACTACACCACACCAGATAGCACTATATTGCTAAACAGAGAATACAAAAGTGTTAAGCAGAGAGAACCAAATTGCTAATTAGAAAACACCGAAGTACTAAACATGACACATAATTACAACTTATGAACTTACCTAGAAGAAACTGCGATAATAAGAAGTCAATGACTAACCTGTAATTTTCCCTTTCATTGATTATCTTCCAATTGGTTCAATTTTTTTATCTATAATAATGATTCATTTCAATTATCATTTCCAAATACTTTATAACATGTTCTATTCATATGACAACTCAATTTCATTTTTTGAATGTTCCCTAAAGTTTTTCATTTTATTCAATTTAGTCCCTATAATCGAAATAGCTATAACTTTCAACTTTAAGCTTCGATTTCAAAACCAATATCAATTACATCCTTTTAAAACCCTATATTATCAACAATTACAAAAGTTTTAGACCAATTTTGAAATATTTACACTTTAGTTCCTATGTTGAAAACTAACAACTTTCACTTTACAGACTTTTTTCACTTCTAAGCTTAAAATCTAACAATTTAGTACCAAAAGCTTCAAGAAATCATCAATGAAAACTTTTGAAAACTTTAAAGTTTTACAAATTGATACCGGGTTAGCTAAATCAAGCTCTCGAGGTCTCAAAAACATAAAAATTACAAGAAAGTGGCTTGGAACTTACCTAACAATTATTATCAAAACTTGAAAGACTAAGAACCCTAATTTTATTCTTTGAAACTACCAAGAGAAGAAGATGGAGAGAATGTCTTTCATTCTTCTTTTTATACCAAGTTTAATTATTAGTTAACCTCAATTAACATAATTAATCTTTAATTATTGATAGAAAAGTGTGTTTAACTTAATTTAGTGGAAACATACATCATTCTCAACCAACCATCAAAGCAAAAAGGTCTAATTGCTAAATTAGTCCATTAACTAATGAAAAATCTATATTGATTAACTTTTACCACTTTTACAATTTAGTCACATTACCTTAATTAACTATCTGATTGACAAAATTAAAGAACCAAAATTTAATTAAATCTTATATTGACACTGTAAATATTAAATAATAATATATGGACCCACCCATCAAAAATGGGGTTCTGAAACCACCGTTTCCAACACTACTAATTTCCGGTCATTATAAGTTGTGAGTAGAGAGATGAAACATTCATATTTTCTTCATCCTTGTGTTGTCCCTAGCCATAAGAGGAAAGAAAATTCCTTTCGCTTTTTTTTACATTTTGGTCCAAAATTAAGCAAGCTAAAGGTGATGTTAAACCATTGCCTTCATTGTCATGATACTCATTCTTCGATGTCGCAACAACACCCCTATATTAGTTGTTTTTAGGTTTTAGTCCCTCATTCGTTACCAGAGTTGCATAAGAGCTTACGTAAGCCTATTTATAACTCGAATTTGAATAATTAACTTTTTTTTCGAAGTTTTAAAATTCAATTGTTTGCATGATTTGTCTTTTGAATATTAAAATGGAATTGTAATTGTTTTAGCAACGAATGTGACATCCAACATCTCGAATCCAACAATCGGGTCGAGTGTAGGGTGCTACAAGAATACTAGTTAATATTTAAAAATAGAGTTCAAATAATATTAATCTATTTCAAATTTAATAAAAATTATTTTATTTAAAATTTAAATTAATAAAATTTCTCTATTTAAATATGTTAAAATAAAAATAATTAATGTAAGTAGAACATAGTTTCTAACCTAGAATTAAGTCATTAAATTTTAAAATTTTAAACTATTTCTTTTATAATATTTTATCCAATAAAGTTTTCAACATTTGGTAATTTATGAAAAAAAATTGTAGTAAAAAAATTATGAATGAATAATTATATATAATTTTAAAATTTTCTAAAATCTATTAACATGAATGATAAGAAAACGTTTACTTTCAAGGACATAATTATTTCTAAGAGACATATGGTATCAAACATTTAATATAATATTAAATGATTGATGCAATTATAATTGTACAAAACACATAAGCTATTAATAAAATAATTATATTTATAAATATAAACGTTTTCATTTTATAATTTAAAGTTTTAAAATTATTTTAATTTAGATTTACATGTTATATGAAATATTAATATTAATATTAATATTAATAGGTTACTTTGTTAAGTTGCATGATTTTAAATTAAAGATTATATATATGAAAATTTATAATTAGTTTTCTACTTATGTGTTTTTAGATGTTAGTTAAAAAAATTACATACTTGGTAAATGTCATATTAATAATTTTAATAATTTTAAATAAATAATATATGTTGTAAATGATAACATTTTATAACCAAACAATAAAACACTGATGTAAACACACTTTATAACATAATATTACTACATGTATGATACCACAGCATTATCACATCATCCAACATATATGTTATTATAATTTTGAAACTAAAAGAAGATATTTAATTACTTAATTTTTCAAAAAGTTATATTAACTACCAATTTTTCATAATTTCATCACTAAAATTTTATTTCTACCAAACTTATTTTGTTAATATTTGCTATCCATTATCAATATTTTTATTATCAACATGACTTTTGTAATGATTAATTAATAAATATTTAAAATTAGATATAATATATTTTTTTTGGTTATTTTGTTATATGTTGAGATGTCGGCTTTTTTACCCATCTAACCTAAAAAAAAATTAATATTTATAAAAATGATATTGATTCAAAAACATTCATTAAAATGACTGAAAATGAACAATAAGTTTAGGTTTTGGGAACCCAATGGCCGGCACCACCTTGTATTTTGGCCTTATCATTACCTGATGATTGTGTTAGGCTTTAAAAAATGATTTTTTTTAATTCAGGACATGAATGGCCGGCACTAGGGTATTTTTTTTTAAAATCATTTCACACTTGTATATAAAAATACCAATATTTGAAAAAAAAAATTTGGGTTCTAGCCATCTAATGGCCAGCACCAGAGTCATTTTAAAAAAATAAAAAAAAAAATGGGTGCTGGCCATTAGACGGCCGGCACCAAGTACATTTTTCAGGTCCCAAGGCACTTTTTTTTTTCTTTAGGACACTGATGGCCGGTACCACCTTTTTCGGGTCCCGAAAAATTATTCTTTTTTGGGTTTTGGGACACCAATGGCAGGCACCAACTTTATTAGATTAAAAAATTATTTTTTTATTTTGAAACATTGATGGTCAGCATCAAGTATTTAAAAATTAGTTTTCTTAAATTTGGGAATTAGATGACTGGAACCCCCTCACTCTATATATAGGGGTTGGTTTGGGCTCTGATACTGTAAATGATGAGAATTTTTTTTTGAGAGAGCCATCAAAATGAGAGTGTTTTGTAGTGTATCATCAAATGAGTTTTTTTGTAGTGGATTGTAGATAAGAGTTTTTTGTAGTGTACAACTGAATTTCGGAGTTAAATTATATACTATCATGTTTTAACGGAGTTGAATTATATACTGTCATGTCAACCGTAAAGGTTATGCCATTAAGGGTAGGATGACTTTTTGTGCCATAGATGGCTAACCAAGATGTCCAACGTAGATGGTCATTATCTATGGTGCAAGAACGTTTATTCCGCAAGTTATAAGTGGGGTACTGATGCAATGTAGACCTGATTCAAGCAGAAGACAACTAATTGTGAAGAAACTACTAATCAAAATAATTGCATTATTTCTTTAGAATGTTTGTATTTTTTTTATATCTGTAAATTTAATGTAGTCGTTTAGGGCTTAAGGTTTCATTTTTATATTTTCATGTATTAATTTCTTAGAATGTTTGTATTTTTTTGTATCTGTAAATTTAATTTAATTCGCATTATATGTAGTTTGAATTTAAAATTTTCGTGTATTAATTTTACCCATCTGTTTGTAGTTTGTTGGGTGTTTAAATTTAATTTAGTTTGTATTATATACAGTTTGAATTTAAAATTTTCGTGCATTAATTTTACCCATCTATTTGTAGTTTGTTGGGTGTTTAAATTTAATTTAGTCCGTATAATATTAGTTTGAATTTAAAATTTTCGTATGTTAATTTTACCTATCTGTTTGTAGTTTGTTGGGTGTTTAAATTTAATTCAGTCCGTATTATTTGTTGTTTGAATTTTATATTTTTGTATATTAATATTCTAGAATGTTTGTATTTTATTGTATCTGTAAATTTAGTTTGTTGTGTACTATTATTTATTCGAATTATATATATTTTTATTAAATATTTCGAAGTAATTTATTCAAACAAATAATTATTTTAGAAAAATTAAATTTATATTAAAAACAGAATAATTACAAAATAAAGTAAATATTTACAGATAAAAATAAAAATTGTTGTGATCTCGACGATGTCCCCGGTCCTGGCGTCTAACGGTCTAGCTGCCTCTGTCGGCAATGCCGTGCACATTACTGATGCTTTTGATAGTTGCTCGGTCCGACCTCTGGTGTCCTATCCGATGTACTTAGAAAAGTAGTATAATCATATACACCATAATTGGGAGTTAAGGAGTATTGCGTGATCGGAGGTGCCAATGGAAAAATATCCTCAGTAGTAGCTGTATGTGCTTCTTGATCGAGCTTCGGGTGGTATAAGGACGATTCGAACCGTGTCAAATGTTGAGGCTCAGGGTCGTTACCAAAAATATCCTCGAACGATGGAGGAAATTGGAGCTCGACCACGGGCTCGGGCTCTGGATGGTATGATGAAAAGCCGAATGCTTCTTATTGGGCTCAGGATCGGGGTTCGAGGCAGAACCGGTTTCAATGTTCTCGAATAGCGGAACTTGGTTACGACGCAGTCATGCATTCCTCTGTTGCCATCGGGAAGATTCCGATTGCGCGTCTTCTGAGATTAGCATATAACGACCTTGGAATATAAAGGGCTTCCCGTGTGCCATATACCATTCTGTATACTTGCGCATAGGAGAGAACCCTCCCTCTAAGACATACAAGGGAAGGCGTCTCAAATGTCGATCATTCCATAGAAAGATATACAATTCATGTTTTTCTGACCAATTTATTGTGTCCCAACCCAAACCCTTTTTGTCCATTCCGTAGACTTCTTTGATGTCAAGGGGAGGGTTCGAGATAGGTTGTGCACAACCAAACCCAACCTCCACCGTGCCATTCCTCCATACAGAAATGAATCAATGGAACATTTGACACGAACATCTATTGCTACTCGGTAACCTATGATGGTATGAGCACCGCGATCCCTTCCTCGACATATGGCATCCATAGAAACTGCATAAAATAGACAACACGTTATTAGTTAATTTATTTTTTTGTACAATTATTGTATTTAAAAAAGAAAGATTGGGAAGCGTATTTTACGTTATCCCCGGAATGAGACTCGATCATCATACAGTACACAGGTACGGTGAGCGAACGTCAGTTTCCCTAGTACAGTTGCCCATCTAAAAAAAAGTAAATTATCAGATTATTTTTTCCATGCAAAAATGAGTATACTATACTATAAAATTAAAAAACAGATGGCAAAATTAAACTATCTATTTACCTATTCACAAGTGGCCACACAAATGGTTGGTGGCTCACTGATGCCGGAAATGACATTCGGTTTAACGCCCAAGACTGCAGTAGAAGGTAGCAACCGCCCATTGTTTTCGTAGACGGCTTTGTCGCTTGACAAAGTTCGCGGTATAAGCATGCAAATACTACCTAGCCCCAACTAAATCTTTCAGAAAGTTCGAGATCCTCTAATAAGGAAAGATACATGATGTTGACCTTATTTTGATTGATGTCCGACAATAGTATCCCACCTATAAGTTGCAAAATGAATGCTTTTGCAGCATAGATAATGTTCATCTGCGTTGGACTGCTCGGTAGATGCTGGAAGTTTTCTCTTAACTAGGTAGATTTAATACTGGTTAATCGTCTTTCCTCATTGTTAGGGGACACTCTTCCAAGTAACCGCTCGCAAGTGCCCCACGGATCGAGCACTTTTATAAGCCTGGTTACTACTTCGCCGTTTATAGATAGCCCCAGTTGGACTGCTACGTCTTGTAGTGTAATAGTTACTTCCCTACACGGGAGGTGGAACGTATGTGTCTTCGAGCGCCATCTTTCAACTAAGGCTGATATTAAATCGTCCCTTAGCTCAGATATCTGAATGTACGCAGCTATTTCAAAACACGCGACATTCAAATAGGGCAAAACTTTTCGATCAGGAAAATAACCGGGATCATGCAACATGGGTTTCACAATTCGGTACTAATCCTGCGTTTATAGTAAATATAGAATGTTATATTTCTCGTTTAAAAAAGAATTTATCATAACATTTCAAATTAAACGGGACATTTTTCTTCTCGTTTACCTTATTCACATTTTTAGCAATGTGGTTGTTGTCATTTAAAATAATATTAGGATTAGAATCTATCGAGTGATTGGCGGTGGTCGGCAGTGAACGACGGTGGTCAGAGGTGTTTGGAGGTGATCGTCAATCATTGGTCGGCAGAGAATGGCGGTGGCCGGTGGTTAACAGCGACGGTTGATGGTGAGCGGTAGTTATCAATGGTGGTGATCAGGTTTTGGGTTGAAGTACCCAATTTATAGAGGGGGACCATAGTGGCTAAGCAGGGGTAAAATTGAAAAAAAAAAATGTTTTAGGCACTGACCCGTTGGGTCACGTCGCAGCAGGCCTAGCTGCTAGTGTCAGCCAATAAAAGGCCGAATGGGCTTAGTGCCGGCCAATTGTTGGCCAGTATTGATTGGGCCTGATGCTGACGCAGATCTAGCACAGGCCCTAACCCATCTTGTCAATTTTTTTTATTTTCATTTCATTTCATTTCTATTTCCATTTCATTTTATTTAAATTTTCTTTTTTCCATTCAAATTTAATTTTTTCTCATTTCAATTTTTTTTTCATAGTAATGACAAGCAGTTTCATTTAAAAAAAAATTCATTTCAGTTTTTGTTTTCATTTTAATTTATAATTTATTTTCATTTAAACTTTCATTTCATTTCATAATCATTACAAAATTCGTTTCATTTCATATTCATTTAACATTTTATTTCATTTGCATATTCATTACAAATTACATTTAATTTCATATTTATTTAACATTTCATTTCATTAATTTTTTTTCTAGTATTCAAATTTTTTTATATTAATCACAGGTAGTCTCATTTCAATTTTTTTTTTCATTTCATTTCATATTTTTATTATTAATTAGTAATCTCAATTACATTTTATTTAAATTTTTTCATAATTTATTTAATTTTTTTCTCAATTTAAATATCATTCTATTTCAATATTTTAAATTTCATTTAAATTCAAAATTTTCTCATTTAATTTTTTTAGGCCGGACCTATTAGGTCAAATCGGAGCAAGCCTAGTGCCTGCCAGGCCGTCTGTTGGTGGCAGCCACTGAAAGCCCGGTTTACCAGGCTTGCCACAAGCCTGATACAAGCCTGTAATGTCATGTCTTGTCAATTTTTTTTTTATTTCAATTTCAATTTTCAACTTTCATTTCTAAATTCATTTCATTTTCATTTCTCATTTCATTTCATATTTCATTTCATCTAAATTTGTTTTTTTTTTCATTTAAATTTATTTCATTTTCCATTTTAATTTACTTTTTTTCATATTAATTTTTGTCTCATTGTAATTTATTTCATTTCAATTTATACTTTATTTTCATTTCATTTCATATTCATTTAATATTTTAGTTTCATTTCAGATTCATTTCATATTTTATTTTCATTTAATGTTGATTTCATTTTATTCACTTTTTAATTAAAAATTTAATTTTAATTTATATATTTTATCTTTTTCTCATGTCTGACCTTGGTAAGCGGGCTTGAGCTTGGTGCCGACCAATGTAAGGCCATCTTTGGCAGGTTTGGATCTCTAGACGAGTACACGAGTCTAGGATGTTATTCGAATATCCACCAATATTTGGATTTTTCGGAATTGACATTGACCGTCCACAACCCGACTGATCTTCCTAGGAGACGTTAAGATCAAAATCAATTCTAGAACACTGGCTTACTGGAATTACAAATTGAATGGGATCCGGTTCAGCTATCTTCACGAACAACTCAACCGGGTTGGGATTATCCATCTCAAGGGGGCAATAAATTGCTATCATCGTTTCTAGATCATCATCATTTTCAAGCTCCATTCTGAGAACTTGAGAGGATCTTTTGAAAACGAAAATTTATAAACAGTTTCAACATTTGCTTCCCGCAACGTGTTGTTATCTTTGTACTGATTTTTCATTTTAAATCTGCCAGCGAAACACGCTTGTTGAATCTCATTCCTATTTTTTTTCCGACTCTGAAATACATAACCTTTTTCAGTTGTATTTATCATTTCTCCATCAAAATGAACATAAACAAACAAAATCTAGGAACCCATCTTAAAAACCAATATTTTAAATCTCGATTTTCAACTAATAAAGCAAACAAAAACTCAAATGGAATACAAAACACATATATATATCTGATAAATTTGGTGCTGGCCATCTGATTCCCAAAATTAAGAAAATTAATTTAATAATACTTGGTGCCAGTCATCATTGTTCCAAAATAATAAAAAAATTAATTCAATAAAGTTGGTACCGGCCATCGATGTCCCAAAACAACAACAAAAAAATTTCGAGACCCGAAAAAGGTGGTATCAGCCATTAGTGTCCCAAAATAAAAAAATAAAAAAAGTGCATTGGGGCCTGAAAAATGTACTTGGTGCCGCCCATCTACTGGTCAGCACCAAAATTTTTTTAAATGATTCTAGTGCCGGCCATTAGATGGCTAGAACCCAATTTTGTTTTCAAATACTGGTATTTTTGTATACCAGTATGATACGATTTAAAAAAAAATATCCTAGTGTCGGCCATTCATGTCCCAAATTCAAAAAAAATATTTTTAAAGCCTGACACAGTCATCAGTTAATGATGGGGCCAAAACACAAGGTGGTGCCGGCCATTGAGTTCCCAAAACCCAAACTTACTGTTTATTTCAGGTCATTTTGGACCAGGGTCATTTTTATAAATATTAAATTTTTTTGAATTAGATGAGTAAAATAACCGGAGATGCCACTTAAATAATTAATGAAATCTCCATTATTAGTAATAAATTTTATAAAAGAAATCAATTTTAAAAAATACAATTTAATGGAGTTAATGACTTATATTTTAACTAAACTATTTTTTTAAACACACATAAATAAATAAATAAAATTATTTTGAAAATCAAATAAATTAATCTAATTTTGAAGTAAATTAATATTACATGAACTCTATTTTTAGATACAAATTTAAATAATAAAACAAAAAGAGGAGTTATTTCCCAATTAATAATGGGGGTCACGCTTCTGGCCGACAGTGCTGTCCTTTAATATTACAATAAATTTTGGTCGCTCTATACAGGGTTACTATTATTACTAAGAATAAAAAATGGAAGAAAACGGTAGATGTGAGGAATCCAGTTCATCGGAAGTCAAGTCATTGCGGTCGGATATCTTTCATTTCTTGGGTATGCTCAATATCAACCACTGTTCTATATACCTCTTACCTGCCATTAACCTCAGTTACTTGTATATATCTTCATCAATGTACTAAAAAACAAGTTGAAAAGATATAGGTTTGTATATCCAATTAGTGGCAAACTAGCAATAAGCTGCGTTCTCATTGTTTTAGAGAATGCCAAAACCACTTATTTACACACAAGGAATCATTACACTTTGCTTTTGGAGTGTTATCTTTTATTTATATCAATTAGGTGTTTTAAAAGTATTACTAAATATTATTTATAAATATGATTATATTAAATTATTTAAATGTAATTTACCAATATATTTACAATTTTGTAATATTTAAAGTATTATTAATTTTTTAAAGTTTTTTTATTTCAATAATACTAAAATAATTAAAAAAAAAACCTAAATGGTATGGTGTGGGTGGTGACGAGGCACCACCACCCTTGTTTTTTGACCACAATGGTTAGCCTGTTATAAATAGCCTGTTATAAAAAATAAATTTTTGAAGGGTAGAGAGTAGTAGATAGGCGGCATTGGTATAGTGTTCAATATGGGTTAGGGGTAAAATACGAGTATTTTGGTGGTGCCTCCCTGATAGGCGACACTACAGTGATTTGACAATTCTCTAACCGCTTGATGGCTGAATCACGTGGGTTGGGGCTGAATTGATCATGGGTAATAAGGGGACCTTATAACCATGGTCCCCTCAGCCTTAGTCTTGGAAAAAAATGTATTTATTATATATATATATATATAAAGAGCAAAGAATAAAGAAGAGAAAGGAAAAGGTTAAAAAAAATAAGAGAGAGATAACCTTGAGATGGTAGAGAATATAAAGAGAAAGAAGTGGGTAAAAAGGAGAAGAAAATAACAGCAGAGAAAAGAGAAGAGAAAGAAGAATGAAAAAGAAAGAAAAGAAAAAGAGGAGGAAGCCTTGTAAAAAAAAGGGTGTTTTGGTTGTTAAAAAAAAAAAAAGAAGAAGAAGAGGGTTTTGGTTGTTAAAAAAAGTTAAAGTTTAGAGAAAAGATTAGTGTTTTAGGGTTTTGGAAAGGAGTACCCAAATTATTTGATTTCGAAAGGTATTTTATTAGTAATTATTATTTATTTGTTTTGTTCAATTTAGTGTTTATTGTAATTTATTAATTCTTTAATTTTGTTTGTTCAAGTAGGAGAATAGGCAAAGGCTAATTTTTTATTTAAAGGTAAATTTATTTTTGTAGTTATTTATTAAATATTTTTGTAATTAATTCTTTTTAGTACCTATTACTTGTTTGATTTTTTATTTGTAGTTTTTGGCCTTTTTTACTTCAATAATACAAAAAAAAAAAATACCTATGTAATATCCCACCACCAGTATTTATGAAAATGGCATGCTATGGGTGATGGATGATAGTGGATAGGCAGCACCGGTTATACGAGTTAGTGGTGTTCAATACGGGTCAAGGGTGTAAAAAAAAGGTATTTTGGCAGTGCCTTCCTGACAGGCGGCACCACTATCGATTTGACTATTCTCTGATTGCCTGAAGGCTGAATCACATAGGGCTGAGAGTTGGGGTTGAACCAATCACGAGTAAATGAGGGGACCATATATGGTTCCTTCAGCCTCAGCATTGTAAAAAAATTGTTTTGTGGTTTTTTACCCAAATAATATTAAAAAAAATACGTAAATGACATGTTGCAAGAATTATGTACCAAAATGGTGCATTTAAACGGGTGGAGGGTGGTGCATAAGTACACCACATTGGTATTCTGACAGAATCTAGTTAAAAAATAATAACAATATTTTAGTAATGGTGCCAAAGTGATAGGCATCACTTTTCCATTCTGGTATATACGGGGTACAAAAAAATGGAAGGGGTATGGGCGTATGGTGCCTATCTGATAGGCGGCATACCTAGTATTTCCCCCTCCCAACACTCCCTCATCCGACTCATTTTAAAGTATCAGTTTAAAAAAAAAAAAAGCAAAACAAGAGAGGGAGTAGAGAAGAAAGAAATAAAAGAGAAGAAGGAAAATGTACTATTATTTTTATTGTTATTTTCAAATATAATAGATTATGATAAGAAAAAATTATTTTGTTAGTATTATATAGTTTGTTTAGTGTTATTTTTATGTTTTGTTTTAAAGTTATTTTGTTTATTATGATTTGTTAGTAAGTTTTCTGTTTAGATTAATTGCATGTTTATTGTGAATGTTATGTTTTAAATTTTTTTAATATATTTGAAAGTTTTTATGTAAGTAACTATTATAAAGTAATTGTTAGTTAGTGATAACAACAGGAAAAAATAGATAAATACTGAAAATATTTTTATCATAAATATTGTTAGAAATGGCAATAAATTTGATATTGTTAGAAATGGTCTCTTTTCATTCATTAAATTTTTTATGTAAGTATTTTTATGTTGTTTGAAATTGTTTTGAGAATTTTCGTCTTTTTTTAACAGATTGAGTATTGAAGATGGATAATCAGTTTTTCGTATGCGTTTATTTCGATGGAATCATCTTGACAACAATCGTTGTATGTATATTTGAATACCGACAACAAATAGTAATGAGATTTAATAGAAATATCTCATTCGATTATATAAAGGAATGGATTAGCGCAAAAATTGTTAGACATTGTGAGAGAAGGATCTCGAAACTTTTCTACAAGTTTCCAGTTTCAATAGATCCCGTCAAATTCATCGAAATGGAACTTGTAGACGATGAAGACGTGGAGACAATGATCGCTCTTTATTGTGGGAATCAGAGTGACCAAAATGTACCGATTCACTTATTTGCTGAGTTAGCTGGTGTAGAGCCAACTGAAGGTCTCTTTGCATATGGTGAAGAACATGGAGCTCATGAACCGTATATGGTGGCTGTAACACCCCTTACCCGTACTCGACACCAGAATAGGGTATGAGGCATTACCAGACTTATACGTAAGCAATCATACAAAATCGTGACATGACTTTCCACTCAAATTTAAAACTTTTCATATCGCCCCTTTTACAAGCCTACAAGGCCGAAAACACACTTCAGGAACGGTTCGAGATCAAACCAAACTCTTTAGAAGACTTCTAGAAAAACTTAGAAAATTTTCTAAAAATAGTCTACACGCCCGTGTGGAAGAAGGGACATGCCCGTGTGGCATATCACATGCATGTTTTCCACATTCGTGTTGATTTATTTCTCAATTTGAACCTACAGAGGTTTTTACACGGCCTGACACACGCCCGTGTCCATGGCCCATGACCCTTACACGGCCATGACACGCCCGTGTCTTATCCTGTGTGCAAAAACCTTGACATTCTATTTCTGACGTCATCATCCCAATAAGGTCATACGGCCAGGGCACGCGCCCGTGTCCTTAGGCCGTGTGGCGAATTAAATTCCTAAATTCAAGTGCAGACTTCACACGGCCTGGACATATGCCCATGTCCTAAGGCCGTGTCTGTAACAGCTAGATTTTGGGGCTAGTCAGAAAAGTGGTTTCGGAACCACTAATCCAAGGTCAGAGAAATTATTCTTAATATTATTTTATATGTGATAGCATGATTATATGAGTGCATGAAAATTTTGATGAATTAATTTTAGTGATTTCATACTCAATTGTGAAAAAGGACTAAATCACATAAAGTGCGAAAGTTTTAATTTATAAGCTAGAGGTGTTAGATAGCTATAGAACCTTAAATTGGAGGTCCTTAAAGTGTGATTAAGCCTTTCTAAAGGGGATAGCCGGCCATAGGGGACAAGAGACTAAGATTGGTCAATGTTTGGTGATATTAGGTAATGAAATGAATAATAATAATAAAAAAGAAAGCTATCATCTTTTTTTCCTATCATCTTCTTCCACTGATTTTCACTCGAGCATAAGGGTTTGGAAGCTTGAAATTTTCAGCAATTTATCTTCCTTGCAAGTAAGTGATTTTGGTGGTCTTTCTTGATAATTTTTGTACTTTTGAGACCCTTGTAGCATAAGCTAGCTAATGAGGGGACTATTTTACAAAATGGTTGAAAGTCTAGGGTTTTTCCATGAACACATGTATGTTGTTTGCTGAATTTTTATGGAAAAAAATGAATCTTAGTTGTTAAATAAACAACTTTTGTGAAAGGATTTCTCATGAAAACATATAATAGGACCTTTTTGTCAAAGTTGTAAAATAGATGTTAATGTGTGAAATAATTGAAATCTTGAGTTTCTATAGGAGGGAATATGAATCGGCTAGGCTTAGGTGTAAGAAAAATGAATACATTTCATTTTACGAGCCCAGGGGAAAAATCGTAAATTTGCTAAAATTTAAGGGCAAAACGGTAATTTTTGCCAAAGTAGACATTTTAAAGTGTCTTGATTTATGTAGTGATTAAATGAGTAAATTTTATCATTATAGATCAAGAAGAACTTTCAACCTTGACCAAGGAAAAGATAAGGTTATGGACTAAATTGCAAATTAACATATTTTGTATCGAGGTAAGTTTATATGTAAATGATACATCCTTTTTACTTATGTTTTACATATTAATGCATTGTGTGAAATGTGAATGAATAATATTGGTACCAAATAAAATGATAGAAAGTGAGGAAATTCTCGGATGAACCTTCGGAATAGGAAAAAGGATACGGATAAATATCCGTGGTCATGTTATTATTGGTGGGCTGTGTGCGATACCACTGTATTTATTTTTGTTGGTGGGATGTGTGTGATACCACCATGAACATGTGATTATAGGTGGACTATGTACGATGCCACTGTGTTATTTATAAATGATGGACTAGTTGCTTAATGTGGCTTATGATGGTGTAAGTAGGGGTGGCAAAAAGGGCTTGGTAAATAGTCTTGTTCATGTCCACATGGGTAGACACACAGGCTTGTGTCTAGGCTATGTGTGACACACAGACTGCCCCATGGGCATGTGGTTTGGCCCTGTGCCCTCTACATCCTAAGTTGGCAAAATAGAATGCCCAGTAGTAACCACATGGGCTTAGACATGGCCGTGTGTCTTAACCATGTGAGAGACACGACCTTAGGATATGGGCATGTGCCCAGGCCATGTGAAGTCTGCACTTGAATTTAGGAAATTAATTCACCACACAGTCTAGGGACACGGGCGTGTATCTTGGCCGTGTGACCTTATGAAGATGATGATGTCAGAAACAGAATGCAAAGGTTTTCATACACGGGCTAAGTCACGGGCGTGTCATGGCCGTGTGAGGGACACGGGCCATGGACACGGGCATGTGTCAGGCCGTGTGAAAAATCTTGTAGGTTCGAAATGAGAAATAAATTTGCACGGACAAGGGACATGGCGTGTGTGATAACACGGCCTGCCCACACGGGCGTGTTCCCTTCCACACGGGCTTGTGGCCCTGTTTTGAGAAAAAATTTTCTAAGTATTTGTAAGTTCCAGGTTCAATTCTGAACTACACTTTATGTATGTTTTGGGCCTCGTAGGCTCGTTTAAGGAGTGATATGAATGTCTACAGAAAGTTTTAAATTTGGGTGGAAAATTATGTAACGGTTTGTATGGTTGCTTACTTATAAGTTTGGTAATGCCTCGTACCCTGTTCTGGCATTGAATATGGGTAAGGGGTGTTGCATTTAATGGTATCAGAGCTATGGTTTAGTCGATTCTCGGACTACTGTAGCGTGTGTGTGAAAGAGTCTAGCTATACATGGCATAAAAATATAATGATAGTGTGGTGACTCCCGACAATTTCAAATCGTGTTTTTATATAGTAAATGGATCCCGACCGAGCTACTGTTAATACTGCTGCTAGTAATGCATCGGCTCCCGCGCAAGGGACCGTGCCAGTAGAAAGTAGACCCGAGACTTTGGGTCAAGGAGAAGAGGCTCGAGAAGCTTTTCTCCATATGATGAGTAATTGATATACTGAGTTTGTACAAGCAAATCCTAATGGTCAACCTCTTCAACCCCTCCTATACCTCAACCGGTCCCCGTAGCTCTTCAATGTATTGATTGGGTAAGATTGACTAAACCCCCAGTCGATAAGATTCGAAAGTAAGGGGCCGAGGAATTTAGAGCCAACATAGATGATGACCCTGAGAAAGCAAAGTTCTGGCTTGAGAACTCTATACGGCTATTCGATGAACTTTCTTGCACGCCTGAAGAGAGCTTAAAATGTGTTGTATCATTACTAAGGGAGTCGGAATACCGTTGGTGGAAAACGTTGACATCTGTAGTTTTGAGGGAGAGATTGACATGGGACTTCTTCTTAGAGGAGTTCCAAAAGAAATACATAAGTCAGCGATTCATTGATCAAAAACGGAAAAATTTTCTTGAATTGAACCAAGGCAAAATATTTGTGGCAGAGTATGAACGTGAGTTCGTTAGACTCAGTAAGTATGCTCAAGAGTGTGTATCTACTGAAGCTATTATGTGCAAGAGATTCGAAGATGGGCTGAACGAGGATATTAGATTGTTAGTAGGAATCTTAGAATTGAAAGAATTAGTGGTATTGGTCGTTAGAGCTTGTAAGGCTGAAGAGCTGAATAAGGAAAATAGAAAAGCTATTATTGAAGCTCGAGATACAAAAAAGAGATCGATGAGTAAGTCGTTCCAACCCCAATCAAAGAGGTCCAAAGAAGCGAACCCTCAGATGACCGCTTCGGCTGGGTGTTCACACCGAGATCATGGTAAAACATATTCGAACTCTAGAGTTCAAGCCACCTCGATGGCAAGTGTGGGTAATGTGAAGTATAATAAACCCAAATGTCAGAAGTGTGGTAGACAATATATTGGAGAGTGTTGGGGAAACAACCGAGCTTGCTACAAGTGTGGTTCGCTAGACCACTTCATTCGAAATTGTCTTGAGATGAATAAGAAGTGTAGAAAACAAGAAGTGAGAGTGATTAATGCCCCTTTGAGGGGTAGACCACAGAAGAATCCGGGAAGTGGGACTAGCAGTCGAAGTGTGCCTAGAGATTCTGCTGTGAGATTAGAGGGTAGAGAGCCTGCAAGGACTTATGCCATTCACACTCGTGAAGAGGCATCATCCCCCAACGTAATTACGGGTATATTCTCTCTTTACGATACTAATGTCATTGCTTTAATTGACCCCGGATCCACTCATTCTTATGTTTGTGTGAATTTGGTAAATAGTAAGAAATTATTTGTTGAATTGACTGAATTTGTGACTAAGGTGTCAAATCCTTTAGGCAAGTATGTGTTAGTAGAAAAGGTTTGTAGGAATTGTCCTTTAACGATCTAATGTCACTAATTTCTGGCTAATTTGATGTTGTTGCCATTTGACGAGTTTGATGTTATATTGGTATGGATTGGTTGACATTGCATGATGCAAAGGTCAATTGTATAAAGAAAACTCTTGAGTTGAAATGTGAAAATGGAGAGATTCTTTGGGTTGAAATAGATAACTCAAATAAGATGCTTGTGGTGATTTCGTACATGTCTACTCAGAAGTGAATGAGAAAAGGGTGTGAAGCATACCTTGCATATGTGTTGAATACTGAGATGATTGAGTCGAAGCTTGAATCTGTGCCAGTAGTTTGTGAGTTTCCAGATGTATTTCCGGAAGAATTACCTAGATTGCCTTCGGTTAGAGAAATTAAGTTTGCTATCGATCTGGTACCTGGGATGGCACCGATCTCCATTGTTCCGTATAGAATGGCTCCGACTGAATTGAAAGAGTTAAAGGCTTAGCTACAAGAATTGACCGATAAGGGATTTGTTAGAACGAGTTTTTCTCCCTGGAGTGTTCCTGTATTATTTGTAAAGAAGAAAGACAGTTTGTTCGAATTGATTACCGTCAACTTAACAAGGTAACTATAAATAACAAGTACCCATTACCGAGAATTTATGATTTGTCTGATCAATTGAAAGGAGTAACTGTATTCTCCAAGATAGATTTAAGATCTGGTTACTATCAGTTGAGGGTCAAAGAATTCGATGTGTCAAAAACTACTTTTAGAACGAGGTATGGACAATATGAATTTCTTGTTATGCCTTTCAGTCTAACTAATGCACCAGCTATGCTTATGGATTTGATGAACCAAATTTTTCGGTTGTATTTGGATAAGTTTGTAGTAGTGTTCATAGATGATATATTGATTTATTCTCGAGATAAGGCTAAACATGCCGAACACTTAAGAACAATATTGCAGATTTTATGAGAGGAGAAATTGTTTGCTAAGTTCAGTAAAAGTGAATTTTTGCTTCGTGAAGTCAGATTTCTGGGACATATAGTTTCAGGTGATGGTATTCGGGTTGATCCGAGTAAAATTTCGATGATTATTGATTGGAAACCACCCAAGAATATATCCGAGATTAGAAGCTTTTTGAGTTAACCGGGTATTATCGACGTTTTGTCGAGGGATTTTTGATGATTTCTTCCCCGATGACTAAGTTATTGCAAAAGAATGTTAAGTTTGAATGGATCGATAAATGTCAACAAAGTTTCGCGAAGTTGAAGGCACGATTAACTGAAGCACCAGTTTTGGTACAACCTGAGTCGGGAAAGGAGTTTGTGATTTATAGTGATGCGTCATTGAATGGTCTTGGTTGTGTGTTGATGTAAGAGGGCAAAGTAGTAGCTTATGCCTCAAGATAGCTAAAACCACATGAAAAGAATTATCTGACACATGATTTGGAATTGGCCGTCATCGTCTTTGCCTTGAAGATTTGGCGTTATTATTTGTATGGTGAGAAATGTCGAATCTTTACCGATCATAAAAGTTTGAAGTACCTGATGAACCAAAAGGACTTGAATTTGCGTCAACGGAGGTGGCTCGAATTATTGAAAGATTATGAGCTGGTGATTAATTATTATCCAGGGAAAATGAATGTAGTCACAGATGCCTTGAGTAAAAAATCCCTATATGCTTTGAGAGCTATGAGTACGAGTTTAGCTTTGTCTGACGATGGTTCAATTTTAGCCGAGTTAAGGGCTAGACCGTTGTTTCTTCAGCAGATTTGTGAAGCTCAAAGGAATGATAGTGGAATGCAAGCTAAGAGAGCTCAGTATGAATTGGGAAGTAACTCTGATTTTTGGGTTGGTTCAGATGATTGTTTGATGTTTCGTGATAGGGTATGTGTACCGAAGGATGATGAGTTGATTATGAAAATTTTACATGAGGCACACAATGGTTGTTTGTCAGTACATCCGGGCAATACAAAAATATATAATGATTTGAAGAAGTTGTATTGGTGGCCGAGTATGAAAAGAGACGTCTCCGAGTTTGTTACAAAGTGTTTGATCTATCAACAAGTGAAAGCCGAGCACCAAGTACCTTCGGGTTTACATCAGCTAGTGATGGTTCTCAAGTGGAAACAGACTGAATCACGATGGATTTTGTAACAGGTCTACCCATGACTCCAAAAAAGAAAGATGCTATGTGGGTTATTGTTGATAGATTACCAAAATCAGCTCACTTTATACCGATACGTATTAATTACTCGCTTGACAAGTTGGTTGAGTTGTATATTGCCGAAGTAGTGAGATTGCATGTGGTGCCTATGTCCATTATTTCAGATAGAGATCTGAGGTTTACTTCATGGTTTTGGAAAACGTTGCAAAAAGCCTTAGGTACGAAATTGAATTTTAGTATCGTGTTCCATTCGCAAACTGATGGTCAATCGAAAAGAGTGATAAGTTCTCGAAGATATGCTCCGATGCTATGTTTTAGAGCTTGAAGGTAGTTGGGAAAAATATCTATTTTTAGTCAAATTTGCCTACAACAACAGTTATCAGTCAAGTATACAGATGGCACCATATGAAGCATTATATGGACGCAAGTTTCGAACTCCTTTGTATTGGACTGAACTTAGTGAGAAGCAGATTCACGGGGTTGATCTAGTTAGAGAAACCGAAGATAAAGTGAAAGTAAATCGTTATAGTTTGAAAGCTGCTTCAGACTGACAAAAGTTATACGCGGATTTAAAAAGGAAAGATATTTAGTTTCAGGTAGGTGATAAAGTGTTTTTGAAAGTATCCCCGTGGAAGAAAATATTGAGATTTGATAGAAAAGGCAAATTAAGTCCGCGCTTTACCGGACTGTATGAGATTATTTAGAGGATTGGACCAGTAGCTTACCGGTTAGCCTTGCCGATGGAATTGGAGAGAACACACAATGTGTTCCATGTGTTGATGTTGAGACGATATCGTTCCGATCCTTCGCATGTGATTTCTCCTACAAAAATTGAGATACGACCGGATATGACTTATAATGAGGAACCAATTAAGGTTTTGGCTCAAGAGGTTAAACAGTTGAGGAACAAAAATATAACTTTAGTAAAGGTGTTTTGGCAAAAACATGGTGTAGAAGAGGCTACATGGGAACCGCAAGAAGCTATGAGAAAATAATACCCAAACCTTTTTATCGATAAGATTTTCGGGAACAAAAATCTCTAAAGGGGGGAGAGTTGTAACAGCCCAATTTTGGGGCTAGTCGAAACAATGGTTTCGAAACCACTAATCTGAGGTCGGAGAAATTATTCTTAATATTATTTTATGTGTGATAGCATGATTATATGAGTGCATAAAAATTTTGTTGAATTAATTTTAGTGATTTCATACTCAATTGCGAAAAAGGACTAAATTGCATAAAGTGCGAAAGTTCTAATTTATAAGCTAGAGGTGTTATATAGCTATAAAACCTTAAATTCGAGGTCCTTAAAGTACAATTTAGCCATAGGGGATAGACAGCCATAGGGGACAAGAGACTAAGTTTGGTCAATGTTTGGTGATATTAGGTAATGAAATGAGTAAAAAAAAAAAAAAAACAAGAAAGCTATCATCTTTTTTTCCTATCATCTTCTTCCACCGATTTTCACTCAAGCATAAGGGTTTGGAAGCTTGAAGTTTTCAGCAATTTATCCTCCTTGCAAGTAAGTGATTTTGGTGGTATTTCTTGATAATTTTTGTACTTTTGAGACCCTTGTAGCATAAGCTAGCTAATGGGGGACTATTTTGCAAAATGGTTGAAAATCTAGGATTTTTCCATGAACACATGTATGTTGTTTACTGAATTTTATGAAAGAAAATGAATCTTAGTTGTTAAATAAACAACTTTTGTGAAAGGATTTCTCATGAAAACATATAATTGGACCTTTTTGTAAAGGTTGTAAAATAGATGGTAAATGTGTGAAATAATTGAAATCTTTAGTTTCTATAAGAAGGAATATGAATCGGCTAGGCTTGGGTGTGAGAAAAATGAATACATTTCATTTTACGAGCCTAGGGGCAAAATCATAATTTTGCCAAAGTATAGGGGCAAAATGATAATTTTTGCCAAAGTAGACATTTTAAAGTGTCTTGATTTATGTAGTGATTAAATGAGTAAATTTTATCATTATAAATCAAGAAGAACGTGGAATCAACCTTGACCGAGGAAAAGACAAGGTTACGGACTAAATTGCAAATTGACATATTTTGTATCGAGGTAAGTTTATATGTAAATGATACATCCTTTTTACTTATGTTTTTACATATTAATGCATTGTTTGAAATGTGAAAGAATAATATTGGTATCAAATAAAATGATAGAAAGTGAGGAAATTCTCGGATAAACCTTTGGAATAGGAAAAAGGATACGGGTAAATATCCGTGGTCATGTTATTATTGGTGGGCTGTATGTAATACCACTGTATTTATTTTTATTGGTGCGTTGTGTGCGATACCACCGTATTTATTATTATTGGTGGACTGTCTGCGATACCACACGAGCTGAGACACATGGCCTTGTCTCAACCCGTGTGGTTACTACTGGGCATTTTGTTTTGCCAACTTAAGATGCAGGAGGACACACGGCCAAACAACACGCCCATGGTGTAGACCGTGTGTCATGCACGGCCTAGACACACGCCAATGTGTCTACCCGTGTGGACGAGGACAAGGTTATTGACCAACCTCTTTCTGTCACTCCTACTTGTACCAACATAAACCACATCTAGCAACCAACTCATTCATGCATAAATATACTGATTACTCAACCATGCAACTTGCACATTCATGAATAACACCATCATTTCGTAGATTAATAAGAAAGGGCCATCAACTATGGCCTTATACAAAAGAATTCATCTTCAAATGAGCCAACACATTTGGCCAAAAAAATATGACATTTAATAAAAAACTAGGTCCCTATACATGCCATGTAACAGTCTGAATTTGACCCTACTCAAAATAGTGGTTTCGGGACCATGAATCTGAGTTCAAATAATAATTAAATATTATTTTCTGTGTTAATTATATGTGAATTAGTATGTGTTAAAGTTTCGTTTAAAAATTTGACTGTTTGTGCGTTTAATTTAATAAAAAGGATTAAATCGCGTAAGTGGTAAAAGTAGCCATTTATTTAATCAAGTGGCTAAATTGAATTGTTTCCTTTTTGCATGTGGATTTATGTGGCAAATAAGCCAAAAGTTTGTGTTAGTGGATGGTAACATGGATATTATGTGCTTATATATGTGTAATTTTATAAGTTATATTAATAATATATTATAAAAACATTATAATAAAATATTAAAGGCATTAAAAAAAGAAAGCCATAATTTTATGCTTATCATTCTTTCAAAACCGAAGCAAAGAAAAGAAAAAGAAAAGTAGAAAAACTTAGGGCATTCGATCATCTTTAAGCTCAATCCAAGGTATGTTTGATTTCAGTTTTTGATAATTTTTACGTTTTTGAGATCGTTGCTATGAAATGTACAAGACCCATGCTTTAATTTTTGAGTTTGATGAATATTTTGAATTCAACCATTGTTGATAGTTGGTTGTTTATGTTGTTTAAGGATGAATTATGAAATATATGTGTTAGATTAATATGTTTTGTCTTTGGATTTTTGATGAATTTGAGTATTTTGGGCTAAATTGTAAAAATAAATTTTTGAGGGACTAAAATGTGAAAAAAATGAAATGCATGGACTTATATGATTATAAGGAAGATTCGGCCTAGCTATGTTGTTGTGAGATTTTGCATATTTTGTGTTTTGTGCAATAGGGACTAAATTGTGAAAATGTAAAATATTAGGGGTAAAAATGTTATTTACCCATTAATGTGTTTTTGGACTAAATTGAATGAAAATGTATTTGAATGATCTTATTTTGAACATGTTTAGATCAAGAACAAAAGAAAACGAATTTGAATCGGGGAAAAGCGAAAATAATTGAATAGCCGATTTCTGTTGTCCGACGATATCCGAGGTAAGTCTCTAAGCAAATAATCATCGTAAATCATTTATGTAATTTGGTATGTGCTGAAATTGGGATCATCATAATTATATATGAATTAGCCGAATTTGGCTAAGTATAATATTCGATTCGGATAGGTTATTTAATGATATGTGTTATTTGAATGTTCGTACAATAAGTTCGAAATGAGTAAAAGGTTCGATATATGAAATGATTCTAGTGAGAAATCTTAAAGTATTACTATTCAGGCTTTGATCCTAGCAAGACTTGGGCTGGTGAACTTATCGGGCTTTGTGCCTAGCAGGCTTATTGCCGGTGATTGAATATCAGACCTCTGGTCTAGCAGGCTTAGTGCCGGTGTGTGATTCAGGCTTATGCCTAGCAGGTTTTATACCGGTGATCTATAATATGAGTTTATGTTTATGAAATGATTGAGTTATGGTGGCCGTTGAACAAGCGAAAGCTTATTTAAATGAATTAGATTACATTCGGCCATAAGGTATGTATTTTCATAAGTACATGTTATATGTGATGATTATCGAATAAGTAAGTTGATAGATAATGTGTGGTATATTTGGCATCTTGGATATGTGGATAAAATGATATTGAGTTGATGTTGTTTACTTGCAAATATGAGATTATTAAATAGATGCATATGTATATATACATATATATACATTCGGTTATGTGGAAATTTTTGTATATACATTCGGTTATGTGGGATTACTTTATATATACATGAAAATTGTTATTTGGTTGTATATGGAGGTATTTATACATATAAATATTTATTAATCGATGTGCCTTTGATAAGTCTTACATTTAAAGTAGATATTGATGAATGTTTTGGCTATGAAAGGATATAGGCATTCGGCTATAATAATTTATATGTGTTATGTTGTTAAGTTAATGTTACAATTTGTTCGGTTTAATTTGATTGATTATCCAAATGATTTGTTAAGTTTGCTTAAGACTTACTAAGCTAAGTTAGCTTACTCTGTGTGTTTGTTATTCTGTTTTATAGATCTTGGTCAAGCTACGAGCTCAGGGGATCATCAACAAAGTCATCTACACTATTGACTTATTTTGGAACCTTTAAAGTTTAGATTTCAAACTTAAGGCATGTATAGGCTAGTTAAATAATAGAATACGTTTTGATGCTGTAACTATAGGCCATGCGAAAATGGCTTGATCTTAATGTCAAATGTTCTAATGCTTATGTTTTAATCATGTTATATGTGTTTGTTTTGCTTGGTTTAAAAGTATGGTTGCTATGTGAATTCATTATAAGCATAAATATATATATATGATTTGTTATGTGGTAATCTTAAAAGTCTCAAGTTGTGTTTTGGAAGTTGATATAAGTGATTGTTGAATATGTTTGGGATTGAATCGATTATGTCTTACCATTGAGGTGTAAGATTGAATATGAATAAATTTGGAGATCATTTTTATTGTAGCTTTTATATTCGGCAATGATAAACCATAAATATAACATATTTTAATCCCACATTTATTATGTTTTTTGATGATTTATCCCTTGATTTGTGTAAAAAGGTGCTCTTAATCCTTTCTTTTCATGTCTTACACTCAGGAAAGCACCAAAGGATGAAAAGAACGTAAAACGGGCTTAAAACGAAGCAAAATGGGCCTTTCCACGAAAACGACACGGCCTGGGCCAAGGATCACACGGCCGTGTCTCGACGAACACCTGGAGCATGGCCTCATCACCACCGTACACAGCCGTGCCAAAGCAGAAATCTGAACACGGTCAGGTCTCGACTTGCACGGGCATGTGACATGGCTGTGCCTCTGTCGCTGGAAAGAGCAAATTCAGTCGAAAAAGGATACTTAAGGAGAAAGAATCGCATTCCAAGAGCCTATAAATATTCCCCAAGTACCACCTTTGAGGGGGTGTCAAAGCTAGGCCAAGGAGACAAGTCGACAAGGTCAGAGTTAGGGAATAACGTGAAGATAGCCAGTTGATCCATCCCAAGAAGTCGGAATTATACTCAAGATGGTGGAATTTTCCTTCAATTCCTTCAGGGAGTTCTAGGATTTTCTTATGTTTTGTTTTTATCTTTTCTCTTGAGATGTTTTCTTGTTTAGTTATGAACTAAATCCTTCAGATACCTGAAGGGGATGAAACCTAAATGGATCTTTTTATTTGATTTTTAAGTTATATGATAAATTACTTGGTTTGTTCTTAATTATGTTGTTTAATCCAAATCTAATGTGCTTAGGTGGAGGAGGAATAGACCCTGCTTAAGAGTAGATCTAACATAATTAAGCGGAGTTGATCGGGCGCCTAGAGATAGGGTTACGAGATTTTGCTGGATTAGGGTGAAACCTAATATAGGAGTCCATTGATCGATTTACTGCTTTCCTAGGGGGTTATTGTAAGCGAACAAGAGTTCCACTAATTAACCTAGGATTAGACGTTTTTCGCTTCGAAAGAGGGTTTAACATAGGTTAGGGAGTCTCACGGATCAAGCTAAGTAAAAGAAATCATATAATTTAAAGGTTAATTAATAAGTGAAGTCTAGGTGGATTCTTCCTGAGGGTATCGTCGCAATCAATTGAGTTTTTCTTCAAAGTTATTTTCCTATTCGTCTTCTTTGTCTTTGTGTCCTTAGTTTAGTTTTCGTCAAAAGCAACTTCAATCTAATTTTAAGGCTAAATAATAAAAAGAAGGTTAGTATTAGTACTTTTAGTTCCTTTGGGTTCGATATCTGGTCTTGCCTAAGCTATACTACTGTTCGATAGGTACGCTTGCCTTTAATCGTTGACAAAGTTAGTCTCCAGGTTTGATCATTCTTTTATAAATATTTAAAACTCTGATTTTACAGCGATCAAGTTTTTGGCGCCGTTGCCGGGGAACTAAAATATTAAGAAAGCTCTATTTTTATTACTTTAGCCGTTATTTTATTCGCAATTTATTTCTTTTATTTTCTTAGGTTAAATTTTTTATTTTTTATTTTTTTATTTCTTTCTCTTTTCTAGGTACCTCTAGTTTATGACTAGAAGGAACCCGAGAGGACCTTTGGTATACGAAAGTGATATTGAAGCTACCGCTCGAAGGAATCATCGGGAAACCAGGCAAGCCCTAGATTACACAGAAAGAGAGGAAGAAGACAGATCCAATCCTACTGAAGGGATGGGCGAAAACAGCCCACTACTACGCGATGTGGGGGATCACAATGCTCCACGTAGAATGTTTGATTATACGAAACCGCATTTAACAGGAGCAGAATCTAGTATTGTTAAGCCTGCTATATCTGCTAACAATTTTGAATTAAAGCCTAACACAATACAAATGATTCAACAGTTTGTTCAATTTGATGGTTTGCAGGACGAAGAACCAAATATGCATATAGCTAACTTTTTAGAGTTCTGTGATACCTTCAAAATAAATGGCATTTCTGATGATGCCATCCGTCTTCGGTTATTCCCTTTTTCATTAAGAAATAAAACCAAACAGTGGTTAAATTCGTTACAGCGAGGGTCAATCACTACATGGGATCAAATGACCGAAAAGTTATTGATGAAATATTTTCCACCAGCCAAAACGGCTAAACTACGTAATGACATCTCTTTCTTTGTGCAGATGGATTTAGAGACACTTTACGACGCATGGGAGAGGTTCAAAGATCTCTTGAGGAGCTGCCCACACCATGGTTTACCCCTGTGGCTACAAGTCCAAACCTTCTACAACGGAGTAAACCCCTCAACAAGGTAACTGATAGATTTAGCCGCCGGTGGAACGCTGAACAACAAAACTCCTGAAGTAGCCTACGAATTCATTGAGGAGATGTCTTTAAATAACTATCAATGGCAAGCTTCGAGGACCAAACCGACAAAATTGGCAGGAGTTTTTAACGTCGACACCATGACCATGCTATCAACGCAACTTGAGATGATGAATAAAAAGCTTGATAGTTTGTGTTCTTCATAGATACATCCAGTCATGCAGTGCGACACTGGTGGAACTGTGGCGAATCCTGAGTACCCACCCTGCCAACCAGGAGCAGAAGATGAACAGATGAACTATATAGGTAATAATTTTCGATCTAATAATAATCCTTATAGTAACACTTACAATCCAGGTTGGAGGAATCACCCAAATTTTTCGTGGGGAGGACAAGGCAATCAAGGAAATCAAAGGCAAAACTTCCGAAATCAGCCTTATCAAAACTGAATGGAAGAACTTGCTACGTCAGTCAAGGAAGTAAGCAAAACCGTTGAACAACTTGTAAAGTCAATGTCAGAACGACTGCAAGGACGCTTACCTAGTAACACCGAAATTAATCCTAAGGAGCAAATTCAAGCTATCACACTTCAGGATAGCAAGGAAATAGATACACCTAACCCAACTCCAGAAAGTAAGGTAGATGAAGAAACAACAGAGGTGGTACAAGAAAAGCCAAAACCGGTAGTCAAGGAGTACAAACCTCGCATACTTATCCCGCAGCATTACAAAAAGACGATTCAGAGGAACAGTTCGGTAAGTTTCTTAAACTTTTAACGAAATGACATATTAACTTACCTTTTCTTGAAGCTCTTTTCCAGATGCCAGACGCCAGGAAATTCTTAAGACAGCTCTTGACCAACAAATGCAAAATAGATGAAGAGCACCACGTGGAATTAAACGCAACATGCTCAGTAATGTTACATAATAAACTACCACAGAAGCAAAAAGATCCAGGGAGTTTTACAATTCCATGTTTAATTGGTAGTTTAAATATTGATAATGCAAGCATAAGTGTTATGCCTTATACGTTGTTTAAACGACTGGGTCTAGGGAAACCAAAACAAACTAAGATGAGTATTTAATTAGCGGATAAAACTATTAGAATTCCTAAGGCATTATTAAAGATGTTCTTGTAAAAATCGATAAATTTGTTTTCCCAGTAGACTTTATTGTTTTAGACATGAATGAGGATAATTCAATCCCCTTAATTTTAGGAAGACCTTTTCTAGCAACTGCCAAGACAAAAATTGACGTTGCCACAGGTGAGCTCATACTTTGTGTAGGTGACAACTCAATAAGTCTTCAGGCCCTCGATTCAGCTAGGACGTCAAGGAATCAAGGTAAGCAAGAAAATTCTTTCGATAATCATTTAATTTCACCTTCTTTCCAGGAACCTCCAAAAAAGGAAACGATTGAACCAGATCCTCAGTTCAGTACCGACAAAGAAACAACTCACGAAGAACAAAGGACCCAAATCGATGACCTAAATGAATGGAAAACACACTTCAAGGAAAAACTAGGGTTACACAAGGAAGAACAGGAAACACGGGTCAAAGAAGAGCCAGATTCACACACTGTACAACCAGAGGAACTACCAGAAGAGCTCGTGGGAACATCAAATCATTATAAGATAGGAGATCAAGTTCTTTTAGATAAAACTGAGCCTCACATCACCACAACAAACCTGAAGAAAAAGGGATAACTTCTTCTTAAGGTGCATGATATCTTCCCACAAGGAATAGTCGAGGTAAGTAATCCTACCTTTAACACTTTCAAGGTAAACATTTCTCGACCTCAATTTTGTCATAAAACTAAAACTGTAGACATGAGGGAAGATATTCAAACTTTTAAACCTCCCTAAATTTTTCAAACACAAGAAAAGTCTAGCTTAAGACTATAAACGAGCGCTTCTCGGAAGGCAACCCGAGTACTAACTCTTTTCTTTTTTGGATTTTTACATTTTCTTTTCTTTTTTTCTTTTCCTTTTTAACTAACCAAAAGTGCAGGATTACAGACCACACGACCGTGTCCGTGGCCGTGTGGACCACCAAAACCACCACACTGACAGGACAGAGGCTGTGCAGTCAGCCCAATCACCACCCCAACGTCACGAATCCAGCCACTCTCGACACGGGCACTGACAGACATGGCACGGCCGTGGCACCAACCGTGTGAGGCTACCAACTTCCATTCCATGGATAGAACACGCCCATGCCACAAACCGTGTAAAATTACTGAGGTTACTGACTTATAGAGCACGGGTAAGACACGCCCGTGTCATATGACCGTGCCAACAAAAAAACATCACGAGCACGGGCGTAAAAGGATTAAGCACAGGCGTAGGGTGACAACACCCTTTATAACACGGCCGTGTGAGGAGGCCGTGTAATTCGACACACCCTGGGAACACGGCTGTGGGGGAGCAGAACAAATGAACGTCTATTTAAATCTCTCCCCTCTTCTCCTTTCCCCCATCTGATTTCATCCTTATTTTTTTATTTTTACTCTCCTCCATCTCAAGAATTCTCCACTTACTACGGCTCTAGATCCTTGAGCAATCCAACACCATGCCAAAGAAGCGTAAAAGGCCATATTCCGCAAAGGAGAACGATCAACATGAGTTCATGCCGGCAGCTTCGTCTCAACACCAAACCAATGACCTATGAGACCATTTATTTTTTGTTTCGCATTTATCTTTTCCTTTATTTTCCTTCTTTTTAACTATCTTATGCTTAATTTATTTTATTTCATTTTAGTTTCTTAGTGTCAGGTTCTAAAGGCTGATTGGGAATAACGTCACTTCCACCACCGCCAGCACCTCCGTCACCTTAGAAACCACACCCACCTCGCGACCCACCTACCAATAAAGATTCTCAAGCCCCTTTATTTCCTAGCCTTAGTCTATTTTTCTTCTTAGTCTCTTTCTCTTTCTCTTTCTTGTCTTTATTTATATATTTAATTTATTTTCATTAGGTCTTAATAAAGCCTAGCTATTTCTCAAAGCGCTACCCAATTTCTTTATCTAGCGCAGGAATATTATCACGCCTGATCATCACCGCCACCAAAGACACTCATTCGGGAAAACATCCACAAATCAGGGAGTAATTATTTCCCCTTCTCTTTTGGTTTATCTTTAAAATGTCATTATCTATCTTTGTACATTGAGGGCAATGTACGTCTTAAGTGTGGGGGGGTGAATAGTTATTCTGAGAAAATGCCTAATTTTTTCTCAAACACTGAGGATAAAAGTGTCTAAATTTTGCATGATTCTCAAATCCCTGATTTAATCTTGTTTTAAAGTAATTTTCTCATATTACTAATTTGGATGAAATTTTTACTGATTTATGATTTTCATTGATATGTTTTTGAATAAGTCATAGTTAATTGTACATTGATGTTTAATTTAAGGAATACTAGAGAATCAAGCATGATAAGTCTGTTTTTCAGACATTAAAATTTTTGCTAGGTTGTTGACCTGAAATTAAATTCTACCTTGAAATTTGAAATTTATAAGGATGATGTCAAAACACCCATAATTTTTGTGAGTATTTGAACCTTATAAAGCATATATTCTTTTTCATGCTCAGTTTTTGATTATGAGTGTGTCAACCATGAACTGTTTTTCTAGAACTTGCCTCAATTATACATGTCAAGACCACAGTTATGATTTGATATACCGAGATGATAAAGGTACTTAGGTTTCAACCCACTTACTCCATTAAAAAGCCTACCATCATAATTAACCCTTAGTGAACCCCGTTGAGCCTAATGACCCTTTTTTATTAACTTACCCGCTAAATTTAACCCAAAACCCTTTGTATTTGTTATCACCCTTTATTTTTTATTATCCCTTAATCGAGATTTGATTTGAGCTAGTTACGTAAGTTTATTATTTTGGTAGTTAAATTTACATTATATTTAGTTTTTTCTTAAAAAAAAATTCAAGTTTTCAATATTAGCAGTATGTAAAGTGAGCTTACACAATCAAAGACTAATTCCCAAAAGGAAAAGCTCGTATTAGTAGGATTTTTATTATTTAGTAAATGTAAGTATTATCTTAGAAATTTTTAAGTAGGTAACTTATCAATTCAATCTCGATTCTAACCTTCTAATTTCAGCTTTTATCCACACCTTTAACCCTAGCCCTGTTACAACCTTAACAAAGACCTTTTGATCTATTTATCATATCATTTTACATGGTGGAGATTTGATTTTCAGGCAAGCCTATGGGATTAACTTTTCAGGTTCGACTTTTGAGTGCTAAATTTTGACCCTCAAACACTTTTTGAGTGATTTGAGTGAATCTTCTGTGAGGATATCAATCCTTGTCGGTTTTGAATTTAAGGTAATTATTTAGATAAAGGGAAACACCTATGTTTTCGTGCTACAAATGTATGACTTATCTTGTTTGAACTTTTAGGAATCTTTGAGTTAAATTATCCATGTATAAATTATCTATGAATTAGGATAAGGCATTATTGATAGGAATTATGAATCATGGAAAGTTCGTTTTAATTGTAAGTTGAAAATTTTGCTTAAGGACAAGCAAAAGCTTAAGTGTGGGGGTGTTTGATAAACATAAATATAACATATTTTAATCCCACATTTATTATGCTTTTTGATGATTTATCCCTTGATTTGTGTAAAAAGGTGCTCTTAATCCTTTCTTTTCATGTCATACACTTAGAAAAGCACCAAAGGATGAAAAGAACGTAAAACAGGCTTAAAACAAAGCAAAATGGGCCTTTCCATGAAAACGACACGGCCTGGGCCAAGGACCACACGGCCGTGTCTCGATGAACACCTAGAGTACGGCCTCATCACCACCGCACACGGCCATGCCAAAGCAGAAATCCGAACACGGTCAGGTCTCGACTTGCACGGGCGTGTGACATGGCCGTGCCTCTGTCACTGGAAAGAGCAAATTCAGTCGAAAAAGGATACTTAGGGAGAAAGAATCGTATTCCAAAAGCCTATAAATATTCCCCAAGTACCACCTTTGAGGGGGCATCAAAGCTAGGCCAAGGAGCCAAGCCGAGAAGGTCAGAGTTAGGGAATAACGCGAAGATAGCCAGTTCATCCATCCCAAGAAGCAGGAATTATACTCAAGACGGTGGAATTTTCCTTCAATTCCTTCAAGGAGTTCTAGGATTTTCTTATGTTTTATTTTATCTTTCCTCTTGAGATGTTTTCTTGTTTAGTTATGAACTAAACCCTTCAGATACCTGAAGGGGATGAAACCTAGATGGATCTTTTTATTTGATTTTTAAGTTATATGATAAATTACTTGGTTTATTCTTAGTTATGTTGTTTTATCCAAATATAATGTGCTTAGGTGGAGGAGGAATAGACCCTGCCTAAGAGTAGATCTAACATAATTAAGCGGAGTTGATCGGGCGCCTAGAGATAGGGTTACGAGATTTTGCCAGATTAGAGTGAAACCTAATATAGGAGTCCATTGATCGATTTGCTGCTTTCCTAGGGGGTTATTATAAGCGAACGAGAGTTCCTCTAATTAACCTAGGATTAGACGTTATTCGCTTCGAAAGAGGGTTTAACATAGGTTAGGGAGTCTCATGGATCAAGCTAAGTAAAAGAAATCATATAATTTAAAGGTTAATTAATAAGTGAAGTCTAGGTGGATTCTTCTTGAGGGTATCGTCGCAATCAATTGAGTTTTTCTTCAAAGTTATTTTCCTATTCGTCTTCTTTGTCTTTGTGTCCTTAGTTTAGTTTTCGTCAAAAGCAACTTCACTCTAATTTTAAGGCTAAATAATAAAAAGAAGGTTAGTATTAGTACTTTTAGTTCCTTTTGGTTTGATATCCGGTCTTGCCTAAGCTATACTTCTGTTCGATAGGTACACTTGCCTTTAATCATTGACAGAGTTAGTCTCCAGGTTTGATCATTCTTTTATAAATATTTAAAACTCTGATTTTACAGCGATCAAGCAACATGATGTAAATATATGTTTGGGTTGGCATATTCGGTCATGGCATATATATGTTCTTGTAGGATTATAATTTAGGTTTTTATATCTTGGATTATGTGAGTTACATTTTTTTAATCTTGTCGATTCGATTATATTTTATAAATGAACCGTATATATATATACATATCCATATATATATTTATATATATGGATATGTATGATTAATGTCATTAAGTGATATCATGCTTTAATAATGTATTTGCAAGCATGTGCATATTTGGCTAGATGATGAGATAATATGTTATGTATTTTGAATTGATATATTCGCTTATGGTACATATATATGCATGTATATTAAGTTTAAATTTAGATGTTCAGGCTATGGAAGACATATTTGGTATATTTGGGTATGATTATGTACATCTAGATGTGGTGATCTATGTTTTGTATAGATGTGTGAGCAAGTGGTATATTTTGAGCATGATTAAGTGAAATCCTATACAAAAATATATGTATGTTTAGTTTGGTATTTGACAACTTGCTTTAGCAGACTAAAAATGAGCATGTGCAGGTTCAAATATTGAATCTTATTTGATCGCATGAGTTGCAATCTTTGTATTTGATGAAAAATGTTTAGATGAGAATTGGTTAATGGTTATGAAATATGCTTGAGATGGGTTAAGTATACTAAGATTAAGTATTATTATTTACAATGCTATCGGTTTTTACTATATGAGCAGAAAATTTTTTGTTATGACTTGTGCTATTTTCGGTAATGCCTTATAACCCTAATCTGGCGACGGACACGGGTTAAGGGTGTTACATTTGATTGGTATCAGAGCTTACGGTTTAGTCGATTCTAGGACTACCGTAGTACGTGTGAGTCTAGCTATACATGTCTTAATTTATACTACGATAGTGTGATGACTTCTGACATCTGAATTGTGTTTTTATGTAGAAAATGGATCCCGATAGAGCCGTAGCTGATGATGTCGAGAGCGTAGTGCCTAATTCCGCTCATGGGACAGCGCCAGTAGAATCTCGACCTATCTTGAGTAGTCATGAGGGGGAAAGGCTAAGCAAGCCTTCTACCAGATGATGAACAAATGGTTTACTCAATATGTCCGGACTAATCCGGCTGTACAACAACCTCCTCCCCCGAATAATCCATCTTCGATACCTATGGTACCTCCGATGATAGATCCAATGAGATTTAGCAGGCCTTCTGTAGATAAAATCAGGAAACACGGGGTCGAAGAATTTAAAGCTAAAGATGATGATGATGCGGAACAAGCTGAGCTATGGCTTGATAATACTATCCGTGTGTTCGATGAGCTATCATGTACTACGGAGGAATGTTTAAAATGTGCAATATCACTATTGAGGGACACCGCATATCACTGGTGGAATACACTAGTATCGGTGGTTTCGAAGGAGAAAGTGACTAGGGAATTCTTTCAGACTGAGTTTCGTAAGAAATATATCAGTCAGAGATTCATCGATCAAAAGCGTAAAGAATTTCTAGAATTGAAACAGGGTCGTATGACCATGACTGAATATGAACGGAAATTTGTGATATTGAGCCGATATGCTCGTGAATATGTTTCAATCGAGGCTATTATGTGTAAAAGTTTCGAAGACGGTTTGAATGTAGACATTAAGTTGCTGGTCAGCATACTTGAGATTAAAGAGTTCGTAGTACTTGTCGAACGAGCCTGTAAAGCCGAAGAACTTGGGAAAGAGAAAAGAAAAGTCGGATTTGAAACTAGAGATATCCGTAAAAATCATCGAGTAAGACTTTTCATTCAGTATCAAAGAAGTTCAAAGATGAACCCAGTCAACATAAAGCTACTTCAGACTTTTCTAGACAAGACCGAGATCGACCTCCTACGGGTTCCCGAGCTACTTCGATGGCTAGCGTTGGTAATGTTCAGCAGAACCAAGTCGAGTGCAAGCATTGTGGGAAATAGCATTCTGGGAGTTGTAGATTGCATGATCGGTCCTATTTTAAATGTGGATGATGGATCATTTTATTCGGGAGTGCCCGATGTTAGCAGAGTAAAACACTGTTACGAATGTAAGACCGAGCAATGTATCAATACGAGGCAGACCACCCAGACATTCGGGAAATGTAAGTGGCAGTCAGAAAGGGACAAAGGATATTGTAGCTTGATCAGAGGCTCGCGCACCTACTAAAGCATATGCTATGCGCGCTCGGGAGGATGCTTCTTTTCCAGATGTTATTACTGGTACTTTCACTCTTTATGATACTACTGTTGTTGCGTTGATTGATCCTGGTTCAACTCATTCTTACCTATGTGAAATGTTAGTATCCAGTAAGACTCTGCCTGTTGAGTCTACTGAGTTTGTGATTCGAGTATCAAACCCCTTGGGTCGGTGCGTTCTGGTTGACAAAGTGTGTAAAAGTTTCCCGTTGATGATTTGGGATTCATGTTTCGTAGCCGATTTGATGTTGTTACCTTTCGATGAATTCGACATAATTCTGGGAATGGACTGGTTGACTTTGCACGATGCTATTGTTAATTGCAAAAGAAAGACCATTGATTTGAGATGTCATAACGGTGAAATTATTCAGATTGAATCTAATGATCTGAATGGGTTACCAGTGGTAATATCTTCAATGTTACCTCGGAAGTATATGAGAAAAGGGTATGAAGCTTACTTTGCTTATGTGCTTGACAGTAAAGTGACTGAAAAGAAGATTGAATCCGTTCCAGTCGTGTGTGAGTATCCAGATGTGTTTCCTGAGGAATTACCGGGTTTGCCACCTATTCGAGAGGTAGAGTTTGGTATTGAATTAGTACCAAGGACGACTCCGATTTCGATAGCTCCGTATCGGATAGTACCAATAGAATTAAAAGAGTTGAAAGCACAGTTGCAAGAGTTAACAGCTGCAAGAGTTGAAAGCACAGTTGCACGACCGAGTTTCTCTCCCTGGGGTGCACCAGTTTTATTTGTGAAAAAGAAAGATGGGACTATGCGAATCTGCATTGATTACAGACAGCTCAATAAGGTAACTATAAAGAATAAATACCCGTTGCCACAGATTGACGACTTGTTTGATCAGTTGAAAGGGGCTTCAGTGTTTTCAAAGATAGATTTGAGGTCGGGTTATTATCAGTTGCGAGTCAGAGATTCTGATGCGCCAAAGACTGTTTTTCAAACGAGGTACAGACACTATGAGATTTTGGTTATGCCTTTCGGACTCACTAATGCACCTATTATTTTTATAGATCTGATGAATCTGATTTTCAGTTAGTATTTAGATCGGTTTGTAGTAGTGTTTATAGATGATATTCTGATCTACTCCAAAGATGAAACCGAGCATGCTGAGCACCTGAGACTTGTGCTACAAACTTTGCGAGATAAACAGTTGTATGCATGTAAGAGTATGCACAAAGATCAATCATGAGATGGTTGTAATAACATACTTTATTTACCATATTTATTAATATAAAGCATTGTCATTATTATTTCAGTTTTTCTATCCGTATACAAATAAACTGCTTTTATAATAATGTCCTCGAGAATAATATGATTATTCTTAAAAGATCCTTAGTCGAGTATTATTGTTGACTAGGACAACAATAATGCATTAAGACTAACATGTAGTTGATTGATGATAAAGAGTTGTCATTGATGTGGATTGTCAAAATCAATGCATGAATATGTATGTTAGAGAACAACATATTGGATTGACCCGTTATGAGTATGTTTATCTGGATTATTATGTAATTGTCACAACATTACTCATAGTGATTAATATGTATATGATCCTCGGACTTGAGACAATTATTATCTCAACATCGTGAGTTGTATATTTTGATACAATCAAACGTACCTAATCGTAATTGGTTGTTCTATAAAGGTGATGTTGGATATACCACAATCTATGTAGAGGATATGGTTGATCAATATAGGATAAGTCCTCCTACATAATGGGAGTAATATCTTAGGCCACTTGATTGAGTGAGACTAGAAATGCATGGCCATGCTCAAATAAGTTGACATGAGATGTCATACTAATTTGTATATCATAGTCTACTCAAGATATCAAGAAACATGGGATGGACTATACAAGTGTGACTATTCCATGACTTGTGTCCATTCCAGAGATAAAGGACTTAAGGATTAATGTATGAAAGGTTAATCACGAAAGGTTATGTCGAATCATGACTTCTTGTAACTTAGGTAGCAATGATGCATTGCTAGATGCCACTCATTGTCTGTGATAATAGAATCGTTCTAGTATTATCGCTAACGTTGCAAGAACCTACAGTCACACCCTATGGTTGAAATGAACGGAATAAAATATAATTGGTATTGTTTTTGGTTGTCACATGAATTAAATTAATTAAAGAATTAATTTAATTGGGTAATCAAATATTGAACATATTATATGTACAAGGATGTTGTACACATAATGACAACATAATTCTACTAATATATGAATTTGATTCATATATAAATTTAAATAAATATAGTTTACTCAAATCCTTATTATAATTAATGTAATTATAATTTTCTGGATATAATTAATGTAATTATATTTTCTGGTTAAAAACTTTATTGTATTTATTTAATCTTATGATACATTCAAGAGATACCAATTATAAATGGGTATTAAAAGGATACCAAATAATGGGCCCAATGAAAAGATACCCATTATAAAAGGCCCAATTAAAAGGATACCCATTATAAAAGGTATTTAAAAGAGGCAAAGCTTATGTGAAAAACCTAATAGATTGTTTGTTAGGTCTAGCAGCGTGTCAAGCAAACAACCTCCGTAAAAGTTTTGGAGATTTCTTCCGCTCATAGTCAAACCGGGTGGATCACGTGAGAGGCCGACATCGAAAAGGTTGTGGCTTGATTCGACAAAGAGATCAAAACTCTTGTTGCCAAGGTGTCATTGTCTACTCGCATTGAAGTTTTTGGTAAATTTGAAACCTTTATTTCACCCCGATTCGCTCCTCACACATGGATCCATGGTTTGGATCGCCGGATCTAATTTTATTCTGCTGCGCCATGGGGTTTCGGCGTTCCAACAATGCAAAGTTTAGCAAATGTGAGTTTTGATTGAGTGAAGTCAATTTTCTGGGCCACGTTGTTTCAGCATCAAGTATTCGGGTTGTTCTGAATAAAATATCGGCTATACTCGATTGGAAACCACGTCAAAATGTTTTCGAAATTCGAAGCTTTCTGGGACTTGTTGGTTACTACAAACGATTTGTGAAAGGTTTTTCTATAATAGCTACCCCATTGACAAAGCTATTATAGAAAGATGTTAGATTTGAATGGTCGGAAAAGTGTCAGAAAAGTTTCGATCAGTTGAGCTCTTTTGACCAAAGCTCCAGTGTTAGTCCAGCCTGAATCGGGTAAAGAATTTGTTGTTTATAGTGATGCATATTTGAATGGTTTGGGTTGTGTTTTGATGTAGGAAGGCAAAGTTGTAGCCTATGCTTTGAGACAATTGAAGCCACACGAAAGAAATTAGCCGACGCATGATTTAGAGCTAGCAGCTATTGTGTTCGCGTTAAAGATATGGCGTCATTATCTGTTCGGTGGGAAATGTCATGTTTATTCAGATCATAATAGTTTGAAGTATTGATGACTCAGAGATATTTGAACCTGAGACAACGCAGATGGTTAGAGCTGTTGAAAGATTACGAATTAGTGATTGATTATCATCCGGGAAAAGCTAATGTTGTTGCAGATACTTTAAGTCAAAGGTCCTTTTAGGTGTTTTCATGGAAATACCTTTCAAAAAAGTTGTGTATTTAACAACCAAGACTAATTTTCTTCCATAAAATTTTAGAAATCAACATGAATATTCACATGGCAAAACCCTAGACTCTAAAGAATTTTACAAAATAGTCCCCTCATTAGCTAGCTTAAGCTTTAGAGGTTTCAAAAGTACAAAAATTATCAAGAAAGACCACCAAAATCACTTGCAAGGAGTGTAAATTTCTGAAATTTTCAAGCTTTCAAAACCCCTCTTTGGTTGTTATTTTCGGTGGAGGAAGAAGAAGAATGAAAAAGATGATAGTTTTTCTTTTTGTTTTATTTATTTATTAAATTAAGTCACCTAATCCACCAAATATTGACCAAATTTAGTCTTCTTGTCCCTATGGCCGATTATCAACCTTAGAAAGATCTAATTGCACATTAAGGATGTAACACCCCCTACCTGTATTCGTTATCAGAATAAGGTACGAGGCATTACCAGAGTTTACAATTTTTTTTTTTTTTTTTTACACATAAGCCATATCAGTGGCTAACCTTATATTCATTTCATATTAACATTTATTTTATTAGCTTATACATGCCATTCATTTTCAAACTAAAATTTCTTTAAATACCGAAATATCAAGGTTGATAGTGTGATGAGTCTCCCACCGATTCGACCTCCGAGCTCTTAACACTACAAAACAAGGGAAAGGAAAACAGAGTAAGCACTTTGTGCTTAGTAAGCCCATGTAACAAGAATTATACTTACCTAATATTTTCAATACAATGTAATAAGCATTCATATATCCATTCAATGCATTAATACCCTAACATGCACAAGCTCAACATTCAAGTTAGTTCATTAATTTCCATATATCAATAATATACACACCATGATTGATGAGCTCATCAATACTATGATTTTCATTTCCTTGTTATTTTTCCATATTTATCCCGTTGAATTACTCGAAATTTCGATGGATTTTCAGAGGTACACTTTAGTGTACAAATCCGGGTCCGTCAATTCATATTCATGTGCGCACATTTTCATTTCAGAGAGCACACTCCCGCGAACCTCATCCTTACAGAGGGATTACCAGTCCAGGCTAAATCCCCTGTAATATAAACTCATAGAGTATTGTCGGGATTACCACCCGAAGCTAAATCCTCGCAACGACAATTACTCTAATGAGCTTGGATCTGAATCTACTATGCACCCGAGCTAAATTGGACCCTAATTCGGATTACCCGTCCAAGCTAAATCCATTTTCCACATATTCTTCTGGGAGGGCTATATCGAGATAGGATCACCCGTCCGGGCTAGATCCTTTTTTACCGTCAATTCCTTTTCAGAGATCCATCGAATTTTTCCTTTCATTCAACCGGGATTTCTTCCTTTTTTTATCAAATATACCAATGTATCATCAATTTTCATACAATGAACATTCAAATTATATTCACATCAATAACATACATTTCAAGCATTTAACAATATAATTCAAGTTACATGAACTTACCTCGATACTAGTTCGTTTATAAAATCTACTAATCCGGGACTTTTTCCTTTCCTCGATCTAGCTTTGTATTTGAGTTTTCCGGATCTAAATAAATAAATCCAATCATCAATTCAATACATTTCATGTTCACATGTAGCATTTTCTATAATTCTATTATTATTTTTAGCTTATTCAAAGCTGTCTACTTGAGTCACAGTCACTAAATTAATTATTTCTCGAGCTACAGAGCTCCAAACGAAGAACCGTTAATTTTCCCTGAAACTAGACTCACATATCTTCTTCTCATAAAATTTTCAGAATTTTTGGTATGGCCAATCAATACCAGATTATTCTTAAAGTTTCCCCTGTTTCACTGTTTGACTGTTCTGACCTCTCTTCACTACGAATCAAATTACTCTTCATACAGAATTCATATGACCTTCTTATTTATTTCATTTGAAAATAGACTCATTCAGGATTCTAAACATATAAAGTTAAGTCCCTAATTATTTTTCTCCAATTTTTTATGATTTTTCAAAGTCAGAACAGGGGATCCCAAAATCCCTCTGGATCAGTCTTACAAAAATATAAATATCTCAAATTACAGAATTCCTTTGCTTTCCATGTTTCTTTCATATGAAAATAGACTCAATAAGCTTTAATTTCATATCTCACTCAGCTTCTAATTCCACTTCTACGATTTTTAGTGATTTTTCAAAATAACCCTACTGCTGCTGTCCCAAAACAGTTTTCTTATAGCTTATTTTACAATTAAATCCTTTACCCAATTCTAACTTCAAATTCTTTCAATTAAACCACTAATTCATCATTTTATTCATCATATGCTATATTCAAAAACTCTGAAACTTCAAAAATTTCAACTTAAATTCATCAAAACTTTGTTCTAAAACTTATAAAGCATCAAAATTAAAAGAAAAAGGACTAAATTAACTTACCAAATTAAACTCCAAGCTTCAAACTTTTAATTTTCCTTTTCTTCTTTCTTTTCTCTTTTTCTTTCTTCTTTCACGTTTGCTCTCTGTTTTTCTTTTCTGTTTCTATCTCTTTTGTTTCTTTTCTCTTTTCTTTATATATATATATATATAATATAATAATATAATAATATAATAATATAATAATAAACTAAAAATCTCAGATTTTCTTCAATTCACATACTCAATCTAGACAAAATGGCTTAATTGTCATTTTGGTCCTTTATACTTTCTTTTAATCTATAATTAAACTTTTACTTTCATTTCAATTTAGTCCTTTTCATTTAATTACCTACCCAAACGTTAAAATTTTCTAACGAAAGTTTAATACCGCATTACTAACATTTTATAAATATTTATAAAAATATTTCCTATCATATAAAGACTCATGCAAACATATTGAAATAAATTTCTATTTAAATCGGATTTATGGTTGCGAAACCATTATTCCGATAATCTTGAATTTAGGCCATTACAAAGGACCTCTATTTTAAGGTTCCATAGTTATTTGACACATCTAGCTAGTAAAATAAAACTTTCGCACTTTTTGCGATTTAGTCCATTTTTTCAATTAAGCATGAACTCACTAAAATTAATTCACCAAAATTTTCATGCATTCATATAATCATGCCGTAACCCATAAAATAATATTAAAAATAATTTCTCCAACCTCAAATTAGTGGTTCTGAAAACACTGTTTTGACTAGCCCCAAAATCGGTCTGTTATATGGCTTCAATATCGTACGTTGATAATGAATCGACTATACGTGGGATCAATATCGATCTTAATGTTGCACCTAATGTTGATGTGGTTGGTGATGATGGATAAAATAGTAGTGATTCTTGTGATTAAGAGGTCGATATTGATAGTGATCTCGATGTGGATGAGGTCCCCGATGATATTGACGACGAAGACGTGAATGATGATAGAAACATTCACCCGTCTTTAGTCGAGAACCAGATTCGACGTATTGTGATACACAATAATCCTGGGCCACACATGTCGCTCATAGACCCCGACGCGGCTCATGTAGCCGAGTTCCTGAGTACCCTGAAATATTACTTGCTCACCGGCTGGCCGCAAATTCCAATCCTGAGGTGTTGTTCGTAGGCCAAAGAGTTAAAAGTAAGGAAGAGTGTGTATTTTCTATTTAGCGATATAGCATAAATATATCAGTGGACTACAAAGTTGCAATGTTTAAACTGACATTATATATTAGGGAGTGTTGAAAGTCGACGGAAGACTGCAATTGGCGGTATGAGCTGTATTTATTCAAAATTCGCAGATGTGGGAGATACGAAAATTTGTTGGGCTTCACACATGCACATCAACACGTATGACAGAAGATCATCGAAAACTTGATTCCAAAACTATCTGTACGTGTATCATGCCAATGATGAAAGACATGCCAACCATTAAAGTTTCGGTACTGATTGCCGAAATGCAAGCACAATTCCAGTATCGAGTATCATACCGAAAGACATGGATAGCTAAATAGATGGCAATTGAGCAATTATACAGGGATTTTGATGAGTCGTATAATGAGCTATAAGGATGATAGCCGCTATACAGAAGTACGTACCGGGGACTGTCATTGAGTTATAGACACGACATTATTACAGTCCAGATGACCAACTACAACCGGGAAAAAGAATTTTCCATCGAATATTCTTGATGCTCGATCCATGTATGCGTGCATTTTTCCACTGCAAGCCGTTTGTGCAAGTAAATGGGACCTGGCTATACGGAAAATATACATAGATCATACTTCTGGCAGTTGCTCAAGACGGCAACAAGAACGTGCTCCCGATAGCATTTGCCATCGTAGATAAGGAGAACATAGAATCGTGGGAATTCTTCCTTACCAATCTGCAGAGGTATGTTATTAGCAACGATAATATTTGCATCATCTTCGATAGATGGAAATGACTAATTGTCGCCATTAGGTGTTTCGGTGTGCCATGGAGATCCGTTTACTGCATCCGGCACATCGCGACTAACTTCCATCGAGATTATAAGAATGCAGACTAGCAGAGACAATTTGTAAGAATGGGTAAAGGATAAACTTATCTTTTCAATATATGTTTTAATGTTTTAGGGCAATACTATAACTTATCTTTTCTTAATACATATACAGCGCACAAGCTAGAGTCACACATATTTTGCCAAAGAATAACTCGACTTGAGAGTGATATGGAGGGTCAAATGAACACATTTTTTCGACAGTGGTTGGGTACCATAGAGCTGTGGTAATAGGCTCAAAGTTTTGACCAGGCATTTCGTTATGGTCAAATGACCACAAACTTGGTGGAAAGGATCAATGCTGTGTTGTTGAAAACACGACATCTTCCGATTTCATCTGTCTTTTCGGCTATATTCTACAAGTTGGCTACCTTGATGCTAAGAATCAATCAGCAACAATTTAACCAGATAGAGGCGAGACACGTGTTTGTCGAAGATGTCAGGGATGCAATGGTTGCAAACCATGGGATGTCGAGGTCGATGAATGTAGAAGTATATTCACGACGTCTTGAAACATTTTGTGTTATGGAGACCTTCGGTCGTTGACCCGGTATACCACCTAGGTCCTATAGAGTTGATCTCCGAAATAGAACGTGTGATTGTAGGAGGTTCTAAACACTTCATTATTCATGTGCGCATGTCATGGAAGCGTGTGCTAAAGTCTCGCTTAATGTTCAACAATTTGTCAATGATGTGTACACCTTCTAGCGCACGTTGCGTGCCTGAGAGAATAAGTTCCCCGTTGTGCTTGACCTGTCTACGTGGAAAGTGCCTCCGACGACTTTCGAGCTTGTCCTAGACAAAGGGTTGCGTAGGAATTCGAAAGGTCGTCCGCAATCATCCAGAATCCATAATGAAATGGACATTAGGGAGAAATCTGACGGTAAGCGTTGTGGATTATGCAGATTAGCTAGTCATAATAAGAGTAAATGCCCGCAGTGAAACTATCATATTAGACAATCATCACGATCGGGTAGGAATTGAGCTTAGGTAATCCAATGTAACTAATTTATATTACAAAGTTTGTTCCAATTTTTAATGTTTTAATGTATTTAATTTATATAACAAAATTTATATTACAAAGTTTGGTCCAAGTTTTAGTGTTTTGATGTTGTAATGTTGCAATTAATCTAATTTATGACCATAAAGTTTGTTCCAAGTTTTAATATTGCAATTAATCTAATTAAATAAATACAAAGATTGTGTTTTTCTTGATTTATATATTTTTAGAATAAAAAAAGTACAAACTTTGTAATATTTAAATTGCAAGAAACCCTTAAAATTGATAGTTTGATTGTGTGGTCCTAGGGGTATATTTCTGTGGGGGTCGATGTTCACGTTGTGGGAGATCGGGGCGATCAACATCCTCTTTAGTCGCAGGTGGGGGTGTGCGAAACATGGAAGAAAAATCGTATGCCCCAAATGCCATCAATGAACTTAAGCTAGAGGAGCGTTGTACTGCGGTGGTACTAGACTAAAGATATCAAACCCGGAATGATATCCGATCCTGACGAACTTAGGAAATAGTCATTGACCCGCAACTCCGAATGATATGAACTATCATCGAAATGTGTATGTGACCACTCGGGCTTGGGCTCTGGCTCTGGCCTCTATATCGGGCACTAACTCGTATGCCCAAAGTCGATGCATGTGCGGGGGGACTACAGTCGACTACCCACCAAGTAAATATGATTTTCCCGTACTAGAGTACCATTGTATATACTCTAATGATAGTTGCAAATCGGAAGAAATCTCTATTTGAGGTCTCTGTGCCATCCGATTATCCTACACTGCAATATATTTCTGGTGCACAACCTCCCAGTTATTTCCATGTTTTCCTCTCTTGTTGATCCCGTGAATCTTCCCAAACTGTATTGACGGATCTGGGATATACTGGATGCAACCAAACTGCTGGAGTAGTCGATCCCCATTATACCACTTGACTGCCTTGAAATTTATAATTGGTGTGTTAATGCACCACATGTGAGAATGAATATGGGCACACGATGGTATAACATCCGCAATTTCTGGTCCCCGATACGGCATCCAGATAAACTGCATGATTAATAACATGGTCAAAATTTAACACGGTTCGAGTAGTCACGATTATTGGAATAGCTTACCCCTTCCCCGGCATGTTCAATCATCAAACGATATATCGGGACAGTGTACGATCTCCCAATACCTAGATAAAAACTCCATCCACGATACCAAATTACATGTTAGAATAATGTCGTTAGAATAGTATCATTAGAAAAAAAATGTCAATTAATAACAAGTTAAATTTTATCAGTTGTTCACTAGTGGAAATACGTATGGTTGGTGCCTAATTGATGCCAAGAATGACATCTGATAAACAGCCCATGACTGCAGCAATACAAGGCATCCGCCTATGTCTATGGCATTAGGCTTTATCGTCCGACAAAGCTCACGATACAACATAGCTAGAATTGCGGTACCCCAACTATACGAGTGAACATTATACAAATCAGCTAATAGGGGTAAATACATCAAATGAACCCTGTTTTTGTTCGCATCTGGCATCAGTATAACCCCTATAATATGCATAATGTACACTCAAGCTGCGCACATCACCTCATGCTTAGTGGCATTAATTAATAAAGATTCAAAATTGGCTTTCAGTCATGAAAACCTCAAACTCGTAAATTTGGAATCAGCATCGTCAGGCGAGGGCGAGACTCCTAGTAGGCTATAACAAAGGGCAGTCGGCTCAGCTATCGTACTTATGCCAGTTACAGCATTCCTGTCGATTGGGAGTCCAAGTTACAATGCAACATCCTCCAGAGTGACAGTGCACTCTCCACATGAAAAATGAAAAGTGTGGGTCTCCGGGCGCCAACGCTCGACCAATGCTGATATTAAATCGTACCACAAATCAAACGTCTGGATCAATGCTGCTAACCTGAATCTAGCTAACTCCAAGTATGGCATCAGTCGTTCATCCGGGGAATATCCTAAACCATTCACCCGACCCCTTAATGCACGGTACGAGCCCTGATAGTATTAAATTAGAGAAAATAGTTATAATAACATAATTTGTTTTTGTAAATTACGTAGATCTTTTTTAAGGGAACCCGTGATTAACAAATAACAATATATTACCATATTATTAACTGTGTTTGATATCTAACCATTGGTCTTAATCAATGAACCCATTGCGATACCTGCAATTTCAAAATAAATTTTGGTTATTAATTTCAAAGTTTGATGGATTTTAAATATTTATCAAAATGCCTAAATTTTATATATTGCTTTTAATTACAAAAAAAATACCAAACAATTTTGTCCACATCATATTTTTTGCTATACTACATTAACAATATATATATCTTATAAATTCTAACTCAAACCCCAACTCAATGGTCCCATTCACAAATTTCATCTCAATGGTTTAATCTTTTAACTACATAAAAAATTATATTAAAATAATAAAAATAGCATGCCAATAAAAAATATAACAAAAACATAACATAAACTATACATAATAAATACGAATATTTTATTATTATTTTAAAATGATAATAAGTAAAATGTATTGGTTTAAAATATAATATATATATAATAACATGCCAACTTAATTATTGTCAAAAAATATAAGTTTTTTTTGCATAGAACTTCAAAAGAAATTTCATTTATAATATTTATAAAAAACATAAAATAAAATTTAAAAACATAAACTCTTATTCTCAATTATAAAATCTTAAAAAATTAGAACATATAAACTAATTCCTAATTTATCTCATAAATTCCAAATTCCATATCAATGGTCTCATCTTTTACCTACATAAAAAATAAAAAAAATTAAAATTAAAATAATCAAAATAACATGCCAAATAAATTATATAAAAATAAATCTAATCAACCTAAAACACACATAACAAATAAACATTCTTTGTACATAACATAAATAGGCTTTTTACTTCAATAAAGATTAAAAATAAGTTATGAATAAATGAAAATATAAAATAAATACAAACATACCTTAATAGCTTTTTTTAACCAAATAATACCTTACAAAAATAATATTACAAATTAAATCTGAATTAAATCAACAACAAAAACAAATTAAATTAACATTAATCCATTAATTTATAACAAAAAAATTACCTTTTCTTAAACACCTAATCTTCCCTAAACAACAAACTCTCCTTTCCTTTTCTATTTATTTTTTTCCTTCTTTTTTTCCTTCCCTCTCTCTATTCTCCTTCTCTTTTTTCTTTCTTTTTCCCTTCCCTTCCCTTCCCGCCCTCTCATTCTCACTTTTTTTCTTCTCTTCTTTTCTTTCTTCAAAATAGGCTCTTTTCTAACCAAAAAATGAACCTTGGGGACCATTATAAGGCCCCTAAACACCCATATCAAACAAATCAGCCTGCATGACCTGTCCCATCCGCGCCTGACACTGGTGGTGCAGCCTCTGCCAGAGGTGTGACTTGTGCTGCCTGTGCCGATACCTCTACCATTGGGTGCTGCCTCTTCTCTAGGCGTGACCTAGTGTGCTATCCCATCATGATAGCAGGTACGACCCGTATTTTATCCTGTGTGCCACCTATTAACCTGCCTCCACCATTTTTTTTTATTTTTTTTGTTTTCATGCAAATCCTGTCAAAATACTAGAATGGTGCCGCCTATGCATGACTCTTCACCCCTTTGAATGTACCATTTTGGTACATAATTCTTGCAACATGCCATTTACGTGTTTTTTTTAATATTATTTGAGTAAAAACCCTGAGAATAGAGAAGAGAAAGGAAAAGGTAAAAAAAAGAAGAAGGAGATAACCTTGGGGTGGTAGAGAAGATAGAAAAGAAAGAAGTGGGTAAAAAGAAAAAGAAGATAACAACATACAGTAGAGAAGAGAAAAGAGAAGGGGAAAAAAATGGAGAAGAGATAATCATGTAAAAAAAAAAAAAGGGTGTTTTGGTTGTTTTAGGATTTTGGTTGTTAAAAAAAAAGAGAAAAAAAAAAGAAGGTTTTGGGTATTAAAAAAAAGTTAAAAGTTTAGGGTTTTGAAAGATAGCAGCCAAATTATCTTATTTTGAAAAGTATTTTCTTTTTAGTAATTATTACTTATTATGATTTATTAATTATTTAATTTTGTTTGTTTAAGGAGGAAAGAAGGTAACACTTAAATTTTTATTTAGAGGTAAATTTATTTTTGTAGTTATTTATTTAATATTTTTGTAATTAATTTTTTTAGTAATTTTTATTTGTTTGATTTTGTATTTGTAGTATTGGGAGTAGTAATTTAATTTGGTTTGAAGGTACAATTCTAAATATTTGTTTGGATTTGTGATGTTGTGCTCTTTATTAGTCAGATTTTTAATTTTTATTATATATTTAAGTTTACCACAATAATTAAAAATTAATTAAATACCAAAATTAGATACCTTACAAATTAATTATTGAAATGGGTCATTTGCTACAATAATAAATACTGAAGTGGGTTGTTTGCTACAAATTTGTACAGTGACCCATTTTGGTATTTAATTATTTTTATTGGAATATTGTGGTAAAAAGAGCCAAATATGCCATAAATTAATTGTCTTCAAGTTGAGGAGAAATTATAGGACCATTTTTAATTTCTTTATAAGAAAAATAATTTATACATCTTACGTTAAATTGATTAAGTTGAATTGACTTTACAAATTTTTACAGTTCACATGTGTTGAATATCTGTTATGTTATAAAAAAAAATTGATAAAAAATGAAAAAAATGAGATGGTTTCTAAAAAATAAATTATCGACTTACATTAGTGTATCCCAAATTACGTTGTTATTGATTTGTTTATATGGGTAGAAGTATTATTAATTCTTCAAAATATAACAAACGGTACAAAATACATTTTTGTTATTTGTTCATGCGATAATTAAAATTTTTATTTGAAACTACAGATATCAAAATGACATCTTTGATGACAAAAACAGATCACACATCAGATACGATTATTGTGGTGGTACTAAAATTGTTATTTGTTATTCACGGCTCCCCTTATAAAGTTCTACGTCATTTTTTCTTTAATTTCGATATATTAACTATTGCGATAATTTAATATGGTCAATGTTTGTATTGTATATTGAGGGGTCGTGTCAACGGTGAGGTTATCTGCCGAATCCCCATCTTGTGCCATACTTAGAGGCATCTAGATTCGGATCAGCTGTAATGATCCGCACGTTTGACTTGAAGTACGACTTGATTTCGACTATGGTCAAGCGCTGAAGCCCGTAGACTCACACATTTCATTTGCCATGTGGGGGGTGTTTCATCATTCTGGAAGATGTTACACTGCAACTCGAGTTCCCAATCAATGGTAGTGCGGTCACGGGTGTAAGTACAATGTCCTAACCTGTGACCCTTTGCTATGACTTACTAGGACACTCGCTTGATGATGGTGGCGAAAAGTTATGAGTTTAAGATTTTCACGGTTAAATGCAAATTTGAGTATTTACCGAGTATTACCACTAAATGGGAGGTGATTTACGCCGCTTGAGCATATATAATGCATATGATAGGGGGTGTACTCATGCCAAATGCAAACAACAACAAGAAGGTCCACTTGATGTACTTGCCCCTATCATCAGATTTATACGTTGCCCGTTCATATAGTTGGGGCTTAGCAATACTAGCTACATTGTATCGCGAGCTTACAAAGCGTCTGGATTTGAATTAACTATAATGATCCACACGTTTGAATTGATGTATGACTTGATTTCGGCTATGATCAAGCGCTGAAGCTCGGAGACTCACAGATTTCATTTGCCATGTGGAGAGTGCTCCATCATTCCAGAAGATGTTGCATTGCAACTCAGGCTTCCAATTGATGGTAGTGTGGTCATGGGTGTAAGTACAGTGTCCGAACCCGTAGCCCTTTACTATGACTTACTAGGATGCTCGCTCGATGATGGTGGCGAAAAAAATTAAGAGTTTAAGATTTTCATGGTTGAGGACGAATTTCAAGTATTTATTGAGTACTACTACTGAACGGGAGGTGATTTGCGCAACTCGAGCATATAATGGATATGATAATGGGTGTACTTATGCCAGATTCAAACAAAAACAAAGTCCACTTGATGTGTTTGCCTATATAATCTGATTTATAAGCTGCCCGTTCATATAGTTGGGACTCAACAGTACTAGTTATATTGTATCGCAAGCTTTGTTAGATGACAAAGCACCGTGCCGTGAACATAGGCGGGTGCTTGTTATTGCTGTAGTGATGCGTCGTTGAGAGCACCAAAATATCCTATCCATATAAAATAACGAAAAGAATAGTATAAGGGAAGTAGGGTCAAATCCTCAGGGACTGGATTTGCACAAGTTCCTGTTCCTCGAGATCCTAGGCAGAGTCGTGTCTAAGAAAACCGGCGTACCTGGAAAAAAAAGAAAAATAGAATTAAAAGTTTGATTGAATAGAAATTGCGTAAATTGAAATTAAAATTGTAAAGATAAACAGAGTTGAGAAAAGAAAGTTTTTGATGGAGAGATTTTAGCCTCTAGTTGTCTCGATCCTCCTTGGGTTCAATCCTCGACTTTTAAGTGATCCTTCTCGAATAGAATAATCTAGTTATAGTGGAAGAGGACGCCTACGACCACCAGCTCCACTTAGATTTTAGATTTACGATTTAGAGGAACCTGACTCTAGCCAAACTCGCTTTTGTGGGACCGTCTTACACTAGATTATCACTTCTCCATGGAGAATGCCACACCATTTTGTCTCTTTGACTCGACAACCACTGATGCAGTAAGTTAATAAACCGGCCGTGCAACCTTCCCAAAATGTACAAAGCGGCCACCTTTGTGAAAGATGAAAAAATCACTTTTGAAGGGACATGGATGGAAGCGTCAGTCCCGTAGTGTGGAGAAACGATGAATACTCGTAGAGAAGGCTAAGCGCGGATTCTAAGTCTCATGAACCCTTTTTTGGGAATCTCGACAACCTTTGGCTAGATGAATTTAGTGGCGCATGCTTTTTGGGAGAAAAGAAATAAACTATAACAGCTCGATTTACGGGCTAATCGGAACAGTGGTTTCGAAACCACTAATCTGAGGTCAGATAAAATTATTTTTAATATTATTTTATGTGTGATAGCATGATTATATGAGTGCATGAAAACTTTGGTGCATTAATTTTAAATATTTCATGCTCAATTTTAAAAAAGGACTAAATCGTATAAAGTACGAAAGTTTTATTTTACAAGCTAGAAATAGGGCTAGCCGGCCATAAGGGACAAAGAAATGAAAATAGGTCAAAGTTGGTGGAAATTAGGTGATTGATTGATGTAATGTAATAAAATAAAGAGAAGAAAAAATATCATCTTTTCTCATCTTTCTCTCCACCGATTTTTCTCAAGAAAAACAGCCATGGAAGCTTGAAAACTTTCAGCAACTCCTCACATTTACAAATTAAAAAGAACGTGGAATTAACCTTGACCGAGGAAAAGTCAAGGTTTCGGACTAGATTGCAAATTGACATGTTTTGGTACCAAGGTAGGTTTGTGTGAAATTAAAGCTACATAATACTATTATATTCTTAATTTCTTGATATCATGAGAAATTTATATTATTCTATGAGATGGATTAATGATGCATCAATGAAAGTATAATGATATTATGTTAAGTTAAAGTCCCGGTTGAACATTGGGAATAGCAAGGATACTAATGTCATAACATGAGACGAGAGGGTCCCGTATAAGACCATGTCTGGGACATGGCATCGGCATCGAAGGGAGATCTCGAATAAGACCATATCTAGGATATGGCATCGACATCAAGCTATGAGATCCCTTGTAAGACCATATCTGAGATATGACATCAGCATCGAGATGTGATCCCATGTAAGACCATATCTGGGATATGGCATTGGCACCGTGTTACATGTATGATGAGATTGAGTATCCTTCGATATTCCAAGTAGTTCAACAGGTAAAGAACTAAGATTATGTTAAAGATAACAAAGAGCTAAGTCTATGTTCAAGAGAATAAAGTGCTAAAGTCATGTGATGAAGTGATACAGGTACCCACGAGTAACTTACGAGTAATGAATGCGAAATGTGATATGTGATTTGGTAAGAGTAAGCATGAGTAAGTTATGTTGATGTGCTTGAGAACTTGTGTATTATTTAGTGTGTTCCCCTGCATGCTAAGTTGGCAAGTTAGTATGCTCAGTAGTAACTACACGGGCTGATACACGACCGTGTGTCTCAACCGTGTGGAAGAGACAGCCATAGAGCACGAGCGTGTGCCTTGGCCATGTGACCCTATGGGAATGATGACATCAGAAACAGAATGCCAAGGTTTTTACACACGGGTTAAGACACGGGCGTGTCTAGGCCGTGTGAGGGATAAGGGTCATGGACAAGGGCGTGTGTCCGGCCGGTGAAAACCCTTGTAGGCTCAAAATGAAAAATAAAATCCACACGGTCTAGGGACATGGACGTGTGTGACCACACGGTCTGCCCACACGGGCGTGTCCCTCACTACACGGACGTTTGGCCCTATTTTAAGCAAAAAAAATTTCTAAGTGTTCAAAAGTTTTTGGTTTAGTCCCGAACCATTCAGTATGTATGTTTAGGGTCCCGTGGACCTGTAAGAGGGACGTTATGATCTCGAATGAGAATTTTTAAGTCAAAAAGAAATTGTATGTCTCGATGTTGTATGTTTAAGCAAGTTAAGTATGGTAATGCCTCATACCTGGTTCCGGTGTCGGATACGGGTAAGGGGTGTTACATTTAGTGGTATCAAAGCTACGGTTAGTCGATTTTCGGTCTAACGTAGCGTAAGTATGAGTCTAGCTATACATGCCATATGTATGAGTATTTAAATAATGATAGTGTGACGACTCCTAACGATTTAAATTATGTTTCATATAGTAAATGGATTCCATTAGAGCTGTGGTGGATAATGTAGAAAGCAACGCGCCGGCCCCAGTCCAAGGGACGGTGCTGACTGAGAATGAGAATAGACCAGCAACTGTGAGTCAAGGAGGAGAAGAAAAGGCTAGGGAAGTCTTTCTCCACATGATGAATGCTTGGTACACGAAGTTCGTTCGTATGAACCTGAATGCTCAACCCCCTCCACCCCACCTATTCCTCAGCCTACCCCTGTAGCTCCCTAAGTTGTGGAAGTAGTAAAAAGAGAAAAACCTCCGGTTGATAGAATCCGGAAACAAGTAGCTAAAGAATTTTGAGCTAGTAAAGATGATGATCCGGAGAGGGCAGAATTATGGCTTGAAAATACCATCAGGGTATTTGATGAATTATCCTGTACACCCGAGGAGTGTATGAAATGTGTGGTATCCCTCATGGGAGATACGGCCTATCAATGGTGGAACACCCTTGTGTCGGTTATACCAAGGGAGAATGTTAATTGTGAATTTTTCCAAGAAGAGTTCTGGAAGAAGTACATTAGCCAAAGATTCATTAATCAGAAGAGAAAGGAATTTCTCGAGTTAAAACAAGGTCGAATGATCGTAACCGAGTATGAGCGTGAATTCGTAAGGCTCAGTAAATACGCTCGAGAGTGTGTATCCACTGAAGCCATTATGAATAAAAGGTTTGAAGATGGATTAAATGAAGATATCCGATTGTTTGTTGGCATCCTAGAATTAAAAGAATTTGTTGTATTAGTGGACAAAGCCTGCAAAGCCGAGGAGTTTGTTAAAGAGAAAAGAAAAGCTGAAATTGAGTCTTGTGATTCGAGGAAAAGACAACTGAGTAAATCATTCCAATCCTCATCTAAGAAGTCAAGAGATTTCACTACTCGATCAGCCACTTCGGCTGGGTTTTCAAATAGAAGTAAGGGTAAACAGTACTCGGGGTCTAAAGCTCAGACCACTTCAGTCGCTAGTGTTGGAAACGCTCAACCAAGTAGGCCGAAATATCCAGTGTGGCAGACGTCACCTCGGTGAGTGTCGAGCGAGTGGGAGAGCTTGCTTCAAGTGTGATGGGTGAGAAAGAGAAATATCAGAGTGCAAGATCGGGAAGTATTGCTAGAGGAAGGTCACAAAGAAACTCGGGAAATGGAACGAGTAGTAAGAATACGTCTAGAGAGCAGACTGTAAGATCCGAGGGTAGAGCACCTGCGAGGACTTACGCTATTTGCGTCCGCAAAGAGGTGTCTTCCCTGATGTAATTACAGGTACATTTTCTCTTTATGACACTTATGTTGTTGCTTTAATTGATCCGGGATCTACCCACTCGTATATTTGCATGAAATTAGTCTCTAGCATGAACATGCCTATAGAGTCTACAGAATTTATAATAAAGGTGTCAAATCCCCTAGGCAAATGTGTGTTAGTTGATAAAGTATGCAAAGATTGCCCTTTGAGCATTAAAGGTCATTACTTTCTGGCTAACCTCATGTTATTACCGTTTGATGAATTTGATGTAATCCTTGGTATGGATTGGTTAGCTACTCATGATGTGATAGTAAATTGTGGAAGGAAATTTATTGAATTTAAATGTGAAAATGGGGATATTCTTTGTGTTGAATCAGATGAGCAGGACAAGTTGCCTGTAGTGATTTCTCATATGTCTATTCAGAAATATGTAAGAAAGGGGTACGAAGCTTATCTTGCCTTTGTGATGAATGCTAAAGAGACTGAGTTAAGAATTGAATCAGTGTTGATAGTATGTGAGCACCCTGATGTATTTCTAGAAGAATTGCCCGGCTTACCTCCGGTTAGAGAGATTGAATTTGGGATTGAATTAGCCCCTGGTACTGCGCCTATATCAATTGCTCCGTACAGAATGGCTCCAACCAAGTTAAAAGAACTGAAGGCACAGCTACAAGAGTTGACGGACAAAGGCTTTGCAAGACCGAGTTACTCTCCGTGGGTGCTCCCGTATTATTTGTGAAAAAGAAATATGGTTCTATGAGGTTGTGTATAGATTATCGGTAGCTTAATAAGGTAACCGTGAAGAACAAATATCCATTGCCAAGGATCGATGATTTGTTTGACCAATTGAAGGGAGCTACTGTGTTTTCCAAGATAGACTTGAGGTCTGGTTATTACCAGTTGAGGGTCAAAGACTCGGATGTGTCGAAAACAACATTTCAGATAAGGTATGGTCACTACAAATTTTTAGTCATGCCTTTTGGTTTAACAAATGCCCCTGCTGTGTTCATGGATTTGATGAACCGTATCTTTCGGCCGTATCTGGATAAATTTGTTGTGGTTTTTATCGATGATATACTGATTTACTCCCGCGATGAGAGTGAGCACGTTGAGCACTTGACGATGGTTTTGCAAATTTTACTAGAAAATCAGTTATATGCCAAGTTTAGTAAAAGTGAATTTTGGCTTAAAAAAGTCAAATTTTTGGGGCACATTGTCACGGAAGATGGAATTAGAGTTGACCCGAGTAAGATCACAGCAATTGTTGATTGGAAATAGCCAAGGAATGTATTCGAGATTAGAAGCTTTCTGGGTCTGGCTGGTTATTACAGACGATTTGTCAAGGGATTCTCTATGATAGCTACTCTAATGACGAGACTATTGCAAAAGGATTTGAAGTTTGAATGGACAGAAAAGTGCCAATAGAGTTTTGAGAAATTGAAAGCATTGTTAACCGAGACTCCAGTTCTAGTACAACACGAACCAGGAAAAGAATTTATGGTCTATAGTGATGCATCCTTAAATGGATTGGGTTGTGTACTCATATAAGAAGGCAAAGTGATAGCTTGTGCCTCTAGACAGTTAAAGCCACACGAGAAGAATTAGCAAACCCACAATTTGGAGTTAGTCGCTATCGTATTTGCACTGAAGATATGGAGACACCAGTTGTATGGTGAGAAATGTCAGATATTCACTGATCATAAGAGTTTAAAGTACTTGATAACTCAAAAGGAGTTGAACTTAAGGCAACGAAGATGGTTAGAGTTGATAAAGGACTACGAGTTAGTGATTGACTACCATTTGGGAAAGGCGAACGTGGTCGCCGATGCCTTAAGCAGGAAATCCTTGATTGCACTGAGAGCCATGAATACTCCGATAGCTTTGTCAGATGATGGTTGTATCCTAGCTGAGTTGAGGGCTAGACCGATGTTTCTCCAAGAGATTTGGGAAGCTCAAAAATGTGACAGCTACTTGCAAGCCAAAAGAGTTCAATGTGAGTCGAGTGTTGAGTGAGACTTCCAGATTAATTCTGATGGATGTTTGATGTTCCGAGACAGAGTCTGTGTTCCGAGAGATGATGAGCTTATTCAAAAAATTTTACATGAAGCACATAGTGGATGTTTATCTGTACATCCAGGAAGCAAAAAGATGTATAATGACTTGAAGAAATGGTATTAGTGGCTGTGTATGAAGAAAGATATTTTCGAGTTTGTATCGAGATGCCTAATTTGTCAGCAAGTGAAGGCTGAACACCAAGTACCTTCGGGTCTACTTCAGCCTATTATGGTTTTGTAACACCCCTAATCCAAAACCGTCACCGGAATAGGGTTAAGAGGCATTACCAGACAATAGGATTATTTACAACCCAATTACGACACAAAGTCAATCATCATCATAATACATCAAACAGAAACAATTAGTCCCTTATGCTAGAGAGGGGTCGGGACTAACCCGAAGTACATAACGAAACTTCTCAGGAATTTAAAAATTTTCTAGGTTTCAGGGGATACACGCCCGTGAGGTAGGCCATGTGCCTCCCACGGCTGCTAGACACACCCGTGTGTCCTCCCCGTAGTCGAAACTGACCTTTGCACCACGGCCACCAAGCACTCCCGTGTACTTTGGCCGTGGTCGATCTTGTTAAAAGTCACATGGCTACTAGGCAGCAGACACGTTCATGTGCCAAGGCCGTGTACTCTAATGCTAGCTATGTACTTAGCCTACATTCGCTAGGCACGCCCGTGTGCCACGATCGTGTGACATTATAGGCCATTTTCAAGGCCAAAATGCCACCCACTAGGGTCATACCTATAAGCACATTTGAGCATCTTTATACACACAATTTGCAACAAATTTCATGTCCAACAATCATCATATCATCCCATATAATTTCATTACAAAGCATGCCATTTTATACAACCAAATTACATATAAATCTAGATATAAATCATCCATAACTTCACTAAATCACTAAGGCATTAATTCATCATTAAACTCATCATTTATAAGCTAATTCATTACCATCATGCTATATCAAAATATGCACCAAATACCATATTCACTCATGCACCTTACCAACATTTAACTAGCCATATCACATGGCTATTTAAACATCTCAAATATGAGTCAAAACAACTAGCCTATACATGCCATATTTCAACTATGTACATCCTTCCAAAAGTACCAAAATAGTATGTCGATAGTGTGATTGAGATGCTGACGATTCCCGAATCCAAGCTAGCTTTACTGACACTGCAAAGCGGAGAAATAAATCATACAGTAAGCTTTCCAAAGCTTAGTAATTTTGAAATACAATACAATCGTATCATCAAATCAAACCAATATATATACAATAACCATCACATTGATCAATTCTCTTATATTCATACCATATTATCTATAGTTAAGATACTCATTCATCCATCTATAGTTTCATCTATAAACTCATCAACCACAAAGGTTCGATACATACCTTAACTAACACATATTTATTCAATTTCCAAGTTACTCAATGCTCGATATTACAAGTCGATCTTCCTATGATTTTCTTTCAATTTTAATCGCACACTCAGTGCCATCTACATGATTGAAACTTATTAGTCATCGCACACTTAGTGCTTATTCTTTCAACCGACTTATCCCAGCATCGCACACACAGTGCCACATCAATAATCCGAAGCTTCCATAACATCGCACACACAGTACTATTCATTTCCATTTCAATTTCAATTTCAATTTCAATTTCACACACTTAGTGTCATCAACTAAATCTTGCACATAGCATCTCGATTTCATACACATATACACATTCATTTCATAATACTAAAACATATCTTAATAACATGTATTATATCCGAACTTACCTCGGATGTCAAAATACCGAAAGGGTCGATTAGTCGAGCACTTTCTCTTTGCCTCGATCTCGATCCGAACCTCTCCTCTCTTGGTCTATACAAGTTCAAATTCAATCCATTCAATCACCAACTCACTCAATTTAGTCCACACACACACATTTAGGGCATTTTACAAAATAACCCTCACATTTTCACATTTCGACACTTTAGTCCCTAATTCACAAAATCATCAAATTCATAAAATTTCACCTAACACAAGCTTAGCCGAATTTTTCTTGTGTTCATACAAACCCTCACACTTCATTTATTTTACATTTTAATCCTTCAAAATACTATTTTCTCAATTTAGCCCTAATTAGCTAAATTCATCAAAATTCCAAGAACAAAACATGTTCATTAAACACCTATCTTTCATTTAACACTAACACTCATCACAAAGCTCACCATTTCATCAATGGAACATTTCATAAACATCATCAATTCAATTCACAAAATTTGAGTATAGGTTTTGTAGAGCACAAAGCAACGATTACAAAAACATAAAAATTATTAAAAACCGAGCTCAAACCTACCTTAATTTGCTTGAGCAAGTGCCGAATATTTAACAAGCTTTCTCCCTTCTTTTCTTTCTAATTTCGGTGGAAAATGGATGAATATAAGATGACCACTTCCAGCTTTTTGTTTTATTATTATAACATTTTAATACATAAATGACACATCTAACCTTTTATTAACATAAAAGACGAATTAACATTATGGTTTATAAGTCATTTAACCATACACTAACTTGAAAATGGACTAATTACCTCATAAGGCCTCCACCTTAAAAAGCCATCCACTATTTGACACTTATAAATTAGCACACAGCTTTTACACCTTATGCAATTAAGTACTTCTCTTATTTTGGCACACAGTCGATAAAATTACCACACAGAATTTTTACACGGACTATATCACATACTATTCACATAGAAAATAATATTAAATCATCATTTTGACCTCAAATTTGTGGTCTCAAAACCACTGTTCTGACTAGGATCTAAACCAGGCTGTTACAGGTTCCCGAGTGGAAATAGGACCGTATTACTATGGACTTTGTGACAGGTTTGCCTTTGTCACTGAAAAAGAAGGATTACTTATGGGTTGTAGACTTACGAAGTCAGCCCATTTTATACCAGTGTGCATTAATTATTCGCTTGATAAGTTGGCGGATTTGTTTGTGTTAGAAATTGTAAGACTTCACAGAGTACTATTGTCGATTATTTTCGAGATTTACGTCACGGTTTTGGAAAAAGTTGTAATAGGCCTTAGGCTCAAAATTGAGTTTTAGTACAGCTTTCCATCCGCAGACCGACTGTCAGTCGGAAAGAGTAATCCAGATTCTTGAGGACATGCTTCGATGTTTTGTTTTGGAGTTTCAAGGCAGCCGGGAAAAGTACTTACCATTAGTAGAATTTACCTCCAATAATAGCTTCCAATCGAGTTTGAAAATGGCGCCTTATAAGGCATTGTATGGGCGTAAATGTCGAACGCCTTTATATTGGACTGAACTGAGAGAGAATCAGATTCACGGGGTCGATCTGGTAAGAAAAACTGAAGAGAAGGTAAAGTAATTCGTGGATGTTTAAAAGCTACTCCGGATAGTTTCAAGTCCTACGCGGACTTGAAACTGAAAGAAATTAAGTTTCAGGTTGGTGATAAGGTATTTTTAAAAGTATCACCATGGAAGAAAGTTCTCAGATTTGGCCGGAAAGGCAAATTGAGTCCGCGCTTTATCGAACCGTATAAGATTACCGAGAGGATAGGGTTGGTAGTTTATCGTTTGGCTTTGCCATCTGAGCTGGAAAAGATTCATGATGTCTTCCACGTGTCTATGTTATGTCGCTACCGGTCAGACCCTTCGCATGTGATTGTACCAACAGAGGTAGAAATTCAACCGGACATGACTTATGGCGAAGAACCGATTAAGATTTTGGCACAAGAAGTCAAACAGTTAAGGAATAAAAGTATAGCCCTTGTGAAAGTCCTATGGCAAAGACATGGGGTAGAAGAGGCTACATGGGAGCCTGAGGAAGCTATGAGAAACCAATATCCCAACCTTTTTACTGGTAAGATTTTCAGGGACGAAAATTCCTAAAAGGAGAGAATTGTAACAACCCGATTTAGGGCCTAATCGGAACAGTGGTTTCAGAACCACTAATATGATGTCAAAAAAAATTATTTTTAATATTGTTTTATGTGTGATAGCATGATTATATGAGTCATGAAAACTTTGGTGCATTAATTTTAGCGATTTCATGCTCAATTTTGAAAAAGGACTAAATCGCATAAAGTGTGACATTTTTTTTTACAAGCTAGATGTGTTAACTAGCTATAGAACCTTAATTGGAGGTCCTTAATGTGCAATTTGACCTTTAGAAATAGGGCTGGCCAGCCATAGGGGACAAAGAAATGAAAATAGGTCAAAGTTGGTGGAAATTAGGTGATTAATTAATGTAATGTAATAAAATAAAGAGAAGAAAAGATATCATCTTTTCTCATCTTTCTCTCCACTGATTTTTCCCAAGAAAAAAAGCCATGGAAGCTTGAAAATTTTCAGCAACTCCTCACCTTTACAAATCAAGAAAAACGTGGAATTAACCTTAACCGAGGAAAAGTCAAGGTTTCGGACTAGATTGCAAATTGGCATATTTTGGTATCGAGGTAAGTTTGTGTGAAATTAAAGCTACATAATGCTATTATATTCTTAATTTCTTGATATCATGAGAAATTTATATTATTCTATGAGATGGATTAATGATGCCTCGATAAAAGTATAATGAGACGAGAGGGTCCCGTATAAGACCATGTCTGAGACATGGCATCGGCACCAAATGAAGGTCCCGTATAAGACCATGTCTGGGACATGACATCGACATCAAGCTATGAGATCCCGTGTAAGACCATATCTGGGATATGGCATTGGCATCGAGACGTGATCCCATGTAAGACTATATGTGGGATATGACATTGGCACCGTTTTACATGTATGATGAGATTGAGTATCTTTCGATATTCCAAGTAGTTTAATGAGTAAAGAACTAAGTTTATGTTAAAGATAACAAAGATCTAAGTCTATGTTCAAGTGAATAAAAGGGCTAAAGTTATGTGATGAAGTGATACAGATACCCACGAGTAACTTACGAGTAATGAATGCAAAATGTGATATGTGATTTGGTAAGAGTAAGCATGAGTAAGTTATGTTGATGTGCTTGAAAACTTGTGTATTATTTAGTATGACGAATGGATGTTATTATGAACTTTTATGTTGCTATTTATTTCATGCTAACTTACTAAGCTTTATGCTTACTCCTCTCAATTCCCTTTTCCTTGTAGTATCGCCAAGCTAACTCGGGGATCGTAGGACGTTAAAGTTCGGATCACACTATGAACTTCTCTTTGGTATAGTAAAATTTGATTAATTTTGAGTATGGCATGTATAGGAACTTGGTTATTTTTGTGTTATGTCATATTGGTTAGCCAATGTGTGGCTATTAATGCCATTCAATTCATTTTGTAAATGGCCATTGGTAATTGGCCAATACTTGATAAGTTTTATATGTTCAATGATGATGATGTTCATAAGGTGCATGTTTGTATGATTGGATGAGTAATGAGTTAAGTATATACATGATGAATGTAGTGTAAACCTATGTGTATATGTCTTGATTTTGGGTATTAGAAATGCCTTATGGTCATGTTGTGTGTTAAAATGAAATTGTATAAGTGTGGTTACTTTTCAGGGTGACAATTGGCTTGGTGGTTAGCCTTATAATTTTCCACACGAGTAGACACACGGGCGTGTGTCTAGGCCGTGTGTGACACACGGTCAGCCCCATGGGCATGTTGATAGGCTGAGTGTTCCCCTGCATGCTAAGTTGGCAAGTCAGTATGCTCAGTAGTAACAGACAGGCTGAGACACGACCGTGTGTCTCAATCGTGTGGAAGACACGAGCATAGAGCACAAGCGTGTGCCTTGGCCGTGTGACCCTATGGGAATGATAACGTCAGAAATAGAATATCAAGGTTTTTGGACACGGGTTACACGGGCAAGTCTAGGCCGTGTGAGGGACACGGGTCATGGACACGGGCGTGTGTCCGGCCGTGTGAAAACCACTGTAGGTTCGAAATGGAAAATAAAATCCACACGGACTAGGGACATGGGCGTGTTTGACCACACGGCCTGCTCACACGGGCGTGTGGCCCTATTTTAAGCAAAAAAAATTTTCTAAGTGTTCAAAAGTTTCCGGTTTAGTCCCGAACCATTTAGTATGTATGTTTAGGGTCCCGTGGACCTATAATAGGGACATTATGATCTCGAATGAGAAGTTTTAAGTCGAAAAGAAATTGTATGTCTCGATGTTGTATGTTTAAGCAAGTTAAGTACGGTAATGCCTTATACCAGGTTCCGGTGTCAAATACGGGTAAGGGGTGTTACATAAACTTAATAAATATGGAATTTTATTGAATATATGAAAGAATCAAAGGCTAAGCTTTTTGGGAGAGGGAGCTTCACAAAAAAAAGATGAGTAAAATTTGTGTCACTCCATCCCCTATATATAGTACTTAGAAAATTTAGTCTATTCCTATTTAAATTCTAAAAGATAAATAAAGATAAATAAATATAAATAGAGATAAAAGCTAAAATTAAATCTAAATAATAATCTTAACAATTATCCTAATATAATTAAAATTCAAATAGAGTCTTGTGTTTATAAAATCTCTTCTTTGCACTTTGCCCCCATGTATTCCACACTTTGTATTTTGGGCACCACTTCTTTCCTATTTCTCATGCTGGCCCATTTTATCTTTAAATTCACACTTTTTACCCCTAAATTTCTTCCTTCAATTTAGTCCCTATCAGATAAAAAAAAACCATAAATAGCTCAAATTAGTAGGATCATACTTAAAACAAATATGTAATTAATACATAAAAATATGTCATTTTAGAGTATTATCATGTAGTCTTGGGCACTTTATAAAATGCCATTCTTGGCATCAGTTACTCACCAAATATATTTTTCCCACTCGTGAATAGGTGATAAAATTTAACCATTAGAGCATGAAAAATGTTGATTTATTTATGAAATTTTGTTCTAACAAGTTTTCTTTTTTTCGTAAATGGAGTTCTTCTCTGGGTATCGAGAGGTCTTATATGCTTTCAATTTACAACTAGGTGATTGAGACACATACCGATGAGAGGGTAATTTATACTAATATTAATTATATGTAATTACTTTATTTGTTTAATTTGACTCGTGCTGCTATAACGATGTTATTAATTGTACAATTCATCTGGATGTCATATTCCTTCCCAGACATTGCGACTATTATTCCTTTGTCTGCTTACATCCATTCACACTTTTGGTGCATTAATGCATCCATGCTAAATTTCTCAACAGATGAGTGGTATAATGGGGATCAAGTACTATGACAGTTTGAATGCATCCAACATTTCCAGATGTTCCGCTGAGTTTGGGGGTTGTACACTTAATTAACAAAAGGGGGAAACAAGATAATAATTGGGCATTAGAGCACAAGGAATACATTGTATTATGGAATGACCAGATGGGGTGGAGACCTCGGATGGATTATATATTTTATTTGCGACCCTCAGAGGAGTACCAATGCTAGTACATGGCATGTAATACCCCTTACCCGTATTCAACACCTGATCTGGGTACGAGGCATTACCGTACTTAACTTGCTCAATCATACTATATCGATCCTTAAAAAATTCATTTCAAATTAAAGCTTTTCATTTGAGACCACAATGTCCTTATTATGGGTCTGCGAGACCCTAAACTTGCACCCGAAATGATTCAGGACCAAACTGGAAACTTTTGAACACTAAAAAAAATGTGACTCAAAACAGGGCCACACGCCCATGTGAAGGAAGGAACACGCCCGTGTGGCATATCACATGCCCGTGTTCCACACCCATATGAATTTATTTTTCAATTCGAACCTACAGTGGTTTTCACACGGCCTGACACACGCCCGTGTCTTCACCCGTGTGTGAAAACCTTGACATTCTGTTTATGATGTCATCATCTTAATAAGGTCACACGGCCAAGGCACACACTCGTGTCCTTAGACCGTGTGTCGAATTAAATTCCTAATTTCAGGTGCAGACTTCACACGGCCCGGGCACATGCCTGTGTATTAAGCCGTGTCTCCCACAAGGTCAAAACACATGGCCGTGTCTCAGCTCGTGTGTTTACTACTGGGTATTCTGACTTGTTTACCTAGCATGCATGGGGACACACGGCCTCTCAACACGCCTATAAGGCTAACCGTGCGTAACACAGACCTAGACACACGCCCGTGCGTCTACTTGTGTTGACAATTGTAAGGCTATCTACCAAGCCAAATGCCACCCTACAAGGTAACCATACCTATACCCATTCAATTCAACATACATCATGACCATAAGGCACTTCTAAGAACTTAAAATCAAGACATCTACACAAGCATGCACTTCATAAATTTCATCATTATTGAATATATAAACTTGTCAAGTATTGGCCAATTTCCAATGAATATTTACAAAATGAATTGAACAACATTAATAGCCAACACTTTGGCTAACAAATATAACATAACAAAATGACCAAGTCCTATACATGCCATACTCAAAATAAATCTAACTTTGTTATACCAAGGAGAATTTGATAGTGTGATTCCAAACTTTGACGTCCTACGATCCCCGAGTTAGCTGGCGATACTACAAGGAAAAGGGAAATGAGAGGGGTAAGCATAAAGCTTAGTAACTTTGCATGAAATAAATAGCAACATAAAGGCTCATAATGCCATCTATCCATTGCATTGAATAAAATCACAAAATCTAAAGCACATTGCCATAACTTACTCATGCTTATTCTTACCAATTACATGTTATGTCACATACCGTAAACATTTCTTGTGAATTACCCACATGTACCTATGTCACTTCATCACATAGCTTTAGCATTAATCTCATCTCTATTATAAGCTTAACTATTTATCCCATCGAATCACTTGGGATACTCGAAGATACATAATCATCATCATTCACATAAATACGGTGCCAATGCCATATCCCAAATATGGCCTTACATGGGGTCACCTCTAGATGCCGATGCCATATCCCAGATATGGTCTTATATGGGATCTCATACCGATTGTCGATACCATATCCCAAATATGGTCTTATACAATCTTCATATTCGATGCCAATGTCATATCCCATATATGGTCTTATACGAGATCTCAATTTGGTGCCGAGACCATGTCCCAGACATGGTCTTATACGGGACCTTACCCATTTCAAGTCTTGATGATATTATTCTCTCATTTATTAAAGCCCAACCGGGACTTCCACATCACAATTCTCATCATTTTCTTATTCAACATCATTACTTAAATTCATAGAAATATTATACAATATCTCTAATGTCAAACATTTAGAAACTTAATAACATGATGTTGAATTTATTACACACAAACTTACCTCGATTTCAAAATAGGTCAATTTGCCGATCTAGTTCGATACCTTGCCTTTTCCTTGGTTAAGGTTAATTCCTCATTCTTCTCGATCGATAATAGCAAATTAGCTCATTTAATTACCACATTAATCAATACATTTCAAAGATCATACTTTGGCAAAATTACCATTTTGCCCTTAGACTTTCATAAAATAACCATTTTACCCCTAGGCTCGTAAATCAATTCTAATCAAATTTCTTGCTTTAACGAGCCTAGGTGAACATTTATTTCTATTATAGCAACTCTCAATACTCATTATTCCACACATTTAACACCTATTTTACAACCTTTGCAAAGAGGTCGTCTTAGGTGTTTTCATGGTAACACTTTTTAGAAAAGTTGTTTATTGAACAACTAAGACTCATTTTCTTCCATAAAAATGCAGCAAACAACATAAATGCTCACATGGAAAAACTCTAAACTTTTAACCATTTTGCAAAATAGTCCCTTCTTTAGCTAGCTTAACCTTAAGGGGTTTCAAAAGTACAAATATTATCAAGAAATGATCATCAAAGCACTTACTTTCAAATGTGAGAAGTTGCTGAAAATTTTGAGCTCTCAAACCCATATTTTGCTTGTATTTTTCAGTGAAGAAGATGGAGAGAAAAGATGATATTTTTTCTTTCTTTATTTTAATATAAAACATCAATTTAGTCCACCTAATTCCAAAAACTTTGACCAATTTTGACATTGTTTGTCCCCTATGGCCGGCCACCCTATATCTAAGGGTCTAATTGCATATTAAGGGTCCCATATAATCATGCTGTGACTCATAAAATAACATTAAAAAAAATTTCTCCGACCTCAAATTAGTGGTTCCGAACAACTGTTCCGACTAGCCCCTAAATTGGGCTGTTACATGGCATGTGGGAAACCTTTTTTATTTGGTGGGCACACGATGCTAGCCCCTCCACACATGCAACGACTAGGGCACCTTTTGCATCACCTATCACATTCGCTTCCTACACCCAAACAAGAGCCTGAACCAAAGCCAGCACCTGAACCTGTGCGGTCTTATTCACATTCTGGGGGTAGTTCTTATCATCCGGACTTGGGGGTCGATGATTATTTTTCAGGCTCGTCAGGCTATGCGTATTAGTTGAAGATACCCGGTTCCAGTTCACATCAGCTGGATCCGAGATCATTGATGATGTTTGATACCTTCAGCCTATTACCACCCTAGTATTCAAACCCATTCGAGCAAACCTTTGGGACATACGATTTCTCGAGTATATTTGGCACACAACGTCTAACAAACTGATCCTTTCTTTCATATAATCAACCGATACATTTCTATTAAATCTCATTGCTATTTGTTGGTGACATTCAAATATACATCTAACATTTGTTTTCAAAATTACTCCATCGAAATAAAGGTATGCGAAAAATTGATTATCCATCTTCACTAAATCTGTAAAAATAATTAAATTTCTCAATATGCAATTTCAAAAAAAAAATACTGCCAAAAAAAATTAATATCTACTAACCTCACGTGATAAGTCATTCTTATCTAACCAGGGTTTGTCATACTTGTTAAATAGGAATGGTTGCTGCCTATGACAAACCCTCCACAGAGTGCCGCTTATGACAAAACCTCCACTGGTGCCGCTTGTTAAGAAGCCTTCACTTAGGTGCCGCCTATCAGACACCCTTCACCCCTTGTTATACTGGTGTCGCCTATCCACTACCCCCTATCCTTAATTTTTTTTAACAGTCGAATGATTGATTGTCGAAATCAAGGGTGATGCCACCTCTCCACCACCCTCACCATACTATTTTCATAAATAAATAGTGATGGAATACCATTTTAGTTTATTATTATTATTTTTTATTTTATAGAAATAAAAAAAAACCTTAATTTTACAAATAATTTATAATAATTACTTTAAAATAATTGTTTTTAAAATTTTCAAACGTCCACAAATTTTTTGACAATGATGGGAAATGTTTAAAATTAATAAACACTTTTTCACATGCGCTGTTCAAAAGCACTAATCTAATGCTTTTCAAAGGCTCTCTTAAACAACAACTGCAATTGGGTACAAAGTTTTAAAGCCTTGTTATTCATTATGTTTCAAATTCATTTTTGAAGAAAAAGCACATTTGATTATAGATTTTTTAGTTTTTAAATATAAAATTATGAAAATACTTTCATTTATTTCATTTCAGTAAAAAATATATATATAATATTTATTTTACAACTAAATGCATATTTAATTTTTAACTTAGTATTTAGCAATGAGCATGTAATTTAAAAAAAAATCTTAATTTTCTCTAATATGATTTACATGTTTAAATTAAATTTTACAAATAATTTATATTAATTATTTAAAAAATATTTAAATTTTATATTTCATATGTTAATATATTAAATTATTTAAATAACATTTAAGTTATTTTTTAATTTTTTTTTTACTTTCCATTTTTTGAGAACAATGAAAAACACTTTAAAAAAACATTTTTCAACTGCAATAACTAGCCCTAGCCCTTAGTCTAAAAGATAATCTCCACAAGAGCACTACCCGTCTTTGAAGCAATGAAAACCTATGGGAATCCCTCCCATAGATCGCAGAGACAAACTTGACTCCGTTATGTCAATCTCCACATATCCTCAGGTTTTTAATCACTACTATAGGCATAGGCATAGGCTCAGGCTCCTCCTCTTTTGTCGACTGCAGCCCAAATCCAACCGCTAGCTTCTCGCTCTAATGCCTTTTAACTCTATCGCTGAGTTTCTTCCATCATCTCCACCCCCTACCCCATGCATTCTTTTCTTCACCTCTTTCCTACTACCACCCGCTCTCTTCCTTGCACCACAATCTCCCATGCCCTTTCTACCCAACAACTCAAACCTGTCTTAACTACCATAACTGAAGCTTCTCTTAACGAACATCACTTGATCCAACTCAACTCTCGCCTAGCAAGTCTAACTCGCTCCCCTCGCTACCAGGATGCCCTCTGTCTATTCGACGAAATTCACTGTCTACACCCCAATGTTAAGCCCGACCACTACACTCTCTCCACCGCCCTCAAAGCCTGTGCCAATCTTCCTAACCTCGAATTCGGAACTAAACTTCACGCCTGCGCCATCAAATCCGGCTTCAAACCCTACTCTCATGTCTCCAACACTCTCCTTTTCCTCTATTCCAAGACCCATCATTTAGCTTCCGTTGAAAGGGTTTTTAATGAAATTGAACACCCGGATGTTTATTCTTGGACTACCATGTTGTCTTCGTGTTCGAAATTGGGAGGAATTTCTTATGCGTGCGAGGTGTTTGATAAGATGCCTAAGAAAGAAGTGGCAGTATGGAATGTGATGGTTACCGGGTGTATGGAAAATGGGTATCAAGGCCATGGGTTTGACTTGTTTAAGCAAATGCATTTTTTGGGTTTGAAGCATGATAATTATAGCTTTGCTAGTGTATTGAGCACCTGTTATATTGAAAATTTGGGTTTTGGGAGGCAAGTTCAAGCTTTGGTAGTTAAAACTGGGTTTTTTTTTCGAGCTTCTGTGGTTAATGCTGCAATTACTATGTATTTTAATTGTGAAGATGTTGAAAATGCGTGCCGGGTTTTCGAAGAAGTAGAGTGCTCTGTGTACGATGGGATTACTTTTAATGTGATGATAGATGGTTTCCTGAATGTAGGAAGAGTTGAACAGGCGTTGTTAATGTTTAGGGAGATGTTAGAGGCTTGTTTGGGCCCCTCTGAACTGACTTTTGTCAGTTTAATGAGTTCGTGTTCATGTCGAAGAGTTGGGGATCAAGTATATGCACAAGCTGTGAAGTTGGGTTTTGAACAGTCTACCTCTGTGAGCAATGCGGCAATAACTATGTATTCTACTTGTGGGGACTTAAATGCTGCTCGATTAGTTTTTGAGAGATTGGAGCAGAAGGATATTGTGTCATGGAATACTCTGGTATCAACTTATGCCCAAAGAAGCTCCAGTAGCTCAGCGTTTCTTATCTACATGGAAATGCGAAGGTCAGGGATTGAACCGGATGAGTTTACTTTCGGAAGTTTATTGTCATGCTCAGAATTCATAGAAATGAGTGAGATGATTCATGCCCTTGTGTTTAAAAATGGACTCATTTCAAGAGTCCAGGTTTCCAACGCATTGGTTTCTTCATACTCTAAGCATGGGGAGATGAATCAAGCCTATCAATTATTTCAAATGTCTCCCAAGAACTTGATCTCCTGGAATACTATTATATCGGGGTTCTTTCTAAATGGGTTCCCAGCTCAGGGCTTAGAGCAATTAACCAAACTGTTGATATCAAACCTCAGGCCAAACTCGTATACATTTTCCATTGCTATTAGTATTTGTGCCAGCATCTCATCCTTGAATAATGGGAAGCAACTTCATGCTTACATCCTCAGGCATGATTTTTCTTCAGAAACTTCTCTAGGCAATGCTCTAATCACAATGTATGCGAAATGTGGAACTTTAAATTGGTCTTTGAGAGTTTTTAACGAGATGATTGCAAAGGACACAATCTCTTGGAATGCCCTCATTTCTGCTTTTGCGCAGCATGGAGAAGGTAAAGAAGCTGTAAATTGTTTCAAGGCAATGAAAGGTGTAGGTAGGGTTAAACCTGATCAAGCAACATTTACTGCTCTTCTTTCTGCTTGCAGCCATGCTGGTTTAGTTGATGATGCCACTTGGATATTAAATTCCATGGTGAATGAGTATGGCTTTGATCCTGGAGAAGATCATCTTTCATGTATGGTTGACCTTCTTGGTCGGGCTGGGTATCTTGATGAAGCTGAAAGAGTAATAGACAGCAAGCATATTGAACCCTGTTCTAATATCTGGTGGACCTTGTTCAGTGCTTGCGCAGCTCATAGTAATCTAAGGCTCGCGAGAATTATTGCTAAGTTCCTCCTTGAAACAGAGCAAAATAATCCTACAGTTTATGTGCTTTTGTCAAATACTTATGCAGCTGCTGGGCAATGGGAAGAAGCAGCTAGAGTGAGGGAATCCATGAAAAATGTTGGGGTGATGAAGCAACCTGGCTCAAGTTGGATCAGTATATATCCCTTCTGATGCCATCTTCTCTCTTCCCTATAAAGCAAAGTCATTTTTCTCCACGTAGTGTGTCAGATCCCCGTGATTATTTGTCTCCAAAATAACTGAACAAAACTCTTCCTGAGTTGGCAAGGGTGGGCTCTGATGGTCTAGTTATTTTTGCAGGTTATTCCTTACTCTTTTTAGTTGCATATAAATTATAAAAGGGATAAAGCAACATTTAGTCTCTGAGCTTGGCAACTTTTTCAACTTGGTCCCTGAACCTTTTTTGGTCCATTGAAACTTCACAACTTTTCCTAATTTGGTGTTGAACTTGGGTTTTCTTAATGTATAATGATGTGACTTGTGACATGTAATCACCCGAAAATTTAAAATTTTTATATAAAATCTAAAATTATTAAAAAATTATTAAAAAATTCTAAAACTTTTTAAAACTTTATAATTCTTTTTTGGGTGATGATGTGAAACTATTTTATAATGACATGTCATCATGTCTTAACGGAATTTAAGTTCAGGGACCTAATTGGAAAAGAAACTGTCAAGTTTTGGGACCAATGTGGATAAAAAGAAGTTTAGGGACCAAGGTGGTAAAAGTTGTCAAGTTTGAGGACTAAATATTTAATCCCATTATAAAATTAGAGATACTCTGGCAGAGAAAGTGCTTATATATTGGCTATTTGAGATTATTGCTTCATAGATAAAAAATTGTCTGGCATAACCACACAACTATGCCCTCTCTGTCTGTCTAGCAATGCATCAGTAACCTCCATGGGCTTGCGGTGAAGGTTAATATATTTAATCTTTCTCTGGTTCCTTTTTATGCCATGGCTGTTGGCAGACTAGTCACACACCTCACCCCTGCAAGCCCAAAATGCATATGAATTACTATAATAAGGTAGATGCTAGACCAGCACTTAATTACCAGCCTCTTGAGCAGTATTACCATTTAGAACATTTTCTTAGAGGCTATAGGTCAGCCATGGGTGACTTTTCGATGGATGTAGTCCATACTCTCGATTTTCTTTGGCAAGATGAATCATAGCATTTCTCCCCTCAATAGATTCGATCCTTTCTTTGTTTCGTTTGAAATTTAACTGCTTTCCTTTTGTTGTTCAGGTTACCCTGACTGACCACCAGAGGGCTAAAGTGGCAGAATTATCCAAATTTAGGAGGCCGGTCTACTCCTCATAACAATGGATTTCGAATTAAAATGGCTAATCTTTTAAATAACATTTGATCAAAATTGTCACACAGCCTTTTTGTTCTGTGAATCTTCGGTTTGGGATATTGATCTACTTTTAATTAAAGAAAAAGTAGTTCTTCCAACCTAAGTATTGACTTTTATGTGAGAAGTAGTCTAAATATTTCAGCAAGAAAGAAGTCCAAAAGTTTGAACTCAGCTAGCATATATTCTTTCACTAAATCAAGGACTAGTGCAAATTTGATGTCTTGAGATAGTCTGCTAGGAGCAAAGAAGACATCAATTATAAAGGGATATGTACGTGCATTATTATCAAAATGGTTACTTTTTCTACTTATTCTCAGCTGTGATCTCTGTTTCTGAATTATCACCCATCACTGATATTAATGTGTCAAGTTTGGCTTATCATTGACATAACTTGTTTCATTCTTGAAGGCTAAAATGCAGAGTTCTACTCAGTGGATCCGGCTTTCTGTCCAGACTAGTTTAAAAGAAAATGAAGCTGCCATTAAGAAGTTCGAGCAGGCTTGATGCGGAATCCCCGGATTCGAATTCAAGTTCGAAAGAATGAACCGAATTCAAAGCCTTGAATTGAGTTGTGCGGTTTCTTTGGATTACTAAACCTGAAAATTCTAGAAACTAATGGAAGTACTTGGAATAAGAATGAGTGAATTAAACAATAGAAGAAAGAATTGAAAAGAGAAGTCCTTGTATCAATTCTAGTATCAGAGCCTAGGAAATGACCTTGAGTGACAAAATTACTACTAAACTTCGAAAGGAGGTCAGTCTCAAAAAGATATTTCAAAGCTTCAATTTGAGATTCAATAGATTAATTGCAAAATTGATGAAAGGTTGCAAGGATTCGGTGATTAAATAAAAACGAAAATCAACAATTTTTTAGGGGTTCTTGGGCAAAGCATATTCCATTGAAGTGTTCTTTATAGAGCTGTTAATGAGTTGAGCTATTCATCTAAGTTCATCAGGGTCATTCAAAATTGAGATGATTTGGGCAAAATTATTAGATTCAAAAAATAAGTTTGGACAAAAAAATAAATTAAATTTGTTTAAAATATAAGTCGAACTCGGGCTTGAACATTTAAGGATTAAACTCGACACTACTCTTTTCTAAGTGTTTAATATATTATATTAGATAATTTTTGTATATTATGTAATTTATAATACATGCAAATTAAATCCATAATAATATATAAAATTAAGATGCTATATATAAAATATTAATAAATGAAAAACATATAAAATTATTGAATATTAAATTAACAATAATATTTTTTTTTCCAAAAAATTTAAAAAATAATATGGGTGGAATTAAATGGGTTTAGGTTAACCATTTACAAATATAGACAGATATGAGCAAAATTTTAGACTTATCTTTTGAGTCGGGCTAGACTTGATCTAAGTATGAAAAATGTTAATATCATGTTTAAACACAGCTCGTGAACATCTCTATGCTCATCTAGGGCATGGTATTTAGGGGCTTATCTTAATGTGAATGTAAAACCTCTTACCTGGCCTAGAAGTTGATTGAGTGAAATTATCTTATTGCTAATTTCTATTTTAAAAATGTGTAAAAAGTTGAAATAAAAATTTAAAACATGCATGTCTTATGATATTAATGGCGAAAAAATGGATGGTAAATTTTGTAAGTATTGGGATGATTATTGTATAGTTTTGGCATTTGCTGTTATACTTGATCACTGCGTTAAGTTGCATGGTTTACAAGATCTGTTTGCTAAATACAAATGAAAGTGTCATGAAGAATTGAAGCAACTTTTCAAGGAGTACAAGAATCAAAGCACATTCTTAGACAATCGAAGTGGTTGAAGAAAAGTTACGAGCGTAAGTATAATATTTTATTTTATTTAAATTAAATTTTTGGAAATTTTAATATAATTATATATTTGTTATTATAAGTCGATGTTTGGATTTTACTTTATTATTATAAGATTTTTAAAACTATGATGGTGGAATTGATATTTTATTTGTTCAAACTATGAGTTTTCAATACTTGACTGTGGTTGAGATGTTGAATTTTAATTCATCCAGAAGTGGGACAAATAATTTCTACTTTCTAATAGTTTTGATAATATTTACAAATATTAGTTATAAATTTTCATTTTAATTTGCAATTCGATGTTCCCATTACTTAAAGACTTTGATTTTTACGAATCAGATTTATATAATTGTATAACTTTATGAATTGAAGAGAATATCATTTTTATTAATATATTTTATTTGATTTAATGTATTTTTTCTTCTACTTTAATTTTAAAATTGTAAATTTATATTGTTATAAAGAAAATTTTTATTGAGAGAATATGGTTTAAAATTAATTTTATTCGCAATGTTATTAGTATTACGTTTAATAATTTCTGACAATTATAAAACTAATTAATATATATTGTATAATTTTATGTTTTATGTAATCATTACATTTAAATTTTATAGATTTAAATAATTATTAATTTCATAAAATACATAGTTATCATTTATTTATATTTTAAATAGTGTCATATAATTATATTAATTATTGTTGAATTATAAATTCAAGTTTTTGAGATAATGAATTAGAGTTTTCTCGAACTCCGGATTCTAATTGTCTAGCAATCTAGCTTTCTCAGATTCAAATGATTTCGGACTCAAACCTTTTTTGAATGGGCTTCAACTTTCTGTGTCTTTAATCATTATAAGCTCCGGTTGACAGGTTTGGGTTTGTTTTGCCTACTATAGTAAAATTGAATTAGATCATCAGCGCTTCACACTTGGGACGGTAAGCAAACACTCCAGCTTTTGCAGGACTTAGAGGATGTTCAGCTTATTTTATTATATTACTCTAAATCAAATTATTTAATTTAATAATAAATGTACGTTTTCATATTAATAGAAGTCTGGTTAGACAAGAATATTAAAGTTCCACAATCTGTTCCAGTCCTATTCACCCATGTTACAGAATTGCTGAATTGGTTCAAATTTATCCCGCACCAATCAGTAGGTTAGGATATTTGATTTTGATGTCACCAGCAAGGTGTCTAAAAGCATATTACCAATAATCTCCACAAGAGCACTGCCCGTCCTTGAAGTAATGGAACCTATGGGTATCCCTTACAGTGATTTCCCTCCCTGAAACAGCAGACATAAACTTGATTGCGTTATGGCAATCTCCACATATCCTCAGGTTTTTAATCACAAGTATAGGCTCCCCATCTTTTGTGGACAGTAGCCCGTATGCAACTGCCAACTTCTCGCTATGATGCCTTAACTTTATCTCCTTCTCTCCGGCTTCTATCTCGTCCTCCTTAACTAAACTCCACCGCAGATCCAAAACATACCCAGCTAACCTGATCTTCCTTCCCATCTCCTCCAAGTACTTGTAAATCTCTTTGATCATTGGGTGCAAAATATCTTCGGCCACAAACACATGAATTCTTTTATTCACCTCTATCCAACTACAACCTGGTTTCTTCCTCACACCTCTGTCGCGCATTAGCTTTCTAACCATAGCCGCTTCTTCCCATTTGCCGCTGCTGGCATACATGTTTGCAAGCATGACATAAGGTACAGCATTTGAAGGTTCCAGTTGAAGAAGCTTGTTTGCTGCCTTTGATGCTAGTTCCATGTTCCCATGTATTTTAGATGCACCAAGCATTGCAGCCCAACCAATTGAACCCGGGTTAAATGGCATAGTGTTTATGAGTTTCTCAGCTTCATGTAGCTTGCCTGCTCGACCAAACAGATCGATCATGCATGAATAGTGTTCCACTTCTGGTTCAATTCCAAACTTCTCTTTCATAATGTTGAAGTACTTCTGACCCTCCTCAACTTTTCCATTATGAGCACATGCTGAGAGGACAGAGATGAAGGTTATACTTGTAGGGGAAATCTTTCGTTCCAGCATGTGATCGAAAAGAATTAAGGACTCTGTTCCAATCCCATGTTGTGCATAACCAGCAATCATTGAATTCAAAGAGACCGTATTATGCTCCGGCATCTTATCAAATACCCGTCTTCCATCAGGAAGATTTCCACATTTTGAGTACATAGCAATCAGGGCATTATGGACTTGAAGTTGATTAGGGACTTCAGATTTGATTGCCAGTGCATGAATCTGTCTTCCCTGAGAAGGCGATGACAAATTGGAGCATGCACTAATTACATTTACAAAGCTACAATCATCAGGGCGATATCCGACACGCTGCATCGCTTGGAAACACTTGAGAGCCTCCTCAGAGAGTTCTTCCTGCAAGGAATACCCCGAAATCATAGTGTTCCAAAGAACCAAATCCGGTCCCGAAACCTCTTCAAAAACTTTCCCACAATCCAACATGCCAGCTCCACATTTCGAATACAAATCAATCAAACCACTGGCGACATGAGCATTTTGATGAAAGCCAGTCTTGATCAACATAGCATGAAACTGAAATCCTCCTAACAGGTCCTCCAAACTTGTAAACGCTGTTAAAACACTAGCCAAAGTAAACATATCAACATCGAACCCTCTCCTAACCATTTCCTGAAACAATGCCAGTGCTCTTGCACCCTCTTTATGCTGCCCATAGGCCACGATCATGGAGTTCCAAGACACTTCATCTTTACACTCTCCCATCTCATAAAACACCCGCTTTGCTTCCCTTAAAAAACCCTCTTTGCTGTAACAGGAAAGCAACGCATTGTTGACCGAAGCATAAGAATCAAACCCACAAAAAACCACAAAGCAATGCACCTGTCTAATCAAACACACATCATTCAAACTAGCCGTGATGACCCCAGATAAAGTAAAGCCATCCATTTCAAAACACAAGTCTCTCATTTTCTTAAACAACTCCAATGCAGGTTCAGTCCGACCACAATCCGCATAAGCGGAAATGAGAGTGTTATAAGAAACAAGGTCTGGGTGAGGAATCTGATCGAACAGGTTGTGGGCAACGGAAGGGAGGGATTCCTTGGCGTAGGCAGCGATGATGGCGTTGAAAGAGAAGGTATTGGGATGTTGGGTTTGGAAAAAGGCGTTGTGGGCAGTGGCTAAAAGGCCGCATCTGGAGTAGAGGAGGATGAAATGATTGGAAAGGTAAGTTGACGAAGGAATGAGGGATTTGATGTAAAGAGTGTGGAGGGATTTGCCTGTTAAAATGTTTCTGTGGCTTATGCATGTTTTCAATAGGTTGCGGAAGTTTTGGATGGTCCATGGGATTTGGGTCATTTAAATTGAAAATTTCTTTGAACCCTTTTTCGTCTATTATTTCCCAAAATCAATGTGCAAAAGCAGAATATCCTCTATCTTCACGATTTATGGCTTCAGATTGAATAGTATATTGAAAATTTGTTTGAATCCGAAATGGGTTGTTAAGGATCAACCCAACCCTGGTATATGATTGAAAAAAGTATTTTATAAATTCTTTTTACTGCAACATTTATAGTTACTATCAATTAAAAATAAACACATCATTTTTCTATATCATTTATAGTCTTTTCGTACATATGATATAGAAAAAAATATATTTATTTTTAATTGATAGAGATCATAAATGATGTAGTAAGTAATGAGAAATACCAATTCACAAAATTACCCAGCACTACACTTGTCACCTTTGTCTACTACCTTATGCGCCTGCTTTGGGTGGGAGAAAGAAGAAAAATGTCAGAACCCAAAAAAGTTCTGATTGAAGAATGTGTGATCAAGAAAATAGTTCTAAATTTTTTCCGGTATTTCATGAAAATGTGCCGTGAGGAATTCATATGTAATATGCTTAAAATAATAAAGTTCTAGATGAGTTTAATAAACCCATATTAACTTTCAAATATAAAGTATCGATTTTGTGATTTAGTTAAGAAAATCGTAAATTTAATAATAGAGTTAAGGGCATCTTAGTATCAAAGATGAACATTCCTTCCTCTAGGGTTCAAGAACTTTCACTTAAGATGAAATCTCTGTTAGCAGCTTCATCAAAATGAGAGACATACAGATTGTTTTTTTACCCAAAACTAGACGTCATGCATTGTTTAAACGCCTTTGTCAATTTCTTATGAAGAATTTTCACTAGTTTGAAAGATACCAACTAGTTACAAAAATTTTGGTTGTGTTGTATACCCTCTTCATCTATGCGAATTAGAGTGCTCCTTATTCTCTATTTAATTTATTCATGTATATTTAAATTATTTTATCCGGAATCTCCTCATTGATGTTTGAGGTTAGGCTATAGGGGCGAAGCTAGAAGAATTTTTTAGGAGGGTCGGATAAAATTTTAATTTTTTATAGTTTATATCTTTATAATTTGTAAATAATTAAATTAAATTTTTTTAATTTTAGGGGGGCCAAAGTGCAATTTTATCTTTATTAATTTAATTTTTTTTTAAAAATTTTAAAGGTTAAAATAGTAATTTTACATTTTAGGGGGGCCGAGGCCCATGCCAGCCCCTAGCTTCGCCCCTGTTAGACTATGTATCCTTAGTATATTAACTTTGCTATAAATAATTCTAATTTTTTGAACCGATTAATAATAAAAGTATTTGAATGTATGCATGCACGTTGTCATTAGTTTTGCACAATAAGTAAATGATTAATGTAATAATTGGGCTAGATAAGGTTTAATTAATATTAAGTTTGTAATAAGCAATTTAAATAGTCCATAATTCATATGGTCATGATGCGCATATTCATATTAGGACTATTGTTTGATAACATGTCATTTAGACTAAAGAATGATGCGGCTCTTGCAAGTTTTTAAAATATTGGGTGAGGGTTTTTAAACAAAATCCACGAATTCCATTGACCGCTATATGAAAGTATGGTAATGCTTTGAGTCTATTTTACCTTGGCCGCAAGTGTTTACTAACTCTGGTACATAAGGTGGGATTTCCTAAATAGGACAAAAGAATACATGTCTGTTTCTATTAAAATTGCCTCTTATGTTGACATTAATGGTTAAATGTTAGGGTATTGAGAATTCCAAAAACCATTTGAAAATATAAATTAGTAGATAGTAGTAAGTAGGGTCATATTCATAAATATCAGACATAATTTTATTTTTTTAATAAACAAGTAAAATAAAAATAAAATAAGGATATTTTAAAATTAAAAATTAAAAATAAAATTAAAACCAAGTAAACTAAAATAAAATATAAGAAACTAAATGAGGAAAATCTCTAGCCAAAAGTAAAATCCCTGTTTGATTCATAGATTCAACCATCGATGCAAAGTAACTTCAATATCTTTAATAAATTAGTTCTAGTTGTTGACTCAATGCCGATCAACCAATTTATTATTACTTATTTGGTAACCAAGAGACAACTCGTTTGAAATTACTTCCCTAACCGATAAATAACCTTGTAATTTAACGCCCAAGATTTAACTTACCGACAACATTTAGAATGAGAGAGACCTAATTCTAACCAACAAACTCACCTTAATAGAGTTTGTAATAGCCCATTATTGCCCGGGCCCATATCAGAATAAAAAACCAAAAAAATAAATAAATATAAAAGTCCATCAGTTCTTTTTACAATAAACGGGCTTAAAACCCAGTGGCCCCAAACCATGACCCTATTACAACCCAAACTGAACCCATAGACCCAATCTTAACCCACTACTCTACCCACAGAGCCTAAATTAATCCCATGACCCAAATGACTCGATGGGCCAAACCTAGTTTCAAAAATCTGAAACCCTAGGTTTCACTCGCGCCGCAAGCGCCCAAAACAAGCCACCAGTCGCGCCGCAATCCGCGCACGGATGACTCTCCACCGTCGAGATCTTCGCTTGTCACCTGCAAAAATAAAAGAAAAAAAAATCAGATATGGCAAGAAACATACGAATACAACAAATACACAGATATCCAGAGAATACAAAAAAAAAAAAAAAGAAATGAAATAAAGAAATCAATAACAGAGGTGATTTCTGATTTTTTTTATTCGCGTCATTTTTTATTTTTTTTCTTCGATTCATGCAAATATTGAATATACGAGTAATAAAATAAATAAAAAGGAGTTTTTACCTTTCGATTCGCATTTAAAAGCGAAGTCGCTGGCCTCTGACCGCCATATATGGTGGCGCGTGCGACGGCCCTTCATCAGAGTCCTGGCCAAAGGCCAAAGGACAGAGAGAAATTTTAAACTCAGTTTTTTTTTTTCTTTAGAAGTGTTTCAAAAATGATTTTTAAAACAAAATTTTAGTTTATATAAACCATCCATATGACGTCGTTTTGGGGGGTCCCCTTTAATGGCCAAAACGACGTCGTCCAGGGGCTAGGATCCGCGCGTTGACCCGATACGCGGGGAGGATCCGCATGTTTTTATAAAAAGGGTAATTTGCCATTTTACTCCTCCGCAATGTTGTTCGTTATAATTTCGTCCCAATTTGAATTTTCTTTTATCTTTAAATTAGCCCTGAAATTTGTATTTCATTTCAATTTAGTCCTTCAGGCTGTTTCAAGGCAAGAGACGGAACGGAGTCGTTTAGGAGATAAATCTAATTGCCTAATAAGTCCCTACATTATGAAGCGCGTTCTAATCTGGTCCTTTTACATTTTTACCCTGGATTTTTTTTATTTTCTGATTTAGTCCTTTAATTTTTTTATTCTTTGTATTTTCATTCTTATTTTTAATTATTTAGTATTATATATGTATTAAGTTATTCCTATTATTTATTTATTAGGTTATTTTATTTAGTTTAATATTATATATATTACATTTTATTTTATAATTTTTATATTAGTTATTATATTATATATATTTTTACTTTGTATATTATATATTATCATATTATTATATATAACATTTAAAATCACTTTACTCTTAGTATTGTATAAAATTTTGTATATCATATAATATATTGTTTATTTTTAAATATGTAGTTTTTATGCGTATATGTATTAGATTATTGTATTATAAATATGTTTTTTTATTTAAAGTTATAAATTATTTTTTATTTAAAGACATATTTTATTTACCTTCTCAAGAATATATATACTATTTTTCTTAGATTTTGCTATATCATTTTATAATTTTTTATATTTATTTATTATTTGATATATGTCGCCCATTTTACATTGATTTATCTTACACTTAATCTTGCATGTAAAGTTCATATTTATTTATTATTTGATATAAGTGACCCATTTCTTAGATTTTTTTCATATCTTTTGTTATTTACTGCTTCGTTTTTGATGTTTATTTATATTTGTTTATCCATACTTTTATTTGTTTACGATTTTAAATTTGCTTTAGTATAAATATTTTATTATTATATCATTTGTTTTTTTTGATTGCTTATATTAGTATCAAGTATTAATATAACTTGTAATGGTGATAAATTGCTATATAGAATTTATGTTTTGTAATGCATTGATACAATATTTTATTCAAATAATTTTTTATAAGAAATATATTTTGCTAAATTGTCGCATTTTTATTCACAGTCTTTCAAAAAATATGGTGATACATAATATTTGGGGGCTTCGAGAAAAATTGTGCCCTAACTCACTAGGTTTCGATTTATCTCGTTGAACTTAAAATATTAAGTATTCCTTTTCTTTCGAAACTGAAATTTATAAACCTCAAATCAAAACTTATTCTTGAGAATTCAAAATGTTATATCCTAACTTATTGGATATGATATTTTGTGTCTCGAGGTAGGAATTTTCTACAAATAAAGGCGAGCCTAGTTTCGAAGTCATGAGATGTTACATCCTAACTTATTGGGTATAGCATTTTATTTCTTTGAGATAGGTAAGTCTTGGCTTTCTTTCGAATAAAAAGGACCGTATTTTAAATTTTTTAAAATTTCGACATTAGGACATGAGATTATCAATTAGGTCCAAATTTTGGGCGTTACGAGGGTGCTAACCCTTCCTTGTACGTAACCGACTCCCGAACCAAAATCAATGTTTTGAAATAAAACGTTTTATATGGTGACCAATCACACCAAAGCAAAAAGGGATTAGTGGCAACTCCATTTTCATTTTTAAAGTTGATCCCCGTTTTTTTTAAAAATAAAAAAAAATGGTTTTGACAGAGTTAATTTAAGCTAGATCACACATCGCACAACATAATCATAAACTACGACATAAACAATTATGCAGTTCATCACTAGTATTAGAATGTATGAAGGAACTATTGATTTAATTATTTTAATTGACAAATTAACAATTCTAAGCTATCAAATATTGGTGAATATTTAACAAACTTGAACAATTATAATTTAAACAAAAGATGCACGAATACTAAAAAAAAAAAAAAGAAGAATTTTAAGCACGAATTAAGTCTTATGAATTTATTGAATCAAACTTTGAAAATCTTTTTACTAGACAAAAGGGCTTAGAAGTTCATAAAATAAAAAAAAACACAAAAAAACAATAAAATACTAAGAGCGGATATGTCTTAATATCTCCAAGTTTTATTTATAAGAAAAATAATAATACAACGGAAAATATACAAAAGCGTCATTAATTAAATAAAGTAGAATTTTTTTAGGTTTCTTGTTAAGTTTTGGATCAAATTTCCAGGCCATTTTAGATGCCTTTCTAAAGCTTTTATGGGTTCAATCCATGAAACAACTTTAGCTAGATCTTTAATTTTCTTCGAATCGATATATTATGGATTCAAAAAGAAATTTTGCAGCTTAAATTATGGCCAAAATATAGAAGTTGCACTCTGTTAAAAGTTAATACGCAAAAACTTACCAAAGTAAAGTTTAAGTTTTTTTTTTCTCCAATTATTTCCTAAATAATTAATAAATAAAATATAAGCATAAATGATATAATTAAGAACATAAATAACATAATTTAAGGAGAGAAATATTATAAATAGATAAGAAATACTGCACTTATCAATATACAATCAAAATTATTGCAATTAGTAACTGCCTAAGAAGCTCTACTAAGTTAAATTAGTGGTTGAATTAAATGATTATTAATGTGTGATTTTCCGTACGATTATGGATTCATAAATTAACTAGATGGATTTCTATATAATCAATAGTTGTTTTGTGATTGCCCCGTAGAGAAATAAAACAATAGGTGTGAGATTTTTATTGTAATGGTTGCCATTTTTTAAAAGATTTATTTTTAAACTATTTTTTAAAGGTTTTTAATTTAAGAAGCACGCATAATATATACATGTTTAAAAGTAAATCAACAATATTTGCTTATTACATAAAAAAAGATTTATGGTTGCTTAGTTTTTTAGTTCAATATGACACCAACACCTTTTAATTAATATTTTTATTGAAAAAAAAAAGTTAACTAGAAATAAATTCAAAGATTGGAAATAAAATTTGCACATTGTTTTGAGCTTTGAGAACCAAAAGTTTGTTATTGACGATGAACTCCTACTGGAAACATAACTTGAGACCCAATCCCGATGGAAAGAGGTTAAAGATATATCTCGTTCCTACATACTTGTAAGTATATATAGTACTTTACAAAAACATGAAAGTTAGATAGGACTACTAAAAAGATCATGGACAATTTGCAGGTCATGTTTGGAGGCCAAGTTGTTTTGGCTTAATGGTCCACATTAACCAACTTAATGAACTTTAAACAAAATTTTGAGACTCTAATGAAAGATCACATGCTTATGCTTACACTTATGCTTGTGGGATCCTTAGCAAAGGTAGAGCACAATGGGGTTAAGCTTAAATATAATACCTAAACCTTGTCCATGGACTTTGCAAGCTTTAGGACATCCTATAACTTAAGAAATAGGCAATTGAATCTTACCAAACTCATGAAAGAACTTTAATCTCATGAGCTGATGTTGAATGATGTGTCACACCCCAAATATTAAAATTCGTATTTTAGTTGGCTGACACGGCAAGCATGGGTAGGGATCTTGTAAGTAAGTTCGTTTAATCATCAAAATTAGACTAAGTTTAGAGTGGAATTTTCTGACGAATTATTTTGCTGTGATCCGCCATCTGGTGTGTTTTCACTTTTCTTGCGTTTGACTAACTGATCGCTGAAATCAGAGTTTTAAAATTTATAATGAATGTGATCGAACCTGGAAACTAACTCTGACAACGATTAAAGGCAAGTGTACCTATCGAACAGTAGTATAGCTTAGGCAAGACCAGATTATCGAACCCAAAGGAACCAAAAGTATTAATACTAACTTTCTTTTTATTATGTAGCCTTAAAAATAAAGTGAAGTTTGTTTTAATATAAGTTAACGATAACTAGGCTAAGGATACTAAGACAAAAAGAACGAATTGGGAAATAACTTGAAGAAAAACTCAATTGATCACGATGATACCCTTAGGAAGAATCCACCTAGACTTCACTTGTTATCTAACCCTGAATCATATGATTTATTTACTTAGCTTGATCCGTAGGACTCCCTAACCTATGCTAAACCCTCTCTCGAGGCGAATAATGTCTAACCCTAGTTTAATTAGTGGAACTCTCGTTCGCTTAAAATAACCCCTTAAAATAACAGTAAATCGATCTATTCCCATATTAGGTTTCACCCTAATCATGCAAACTCTCGTAACCCTATCTCTAGGCGTTTGATCAACTCCGCTTAATTACGCTAGATCTACTCTTAGGCAGATCTATTCCTCCTCCACCTAAGCACATCAGATTTGGATTAAGCATGCATAATTAAAACAAACTAAGTATTTATCATAAAATTCAAAAATCAAATATAAGATTCATCTAGGTTTCATCCCCTTCAGGTATTTGAGGGATTTAGTTCATAACTAAGAAAGAAAACATCTCAAGAGAAAAGATAAAACAAACATAAGAAATCCCTAAAACTCCCTGAAGGAATTGAAGGAGAATTCCACCGTCTTGAGTATAATTCCGGCTTCTTGGGATGGATCAACTAGCTAACTTCGAGTGATTCCCACAATTCTGACCCTTCCGGCTTGGCTCCTTGGCCTAGCTTGCCTCCCCCTCAATGGTGGCACTTAGGGGATATATATAGGCTCTTTGGAATGCGATTCGTTCTCCCTAAGTATCCTTTTCCGATTGAAATTGCTCGTTCCAGTGACAGAGGCACGGCCTTGTAGCACGCTCGTGTGGATCGACTTTAGGCCGTGTTTGGATTCTTTAATGAGGCACGGACGTGTAAATCGGGGGAGAGGCAGTGCTCTAGATGATCGGTGGGGCACGGCCGTGTGGGCTTTAGGCCAGGCCGTGTCAATTTCATGCTAAGGCCTATTTTACTCTGTTTTGGGCCCGTTTTATGTTCTTTTCATCCTTGGGTGCTTTCCTGGTATAAGACAAGAAAAGAAAGGATTAAGAGCACCTTTTTATATAAATCAAGGGATAAATCATCCAAAAGTAAGTTAAATACGGGGTTAAAATATGTTATAATTACGGTTTATCACTATCTCCTATGTTTGGCAAATTCTCTCATGCATAACACGCCAGTGGTAAATTTTTTTATAGTGGAGCTAATCGTTCGATATTTTATCCTGGGGTCGGTAGGACACATATCGATTACATGTCAAAATTTAAGTAAGGAATGTGTCATTTGCATGACACCTGTAAAGTCTTGATTATGGTGATTAATTAGTGAAATCGTGTGCATGAATTATGATTAGGGATCCTTGTAATATCACGATTTAGGGTCTAGTTAGAATAGTGGTTACGAGACCACAAATCTGAAGTAGAAAATATATGTTTTATGGTTTTTATGAGGTATATGACATGTTTGCATGGTTGTGTGAAAATTTTATGAAGAAATTTTATGATTTAGTTATCAATTTATCTTTTAGGACTAAATTGTAAAAATTGAAAAATATAAGATTCTAGAAGTTTTAAGCATGAGATAGCATTAGAAAATTTATTAGAGGTCCTTATTTAGTAATTAGACCATTCTATCTCATGATGGACAAAAATGGACATGGAAGAGACAAATCTCAAGAAAGGGCCTTAAGGGCATTTTAGTCATTTGGTTAATAAATTAATAAAAAAGGGGAAAAGAAGTCAAAATTGGTGTCCATCTTCCTCCCTCATTGTCGAAATTTCAAGGAGCCATAGCTAGGGTTTTATTTCACTTTCAAGCTTGATTGTAAGTGCCTCTTAGCCTCGTTTTTGATGTTCTTCGTATTTTTGAAATCCTCTAGCTTGATTTAGCTATTTCTACCACTATTTTGAGCTAGGGTTTGTGTTTAAATTTTACCCATGGATGACATGCATGTATTTTGATGTCTAGTGGTAGAATATGAAAGTTTGAAGTGTGATAAACAACTTTTGCTAGATGATTTTTGGTGAAATTGATAAAAAGGACCTATATATGTTTCGGTTCTCGTAGGCCCATAATAGGGACGTTATGAACACAAATGAAAAGTTTTAAGTTGGAATGAAATTTTATGGCCCGATCTTGTATGATTATGTATGTTAAGTCTGGTAATACCTCGTACCCGGTTCCAGCGTCGAATACGGGTAAGGGGTATTACATTTAGTGGTATCAGAGCTATGGTTTAGTCTATTCTTGGACTAACGCAGCGTATGCATAAGTCTAGCTATACATGCCATACGTATGTCTATATACATAATGATAGTGTGACAACTCCTAATGATTTAAAATATGTTTTCATATAGAAAATGGATCCCGACAGAGCTGTGGCGGATGATATAGAAAGTAACGCGCTGGCCCCCGCCCAAGGGACGGTGCCAATTAAAAATGAAAATAGATCAGTGACTGAGTAAGAGAGGAGGAGAAGAGGCTAGGGAAGCCTTTCTCCATATGATTAACGCTTGGTAGACAGAGTTCATTCGAATGAACCCGAATGCTCAACCCCCTCCACCCCCACTTATTCCTCAGCCTATCCCTGTAGCTCCCCAACTTGTAAAAATGGTAAGAAAGAAGAAGCCCCTTGTTGATAGAATCCGGAAATAAGGAGCTGAGGAATTCTAAGCTAATAAAGATGATGATCCGGAAAGAGCAAAATTCTGCCTTTAAAATACCATCAGGGTATTTGATGAATTGTCTTGCACATATAACGGTCTGGTTTAGACCCTAGTTGGAACAGTGGTTTTGAAACCACAAAGTCGAGTCCAAATAATATTTTAATAATATTTTCTGTGCTTATGATATGTGAATTAGTATGTGTGAAAGTTTTGTATGAAAATTTATCTATTTGTATGCTTAATTTGACAAAAGGACTAAATTGCATAAAATGTAAAAGTGGCCTTCTGATTGATTAAGTTCCTATTTGATGTGGCTTTTAAGTGTAGAGGCCTTATGAGGCAATTATGCCATTAATAAGGATAGTGGAAGACTTTGGACGGTTATGCCATTTATTTTATGAGTTATGTATGTTTTATATCAAGGTTAATATGGTAAATTGGCATTGATATGAATATTAAATAAAAAAAACATAAGAAAGATGATAGTTATCATCTTTTGTGCCGAAATTAGCAAAAAAAAAAAAAAAGAAGAAGAAATATCTAAGCTAGGTTTCGGCTATGTGCAAGCAAAATTGAGGTAAGTTTTGACTTCGGTTTTTCATAATTTCTATGTTTTTGAAATCGTTGCTTTGTAAGCTTTAAAACCCATGTATTAATTTAAAGAATTGATGATGTCTATGAGATGTGCCATTGATGAAATGGTGAGCTTTGTGATGAATTTTGGTGTTAAATGAAAGATATATGTTTAATAAACATGTTTTGTTGAATTTTTGATGAATTTAGCTAATTAGGGCTAAATTATGAAAATAACATTTTGAGGGACTAAATTGTGAAATAAATGAAATATTTTGGACTTGTATGAGATATATGAGCATTCGACTAAGCATAAGGTGATTTTGTATATTTGATGTTTTGAGAAAAATGGACTAAATTGATAAAATGTACAAATATGAGGTTAAGTTACAAATAGCTCTAAATGTATGTTTTTGGATTGAATTGAATAAGTTGATGAATGAAAGGATTAAATTTGATTATGTATAGATCAAGAACTGAAGAAAACGGACTTAGATTGCGGGAAAGCAAAAGTAGTTGAATAACTGAGTCTGATCGAATATCCGAATCCGAGGTAAGTCTATATACAAGTAAATGTATTTGGTATTGGATTATGTATGTTCATATGACTATCTATAATAATGAATGTATATGAGATGTTGTGAACATGAATTCCGAGGATATATCGATAAGTTATAAATGTCTGAGAAGTCCCGTATGAATCTAGGAATAGATAAGATTAATTATGTCATGACATAGGTGTCTGTTATATGAAATCATGTAAGACCACGTTTAGGACATTGGCATTGATTTGAGATTTCCTATAAGACCATATCTGGGATGTTGGCATCGACATGAGACATACGTGTAAGACCATGTTTGGGACATTGGCATCGTATTGATTCGTGTAAGACCCTGTCTGGGACAGCGGCATCGACATCAGACTACATGTAAGACCACGTTTGGGACATTGGCATTCTACGACTATTTCGAGAAATTTAAGCATTCTATTTAATTTCGAACAGTTCAATGGCCAAATCTGAGATACGAATGATTATGTGATTTGTATATCAGTTTCAGGTACGTTTGGTTTGTACACTAAGTGTGTATGAGAGGTAAGTATCTATATGAACTTACTAAGATGAATATGTGCACGGAATTGATGGAATGATATGTGAATATATGCTCAAATGAGCTATGTGTATATGTGATATTTGAGTTGAAGAATGTGTAAGTTATGGCTAAGCAAATGAGCCAAGGAATGAATGTGATGAATTTGCTATGAGAGCCATTATGGTCATTATATCAATATGGCTATGTGCATTTTATGCTAAGTTTATTTGTATATGGCTTACTAAGTTTTTGAAAGCTTACTTTGTGTGTGTTTGTTCTGTTTTATAGATCGTCAAAGCTACTGAAGGCTCGGGGACCGTCGAGGTTCGTCATCACACTACTCAACTTGTTTTGGTACCTTTGAAATATGTATATAGCTTGATATGGCATGTATAGGCTAGTTATTTTGGTTATGTTTGAAATGTGTATAATAGCCATGAGATGTGGCTAGATAAGTATTAGTAATATGCTTGGGCATATATGAAAAATGATGCATTGTGAGTATGTATGTTTGAGAAAAGAAATAATTATATGAAAGGTAAATATGGATGAATCATGTTTGAATGTAGTTGTATTTTTAGTTGGGCAAAGTGGTATGATCAGAAATGAGTTTGAATATGAAGAATTGTTGATTGTTTGACATGTTTTGGATGTCAAGTGTACATGAAATGAATTGATAATTTGCTTGTAGGGATTGACCCTTGTGTGGATAGCATTTTGGCTTTGCAAGTGGCCTGTTTTGCCTACACGGCCATGGTACACGGGCGTGCCTGGTAACCGTGTGGTTAAGTCAGTAGTTAGCCTAATGTTGCACGGCCATGGCACACGCGCGTGCATGGTGGCCGTGTGGATAAGTTAGTATACATGCTTTGATTTGGCACGGCCAGGACACATGGGTGTGTCTAGTAGCCGTGGGAGGCACACGGCCTGCCTATACGGGCGTGTAACCTCTGTAATATAGAAAAGTTTTAAATTTTGAGAACTTTCATATGTGTTCGGTTTAGTCTCGATCCTATTCTGAAGCATGATTAAGGTCTCGTTGACCTATAAAAGGGACACCTTGATTGTGATTGATGAATTGTAATATTAAATGTCTGTAAAAGTTTCTGATCTGTCTGGTAATGCCTTTAACCCTAATCCAGTGATGGATATGGGTTAGGGGTGTTACAGCACACCCGAAGAGTATATAAAATGTGTTGTGTCCCTTGAGAGATTCGGCTTACTAGTGGTGGAACACCCTTGTGTCGGTTGTACCAATAGAGAAAGTTAATTGGAAATTTTTCCAAGAAGAGTTACGAAAGAAGTATATTAACCAAAGGTTTATCGATCAGAAAAGAAAGGAATTTGTTAAGCTAAAATAAGGTTGAATGACGGTAATCGAATATGAACGTGAGTTTGTAAGGCTCAGTACATACGCTTGGGAGTGCGTATCCACCGAATCCATCATGTGTAAGAGGTTTGAGGACGGATTAATTGAGGACATTCGATTATTTGTTGGTATTCTAGAACTAAAGGAATTTGTGGTACTAGTAGAAAGAGCTTGCAAGGCCGAGGAATTGGCCAAAGAGAAAAGAAAGGCTGAAATTGTGTCTCGTGACTCGAGGAAGAGACAATTGGGTAAGTCATTTCAATCCTCATCCAAGAAATTGAGAGAGTTCACTACCCGATCAGCTGCTTCAGTTGGGTTCTCAAACAAAAGTAAAGGTAAACAGTACTCGGCTTCTAAAGCTCAGACCACTTCGATTGCTAGTGTTGGTAATACTCGACCAAGTAGATCAGAATGTTCACAGTGTGGTAGACGTCATCACGGTGAGTGTCGGGCAAATGAGAGAGCTTGTTTCAAGTGTGGTTCCCAAGATCACTTCATTAGAGACTGCCCCGAGATGGTTGAAAAAGATGGAAACCAGAGTGTAAGATCGGGTAACACTACTAGAGGGAGGCCATAGAGAAATCTGGGAAACGGAACGAGTAGTAAGAATACACCTAGAGAACAGACTGCAAGATTTGAGGGTAGAGCGCCTGCAAGAACTTATGCCATTCGCGCTCGAAAAGAGGCGTCATCCCCTGATGTGATTACGGGTACATTTTCTCTATGATACTTATGTTGTTGCTTTAATTGATCTGGGATCTACTGCTCGTATGTTTGTATGGAATTAGTATCTAATATGAACATGCCTGTAGAGTCTACAGAATTTGTGATAAAAGTGTCAAATCCCCTAGGCAAATGTGTGCTAGTTGACAAAGTATGTAGGAATTTTGATGATTAGAGGTCACTGTTTTCCAGCTAACCTCATGCTTTTGCTGTTTGATGAATTTGATGTAATTCTTAGTTTGGATTGGTTGACCATTCATGATGTAGTAGTAAATTGCAGAAGAAAAATTATTAACTTGAAATGTGAAAGTGGTGATATTCTTCAAATTGAATTAGATGAATCGGATAGCTTGCCTATAGTGATTTCTTCTATGGCTGCTCAAAAATGTATACAAAAGGGTTATGAAGCCTACCTTTCCTTTGTGATGAATGCCAAAGAGACTGAGTTAAAAATTGAATCAGTGCCGATAGTATGTGAGTATCCAGATGTATTTCTGGAAAAATTGCCCGGGTTGCCTTCGGTTAGAAAAATTGAATTTGGTATTGAGTTAGCCCCTGGTACTACGCCTATTTCGATTGCTTCGTATAGGATAGCTCCGACCAAGTTAAAAGAATTGAAGGCTCAGTTGCAAGAGTCTACAGATAAAGGTTTTGCAAGACTGAGTTATTCTCCGTGGAGTGCTCTCATATTATTTGTGAAAAAGACGGATGGTTCTATGAGGTCATCTATAGATTATCGGCAACTTAATAAGGTAATCATAAAGAACAAGTATCCCCTACCAAGGATCGATGATTTGTTTGACCAATTGAAGGGAGCCAGTGTGTTTTCCAAGATAGACTTGAGGTTCGTTTATTACCAGTTGAGAGTCAAAGACACAGATGTGCCGAAAACCGCATTTTGGACAATGTATGGTCACTATGAATTTCTAGTTATGCCTTTTGGTTTAACCAACGCCCCTGCTATGTTTATGGATTTGATGAACCGCATCTTTCGTCCATATTTGGATAAATTTGTTCTAGTCTTTATTGATGATATATTAATTTACTCTTGTGATGAGAACGAGCATGCTAAGCACTTGAGGACGGTTTTACAAATTTTTTGGGATAAACAGTTATATGCCAAGTTTAGTAAAAGTGAATTTTGGCTTAAAGAAGTCAGATTTTGGGCCACATTGTTTCAGGTGATGGCATTAGAGTTGACCTGAGAAAGTTTTCGGCCATTGTTGAATGGATACCACCGAAGAACGTATCAGAGGTTAAGAGTTTTCTAGGCATAGTCGGTTATTACAGACGGTTTGTCAAAGGATTTTCCATGATAGCTACTCCGAAGACGAGGTTGTTAAAAAGGTGTTAAGTTTGAATGGACAGAAAAGTTCCAACTGAGTTTTGAGAAACTACAGACATTGTTGACTGAGGCTCAGTGCAACCTGAACCGGGAAAAGAATTTTTGGTTTATAGTGATGCATCCTTGAATAGATTGGGTTGTCTACTTATTCAAGAGGCCAAGGTGATAGCTTATGCCTCTAGACAGTTAAAGCCGCACGAAAAGAATTATCCAACCCATGATTTAGAATTAGCCGCTATTGTATTTGCATTAAAGATTTGGAGACATCATTTTATGGTGAGAAATGTCGGGTATTCACTGATCATAAAAGTCTAAAGTACTTGATGACTCAAAAGGAATTGAATCTAAGGAAACGAAGATGGTTAGAGTTGATAAAGGATTATGAGCTAGTGATTTGACTACCACCCGGGAAAGGCGAACGTGGCTGCCAATGCCTTGAGTAGGAAATATTTGTTTGCATTGAGAGCTATGAATACACGATTGGCTTTATCAGATGATGGTTCTATTCTAGCTTAATTAAGAGCTAGACCGATGTTTCTCCAAGAGATTTATGAAGCTCAGAAAGGTGACAGTGAATTGCAAGCCAAAAGAGTTCAATGTGAATCGGGTATGTAGTCAGATTTTCAAATTAGTTCTGATGGATGTTTGATGTTCCGAGATAGGGTCTGTGTACCAAAAAATGATGAGCTTATTCGAAAAATTTTGCACGAAGTACATAGTGGACGTTTATCTGTTCATCCAGGTAGTACAAAGATGTATAATGACTTGAAAAAATGGTATTAGTAGCCGAGTATGAAGAAAGATATTTTTGAGTTCGTATCGAGATGCTTGATTTGTCAGCAAGTGAAAGTTGAACACCAAGTACTTTCGGGTTTACTTCAGCCTATTATGGTTCCTGAGTGGAAATGGGACCATATTACTATGGATTTTGTGACGGGTTTGCCTTTGACACCAAAAAAGAAGGATGCCGTGTGGGTTGTGGTTGATTGGCTTACGAAATCGACTCATTTTATATCGGTACGCATTAAATATTCGCTTGATAAGTTGGCGAATTTGTATGTTTCAGAAATTGTGAGACTTCACGGAGTACCGTTTTTTGATTATTTTGGATAAAGATCCGAGATTTACATCACGGTTTTGGAAAAAAGCTACAAGAAGCATTGGGCACAAAGTTGAATTTTAGTACAGCTTTCCATTCGCAAACCGACGGATAGTCGGAGAGGGTAATACAAATACTTGAAGATATGCTCCGATGCTATGTTTTGGAATTTTAAGGTAATTGGGAAAAATATTTACCGTTAGTGGAATTTGCCTACAATAATAGTTTTCAGTCGAGTTTGAAAATGGCGCCTTATGAGGCATTATTTGGGCGTAAGTGCCGAATGCCCTTGTATTGCACACTTAATCAATTTAGTCCATTTTTCTAAAAACATCAAATTCACAAAATCTACCCATACACATGCTTAGCCGGATATTCATACATCACATATAAGCCCACATTTTTCATCAAATTCACAAATTAGTCCCTCAATTTGCCATTTTCTCAATTTAGCCCTTTTTAGCTAAATTCATCAAAACTTCAAGAACAAAACATATTCATCTACCACCAATCTATCATTTAACACCTTAAAGCATCATGAAGCTCAACATATCATCAATGGCATAACTTACAAACATCACCAATACACAAAATTGAAACATGGGTTTGATAGTAGACAAAGCAACGATTACAAAAACGTAGAAATTATCAAAAACGGATCAAAAACTTACCTTGAATTTAGCTTTCAAATGGCTGAATATAACAAAATATTTCTTTCCTATCTTTGTTTGTGTTTTTTGGTGGATGAACAATGCATTAAAGCTTATTTTTAAGCTTTAGTTTTCTTAATAATATGATATAAACTAATTTACCAATATAACCTTTCATATAAATATATGTATCACATAGTTACAAGGTCATTTATGACCTTAGCCATCCACTAACCATGGAAATGGCTAAATTGCCACATAAGCCCTCACATTTATAAAGCCACAACACAAAAGCACTTTAACATATAGTATACAACTTTCACATTCAATGCAATTTCATCCTTTTGTCAAATTAAACACATAGACGGACATATTAGCTCACGAAAATTTAACACATGCTTAATCACATAACAACGGCATAGCGAAAAAATATTAAAATTTTATTCGGACTCGGATTCGTGGTCCCAAAACCACTGTTCTGACTAGGGTATAAACCGGACTGTTACAACCCGAGAGGTGGGACTAGTAGTAGAGGTATACCTAGAGACTCTACTGTGAGATCGGAGGGTCGAGCACTTGCAAGGACATATGCCATTCGCGCTTGCGAAGAGGCCTTATCTCCAGATGTGATAACAGGTACCTTTTCTCTTCATGATATCTCTGTTGTTGCTTTGATTGATCCGGGGTCTACCCATTCTTATATTTGCATGAAATTGGCATCTAACATGAGTATGACTGTTGAGTCTACGAAATTTGTAGTAAAAGTGTCAAACTCGTTAGGCAAACATGTGCTAGTTAACAAGGTGTGTAGAAATTATCCTTTGACAATTAGAGGTCATTGTTTTCTGGCAAATCTCATGCTGTTGCCGTTTGATGAATTTGACCTGATTCTTGGTATGGATTGGTTGACTGCTCATAATGTTTTAGTAAACTGTGGTAGTAAGTTTATTGAATTGAGATGTGTAAATGGAGATGTTATTCGAGTTGAATCAGGTAAATCGTATATTTCGCCTGTAGTGATTTCGTATATGGTAGTTGAAAAATGCATGAAAAAAGGGTATGAGTCCTATCTCACCTTTGTGTTGAATACTCAAGAGTTAGAGGTAAAGATTGAATTAGTGCCTGTGGTGTGTGAGTACCCGGATGTGTTCCGAGAACTACCCGGATTGCCTTCAGTTAGAGAGGTTGAGTTTGGTATTGAGTTAGTTCCGGGCACAATACCTATTTCGGTTGTCGCGTATAGGATAGCACCACTGGAGTTGAAAGAATTAAAGGTTCAGTTGCAAGAGTTAACAGATAAGGGTTTGAAAGACCGAGCTATTCATCATGGGGTACTCTGGTACTTTTTGTAAGGAAGAAAGATGGTCGATGAGACTGTGTATAGTCTACAGATAACTTAACAAGGTAACAGTGAAGAATAAGTATCCTTTGCCAAGGATAGATGATTTGTTTGACCAAATGAAGGGAGCTACGATGTTATTTAAGATAAACCTGAGGTCTGGCTATTACCAGTTGACGGTTAAGGAGCAAGATGTGCCAGAAACTGCATTTCGGATGAGATATGGCCATTATGAGTTTCTTGCATGCCATTTGGCTTAACGAATGATCCTACGATCTTTATGGATTTAATGAACCGTATCTTTCGGCAGTATTTGGATAAGTTTGTAGTCGTTTTTATTAACGACATACTAATTTATTCTCGAAATGAGAGTAAACACAAAGAACATCTGAGAACTGTGTTGTAGACTCTAAAAGACAAGTAGCTATGGTAAATTTAGCAAGAGTGAGTTTTGGCTCCGAAAGGTCAGATTCTTAGGACACATTGTGTCGGGTTATGGCATTAGAGTTGATCCGAGCAAGATCTCAGCCATTGTTGAGTGGAAACCGTTGAGGAACGTGTCAGAGATTAGGAGCTTTTTGGGTTTAGCGGGTTACTACAGGCGTTTTGTAAAAGGATTCTCTATGATTGTTACCCCGATGACGAAACTGTTACATAAAGATGTTAAGTCTGAATGGACTAAAAAATGCCAACAGAGGTTCAAGAGATTGAAAGCATTGTTGATTGATGCGTCGATTTTAGTACAACCTGAGTCGGGAAAGGAGTTCGTGGTCTACAGTGATGCGTCATTAAAAGGTCTTGGTTGTGTGTTGATATAGGAGGGTAAAGTGGTGGCTTATGCCTCGAGACAGCTAAAACTGCATGAGAAGAATTATCCGACTCACGATTTGTAGTTGGCTGCGATCGTTTTTGCTTTGAAGATTTGGCGTCATTATTTGTATGGTGAAAAGTGTCGAATCTTCACTGACCACAAGAGTTTAAAATACTTGATGGACCAAAAGGATTTGAATTTGCGACAACGACGGTGGCTCGAATTACTGAAGGATTATGACTTAGTAATTGATTACCACCTAGGAAAAGCGAATGTGGTTGCGGATGCCTTGAGCAGAAAATCACTGTATGCTTTGAGAGCTATGAGTACGAGTTTAGCATTGTTCGATGATAGTGAGATGCAAGTTAGGAGAGCTTAGTGCGAATCGGGGAATGACTCTGATTTTTGGGTTGGTTCAGATGATTGTTTGATGTCTCATGATAGAGTTTGTGTACCTAAGGATGATGAGTTGATCTGGAAAATTTTACATGAGGCACACAATGGTTGCTTGTCAGTACATCCGAGCAGCACAAAAACGTACAATGATTTGAAGAAGTTGTATTAGTGGCCAGGTATGAAAAGAGGCATCTCCGAATTCGTTACTAAGTGCTTGGTTTGCCAACAAGTGAAAGCCGAGCATCAAGTACCTTCTGGATTACTTTAGCTAGTGATGATTCCTGAGTGGATGTGAGATAGAATCACAATGGATTTCGTAATGGGGTTACCTATGACTTCGAGAAAGAAAGATGTTGTGTGGGTTATTGTGGATAGATTAACGAAATTGGCTCACTTTATATCGGTATGTGTGGATTACTCACTTGATAAGTTGGCTGAGTTGTACATTGCCGAGGTAGTAAGATTAATGGGGTACCTATATCTATTATCTCGGATAAAGATCCAAGATTTACTTCGACGTTTTAGACGAAGCTGCAGGAAGCCTTGGGTACAAAATTGAATTTTAGTACACGTTCCATCGTCAGACCGACAGCCAGTCGAAAAGAGTAATCCAGATTCTTGAGGATATGCTTCGATACTGTGTGTTAGAGTTCGAAGGAAATTGAGAAAAATATCTACCTTTGGTTGAGTTTGCCTACAACAATAGTTATCAGACGAGTATACGAATGGCGCTGTATGAAGCTTTATATGGTCGCAAGTTTCGGACTCCCTTATATTGGATAGAGCTTAGTGAGAAGTAAATTCACGGGGTTGATCTAGTTAAAGAGACCGAGGAGAACGTGAAAATGATCCATGATAGTCTGAAAGCTGCTTCAGATCGACAAAAGTCATACGTGGATTTAAAAAGGAAAGAAATCGAGTTTCAAGTTGGCAATATAGTATTTTTGAAAGTATCCCCGTGGAAGAAAATATTAAGATTTGGTCGGAAGGGCAAATCGAGTCCACGATTCATAGGGTCATATGAGGTTATTGAAAGGATTGGGCCAGTAGCTTACTGGTTGGCTTTACTGGTAGAGTTAGAGAGAATGCATAACGTGTTTCATGTGTCAATGTTGTGGTGATATAGTTCCGATCCTTCGCATGTGATCCCTCCGACCGAAATTGAGATACGATTGGACATGACTTATAAGAGGAACCAATTAAGATTTTGGCTCGAGAGGTTAAACAGTTGAGGAATAAAGGTATAGCCTTAGTGAAAGTGTTATGGAAAAAAACACGGTGTAGAAGGGGCTACGTGGGAACCGAAAGAAGCCATGAGAAAACAGTACCCAAACTATTTTATCGGTAAGATTTTCGGGGACGAAAATCTCTAAAGGAGGGAGAGTTGTAACATCCCAATTTTAGGGCTAGTCAGAATAGTGGTTTCAGGACCACTAATCTGAGGTTAGAGAAAATTATTTATATATTATTTTATGTATTATAGCATGATTATAAGGATGCATGAAAATTTGGTGCTTTAATTCTAGCGATTGTATGCTTAATTGCAAAAAAAAAAGACTAAATCGCATAAAGTGCGAAAGTTCTATTTTACAAGCTAGGAGTGTCTAATGGCTATGGAATATTAAATTAGAGGTCTTTAAAGTGCAATTAGACCACCTTAAAGGTGATGGCCGACCAAGGGAGACAAAGGCATTAAATTGGTCAAAAATTTGGTGATAGTAGGTGACTAAAAATGAATAAAATAAGATAAATGAAGGATATATCATCTTTCACTATTTGTATTTCTTCTTCCACCAAAATTTGAAGAGAAAATAGAGGTTTTTGGAGTTCAAACTTTCAACCAAGCTATTCTCTTGCAAGTAAGTGATTTTAGAGGTCTTTCTTGATAATTTTTGTACTTTTGGAACCCCTAAAGCTAAAGCTAGCTAATGGAGGGACTATTTTGTAAAATGGTTGAAAGATTAGGGATTTTCCATGAGTGTGTTTATGTTGTTTTCTAAGTTTTTATGGAAGAAAATGAATGTTGGTGGGTTAAGGAATAACTTTTGTGAAAGGTTTTTCCATGAAGACACCTAAATGGGACTTATTTCTAAAGGTTGTAATTGAGTAATAAATACATGAAATGATTGGTTTTGTGAGTTGTTATAAGAGAAATAAATGTTCAACTAGGCTTGTTTAATGAGAAAATATGATGAAAAATGATTTACGAGCCTTGGGGCAAAATCATAATTTTGCCAAAGTATAAGGGCAAAAATGGTCATTTTTGCCTAAGTAGAAACTTTGATGTGTAATGAGTTAAGTAGTGATTAAATGGGTAAATTTTATTATTATAGATAAAAAAAAGTGCGGAAACAACCTTGACCGGGGAAAAGGCAAGGTTTCGAACTAAACCGTTGATTAACACATTTTGCACCGAGGTAAGTTTTTGTGTAAATGATACATCTTTAATACATATGTTGTTACTTATTGATGCATTGTATGGATGAAAATACTTATTGATGATATTTATTAAAAATGATAGATAATGAGTAATTCTCGTATGAACCTCAGAATAGAAATGTAAGTACGGACAAATATTCGTAGTTATTATTTGGTGGGCTGTGTGCGATACTACATTATTATTTATTCAAGATGGGCTGTGTACGATACCATCGTTTATATTATCATTTTGTGGGCTATGTGCGAAACCATTGTAAATATCATTGTTGGTGGGTTGTGTGCAATACCACCCTAATATTGATTAATGGTGGGCTGTGTGTGAAACCACTGGGTTCTCGTATCCTTCCGAGGGGTTCACCGAGAAACTTGTTTAAGTAAATATTTTATGTGACTTTGAGATGATAAGTGCAGGGCATAAGTACAAATGAATGTGAGTAATGTATATGATATGGTTGGGATGTGGTAAGAGTTGAGATGAGTAAGCATGGTTATGATAATGTGAATTGTTCTTACATAGTATGTAATGTTTTTGATTGATTAGCATATGGTATGATGCCTATTGTTTACATGTAGACTTACTAAGCTTAAAGCTTACTTCTTTTCTTTTCCCTTGTTTTATAGTGTCAAAGAGCCAGCTTGGGATACATAGATAAGCAAAGGATCATCCACACTATCAGCACATCTTGGTATAGTTAGACTTAGCATTTTGAGTATGGCATGTATAGGGACTAGACTTAGTGAAATGTCAAGTTGTTTTGGCCTATTTTGTTGGCTCTTTTAAAGATGAACTCTTTTGTATAAGGCCATAGTTGATGGCTCGTTATTATTAATCCGTGAAAAGTTGAGGTTATTCATGAATGTGTATGGTGCATGATTGGGTTGCTTGATTAAAGTATGTATGAATGGGTTGATGGTTGAATGTGATTTATACTTTTATGAGTTAGGGTGATAAAAGAGCTTGGCAAATAGCCTTGTTCTTGTCCACACGGGTAGACAAATGGGCATGTGTCTAGGCCGTGTGTGACGCACGGTCAGCCTCATGGGTGTGTGGTTAGGCCGTGTGTCCCCTGCATGTTAGCTTTACAAGTCAGTATGCTCAGCAATAAACACACGGGCAGAGGCACGACTGTGTGTCTCAGCCGTATAGAAGGCACGACCATGGTCATGGGCGTGTGCCCAGGCCGTGTGAAGTCTGCACCTGAAATTGGAGTTTAATTCGCCACATGGTTGAAGGAAACGGGCGTGTGCCTAAGCCGTGTGACATTTTTGAGTTGATGACATCAAAAATAGAATGCCATGGTTTTGGCACACAGGCCAGGGACACGGGCGTGTGTCCAGCCATGTGAAAACCCCTATAGGTTCGAATTGAGAAATAATTCCACAGGGACGTGGAACACGGGCATGTCCCTTCCTTTGCATGGGTGTGTGGATTGTTTAAGGAAAATTTTCTAAGGTCTTCCTGAGAGCTTACAAAGAGCTCGATTTGATCCTAAACCATTCTTAGACCGTGAATTAGGCCTCGTAGGCTTGTTTAAAAAGGTGATACCAAAAGTTTTAATTTGGAGTAGAAATTCAAGTCTCGATGTGGTGTGATTATTTGGATATAAGCTTAGTAATGCCTCATACCCTATTCCGGCATTGAATACGAGTAAGGGGTGTTACAGATAAGGTTTTCAAGGTTTCAAGCTCAATAGTAAGTGCATCCAAGCCCCATTTTTAATGCTCTTTACATTTTTGAGATCCTCGTAACTCGGTTTAGCTATTTCTACCATTATTTTGAGCTAGGGTTGGTGTTTAAAAATTTACCCATGGATGACATGCATTTGTTTTTATTTCTAATGGTAGAATATGAATGCTCGGTGTGTAATGAATGACTTTTACTAAGTGATTTTCGATGAAATTGCATAAAAGGACTAGTTTGTAAAAAAGTTGAAAAATGTATGAAAATGTGTGAATGAATGCAAATTGTGGACTGCTATAGTTATGAAAATGGTTCGACTAGGCCTAAAATACAAGGAAATTGAATAAAAATCATTTTACGAGCCTAAGAGCAAAAGTGTAAATATGACAAAGTTTAGGGGCAAAAATATAATTTTTCCATAATATGATTTTTGGACTGAATTGAATAGTATAATAACTTAATAAGTCAAATGTGATATTTTAGATAAAGAAAAACGAGTTTCGGACTTAGAACGGGGAAAAGACGAATATTGGACGACTCGGTCCCTTTCGCGGTCTCTTTCGCCATTTTAAGTAGAGGTAAGTTTGTGTGTAATAAATCAACATTATGTTATTATATATTTAAATGCTTGACATAAAATGAAATGTAAATTATTTTTATGAAATTGGTTAATGAGGTATCGATGAAAAAAAAAATGATGAAGTTTTACTATATCAAAGTCCCGGTTGAACCTTAGGAATAGAAAGGATACCTTTGTCATGACATTAGATTAATAAGGTCTCGTATAAGACCGTATCTGGGATATGGACTCGGCATCGAATTGAGATCCCATGTAAAATCATATCTAGGATATGGCATCGGCATCGAATAGTGATTTCGTGTAAGACCACATCTGGGACCTGGCTTCGGTATGAAATCGTGTAAGACCATGTCTAGGACATGGTCTTGACATACGATCTCGTGTAAGACCATATCTGGGATATGGCATCAGAAATGACATACGATCTCGTGTAGGACCATATCTGCGATATGGCATCAACATCAATATGAGATCCCGTATAAGACCATATCTGGGATATGGCATTGACATCGACATGTGATCCCATGTAAGACCATATCTAGGATATGGCATTGGCATCTTACTACGTGTATGACAATTTCCGAGTACCCTTCGATATTCCAAGTGGTTTAATGGGGTAAAGAATTAAAATTTATGTTAAAGACGGAAAAAGGACGAAGTGTAAATGAATGTGATTATGTGACGATTAAGTGCAGATATATGTATGAATACACTCATGAGCAATGTGCTCAGTATGTGATCGAATTTTGGTAAGAACGTAATTGAGTAAGTTATACCTATGAGAATGACCTTGTGATTATAAGTCCATGCTTATGATGTCTGAATATGTGGTAAATGTGATTGATGATTATGTGTAAGGCTTTTAGGCCAAATTAAATTGAGAAATGATATGTTCAAGTCTTTGTTGTTGATGTATAGATTAAATTGGCTAATTAATGGCTTGTAAATATTTGATAATGACTAGTTATTGGAATGAATCACCATGGATATACTTTGGTGTTATATGTGTGTAAATGAAGAATTAATATAAAGAAAACATGATAGAGTAAAATCAACAATAAAACAGTTTGGACAACAGCAGTTGTATCACTTTGAGAAATCACCAAAAATGGTGAAAATCGAATTAGAGGTTGAATAAGATATGAAATTAAAGCTTATTAAGTCTATTTTCACATAAAAGAAATGATGAAAGCAAAAGAATTTCACATTTTGAGATATTTTAATTTTTATGAGACAGAGATAGAATGATTTCAGAATCCCTTGTTCTGATTTGTGAAATTCATTAAAAATTGTACAAAAATAATAATGGGATAAAATTTATGTTATTGAATTTATTAATAAGTCTATTTTCAAGAGAAACAAACAAAAGCATCATCTGATATTTTCAAGAGAAATAAACAAAAGCATCATTTGATCTTTGTAAAATAAGATAATAATTTTTAGTGATGAGGGGTCAGAACTATCGGACAGTAAAATAGGGGAGACTTTAAAGAATAAAATGTATTGATTGGCTGAACCAAAAATTTTGGAAATTTTATGGTAAGAATATATGTGAGTCTAGTTTCCGGGAAAATTAGTAGATCTTAACTTGGAGTTCTGTAGCTCCAAATAAAAATAATTTAGTGACTATAACTCGTGTAAACAGCTCAAGATGAACATAAATGAATTGTGAAATTTTATGCAATAATGATGGTATTATCTTGAGAGCTTATAATGAAGATTGTGAAAAGCACGAAAATCAATTGTTTATTATTCATATACATACTTAATAAGCTTATTATCTTACTCCGTTGTTTTCCATGTTTATAATGTACTCAAGTTAGCTCGGGTTGGAAGTCACCGAAGAACCTATCACACTATCAAGCTTACAATTTAGGTATCGATGATTTTATTCTTAAGGTTATGGCATGTATAGGGAACTTGGTCATGTGTATATGTTACTATGATTTGTCCTAGAATAATAACCCATGATATTCGGATTTCATTGTTGTATAAGGCCATTTAATGTGACCAATAAATTGGTTATGCTATAAACTCATGAGGATGCATTCCATGGTTGAGTAAATTGTATGCTATGAATTGTTACATGTGTGTGGTGTATGTTTTGGTAGCTTTAATATGTCAGGAAATATGTCATGCAAGTTATACTCAAGTATGGGCATGATAGGGTAGAAATTGGCTTGGAAAATAGCCAACTTCTTGACCACATAGGCAGAGATAAGGCCGTGTGTCTCAGCCGTGTGGAGGACACGGTCTAGCACACGGGTGTGTGACTTTGTCGTGTGATCCAAAATGAATGATGATGTCACAAATAGAGAATTACATGGGTGGAGGACACGGACATGTCCTGGGCCACACGGGCAGGTGTAACCACACAGCCTGCCTACACGGGTGTGTGACTCTCCAAAATAAGGAAATTTTGTAAATTTTCCAAAAAGTTTTATAAGTTTTCGATTTGAGCCTGAATCAATCCCAAAGCATGTTTTGGGCCTCGTAGGCCCATTTTAGGGACTTGCTATTTTAAGATAAAAATTTTAAATTTTAAACAAAAATTTATTCCTTGAATTTGTTCAGTTACAAGTGTTATTGTCTGGCAATGCCTCGTACCCTGTTCCGGTGTTAAACATGGGTAAGGGGTGTTACATTTCGTATCAGGATTACCTCTGTCTCCGAAGAAGAAAGATGCAATTTGGGTTGTCTTTGATCGACTGACGAAATCTGAACATTTTATACCGGTACGTACTGACTTTTCACTTGATAAATTGGATGAGTTGTATATATTTGAGATCGTTCTATTGCACGGGGAGCCAATTTCAATTATTTTGGATAGAGATCCAAGATTTATGTCGCGGCTTTGGAAGAAATTGCAAGAAGCTCTGGGTACGAAGTTGAATTTCAATACAACGTTTCATCTGCAAATCGACAGTTAGTCTGAGAGAGTAATTCAAATTCTTGAAGATATGCTCAGATATTGTGTCTTAGAGTTAGAAGGCAATTGGGAGAAATATTTACTATTGGTTGAATTTGTGTATAATAGCAGCTTTCAATCGAGCATAAAGATGGCATCGTACGAAGCATTGTATGGCCGAAAATGCTGAACTCTATTGTATTGGACTGAATTTAGCGAGAAATAGATTCAGGGGGTTGATTTGGTTGCAAAGGAAAATTGAGTCCGCGATTCATCGAGCCATACGAGATTATCGAAAAATAGGGCCAGTGGCATATCGACTAGCTTTACCATCAGAGTTGGAAAACATTCACAATGTGTTTTATGTGTCGATGTTGCGTCGATATAGATCGGATCCATCACAAGTAATTTCTCCGTCTGAGATTGAAATTAAACCCGATATGACATATAAAGAAAAACTGACCAGAATTTTGGCTTGGGAGATTAAAAAGTTGAGAAATAAATGCATAGCTTTGGTGAAAGTCTTATGGAAATGTCACGGGGTTGAAGAGGCTATGTGGGAGCCGAGGAAGCTATGAGAAAACAGTACCCTAGCCTATTCACTGGTAAGATTTTCAGGGACGAAAATCCCTAAGGGGGGAGAGTTGTAACAACCCATTTTTAGTTAAATCGGAATAGTTGTTTTGAAACCACAAATCCAAGGTCAAAATAACTATTCTATTATTACTTTAATTTTTACAACATGAATATGATGGTGTGAAATTTTCGTTAAGAAATTTTGTCATTCGGTTGGTTAATTCGATAAAAGGGACTAAATCGCGCAAATGTAAAAGTACTGTTCTATTAGCTAAAGGTATTAAATAGCTATAGAACCTTAAAGTTAAGGTCCTTAAGTGGTAATTATACCATTTTGATAGTAAGTAGACAATAATGGACATTAAATGGATGATTTGAATGATTTATATTAAAGGTTGATTTAGTAATTTGGTTAATTAAATAAGTAAAATAACAAAACCACAAAGTGGTCATCTTTTTTCTATGTATTCATCCACCGAAAATTAAAAGAAGAAGAAGCTATGGAAATATTCTAGGGTTTGGTCACTTTAAAAGCTAAATTGGTGAGTGAATTTGACTCAGGTTTTATTGATTTCTCTGTTTTTGTTATCGTTGCATCTAGTACTGACTAGCCCAGGGACTATTTTGCAAAATTGTTAAAGATTTTGAATGTTTCTATTGATGAATACATGTGTGTTTTGATGTTTGATGATAGATTATGAATATTTGTTATGAGTTATACAAGTTTTGTTAAGTGATTTTTAGTGAAAATGCAAAATAGGGATTAAATTGAGAAATGTTAAAATTTTGTGGTTGAAATGTGAAATAAATGAAAAATATGGGCTACTAGGGGTATTATAGTAATTTGGCTAGCATGGGTATATTTGGAATTTCATTAATTTGTGATTTTATGAAAGAAGGACTAAATTGTAAAAAATGTGAAATATTAGGGGTAAAAGTGTAAATGTGTTTTAAAGTGTATTTTGGACTAAATTGAATGAATAGATGATTAAATAAGTTAATTTTGAATATATTTAGATCAAGAAAAGTGGAATTTGGATCTAGATCGGGGGAAAACTAAAGTTATCAACTAATTGACTTAGTTCGTTGTTTCCATATCCGAGGTAAGTTCGTATGCGATAAATTTCAATACAAATGTATTTAATATGCTCTGATATTGTTGAAATTGCAAATACAAGATTGTGAATATGAATGATAGTGATTCGACAACGATTCGACATCTGAAATCTGAGTTTAACCTTAGGAATAGTTTAGGATACTAGTGACATGTCATTAGGGGATATATTGAGTTGGCTTCGGGCCATGATATAGTACTTCGGGTGTGAGATAAACTGATTTGGCTTTGGGCCATGCATATTAGCTTATTTGGCTTCGGGCCATGATATCAGTATTTCGGATAAGTTACCTTGATTTGACTACGGGCCATGGTATAGATACTTATCGTGTGAGATTCTTGAGTATCTAACTTCTATTCTGAATGGTTCAACGGGCAAATGTAAGATGAGAATTTGTATGAGATTTGTACGGATGGTACAGGTATGTGTATAAACTATTTTAGCATTGAATCTGAAACACCCCAAACCCGGCCCACGAGCTTTGACCAGATTTGGTATGTTCCTCAAGTAAATAGGTTCAAAGTTCTTTTGTTACCTTGGGAAAATAGTGTGTTTTGAAAGAAATATTGTTTTGGGTTGGGCTCGAGTAGAAAACAAAATCGTTTTATAATGAAAACCCTTTTAAAATTTTAGGTGATAAAACATATAGAATACATTTAAAGTAAATTACTTAATATTTAACTTAATAAAAATTTCGTAACATAATAAATAAAAACAGAAATAAAATAGTGCACTATGGCTTTATGGCCTTATTACATCAAGTAAATCCAAATAATTCGGAGTACTAAAAAATTAATAGTCCATAAAAATAAAAACTTCATGTTGAGCATGGCCACCACATGTTCTGCCGTCCTGGTCCATTACTGTTCATCACCTGAAACATGGTCCCTCAACGGGGTGAGTCAACAGACTCAATGTGTACACAACACTAAATCATAATAGAATCAGGCATAACAAATATTACACATTCATATCATAGCATACAAAATATGATGCATTCCCAAACCCAAACCTAATAAGCCATCTGCTACACTCCCCCGTACCAACCTGTACACCGTGGGGACTACTAAGTCGACCCTCCTTCCGCTACACTCCATATCGCGGTCTTAGGTCACCGCATTTGTGGTCTTAGGTCACCACATTCAGATATCGCGGTCTTAGGTCACTGCATTCAGATTTCTGTGGTCTTAGGTCACTCCATTCAGATACCACAGTCTTAGGTCACCGTGTTCGTGGTCTTAGGTCACCACATTCACTTCCCCCTTCAATAACCCATATGCCCCATTTTGTAATATGCATTAATATGCCAAAGTTCACATTGTTATTCTCATGTTACAAATAACATATTTCATATTCCTAGTAGGAGTAGGAAACATACCTGAGTACTTTGTACCACATTATGGTACCTTAGCCATATTCACATTCTTAATATCACATATATTAATTAAACATAGCCATAAAACATATTATGAAATAGTGTGGGGTACACACCTGATTAGCTTAACGAATTCCTTGAAATCCCGAAAAACTAATCTATCGCTTTAGATCCTTAATCCCTACATTTGGCCACATTTAGTATTTTAGGAAAAAGCCTATTTGGCTAATTTAATCAAATCCCGAAGGATTATCGTATCAACTTTCTTACCTTGCTGCCGATTTGATAATTAATCAAATCCCAGAAACTTGTATTCTTCCCCTTTGAAATCGGCTAATCACTAGATCCCTTGAATCGGTTAGTTTTCGGCTTAAAACACATAAAAATAGATCTAACTACTAAAATAGGCCTTGGCCAAATATTCATAGTCACTTACCTTAAGGATCTTAAATCCCGAAATTATCCCTTGGTTATAGCTTCTGTCGAAATCCCTAAAACCACATGTTAGATCAACTTCTAACCTTTAATCACAATCAATGGCCCTTGGCCGAATGTCAGATATGACTTACTTTGATGGTCAAATCTCGAAGATCTTTTCCTTTATAGTCGACTATGGCAAAAATCCCGAAAGAATCCTTCCAAATTTCGGCAAATAAGAATATTGATGGGATTAGTCCTAGATTTCGACAAATCTAAAAGAAAAGAATAGAAATCAAAACTTGTTCTTACCCTTTCTTGAAGAAATATACAGCACCTATGCTTGAAGCCCCTCAAAGATTCGACTTTTGATGGATTGGAAAGAAAAGAAATTGGCTAATGGTGATATCTTGAATTTTCGGCTTTGGCTAACAAAAAGAAGAAGAACAAATGCTCTAGGAAATTCGGCAGAGAGAAGGGTTGAGAGAAAGAATGATGAATGGCCCTCTTTTCCTTATATAGTCGAATCTACTAACTTAGAATCCCTTACTTGGCCATCACTCTTCTATTTTGATAGCTTTATCTCTTTAATTATCTCCTACAATAAAAGATAATTCAACAACTATCCTTACTTAGCTGAAATTATTAAACTCAAAGTCCCTTACTTGGCCATCACTTCTCCCTTATTTTCCTAATTAAATTTCCTCATTTATCTCTTGAAAATAATCTAAAATAAATCCATTATTTATCCACTATTTATCTCTTAAAAATAAAAGAATTAAGGCTCCTAAATTATAGCCTTGTACCGTCCACCTCACTTCTCCTTGTAGCAAAATAAAATTTCTTTTATTTGCTTCCCATGCGACTCGATCCTTGGCCCATTTGCCTATGTATGCGGCGTCACTTGCTAGGCCCTTAAGTGGCACCTTGTAGCCATTTTACCAAGGCTATTTGTATGTCATATTTCACATACATTTTCTCTTAAGACCACCTTGCTTCATGTCCCTTTTTTAAACTTTAAACTTGACATTTCTAAGTCATTTCCTTACATTCCTAAGTCATTTCCTTACATTTCCAAGACATTTCCTTACATTTCCAAGACAAGACATTTCCTTACATTTCCAAGTCATTTCCTTACATTTCCAAGTCATTTGCTTACATTTCCAAGTCATTTCCTTACATTTCCAAGAGAAGACATTTCCTTACATTTCCAAGACAAGACATTTCCTTACATTTCCAAGTCATTTCCTTACATTTCCAAGACAAGATATTTCCTTACATTTCCAAGTCATTTCCTTACATTTCCAAGTTTCCAAAAATGTTCACCATACATTCATAACACATAAGACATGCCATTTCGTATAATTAAATAAAAAATGCATAGGCCCATTTCCGAGATGTTACAGCTTCTACCCGCTTAAAAATAATTTCGTCCTCGAAATTACTTACTAACGAATAATAGTACATCTTAACTCACCGCACTACGCTTATGTCACACTCTCGATCTTAATAGAACCATCATACTTCCTAGGCACAATCTCTAAGTTCACGTCCCCTAGAACTCATTTCTAATGCCGCGATTTAATCTGATTAAAAAGTTTTATGCATCAGAATTTTGTTCCACTTATTAACCGCGAACAATTTTATGAAATAAAGATATTTAGAAGTAGTTCTTTCGATCACACAAAGTTTTAGTTCAAGTTCACTACTCTAATTCAGAGAATCACATTCATCCAAACATTCATTCAGTAACATCCATCACACACATTCATTATTTCTATAGTTTTGTCTACTCCTACCCTAGGGGTATTTTCGTAATTTGTCTTACAGGGGTATTTTCGTAATTTTTTCAAAATAAGGTTCCTTGGTAATTTTGTCAAAAATTATTTTAAATTTTTTTTAAATTCCCGGGGTATTTTGGAAAATTTTGAAATCCGAGGGCATTTCGGTAATTTTGAATCTCGGGGGTATTTTGGTAATAAACTAGGGTAAATTCGTAAAGTTTAATAATTCTGGGGTATTTCAAAATTTGCAAACCTTTGAGGGTTCTTTTTGAGAATTTTTTTTCCAAAACGATGATGTTGCAAAAATTTTGGAAATTAGGGTCATTTTGGTAATTTGCAAGTTAGGAGCAATTTCGTAATTTTCCAAAATCAAGGTATTTTGATATTTTACAAATTAGGGTTTTTGGACTTGTCGTAAAGTAAGGAAATTTTGATAAAACTATGAGTAGTTTGGACATTTTATAAACCAAGGGCATTTTTGTAATTTCACAACCAGGGGTATTTAGGTAATTTTTTATAAATCGGAAATTTTTCGAAAAAAAATAGCTCTCACAAATTAAAAGGGTAGTTTTAAGAGTTTTAAAACTAGGGTTTTTATAAAAATACGGCTAGTTCCCTTTCGGGTTTTAGTTATTGCGTTTAGCCTGTGATTGAGTCCTCTTGGTGAGGGTGAACCGTAGCTACGCACTGCAGGATTCCAAAAGAGGAGGTGAGTCGAGAGGGATGCTTAAGTACCGTGCTCTTTCGGATCCAATCCTAGACATGCGCATGATGGTTGCCACACCTAACTTTCGACTTAGCCATAGGTTTGTTTAATTAGGCATTAAGTCTTATGTAAATGTTGGGAAAACTAGTCCTAGGGTTCAAGTACCTATCATACTATTTCTACGTTCCATTCCTACCCTTCTACAGATCATACAATAAATCACACAATGGATAGGGGTACTTACCTGGTGGACTTCGGGTCAGAGACTTGGGTGCCATGCCAAAAACCTGCTTATTTTAAAAAATGTTTTCATAAAACTTATTTGGGCTTGCTTTGAAAATGTTTTGGGCCTTAAACCTCAGGCCGAGGGTTTGAAGCTGGGCTCTGATACCAAACTGAAACACCCCAAACCCGACCCACGAGCTTTGACCAGATTTGGTATGTTCCTTAAGTAAACCGGTTCAAAGTTCTTTTGTTACCTTGGGAAAATAGTGTGTTTTGAAAGAAATATTATTTTGGGTTGGATTCGAGTAGAAAACAAAATCGTTTTATAATGAAAACCCTTTTAAATTTTAGGTGATAAAACATATAGAATACATTTAAAGTAAATTACTTAATCTTTAACTTAATAAAAATTTCGTAACATAATAAATAAAAACAGAAATAAAATAGTGCACTATGGCTTTATGTCCTTATTACATCAAGTAAATTCAAATAATTCGGAGTACTTAAAAATTTATAGTCCATAAAAATAAAAACTTCAGGTTGAGCATGGCCACCACATGTTCTGCCGTCCCGGTCCATTACTGTTCATCACCTGAAACATAGTCCCTCAACGGGGTGAGTCAATAGACTCAATGTGTACACAACACTAAATCATAATAGAATCAGGCATAACAAATATTACACATTCATATCATAGCATACAAATTATGATGCATTCCCAAACCCAAACCTAATAAGCCATCCGCTACACTCCCCCGTACCAACCTATACATCGTGGGACTACTAAGTCGACCCTCCTTCCGCTACACTCCATATCGCGGTCTTAGGTCACCGCATTTGTGGTCTTAGGTCACCACATTCAGATATCGCGGTCTTAGGTCACCGCATTCAGATTAATGTGGTCTTAGGTCACCATATTCAGATACCACGGTCTTAGGTCACCGTATTCGTGGTCTTAGGTCACCACATTCACTTCCCCTTTTAATAACCCATATGCCCTATTTTGTAATATGCATTAATATGCCAAAGTTCACATTCTTATTCTCATGTTACAAATAACATATTTCATATTTCTAGTAGGAGTAGGAAACGTACCTGAGTACTTTGTACCACATTATGGTACCTTAGCCATATTCACATTCTTAATATCACATATATTAATTAAACATAGCCATAAAACATATTATGAAATAGTGTGGGGTACACACCTGATTAGCTTAACGAATTCCTTGAAATCCAGAAAAATCGATCTATCGCTTTAGATCCTAAATCCCTACATTTGGCCACATTTAGTATTTTAGGAAAAAGCCTATTCGGCTAATTTAATCAAATCCCGAAGGATTATCGTATCCACTTTCTTACCTTGCTGCCGATTTGATAATTAATCAAATCCCGGAAACTTGTATTCTTCCCCTTTGAAATCGGCTAATCACTAGATCCTTGAATCGGTTAGTTTTCGGCTTAAAACACATAAAAATAGATCTAACTACTAAAATAGGCCTTGGCCGAATATTCATAGTCACTTACCTTAAGGATCTTAAATCCCGAAATTATCCCTTGGTTATAGCTTCACATTAAAATCCCTAAAACCACATGTTAGATCAACTTTTAACCTTTAATCACAATCAATGGCCCTTGGTCGAATGTCAGATATGACTTACCTTGATGGTCAAATCCTGAAGATCTTTTCCTTTATAGTCAACTATGGCAAAAATCCCAAAAGAATCCTTTCAAATTTCAGCAAATAAGGATATTGATGGGATTAGTCCTAGATTTCAACAAATCTAAAAGAAAAGAATAGAAATCAAAACTTGTTCTTACCCTTTCTTGAAGAAATCGACAAAGACCTATGCTTGAAGCCCTCAAAGATTCGGCTTTTGATGGATTGGAAAGAAAAGAAATTGGCTAATGGTGATATCTTGAATTTTCGGCTTTGGCTAACAAAAAGAAGAAGAACAAATGCTCTAGGAAATTCGGCAGAGAGAAGGGTTGAGAGAAAGAATGATGAATGGCCCTCTTTTCCTTATATAGTCGAATTTACTAACTTAGAATCCTTTACTTGGCCATCACTCTTCTATTTTGATAGCTTTATCTCTTTAATTATCTCCTAAAATAAAAGATAATTCAGCAACTATCCTTACTTAGCCGAAATTATTAAACTCAAAGTCCCTTACTTGGCCATCACTTCTCCCTTATTTTCCTAATTAAAGAATAATTCCTCATTTATCTCTTGAAAATAATATAAAATAAATCCATTATTTATCCACTATTTATCTCTTAAAAATAAAAGAATAAAGGATCCTAAATTATAGCCTTGTGCCGTCCACCTCACTTCTCCTTATAGCAAAATAAAATTTCTTTTATTTGCTTCCCGTGCGACTCGATCCTTGGCCCATTTGCCTATGTATGTGGCGTCACTTGCTAGGCCCTTAAGTGGCACCTTGTAGCCATTTTTCCAAGGCTATTTGTATGTCATATTTCACATACATTTTCTCTTAAGACCACCTTGCTTCATGTCCCTCTTAAACTTTAAACTTGACATTTCTAAGTCATTTCCTTACATTTCCAAGACAAGACATTTCCTTACATTTCCAAGTCATTTCCTTACATTTCCAAGTCATTTCCTTACAATTCCAAGACAAGACATTTCCTTCCATTTCCAAGTCATTTCCTTACATTTCCAAGACAAGACATTTCCTTCCATTTCCAAGTCATTTCCTTACATTTCCAAGACAAGACATTTCCTTACATTTCCAAGTCATTTCCTTATATTTCCAAGTTTTCAAAAATGTTCACCATATATTCATAACACATAAGACATGCCATTTCGTATAATTAAATCAAAAATGCATAGGCCCATTTCCAGGATGTTACAGAATCGAAGAAATGATGATGAAATTATATAGTTTGTGAATGAGTATATGAAAGGTTTGTTAGATAGTAAGCTTTATGTTATTTTGTTTAATTTATTGAATTATATTTGTGAGATTTCACTAAGTTTACTTCATACAAGCTTACTAAGCTTTATAGCTTACTTTGTTTATTTTTTCTTTGGTTTATAGTGTTATCGAGCTAGCTTGGATTCGGGGATCGTCAGAGATTGCATCACACTATCTACCTATCACTTGGTACCTTTGAACTTTGGTATATTAAGTATATGGCATGTATAGGGATATGGAGTCATTTTGGCTATGTTTTGGTAGTGATATTGGCCATTTGAATTGGCTTGTAAATGCTTATGTTTTGGTTTGTAAATATAGCCATGAGAGTTGGCTTAATTTGGTGAAATTGGTTATGTGCATATTTGTTCCTATATGTTGATGTTTGAGTTCATGGATGGATATTGGAATGGCTTATATTATGAGGCTTGTGGTTTTTGATATTATATATGTTAAATGGTTGATATTAGATATGAATTATATTTGTGAATTGGTGCAAACTGTATATTTTTGGAAAAGGTTAAGTTAGTTGGTTTGTATAAGTGTTTTGGTATGTTTTAATTGAGTAAGATTTGGGGTTATAAGCATATTGGTTGTTAGAATTGGAAATGGTATGAACTAGATTTGATTGTGGCTAAATTGGTTATTCATTTATGCTATGATTTGGTGCCAATTTCGCTGTGTAGGTATATGCATATTTGGGTGGCAAGATGGCTTAGTAAATAGCCTATTTTTGTCCAAACGGGCAGAGACACGGGCCTGTGTCTCAACCGTGTGTGACACACGATAAAGTACACAGCCGTGTGTCCCCTGGTGTGGTTTTAGAAATCAAGTCAGTATGCTTCACATGGCCTCATACATAGGTATGTGACTTGGCCGTGTGACATAAGTCAGTATACCCTATAGGTTTGACACGGCTTGGCACACAAGCGTGTATGGCCATTTTTAGGGCACACAGACTAGTCACACGGGCGTGTGTGTTGGCCGTGTAACCCATGTCAATGATTTACATGGGGTCGAACACGGGCTGGGACATGGCCATGTGCTCCCATTTCAAATGTCCACATAGCCTGTGACATGAGCGTGTCTGGTGGCCGTGTGTCTGGCTACACAAGTGTGTGTCCCCTGTTTTGAGAAAAATTTTCTAAGTGCTCCAAATGTTTTAAAAGTTATCAGTTTAGTCACGAACCACTCCCAAAGCATGTTTAGGGCCTCGTAGGCTCATAATAGGGACCATGTGATTGAAATTGATTGATTATTGCTTGTAATGTGAAATTTATGCAGAGTTGAATGATTAATTATTTTATAAGTCTGGTAATACTCTGTAACCCTATTCTGGCGTTGAATATGGGTAAGGGGTGTTACAGGGACAATAAACATAGTATAGATAGTCCGCTGGGATAGTAAACACAGAACAAAGAAAGTCTACTGGGATAATAAACACATAATAAATAGTCTGCAGGGACAATAAACACAGAACGAAGAAAGTTTGCCAGGACAGTAAACACAATACAGAGATAGTCAGTGGCGACAGTAAACACATAATAGATAGTTTGCTGGGACAATAAACATAGAACAAATAAAGTCCACCGGGACAGTAAACACGAGGTAAGTCTGTTGGGATAGTAAACACAGGATAAGTCTAATGGGATGCAAAGAACGAGGAAGAAGGGTATAAGACCATAGCTTGGCTAGGGTAACCTATAGAGTCTGTTGTGGGACATGTGGAAGTACGCTAGGACCTCAAGTGATGAGTATATGGCTAGTGCACCAAGTACAAGAAGCCACGCAGGCGGAAGAAGAGTTATAAGAAAGTTTAACTAGTGGCTAGTAGATCATGAGGAATTAGCCAAAAATGATGAAAGCAGTAAAGATAGCAGTGGAAGCTGAAAAGGCATGGGCAAGGACCCTGTAACATCCCCAAACCCGGCCCATTCACTACGACCGAATCTGGGTATGTTATTGCGGAAAGACGGTTGAAAAACCTCGTTAACTTAGCATAAAGCATGAAAGAATTCAATTTTGAAAACTATATCAGATATGTGAGTAAAACGAATTCCTCTTACTTAAAACTCATGTAATTTCTTTTGTTGTGTGAAAACATTTTTGAGTTAATAAGAATTTAAAATAACAAAACCATAATCAAGTAATACCAAATAATAAAATGGCCTTTATTACAACCCAATAATTCAAATAAAGTACTTATATCAAAACCAAACATAAAATATTAAATCATCATCTTCTGGCATAGGCCACCTTGTCCTCTCCGATCCCTGGTCCCACCTTATGCAATACTCGAAAATGGTTAAAGGAAAAGGTGAGTCACCAAGACTCGATGTGCCACCCTTTTTCCGGATTAGCAAAATATCATATGCAACATAAACATAACCATCATGCATCCAATCAATATGCACCCAATCCTAACCATCCATACACCTTTTCTACCCCGTGTGGTACCAAACCACCGGGTGACATATAGTCACAATGTGTTACCAAAACACCGGTGTCCCAAAGACACGATATCCACAATGTGGTGCCAAACCACCGGTGTCCCAAAGACACGCTTGTGATACCAAATCACCGTGACCGAAGTCACAAATCCGATGATGGGGCCAACCCATCGTGTGTGATACCAAATCACTAGCGACAATCCCGTATCTCTCAAGTGGGGCCAACCCACGGTGGTGTCCAACCACGTGGACGAGTCGCAATGAGGTGCCAAACCTCGGTGTCCCAAAGACACAAATGTGGTACCAAACCACCGGTGACCGAAGTCACAATAATCGGGTGATGGGGCCAACCCATCGTGTGATACCAAATCACCGGCGTCAATCCTCAATACCGCCTTTGTGGGGCCAACCCACTCGTGGTGCGAAACCACGGGGGCGAGACGCGAGGTGCCAAACCTCTGGAGGTGCCAAACCTCTGTGACCCAAAGTCACCAAGTTGTGTTACTAAAACACCGTGCTCGTCAAGACAAAATATCACCGCCCCTCCTCTCATATCACCCATCATTATACCAACTCATGTATAGTATTCAAATCATGCAAACATGTTTAACGTTGCATCTCATAGCACATACATCATAAATCATGACATCATGTATCAATAATAAAGACTCATAATGAAACGGACTTACACGAATCCGTGCACATACCCCATAGGGTATCATATCACTCAACCATACTGCTTCGATTTTACCAATCAATCGGTTTATCAAACATATACAAAGTAAGAAGTGTGTTAGTTTACACACCGTTACTAATACGACTATCAAATCCCTGAGATCAAGATCTAACGCACTAGATCCCCTTCCTTAACACTTTTTTCGAGCACTAGCCACAACTCGAGATATGCGAGATCAAGCCTTCCCTACAATCGCCCAAACTAAACAACATAATCATGCTAATCAACCTCTAAGGGTATAATCGTAATTTTACCTACTAAGGGTATTTTAAGTAAATTCACACCGCAATGGCCTTTCTGAAGGCCTAATGTCGCCACTAGCGACTCAAATTATCATTTCCGTTGTACCCGCATTTATTGGGCCTAAAACCTGATTTCGGCCCATCCAGGCCCACATGCTCGTGTGGCCCACCTAGCACAAATCTAGCCACGTATATAAGTTCCACCTAGCCTAGTTCAACATACACTAACCAATCATGCAATTTACTCATATGGGCCCACAGGCCCATTGGGCCCACTTCGGCCCATCGAGGCCCAAGCAGCCCCAACCCACGAGAATACTACTGATGGCCTCAACTATCGCATCGAAGCCCCACACGTGCGCTCGCACGCTCGTGTGGCTACTAATGCCGTGTGACCGGCATTTCGGCATTTGCCACTCTACAACTAGAGTAGAGAGAGTTACACACCTGATAGGACTCTGGGCTAATCCGCGCTCCGACCACTCTTGTGCCCAAACGCCCTCCAAGATGTGTTTACTCTCCTCCTAGGATGCTCCTTATATAGCTAGCTCTTCACCTTCATTCTTTGTGTCTTTCCGATGTGGGATCCTTCGTCAAGAGAGTTTAAATTCAATCAAACTCTTGCCGTCCAATCATAGAAAAATAAATACTCCTTGCTTCTCATGAGATTCGAACCTGTGCTCCTTGCAACATAATCCACGCCGCTAACCACTTGGCCACAAGCTCCTCTTGTGTCTTAAACCATGCGCAACTAAATATAAACTATGGGCCAAATTCTAAGGTCCAAGCAAAAAGAAACCAAAATGCAAAAGCCAAGACTTGAACCTTGGACCTCCTTCCTTCCTTGTGGCGTCATTCCTTTGTCTCTTATGTGGCGTCACTTTGCCACTACACCACACACTCCACTTGTGTCATTTTTCTCCATATTTTATTCTTAAGGCCTATCTCACAAACTTCTGTGGTTTTTTCACCTAAAACCAAAATTTCCCCAAAGCCAATATTTGATCCCGGACTTCATGAAGCCCTCTAATCTTCCAAAATCACTTATCTAATAAGTCTAACTTGCATTTAAGCCGATCTCTTATTCTCTCGAAAATTTAAACGCTACTACGCCTAAGGCCCATTGGGCTCAATTCTCCTAGGCCCAATTTTGGGATGTTACAAATCTACCCTCCTTAAAGAAATTTCGTCCTCGAAATTTCCAACTAACTAACAATCGCAGATCCTAACCTACCACACTACGCTCTTGTCGCACTCTGATCTTAATAAAGTCATCATTCCACCTTGACCACATCCGCGACAACCACGTCCCCTAGAACTCATATCTAGCGTCGCGATTTAACTGATTAAAAGTTTTATGCATTAGAAATTTTGTTCCACTGCTTTTATCCACGAGCAAATTTTATAAATGTAAGTTTCGGAAGTCGTTCTTTTCGAGCAATCAAAGTTTCATCTCAAGTTCTCTGCTCTAATTCAAACATTCACATACTTCTCTAAAGACACATTCATTCATCCATGTCACTTTCTTGAGCATTCCCAACCTGGGGGTAATTTCGACATTTTCCTATAAGGGTATTTCTGTAATAACTTTCAGGTCAATTTGAAAATAGTTTTCAAATTAAAGATATTTCAAAGTTTACAAAATCTCGTGGTCATCTTGAAAAATTTGTTTTTCAAACTGGTGTGTTGCAAAAATTTCTGAAATCTGGGGTTATTTCAAAGTAATTTTAGAAGTTAAAGGTATTTTCGTAAGTTTCCCAAATTAGGATATCTCGATATTTGTAAAATGCAGTTTTTTTATTTTTGTAAAGTAGAAACATTTTAGTAAAAATCGAGGAAACTATGAAAATTGAGAAACCAAGGCATTTTGGTAATTTTGTTCATTAGGGTAATTTTGTAAATTTTCAAATCAGGTATCTTGAAAATAGCATTTTTGTATACTTTTGCAAAGTAGGGAAATTTTATTAAAATTGGAGTTAAACTGAAATCTTGAAAGTCGTGGCATTTTAGTAATTTTTAACACAGGGGTATTTTTGTAATTTCCCATACCAGAGTATCTTAACATTTTGAAATTTCGAGATTTTGGTATTTTTCAAAGTAAAATCATTTTAATGAAGTTGAGGGTAGTACCGTAATTTTACAATACAGGGGCATTTTTGTAATTTTGCCACTAGGGGCATTTTGGAAATTTTGGTAAATCGAGAAAACGTCTTTCAAAATCAGATTTAAGGTTTACAAACCAAAGGGTAAGTTTGAAAATTTTAAAACTAAGGGTTTTAAAACAAGAAGGCTAATCCTTTCGGGTTTTAATACTTGGTTTAGCCTATGAACAAGTCTTCTTGGTTAAGGTGAACCGTAGCTACACACCGTAGGATTCGCGTAAAGAGGAGGTGAGTCGCTAGGATCGCTTAAATACCAAGCTCTTCATCAATACCAATCCTCGACATGCGTCTGATGGTTACCACACCTTAACTCGGTGACTTACTTCACGTGTTTGTTTAGTAGCCTTAAGTCTTATACATGTGTTTAAGTAGACTAGTCCTAGGGGTTCAACAGATCCTAGTTCACTAATCTACGCTCCCATAAAAGCCCATAATATTCACATATAAATCAATTCATACAAACAAATCACTTCAAGAAAGTCCAAGTACTTACCCGTGGACTTCTGGTCGAGGTACAGTGCCATGCGAATAACTCAAAAGTTTCTTAAAAGCCCATATTTTGAAAAGCCCCCTTTTTTTTTTTTTTTAAAAGTGTTTTGGGCCCAAAACCCTCAAAGTCGAGTTTTGAACCTGCTCTGATATTAAATCAGTAACATCCCCAAACCCGCTCATTCACTACGACCGAATCTGGGTATGTTATTGTGGAAAGACGGTTGAAAAACCTCGTTAACTTAGCATAAAGCATGAAAGAATTCAATTTTGAAAACTATATCGATATGTGAGTAAAACGAATTCCTCTTACTTAAAACTCATGTAATTTCTTTTGTTGTGTGAAAACATTTTTGAGTTAATAAGAATTTAAAATAACAAAACCATAATCAAGTAATACCAAATAATAAAATGGCCTTTATTACAACCCAATAATTCAAATAAAGTACTTATATCAAAACCAAACATAAAATATTAAATCATCATCTTCTGGCATAGGCCACCTTGTCCTCTCCGATCCCTGGTCCACCTTTTTATGCAATACTGAAAATGGTTAAAGGAAAAAGGTGAGTCACCAAGACTCGAAAGTGCCACCCTTTTTCCCTTGATTAGCAAAATATCATATGCAACATAAACATAACCATCATGCATCCAATCAATATGCACCCAATCCTAACCATCCATACACCTTTTCTACCCCGTGTGGTACCAAACCACCGGTGACATATAGTCACAATGTGTTACCAAAACACCGGTGTCCCAAAGACACGATATCCGTCAATGTGGTGCCAAACCACCGGTGTCCCAAAGACACGTTTGTGATACCAAATCACCGGTGACCAAGTCACAAATCCGATGATGGGGCCAACCCATCGTGTGATACCAAATCACTAGCGACAATCCCGTATCTCTCAAGTGGGGCCAACCCACGGTGGTGTCCAACCACGAGGGCGAGTCGCAATGAGGTGCCAAACCTCTGGTGTCCCAAAGACACAAATGTGGTACCAAACCACCGTGACCGAAGTCACAATAATCGGGTGATGGGGCCAACCCATCGTGTGATACCAAATCACCGGCGTCAATCCTCAATACCGCTTTGTGGGGCCAACCCACCGTGGTGCGAAACCACGGGGGCGAGACACCGAGGTGCCAAACCTCTGGAGGTGCCAAACCTCTCGGTGAACCAAAGTCACCAAGTTGTGTTACCAAAACACCGGTGCTCGTCGGACAAAAATATCACCGCCCCTCCTCTCATATCACCCATCATTATACCAACTCATGTATAGTATTCAAATCATGCAAACATGTTTAACGTTGCATCTCATAGCACATACATCATAAATCATGACATCATGTATCAATAACGATTACTCATAATGAAACGGACTTACTCGAATCAGTGCACATACCCCATAGGGTATCATATCACTCAACCATACTGCTTTGATTTTACCAATCAATCGATTTATCAAACATATACAAAGTAAGAAGTGTGTTAGTTTACACACACGTTTACTAATACGACTATCAAATCCTGAGATCAAGATCTAACGCACTAGATCCCCTTCCTTAACACTTTTCGAGCACTAGCCACAACTCGAGATATGCGAGATCAAGCCTTCCCTACAATCGGCCAAAACTAAACAACATAATCATGCTAATCAACCTCTGAAGGGTATAATCGTAATTTTACCTACTAAGGGTATTTTCAGTAAATTCACACTGCAATGGCCTTCTACGAAGGCCTAATGTCGCCACTAGCGACTCACTACCATTTCCGGTTGTGCCCGACGATTGGGCCTAAAACCCGATTTCGCCCATCCAGCCCACATGCTCGTGTGGCCCACCTAGCACAAATCTAGCCACGTATATAAGTTCCACCTAGCCTAGTTCAACATACACTAACCAATCATGCAATTTACTCATATGGGCCCACAGCCCATTGGGCCCACTTCGCCCATCGAGGCCCAAGCAACCCAACCCACGAGAATACTCGATGGCCTCAACTATCGCATCGAAGCCCCACACGCAGCGCCGCACGCGCTCGTGTGGCTACTAATGCCGTGTGACCGGCATTTTGGCATTTGCCGCTTCTACAACTAGAGTAGAGAGAGTTACACACCGATAGGACTCAGGCTAATCCGCGCTCGACCACTCTTGTGCCCAAACGCCTCCAAGATGTGTTTACTCTCCTCCTAGGATGCTCCTTATATAGCTAGCTCTTCACCTTTATTCTTTGTGTCTTTCCGATGTGGGATCCTTCGTCGAGAGTTTAAATTCAACCAAAACTCTTGCCGTCCAATCATAAAAATAAATACTCCTCTTGCTTCTCATGAGATTCGAACCTGTGCTCCTTGCAACATAATCCACGCCGCTAACCACTTGGCCACAAGCTCCTCTTGTGTCTTAAACCATGCAAGACTAAATATAAACTATGGGCCAAATTCTAAGGTCCAAGCAAAAAGAAACCAAAATGCAAAAGCCAAGACTTGAACCTTGGACCTCCTTCCTTCCTTGTGGCGTCATTCCCTTGTCTCTTATGTGGCGTCACTTTGCCACTACACCACACACTCCACTTGTGTCATTTTTCTCCATATTTTATTCTTAAGGCCTATCTCACAACTTCTAAGGTTTTTTCACCTAAAACCAAAATTTCCCCAAAGCCAATATTTGATCCCGTGACTTCATGTAGAAGCCTCTAATCTTCCAAAATCACTTATCTAATAAGTCTAACTTGCATTTAAGCCGATCTCTTATTCTCTGAAAATTTAAACGCTACTACGCCTAAGGCCCATTGGGCTCAATTCTCCTAGGCCCAATTTTGGGATGTTACAGACCCGACAATAATTAGAAGAAGTTAGGCCATGGAAGAGCTGGCCTAACTATGGAAATGTATTTGAGGATGGAAGCAAGGATCCATCATAATGAGCCAACAGTGGTAGCTCAAGGGAGTGGTACGCGAGAGGCAAATCTCATAGTAAGGATGAGAGTTGCTCTTCTAGGATAAGGATTATTTCATGCGGACAGAATGTCTGTCAAGACTATACCTCTTTGAGGATGGTCTTTTATGGAAACATGCCAAGAAGCTAGCTCTAAAGGGGGAACTTATATAAGAGGGTAGGCAAACTAGTATAGTTTGATGAGATATGGCCTACTAGGATGATAAGTCAATTTTTCATTATATGAGATAGGTAGGGGTCCCAGGTTAGTTTCATGCATAAGGTAGATTATTGGAAGTAATCCTATAGCTGTTACCAATAAGAAGGAGCGAGAATGGGTTTGCTAGAGTGGCAAGGTCTACTGTAAGTCAGCACAATACAAAAATGTCAATGAGTCCTTCGGGACTATGGTATGTAAAGAGGGAGTTTGCCAAGGACTGGTTTGACCAGTAGAGACCAAAAAGGAAGGTAGGTCCTAAGGACCCTTGGATGAGAAGTCAAGAAAGCTAATACAGAAGAACGATATGGGAAAACGAGCGTACAACCAGGTAAGTTAGAGGTCCAAAAAAAAATTTGTATGTGGGGTATATGAAAGGAAGGGAAAGACAATAAGGATAGGACTTATTGAATTGGTAAGATGTCTGGAACACTGTTTGGTAGAGAGTCCGACCCGAGGAAGGTCTCCTGGCGAGCTGAGTAGCTTGTAGGATTGGGTGGAGTTCTCCATCCTAGTAAAGAACACTCGCCTTGAGTGAGGAAGGATTAAATTTATATTTTGTTTATTTTATGTTCGTTACCCTCTTGTGATAGGGATGTTTATAGGAAGTAAAAGAATACACAAAGTTCAATTGAACTTACAACAGTGTGATTGATGTTCACAGGATTTGCAAGGATGATTGAGGACTTCAAGGAAGGATCAAGCTAGATGGAGTGGAGATCGGGGATTGCTGATGAATCAAATTATACACATAGGAAAGCGGTACCATTGGAGGCTTCGCCTCAGGATCAGTAACCATGAAGCTAAATATCATACTTAGAATCTAGATTTTTAGGACAGATGATCCTTAGCTAAAGTTTAAAAATTTCTTTGTAAACAATTAGTTTGGTTAAAAACTAAGACTATGAGGATTTAAACATTCAGTGGCTTAAACATTATAGGGGTTAGATTAGTTAAGTAGACATAATGCCGTAGTGGATTGTTCTGCTAGGGGTGTATGTTTGGTAACTGTAGAGGGTAAGGAAGTATTGATGCCTGACGTACAAACTAGCTTGGTGAGTAGGATAATTTTTGCAATATTCACTAGAAAATTTTTGGTTAAGGGCGCAGATGCTTACTTAGGATACATTATGGTTTCGTCTGAATCGAGAAAGGATATCAATCAAGTTTCAATTGTAAGAGATTTTTTAGATGTGTTTCCAGGAGAGCTTTTAAGGATGCCACTAGATAGAGAGGTAGAGTTTTCAATTGGATTAGAGGTTGGTACAACGCCTATTTCCTGTATTCCTTATAGGATGGCACCACTGGAACTAAAAGAGCTTAAGGCAAAATTGTAAGATCTGTTAGACAAGGGATTTATACGCTCGAGTGTTTCACTATGGTGAATCCAATTCTATTTGTAAACAAGAAGGATGGAGACTTCACTTGTGTGTTGATTACCATCAATTGAATAAGGAAACTGTGAAGAATAGGTATCTATTGGCACGATTTGAAGATTTGTTTGATCATTTGAGTGGAGCTATAATTTTCTCTAAGATTGAACTGCGTTTTGGTTACTATCAAGTGAAGATCAGGGATGATGATGTTCCAAAGACTGCATTTTGATCACGATATGATAATTATGAATTCTTGGTGATGCCCTTTGGCTTAATGAATGTGCCCGTAGTCTTCATGGATTTGATGAACTAAGTGTTTCAACCCTATTTGGATCAGTTTGTGGTAGTTTTTATCAATGATATTTTAGTCTACTCGAGAAGTTTCGTTGATTATGAGGAGCACTTAAGGATTGTACTGAGAAACATTGCTTGATTGGAATTCACCTAAGAATGTCACCGAAGTTCGTATTTTCTTAGGTGTGATAGGTTACTGTAGGAGGTTTGTAAAATGGTTTGCAATGTTTGCCACACCTCTCACACGTTTATTGAAGAAGAAAGAGAAGTTTGAATGGACTGAGGCATGTCAAAAAAGTTTTTAAAAGTTGAAAGCAGTACCAACAGAAGCTCCGGGCTTAGTCCAACCTGAATCTAGTGTAAAGTATACTACTTTCACAGATGTGTCATTAAATGGGTTTGGATGTGTACTTATGCAAAGAGGTAAGGTGGTGGCGTATGCATCTCGCCAACTTAAGGTGCATGAGAAGAACTATCTAACTCACAATTTAGAGCTAGTAGCAGTGGTTTTAGTGTTAATGATTTGGAGACACTATCTATGTGGGGATAAGTGTCGTGTATTTTCAGATCATAAGAGTTTGAAGTATCTAATGACACAAAAAGATTTGAATCTATGCTAACGATGTCGGATGGAACTTTTGAAAGATTATGATTTGGCTATTGAGTACCATCTTGGAAAGACTAATGTGGTGGTAGATGCATTAAGCATAAAAATAGTTGCAACTAGCATCCCTTTGAGCAAAAGCAAGTCTGGTTGATGATGGGTCATTTTTGGCGGAGTTAACTGTTCAACCAACCTTCCTCTCTCAGATTTTGGAAAAGAAATTGAAAGATGGAAAATGTAATGTTTATAAGCAGCACATGGTATTTGGTGATGCAATGAACCTTAGCTTAGGATAAAATGGGGAACTTTTATTTATGGGAAGAATGTATGTGCCTGTTGGGGAAGGTTTAAGATAAGAGTTGTTAAGGGAGGCTCATCAATGGCCCTTCTCACTCTATCTAGGAAATGTTAAGATGTATTAGGATTTAAGAAGTTTGTATTGATAGCCTGGAATGAAGAAAGAAATAACAGAATACGTTTCCACTTGTTTGACTTGCCAGCAGATTAAATTAGAACATCATGTTCCCTCAGATAAGTTGTATCCTTTGGAGATACCAAAGTGGAAATGGGATAAGATCACCATGGATTTTTTATTAGGCCTTCCTCTCAGTATTTTAAAGAAGAACTCAGAATGGGTGATTGTGGATCGACTCACTAAATCAGCTCATTTCTTACCTGTACACACCAATTATTCATTGAAGAAGTTGGCTGAGCTCTATGCTTATGAAATAGTACACCTTTATGGAATTCCATTATTCATAGTTTCAAACCGAGATCCAAGGTTTATATCGAGGTTCTGGAAGCAACTACAAGAGTCATTGGGAACCAAAATGTGATTCAATACTGCCTTTCATCCTTAGTCAGATGGTCAATCTGGAAGAGTGATTCAAGTCTCGGAAGACATGCTTAGAAGCTGTGTGATAGATTTTGGGCTGAATTGGGAAAGATACCTACCTCCTACAGAATTTGCATATAATTAATAGTTATCATGCCAGTTTGGGTATGTCACCATTTGAGTCCTTGTATGGAAGGTGCAGATCACCTACCTACTAAATGAAACTTCGAGAAAAAATTGGTTGGTCCTGAGTTAGTTCGAGAAATAGAGGAAAAATTTTCTATCATATGTGATCATCTAAAAGCTGCCCAAGTGTAACACCCCTAACCCGTATTCGTTGCTGGAATAGGGTTACAGAGCATTACTAGAAGTTTACAACTCAAAACAATCAAATATTTTAATCATTTAATAACTCAAAATCAATCATAGCACAGTCAATAAATATCATACATATTATACCTTATATGAACCCTTGAGACCCTTAAAACATATTAAAAACAAGTCGGGACTAAATCAGAAACATATAGAATTTTTCAGAAAAAGAAAAAAAATTTCAAACTACAGGGGTCACTAGGTCATGTGACCAGGCTGTGTCACTCACATGGCCAAGCCACACACCCGTGTGCCGGGCCGTGTAACTCTCGAAATGCAACATTTAAAAAAAAACTAAAGGGGACACATGGCTGTGTCATATGGCCATGTGTCACACACAGCTGAGACACATGCCCGTGTCTCTGGCCGTGTGGATGAAAAATAGGCCATTTCCAAGCCAATTTTCTCACCCAATCATGCATACACCTACAACCAATTTTCCACATATAAACAAGCATTCAAAATGCACCAAATAATGCATCCACAAGCTAAACCAATAAGGTATATGTGCGTATAACCAAAATCCCCAAAAGGCACTTCAATCATAACAATATAACATATATTACACAAGTGTATATTAAGCCAAAATTTACAACCAACTTGTAGCAAAGTTTAAACCAAAACTTACAACTTAATTCACATATCAAAATTACATTCATTATACTAAATTTACCATTTCATACCCATCAACCAAAAACATTAGCACAAATAATCTCTTATGTCAATTACATTCCCTATACCAAATTGACCATATTCAAGCATATTAAAGAACATCTCATAATATGTATTTATATTAACCATTTTAAACTCTCATCATTCAAGCACCATATACCAAAATATCAACCATTATAAGTCCACATACACATGCCAATATAACAACAAATCCGTCACTCAAAACACCATAATTACAAGCCAAAACATAATGGCTATATTAACAACCAAAACACCTATACATGTGCATAATTAACCAATTATCATTTAACTTGTATTCACGCCAAAACATAACATAATTGATACATAACAACCATACCAATTTTGGTCATTTCAAAACATACACCAATTTGACCATATTAACCACAACCAACAAGCTATCAATAGTACCTTAAGTTCCTTAAATCCAAGGCAACATTTCCTTCCATAATCATCAACCAAAATGACATATATATATCAAACTCATCAATTACACATTAGACATAGTCCACCTATACATGCCATTATAACCACGACCAAAACATTAAAATCTACCAATAAATCAATGGATAGTGTGATGAATCTCTGACTAGCTTCCAACTTGGTCGAGCTTTTTATAATGTGAAAAGTAAAGGAAAAACAACTGCGTAAGCAATGAATGCTTAGTAAGCTCGTATAAACTTTGGTCATATCAATCCATTTCAAATATGAAATTTATACATATAAAGAGAAATCCTATACTAATACCGCAAGATTCATGAAACCATATTCAACAACTCACAAAGTGAATAAATCCACAACATCACATATACATAACATCCCTACCAAGTAGGACTTTATAAATATCAAACCCTTTCAAATTTTTATAAATATCAAACCCTTTCAAATTTTCTTATTTTCATTTGCATTTCATTACTTCCCATTGCATTTACTTTCTTTAGCTTAAATAACAATATCAGTTCAACTCATCTTTCCCTTTTACATCATTTTACACTTCAAGTATGAACTTACTATTTCATTACCTTTCCACATCCGTTTCATATGCATAACACACAAGACATAAGCATAACATCAACCATAGCCACAAGCTAGTGCCTTTAAACATAGCTATTTTGGAATTAACCACATGATAAACCATTTCATAAGAAATTACATAATTTAAACCTTACCACTCTTTCATGAACATAAGCATATTTCTATTTGGGCACTTACCATTTCATTGCATAACTTTATAAGTAAACATAATACAATCCAACCAATAGCTGGGCACATGCCGAAGCATCAAACAACAACACATGGTAGCATACTTGAACATATTTCATATGAATTCAACATGGATAACCATTATACTTGAATATGATTCAATTGGATATAACATCCTTCATAACACAACATGCTTTCCATGTATCTCATCATTTAAATGTATTTCATATATACTTGTATTTGTTCATATTGAACATTTACCATTTCCTTTCCAATTTATGCCCGTTGAACCATTTAAAATACTGTTGGATACGCGGGATAGCTCACATAAAGTGTGCTAACTCATATAACTATAATCTATCAATTCATGTACATATATGCTTACACGAGCTATGAATAAGTATGCTCACATGAGCTGTGAAAATAGGCCTGCTCACATGAGCTGTGGGTCGGAACGTAGCTATACGATGTTGCTCACACGAGCTGTGGAGTATCCACAATACATGCCCGACCTCAGCCATCAGTATGACGTTCAAGACTAGCACCTGAATCATGTAAATCCTAATGACATGTCATTTGTATCCTACGAATTCCTAAGGTTCAAATGGGGCTCCGTAATCATTGTACTCTTTGGATTTACATCGTTTCATTACAAGATAATTTTCATACTAACATATATATTAATTTAATCACAATATAATCACATATTAACATTCAATTTAATCAAAATTATATAGTGTAACAGCCCGTTTTCGGTCAAATCAAAATAGTTGTTTCGAGACCACAAATTCGATGTTGAAATTTTAAGTGTTTATAGCATGATAGCATGTATGTGTGAAAGTTTCGTGAAGTAATTTTATCGTTTGAATGCTTAATTCTGTAAAAAGGACTAAATCGCGTAACGTGTAAAAGTACAGGTCTATAAGCTAAAAGTGTTTATTAGCTATGGTTTTTAAAGTAAGGGTCCTCAAATGGTAATTAAACCATTTGAAATGTGAGTGGATATTTATGGGCATTATTTTGTGTGTTTTAATGGTTTTATTATAAGGTTAATATAATAAGTTAATTAGTAATGTTGTAATTAATAAAACAAAAGGCCATTTTTCTATTCATTCATCTTCTAGCCGAAATTTGCTAAAGAAAAATAGCCATGGGAGCTTGAATATTCGGCCAAACAAATTTGTGTGCATGTAAGTCCATTTTTGTCCCGTTTTTAATGATTTCTATGTTTTTGAGATCGTTGCAGCTAGTACTAGCTAGCCTAGGGACTAATTTGCAAAACTGTTAAAGATTTTGAATGATGTCATTGATGAATACATATTTGTTTTGATGTTTGATGATAGATTATGAAATTTTGTTGTGAATTATACAAGTTTTATAAAGTGATTTTTAGTGTAAAGTTAGTGGTTAAAATGTGAAATAAATGAAAATTATGGGCTTCTAGGGGCATTATGGTAATTCAGCTAGCATGGGTCTATTGGTAATTTCATTAATTTGTGATTTTATGAAATAAAGTCTAAATTGTAAAAATGTGAAATATGTGGGGCAAAAGTGTAAATGTGTTTTAAAGTGTATTTTGGATTGAATTGAATAAATATTTGATTAAATAAGTCAATTTTGAATATATTTAGATCAAGAAAAGCGGAATTGGGATCTAGATTGGGGAAAAATGAAAGTTATCGACTAATTGACTTATTTCGTCGTTTCCACCTTCGAGGTAAGTTCATATGTGATAAACTTCAATATAAATGTATTTTATATGCTTTGATATTACATGAATTGCAAATACGAGACTATGGATATGAACGATAGTGATTAGACGACGATTCGACATTCGAAATCCCGGTTGAACCTTAGGAATAGTTTAGGATGCTAGTGACATGTCATTAGGAGATACAGTGAGTTGGCTTCGGGCCATGACATAGCACTTTGTGTGCGAGATAAACTTATTTGGCTTCAGGCCATGATATCGGTATTTCAGATAAGTTACCTTGATTTGGCTTCGGGCCATGGTATAGGTACTCATCGTGTGAGACCCTTGAGTATCTGACTTCTATTCCGAACGGTTGAACGGGTAAATGAAAGACGAAAATGTATATGAGATTGGTACAAGATGGTACAGGTATGTGTATAAACCATTTTAGCTTTTAATGGAAGAAATGATGATGAATGTACATGGTTTTGTGAATGAGCACTTGAAAGGTTTGATAGTTAAGGGAAGTTGCATATTGACATATTGAAATTATTGAATCATGTTTAAGTGATTGCATTAAATTTATGTCATATGAGCTTACTAAGATTTATAGCTTACTTTGTTTATTTTCTCGTGTTTTATAGTGATACCAAAGCTAGCTCGGATTCAGGGATCGTTGGAAATATTGTCACACTATCTAACCAGCAATTTGGTACTTTTGTGCTTATGGTTTGGTCATATGGCATGTATAGGAATATATTCATTTTGATAAGTGTTTTGGTAGTGACTTTTGCCATTTGAATTGGCTTATGAATGCCTATATTTTGGTTTGTATATATAGCCATCTGAGTTGGCTATATTGATGATTTTGATGATGTATATAAGTGTGCAAATGACCTTTGTTTTGAGTTTGGTAATTGTCCTATAAATGCTAATTGTGATGGGTAGATTTTGAATAAGTATTTGGAGTATGAAAGAGCCTATGTTTGATGAATGATATGTTGGTGATATTAGGTAAATAAATGCGTGTTTAGATATGTTCATATTGATGAATTGAGATTATGTTTGGAAGACATGTTGGGATATAGTGTATATTGTATTTGTTGGTATTGAAATGGTATGAAAGATGTTTGAAGGAGGTTGTTTAAAATGCTTATAAGTGTTATGTTTTGGTGACATTGAAATTGGTATAGGTGTGCATGAGTTTAGGTGGCAAATTAGCTTTGGAAATAGCCTATTTTTGTCCACACAAGTAGATACATGGGCGTGTCTCTGAGCCATGAATGACACACGGTTAAGTACACGGCTGTGTGTCCCCTGGTGTGGTTTTAGAAATCAAGTCAGTATGCTCCACACGGCCTCACACACGGGCGTGTGACTTGGCCGTGTGGCATAAGTCAGTATACGCTACAGGTTTAACACAGCCTAGCACATGGCCTGGTATACGGGCATGCATGGCCATATTTAGGGCACACGGGCTAGCCACACGGGCATGTGTGTTGGCCGTGTGACCCAAGTCGGTAAGCTCACTTGTCTTGACATGGGGTAAGACACGGGCTGGGACACAGCCATGTGTTTCCATTTCGAATGTCCACACGGCCTGTGACACAAGCGTGTCTGGTGACAGTGTGAAACATACAGCCTGGCCACACGGGCGTATGTCCCCTATTTTGAAGAAAATTTTCTAAGTGCTCCAAATGTTCTAAAAGTTATCAGTTTAGTCCCGAACCACTCCCAATGCATGTTTAGGGCCTCATAGGCTCGTACTAGGGACATACTGAATTGAGATTAAATGATGAATGATTGAATTGACAAAATATATGCTAAAAGTATGTGTAAGCATGATGTAAGTTCAGTAATGCTTTGTAACCCTATTCCGGCGTTGAATACGGGTGAGGGGTGTTACATATAAAATACAGTTCATATGAACTTACCTGGTTAAATTGCAGAAATAAAAAAGTACGAGGACATTTTGGTAATTTGCAAACAATCTTGATCTAAATTAATAATTTCATTCAATCTATTAATTTAGACAGTAAAACAATGAGTTTTATGCAATTTAGTCATTTTTGACATTTCTACAAAATTGCACCTAAAGTTTTACTTTTATTCAATTTAGTCCCTGAGCCTAAAACAAGCAAATTAACCATTTTTAACCAAAATTGAGCCTAGCCGAATATTCATTGCATCAAATACAACACATTATTGCAACAATTTCACATCAAATTCTTTTACTCTTACTTTTACTATTTTAATAATTTAGTCCCTAATCAAAATATTCATCAAAAATCAATTAACAAAATACTTTTAAATTCCAACTAATATTTCAAATTCATCATTTAACATAAAAAATCACTAGATTCATCAATGGACACATTCAAAATCTTTAATAGTTTCAAAATCGAAGGTACGGGCTAGCTAGACCTAGTTGCAACGATATCAAAAACATAAAAATTTTTGAAAACGAGGCTAAAACGGACTTACATGTATCATCACAAGGTAAGCCAAAGCTTCAAGGTCTTCCATGGAGTTTTTATCCATTCAAAATTTGTGAAGAAGACACTAAGATGATGATAAAACATTTTGGTTTTATTTTATTTTAATTTAATTATCAAATTACCATTTTAACCTTGATTAATAATTAAATAAAACACCAATCTCATGCCCATAATTGTCCACTAACTCCTTGAATAGTCTAATTACCATTTAAGTCCCTTTTTCTTTTATTTAATTAACCATTAATCACTTAAATCAAAAAGTAATCAAATTTTACATCTTTTACGATTTAGTCCTTTTTAATTTATTAACTATCGAAACGTTAAAATTTTTCAATGAAACTTTAATACCACCTTAATGACACTCCGTAAATATTTTGGTTTATAGAGACAAGGTCCTGATACCTCATTTTCTAGAACCATTTGACCTTAGGGTCTTACCACTTGAACTTAGCTTATATAACAAAAATTACTATATCAAAAACCTTTTTAAAACCATGTTTGACTCGTACATATTAAATGATAACATTTACAAACTTACTGATCGTATTTGGTGACCTCGAAACCATTGTTTCCAACACCACTGTAAAACGGGCTGTTACACCAAGATCGCCAGGAAACTTGTGCTGATCTGAAAAGGAAAGAAATCTTGTTTGAAGTGGGTGATAAAGTGTTTCTAAGGGTTTCTTCTTGGAAGAAAATCATAAGGTTTGGTCAAAAAGGATAGTCAAGTCCATGTTTTGTAGGACCTTATGAGATATTAGAACAAGTTAGACTTGTGGCGTATAGGTTGGCATTTCCACCAAAGTTATCGAAGATTCACAATGTGCTCCACGTGTCTATGATACAAAGATATAGATCAAATCCAGATCATTTGGTGCAAGTTGAAGACATAAAAGTATAGCTGAATATATCTTATGAGGAGGAGCATTTCTGCATCTTAGCCAGATAAGAGAAAGAGCTAAGAAATAAGAGGATCCCATTGGTAAATGTGTTATGGGGGATTCATAATACAGAAGAAACTAATTGGGAAAGGGAAATTTTAATGAAAGAATGATATCCTCAACTTTTCACAGGTATGAATTTTGGGGACGAAATTTTCTAAGTGGGGGAGAATTGTAACAGTCTGGTCGGCAGAGACCCAATATTCAGTTATTGTTTGGCATCTAGTTGGAAAAATCAAGGGTAGATTTAAGTCAGTATAATATTTGTTTTAGCTAAGTAGAGTACTTTTTAGGGTTCATCATTTGGCGAACTCTGAGGTTTGGGGAACTCTAGGGTTTGGCGGACTCTTCTGTTAAGTATCTACCCACCGTAAATGTTTTTGGGCAAACTCGATATGTTCATAGTTTGATTAAACTTGTTTTTATATTTAGTGTTGGATGACTTAGTTAGTTATGTCAGGATTTAGTTAAGACTTAGTTAGAACCGAACTAGAATACTGTAGATGATTTGACCTAAAACTTATTAAGTGCATTTAATCACGGGAATCAAGGGTGTTAGTGGAATTATCTGATTTTTCCACTAAACCTTGTCTTTGTTTCATGAGTATATAAGGTTATGTTGGCAATTAGAAATTACCTTTACATCTTATTCTTCCCTGAGTTTCTCTGTATGTTTCTGAAAAATACCCTTAGAACAAAGAGCTTATTTGAAAAGAGTTCACAGACTTTAGCTAACACCTACGTTTGTACCAGCTTACTGCTTAAGAAGCTGACAAACGTCCCAGTGTGTAACGCCCTCGACCCAACCCGATCTACCGGATCTGAATCTCGACTGTTATGTCCCTCTTACAGAGTAACTGAAAATTTCCTCTTTCTTATTCATGCAGACATCTCTATAAGAGAGTAACAGAGTCTCTTATTAGCATACAATGTATAGTTATATTTACACTTCACCTATGTATAAACTACTATCTAAGGCTACTACAGAGTTACTTGTCAAAATACAATATATGGTTATCATTTTGACTTAATAAAATATCAGACTTTTCTACTTTCTCTCTAAATCCACTGTGTACATCTTGCAATACTACATATTTATTTAGGGGCAGACTTTATCTATAAACATATTGAATTTCTACTCCCAGACTTTGACACACCACTTGTTTTCCTCTGCATGCATAACAACCTAGCACACTGCTTCCTTGGCGTAGCCTTGACATATTCTCTTGGTGCATTTTCCTTTACAGACCTGAAAACATAAGCAACTTTTGTAAGTTTGTAGAAACTTAGTGAGCTAAACCTTAGAGTACTTTTTTCATTCATTCTACATTGCATATGTTATTTTGCACATATTTGGGTATTTCTTGACCTTTCTTTCTTTCTTGATGAGTACAATATTGAGGCTACCATATTTCTTTCTTTCTTTAGAACCATTTTCCTTCTCTTTTTCTTATTATACTTAACATCTATTTACCATGTATATCGTTTCTTAAATCTTATCTTTACATAGCCCTTAACCTTTTCACTTACCTTATTGTTAGGCTTAATAACTTATTCCATACTTACAAATCTTATCATTATCAACGGGCGGGGTAGACTACACCCAATACTTATATCAGAATTTTCCCCAATCTTTCTTACTTTAGTGCACTCTCTATTCTTACTCTTAACTCATATCTTTGCCTCGCCACGTACTCTGGTACACACTAGCCTTTCTATTCATCCTTTGTAACTATACGAGGTTCGCCATTCACTTGGTGTTCACCCAATGGCGTTGTCTTCAAATGGTCATCATGAGATCTATTCTTCAGATTCTGCCATGAAGGTGTTCTTTTACCAGAGTTTGCCCTAGGGCATTCCTTTATCAGAGATAGCCACATAGACATCCTTTAATAGAGATTGCCATAAAGGCTTCCCTATAATAGATATCGCCAAAAAGGCATCCTTATAACAGAGATCACCACAAAGGCTTCCTTGTACTAAAGATTGCCACAAAGGCTTCTTTTCAGAGATAGCCATAAAGGCTTCCTTTAACAGCCCATTTTTAGTGAAATCGGAACAGTGGTTTGGGACCGTAAATCCGAGCTAGAAAGAAAATTTATTTTAATAAATTTATATGGTCTACATTATGATAGGAATGTCATATGCAAATTCTGATAAGAAATTTTTTACCGATTATGTGCTTAATTACGGGAAGGACTAAATTGCATAAAATGCAAAAGTTGAATTCTAGTAGCTAGAAGGATCAAATAGCTATGGAATTCAAAACTTGAGGTCCTTATATGGTAATCAGACCATTAATGAAAAGTTAGTATGTATTTTTGGATAATTCATCCATGGAAATTTAGAAAAAGGGCAAGGACTAAATTGGAAACTGAATTAATTAAAAGATTATAATAGAAAATATCATCTTATTTTCATCATCTTCCCAAAAATTTGCATGAAAACTCTAGGAGAGAGAAAGGAAACTAATAAAGCTTAATTGGGTAAGTATTCTTGTCCCATTTTTAGTAAATTTTTATATTTTTGATATCGGGATAACCCAATCTATCTAGCTTGGGGATCAACTTGAAAAGTTGTCAAAGTATAGAAATTTTTCCATGGATGAATATGCTGAAAATTTGAAATTTATGTTAGAAAATGAAAGGTTGTTGATTGATAAACAACTTTTATAAAGTGAATTTTGATTAAATTGTGATTTAGGGACTACATTGTAAAGTTGTAAAAATTGAAGAAAAATTCTGAAGTTTATGAAATACATATGCTGTAAAAGTTATACTGAAATTTTGATTAGGCTTGGAATAATGATTTAATTTGCATGAATTTTATTTTCCGAGCCTAGAGACGAAATTGGAATTTATGAAAAGTTTAGGGGCAAAATGGTAATTTTTCTTAGAGTGTATACTGAATTCAATTGAATATGAATTGTATTAAATTGATGATTAAATTCATTTATACAGATTTGGATAACTCAATTTTGAAGCTAGATCGAGGAAAAGAGAGTTTTGGATTAGTAGATTCTCTTATACAAACTATTATTGAGGTAAGTTCGTGTAACTTAATTATGCATGTTAATATGTTTCAATTGAATGTGGTATATGTTTATGTGATTTATATGAATGTTTTAAATACATGAAATGATCACATGATTGGAAATTTTTTTAAAGTGTTAATTTCTGTTGGAATATTGAAAATCGATGGATACGTGTGATTTCCCGTATGTGAATGTAATTCTGCATATGTTGCAGACAGGATTTCGCTCGGACGAGTAATCTTGATATAGCCTTATTGAGCATCCTGATGTATAGTTCCTATGATCATCTTGATCGGTAGTGATTTAGCATGTGTTGCGCACTACCACAGCTCTTTGTGAGCGTCCTGTTACATGTTTTGATTGATTGTGATCCCGCATATAGTGCAGACACAAACGCAGCTCTACGTGAACGTCCTGATATGAACTCTTAAGAGTTTCTTGACATGGCTCACTTGAACTCCCTATTACCTTATCCGGTGCTCTTTGATATTATCTTTCAAAGATATCTGATAAGCTTTATGAGCTCCCTGAATAAAACTCTTAAGAGTATACTGATTAGCCCAGATAAGTGTCCTGTTACATGATTACATGGCTAATCTGAGCATCCTGATATGTGGCTTGAGAGTGTGCTTCCTGATTAAGTGCCCTATTGGGTACCCCTAATTATGAATTGACGGGTTACAAACTTGTACACATTTAGTGTACTATTTGAGTATCCATTGATATTTCAATAATTCAAAGGATAAAACTCTCGACATGAGAAAAATGATGAGATAAATAGAAATTTGCCTTGAATGCTTTTGAATAGTTTGATGAAGGGTTATATGATGAGCTCATCTATGCTTATTTGATGTACAAATGTATTATATGACTAAATTGCCTGATTGAGGATATTTGTTTAGGTAAACTTGTCAATTTGATGAAAATCATGTTAATTGTATGCTTGACATTAATGAATGTGATTGGTAAGTTTTAATTCCTATTATACGAACTTACTAAGCATTAAGTGCTTACTAGGTTTTAATTTCTCTATCTTGTAGTGCTCAAAAGCTTGTGAAGGTTGGAGATCGGTTGGAGCATCATCACACTATCCACTAGCTTGTTTTTTTATAAATAGTAAACTTATTTTGGTATAATGGCATGCATAGGTTAACTTGGCCTTTGTTGGTTTGTAAATGTTGTTTGTAATCTAGCAATTGGAATGGCTAGTAAATAGTTTGTTTTGGCATATTTATAAGGTTATATCATGATAAGTATTTATGTGACAAGTATGTTTAATATATAGGTTAAACAAAGGTAAGAAAATAAACATGATTGCATGTGATGAAATACCATGTTAGATGTTAGAATTGACTTGATTTATAATGCTTGAATTGGTTGGCATATACTTGTAAGTTTTGGTGTGGGTTGATGACATGTTTGGGTGAGAAAATAAAGCTAGGAAATGGCTTTATTTTGTCTACACGGGTAGACACACGGGCGTGTGTCTAGACAGTGTGAGACACACGACCTGGCATAGAGGCATGTGGTTTGGCCGTGTGTACTCTGCATCTTAAATTTGAGAAACAGAATGCTCAGAATTGAGCACACGGGTGTGTGTCTCAACCGTGTGTGCTACACGGCCCAGAACACGGGTGTTTCTTGGCCATGTGAAACCCGCACTTAATTTAGAAAAAAATTAAATTAACCACACGGCCTAGCATACGAGCGTGTTGCTAGCCGTGTGGCACAAGTCAAAAAGTTACACGAGGTTAAACATGGCCTGCAGCACGGGCGTGTCCTATGGTCACACTGGTGTGTCCCTTGACTACATGGGCGTGTGTGCCCTACATCTGTGAAAAATTTTGGAAATTTCGTGAAAAATTCTTTGAGTTCCCGATTTAGTCCCAGCTCAATTCCAATGTTTATATTAGGCCTCAAAGGTCTATTCAAGGGCCAATATGATTAGTTTTGGATACGAATAGTAATTGACATGAATTACGTGAAATTTTTTTGTAAACTTTAGTAATGTTTTGTAACCCTGCTTCGGGGACAGATACGGGTTAGGGGTGTTACACTTCCTTTTAGAGATTGCCACAAAGGTGTCCATTTAGAGATAGGCACAAAGGTTTTTTTATACGAAAATTGGTGTTTTTGACGATAGGGAGTTGCCTAAACTCACTGTCATGAGGTTTTCCCCTCATCATTGGTACTCACCCAACCGTCTTTTACATATTCCATATAATCCAATAGCCTAACCATAGTCTTGCACTATATGGTTTTTAGAGTGCTATGGGCATTTCCTTTTAGATATTCGTGTTTTTATCTCAACGAACCCTTTTAGTCAACTCCGGAGACAGACACAAACACTTTATGCAAACTCATACTTGACATACTTCTTTTAGACTTCTTCGTGACAGATGCATTCATGCTCATAGACTTGTAACACATTCCCTTAAACTTCATGCATAGACCCTTCATGCAATGACTTACTCATGATAGAATCTTTCACAAAAGACTTGTTCATGTCATCGAAACACACATATGCACACTTTACTCATTCAGACACATTAACCATTTTCCATACGAATCATTCATGCAAGTTCATAAGACATACATTACACAACAAAATTATCACACAATGCATTTTGGCTTATTTTCATAAAAGGTTCTAACATGCATAATACATTTGCAAGAGTCGTCTTAGAGATGCACCTTATAACTTAAAGGTAACTTAAACTTTAGATCTAGTCCTTTTTTCTTGAAATCAACTACTTAAGCTCCAGATCCTTAATCCAACCGGAGGCTATGGCTTCCCCGCCTTGTCAAACAAAGACACTTTGTTAAAGCTCATTCGAGTAACCTTTCACCTTTATTTTAAATTAGACATATCAGTAAGCCTTATTTCTTCAAGTATACTTACAAATCTGCATTTCCTTAGCAGACAGAATCATAAAACGTACCCTGTTAGGAGAGAGCTTACTAGAAAAATTGGGGGTTTCAGACTCATCTGATGAGAGGCGTCCTTCATCTGCTTAGCCTCTCCGCCTTAAGAAGGGAGAATGCCCTCCTTAACTTAACTTGAGTGTCCTTTAAAACCTAACTCAAGTTTTCATGGGGACTTGATAAATATCATGTCAAGATTAAGTGGCTTATCAAAATCTGCCACATCTACGAGACTTACCTAATACTCCTTCAGTCTTTGACTCTTTTGGTTCACGTTTGGTGAGTTCCCAACCAGCTTCTTTAAAAATCAACTGGTACGGGAACTCATTGGTCACTGGAGGTATTATGCCTTCTGGTGTGGCCTCATACCTCATAACCATCCTTTTTCGTAACCATCACTTTCGCTTCGCTTATCGTCCTAATATGACTAGGAATCCTTGTCTACTTATTTCCATATCAGAGTACGCCCATTCTATATGCCAAAAATACATTTGGGAGACTACTATTACTTATTCAAATATTCCTTTTTATGATTCCTCAACTGTTCCTATTATAGAGGGCCATATTAATAGAACATTCTTGGTTCGCTTATTCGATACCCCAAGATGGGCCTTTCAGGGTGAACACTAAGCTTATCGTATGTCTTTATAAGTAGGTGCCTTATTCACAAACCTATACCCTTACCACTATTCATGATTCATCATAATAAATTTTTCCTAAGATTAGCCATCAGTTTTGTTCCTTCAGAAGCTGCCAGACCAGACTGTTTGTAACACCCCAAACCCGGCCTAGACGTTACGATCGAATCTGACGTGTCACATCGAAGTGATTTTCAAAATTTGGACTTTGTTGATAACAAAATCCATATTTAAGTTAAAACCGATTTACTTTTTATTGATTGAGAAAATTTGACAAATTAAGTTACTACAATCTAAAAACAACTTATTAAAATTATTGCCATATTTGTTACCGTTGGTTTCTTAAACTGAATAAAATCGCAGAAGCTTCTATAATTAAAACCTTGAAGTTTAAAATACGTGTATTTCTTGAAAACAGTTATTATTTTGAAAACTCATTTATGTAAGTTTGGTTGTTTAAAATAAGAAATCAAAGCCCAATTAAAAATTAAATCCACCAATGGCCTTATTACATAATCAAAAGCCCAATATGAAATTTAAATAAATAAGTCTAAAGAAGAACATCAGCGATCGTGTGGCCACCTCTGAGTCCCTCGCGGCTCCAAATCGTCTAAGGCTAGGGATTACTTGTACAGTTAAAAGAAAGGGTGAGTTTATGAAAAATCAGTGTGTAATCCCCTATTAGTCAGTCAGTAACAACATATGCAGTAACAGTCTGGGCCTGAGCACTATTCAGTAACAATACAGTGTGGGCCTTAGCCTATTATAGTAACAGTGTGGGCCTAAGCCCAATACAGTATCAGTACGATGCAAATATGCAACCCACCCCAATCCAACCAACACACCACCCGTACCAACCAACACACCATGTGGGTATAAAATTGACCCACCCAGCCATCACACCAATATCGCAAAGATAGCCGCCAAGAATAATAATGCAAAGAGAGTCGCTAGTAATGCAATGAATGTGGCGAGAGCAACCAAAGATAGTACTTCCTCCATATCAGAATCCCAACCCCATGCAGTATGTCATGTCATAAATAGTTCGTGTATGCAAAGTGTCCTACTCAGTACAATCTTACAAATAATCATACACTCATCAGTCAACCTACCTCTAGAGGTAAAATGGTCATTTCCATCTATTAGGGGTAAAATAGTAATTTTACCCTTTAGGGGTATTTCGGTCATTTTACTTATTTTGGGCTCTCGGTGCAGATACGACCTCTCTGAAGGTCTACAGTTGCCTCAAGTGACACAAATAACCTAAATGGTCATAACGGTGTAAATGGGCCCAAGGCCCATTATTCGACCCAAGTGGGCCCACACGCTCATGTGACCCATTTGGCCCAAATTTAGTCACGACTATGCGAACCATATAGCCCAATACAGTATTTGCCACTTATCGTGGATTTTATCCGTATGGGGCTCACTGGGGCCCACACAGCCCATTTTAGCCAAATAAAGCCCATATCGACCCAAGAGCACGAGAACGCTCGTGGTGGCCTCTACAGTCTATCTCCCACGATTTGTGGGCTCAATTTACCACACGAGCGGTGGCATGCTCGTGAGGCCTCAAATGCCAAAGTTTTAGCTTTTCGGCTTTTACCGATTCACAGAAGAGAGGATGGTGACTACACATCTGTTTGCGCAACGAACAGAATACCCCACGCGCGATTAACCTACAATCATCCCAAAATAATCAATCTTTCATCCTTTCATGATCATTAACACTAAAGCCCCAAATTGATATCACCACTTACCTTGACCGAAAGTTATGCGATTGTTACTCTTAGATCACTGGTTGAAAACGATCGCACCCTTCTTCTCGATTCACTGCGCATTTAATGGATTTCATTAGCAATAATCGTTTAATACAAGGCCTGAATTGATAGCCATAGTCCAAAGAATTAGACTTATAGTAGATTGAGTATTCGTCCAATACTACAAAACAAACCTACTTACCTCACAATATTCAGCCAAAGAAGTATTCAAAGAAGAAAGTAGAGATGTACAGAGAAGCAAGACAGACAATGCTCCACCGATTGTTAGAGAATAGTTAAGAGACACAGTATTCAGCTTAATTCCAAAAGAAAGGGTGATGATAAAATCGGTTAGAAAGGAATAGGTGCATTCAGCCAAGCACAATAGAGAGAGGAGATGATAAAATGAAAGTACCTAAAAGGCCTAAGATGTGTTCGGCTAGGATTGTAAAGGAATGGGAAGCAGAGAAGAAAATGAAGAAAGGTGGAGAGAAGATTCGACTTAGAAGAGAGTCCGAAAGGATAAGAATTAGAGAGGAAGGAGAGAAGCACTATTCGGTTCTAAGAAACAGAGAAGTAGAAAGAATTGGAAGAAGAAAAAAGATTCAACAAATATTGAAAAGTGAATTCGTCAACACTAACCAGTTTCCCCAAACGGTCAATTCGATAAAACTTCAACAATCAAAACGGAGAACAGAAAACTATTTTTGGCACTTAAGAGTTTAGAGCAATCGACCTATACAAAAATACCTAAAAATTGAACCAAATTGAGAAGAGAAAGTATCATAGCTGAATTGCCATACACCAACATACCAATCGGGACATTTTTTTACAACTCAATCTCCTCCTTTCTCTCTATAATCCACTCCTAAAAATCCTTCCTAATATCCTTCAGATATCACTCCAAGCTGTTGCCTATCAGAATTTTATTGCAACACAACCACTAACTGAACCAAACTGCAAAATAAACACCCTTCTCATGCTATGCTAACACTCGAACCTTAGACCCCTTGCCACACTTGTAATGCCACAACGACTGCACCAATAGGCTTTTTGTGACTTAAAACAAGAACAATAATTAATAAGACCTATGTGCCATTGTCCATATTCTTTTAAGAGCAAATTTTAAAAATCTTGCAAAAGCCAAGACTTGAACCCAAGCTTCTCAAACACTCCCAAACACACTCAAATCACTTAGCCATTAAAGCAAACTAGCAAAATTAAAGACCCTATATTTTTGGGGCATTACAACTCTACCCCCTAAAAGAAATTTCGGCCTCAAAATTTACCTGGTCAGAATAGGTGAGGGTATTGTTGCCGAATCGCCTCCTTAGGTTCCTACGTGGCTTCCTCTGAACTGTGATTGCGCCAAAGCACTTTGACTAGTAGAATAGAATTCTTCCTCACTACTTTAACTTACAGTCCAATAACTATACTGGTTCTTCATCGAAGGTCAGATATGGCCTAACTTCAATCTCCTCAATAGGCACTACATGAGTAGGATAAGAGCGGTGACGTCTCAGCATGGAGACGTGGAACACATCATGAATCCTGTCTAATTCTGGAGGTAACTCAAGCTGATAGGCAACTGGCTCCACCCACTTCAGTATTCAGTAATGCCCAATAAATCTAGGGCTCAGCTTGCCCTTCTGTCCAAATCTCAGAATTTTCTTCCACGGTGAGACCTTAAGGAAAACATAATCCCCCACAGAGTACTCAACCTCCTTATGCTTCAAGTCTGCATATGACTTCTGCCTATCAGACGCTTCCTTTAATCGATCTCGAATCAACTTTACCTTTTCCTTGGTATCAGAAACTAACTCTAGCCCTAGAACTTACCGCTTGCCCAGCTCAGTCCAACAGGTAGGAGTGCGACACCTACGACCATATAACGTCTCCTACAGTGCCATTTGAATACTAGACTGGTTGCTATTATTATATGTGAACTCTGCTAGCGGCAAATAATCTTCCCAGCTACCTCGTAACACAATTACACAACTTAAAATGTCTTCCAGTATCTGAATCACCCTCTCTAACTGACCATCTGTCTGAGGATGGAATGCAGTACTGAAGTTCAACCTAGTACCCAAAGCCTCATGTAATTTCTTCCAGAACCAAGATTTGAATCGAGGGTCTCTATCGGATATAATGTAAATCGGTACCCCATGCAGTCTCACAATCTCAGCCACATACAACTTTGCCAACTTCTGCAGCGAATAATCAATGCGGACCGATATAAAGTGGGCAGATTTAGTTAATCGGTCTACAATTACCCATACTGAATCCTTCTTAGTAGGCATTAAGGGCAGCCCACTCACAAAATCCATGGTTACCCTTTCCCACTTCCAGAGCGGAATCTTAACTGGCTGCAGTATCCTAGAAGGTAGCTGACGCTCAGCCTTAACTTGCTGGCACATCAAGCACTTACTCACAAAATCAGTAACTTCGCGTTTTAGTCCTGGCCACTAGTATAGCTCACGAAGATCTCGGTATGACTTGTTTCCACTAGGATGCATAGCATATGGACTACTATACGCCTCTCGTAGTATAGACTGCCTCAGCTTAGAATCCATCGGTACATAGACTCTCCCACGGAAACATAATACTCCCTCACCATTCAACCCAAAATCTGCAGTCTCTCCATTCTCAACTTGTCAAAAACGAGAAACTAGTGACTCATCCAACAACTATTTCCCCTTAATTAGCTCAGTCCACATCAGTCTCACTTGAAGCTCAGCCAACAAGCTACCATCATCACACAAGCTGAGATGAGTGAACATTGCTCTCAAATCAGATACAGCCCTACGGTTCAGTGCATCATCTACCACGTTAGCCTTATCAAGGTGATACTCAATCTAGTAGTCATAATCCTTAAGCAGCTCTATCCATCTTCGTTGCTTAAGATTCATCTCCTTCTGAGTAAGGAGGTATTTGAGGCTTTTGTGATATGTGTAAATAATTTTCAGTATGAATATCACCGCGGCTAACTCCAAGTCATGGGTAGGGTAATTCGCCTCGTAAGGCTTAAGCTGACGAGATGCATAAGCAACCACCTCACCCTCATACATCAACACACAACCCAAACCAACGTGTGATGCATCACTATAGACGATGAATTCCTTCCCAAACTCTAGCTGTATCAAGACAGAGGCCTTAGTCAGAACTTCCTTCAGTTTATCAAAACTTTCTTGCTGCTTATCAGTCTAATTAAATGGTACCCCTATACGCAGTAACTTAGTCATAGGTTCAGCAATCGCAGAAAACCCCTCGACAAAACGTCTATAATATCTAGCCTGACCCAGAAAGCTTTGAATCTCAGATACGGTCTTAGGTGGTTTCCAATCCATTACGGCTTCAATTTTTTGAGGATCAACCCTAATCCCTTCGGCAGATATTACGTGACCAAGAAATGTCACCTCTCGCAGCCTGAACTCACACTTATTAAACTTCACGTATAGTTGGTTCTCCCTCAGAACCTGCGGAACAATTCGAAGATATGCATTATGATCCTCCTAGGTTCTCGAATACACCAGGATGTCGTCTATGAATTCTACTACGAATCGATCTAGATTGGGCTAGAACACTCGGTTCATCAGCTCCATAAAAGTAACTGGTGCATTCGTCAGCTCAAACGACATAACTAGGAACTCGTAATGACCATAACAAGTCCTAAACGCAGTCTTATACACATCATCCTCCTTAACTCTCAATTGATGGTACCCAGAACGAAGATCAATTTTGGAGTAAACCGAAGCTCCTTATAGCTGATCAAATAGATCATCTATCATCGGTAAAGGATACTTATTCTTGATTATTCAACTGCCAATAATCGATACACATGTCCATGGATCCATCTTTCTTCTTCACAAACAACACTGGTGCTCCCCATGGAGAAACACTCCGTTGAATGAATCTTCTATCCAACAGTTCTTAAATTTGAGCTTTTAATTCCACCAGTTCTTTTGGTGCTATCCTATAAGGAGCGATGGACACTAGAGCTGTTCCAGGTAGGAGCTCAATACCAAATTCCACTTTGTGGTTCAGAGGCAACCTAGGGAGCTCATCAGAAAATACATTAGATAAATCCTTAACTGTTCTGATATCTCCAACAGAAGGACCTTCAGAATCAAATACACCAATATAGGCTAAAAACGTCTCACAACCCTTGCGAACCAGTTTTTTGGCCCTTAATACAGAGATCATATTAGACAGAAAGTCTCTTCACTCCCTAATCACAACCACCTCCTCATCATCCGTAGTCTTCAACACCATACACTTAGCAGCACAATCCAAACTTACATGGTGTTTTACCAACCAATCTATCCCCAAGATTAGGTCAAATTCACCAAACGGTAGCTCCATCAAATCCACTGAAATATTATTCCTTGAACCTCTAAGGGCACATCCTTGAATAACTTATTTACTTTAACCGACTATCCTAATGGAATTATCACAGTCATCTCAGTAACAGTATTTTCAAGCTGAGTGCCTAATGTCCCAGATACATTGTATGCAACACACGAATGTGTAGACCTGATATCAATTAAAGCAGTGTACGGTACATTATAAATTAGGAACGTACCAGTTATGACGTTCGGAGCGTCACCATCCTCTCGGCAATGAACAACATAAACCAGAGCTGGTTGTCTTGCCTTAGTATTACCAGCACTTCTACCTGGTGCTCCACGACCTCGTCCCATATCGTTCCCACCTCTGGCTTGCCCACGGCCTCTCGGTAGCTGCTGAACACCTCTCACTGGCTGAACATGACCTTGTCCTATAGCTTGATCTTAACAGGCCTTTGAGGATAATTCTTAACCTGATGATCCGTGGACTCACATCTGAAGCACGCCCCAATCCTCTTCCAGCACTCACCCTGGTGAGACCTCCCACAATCAGCGCAAGGCTGCGGTCTAGCAATAGCAATAGGGACTCTAGCCTGAACGGGCCCATCAAACCTGGCCTTATTTATAGGCCTTCAAGAAGAATCTAAAGGCCCATAATCCATCTTATTTCTGCCCCTATCTTTCTTGCGGTTCTGGCGCTCAGGGCGCTTCACATCCTCAGTAATTTTTACCTTTTCTACAAGGGCTGCAAAGTCTCGCTCCCTCTGTGGAGCTATCAAGACTCGTAACTCATCTTAGAGGCTGTCATCAAATTGCACACAGCGTTCATACTCAGTTTCTACTATCCCACGAGCATATCGACTCAACCACAAGAACTCTGCCTCAAATTTCACCACTATCTTATCTCGTTGGATCAGGCTCAGAAATTCCCTTCTTCGGGCGTCCACATAACTTGCGCCTATATACTTCCCTTGAAATGCCGCCTTAAAAAAATCCCACATTAATCGATTGGCCTGAGTACCCTCTCTCACGGTAAGCCACCATTGATAGGCCTCGTCTCGCAGTAAGGACACTGCTCCTTTTAACTTTTGTTCCACAGTACAGTCCAGATCGTCCATTATTCTTTCAATGGCCTCTGGTCAGTACTCTGCCACATTTGGGGCTACTCCAGAAATACCCCTGAAAATTTCCACTCAATTAGATCAGAGTCGCTCTAAAATTGACCTTGGCCCACTGCACTAGTACTAGATCCAAGAACCCTCTTTAAAATGCGGAGCATAACTTGGGACAGGGCATCATCCCCAACCGTTTGATCATAAGACCTCGTCTCAATCACCGGTGAAGCTAGTGCCTCCCTAGCAGGCATGTGGCCCGATGCTGAAGACTCAGCCGAGCATTTTCTCGACCTCTACCGCGGCCTCGTGTACCCCTTCCGCAAGCACCTCTTGTGCTTATTTCGATATAAGCTTTATTTGTTTTAAAAGTCTTATGCATCAGATTATAATTTTAGTAATTAATAACAAATGTGTTACGAAAGACAGTCATTAGGGGTTTATTTTCGCAGATCAAGGTCTCACTACAGTTTTCAGTATTCTACGATCTCAGTTTCCTCTATCTAGAGTTTCACAGTATAGTCCTACTATCCATAGTAGTTTCTCAGTATAACGTCTTAGTCTATAGCAGTAAAAAGTATTAGAGTACTTACAGATTTGGTACTGGAGACTCGGTGTGCCACACTTGTGAATCTTTCAAAACGTTTCCAATCTTTAAAATTCGTTTTAGAAAAACTTTTCAAAATCCCATTCCACAGTCGAGTTTTACAACTAGGCTCTGATACCACTAAATGTAACACCCCAAACCCGGCCTAGACGTTACGACCGAATTTGACGTATCACATCAAAGCGATTTTTAAAATTTGGACTTGATAACAGAATCCGTATTTAAGTTAAAACCCATTTAGTTTTTTATTGATTGAGAAAATTCGGCAAATTAAGTTATTACAATCTGAAAACAACTTATTAAAACAATTGCCATATTTGTTACCGTTGGTTTCTTAAACTGAATAAAACCGCAGAAGCTTCTCTAATTAAAATCTTGAAGTTTAAAATGTGTGTTTTTCTTGAAAATAATTATTGTTTTAAAAACTCATTTATGTAAGTTTGGCAGTTTAAAACAAGAAACCAAAGCCGAATTAAAAATTAAATCCACCAATGGCCTTATTACATAATCAAAAGCCCAATATGAAATTTAAATAAATAAGTCTAAAGTAGATCATCAATGATCGTGTGGCCATCTCCGAGTCCCTCGCGGCTCCAAATCATCTAAGGTTGGGGATTACCTGTACAGTTAAAAGAAAGGGTGAGTTTACAAAAACTCGAGCAGTAATCCCCTATCGATCGATCAAGAACAATATATGCGGAATAGTCCGGGCTGCGCCTATTCAGTAATAATGCAGTGTGGGCCTTAGCCCATTACAGTAACAATATGGGCCTAAGCCGAATACAGTATCAGTACGGTACAACCCACCCTATTCTAGCCAATACACAACCCGTGTAACGCCCTAAAAATCCCAAAACTTTAAATTTCTGTGCATTGAGGTTGGTATATATGAGTAGCACTTAGAATATTAATTTTAAGGTATTATCGGGATTATTTGAAGTCTTAGAGATAGGAAAGACCATGGGAAAAATTATTTTTCTTGTTTTAGTGGACCTTAGTCTCAGGCATTAGGCCTCTTAAACAGATTAAGAGAAAATAGGACTCAAATGGGCTTGTGGTCTAGTGGCAAGTGAAGTCACTTCAGGAGCTAGTAGGTGGCGTGTTGTCAGCTGAAGAGGTCTAAGGTTTGAGCATTAGGAGTGGTATTTTTAGGGTGTTTTATTTTGCATAGGTGGATGGCCAGAGTTGTGTTAAATATAAACTCTTGCGTTGGAGTGTTTGAGTGGTAAGCGGAACTGATAATGGAGGGAAATTCGGATAAGGCTGAGGTGTTATTAGGGAGGAAAGTTAGGAGATGAGGAGGGGGAAGAATTTGTGCCAAATGTGACTGTGGGGAAAGGAGTATTCGGCTTGTGGCTATAAAAGGAGAGGGCCGAATGCTGTGAAAGGTTGTTTGAGCTTTCATTAGTTTTTCTTTTCCCACCTTAATTTGTTTTCCTATAGCCGAATTCTCCCTATTGCCGAAATCTCGTATAGCTGAATTCTTTTTGCCGAATTCTCTCATAGCCAAACCCTCCTATTACCTTATTACCATCAGCCTTCCTTTTCGAAATTCCTATTTGTGCCAAACCCTTGTTGTTTTCCTCCATCACAAATTGATTATTATCTACTATCAGTCAAGGTTAGAAGCCGAATTTAGGCCGCAAAAAGTGGATTTGGTAAGTATTCGGTTAACCTCTCTTGTACGTTTTGCTAAAAGCCGAAATGCTATCTAACTGTCTTTTCATTAACTCTGTGATAACGAGGAAAAGGTTTAAAGATCGCAAGCATGGTAGAATCGTTAGCAAGGGTAAGTGTACTCAACTCGATTGTGGTTTAAGTAAATGGCCGAATGTGTGTATGATCTATAGGGGTGGCTTGTGTGGATTATGAGTCACTTAGATTTTGGTGGTGTATGTGTGAGTACAGATCTAGGGGATACTCCCGATTAGTAGCTAAGGAAGAGCTACTAGAACCCAGTGGCACACGGTAAGGTTACGGTAAGGTTTTGGCTTTTGGTAAATGTTTTGATTTAGTGATTGATTGAAGGTTGGTTGGTTGTAAGTTCAAGGCTAAGGATAGGATAGCACGTCATAGTAACCAGGTGTGTACAAACACTACACATACACGATATTGGCAATGCAGAAAGCCGAAAAGCAGAAAGTGGCTAAATGGGCCCGGGCCCTGAGGCTAAGTTTGATGAAATTGTTTGGTTTGGTTATACGAATTGAGTTAATCATGCATGTTACATGATATGGAATTGTTTTGGGCCTAATTGGCCATATGGATGAGATTTGGGTCTAATGGGCCGTAAGGATGTGATTTGGGCTTGATGGGCTTTATGGGGACATAGACAAGTATGCTAGGGTTTAATGGACTTTAAGCCTAGTTCTAAACAACTCTTAAACTGCATAAGACTTAATCTAATAATTAAACATGTCCGTGGACAAGTCGCTGGGTTAGATTGTGGCAACGGACATATGCATGTCTAGGATTGAATCTAGGGAGAGCTTGGTACTTAAGCGGTCCTATTGGCCCACCTTCTTTTCTCTGGAATCCTACCTAGTGCATAGTGTCTTCACTTTAGCCGCAGGGAGTTGTTAATGGGCCAAAGTCCATAACTAAAACCCGAGAGGGACCAAATATCCTTAGATTTGTAAAATTACTAAAATACCCCTGATTTGAAAATTACCAAAATACCCTTAGTTTGAGAAATTACCGAATACCTTTAGTTTGAAAATTACCAAAATAACCTTAGATCTACAAAATTAATAAAATACCCTCGAATTGTAAAATTACCAAAATACCCTTGATTTGCAGAATTACCAAAACATCCCTGATTTATAAAATTTCCAAAATACCTCTGTTTTGCAAAATTACCTAAATACCACTGTAGAGTAAATTTACGAAAATACCCCTGTAGAGTAGATTTACGGAAATACCCATGGGTAGTGAAATGACTAAAATATCCCTACGTGTCGAATGGGTTGAAACATGTATGTTGCATTCAAGGAACATATGTTACACCTGGGTGGGTTTTGATGATATGGAGGAAGATTTGAGGATTGCATAGTCGCTTGACGACCATGGATCCACCGGTGGCTTTAAGCCAATTATAGCAGCTTTGCTGCAATGTTGAGTAGTGTCGTTGCTGGTGCTACCTTTGGAGTGTAAGGATGGGTGGGTTGATATTTACATCCTTACAACTGTGTAGGGTTGGAAGGGAAATGGTGTGTAGGGTTAGATTTGGGATGAGTGCATTGCATTCATGTGATACAGATGTGATAAGAGGTCATTGTGGGCTGAGGCCCAAGACCACCGATTTTGATAGGGCTTAGGCCTAATGTAATATTTGCATGTTGATTGGATTCCCAAGGGTCGTACACACTGAGTTACGAAACTCACACCCTTCTCATTAAATGTTTCAGGTAATACTCAGTAGACGGCTCAACGTGGGAGAGGACTCGGGGATGGCCACACAACAAGATACTTAAACATTTTATTTAATTATTCAAAAGACATGATTTTAAATTACTTTATTTTCGATGAATGTACGAAGGCCTTATACTCCAATTTGACTTTAGCTTTTGAGTTTTGCTGTAACACCCAAAAACCCGGTCAAAACACTACGACCGAATCCGAGCTGTCACAGGAAAAATCGTTTTTGGCAAAACAATTTGTTTACTTAAATTGTAAAGAAAATGTTTTTGAGAAACAAGTTGTCGTCTCTTATTTTAAGAAAACTTTTGACTTTATAAAAAGCCGAGTTGGTTAAGGTAAGTTGCTGTGTTCATTTCAAAACTTAGATTGTAAGGAAATCGTGTTGACTTGATATTATTACATGTTTGCAGAATACCCGATGGTGATATTTTGGAAAAATCCCGAAAAATTGTTAAGGTTTGTGAAAACATTCATTTTATTGATTCTTTTCCATTTTAATCATGCTTTAATGTTTAACAAAAATTCAAAGGTATTTATCAAAATAAATAATCTCTAAATAAAAATTTAGATGGCCTTATTACAACCGAAAACCAAATTTAAAGAAAACTAAATCTGAAATAATAGTTTAAAACAAAAACACGAAATATCGTGCATGGCCACCTCGAGTCCACCCCGACTCCGTATCCGCGATCTATGAATCATCTGCAAAATCTAAAGGAATAGGTGAGTCACTGAGACTCAGTGTGTAAATCCCCAACCCGAAAGTATATATGCCCTTACACAGTTTCATAAGCCAACATGCGTGTCATGCAACCCAAAACCTAACCATCCGAAACTCCTGTATCTACCCCGTGTGGTACCAAACCTCTGGTGTTCAAAACCACTGGTGACCGTAGTCACAAATAACATGTATGTGTGGTCAAAACCACTGGTGACCGTTGTCACAAATAATATGCGTGGGGCCAACCCATATTATGGTCAAAACCACTGGTGACAATCACGTATATCAATGTGTGGGGCCAACCCACTGTGGCGCCAAACCACTGGGATGAGTCACAGAGATAGAAATATGTGGTCAACACCACTGGTGGTCAAAACCACTGAGGCTTAGTCACAATAATATAGAAAGCGAGGCCAACCCACAGTGTAGTCAAAACCACTGGTGACAGTCTAAAGTCATACCTTCCCCCTCCTCTCATCAAACCCATTTTTATGAACATGCATTTAATGGCATAATAATCATGCTTAACATACAGAAACCACATGGCCTAATACAGATTTTAACTGAGGCATTTAATGTTAGCCAATCAATAGTGGACTTACCCGGAGTCCTCGCTTTTACCCACAAGGCAACACACCGATTTCAACACTTATTCTGGCTTTTGACAGTATACATGATAAACATATTAACCAATGAAGTGTGTAAGAGTTACACACCTGATTACTCGTAATACGATGCTCTCTATGTCGACACTATCGTTAATCGACACTACCGTTATCTATCTACTTCTTTGCTCAGATGCTCGCCCACACCCAGGTGGCCAATCACAAACAGCCGACACAGCCCTCTACTTGAACTTAGGGACTGGGGTCTCAGATCCAACCCCTCCTAACGTTTGGCCTGTATTAGGGTCCATAACACCTTTGGTCACTAAATCGGATTAACATAGGAAATAACTAATAGAGATTTAACCCAAATGAATAGATCCCTTACCTAGGTCGACAGATCCCGAAGATCACAATCAAAACCACAGATCTAATAAATCCTGAGAGTCCAAACGAGACCGTCACATCTCCCCTACATTCGGCAAACCATCATCATTAGGCCAAATAGCCATTTGACTTTGGCATAAATCCCGAAAGAAGTAACCCGAGATAAAAGAAACCGCCTCCCTTACCTTAGTCTGATAGATTCGACTACCAACCAGCAAGATTCGGCACACAACACCCTAGAGATGTTTGGGGGTTTCAGCTTATTAATAAAAATAGATCAGAGGAAGGGAGTTTAAGGTTTTGGTTTAAGTGAGTGCACAATAGAAAAGAAAGGAATGGAAACCAAGTTTCGGCCTACCAAGAGTGGAAAGATGAAAAGAGAAAATGGAAGGTGAGATTTCGGCACATGCTGAATCGGTTGAGAGAAAGAAGAAGAAATAATAGGGTACTAGGAAGATTCGGCTATGGCATTGAGGGAGAATAGCAAAATGGTTGAAACACATTTGATGGATGAAGAACAAGATAGATTCGGCCAAAGCGATATGGAAGAGAAGAAAAAATTTAAGAGAGCATTCGGGTTTGAGTAAATGAAAGAAAAGAAGAATAGAAGAAGAATATGGAATGAGGATGGCTTAGTTTCAGCCAAATACCAAAAGTAGAAAAAGAAGAGAAGGCTTTATGGAGTGCTTCGATTTTGGTACTTAAGAGAATGGCAACAAAGGTGCTATGGTGTATTTCGGTTTCCCACAAGAAGAGATGAAACAAAAGAGTGCCTAGCCAAAAATGATCTCCCAAGCTTGCTATTGAAATTCGGCACTCCCCCCAAGCTACTCAAATCGGTTTCTCCCCTCACCCCTAGAGTTTGACATTCGGCCAACTCTAGCTCCCATGTCCATCTTCTAAATTTTCTCCTGGCCACTCATTCAAACCAATTTGAATGAGTCAAACTCCTACAATTTCTCCTCTCCACCCATTTGAACTTGTTGACTCTTTCAACAGCTATCCATCAGAGTTCATCCTGAGTACACCTCCTCCAGATCCTGGCGTCAAAAAGAATAAGCAAAAAGGGGATCTTGGCAGCTCGAACCAAGGCTCTCCCACCTACCTGAGGCGTCACTCCCCTTGTGCTTAAGTAGCGCCTCCCTTGCCACTTTACCATTGGGATTCTTGTGTCAAAACACACCAGTAATTTCCCTTAACACTTAACTCACTCAGCTCTCCCTTCCAAGTACCCAAAACAAAAATTTTCGACAAGGCTCTAGCCTATTCCTGGCTTATGTCTAGCCCCTAGAACACCTTAGATTAGCATAACAACCCCCACTATCTACATACAACAGATAAAATGCAAGGACCTCGATTTAAGGATGTTACAGTTCCACCCCCTTAAAAAATAATTTCGGCCTCAAAATTACCTGGTCAAAAGAGTTGAGGGTATTGCTGCCTAATCACAAGCTCTGGTTCCCTCGTGGCCTCTTCCGTTCCATGATTCCGCCATAGCACTTTCACCAAAGGAACTAATTTCCAACGTAAGACTTTGAAATCCCGATCCAGAACCTGCACTGGTTCTTCCTCAAAAGACAAGTCCGGGCTCACGTCTATCTCTTCCACTGGCACAATATGCGACGGATCTGAACGATAGCGCCTAAGCATGGAGACATGAAAGACGTTATGGATCTGACTCAATTCTGATGGCATCTCGAGCTCATAAGCTACTGGTCCCACACGCTTCAACACCGTATAAAGCCCGATAAACCTAGGGCTTAGTTTGCTCTTCCGACCAAATCTCAGCACTTTTTTCCATGGCGACACCTTCAGGAAGACCTTGTCACCCACTGCAATTCTATATCCCTTCGCTTGAGATTGGCATAAGACTTCTGCTTGTTCGAAGCTTCCTTCAGACGAGTTCGAATCACCTTAACTTTATCCTCTATTTCAGCAACCAACTCTGGGCCCAGGAACTGACGTTCACCCAACTCTGTTTAACATGTAGGGGTACGACACTTACGTCCGTATAATGCTTCATATGGTGCCATCTGGATACTTGCCTGATAACTATTGTTGTATGCAAACTCTGCCAGCGGTAGAAATTCTTTCCAACTACCTCTGAAATCCAAAACACAACCCCTTAACATATCTTCCAAGATCTGAATCACCAACTTTCTGATTGCCCATCTGACTGCGGATGAAATGCCGTGCTGAAATCCAACCTTGTACCTAATGCCTGATGAAACGCTTTCTAAAACCTTGACGTGAGTCTGGGATCCCTATCTGAGATAATCGACACCGGCACTCCATGCAGTCTCACGATTTCAGCTACATACAACTTAGCCAACTTTTGGAGTGAGTAATCCACCCGAACCAGTATAAAGTGAGTAGACTTTGTCAGACGATCCACAATCACCCAGACTGAATCCTTCTTGCTAGGCGTAAGGGGTAGCCCACTGACAAAATCCATCGTAATCATTTCCCACTTCCATTGCGAAATCTTTACCATCTATAACAGACCTGATGGTAGCTGATGTTCAGCCTTGACTTGCTAACACGTCAGACACTTACTTACAAATTTTGTTACTTCCCACTTCAGACCCGGCCACCAGAACTGTCTCTGCAAATCCCGATACATCTTACTACCTCCAGGATGCATAGCGTATGGGCTGTTAAGAGCTTCCCAAAGAATCCTCTGCCTTAACTCAACGTCCTCCAGCATACAAACTTTCCATTGGAAACATAACACTCCATCGCTGCTCAAGCTATAACCCTCCAATCCACCATTCTGCACTTGCAAATATCGAGCTCTTAGGACCTCATCCACTAGTTGTTTCTCCTTAACCTGATTTATCCAAATCGGCTTCACTTGCAATTCTGCTAACAGACTACCGTCATCATATAGACTAAGGTGGGCAAACATTGCTCTTAAATCCACTACCACCTTGCGGCTCAATGCGTCAGCCACTACGTTAGCCCTACCCGGATGGTATTCAATCGAGCAGTCGTAGTCCTTCAACAACTCGATCCACCTCCGCTGCCTCAAATTCAATTCCTTCTGAGCCAAGAGATACTTCAGACTCTTGTGATTCGTGTAAACAATAGATTTCTCCCCATAGAAGTAATGCTTCCACCTTTTCAGAGCAAACACCACTGCAGCCAACTCCAGATCATGCGTCGGGTAGTTCACTTCGTGAGGTCTCAACTGCCGAGACGCATATGCCACTACTTTCCCCCTTGCATCAGCACACATCCTAATCCAGTATGCGACGCATCATAATACACCGTAAACTCCTTTCCTACCTCAGGCTAAATCAAAACCGAAGCTTCCGTTAAAATCCTCTTTAGCTTGTCAAAACTTTCTTCCTGTTTATCTGACCACACAAATGGAACCCCTTTCCTCAGTAACTTGGTCAACGGCGCTGCAATCAAAGAAAACCCTTCCACAAACCTTCTGTAATATTCTGCTAAACCCAGAAAACTCTGAATCTCTGCTACAAACTTAGGTGGTTTCTAATCCAATACTGCTTCAATCTTCCGAGGATCCACTCTAATCCCCTCAGCTGACACCACATGACCCAAGAAGGTTACTTCTTTAAGCTAGAACTCGCACTTACTAAACTTTGCGAATAGTTGCTTCTCCCTCAGAATTTGCAAAACCACACGCAGATGCGCATCATGCTCCTCATCAGATTTCGAGTACTCCAATATGTCGTCTATAAACAGTACGATGAACCGGTCTAAGTACGACTGAAACACCCAATTCATCATGTCCATGAATGCTGCCGGCGCATTGGTCAACCCAAACGGCATTACCAAGAACTCGTAGTGCCTATAACGAGTGCGAAACGCCGTCTTATAGATGTTGGCCTCCTTTACCATAAGCTAATAATACCCCGACCTTAAATCAATCTTAGAGAAGACTGATGCTCCCTTAAGTTGATCGAACAGGTCGTCTATCCTTGGCAACGGATACTTGTTCTTGATCGTCAACTTATTCAGCTGACGGTAATCTATACACATCCTCATTGTATCGTCTTTCTTTTTAACAAAAAGCACAGGCGCTCTCCAAGGTGATACACTTGGCCGGATAAAACCCCGGTCCAACAATTCCTGAATCTGCGCTTTCAGTTCCACCAACTCCTTCGGCGCCATCCTATATGGAGCAGTAGACACTGGCATGGTTCCGGGTAATAGATCTATACCAAACACAACTTCGCGGTCCGGAGGCAAACCCGGAAGCTCTTCTGGAAACACATCGATAAATTCCTTCACCGTTCGGACATCCCCCACAGTTGATTCCTTGGCCTCCAATGCACAAACATGAACCATAAATGCCTCGCAACCCTTCCTCACCATCTTCTCGGCCTTCAGAGTGGATACAACATTGGATGGATAATCCCTTCTATTACCTATCATCACCACCTCTTCACCCATAACAGTTCTCAATACCGTGCACTTAGCTGCGCAGTCCAAACTTGCTTGGTACTTCACTAGCCAGTCCATCCCAAGGATCAAATCGAACTCCCCGAATGGCAGTTCCATCAGATCGGCCAAAAACACTACCCCTTGAAGTTCTACGGGTACATCCTTATACAGTTTGTTTACTTCTACAGAGTGACCTAGAGGGCTAATTACTGTCATCTCCTTAGAAGAAATCTCATAAGCTAAGTTCATAGTTCCCACTATACTACTGGCAACACAGGAGTGCGCCGAACCAATATCTATCAAAGTAGTATAAGGCAGTCCAAAAATTAAGAACGTACCGGTTATGACATCCGGTGCGTCGCCCTCCTCTCGACGCCTTGTTGCATAGACCAACCCAGGCTGTCTTGCCTCTGAGCTCCCAGCACCTCTGCCCGGTGCCCCACGGCCTCGTCCAGAACCATTACCTCCCCTAGCCGAACCGCGACCCCTCTGTGGTAGCTGACCATCCCTCCCGAATTGTGTACGTCCTTGCCCCTCAGACTGGATCCTAGCTGACCTTTGCGAACAATCCCTTACCCGGGGCCCCATTGACCCACACTCGATGCACCCTCTGTTTTCAGTTCAGTATTCTCCCGAATGAGGCTTCCCACACCGAGCAACCATGGCGGCCACTGAGTAGTTGTAGTAGCTTTGCATATTGATTCGGCCCACCATATCGACCCTGATGACCCAGAACTCCTCTTAGTCCAATTCCTATCCTGATTCTGTTTCACCGACTGTTTCATCTCCTCAGTAATCTTGGCCTTCTCTACCAAGACTGCAGATTCTTTCTCCTGCTGTGGAGCAATCAACATCCGCAGCTCATCTCTCAACCCATCCTCAAACCTGACACAACGCTCGTGTTCCGTAGCCACAATACCCTGAGCATAACGACTTAATCGAAGAAACTTTGCCTCATACTCCGATACTGACTTACTCCCCTGAACCAAATTCAAGAACGCCTTACGCTGTGCATCAATGTAACTAGCCCCGACGTACTTCTTCTGATAAACTGCCTTAAAGAAATCCCAGGTGATGTCGTCAGCCATTGCTCCATCCCTGACTGTGAGCCACCACTAATAAGACTCATCCCGGAGAAGAGACACTACCCCCTTTAGCTTCTCTTCAGTCGTAAAGTCCAAATCATCCATTATAAGTTCTGTCGCCTCTAGCCAATACTCAGCTGTACTGGGAGCCACACCAGATACACCCCTAAACACCTCTGGTCCATTAGCCCGGAGTCGTTCGGACCGATTTTCGCTCCGCTTGGCGCGCCGCACCCGCGACTCTCTCGAACCCGCGCAGCATTGCTCGCGACATCACGTCGTCATCACCACCCGTCTGACCTTGGAACTCTGCGGCCTCCGCTGGCGGCGGCGGCACCTTATTCTCTGACCCATGGCCATACCCTACCTGTTCTGACACAGTGATCCTACCTCTACCACGACCACGCGTATTTCGCCCACGTCCTCGGGTGCTCATGATTACCATTCTCAAATTAATCTGATTAAAGAATTTTATGCATTAGATTTGTTCCACTGTTATTACAACACAGTTTTATGAACAATTTATTATAGGGATCGTTCTCGTAAGTTCACACAATCCTACAAGTTTCGATCTCTAAAGTAATTTCCTATTACTATTAGTCATATCACAATCATCACAATCATATAAACAACAGTTAGGGGTACCTACCTGTGCAAATCGGTGCCGGAGACTCGGTGCCATGCTTTCCAAATCATGCATTTTCCATCAAAATCATTTCGTAACCCATTATTAAAACATTTTAGGCCTCGGGCCCATAGCCGAGCTTTTGAACTTGGCTCTGATACCAAAATTATAACACCCCAAACCCGGTCAAAATGCTACAACCGAATCCGAGCTGTCACAGGAAAAATCGTTTTTGGTAAAACAAGTTGTTAACTTAAATTGTAAAGAAAACGTTTTTGAGAAACAAGTTGTCGTCTCTTATTTTAAGAAAACTTTTGACTTTATGAAAAGCCGAGTTGGTTAAGGTAAGTTGCTGTGTTCATTTCAAAACTTAGTTTGTACGGAAATCATGTTGACTTGATATTATTACATGTTTGCAGAATACCCGATGGTGATATTTTGGAAAAATCCCGAAAATTCGTTAAGGTTTGTGAAAACATTCATTTTATTGATTCTTTTCCAATTTATCACGCTTCAATGTTTAATAATAATTCAAAGGTATTTATCAAAATAAATAATCCCGAAATAAAAATTTAGATGGCCTTATTACAACCAAAAACCAAATTTAAAAAAAACTAAATCCAAAATAATAGTTTAAAACAAAAACCCGAAATATCGTGTATGGCCACCTCGAGTCTGCCCCGGCTCCATATCCGCGATCTATGAATCATCTGCAAAATGTAAAGGAATGGGTGAGTCTCCGAGATTCAGTGTGTAAATCTCCAACCTAAAAATATATATGCCCTTACACAGTTTCATAAGCCAACATGCGTGTCATGTAATCTAAAACCTAACCATCCGAAACTCCTGTATCTACCCCGTGTGGTACCAAACCACTGGTGGTCAAAACCACAGGTGACCGTAGTCACAAATAACATGTATGTGTGGTCAAAACCACTGGTGACCGTAGTCACAAATAATATACGTGGGGCCAACCCACGTTGTGGTCAAAACCATTGGTGACAATCCCGTATATCGATGTGTAGGGCCAACCCACTGTGGCGCCAAACCACTGGGACGAGTCACAGAGATAGAAATATGTGGTCAACACCACTGGTGGTCAAAACCACTGAGACTTTGTCACAATAATATAGAAAGGGGGCCAACCCACTATGTAGTCAAAACCATTGGTGACAGTCTAAAGTCATGCCTTCCCCCTCATCTCATGAAACCCATTTTTATGAACATGCATTTAATGGCATAATAATCATGCTTAACATACAGAAATCACATGGCCTAGCATATACAGATTTTAACCGAGGCATTTAATGTTAGCCAATCAATAGTGGACTTACCCGGAGTCCTCGCTTTTACCCACAAGGTAACATACCGATTTCGACAGTTATTCCAACTTTTGACAGTATACATGATAAACATATTAACCAATGAAGCGTGTAAGAGTTACACACCTGATTACCCGTAATACGATGTTCTCTACGTCGACACTGTCGTTAATCGACCCTACCGCTATCTGTCTATTGCTTTGCTCAAATGCTCGCCCATACCCAGGTGGCCAATCGCGAACAGCCGACACAGCCCTCTTCTTGAACTTAGGGGCCGGGGTCTCAGATCCAACCCCCCCTAACGTTTGACTGCATTAGGGTCCATAACACCTTTGGTCACTAAATCGGATTAACACAGGAAATAACTAAGAATAGAGATTTAACCCAAATGAATAGATCCCTTACCTAGGTCGACAGATCCCAAAGATCACAATCTAATCCACAGATCTAATAGATCCTGAGAGTCCAAACGAAACCGTCACCTCCCCCTACATTCGGCAAACCATCAATATTCGGCCAACTCTAGCTCCCATGTCCATCTCCTAAATTTTCTCCTGGCCACTCATTCAAACCGATTTGAATGAGTCAAACTCCTACAATTTCTCCTCTCCACCCATTTGAACTTGTTGACTCTTTCAACAGCTATCCATCAGAGTCCATCCTGAGTACACCTCCTCCAGATCCTGGCGTCAAAAAGAATAAGCAGAAAGGGGATCTTGGCAGCTCGAACCAAGGCTCTCCCACCTACCTGAGGCGTCACTCCCCTTGTGCTTAAGTAGCGTCTCCCTTGCCACTTTACCACTGGGATTCTTTTGTCAAAACACACCAGTAACTCACTCAGCTCTCCCTTCCAAGTACCCAAAACAAAAATTTTCGACAAGGCTCTAGCCTATTCCTGGCTGATGTCTAGCCCCTAAAACACCTTAGATTAGCACAGCAACCCTCACTATCTACATACAACAGATAAAATGCAAAGACTTCGATTTAAGGATGTTACATTTGTTATTATTGTTTTAACTGTTTACTTAGTTATTAAGCCTGAGTAAATTTCTTATGTTTAAACATGGTTTTCGAAATACGTAAAATAATAAAATGGGCTTTTATCATTACTTAACAAGATGTTCAAGGATTTTTTGGCTTTTAGGCCTTACAATTTAACTTAGCAAAATCATTTTGAAATATGCCTTCGATGTGCCATTCCCGGATTCGGCCATAATGTCTGGGCCAGGTCTGGGGTGTGACAACCCGTACCAACCCAAACCAAGACACTCAATATCGCAAAGATAGTCGCGCGATAATAATGACGCAGAGGGGTTGCGATAAGATGAATGTGGCGAGCCACCCGATATAAGTACTTCCTCCATATCAGAATCCCAACCCCATGCAGTATGTCATGTCATAAATAGTTAGTGTGTGCAAAATGTCCTACTCAGTACAGTCTTACAAATAATCATACACTCCTCAGTCAACCTACCTCTAGAGGTAAGATGGTCATTTCCATCTATTAGGGGTAAAATAATAATTTTACCTTTAGGGGTATTTCGGTCACTTTACTTATTTTGGGGTCTCGGTGCAGATAACGATCTCTCCAAAGGTCTACAGTTGCCTCAAGTCAAGGCCCATTATTCGGTCGAAGTGAACCCACACGCTCGTGTGGCCCATTTAGCCCAAATTCAGTCACGACTATGCGAACCACATAGCTCAGTCCAGTATTTGCCACTTATCATGGATTTTATTCGTGTGGGGCTCGCTGGGGCCTACACGGCCCATTTCAGCCAAATAAAGCCCATATCGGCCCAAGAGCACGAGAACGCTCATGGTGGTCTCTACAGTATATAGCCCATAATTTGTGGGCTCGATTTATCATACGAGTGATCGTACGCTCGAGAGGCCTCAAATGCCGAAATTTTAGCTTTTGGGCTTTTGCTGATTCACAGAAGAGAGGACGGTGACTACACACTTGTGTGTGCAATGAACAAAATACCCCACGCGCGATTAACCTACAATCATCCCAAAAAAATTAATCTTTCATCCTTTTATGATCATTAACACTAAAGCCCTAAATCAATATCACCACTTACCTTGACCAAAAGTTATGCGATTGTTACACTTAGATCGCTGGTTGAAAATGATCGCGCCCTTCTTCTCGAGTCACTGCGCATTTAATGGATTTCATTAGCAATAATCGTTTAATACAAGGCTTGAATTGATACCCTATTCCAAAGAATTAGAGTTAGATCAGATTGAGTATTCAGCCAATACAACAAAATAAACCTACTTACCCCACAGTATTCGGCCAAAAAAGTATTCGAAGAAGAAAGCAGAGATGTGCAAAGAAGCAAGGCAGTTGACACTGCACCGATTGTTAGAGAATAGTTAAAAGACACAATATTCGGATTAATACCAAAAGAAAGAGTGATGATAAAATCGGTTAGAAAGGAATAGGTGCATTTGGCCAAGCAGAATAGAGACAGGAGATGATAAAATGAAAGTACCTGAATAGAAGCAGAGAAGAAAATAAAGAAAGGTGGAGAGAAGATTCGGCTTAGAAGAGAGTCCGAAAGGAGAAGAATTAGAGAGGAAGGAGTGAAGCACTATTCGATTTTGAGAAACAGAGAAGTAGAAAGAATTAGAAGAAGAAAGACGATTCGGCAAATATTGAAAAGTGAATTCAAAAATACTAACCAGGTTCCCCAAACAGTCAATTCGACAAAACTTTAACAACCAAAACAGAGAACAGAAAACTATTTTCAGCACTTAAGAGTTTAGAGCAACCGATCTACACAAAAATACCCAAAAATTGAACCAAACTGAGAGGAGAAAGTCTTATAGCCGAATTTCCCATACACTAACATACCAATCGGCACATCCTTCTACAACTCAAACTCCTCATTTCTCTCCACAATCCACTCCTAAAAATCCTCTCTGATATCCTCCACATATCACTCTAACCTCTTACCTATTAGAATTTTACTGCAACACAACCACTAGTCGAACCAAGCTGCAAAATAAATACCCCTTCATGCTATGCCAACACTCGAACGTCAGACCCCTTGTCACACTTGTAACGCCACAACAACTGCACCAATAGGCTTTTTGTGACTTAGAACAAGCACAATAATTAATAAGACCTATGTGCCATTGTCCAGATTCTTTTAAGAGCAAATTTTAAAAATTCTGCAAAAGCCAAAACTTGAACCCAGGCTTCTCAAACACTCCCAAACACACCTAAATCACTTAGCCATTAAAGCAAACAAGCAATTTGTGTCAGATCATGCAAAATTAAATACCCTATATTTTTGGGGCGTTACAGTGTCATTGGCGTACTTAAAAAGTAACTTATACTTAATCCAATCCTAATGTCGGACACTTAAAACTATCCTTTTAAGCTTTATTCCTATGGACTATATTTCAAACTTTTAGGACTTCGCCCAAGGGCGTACTCATGAACTTCTGTTTCTTAAATGAATCCATCACTTTTCTTTTCAAAGTTCATTCCAAAATTCTCACTTCTAAAACAACAGTCGAATACTAGGGTTTTATCGGGCGGGATGTAACATAGTGATATGGGCAAATGACCTGCTGTGTAGATAACTGTACTAGAGTTTCTGGTGAGTTCCTTTTTACTTTCATGTGTGGTAAATTCCATTGTTGTATAAATTGTGTAAGGTAAGTAATCTCTCTCAGTACCGCATGAAGAATGTTTGTGTAAGTGATGGAAAAAATCCAGTGTCATCTGTATGATTATAGTTTGTCTATGTTATGAAGTAAATACCATCCTTCTTGCTTAAGCCAATACCATCTGTGTATGATATGTGATTATGTGATATGTGATGAAGAAGAAGGGGGATATGTTTGTGATGCCTCCAGTAAGCAGCTATAGTGCAAACTGGACTTGAAAATTATGAGAAAACATACTTGGATGAACTGAAATGATTTGAGGGGTTAAGGAGGAAGTATGTATACAAATATGACTGTCCGATATGTTCTAATTCTAAATTCTAGGTACGAGGCTATCATAAGGATGAGTTATATGTGTCATGTTAAGTTACCGGATAGTAATCGCCCATGTGTTACGTAAGTTGGCGTATCGAGTCTGTTTATAGTCTGTAAACGCCATTAGGCATATTATGAACATATTGTTTAGACCCTTCTGATAGGTTTGGTGTTCTTGAGTATTTGTAACACCCCTCTCCCGAGTCCATCGCCGGATTAATGTTAGGAGCGTTACCGGATAGATTGGAAACTTTCACAGACAAAATCATGCATTCAATCATCATTCTCAGACATAATGTCCCTTAATCGGGTCCTCGAGACCTTAAGCATGCTTATAAACTGAGTCAGGACTAAACTGAAACACATACGAAATTCCATGAAAATTTGAAACTTTTCTAAAATACAGGGGAGACACAACCGTGGAAGGAAACCGTGTGCCGTCCACGACTTCTAGACACACCCGTGTTCAACCTTATTTACAACCTATACCAACACGGTCATTAGGCACACCCGTGTGCCATGGCCTTGTACTTTTAGGCCATATACTGACTTCCCTACCACAGCCACCAAGCACGCTCGTGTCAAGGCCGTGTATTTTTATGTTAGCTACTGACTTGCACACCACGGCCAGATGACACACTCGTGTCGAGGCCGTCTAATTTTCGGCTACATCCTGCCAATTTACCCACGGTCTAAGGCACGCCCGTGTGCCACAACTGTGTGACATTATAGGCCATTTTACAAGGCCAAAATGCCAACCAAATGGTTCATATCTACAAGCCATATACAACAAGGTAATTCATACACATAAACCATCAAATGCATATCAAAATATCCATTCAAACCTTACATTCAAAACCAATTCCCACTATGGCAATCTCAAGGATTAAAGCTCATATCATTACAAGACTAATTCATGCATTTGCTCACTCAAACTTGGCCATTCCACATTCTTTCACCATACCAAAAGATACATTCAACAATACATTCATTTAAGCAAAGTTTCAACTCTTAAATAGCCAAATCACATGGCTAAGATCACATAAGTATTTATACCAACCTACAAGCCTATACATGCCAAATCTAGCTTTATACAATATCAAATTGTACCAAAATAAGTTCTATAGTGTGATGATGATCCAAGACGGTCGCGAGCCTTCAGTAGCTTTGACGACCTATAAAACAGATTAAACACACAAAGAGTAAGCTTTCCAAAAGCTTAGTAAGTCAATTTACAACAACTTAACATAAAATGCATATATATTTACTTTGACTCATATACTTTTGACCACATTAGCCATATTCCCAATTCAAAGATCATATAAACACATATCTCATTTCACCAAAACTTCATATAACACATCATCAATTCCATATTCATAGCATCATAGTAAGATCATATTGATACTTACCTTGTATACACAATTAGTGTATAATCAACATACCTAAATTGGATTTACAATCATACATTTGTTTATAGCTCGGATTTGAAATTAGTATCATAGACTTGCCCGTTGAATAGTAATAAATCCAATGGGATACTCAGAAAGCTCAGAATAATCATACAATGCCAACGTCCTAGACGTGGTCTTATACGTAAAGTTTATATTGATGCCAACGTCCCAGACGTGGTCTTACACATAATCATATGTCGATGCCACTGTTTCGGACAGGGTCTTACACGAATCTCAAATCAATGCCAACGCCCCAGACGTGGTCTTACGTGATAAGACAGAACAGATACCTATGTCAAGGTTCGTACAAGGCTTTTCAGACTCAGCCAATATACCGAACTTATCTCGGAATTCAATTACAGAATTTTTCATAAGCATTCATTATCATCATTAAACATATGAACAATTTCAAATGCATACATATTCATTTATTTCTACAGTGACTTACCTCGGATTCGGTTTATCGGAATAGAAAACGGCTACTCGATAACTTTCACTTTCCCGCGATCTAAATTTGCTTTCCTTGGTTCTTGATCTAAACATATTTAGAATTAACCCTTTTATTCACTAGTTTATTCAATTCAATCCAAAGACACACATTTAGGGCAATTTGCAAATTAGCCCTCACATTTGCACAATTAATCAATTTAGTCCATTTTTCTCAAAACATCAAATTCACAAAATCTACTTATACACAAGCTTGGCCGAATACATATATATCACATACAAACCTAGATTTTTCATCAAATTCACAAATTAGTCCCTCAATTTGTCATTTTCTCAATTTTGCCCTATTAAGCTAAATTCCTCAAAACTTCAAGAACAAAACATGTTCATCTACCACCAATCTATCATTTAACACCTTAAAGCATCTCAAAGCTCAACATATCAACAATGGCATCTCACACAAACATCATCAATTTATCAAATTGAAACATGGGTTTGATAGTAGACGAAGCAAAGATTACAAAAACATAAAAATTATCAAAAACCGACTAAAACATACCTTGAATTTGTGCCTCAAACTAGCCGAATGTAAAAAGCCATTCTTATTTCTTTTCTTTCATGCATTCGGTGGAAGAACATGAAATTAAGCTTATTTTAAGCTTTTGATTTCTAATTTTTATGATATAAACTAAGTTACCATTATAACCTTTCAGAATAATACATATATTATACATAGTTACAAGGTCATTTATGACCTTAGCCATCCATTAACCATGAAAATGGCCAAATTGCAACATAAGTCCTCATATTCAAAAAGCCATAACACATAAGCACTTTAACATATAGCATACAACTTTCATATTTAAAGCAATTTCATCCTTTCGTCAAATTAAACACACAGACAGATAAATTAACTTATGAAACTTTAACACATGCTTAATTATATATCAACGGTACAGAATATAATATTAAAATATTATACAGACTCAGATTTGTGGTTCTGAAACCACTGTTCCGACTAGGGTATAAACCAAACTGTTACAATTCTCCCCCGTTAGGGATTTTCGTCCCCGAAAATCTTACCGTTAAATAGATTCGGATATTGTTGTTTCACTGAATCTTCAGGCTCCCACGTAGCCTCTTCTATTCCGTGTCGATTCCACAATACTTTTACTAACTGAATTTTCTTATTTCTTAACTCTTTCACTTCACGAGCTAAGATACAGATCGGTTCCTCTTCATATGTCATATCAGATCAGACTTCAATTTCGGATGGGGCAATCACATGTGACGGATCGGATCGATATATACGAAGCATCAAAACATGAAATACATTGTGTATCTTTTCTAATTTAGAAGGTAACTTCAACTTATATGCAATAGGCCTGACACGTTCAATGATCTCATACTGTCTGATGAACCTCGGACTTAATTTACCTTTACGTCCAAATTGAAGCACTTTCTTCCACAGAGACACTTTCAGAAATACTTTGTCGCCAATTTAAAATTCCATATCTTTTCATTTCAAGTCTGCATAAGACTTCTGACGACCAGATGCTGCTTTCAAACAATCTCCGATCAATTTCACTTTTTGTTCTGAATCTTTAATCAGATCAATCCCATGTAGCTTATTTTCACTGAGCTCAGTCCAATACAGAGGTGTACGACATTTACGTCCGTACAAAGCTTCATAAGGTGCCATTTTAATACTCGACTAAAAACTGTTATTATACGCAAATTCGATCAGTGGCAAATACTGTTCCCATGAACTATTAAACTCTAGTATGCAGCATCTTAGCATGTCTTCAAGAATCTGAATAGTCCGTTCGGATCGACCATCGATTTATGGATGAAAAGTCAGATCTTGAAATGGAGTTTCGTGCCTAAAGCCTCTTGCAATTTCTTCCAGAATCTCGACGTAAATCTCGGATCTCTATCGAATACAATAGACAGTGGCACCCCGTACAATCTCACAATCTCAGAGATATAAAGCTCGGCTAATTTGTCAAGTGAGTAGTCAGGTCTTACTGGAATGAAATGGACAGATTTCATTAATCTATCAACCACGACCCATATTGCATATTTCTTTCTCGGAGTCTGAGGTAAACCAGAAACAAAATCCATGGTTACTTTATCCCATTTCCATTCAGGAATCAGAATCGGTTGCAACAACCCAGACGAAACTTGATGTTCGGCTTTCACTTGCTGACAAACTAAACATTTTGAAACAAAGTTAGAAATGTCTCGTTTCATACCAGACCACCAATAATGTCGTTTCAGATCCTAATACATTTTCGTGCTTTCCGGATGAACAGATAGACGACTATTATGAGCTTCATTCAAGATCAACTGAACCAACTCTGGATTTCTCGGAACACAGATACGATCCCAGAATCTCAAACAATCATCAACAATTTGAAATTCAGATTCAGAATTTACCTCACACTGAGCTCGTTTCAATAGCAATTCATTATTAGATTTCTGAACATCACATATCTGTTGTAAGAACAACGGTTTTGGTTTTAATTCAGCTAACACAGAACTATTATCAGATAAATCTAACTGAGCATTCAAAGCACATAATGCAAACAATGATTTTCTACTCAAAGCATCAGCAACAACATTCACTTTACCCGGATGATAATCTATCACAAGCACATAATCTTTTAACAGCTCTAACCATCTTCTTTGACGCAGGTTCAAGTCTTTTTGAGTCATCAGGTATTTCAGACTTTTATGATCTGAAAACACGTGACATTTCTCACCGTACAGATAATGATGCCAAATTTTCAGTGCAAACACAATCGCAACTAACTTAAGGTCGTGCGTCAGATAATTCTTTTCATGAGGCTTTAACTGTCTCGAGGCATAAGCTACCACTTTGCCCTCCTGCATCAAAACACATCCCAGACATTTAACGAAGCATCACTGTACACAACAAATTCTTTACCCAATTCTGGCTGTACTAACACTAGAGCTTTAGTTAACAGAGTTTTCAACTGATCAAAACTTTTCTGACACTTATCTGACTATTTAAATCTGACATCTTTCTGAAACAGTCTAGTCAATGGGGTAGCTATAGTCGAAAAGCCTTTTACAAATCTGCGGTAATAACCAGCTAAACCCAGAAAACTGTGGACTTCAGATACATTTCTCGGAGGTTTCCAATTCAAAATAGCAGAAATCTTGCTCGGATCAACTCGAATCCCAGATGCTGACACAATATGTCCCAGAAAACCAACCTCATACAACCAGAATTCATATTTGCTGAATTTCACATACAATTACTTTTCTCTCGAGGTTTGCAAAACAACTTTCAAATGTTTAGCATGATCGGCCTCGTCACGAGAATAAATCAAAATGTCATTTAGGAATACCACAACAAATCGATCTTGGTACGGTTTAAAAATTTTGTTCACCAGATCCATAAAAATAGCAGGAGCATTGGTTAGTCCAAATGGCATAACTAAAAATTCGTGATGCCCGTACCTCATCCTGAAAGCAGTCTTTGGAATATCTGAATCTTTTACTCTCATCTGGTAATATCCTGATTTCAGATCAATCTTGGAAAACACAGTAGCTCCTTTCAACTGATCAAACAAATCATCAATTCTAGGCAATGGGTATTTATTCTTTATTGTCACCTTATTCAACTGACGATAATCAATGCACATTCTCATCGTGCCATCTTTCTTTTTCACAAACAAAATAGGAGCACCCCAAGGCGAGAAACTCGGTCTAGCAAACCCTCTCTCAGTCAATTCTTGCAACTGTGACTTTAATTCCTTCAACTCGGTTGGTGCCATTCTATACGGAGCTATCGAAACAGGTGTAGTACCAGGCAACAATTCAATACAAAACTCAACTTCTCGAATCAGAGGTAAACCTGGTAACTCTTCAGGAAACACATCAGAAAACTCATAGACAATAAGCACTGGCTCAATCTTCCTTTTAGACATTTTTGAATCAATAATATAAGCGAAATATGCCTCATAACCCTTATTCAAACAATTCTGAGCTTTCAAAATAGATATCACAGCAGGCAATCCATTCAAATCATTAGACTCAACTCGTAAAATCTCATCATTCGGACATCTCAAATCTATAGTCTTTCTTTTGCAGTTCACAATAGCATCATGCATAAATAACCAGTCCATACCCAAAATAATATCGAATTCATCAAATGGCAAGAGCATTAGATCAGCAGGGAAACAGATATCTCAAAACATTAACGGACAGTTCTTGCATACTTTGTCAACCAAAACACTTTTACCTAAGGGGTTCGATACTTTTACTCTATAGGCAAAGTCTTACTAAATACTAAATTCATGCATATATATGAATACGTAGAACCAGGGTCTATCAAAGCAATCACAGAAGTATCATAAAGAGTAAAAGTACCCGTTATAACATTTGGTGACGAAGCTTCCTCATGAGCTCGGATAGCATACGCTCTCGCTGGCGCTCTAGTTTCGGATCTGACAACATAGTCTCTCGTAGTTCTCTGACTACAACTAACATTTCTGACATTTTTCGATGGCCTACCTCTCACAGGTGCATTATCAGATCTCAAATTCTGAACAGTCTCTGGTTCGATAGACTCAGGGCAATCACGTATAAAATGATCAAGCGATCCACATCTAAAACAAGCTCTATCGTTTAATCTACAGCTTCCTGGGTGCCTTTTTCCACAATGTTTACATTCAGGTCTCTCGGATCGAACATTACCAACACTGGCCACTGAAGTTACTGGAGTTTTAGAACTCATTTGTGGTCTAGGTTGATTTCTATTCGCATGTCCCACATTATCTCTAGAACGATTCTAGTTATCTCTAAATTTCTTCGAAGATGACTGAAATGAATTTCTTGGAAATCTTTTTCTCATATCACGGGCTACAGATTCAGCTTTTCTCTTATCTTTCTCGAGTACCTCAGCTTTGCAAGCTCTGTCAACGAGTACAACAAACTCTTTTATTTCCAAGATCGCGACTAGCAGACGAATGTCTTCATTAAGGCCATCTTCGAACCTGTTGCACATTATAGATTCAGATGATACACATTCTCGATCATACTGACTCAGTCTCACAAATTCTCGTTCGTATTCTAAAACAGACATACGGCACTACTTTAGTTTCAGAAATTCCTTTCGTTTCTGATCAACAAATCTTTCACTGATATATTTCTTCTAGAACTCGATCTAAAAGAAATCCCATGTGACTCGTTCTCTCGGAACAACAGAAGTCAGAGTTTTCAACCATTGATATGCTGCATCTTGGAGTAATGATACAACACATTTTATGCATTGGTCCGGAGTCAGAGACGTTTCATCAAATACCCAAATAGTATTTTCAATCCAGAACTCGGCCTTTTCAGCATCATCATCTTTAGTAGCTCGAAATTCTTCGGCCCCATACTTACGGATCTTGTCAACAGGAGGCTTATTCAACAGATTCGGATGCGTAACCGGTGGCACAACTGTAGTCTGAGGGGAATTAACCAGGGGTGGGGGTTGTAAAATAGTCGGGTTATTCTTAACAAACTGAGTGAACCACTCACTCATCATTTGGAAGAAAGCTTATTTAGCTTCTCCTTCTTGACCGCTCGTAGCGCCTCTCGATTCGTATATGTTGTCCCTTGCGCGAGGCGCGGCGCATTACTTTCGTCGTCGTCGACTACACTTTCTTTTCGGGATCCATTACTATACGAAAATAACATTTATACGTTAGGATTCATCACACTATCACAATTCAGATATATGGCATGTATACCTAGACTCTGACACGCTACATTAGTCCGAGAATCGGCTAAACCATGGCTCTGATACCAATCAAATGTAACACCCTTATCCCGAGTCCGTCACTGGATTAAGGTTTGGAGCATTACTGGATAGATCGGAAACTTTCACAAACAAAATCATACATTCAATCATCATCCTCAGACATAATGTCCCTTAATCGGTCCTCGAGCCTTAAGAATGCTTATAAACCGAGTTGGGACTAAACTGAAACACATACAAATTTCCATGAAAATTTGAAACTTTTCTAAAATACAGGGGAGACACACCCGTGGAAGGAGACCATGTACCCTCCTCGGTTTCTAGACACACCCGTGTTCAACCTTGTTTACAACCTATACCAACACGGTCATTAGGCACACCTGTGTGCCATGGCTGTGTACTTTCAGGCCATATACTGACTTCCCTACCACGGCCACAAAGCACGCCCGTGTCAAGGCCGTGTATTTTTATGTTAGCTATTGACTTGCACACCATGGCCAGATGACACGCCCGTGTCGAGCTCGTGTGATTTTAGGCTACATCCTGCCAATTTACCCACGGTCTAAGGCACACCCATGTGCCACATCCGTGTGACATTATAGGCCATTTTACAAGGCCAAAATGCCAACCAAATGGTTCATACCTACAAGCCATATAAAACAAGGTAATTCATACACATAAACCATCAAATGCATACCAAAATAACCATTCAAACCTTACATTCAAAACCAATTCCCACTATGGCAATCTCAAGGATTAAAGCTCATATCATTACAAGACTAATTCATGCATTTACTCACTCAAACTTGGCCATTCCACATTCTTTCACCATACCAAAAGATACATTCAACAACACATTCATTTAAGCAAAGTTTCAACTCTTAAATAGCCAAATCACATGGCTAAGATCACATAAGTATTTATACCAACCTGCTAGCCTATACATGCCATATCTAGCTTTATACAATATCAATTATACCAAAATAAGTTCTATAGTGTGATAACGATCCAAGACGGTCCCGAGCCTTCAGTAGATTTGACGACGTATAAAACAGATTAAACACACACAGAGTAAGCTTTCCAAAAGCTTAGTAAGTCAATTTACAACAACTTAACATAAAATGCATATATATTTACTTTGATTCATACACTTTTGGCCACATTAGCCATATTCCCAATTCAAAGATCATATAAATACATATCTCATTTCATAAAAACTTCATATAACACATCATCAATTCCATATTCATAGCATCATAGTAAGATCATATTGATACTTACCTTGTATACACAATTAGTGTATAATCAACATACCTGAATTGGATTTACAATCACACATTTGTTCATAGCTCGGATTTGAAATTAGTATCATAGACTTGCCCGTTGAATAGTAATAAATCCAATGGGATACTCAGAAAGCTCAGAATAATCATACAATGCCAACGTCCAAGACGAGGTCTTACATGCACTCGGATATCGATGCCACTGTCCCAGATAGGGTCTTATACGAATTAAAATGATGCCGATGTCCCAGACATGGTCTTACACGTAAGTGACATAATGATGCCAACGTCCCAGACGTGGTATTATACGTAAAGTTTATATTGATGCCAACGTCCCAGACGTGGTCTTACACAGAATCAGATGTCGATGCCACTGTCCTAGACACGAATCTCAAATCAATGCCAACGTCCCAGACGTGGTCTTACATGATAAAACAAAACAGATACCTATGTCAAGGTTCGTACGAGGCTTTTCAGACTTAGCCAATATACTGAACTTATCTCGGAATTCAATTACAGAATTTCTCATAAGCATTCATTAGCACCATTAAACATGTGAACAATTTCAAATGCATACATATTCATTTATTTGTATAGTGACTTACCTCGGATTCGGTTTATCGGAATAGAAAACGGCTACTCGATAACTTTCGCTTTCCCACGATCTAAATATGTTTTCCTCGATTCTTAATCTAAACATATTCAGAATTAACCCTTTTATTCATTAGTTTATTCAATTCAATCCAAAGACACACATTTAAGGCAATTTGCAAATTAGCCTTCACATTTGCACACTTAATCAATTTAGTCTATTTTTCTCAAAACATCAAATTCACAAAATCTACTTATACACAAGCTTGGCCGAATACATATATATCACATACAAACCCAAATTTTTCATCAAATTCAGAAATTAGTCCTTCAATTTGTCATTTTCTCAATTTAGCCCTATTAAGCTAAATTCGTCAAAACTTCAAGAACAAAACATGTTCATCTACCACCAATCTATCATTTAACAACTTAAAGCATCTTAAAGCTCAACATATCAACAATGGCATCTCACACAAACATCATCAATTTTATCAAATTGAAACACGGGTTTGATAGTAGACGAAGCAACGATTACAAAAACATAGAAATTATCAAAAATCGACTAAAACATACCTTGAATTTGTGCCTCAAACTAGCCGAATGTAAAAAGCCATTCTTATTTCTTTTCTTTCATGCATTCGGTGGAAGAACATGAAATTTAAGCTTATTTTAAGCTTTTGATTTCTAATTTTTATGATATAAACTAAGTTACCATTATAACCTTTCATAATAATACATATATTATACATAGTTACAATGCCATTTATGACCTTAGCCATCCATTAACCATGAAAATGGCCAAATTGCTACATAAGTCCTCATATTCAAAAAGCCATAACACATAAGCACTTTAACATATAGCATACAACTTTCATATTTAATGCAATTTCATCCTTTCGTCAAATTAAACACACAGACAGATAAATTAACTTACGAAACTTTAACACATGCTTAATTATATATCAACGGCACAGAATATAATATTAAAATATTATACAGACTCAGATTTGTGGTTCCGAAACCACTGTTCTGACTAGGGTATAAACAGGACTGTTACAGTATTAATGTGTATGACTTGTATGCACTCTCTTGTTAACTTTGTAAGTCATTAAGTTTGTGTGAACTTACTCAGTTATCTTTTCATTCCCAGGACTTTGAAGGGACTACACAAGAGCACTCTTTATTGTGAGCCTTCTATAAATTTATGTATCATGCATGTCGTGCACAAGATGGCATGTAGAAATGTTTTATGTCAACTCTTGTTATGAAATGAAATTTTTGTTAAACTCTATTGTATGAAATATTTTGTTAACTCTAGTAATATGTATAAATGTTATTTTATACAATGAGATGGTTTAAGAGATGGTACATTAGGCGTGTATGCCAAACTGTTTGAATGTTATTTTTAACTACCAATGATGTACATTGAAACTTTCATAAAGGCATTAACTCTATTGACTTTTATAAGGCTTCCGCTAACTACTTTATTTTTTAAGTGCTATTATCTCGGTGTATAAATACTTTGTTTGTTTTTTCATTGTCGTATTGAGGACTATGCTAATATCAGAAGTTTTAAATAAATTTTAAATACCTTTGTTAAATTCGTATAAATTTAAGTTGTGGCACACCATACTCAGATCCAATCATCGGGTTGGGTAAGGTGTGTTACAAAAAATATATTGTTACTACACTCTGTCCTAAGTCTACTTATGAAAATTAATTAATTAATTTAACATAGACATATTCTAGAAACATTAATTGATTTTAATAAGTATGTTTGCATTGGTTACCAAAAGACCAAGTTCCATGGAATTATCCGTAACATCATAAACATTATTTCAATAATTCTAAGTTCAAGAATAAAATTAATGTAACACACCTATGTCATATTGATTAAACTTGTTAAAGATTTGTTTTCATCTTGTTTTTTTAATTTAATTTAATTTGTTACTTAGTTATTTTTTAGTCTAGGTAATAGTTCACTTTTCTTAAAATATTTTTCCACTACCAATTTGCGTAAGTATACATGTAATAAATATTTGCTTGTTCAGTCCTTGTGGAGACAATAATTCGATATACTTATGACTTTATTACTTGTTACGATTGTGTACACTTGCACATTACCGTCGTTCCAAGTTTTTGGCACCTTTGCCGGGGACTGTTAAAAAGACATTATTTGTGAGATTATTAATTTTGCATTTTGGTTTATTTTTTGAAGTTTAATTTAATTATTTGTGTTTTTTGTTTCTAAGTGTTTATGAGTATTAACCAAATTATTGACCTACTCTCAATAGATCCTAAAATTGAAAGAGCTTTTAGACAAAGGAGAAGACAAGCAGTTCAAAGACAGACCAAAGAGGTGAACCTTGAGAACCAAAACCAAGGAAATAGAGCAAATCATGCTTAAAATCTTATCCTTGTTGTTGATGGCAGGGATTGAGCCTTGAGACAGTATGTCGTGCTAGTTTTTCATGAGCATAATCCGAGAATTAGAAGGTGTTCGTCACGTGATTACGTGCAAGTGTATACAGTTGTACAAGTTAATAAGTAGTGAGTAAAGAGTAGCATATCCACAGGGACTATTGGAAATTATTTGCAAAGTTAATTTTAGTCAATTTGGTTAAAAGACAAAATAAAGAATATTGTTGATGAAAATCACAATTTAAGTGTGGAATGTAATCAGTTGTCAAAATACCCACAAAATAAAACAACATACATTGTAGAAGATAATCACAATAGGAAATAAACACAAGGAATAATATAACATAACATAAATAGACTAAAATAAAATATTTCACTTTAACAATAATTCATTAGTTGTCATAAAAAAAATCACGAAATATTCGAGGCAATATGAAAATTCATTAAACCCGTTTTAATTAAAGCATAGGCTTCTTTCGAAGTCTTATTTTGTTCCTAAGTTAATTAGCATAACCCTATGTCAAAAAACTAACTAAGAAATCACCCTTTCGGACATTTACACAGTTTGTGCATACAACAATTATCTTCCGAAATTGACATGATATGCACCAGTTAGGTTTTATGTCTATTAACTATTACCTCTTCCTAGATTAAATAGTTAATTAAATAACCTACAAATGTTGGTCATGCATTCACTAGTATAATAATGAATTGAACCTAAATGAATGAAGTAATCATTTGCACAGAATATTCAAGAAACAAATACTAATAAACTCACATCAAGATTCATATCCATTTTGAATAAACAAAATTAAGTCATGTTATACTAAAATGAAAATATAAAGATGATGTAACGCCCCAAAATTTGGGCCTAGATGAATTGGGCTTTGGGCTTTGGGTCTCATAATTTTTTTAAGCAAGAAAATGATAAATGACATGTTGGCTTTAAGGGTTTAATAAACTTGGAGTGTCTAGGGGTGTTGGAGAAGTTCTGGGTTCGAACTTTGAGGAGAAGGAATTTTTTAATTAATTATTAAAGGAACCAGGGCGGTGAGTAGTTGGGCTTTTAAATAAAATTAGGGAAAAATGGCATCAAAGAGCCTTGTGGTGGAGTGGCTAAGTGACGCCACATAGGGTATAGGAAGGTGGCATTATGGGCTAGCAAGGATATCTTAGGTTCGAATCCTAGCTTAGTATTTTTTAGGAGTTTAATATTGGACTTCTAGAAGGTTGGAAGTGGTGTGATGATGGACTCTAAGGAGAGTAATCAGAAGAAAAAATTTAGGAAAAGGTTTGGGGAGTTATCAGGGAGAAAAATAAGGAGATGAGATGGGGAAGAGTTGGAGCCGATTGGAACTTTGGGGGGTAGGCAGAGTTTCGGTTTTGTGTATAAATAGGGGGTGCCGAATTCCCTCTGTGCTATTTCGGCAATTGGAATTCCCTTTGTGCTATTTCGGCAACTATAGCGCTCTGCTGAATTCTCCTTCACTTTTTCTGTTCTAAACCTCGCCTCTTCCTTATGTGTTTTCATTTCTTCTCTCTAAAGCCTTAAATCAAATATCATTCTCTTCTTTCTCCATTGCTTATGCTGTCCCACCTTCATCTCAATTGTTGGGGACCAAATATCCGTGACTTCAAAAGCCAAAAACCTTTGCTCTTGGAGCTGATTTCTTCATCACCCCAAACCTTGTGCCCAATACTCTAGTGACCAAATCTCTGTCGTGCCGTCATCATTCCTTTGATTTTTGGTGGATCAGATCTTGGAAAAAAATTAGAATTAAGCTTGGATCTACAAGTCTCTGCCTAAAAGCTATCCATACATTTCGGTTTTTGGGTAAGAGTTCTTGATTTTGGGATAAGTTGTCCGAATAGTCTATAGTAAGGGAAAGGGTGACTTAAGAGGATACAAGTCACCTATTATTTTGTCTTTAACAATTAAGATTGATGCAGATCTAAGGGATATTCGTGAGTAGTAGCTAAGAAAGGGCTATTAGGACTGGTGGCACACGGTAAGGTTATGGTAAGGCTTTGGTTTTTGGTAAATATTGTGGTTAAGTGTGTGATTGATTGGAGGTTGGTATTGGTTGTAGGTTCAAGGCTGAGGATAGTGCAACACGTCTCATTTACTAGGTGTGTACATACACTTTACACACGGCAAATCAGTAAAAGCTGAAATACCGAAAAATCAAAATGCCGAAAAGCCAAAACGCCGAAAAGTTGGCGCCGGTGATAAACCATAATAGTAACATATTTTAATCCCACATTCAGTATGCTTTTGGATGATTTATCCCCTGTTTCATATAAAAAGGTGCTCTTAATCCTTTCTTTTTATGTCTTATACCCAAGAAAGCGCCCGAGGATAAAAAGAACGAGAAATGGGCCCAAAATGGAGTAAAATGGGCCAAAGAAGAAATCGACATGGCCTGGACCAAAGCCCACACGACCGTGCCTTACTGATCATCTAGAACATGGTATTACTTCGAGTCATATGGTCGTGTCTCATTAAAGAAATCTGAACACGGCTTGAAGACCGACCGCACGGGCGTGTTCCAAGCCCATGTCCCTGTCATGGCAAAGAACAATTTCATTCGAATTTGGATACTTTGGGGCAAAGAAACCAATTTCAAAATCCTATATAAACCCCCTAAGTGTCACTTGAAAAGGGGCAGTTAGCTAGTCCAAGGAGCCAGGTCGGAAAGGTTAGATTTGTGGGAATCATTCGAAGATAGCCAGTTGATCCATCTCAAGAAGCTGGAATTCTACTTAAGACAGTGGATTTCTCCTTCAATTCCTTCAAGGGGTTTTAGGGATTTCTTATGTTTTATTTTATCTTTACTTTTGAGATGTTTTCTTTATTTATTATGAACTAAACCCTTCAGATACCTGAAAGGGAAGAAACCTAGATGAATCTTGTTATTGTTTTCTGAACTATATGATAAATACTTAAGTTTGTTCTTAATTATGTATGCTTAATTCTTGTGTTAATATTTTCGAGATATTGATTCAAGTCAGATGTGCTTAGGTGGAGGAGCAAAATTCCATGCTTAAGAGTAGATCTAGCATTATTAAGCAGACTTGATCGCACGCCTAGAGATAGGGTGACGAGATTTTGCCGGATTAGGGTGAAACCTAATATGGGAGTCCATAGATCGATTTACTGCTATCCTAGGGGGTTATTAACAGAGAAAGAGATTTCATTAATTAACCTAGGGTTAGACGTTATTCACCTCAAGAGAGGGTTTAATATACGTTAAGGAGTCTTACGAATCAAAATAAGTGAATAAATCATATGGTTCTGTGTTAGATAACAAGTAAAGTCTAGGTGGATTCTTCCTAAGGGTATCATCTAAATCAACTGAGCTTTTGTAAAATGTTATCTCCCCAATTTAGTCTTTTTGTCTTTGCGTCTTAGCTTGGTAGTTAGATAATTTTAGATTAAACAGCCAATCACTTAATATTTAGGCTAGATAATAGCAAGAAAGTTAGTATTAGTACTTTTAGTTCCTTTGGGTTCGATAATCTGGTCTTACCTTAACTATACTACTGTTTGATAGGTGCACTTGCCTTAAATCGTTGTAAGAGTTAGTTTCCAGGTTCGATCATTCTTTTATAAATTTTAAAAACTCGATAAACACACGATCAAGTTTTTGGCGCCGTTGTTGGGGAGCTAAAATATTAAGAAAACTCTATTTTTATTACTCTAGCCATTTTTTATTATTTTATTTTCCACAATTTATTTTTATTTTTGTTTTTGCTGAAAATTCTCTTTCTCTTCCTATCAAGTACCTCTAGTTTATGACTAGAAGGAACCCGATAGGATCGTTAGTATACGACAATGATATTGAAGCAATCGCTTGAAGGAATCGTCGAGAAATTAGGCGAGCTCTAAATTACACAGAAGAAGAGCGAGAATCTAATCTTACTGAAGGGATGGACGAAAATAATCCACCACCACATGATATGGGAGAAAACAATGGTCCATGTACTATGTTTGATTATGCTAAACCACATTTAACAGGAGTAGAATTGAGTATTGTTAGGCCCGCTATAGCTGCTAATAATTTTGAATTAAAGCCTAACACTATACAAATGATTCAACAATTTGTTCAATTTGATGGTTTGCAAGATGAAGACCCAAATACACATATAGCTAATTTCTTAGAGTTCTGTGATACCTTCAAAATAAGTGGTGTTTCTAATGATGCCATACGTCTTCTGTTATTTCCCTTTTCATTAAAAATAAAGCCAAACAGCGGTTAAACTTGTTACCATGGGGGTCAATCACTATATGGGACCAAATGACCGAAATTTTTTTATTAAAATATTTCCCACCCCCAAGACGGCCAAATTACGGAATGATATCTCTTCTTTTATGCAGAGGGATTTAGAGACATTATACGACACATGGGAGAGATAGGATTTACTGAGAAGATGCCCACACCATGGATTACCTTTGTGGCTTCAAGTCCAAACTTTTTACAATGGTGTGAATCCTTCAACGAGGCAACTAGTCGATTCAGCTGCTGGTGGAACCCTGAATAATAAAACTCTTGAGACAGCCTACGAGTTTATAGAAGAGATGTAACTGAACAACTATCGGTGGCAAGTTACAAGAACAAGGCCAACAAAAATAGCCAGAGTTTACAACCTCGATGCAGTAACCATGCTATCAAATTAGGTAGAATTGATGAATAAAAAGCTTGATAGTTTGTGTTCTTCACAGGTACATCCACTAATGCAGTGCGACGCAAGTGGAACTATGGCGAATCCTGAGTACCCACCCTACTAACCGGGAACAGAAAGCAAACAGATGAACTACATAGGTAATAATTTCAGATCCATTAATAACCCTTATAGTAATAATTATAATCTAGGTTGGAGGAACCACCCAAATTTTTCATGGGGAGGTCAAGGGAATAAAGGAAATCAAAGATAAGAACCTCCTCAAAATTTCCAAAATCAGCCTTATCCACAAGAGAGGACGCCAAACCTCGAAGAGATGTTGGCAAAATTCATGGCAGCCACCGACACTCGTATCCAAAAAACTGAGACAACACTTAATGACCAACAAGCATCAATTAAAGCAATCGAGAACCAAGTTGGGGAACTCACTAAGTCAATTGGGGAAATTAAAAAGTCAGTTGGATTGCTTACTGAGATGGTTTGTGAAATACGGGCAGAGATTTGTTCTACAAGAACAGAACGAGTAAAGGCAGTTACACTGAGAAGTGGAAGGGAGCTAGTCGAACCTAAGAAAGAAATACCACACGAAGATAACAAAGCAAAGGATGTGGGAGTTGAGAACATAACTCCAGTATGCGAAGAAAATAAACTATCAGTTCCATAACCAGCAAAATTGAAGAAGGAACGATTAGATGCCCAATATGGTAAGTTTCTTGAACTTTTTAAACAAATACGTATTAACTTACCTTTTGTTGAAGCCATTTCACAGATGCCGACGTATGAAAAATTCTTAAAAGAACTCCTGACGAATAAAAGGAAGCTTGAAGAAGTATCGGCAGTGGAACTTAATGAAGGATGTTCTGTAACAGATCGACTTTGACCCTAATCGGAACGGTGGTCTCGGGACCACGAATCTGAGTCTGAGAAATATTTTAATATTATATTTTGAGTCTATTATATGTGAATTGATGTGCGTGAAAGTGTCGTATGAAAATTTAATCGTTTATGTGTTTAATTTAGAAAAAGGACTTAATCGCGTAAAGTGTAAAAGTTGCCAACTATAGTGAAAAGTGCCTAATTGATTATGGCTTTTTAATTAGAGGTATTAAAAGGGCAAATAGCCCATTTTAGGAGTAAGTGGACGGTATATGACAAACTTGTCCATGATATTATGTTATTATTAAAACATTAATAAAGGTTAATATAGTAAATGATAAATTTTATAATGTATGTTAAATAAAACATAATGGAATGGCCATTATCATCTTCTCTCTTGCTTGGCCGAATGTTGAGAAAGAAGAAAGGGTTATGTTCTTTGATTTTCGGCAAATAGAAGCTTGATTTCAAGGTTAGTTTGAATTCAGTTTTTGTTAATTTTTACGTTTTTGAGATCGTTGCTTCGAACCGTAGCTAACCCATGTTATAATTTTTGAAAATAAGCATGCTTTATATTCGGCCATTATAGTGTTCATATGATTTGATGGTTTTAAATTATAGATATGAAAAAGATTAGCATGTTTTGTATTGAAAGTTTTGGTGAAATTGAACAATTAGGGCTAATTTGTAAAAATAAAATTCTAGAGGGATCTATTTGCTAAATAAATGAAAAATATGGACTTGTAAAGTCCCTAGGAATATTCGGCCCTTGTATAGTCTTGACAAATTGTGAGTATTTTGTGTTTTGTGTAATTAGTACCAAAATGCAAAAATGTGAAATAGTAGGGTAAAATGGTAATTTGCATGTTGATGTGTTTTGGGACTAAATTTAAGTAAATTGTACTTGAATAAGCTGATTTTAATGTGTTTTAGATCAAGAGCAAAGAAAAACGGAATTAGATCGGGGAAAGACGAAGGTTCTCGAATAGCCGATTTACACGGTCTATCGACAGCCGAGGTAAGTCCTTAAGCTAGATTATATTAAAGAATGCATTATGAATGTATTTAATGACAATGTTTGATAAATTTGTGTATATTTTTATGTGATAGCCGAATGTAAAGATATTACATTGAATTAGATATGTTTTGTTAATACAATGTGAATGTGTATAAATCGATATGATAAGCGGGTTATACAATGATATAATGATTTTATTTGTGAAAGGTGAATAAATTTATTTGAATTTAAAATGTGATAGAACTATGAAATTTAAGTGATATAAGTGGTTATGGTATTATTGAAATGTTCAGTGAAAAGTTGAAATTATTGATATTTCGGGCTTTAAGCCTAGCAGGCCTAGTGCCGGTGACTTATTTTAGGCTTTAAGCTTAGCAGGCCTTGTGTCAGTGTTACTTATCGGGCTTTGATGCCTAGCAGGCCTTGTGCCGGTGTTACTTAGCGGGCTTTGATGCCTAGCTGGCTTGATGCTGGTGATGTGTTTTAAAAAGGAGAAACCGAAATTATTCGAGGCAAAACATAGTTAATGGAGCTAGTTAAAGGCTCAGGTAAGTAGATAAGGTATGTTATGTTTAACATATGCGTATAAGTAAATTTCGAAGAACAATGCCTAAGGTTAGTTCATGTGAATTGAAAAAAAACTAAAAATAAAATAAAAAAATAAAAATGGCGATGCATATGCTATTACATGTATCGATGACATATAAATTAAGTGTGTGCTTGGTATTCGGCTATGTGTATTTTATCACATTGAAATTATGCTTAATATTATAAGCTTATAGGTTAAATGTTACTCGTATGTCTATTACATTTATCATGGCTTGAGACTTACTAAGCTAATGAGCTTACTTTGTTTGTTTTTGCTGCTCGTTTTATAGATTTTGGTTATGCTGTGGGCTCGAAGGATCACTGTTGAAGTCAGCCATACTATCATCTTTTTGGTACTCTTTTATTTTAATCCATAAAATAAAGGCATGTATAGGAAATTGAAAAGGGTTATGTTTAAGTTATGCACCTTGTTCATGTATATATCTATTTTGGCCATGTGAATATGGTTTATATCTTTTGATGTGTGGAAATTAGGTGAATGGTTGAAATGAACAAGTGATGGTTATGTTCGTGTCATGAATGTATTAATCGTATGAAATCTTGACTAGGTTATATTCGGCAAAGGTAAAAGAGGCTGATGATAGGATTAATTTGGTCTTGTAACTAATGGCGTTTTGAACTAGGATAATGAGTTGATGAATTATGTAGGTAATTGGTCATGTGATATAAATGATATGGATTGACTATGGGTGTTATGCTATATGTCCTTTAAATTCGGATGGAAAATGCGGAATGGTGATTGCGGAATGGTGATTATGTAACTATATATATAAATATATATATATATATACATACATGCATTTATACAATTTATATTGAATGATGTAGTCTTTGCCATATGCTAATAATGTGTATGCTGGCACATTCGGCCCTTATAAATGATTTGATAAATCTGGAAATTGCATTAACATGTAGTTATATTAAAAATGTAATATGCATGTTTAAATTATACTTTTACTGGTTATGACTTAATTTTTATTTATATATATATATTTAGTACTAATATGTTTCATGCATTAGATACCGTTTGTTTATAGGTATAGCATTCTTTTATTATATTTATATTTTATATACATGTGAATTGTCTGCTTATAATTGAATGGTTGGAATAAGATATTTTTTTTAGATACTTTTCATTAATAAAAGTTTTGACTTTCGGTAATAACTGTAACCCTAATCCGGTGACCGGTACGGGTTAGGGGTGTTACATTTGATTGGTATCAGAGCTTACGGTTTAGTCGATTCTAGGACTACCGAAGCGTGTGAGGGTCTAGCTATACATGCCTTTATTGTATATTTGATAGTGTGGTGACTTCTGACATTCTGAACTGTGTTTTATATAGTAAATGGAAACTGATCCTGAAAGAGCCATAGCGGATGATGTAGAGAGTGTAGCGCCTGAGCGGGCACGCGGATCAGTGCCAGTAGACTCTCGACCAGTTTCGGCAAGCTTTCTATTAGATGATGAACGAGTGGTTTACCCAGTTTATTCAAACTAACCCGGCTGTACACCAACCTCCACCCCCGAATAATCCAACTCTGATACCTGCAGCACCCCCAATGATAGATCCGATGAGGTCTAGTAGGCCTCCAGTGGATAAAATCAGGAAATTTAGGGCCGAAGAATTCAGGGCCAATGATGTCGATGACGCAGAGCGAGCCGAAATGTGGTTTGATAACACTATTCGGGTACTTGATGAGCTATCTTGTACTCCAGACGAATGTCTGAAGTGTGCTATATCTTTACTTCGGGACACTGCATATCACCGGTGGAATACACTAGTATCAGTGGTTCTGAAAGAAAAAGTGACGTGGGATTTCTTCCAGAATGAATTCCACAAGAAATATATCAGTCAAAGATTCATCGATCAAAAATGAAAAGAATTTCTTGAACTGAACCAGGGGCGAATGACCGTGACAGAATATGAACGGAAATTTGTCAGGCTCAGCAGATATGCTAGAGAGTGTGTTTCTACTGAAGCCATTATGTGCAAAAGGTTTGAAGACGGTCTGAATAAAGATATAAAGTTGCTTGTCGGCATTCTTGAAATCAAAGAGTTTGTGACTCTAGTCGAGCGAGCTTGCAAAGCTGAAGAGCTCGGGAAGGAGAAAAGAAAGGCTGAGACAGAAGCTAGAGGCACTCGTAAGAGATCGTCGGGTAAGACTTTCCATTCCACATCTAAGAAGTTCAGAGATGACTTCAGCCAACATAAAGCTACTCCAGACTTACCTAGACGAGATCGACCTCCAGTGGGCTCTCGAGCTACCTCGATGGCCAGTGTTGGTAACGCTCCACAGAATCGAGTTGAATGCAAGCACTGTGGGAAATGGCATTCCGGGAGTTGTAGATTCCATGATCGGTCTTGTTTTAAATGTGGATCGTCAGATCATTTTATTAGGGAATGTCCGATGTTAGTTGAGTAGAATACAGTTTAGAACATTAAGTCGAGCAACACGTCAGCGCGAGGTAGGCCACCCAGACATTCAGGCAATGTAGGTGGTAGTCAGTGAGGAACAAAGAACACTGCAGTTCGATCCGAGGCTAGAGCTCCAGCTAGAGCTTATGCTACACGAGCCAGAGAGGATGCTTCCTCCCCTGACGCCATTACCGGTACTTTCACCCTTTATGATACTACTGTGATTGCATAGATTGATCCTGGTTCGACTCATTCATATGCGTGTGAAACTCTAGTATTCGGTAAGACTCTGCCAGTTGAGTCTACTGAGTTCGTGATTCGTGTGTCCAACCCTTTGGGTAGATGTGTGCTTGTTAATAAAGTGTGTAGAGGTTGTCCGTTGATGGTTCGGGATTCTTGCTTCCCAGCCGATTTAATGTTGTTGCCCTTCGATGAGTTCGATATAAATTTGGGAATGGACTGGTTAACTTCACATGATGAGTGGTGAACTGCAAAAGAAAGCTTATTGATTTGAGATGTCAGAACGGTGAGATCATCAGAATTGAGTCCAGTGATTTAAGTGAGTTTCCTATAGTAATATCCTCGATGTTAGCCCAGAAGTATGTGAGAAAAGGGTGCGAAGCTTATTTGGCCTATGTACTGGATAATAAAGTGTCTGAAAAGCATATTGAATCTGTACCAGTTGTGTGTGAATACCCAGATGTGTTTCCTGAAAAACTACCGGGTTTACCACCAGTACGAGAGATTGAGTTTGGCATTGAATTAGTACCGGGAATGACTCCGATCTCGATAGCTCCGTATCGGATGACACCTACTGAGTTAAAAGAGTTGAAAGCATAGTTGCAAGAGTTAACAGATAGGGGTTTTTCACGACTGAGTTTCTCTCCTTGGGGTGCACCAGTTCTTTTTGTGAAGAAGAAAGATCTGAACTTGAGACAACACGGATGGTTAGAATTGTTGAAAGACTATGAGTTGGTGATTGACTACCATCCGGGGAAAGCTAACGTTGTTGCAGATGCATTAAGTCAAAAATCATTGTTTGCCCTTCGTGCAATGAACGCACAGATGGTTATGTCTGGTGATAGTTCGATCATAGCCGAGTTACAAGCAAGACCGATGTTTATTCAGCAAAGTTGTGATGCACAGAAAGTTGACAAAGATTTGATTGCTAGACGAATTTAGTGTGAAAAAGATACGGAATTAGAGTTTTATATTGATGCAAATGACTGTTTGAATTTTAAAAGCCGAATATGTGTTCCGAAGAACTCAGATTTCATTCAGATGATTCTGAGTGAGGCTCATAGTGGTTGATTATCGATACATCCGGGTAGCACAAAGATGTATAATGATTTGAAACAGTTCTATTCGTGGCCGGGCATGAAACGGGATATATCTGAATTTGTTTCGAAATGCTTAGTTTGTCAGCAAGTAAAAGCTGAGCATCAAGTGCCATCCGGACTACTTCAGCCAATCATGATACCTGAATGGAAATGGGATAGATTTACAATGGATTTTGTATCCGGTCTCCCTATGACATCGAGTAAGAAAGATGCCGTCTGGGTTATAGTTGATAGACTAACTAAATCAGCTCATTTTGTGCCAGTTCGTTCAGACTATTCACTCGATAAACTGGCTGAATTGTACGTATCACAGATTGTGAGATTGCATGGTATACCAAGTTCCATTGTTTCAGACAGAGACCCGAGATTCACATCACGGTTTTGGAAGAAATTGCAAGATGCTTTAGGTACTAAACTTCATTTTAGTACAGCCTTTCATCCGCAGCCAGATGGTCAGTCTGAGCGAACTATTCAGATACTTGAGGACTTGTTGAGATGTTGCGTTCTTGAGTTTGAAGGTACATGGGAACGATACCTACCTTTGATTGAATTTGCTTACAATAATAGCTTTCAATCTAGTATCAAAATGGCGCCCTATGAAGCTTTGTACGGTCGTAAATGTTGAACACCGTTGTATTGGACTGAGCGCAGTGAAAACAAAATAATACACGGATCGATTTAATCAAAGAAATCCCGAACAAAAAGTAGTCATGATCGAGAGATACTTTGAAAGTCGCCTCGGACCAACAAAAGTCTTATGCTGATTTAAAACGTAAAGATGTTGAATTTCAAGTCGGAGATCGAGTATTCTTGAAAGTTTCTCCGTGGAAAAAAGTACTCCGATTTGGTCGGAAAGGCAAGCTCAGTCCGAGATTCATCGGACCTTATCACTGAACGTATTGGGCCTGTTGCTTATAGGTTGAAATTGCCCTCTGAGTTAGAAAAGATACATGACGTATTTCACGTTTCGATGCTTCGTAAGTATAGATCAGATCCGTCTCATGTGATCACACCGTCAGAGCTTGAAATCTGATCTGATTTGACATATGATGAAGAACCGATCCGTATCCTAGCTCGGGAAATGAAAGAGTTGAGAAATAAGAGGATTCCATTAGTAAAAGTATTATGGAATAGACACGGAGTTGAAGAGGCTACGTGGGAGCCTGAGGATTCATTGAGGCAGCAATATCCTACTTTGTTTAAAGGTAAGATTTTCGAGGACGAAAATCCTTTAGGGGGAGAGTTGTAACAGACCGATTTTGACCCTAATCGGAACGGTGGTCTCGGGACCATGAATCCGAGTCCGAGAAATATTTTAATATTATATTTTGAGTCTACTATATGTGAATTGATGTGTGTGAAAGTATCGTATAAAAATTTAATCGTTTATGTGTTTAATTTAGAAAAAGGACTTAATCGCGTAAAGTGTAAAAGTTGACAACTATAGTGAAAAGTGCCCAATTGATTATGGCTTTTTAATTAGAGGTATTAAAAGGGCAAATAGCCCATTTTAGGAGTAAGTGGACGGTATATGACAAACTTGTCCATGATATTATGTTATTATTAAAACATTAATAAAGGTTAATATAGTAAATGATAAATTTTATAACATATGTTAAATAAAACATAATGGAATGGCCATTATCATCTTCTCTCTTGCTTGGCCGAATGTTGAGAAAGAAGAAAGGATTATGTTGTTTGATTTTCGGCAAATAGAAGCTTGATTTCAAGGTTAGTTTGAATTCAGTTTTTGTTAATTTTTACGTTTTTGAGATCGTTGCTTCGAACCGTAGCTAACCCATGTTATAATTTTTGAAAATAAGCATGCTTGATATTCGGCCATTATAGTGTTCATATGATTCTTGGTGTTTGATGATTTTAAATTATAGATATGAAAAAGATTAGCATGTTTTGTATTGAAAGTTTTGGTGAAATTGAACAATTAGGGCTAATTTGCAAAAATAAAATTCTAGAGGGATCTATTTGCTAAATAAATGAAAAATATGGACTTGTAAAGTCCCTAGGAATATTCGGCCCTTGTATAGTCTTGACAAATTATGAGTATTTTGTGTTTTGTGTAATTAGTACCAAAATGCAAAAATGTGGAATAGTAGGGGTAAAATGGTAATTTGCATGTTGATGTGTTTTGGGACTAAATTTAAGTAAATTGTACTTGAATAAGCTGATTTTAATGTGTTTTAGATCAAGAGCAAAGAAAAACGGAATTAGATCGGGAAAACACGAAGGTTCTCGAATAGCCGATTTACACGGTCTATCGACAGCCGAGGTAAGTCCTTAAGCTAGATTATATTAAAGAATGCATTATGAATGTATTTAATGACAATGTTTGATAAATTTGTGTATATTTTTATGTGATAGCCGAATGTAAAGATATTACATTGAATTAGATATGTTTTGTTAATACAATGTGAATGTGTATAAATCGATATGATAAGCGGGTTATACAATGATATAATGATTTTATTTGTGAAAGGTGAATAAACTTAGTTGAATTTAAAATGTGATAGAACTATGAAATTTAAGTGATATAAGTGGTCATGGTATTATTGAAATGTTCAGTGAAAAGTTGAAATTATTGATATTTCGGGCTTTAAGCCTAGCAGGCCTAGTGTCGGTGACTTATTTTAGGCTTGAAGCCTAGCAGGCCTTGTGTCGGTGTTACTTATCGGGCTTTGATGCCTATCAGGCTTGATGCCGGTGATGTGTTTTAAAAAGGAGAAATCGAAATTATTCGAGGCAAAACATAGTTAATGGAGCTAGTTAAAGGCCCAGGTAAGTAGATAAGGTATGTTATGTTTAACATATGTGTAAAGTAAATTTCGAAGAACAATGCCTAAGGTTAGTTCATGTGAATTGAAAAAAAAAAATAAAAAAATAGAAAAATAAAAATGGCAATGCATATGATATTACATGTATCGATGACATATAAATTAAGTGTGTGCTTGGTATTTGGCTATGTGTATTTTATCATATTGAAATTATGCTTAATATTATAAGCTTATAGGTTAAATGTTACTCGTATGTTTATTACATTTATCATGGCTTGAGACTTACTAAGCTAGTGAGCTTACTTTGTTTGTTTTGCTACTCGTTTCTGATTTTGGTTATCTTTGTGGCTCAAAGGATCACCATTGAAGTCACCACACTATCATCTTTTGGTACTCTTTTATTTTAATCCATAAAATAAAGGCATGTATAGGAAATTGACAAGGGTTATGTTTAAGTTATGCACCTTGTTCATGTATATATCTATTTTGGCCATGTGAATATGGTTTATATCTTTTGATGTGTGGAAATTAGGTGAATGGTTGAAATGAACAAGTGATGGTTATGTTTGTGTCATGAATGTATTAATCGTATGAAATCTTGACTAGGTTATATTCGGCAAAGGTAAAAGAGGCTGATGATAGGATTAATTTGGTCTTGTAACTAATGGCATTTTGAACTAGGATAATGAGTTGATGAATTATGTAGGTAATCGGTCATGTGATATAAATGATATGGATTGACTATGGGTGTTATGTTCTATGTCCCTTAAATTCGGATGGAAAATGCAGAATGGTGATTATGTAACTATATATATAAATATATATACGTACATGCATTTATACAATTTATATTGAATGATGTAGTCTTTGCCATATGCTAATAATGTGTATGCTGGCACATTCGGCCCTTATAAATGATTTGATAAATCTGGAAATTGCATTAACATGTAGTTATATTAAAAATGTAATATGCATGTTTAAATTATACTTGTACTGGTTATGACTTAATTTTTATTTATATATATATTTAGTACTAATATTTTTCATGCATTAGATACCGTTTGTTTATAGGTATAGCATTCTTTTATTATATTTATATTTTATATACATGTGAATTGTCTGCTTATAATTGAATGGTTGGAATAAGATATTCTTTTTAGATACTTTTCATTAATAAAAGTTTTAACTTCTGGTAATAACCGTAACCCTAATCCGGTGATGGGTACGGGTTAGGGGTGTTACATGTTCAGCCATCCTCCAAAACAAGTTACCAACCAAAGAAATTATACATGACGACATGATTGAACTATGCCTGACTCAAGAAGAGGGGGAAGAAGATAAAGTTGACGAGCTGAGTTTGAATACATCTTCACCTAGACACACGAAAGAATAGTGCATTATAGTCAATGATGAATTGAAACAAAAACCCTCCATTGATGAACCGCCCAAACTAGAATTAAAACAGTTGCCACAGCACTTAAAATATACATTCCTCGGGGACAATTCTATGTTACCAGTAATTATCTCTTCAGAACTACAACCTAAGGAAAAAGAGGAGTTGATACAGGTACTAAAAGAACATAAAAGAGCCATAGCTTGGAAAATCTCTGATATTAAGGGAATAAGCCCAACATTTTGTACCCATAAAATTTTAATGGAAGATGAATACAAGCCATGTGTGCAACCACAAAGATGATTAAATCCCAATGTAAAAGAAGTTGTGAAAGCTGAGGTAATTAAACTTCTAGATGCTGGAACAATTTATCCTATTTCTGACAGCAATTGGTAAGTCCTGTGCAGGTTGTTCCGAAGAAAGGAGGCATGACGGTGGTAGCTAACGAAAAGAATGAACTAATCCCTACCAGGTCAGTCACAGGTTCGAGAGTCTGCATTGATTACAGGAAGCTGAATGAAGCCACTAGAAAAGATCACTTCCCTCTGCCCTTCATTGATCAAAGTTTAGAAAGGTTATTGGGGCATATGTACTATTGCTTTCTAGATGGACTCTTCAGCTATTTCCAAATCCCAATAGCACCTGAAGATCAAGAGAAGACAACATTCACATGCCCATATGGTACATTTGCTTATCGAAGAATGCCTTTTGGATAATGTAATGCTCCTGCTACCTTTCAGCGTTGCATGCTGGCAATCTTTAATGAACTTGTGGAAGATATTATGGAGGTATTTATGGATGATTTCTCAGTATACGGTAATTCTTTCTATATTTGCCTTAAAAATTTAAAAAGAGTTCTAATGAGATGTGAGGAAACAAACCTTGTTTTAAATTGGGAAAAATGTTACTTTATGGTACAAGAGGGAATTGTACTAGGACATAAAATCTCTAGTAAAGGGATTGAGGTAGATAAAGCAAAGATTGAAACCATATAAAAATTACCTCCCCCTAGTTCAGTTAAGGCTATTAGAAGCTTTTTAGGACATGCAGGATTTTATAGAAGATTCATTAAAGATTTTTCTAAAATAGCTAAGCCTTTAACAAAATTACTAGAAAAAGATGTTCCTTTCAATTTTGATCAGGAATGTTTAGATGCATTCAATATCCTTAAGAACAAACTAATAAATGCTCCAATTATAATTGCACCTGATTGGAATTGACCCTTTGAACTAATGTGTAATGCAAGTGATTTTCCAGTAGGTGCAGTTTTGGGATAATGAAGAGACAATCATTTTCAGCCAATTTATTATGCTAGCAGAACATTAACACCCGCACAAGAGAACTACACCACCACAGAGAAAGAATTGCTAGCCGTAGTTTTTGCTTTTGACAAATTTAGGCAGTATCTAATATTGTCTAAAGTTGTCGTTTACACTGACCATTCAGCTCTTCGTTATCTTTTTAACTAAATTTGATGCAAAACCTCGACTCATACGATGGATTTTACTCTTACAGAAATTTGATTTGGAAATACAAGATAAGAAGGGAGCTGAGAATCTTACAGTAGATCACCTCTCTAGGCTTGAGAACCCACATATCGAAGAGCTCGATGAAAGTGAGATAAACGACTCATTTCCTGAAGAACAACTCTTCTCTATAACACATTCTGAGGTACCATGGTTTGCAGACATTGCGAATTATTTAGCTGCTAACATCTTGCCAAAAAGACTAACACATCACCAAAAGAAGCGATGCTTTGCTGATGCAAAAAAACTATTTTTGGGAAGATCCTTTTCTTTTCCAAAAATGTGCAGATCAAGTAATTCGAAGATGTGTTACAAGAACGGAAGCAAGTAAAATCATGGAACATTGCCATTCATGACCTTCAGGAGGACACTACAGTGGCATCAAGACAGCGCATAAAATACTCGAATCAGGTTTTTATTGGCCTACTCTATTCAAAGATGCCAACAGGTATGTTGCTTCGTGTGATAGATGCCAAAGAACAGGTAATATTTCTAAAGGTGATGAAATGCCTCAAACATATATATATTAGCATGTGAAATATTTGATGTATGGGGTATTGATTTTATGGGACCATTCCCTAGTTCTCTTGGAAATAAATACGTTCTAGTGGTAGTTGACTACATGTCAAAATGGGTGGAAGCCGAAGCTTTACCTACCAATGATGCTAGGGTAGTAGTTAAATTTCTCAAGAAACTATTCTCTCGATTTTGAACATCTAGAGCTATCATTAGTGCTAGGGGCACTCATTTCTGTAATACTCAATTTGACAAAGTCTTAAAAAATATGGAGTACACCACATGATAGCTACCCCATATCAATCCCAAACCAGTGGGCAAGTTGAAGTAGCAAACAGGGAACTTAAACGTATCCTAGAAAAAACGGTTGAATCAAACAGGAAAGATTAGGCATTAATAGTAGATGATGCCTTATGGGCCTATAGGACAGCATTTGAAACCCCTCTAGGGATATCCCCATACAAACTTGTATACGGGACAAGCTGTCATCCACCATTCGAGTTAGAACACAAAACCTTTTGGGCCACAAAGTTTTTAAATTTTGATCTTAAAACTGCAGGAAAGAAAAGAATGATGCAGATAAATGAACTAGACGAATGGAGAGCTGAGGCCTACGAAAACTCAAATCTATACAAAGAGGCAACAAAGCGACACCATGATGCTCGTCTAAAGAAGTTGAAACAATTCGAAGTAGGGGACTTGGTCCTACTATACAACTCAAGGCTTAAATTATTCCCTGGGAAGCTGAAATCAAGATGGTCAGGCCCATTCATGATCAAAATGATTTTTCCCTATGGCACAATCGAGGTAACCCATCCCACTCAAGGCACATTCAAGGTAAATGGTCATCGACTCAAAATTTATAATGGTGAAGATTTCAGGGATATAAGAGAGGAGCTTCTGCTCCATGAACCTTCTTTTAGAACCAAAAATAGGGAAAGTCTAACTTAAGACTTTAAACGAGCACTTCTCGGGAGGCAACCCGAGCACTAACTTCATTAACATTATACTTTTAATTTTTTAGCATCTAACTCCATACTAATTAATCTAATAAAATGTAGATTTTAGACCACCCGGCCTTGCACACGGGCGTGCCTGTTGCCGTAAGGAAGCCAGGGGACAAACCACGGGCATACCAATAGCTGTGCAGAATAGAGAAGAATTTCTTTCCCCAACACGACTTGTGATAAAAGCCCACACCCGTGCCGACCACCCGTGTGAGGTTACTAACTTGTTGAGCATGGGCTAGGCACGGCCGTGCCTTTCAACCGTGCGAGGCGACCGTGTGAATTGACACACCCTTGGATCATGGGCGTGTACGTGTACCAGAATTTAAACTCTATTTAAACCCAACCTCCCTCCCCCATCCTCCCCCTCTACTCTCCACCCCTTCTCTTCTTCCCTCTTCTCAGATTTCTCCATAACAAGTCTCACTAACCCTTGAGCCATACCGAAACCATGCCAAGGAAGCGTAAAAGGCCAATCTTGTAACACCCCAAACCCGGTCAACACACCACGACCGAATTTGGCATGTCACAGAGGAAATCGTTTTAAAGAAAACAGGTTACCGGTTAAAATTTTAGTGAAAACTCTTTATTGTCTTATGTTTATAGAATCAGGTGCATGACTAGTTAAAACTGATAGTTTATTGTTCAAGTCTCGGAAATCACTCTTTAAAACTTAGTTGTCGATCCATAGGTAGAAAAACGTTTATGTTATAAAAACCCGATTGATTCTTGCTTAGTTAATTTGAAATTGTTGGAATTAAGTGTGGAAACTTAAGGTTGGAAATCATTTGAGTTCTCTTTATTATCAAGTGAGTGATATTACTCGATGGTAAGTTTTGAAAACCTTTGCGTTCTTGTAGTTTAGAAAACTTGTGTTCAAATTATTAAGTTGATCAAGTAATTTACTTAGCCATGTTTAAAACAAATCCAAAACATATAAATAATCCAAAAATATAATCTGAAAGGGCCTTATTACAAACCCAAATAAAAACTAAAATGAAAATAAATATCCAATTCAAAATCCAAGTAATACCAAATGTTTTTAATACATGGCCACCTCCGGCTCCTCATCCGCAACCTACGAGTCACCTGAAAAGATAAGGGAGAAGGTGAGTCACCAAGACTCAGTGCATAAATCCTCCTCCCAGTTAATGCAACACACTTACACAAATCATAACCAAGCAATATAAATTATGCACCCAAACCTAGCCATCCATAACTCCTTTTCTACCTCGTGTAGTACCAAACCACTGGTGGTGCCAAACCACTGGTGACCCAAAGTCACAATATCCAATAATAATGTGGTGCCAAACCACTGGTGACCCAAAGTCACGAATAATCCATCTGTGGGGCTAACCCACGTGATACCAAATCACTAGCGACAATCTCGTAATATCAAATGTGGGGCCAACCCACTATGGTGCTGAGCCACTGGGACGAGTCGTTATGAGGTGCCAAACCTCTGGTGACCCAAAGTCACAAAATATCATTAATACAAATGTGGGGCCAACCCACGTGTGATACCAAATCACTGGCGACGATCACAAAATATCAACTGTGGGGCCAACCCACTCTGGTGCTAAGCTACTGGGACAAGTCGCTATGAGGTGTCAAACCTCTGGTGACCCAAAATCACAAAATAATCTGTGGTACCAAACCACTAGAGGTGTCAAACCTCTGGTGACCCAAAGTCACAGATATCATCTTCCCCCTCCTCTCATATCACCCATAACAATGCAATAATAATGCAAATCATGCCATCATGCTTTATTATGAAACACGTAGCAAACGCATCACAAATCATAATATCATACATTATATAGCAAAATCATATCGAAACAGACTTACCCGAATCCTTGCTCATACCCATAAGGTATCATACCAATATCTACACGGTTTCGACTTTAACACATTCAGGTTATTAATATATCTACTTGATTATAAAGTGTGTAAGTTACACACCTATTATTAACGCAAGCCCTAAATTTTGAAGAACCGATCTACTGCACTAGATCCCTTGATCCTACATTCGGCCAACACTAAGGTTAGTAACATAGGCCATTCGGCTATACCAATAAATCCCGAAGGGTAAGATTACGCATAAACTACACCACCCTTACCTTTTTGCCTTACGAAAACAAATCACAACGCAAGGTATGCGAGACTGCTTCTCCCCCTACAATCGGCCAACAACCAAATTCACTTTCAATATCCTTCGGCTTAACTAAATAACAACAAGATTGACTAAAACATCATGGATCCTTACCACTTGACTTACCAAATCTGATTAACAGAGAAAAGATACTTAGATCGACTGCTTCCAAAATCCCGAAGAACCTAGGAGAAAACAGTTCCTATAGATGATTAGAACCTTGTTAACAGATGCCAAAATTTGGCTTTTACCTTTACGAAAATCGACAGAGAAAAGAGAAAAGAAGTAATGGGTTTCGGCCATGGACACTTACCTTCTTAAAACTGATTGAAGAAATCCCGAAGAAGAGATCTACTCTTGTCTATTATTCGGCTAAAACCAACTAGAAGAAAGAATAGGGCGATTCGGCTATGGTTGATCAAAGGCAACAAATAGGATTCGGCTAGAATGGAGAAAGGGAAAAGAAAAAGAAAGTGAAAAGGGAAGAGAGGGATTTTGGCAAAGAAACGAGGAGAGGGTTTCGGCAACAGAGTTTGAGAGAAGAAAAGAAAAAGATGAAAGGGAAGATGGTGCTTTCGGTTTGAACAAGAATAAGAAAAGTAAAAGGGAGAGATGGAAGAGTAGAAGATTCAGCCACCACAAGAGTGGAGAGTAAAGGAGAGGAGGTGTTTAGGAGAGTAAGGTTTCGGCTACTAATGAAATAAAGAGAAAAGCAAGTGCAAAATTCGGCTAAATGCCCAAGGGAGAAATCGGTAAGGTTTCAAAAGGATTTTTCGGCTTTTGGTACAAAACACAAGCTAGCTGAAAATGTCATCTGAGCACCTAAGAAAATTCAGTACTTCCCTCCCCTTATCTTCCAAATCGGACACTCCTCTCTAAGTCGGAGTTCAAAATTCGGCAACCACCTAAATTCTCTCCTGGCCAACAATTCAAATGAGTTTGAACTCATCAAACTCCTAAAATTTCTCTCTGCCACCAATTTGAATTAATTTGACTTAGTCCATCCTTATCTAATAGAATTTGAGCTGAGCACAACTCCTCCCCCCCTTGGCGTCAAAAAGAATGAGCAGCAGGGGATCTCCATAGCTCGAACCCAGGCTCTCCTTCCTCTGCTTGTGGCGTCAATCACAAGGCCTTAAGTGGCGCCTTCTTGCCACTTTACCAAGGCACTTCTTGTGCTAAAATCCCCCTTAAAATACATATAACCCCTAGCTTATTCAACTCCCTTTACTTAAAGCTTAAAAATAAAAATTCCCACCACACAAGCCTGCTCTCGACTTATAACTTAATCTTAAAACACCTCAAATAATAACACCACAGTCCAAACACATGCAAAACAATTCAATTAAAAATAACCCCTATCTCAGGATATTACAAATCTCCTCAAAGGAGAACGATTTACACGAGTTCATGCCGGCAGCTTCATCCAAATAACAAGCCAAGGGTCTTTGAGACCAATTAGTTTTTACTTTTCTTTTCTCTTTTGCTTCAATTTCCTTCCCTTTGACAATCTTATGCCTAATTTAGTCTAACTTAGTTTACTTTCTTAGTATCAGGTTCAACAGGCTGCTAGGGAATCACACCACTTCCGCCACCGCCAGTACCTCCCCAGCCTTAGAGGACACGCCCACCTCGCGAACCATCCAACAATAAGGACTCTTCGATCCATTCATCTTTAATTTTCATTTTATTTACATTTTTGTTTCCTTTTTCTTTATCTTTATTATCTTTACATATACATTTAGTCTATCTTAAATTTGTCTTAATACCCCCTGGCCAATTCTTCACTAGCTCCCCAATTTTTTCATTTGGCACAGGTTCATTATCCAGATCGACTCCTCTAAACATCCGACGCAAGGAATACATCCGAAATTCAGGAAGTTTCACTTCTCTCATTCTCTTTTGATTTATCCCTTAAATGTCATATCTATCTTTATACATTGAGGGCAATGTACATCTTAAGTGTGGGGGGTAAAAGTGTCTAACTTTCTGCATTATTCTCAAATCCTTGAGGAAAAAGTGCCTAACTTTTTTCATTATTCTCAAATCCCTGAATTTAATCTTGTTTTTAAGTAACTTCCTCATATTACTAATTAGGATGAAATTTCTGATGATTTATGATTTTTATTGACATGTTTTAGAGTAAGTCGTTGATAATTGTGCATTGATGATTAAATCTGAAGCGTACTAGAGAATCAAGCGTGATAAGTCTATTTTTCAGAATCTAAATTTTCTAGATCGTTAACCTAAATTTGAATATTACTTGAAATTTGAAATCTATAAGGTTGATGTCAAAAACACCCATAATTTTGTGAGATTTTGAGCCTTATAGAGCATATATTCTTTTCCATGCTCACTTTATTGATTATGAGTGTGTCAACTATGAACTGTTATTCTAGAACTTGCCTTGATTATACATGTCGAGACCACACCTATGATTTGATATACAGAGATGATAAAGGCACCTAGGTTTTAACCTACTAACACCACTAAAAAGCCTACCTTCATAATTAACCCATAGTAAACCCCGTTGATCCTAACAACCCTTTTTATTGACTCACCCGTTAATATTAACCAAAAATCCCTTTGTTTTTGTTATCACCATTCCTTTTTGACTACCCTTATATTGAGATTTGATTTGATTTGTTGCCTAGCTATGATTGTTATTAATAGATTCATTCCTTATTATGTAATATTTGACTAATTCTTAAAAAAAAAAATTCGAAGAATATTTAATATTAGTATCATGAAAAGCGAGCTTATACAGTTAAAGTCAAATTATCAAAAGAAAAAAAGCTCGTATTATTTGGGTTACTACTTTTCTAGTTGATGTAATTATTATTGTCTTAGTATTTCTAGATAGGTAACTTGTCAATTCAATCTAGATTATAACCTTCTAATTTAGCCTTTATCCACACCTTTACCCTAGCCTCGTTACAACCCTGACAAAGACCTTTTGATCTATTTATCATCTCATTTTACAGTGGTGGAGATTTGATTTTAAGGCAAGCCTATCGGTTTAACTTTTCCTGTTTGACTTATGAGTGATCTTTTAACTTTGAACCTTAAACACTTTTTGAGTGATTTGAGTGAATCTTTTGTGAGGATGCCAATCCTTGTAGGTTTTGAATTAAAGGTAGTTATTCATATAAGGGGGGACACTTATGTTTTTGTGATACAAATACATGACTTATCTTGTTTGAATCTTTAGGACTATTTGAGTTGAATTATCCATGTATAAATTATCTATGAATTACGATAAGACATTGTTGATAGGAATTATGAATTATGGAAAGTTCATTTTAATTGTAAATTGAGAATTTTGCTTGAGGACAAGCAAAAGCTTAAGTGTGGGGGTATTTGATAAACCATAATAGTAACATATTTTAATCCCACATTGTAGCACCTCGAATTTGGGCCTAGAAGAATTGGGCCCAATGTGCCTTGGGAATGGGAGCGTTTAAAAATTTTTGAGATATAAGTAGCACTTAGAATATTATTAAGATAGTATCAGGATTAATTGAAGCCTTAGAGTTAAGGGTGACCTGTGAGAAAAAATTATTTTTCTTACTTAGTGGACCCTAGTCTCAAGCATGAGGCCTCATAAGCAGATTAAGAGGAGAGAGGACACAAATGGGCTTGTAGTCCAGTGGAAAGTGGCGTCATATAGGGACTATGAGGTGGCGTGTTAGGCAGTCAAGTGGTCCAAGGTTCGAGGCCTAGGAAGGGAAAATTAAGGAGTTTTATTTTTGTGCCTGGACAGAAGGAGTTGGCATTGGAAGGGACTCTGAAAAGGAGTGTTCAGGAGAGAAATTTAAGGTGCAGATAAGGGAGAAAATATAGGGATTGGGAGGTGGATATAGTGGTGCCGAATTGGACTCTGAGGGAAGGGAAGTTCGGCTAGGGGCTATATATATGAGTGCCGAATTAAGTTCCTAGGTTAATGCTGAATTTTTGATTCTCTGCTAGCCGAATTTCATCACTTGTGAGAGGCAGACGTTTTTCTAGGTGTGCCAAAGTTGAATCCTTGATATCCTCCCTTCTCAAATTCCCTTTTGGTTCACCACTTGGTTCTAGCCAAATCAATTTTATTTCTTATTTCCCAAGTGTTGTCGAATTGCCTCTGTCGCCTTTCTAGTCCCAAAAGCCGGACTTAAGTCGCAGGATCAAAGGAAGAGTTCTGTAAGAGCTTAGTTGAATTTTTAGTGTTTTTTGTTAAAAGTTGAAGGGCTATCTTATCCCTCTTTGCCGTTACCATGTACTAACAAGGGTGAGGCTCAGCAATCGCAAGCGCGGTAGGTAAGAATTGTTATCAAGGTAGTAAGTATTCTTGATCTAGCTAGAGTTTTAATAAGTGCCCGAATCTATTGTGGCTCATAGGGGTGACTTATGATCAATATGGGTCACTTGGTTATTGACGATATAGGTGTTTGGATGCAGATCTTGAGGATAATTGCCAATAGTGGCAAAGGAAGGGCTACGAGAAAGTAAGGCATGCGGTAAGGTTGCGGTGAGGTTTCGGTTTCTAATAAAGTGCATCTTAAGTTATGATTAATCGTTAGGTGTTGTCAATTGTAGGTTTGTGACTAAGGGGTTTGTAGCATGCAAGGTTACCAGGTGTGTACAAACACTACACACACGATATCGACAATGTCGAAAAGTTGAAAGTGGCTAAATGGGCCCGGTGGGCCCTGAGGCTAAGAATTGATGAAATGGTTTGGTTGGTTATACGAATTGAATTAGTCATGCATGATATATGAATTGGATTTGTTTTGGGCCAAACAGGCTTATGGGGACGTAGACATGTATGTTAGGATTTATAGACCTTAGGCCTAGTTTGAACAACTCTTAAATTCCATAAGACTTAATCTAATTAAACATGTCTGTGAACAAGTCGATGGGTTGGAGTGTGGCAACAGACGTACGCATGTCTAGGAGTGGATATAGGGGCTTGGTACTTGCTGCGCCCTAGTGGCCCACCTCCTCTTTTTCTAGAATCCTACCTGGGCGTAGTGTGCTTCACTTTAGCCGCGAGGACTTGTTGATGGGCCAAAGTTCATAGCTAAAACCCGAAAAGGACCAAATACCCTTATATTTGCAAAATTACTAAATTACCTTTATATTTGTAAATTTACTAAAATACCCCTAGATTGTAAAGTACCAAATACCCTTATTTTGCGAAAGTACCAAAATACCCCTATTTTGTAAAATTACCAAGATTCCCCTATGTTGGAAAATTACAAAAAAATACCCCTATAGGATAGAATTATGAAAATACCCCCGGGTAGTGAAATGACAAAAATACCCCTATGTGATGAATATAAGTTTATGGATGTTACTTGTGTGTTTGATGCATTCATATGATATTCTGCTTAGGATGCATATGGGTGGGAATTATGGTACGGAGGAAGATTTGAGGATTACATGACCGTATGGTATGGATCCAGGATCGCATGGCCGTATGGTATGGATCCACAGAAGGATTTAAGCCCAACATGTGTTTAGCAGCTTTGCTGCAACATTCGATAGTACCGCAACCGGGTTACCCTTGTTGTGTAGCGGAGGGGTGGGTCGAGCTAGAACTCCCCACAGGAGTCATAAGGTTGGAAGGGAAATGGTGTGTGTAGCGGATGGATTTTTGGGGTGGATTTGCATTATTTGTTTATAAATGATACGATATGCTATGATATGAGGTCATTGTGGGCTAAAGCCCAAGACCACCGATTTTGCTAGGACTTAGGCCCAATGTGAATATTTGTATTTGTCTGCCAAGGGTTGTACACACTGAGTTTCGAAACTCACACCTGTTTAATTTAATGTTTTAGGTAATCCCGAATAGACGACTCGACGTGGGAGAGGACTCGGAGGTGGCCACACTACAAGAGGCTTAAATTTTCATTTATTTGTTTCAAAATACATGTTTTTAGTTACTTAATTTTCGGTGAATGTAATAAGGCCTTGTACTCTGTTTTGACTTTAGATTTATTTTGGGTTTTGATACTAATTGTTTATTTAGTTAATAAACCTAAGTGAGCTCTTATGTTCAAATTTGGTTTCTGAAATACTTAAATTAATAAAATGACTTTTTATCTTTAATTAATAAGACTAAAAGATTTTGGGCTTTTGGGCCTTAAAATGTTTTTTTAAAATTAGCAAAACCGTTTTGAATTGTGCCTTTAATGTGACATTCCAGATTCGGGCCTAACTTTTAGGCCGGGTTTGGGGTGTTACACACATTTAGTATGCTTTTGGATGATTTATCCCCTATTTCATATAAAAAGGTGCTCTTAATCCTTTCTTTTCATGTCTTATAACTAGGAAAGAACCCGAGGATAAAAAGAACGAGAAACGCGCCCAAAATATAGTAAATTGGGCCAAAGAAGAAATCGACACAGCCTGGACCAAAGCCCACACGGTTGTGCCTTACTGATCATCTAGAACACGGTCTTACTTCAAGTCACACAGTCGTGTCTCATTAAAGAAATCCGACCGCGGCTTGAAGACCGATCGCACAGGCGTGTTCCATGCCTGTGTCCCTGTCATTGTAAAGAACAATTTCATTCGAATTTGGATACTTTGGGGCAAAGAAACCTATTTCAAAAGCCTATATAAACCTCTTAAGTGTCAGCTGAAAGGGGGCGGTTAACTATGCCAAGGAGCCAGGCCGGAAAGGTTAGATTTGTGGGAATCATTCAAAGATAGCTAGTTGATCCATCTCAAGAAGCCAGAATTCTACTCAAGACAACGGATTTCTCCTTCAATTCCTTCAGGGGGTTTTAGGGATTTCTTATGTTTTATTTTATATTTTCTTTTGAGATGTTTTCTTTATTTATTATTAACTAAACCCTTCAGATACCTGAAGGGGATGAAACCTAGATGAATCTTGTTATTGTTTTCTGAACTATATGATAAATACTTAAGTTTGTTCTTAATTATGTGTGCTTAATTCTTTTGTTAATATTTTCAAGATATTAATTCAAGACAGATGTGCTTAGGTGAAGGAGCAAAAGTCCTTGCTTAAGAGTAGATCTAGCATAATTAAGTGGAGTTGATCGCACGCCTAGAGATAGGGTGATGAGATTTTACCGGATTAGGGTGAAACCTAATATGGGAGTCCATAGATCGATTCACTGCTATACTGGGGGTTATTAATAGAGAAAGATATTTCCATTAATTAACCTAGGGTTAGACGTTATTCGCCTTGAGAGAGGGTTTAATATATGTTAGGGAGTCTTATGGATCAAACTAAGTGAATAAATCGTATGGTTCAGTGTTAGATAACAAGTGAAGTCTAGGTGGATTCTTCCTAAGGGTATCATCTAAATCAACTGAGCTTTTCTAAAAAGTTATCTCTCCAATTTAGTCTTTTTGTCTTTGCGTCTTAGCTTGGTAGTTAGATAATTTTAGATTAAACAACCAATCACTTAATATTTAGGCTAGATAATAGAAAGAAAGTTAGTATTAGTACTTTTAGTTCCTTTGGGTTCGATAATCCGGTCTTGCCCTAACTATAATACTATTTGATAGGTGCACTTGCCTTAAATCGTTATCAGAGTTAGTTTCCAGGTTCGATCATTCTTTTATAAACTTTAAAAACTCGATAGACACACAATTAGCCGGTAGCTGCATGAGCGTACGAACATTCGTGTGGGAACACCGACACGACTACCGGGACCAAGAGGGTGATCTCATGGTCTCGGGCCACTGTTTGGCCAACCAGGCCAGAAGGGGCTAAATGGGCTTACCGAGCTCATGGGCCCAAATCGGCAAGAGGTGATATGTGAAATTGAATGATGGATTGATATGGATGGTTGTATGATTTGATTATGAACAGGCCTAATGGGCTACATGTATATGATTGGGCTTAATGGGCTATATGGACATAAGTGGGCTTAGTGGGCCTTATGGGATTTTAGAAATGCATGCTAGGGTTTTAATGGACTCTAGGCTTAGTTTTGATGACTTCTTAAACAGCATAAAACTTAATTTAATAATCAAACATGTATGTGGACAAGTTGCTAGGGTAGAGTGTGGCAATGGACATATGCATGTCTAGGATTGGATCTAGGGAGGGCTTGGTACTTAAGCGGTCCTAGTGACCCACATTCTCTTCTCTGGAATCTTACATGGTGCATAGTGTCTGTTCACTTTAGCCAACGAGGACATGTTGACAGGCCAAAAGTTCGTAATTTAAAACCCATACCGTTAAGAATTACTGAAATACCCTGAATTGTAAAATTACAGACATACCCCTAAATTAAAAAATTACCGAAATGCCCTTGATTTGTGAAATGACTAAAATGCCCCTATGTGTTGAATGTAAGATTTATGGGTGTTACATGTACATTTGTTGCATTCATATGATATTCTCTTATGAGGATCGCATTCATATGAGGATCGCATGGTTGTTTGACAACTGTGGATCCATCGATGGCTTTCTAAGCCTATTATCTGATAAGCAGCTTTGCTGCAATGTTAGGTAGTACCGTAACCGGGCTACCCTTGAAGTGTATCAGATGGGTGGGTCAATTTAGAAATCCCAACAAAAGTGTTTCGGTTGGACGAAAACGAAGTGTACCGGATGGATTATTTGGGGAGGGTTTGCATTGCATTGCATGTATGATATTATTATGTTATTCTTATGATATGTATGTTGTTTGTTTGACGAGGGTAGTACACATTGAGTTTTCAAAAACTCACTCCCTCTTTTTTTTTTTCTCAGGTGATCCTCAGTAGGCGGTTCGACAGATGGAGGGACTTAGAGGTGGCCAACTAGCAAGACATTTAGACCTGTTTTTATTAATATCTAAATTCTGGATTTTAAGTTTTTTATTTTAAGTTATCTTATTTCGAATTGTAATAAGGCTTTCCCTCTAGTTATTATTCCATTACTTCCACTATGCATTGCAATTTTGAAACGGAACCTAAATTTATTTCTTTTAAGTAAATTTCAAGTTTTTTCTTTGAAAATAATTGTGCTTTAAGATTGAGCTTCTGCTATGAAAGGAAAATTTTACAAGGTAACAGGGAAATGGTTTTTGGCTACACCTCGTTTTGAAAGCAAACTGGATTTTACTTAACTTTTCTCTAGAAGGGTTTTCAATGAAAACAAGGTTTTCGTAAAAACACTTTAATGTGACACGCCGGATTTTGGCCTAACTTCTAGGCCGTGTTTGGGGTGTTACAGATGATATGCAGCCTTGTCTCCCGACATAGAAAAAATAATAAATAATAAAGAGAAAGGTAAGAAAGAGTAGCCGAGGGGGCTATCCGCAACCATTTCACAATGCGAAAAGTAAACAGCTGAACATAAGAGGCTATCTGTGGTTGCTCATTGCGGCTTCCTGTGGTGACTTTCGTCCGTATTTTTAAGTTAAAAATCACCTAAACATCTTCAATTCAACCTCCTAGCTACTTTTACTTCGGAAAGTGATTGCCTTATTTTTTGGAATTTGAGTGTTAGCAAGCCATGAGAAAGGCAAGAACACTCAAAGGAAATTTTCTCTAAAAAATGATGTGAGAAAATGGTGTGTAAATTTGTGTGTTTTCATGAATGAATGAAGGTCCCTTTTATTGTAGATGATCCCATGTAAAAAATAGTAGCTAAACCTCAAAGAAGGTTGGTTGATAAAGATGTGGGAACACTAAAATCTTTGGACGAATGACTAAATCGTAATAAATTGGACTAAATCGAATAGACATAAGAACCTAGGAAGTGATGCCCTTAAGGGAATATCGAGACAAGTAAGGTCAAAAGGTAATCTTGTTGCACACATGTTCATTAGTCATTGATCAATTGGTGAGGTCGAAAGATAAATTAGACTTAAGTCGTTTAAGTTGGTGAAATTGAGATGAAAAGATAAAACAGAGCTACTAAGTAATTTACATGATTTAAGTCCCTTGTCTGAGGTTTGGTGAACCACATTTAAATCAGCTAAAGCCTATTAGTTATTTAATGTTACATTCTTTTTAGTTTAGTCCTTATAGTAGAACATTTAATTTTCTTGCAACCTTACCTTTTTATGAATCATTGTACTATAAAATCATGTGAGTAGCCACTTAGACTTTATTATGTATGCTAGTTATTGCTTAATCACCATCTCATTTGGGTTCGACCCCTTGGAATGCTTCATTTTCCATCGTAATTATAAATATTACAAATGACCTGTACCCTTACAGTAAAACCGAGCTTTAAAATATTTTTTATTAATTAATTTTTTTAATGCGCACATGTTTAATCGGTCGAAGTTGTTGGCATCGTTGCCGGGGAGACGATATAAGATTGAGTAATTTTTAGTGTACACATTTAGTAGAGATATGTAGCCAAAGTAGGATTTATAGATACGACCTTGGTTTCCGTTTATTTTTATTTTGTTGTAATTTTTAATTAATTTTCTTCACTCTCTTATGTTTGTAGGAGGCGTTGTATGACTCGAATCGGTAATAGTGTCTTACGATTTGAGCTAAAATTGAAACGTATCATCCCACATGCAAGGAGGGCGTAAAATTCGAAAGGCATTCCACCTCCACAAAGAGAACGACCTCTCAAGAATCCGCATGGAGAAATTCAACAACCACTACACTTACCTATAAAGTAACATACTTTGTGTGACTATGCGATGCCCATTTAAATGTTGTTTGAGGTAGCATTAATCCCCCGACGATTAATGCTAACGATTTGGAGGATCAATGAATAAGGATCCAAATCAACACCTTAAGTTGCTTTTAACCATTTTTCATACTTTCAAGTATAATGGGGTATCCGATGAAGCTATTCATCTTCAGTTGTTCCCTTTCTCTCTTACTAAAATTGCTTTTATGTGGTTTGATTCACAGTTGATAGATTCCATCAGCACTTGGGAAGAGGTAGCGAGTAAATTTTTCGAAAAGAAGTTTTCTCTGAGCAAAACCATGAAACTTCGTATGGATATTACAAATTTTTGACAATTGGAAGGAGAGTCATTATATGAGGCATGAGAGCGATTTAAGTTGATGTTGCTCAAGTGTCTATATCATGATTTACAAGGTTGTAGTACAACTTGAACTCTTTTACAAATGAACATGATGGAAACTTATGCTCTAGTCTTGATAGAGCATTTGAGGGAGCACTCATGTCAAAGACCTATGCCGAGGCCTACCAACTTATCGAGGACATGTCTATGAACTCTTACATGTGGCCGGCTGAGCGATTGACATATTAGGCCAAACAATTAGTAGTAAACACTGTTGGTAGCAAGGACAAGTACCAACAAATCCTCAAAAGGCTTAATCAATTAGAGATGAGTTCAAGCACGACACAAGTCTAAAACCAAACCAATCCAACCTATTTTAACACAGGACAGGATGATGAGAGAAACAATATGGAGGTTAATTATGTAGGGAATAGAGGATATAACCCTTACTCCAACACCTATAATTCGGGGCGGCGTGACTATCCTAACCTTAGGTGGGGAGGGAATCAAGCTGGACCTTCAAGATAAGGGAACCAAAACTTAACCCTCTCAAACCCAATGCACCCTATGAACCTCCATTACCTTTTAGGGCACCCCCAAGATTAAGAGAGAAAACCCGCCTATAGCAGTGACCCTCCATTTTCGATTTGGAAGAGCAAAGTAGAGGAAGACTTGCATGTAGTGCAAGTTGATTTATGCCAAATCTGAGGTCAATTAGACCAAGTTATGCAATTTTTGCAAAACAAATTAGCCTCTATCATACCTTGCAATACCGGACCTAATTCAAAGAGGGAAGGAAAAGAGCATGCCAAGGCGGTCACCCTTAAATTAGGGGTTGTGGTTAAGGAACCTATCCAACCAATTTGTGGGGAGACGGAAGTTAGTGAGAAGGACGAGAACACCCGCACTCCTAGTGTTGGAATTAGGTAGTAGAGAAGGAAGGACTTGAAACTGAATCTACACAAGTTGAACCAGAAGATAGAGTTGTCCCACCACCACCACCTACCCAGAAGCCCATACCGTTTCGTTTTCATTTAGAGGAAAAGAAAAGGAAAGTTGAGTTTTTACAATTACTCAATATTTTTAAGGCGTTGAATGTAAACCTCCTCTTGTTAGAACATATTAAGAAAATACCAAAATATGCCAAGTTCCTTAAGGATGTTATGTCTCATCAAAAGAAAATAGGGAGAGGAGAGCAAATCACTCTTAATGAGCAATACAATGTGATAGTGTCTAGAAAAGTTCCTCCCAAGCTAAAGGATTTTGGTAGCTTTACCACCCCCATAGAGATAGGTGGAGTGAGTTTTGGGAAGGCCCTATGTAACCTAGGTGCAAGTATCAACCTCATACCACTGTCCATTTATAGGAGGTTACGTTTGGGAGAGCTTAAGGAAACAACTGTCACTTTGTAATTAGCCAAACTATCTTTGGTATGTCCCAAGGGAGTCCTTTAAGATGTATTAGTGAGGGTTAGGCAATTCAGTTTTCTTATCAACTTTATTGTGCTCGACTTAGAAGAGGATATCAAAATTCCCATACTGTTAGGGAGACCTTTCTTGGCCACATCTAGAGCTACTATAGACATGAGAAATGGCGAGTTAACTATAGACATCAAGGGACAAATTGAAATTTCCAACTGCGTTGAGCCCGATTTTAGGTCTAAAGAAGTTTCGCCATCACAAGGGTATGAGCATTAGGTAGTTGAGACGAGACATTTCTGTGCTAAAAAAATTGGAAATTTTATGGAATGGTGTGGTTTTTTAGGTGATTGTGCGCCATGTCAGAGAATCTAGAAGCGAACAAGGATAAGGAGTACTTAACGATTTTTGGGCGGAGTCAATCGCATGTTGAACAAGGGGCGTACCTGGGTGTCATCGACACCAAGGAAGCATCATTTTGGTGGTGTGACTGATCGCCCTGAGTTGAATTTTTAATTGTCGCATGTGGTGATGTAACCTAAAAATTTGTAAATAATTAGATGTTTTGGGCATGGACTCTAAGTGTTTTTGCATGTGATGTAGGGTTTTAATTCATAGTTAATTGCATTTCAGACTTAGGATATAATTTTGATGATTGAGAAGAAAAATGATGATTTTGTAAATGTTTTTAGTGATATTCAATGGAATCACAATATCCAAGGGGGATAGCGCGATTTCTCCAACAATTTCAAGAGAGAACCAAAAATGTTTTAGGTATCACGATATTAGACCCTTAATATCGCGGTATCCCTAGAATTTCAAAAGTAAAAAAATTTAGTTTACACAGTGATATCACGATACCCAAACTTTGGTATCATGATATTTCAGATAGAATAGAATGTGAGGGGTCCAAAAATAGGGGATATCGTGATATCCACTATAGGGTGTGGCGATATCCAAGTCGGGTCAGCCAAACTAGGTATCGTGATCCGCATGTTTTGGATGCTTTTTAAGCTTTCAAACACCCCAAAACCCCCATTCCTCTCATTTCCCCCAAACCTTTCACCTTAAACACCATAAAAACTCTAACTCTTTTCTATTTTATCTCAATCCCCTTTCAAATCTCTTTCAAATACCTTTAAAATCTTTCTTCTTTTTACTTTATTTTTCTTGTTAATTTCTTCTTTTTCAAGTTTTATGTTCATTTTGCTTGGAAAACACGGGATTTCATCGACTCCATCAATAAACCCATTACACGGTTTAAGTTTCCCTTTTCTCCTTTATATTTCATGTGATATTTTTACCTTTTTTATTTTTTATTTTATCTTTTTGTAGTATTAATGTTGATTGATTGCGAGATTTTTGGGTAGTACATGGTTGAAATGCTAAGGGATGACCTAAGGCATTGTTTGTATAGCCTAGAGCCTAAAGGATCAACCTAAAATGCTTCATTATCCATAGTTCTCAATTTTGAGCTTTACATTGCCCCTTCTTAATGAATCTCTGTGATTGAAACCTTGACCCAAAATTGAGTTTGAAACTCAACCCTTCATAGTCCCTAAACTTTGTAATGCACTATCAAATGGATGTCAGACCATGGACATTGAGGGTTAGGTAGGAACATTACATAGGTTTTTTTTTTTTTACAAATGTTCTCAATTGATTAGTGAAGAGGGTTTAAATTAGCTTGTAAGTGATTCTTACTAAAGTTGTGCATAAAAATAAAACAAAAATGTGAAATAAAAAAAGTGAGGATCAAAAGCATTATAAGAAAAAACAACAAATAAATGAAAAATATGCTTAAAACAAGAAAAAGAAAGGAGCACAACATAATATCTCAAAATCATAGTTCACAAAAATGAGCTAGTATCAACCCACCTATTCCACATTGTTGGAGACATAAGGAATGAGAGAGAATGAGAAATAAAGTGGTGAGATGAAACAATCACATTTGGGGAGAATTGGGAACAATGTCAGGTGCTATACTGCCATAGTTCTTGAACCATTTTGAGATGACCTTTCTTTGAACCATGCCAACCTCATCCTCAAAACATTACAAGCCACTAAGTTCTATGTGACCTTGGCATCTCCTTTATAAACGAAAACCAAAGCTTGTGGAAACTTATTGTAAATGAATAAGTTGATTTCTTTCATGCATAGGTACATCATATCTTCATGAATTATTGTGATGAAATAATGTATAAAAATTGATTTTCGTAAACTACCTCTACTATTTGCTCTATAACTTTTTGAACTAAGATAATTTGATCTCAAGGTTACGAGTTTGCAATGCATCAATTTTGAGTTGTACAATAAAAGGACTTGATACATAGTGCATGCCCATTCAACAATGATCAAATAAATTCATTGTTCTAGAGTCACCTTGTTGAATGTTTTGTATGTTTGCTTGAGGAAAAGAAAAGACTCAAGTGTAGGGAAATTGATTTACCACAAATTGATGTGGAAAATTAGGCTTTTTCGACGTACTTTAGAAGCTTTTGCTCAAGCAAAACAGCGTCTTTAGCATATTTTGTTGTCATTTTTATAATTTCAGTTAATAAGTGGAAATGTATCATTTTCACATATTTTATGATCCCAATTGGCCAATAGCGTCATTGGTTGGCCTAAAGTGTGATTGAGTGACATAAGGACGCATTGGAGGTCAAAAACGAGAGAGAATGGCACCAAGAAAAAAAGGGTATCGCCATATCCACACCTTGGAATCGTGATACCTCCAATAGTATAAAAGGGTGAAGACTCCTTTTAGTGGTATCATGATATCCTCTTTGGGTATCACGATATCCAACTCCCAAGAAAGACCCTAAGGTTTGGCACTGCCTGAGGTATCGCGATATCCACTTCTAGGAATCGTGGTACCACCTTTGTCATGGGGACAAACTTGAACAAAAAGGGTAGTTGTTGTCTACCAGGTCCACTAGTAACCCAAGGGTCGTGTAGGGCCAAAAGTAAAAGTCACCAGAAGACACATTAAAACAACTAAAAATTCCCGAGGAGGAGAGACACACATTAGCTTAGTTTTAGGTTTAGTTTTCTCTGCACTTTTTCTAAGGTTTTTATTTTCTCTTCGTCTACCTTAGTTTAGAGTTTATTTTTCTGTATTTAATTCTTGTTCTTGATGTTCTTAGTGTTATTTAAGTTAGTTATTACTGTAGCTAAGGTTTATTTACACTTTCAGTCCTTGCACTTTGCTTTCAAGACTCCTTGAGCTTTAGTTTAATGTATTTCAGTTCGTTTTAGTTTAAAATTATTAAAGCTTGTTCTTTTTATGTTTCGTTCTTTATATTTTCTTAGTAAATGCTTTAAGTTTCATGTTGTTTACATTTTCTTTCATAAAAAATCTCAACTTTCATATTTTTCTTGAGCTTTATTTTTATGAATGTTTTGTCTTCCATTTCCATGTTTATTTCTTTCACCTTGAGCATGAGTAGCTAAACCTTAATGGAGGTTGGTTGATGAAGATGTGGGTAAACTATAATCGTTGAACAAATGACTAAATCATAATAATTTGGACTAAATCAAATAGACATAGGAGCTTAGGAAGTGATGCCCCTAAGGGAATATCTAGGCAAGTGAGGTTGAAAGGTAATCTTGTCACGCACCTATTCATTTGTCCCAAATTAATTGATGAGATCTGAAGATAAATCAAACCTAATTCGTCTAAGTTGGTAAAACTGAGTTCGAAAGATAAAATGGACTACTTAGTAATTTACATGATTTAAGTCCCTTGTTCAAGGTTTGATGAACCACATCGAAATCAGCCAACCCCCATCAATTATTTACTGGATAGTCATTTAATTTTACATTCTTTTCAATTTAGTTCTTAGAGTAGAACATTTAATTTTCTTGCAACCTTACATTTTTATGAATTACCGTACTATAAAATCTTGTGAGTAGCCGCTTAGACTCTATTATATACTAGTTTTTGCTCAATTGCCATCTCTTTTAGGTTCAACCCCTTGGAATACTTCGTGTTCCATCAAAACTATAAATATTACAACTGGCCTGTACGCTTGCAGTAAAACCAGTCTTTAAAAATTATTTTTATAGATTCATTGTTTTAATGCACACATGCGAAGTTTTCAATGGATAACGGAGAATAAACACGATTATGAAGGATGTGGTAAAAAAAGAAATTATTAAGTGGTTAAATGCAAGTATAATTTACCCCATCTTAGACAGTTCATGGGTAAGTCCGGTCCAATGCGTGCCAAAGAAAGGAAGCATGACAATCGTTGAGAATGAAAATAATGAGTTGATACCTACTAGAATGGTTAAAGGTAGGAGAATCTATATAGATTACCAAAAATTGAATAAGGTAACTAGAAAAGACCACTTTCCTTTTCCGTTCTTGGACCAAATGCTAGATAGACTCGCGGGGCGAGACTATTATTGCTTTCTAGAGAGTTGCTCGAGATACAACCACACCCTTATTTCAACCAGACACCACACCTTCTATTCAACCAAAGCAGCACCTCCATTAACCTCACCACCAACAATCAGACACTTCCAACACAACCAACCACACGTCCGCAACTTCCTTCAGCCACTTGTCACTGCATCTTGCTCCAAGCTGCTGCACCCTTCAATCACCGTCTAAGCTACCATTGACCACCCTAAAAAAATAAACGCCCTTTCCTCCTCATCTTATATAAATTTTCATTAGTTTGTAACAAAGGTAGTAACTAACTTGTTATCAAAATTTTTTCATTAATCTAATTTGTTCATCTTTTTGTTGAATAAAATTAAATGTGTTAAATACTTGCTAACAAAATTTGGAATATTATTACTTGTGTTGGTTTTTGCTTTGTTTAGAGTTCAGGTTCTTTTGAGTTACAATATGTCTCAAAAAATAAATTTCATTCTGAATAAGTAATGGCGAGATATGAAAGCATCTTCAAGAAACAACAAATGCTCCCGAAAAAGGATTTAATTTACGAGTTAGTGATCATACTGACTTCATGGAGAGCATTCAAAAAATTGCTGAAGCATTAAATTAGGAAGTGTTTTGTGATGAGAAGCTGATCCTAGATGTTGAGTTAGTTCGGGAATTTTATGCAAATCTGACCTCATCTACTGCAACAGAAGTTATTGCCCGAGGAGTTAAGTTACATCTTAATTAGAAAGCTATTAATTATTTCTTTGACTTACCTAACTTTAAAGATGACTGTTATTCTTCTATATTGGAGAATGTTGAAAAGGAGATGTTGCAAGAAATTCTATAGGAACTCACAATTCCCTGATATAAATGGATTGTGTCAAGACTTGGGAGTCATACTTGTCGTAGAGATCAATTGACACCATTACCAAAGGTATACCTTTATTTCATCTGTGTCAGTTTAATGCGTATCTCACATAGTACCACAATTTCTATGGAATGAATTGTTCTGTTATATTCCAATATGACAATAAAGACTATTCATGTAAGAAAGATTATCCTAAAAGAAATTCAAGACTGTGCTATAAGACGCTCTGGCCCAACATATTTTTTTCTTTGATCACTATACTATGTATGAAAGCTTGTATATATCTAGCTATAGAGATTGAAAGGTATAATCAAGGAACAATTACTGATTCGGACCTTGCAGAGTAGCAGGAGATGCTATCTTTCAGAAGTAGTTTGAACCGATTAATGAAACTGAAAAATAGGAAATTCCTGCAGAACCAGAACCAATAGAGTCGATTGAAATTCTTGACTTGGCAGAACATACTGAACTAATTCCTAAACTAGAAAGGGTAACTCCAACACTTAGAGCTAGCACCATTCCACTGAGTCAACAATCAAATATAATGGACATTCTACAGCACATGCAATGTCAACAACAAGCCTTTTGGAGATACTAAAAAATACAGGATGATTTATTGAAAGATGCATTTAAGAAAATATTTCATAACCTGTTTGTTTTTATGCCTGAATTTCTAGACTTTATATTTAAGCCATGGCCTCCAATGTCAAGGAAGGAACAAGATGACTCAAGTAAGAAAAAGAATGATGAAGCAAAAGATGGGTCAGAAACTGAAGGCTCTACAAATAAATAAAAAAGAGGGGGTATTTACTTTACTTTAATTTCTTTAGAATACTTTAAATTTTAAGATTTTATTTTTAGTACTTTATATCTATATTTTGCATAATAAAACATTAAATTGGAAGCATTAATAAAATTGAGCAATATTTTTTTATTAATTCTTAAAGTTGTCAAAAAATAAGAAGTGTGGTAATGAGAATGAACATGTCTAGGATAGGATCTGTCAAGGAAAGGCTTGGTATTTAAACAATGAGGACATTGTTTATATTTAAGAGGGGGGACCAGAAATTGATTTTTCTTTTTTCTTCAAAAAATTGTTTTTCTATCAAATTATGATTAAGTAAATTTTGCTCAAAAATTTAAATTTTTGTTTAGCTATGTTAAACTTTAGTATAAATAAAGTCCTATTATCTCACTAATTATTGTGTTAGCTAGATTATGATGTAAATGTTTATCTTAATAAAAACGTAGAAGTTAAACCTTGAAATTTTTACTTAGAAAAACTACAACGCCCCGAATTTGGGCCTAGTAGAATTGGGCTTTGGGCTTTGGATCTCAGAAGATTTTTAAGTGAGCAATAAAATGACAATTGGCATGTGGGTTTTGAGGGTTAATGAATTTGAAGTGTCTAAGGGTGTTGGAGATGTCTTGGGATCAAGTAAGGGTATAGAAAAAATTTTGGTTTAAGCCCCAAGGGAATTGTGACTTCAGTTAATAGGCCTTTTAAATAAATGAAGAAGAAAAATCACACAAAAGAGCTTGCGGTGTAGTGGCAAAGTGGCACCACTTAGGGAGCATGGAGGTGGCGTCATTAGCAGGCAAGGGAGTCCAAGGTTCGAGTAGTGGCATGGTATTTTATTGAAGTGTTTATTTTGCAGATTGGATGGCCAAAGTTTGTGTTGGATTTGAACTCTTGCATTGGAGAGTTTGAATTGGTCTTGTGAGATGGTTGTGGAGGAAATTTAGGATGAGATTGAAGAGTTATCAGGGAGAAAAGTTAAGAGCTGAGAAGTGTGAAGAGTTGGTGCCGAATGAGACTTTGGGAGGAAGGTAGTTTCAGCTTTTGGCTATAAAAGGGGGTGCCGAATTCTTTTGAGAGGTTCCTTGGGTTTTCCATTACTTTTCTTTTCTCCCCCTCATTCTGTTTCTTCCGTTGCCGAATTCTTCCATTGCCGAAAACCCATCATTTCTTTTTGTTGAAATCCCTATCGGTGTTGCATTCTTTTTCTTTCTTTGAAAGCCAAATATTCCCTTATAATCGAATAGCCCTATCTTTTTACCGATTCCTTGTTTTTCCTCCATCACAAATTGGTTGCTGTTATCTGGTCTTAATCAAGTTTTAAAAGTTGAATCTCGTGCAATAGCTATCTAGGCCAGAGGATCAAAGGTTGGATTTGGTAAGTACTTAGTTAACCTCCTTTAGTGTGTTTTAATAAAAGCCGATGGGCTATCTAACTTTTTCTTGTTGTTAACCTTGTATTAACAAGGGTAGGGTTCAAAGATCGCAAGCGTGGTAAGGATCGCTACCAAGTGGTAAGTGTACTTGTCTCAATTGTGGATTAGTAAGTGGCCGAATGTAAATGTGGCTTATAGAGGTGACTTGTGTGGAATATGAGTCACTTGATTTTTGATAGTATATGTGTGGGTGCAGATCTATGGGATATTCGTGAATTGTAGCTAAGGAAGGGCTACTAGAACTCGTGGCACACGGTAAAGTTATGGTAAGGCTTCGGTTTTTGGGTAAATATTGTGGTTAAGTGTGTGGTTGATTGGAGATTGGTATTGGTTGTAGGTTCAAGGCTGGGGATAGTGTAGCACGTCACATTGACCAGGTGTGTACATACACTTTACACACGACAAATTGGCGAAAGCCGAAATATCGAAAAACCCAAAATGCCGAAAAGCCAAAAAGCCGAAAGGTTGGCACCGGAAACCACACGAACATGAAAAATTCCTGTGGGAACATCGATACGATTAACAGGGCCAAGAGAGCGATTTCATGGTCTCGAGCCATTATTTGGCCGACTGGGCCGAAAGGGGCTAAATGGGCCTGCCGAGCTCGTGGGCCCAAATCGGCTGGAATTGATATGTGAAAATTAAATGATGGATTGATATGGTTGTGTGATTTGAATAAGATTGGGCCTAATGGGGTATATAAACATGATGGGGTTTAAAGGGTTATATGGACATAAATAGGCTTTGTGGGCCTTATGGGATTTTAGAAATGCATGCTAGGGTTTTAATGGACTCTAGGCCTAGTTCTGATAATTTCTTAAATAGCATAAAGCTTAATTTAATAATCAAACATGTCTGTGGAAAAGTCACTGGGTTAGAGTGTGGCAATGGACATATGCATGTCTATGATTGAATCTAGGGAGAGCTTGGTACTTAAGCGGTCCTAGTGACCCACCTCCTCTTCTTTGGGATCCTACCTGGTGCATAGTGTTTGTTTACTTTAGCCGCAAGGACTTGTTGATGGGCCAATTTTCATAACTAAAACCCGAGATAAAAGAAATTACGAAAATACCCCTGTAAGGTAGAATAACGAAAATACCCTGTAGGGTAGATTTATAAAAATACCGCTGGGTAGTGAAATGACTAAAATACCCCTAGGTGCTTAATGTGTGAAAATGTGTATGTTGCATTCATGAGATATATGTTGCACTTGGGTAGGTTTGATGATACGGAGAAAGCTATGTGGGGATCGCATAGTCGCTTGATGACCGTGGATCCACCGGTGGCTTTAAGCCCATTATATACTTAGCAGCCTTGCTGCAACGTTTGAGTAGCGTCGCTGTTGGTGCTACCTTTGGAGTGTAGGGATGGGTGGGTTGATATTTATATCCCCAAAGGAGTGTAGGGTTGGAAGGGAAATGGAGTGCAGGGTTGGATTTGGGATGGGATGCATTGCTTTCATGTGATACTGACGTGATATGATGTCCTTGTGGGCTAAGGCCCAAGACCACTAATTTTGTTAGGGCTTAGGCCCAATGTGATATTTACATGATGGTTGGATTACCATGTGTCGTACACACTGAGTTTCTGTAAAGCCCCGAATTTGGGCCTAGTAGAATTGGGACTATTGGGCTTTTGGCATGGGAGCGTTTAAAATTTTTGAGAAAAAGAGAACGGCACTAATGCAAGTTGGACCTATTAGGTGAGTGAGTTTGGAAGGTTAGAGGGCTTCCATGAAGTCTTGGGTTCAAACCTGGGCTTTAGGAAAATTTTGGTTTTAAGTGAATAAAACCCTGGGAGTAAGTAAGTAGGCTTTAAGAATAAATTGTGGGAAAGAAATGACACAAAGAAGTGAGTGGTCTAGTGGCAAGGCATCATTAAGGTTGCAAGGGAGCACGGGTTCAAGACTTGGCCCTTGCAATTCTTTTTGATTTCCTTTTAAATAAACTTAGACTTTGGCCCATAGACTTATATTTAGTTGTGCTTGTTTTAATTCACAAAAGGAGCTTGTGTTGTGGTGGCATGTAGCGTCTGGAGCATAAGAGAGGGCAAGGGTTCGAATCTCATTGCAAACAAAAAGGGATATTTATTTTGCTAAGTTGGGACGGCATGTGGTTGTGATGGAATTAAACTCTGCTAAAGGTGGGATCCCACATCAGGAAGCTAGCATGAGAGTAGGCGAGAAGTTGGCTTTAAATAGAGCGATCTATGAGGAGAGTAAGCATACCTTGGTTGGCGTTTGGGCATAGGAGTGTTCGAACCGCGAAATAACTCTAGATTCCTATCAGGTGTGTATTTCGCACTATTTAGCTGTAGAACGGCAAGTGCCGAAATGCCGGTCACACGGCGATGGTAGCCACACGAGCATGCAAGTGCACGTGTGGAAGCTTCGATGCGATAGTTGAGGCCATCTTGACTGTTCTTGTGAGTTTAGGCTGTTTGGACCACGATGGGCCATGTGGGGCCAATGGGCCCGTGGGCCCATAATAATAAATTGTATGATTGTGTAGTAGATATTGGACTGGTCTATGTGAATCTCATATCTGCGGCTAGATTTGGGCTAAATAGGCCACACGAGCGTGTGGGCCCATTTGGGCCGAGAATGGGTCCTAGGCTCATTCGCATCGTTACCTCTGTTTAGAATATCTTGGTTTACAAAATTATTGAAATACTCTCGGTTTGCAAAATTACCGAAATACACTCAGATTGCAAAATTACTGAGATAACCCCAGTTTGGAAAATTACTGAAATACCCCCAGTTTGCAAAATTACTAAAATACCCTCAAATTACAAAATTATTGAAATACCCTCGATTTGCAAAATTACTGAAATACCCTTGTAGGGTATAATTACTGAAATCCCCTAAATGGTAGGATTATCGAAATACCCTTATAGGGTAAATGACTATTTTGCCCTTGTGGGTAAATGACTGACTTGTGCTATGATTTGACTGATTTGACTGTGATCGTATGACTGTGTTTTAATTGACTTAACTGTGGGCTTGTGACTGATAAGCTGTTAATATGTGTTGAAATGGCTGTTGCTAAGCATGGCCATTTTGCATACACGTGTAATGATTGAGCATGACATACACGACATATTGCATGGGTTTGGGACATCGATACGAAGGAAGTTCTGATAGGGTCGCACGGGTCGCATGACGACTGTGGACCAACGGACGGCTTAAAGCCGCGTAACCTGATTCTGGCTCTGTGCCAACCTAAACATGGCTCTGTGCCATCTTGATTGTGGCTTTGTGCCAATCGTACTTTCCTGTGGCTATGTGCCTAACATATATATCGATGACTCTATGTTGATCATATTTACCCAAGGCTGTGTGTCGATTATATTACCGTAGATGATGGATATGTGCCAATTATTAGACCGTTACGGAAGGCTTAAAGCCGCATAAATACTAGCGACTATCTTTGCGATTTTGAGATTAGTTCATAATCAAATGCTAACATTGGGAGTGTAGGGATGGCATGGGTGATTTATTCCCCGTAGGTAGTGTAGGGTTGGATGGGATGGGTTAGCATGCATCACACATTATGCATATGGAATTGATTCTAGTATGGGCTGTGACCCAAATGATATTGTAGTGGGCTTTGGCCCATATATGCTCTGATCTGTACTATACTGTTACTGTTAAAAGGGCTTTGGCCCAGACTATTTAGGTTTTTGTATACTGACTATTACTCTAGTAAGGGGATTACACACTGAGTTTACGTAAACTCACCCCATTTTTATCTGTGCACGTAATCTCTAGCTTTAGGAGGATCGATGCTGTGAGGGACTCGGAGAAGGCCACACACTGCTTATGCTTTCCGTTTTGATTGCTTACATTCAAGTAGTTTGATTTGGGTTGTAATAAGTCCTCCTTAAGTTTTTGGATTTTAACTTTGGGTTTTTTTTACTTTGAACTATACCCGTTTAGAAGTAAATCATGATTTTTCGAAATGTTAACTGCTTTTGAAACAACACTACATTTTTGCAACATTTTCAAAATGGTTTCGTAACTTAATCCTTTTCGGAAATCAATTACTTCCAAAATTTGCTTTCGCAACTGAAAAGATGTTTTGAAAATAAAACCAATAATTTTTCAATGTACCACGTTTTGAACAAGAAGGGTTTTCAATGAAAACATTGTTTTAGAAAAACTCTTTAATGTGGCACACCGGATTCGGGCCTAACTTCTAGGCCGGGTTTGGGGTGTTACAGTTTCGAAACCCACACTCTTTTATTAAATGTTTCAGGTGATCCTCAGTAGATGGCTCGACGTGGGAGAGGACTTAGAGATGGCCACACTGCAAGATACTTGGAAGTTTTGTTTGTTTGTTTCAAAAGACTTTATTTGAATTACTTTATTTTCATTGGATGTAATAAGGCCTTGTATCTCCAATTTCGACCTGACATTTGGGTTTCATTATTGTTTAACGGTTTATTTATTAAACTTGAATATATTTTCTTAAAAGTTTAAACATGGTTTCGAAATAGCTATAACTTAAAACATGGGATTTTATCATAACTTAACAAGTTGTTGGATTTTGGGTTTCTAAGCTTTAAAAGTTTTAACTAAAGCGAAGTCATTTTGAAATATTCCTTTGATGCGACATCACCGGATTTGACCATAACGTCTGAGTCGGGTTTGGGGGTGTTACATTTAGTGGTATCAAAGCCAAATTTCAAAGCTCAGGTTGTGAAATGGGCCTTAGATTTTAGGTTTTTAAAACAAGTAGATTAAAAAGTTTTTACAGGATTCTTGAAGTATGGTTCACCGAGCCCTCGACGTCGAGACAAGTAAGTTTTTCTGTTATTACACTTGTTTAAATTGTTGAATTGTATTTAGATATTGGGCTACTATAAACAATAGGGTCTAAGAGACTAAAGCCCATAGGAAACTTAAGCTTGTAGTGGATTTACGACTGTGAAACAACTTTTAAATTGTGAGTTTCATAAGACATGTGCTTTAAACAGTGGAACTATGAAATAATTTCATAAAATTCCTAATTCTGATAATACGAGAATCAACTATGAGCACTAGAAGAGGTGCAAGGGGTCGTGACAGAGGCCGTGGAAGTGTTAGGGCTGGATTATCAACATCAGGCCACACGTCTGCTGGGGAGGCACCAGCTTCACCAGAGTATGAAATGGTCTAGAAGATAGAGGTCAGAGAGAGGCCACCAACCTCGAGTAGCGGCAACTCGGAATTCGTTACTGATGTGCTGACGCAACAAGTAAGGAAGGTACTAGAGGAGGTTAAAGAAATTAGTGAAACACTTCGGGTTAGGTGCGTGGACTGTAAGAAAAAAAGAGATAGCAGTTCCCTAGGACTACAGTCTCGTTCTGTGAAGCATGTTAAGGTACGTCCAAACTTTTGGGCTTGCAAATATTGCAGAATGCGTCATCCGGGTGAATGCTGGAGGAAGTCAGGAGCGTGTGTCAGACACGGGTCTGAGGAGCATCAGGCTTGGGATTGTTCAATCACCATTAAGTCGGGTATGTTTTGTAGGGATGCGATATGTTGGGTATAAAAACTGTATGCGTGTAATGTTTATCTGCTCCAGTGGGTAGGTTTTTTTGGGTAAGTGTAAAAGGTTCAATTAGAGTTAAAGTGTGTTAGTGTTATTAAAATCAAAGTGCGCAGGCAAAGCATAGTGGTGTGACATGAGCGGTGCAATTAATAGTTAGTTGGAAATTTCGAGGATGAAATTTCTTTAAAGGAGGTAGAATTGTAACGCCTCGAATTTGGGCCTAGTAGAATTGGGCTTTGAGCTTTGGGTCTCATAAAATTTTTAAGTGAGTGAGAAAATGACAATTGTTCAACGGTTTAATTATTAAACTTGAATAAATTTTCTTAAAAGTTTAAACATGGTTTTGAAATAGCTATAGCTTAAAACGTGGGCTTTTATCATAACTTAACAAGTTATTGGATTTTGGGTTTCTAAGCTTTAAACTTAAGTTTTAACTAAAGCGAAGTCGTTTTGAAATATTCCTTTGATGTGACGTCACTGGATTCAGCCATAACGTCTGGGCCGAGTCTGGGGGTGTTACAAAATCTAAGCTTGCATGAATGTTTAAGTCTCTAGAATTGACTTAGTAAATTTCTTGAGGCGAAATCCTAGGAGGCATGGTAATTTGAAAATGATTTAGGAAAAATCTTGTTCGGACCGTTTGAGTCTTTCAAGCCAACCTTAATGAATATTTATGCCTTGAAACTCAACTTTGAGACTCTATGGCCTGATTTCTTTGAACCTTACATTATTGAGTCATCCCTTCTCTAGTATTTATCTTTAAATTATCCCAAACACTAGACTTAGTGTATTTAGAATATTTTTTAGAATAAGTTTGGGGGAGTTAAAAAGATGCCAAAGAAAAACATATGTACTAAAAAATAAAGATGTGCAAAGAACATGCGTATTCAAGTTCAAAAGTAACTGGTGATTTTGGGTTTTGTATTTTCAAGGTCCAAGGTGTAACACCCCTAACCCGTATCTGTCACCGGAACAAGGTTTCAGAGCATTATCAGAACATTCAGAACATTTATCAATTAATTCAAGCAAGTTACTATTCATTCACCAAGGTCATTCATAATGTCCCTTAAATGGACCCTCGAGGCCCAATACGAGCATTAGAATCAAATCGGGACTAAATCTGGAACTCAGGGAATTTTTTTCGAAATTCCAAAATTTTCCAAGGTACAGGGCTCACATGCCCGTGTGGTCCAAAGGACACGCCCGTGTGACCCTGGGACACGCTCGTACTGCAGGCCATGTTCGAAACCAGGTAGCTCTCTGACTTGTGCCACACGGCCATGCCACACGCCCGTGTGCTAGGCCGTGGGGTTAATTAATTAAATTCAAATTAGGTGTAGGTTTCACATGGCCAAGTCATATGCCCGTGTTCTAGGCCGTGTCTCCTACACGGATGAGATACACGCCCATGTCTCTGGCCGTGTGCTTGATCGCTGAAATCAGAGCTTTAAATTTTATAAAAGAATGATCGAACCTGGAAACTAACTCTGACAACGATTAAAGGCATGTGTACCTATCAAACAATAGTATAGCTTAGGCAAGACCGGATTGTCAAACCCAAAGGAACTAAAAGTATTAATACTAACTTTCTTTTTATTATTTAGCCTAAAATAATGTGAGGCTGTTTTAATCTAAATTAATGACGACTAAGCTAAGGACACAAAGACAAAAAGAACGAATTGGGAAATAACTTGAAGAAAAACTCAATTGATCACGACGATACCCTCAGAAAGAATCCACCTAGACTTCACTTGTTATCTAACCTTAAATCAAATGATTTATTTACTTAGCTTGATTCGTGAGACTCCCTAACATATATTAAACCCTCTCTCGAGGCAAATAACGTCTAACCCTAGGTTAATGAGTGGAACTCTCGTTCTCTTATAATAACCCCCGAGAATAGCAGTAAATCGATCTATGGATTCCCATATTAGGTTTCACCTAATCTGGCAAAATCTCGTCGCCCTATCTCTAGGCGTGCGATCAACTCCGCTTAATCATGCTAGATCTACTCTTCAGCAGGGTCTATTCCTCCTCCACCTAAGCATTAAACATGCATAATTAATAACAAACTAAGTATTTATCATATAACTCAGAAATCAAATAACAAGATTCATCTAGGTTTCATCCTCTTCAGGTATCTGAAGGGTTTAGTTCATAACAAAATAAGAAAACATCTCAAGAGAAAACATAAAACAAAACATAAGAAATCCGTAAAACTCCCTGAAGGAATTGAAGGAGAAATCCACCGACTTGAGTATAATTCTGACTTATTGGGATGGATCAACTGGCTAACTTCGAGCGATTCCCACAATTCTGACCTTTCCAGCTTGGCTCCTTGGCCTAGCTCGATGCCCTCTCAAAGGTGGAACTTAGGGGGTATATATAAGCTCATGGAATACGATTTTTTCTCCCTAAGTATCCTTTTTGGACTGAAATTGCTCTTTCCAGCGACAGGGGCACGGCCATGGCACACGCCCGTGTGGATCTACTTCAAACTGTGTTTGGAATTCTAACTTAAGCCACGGTCGTGTAAGTCGGGGGTTAGGCCGTGCTCTAGGTGATCGGCAAGGCTCGTCCATGTGGGATTCAGGCCAGGCCGTTTCGATTTCGTGCTAAGCCCATTATTCCTTTTCCGGCCCGTTTTATGTTCTTTTCATTTTCGGGTGCTTTCCTGGGTATAAGACATGAAAAGAAAGGATTAAAAGTACCTTTTTATATAAATCAAGGAATAAATCATCCGAAAGTAAGCTAAATGCGGGATTAGAATATGTTATAATTACGGTTTATCAAATTCCCCCACACTTAAGCTTTTGCTTGTCCTCAAGCAATTTTCTCAACTACAATTAAAACGAACTTTCCATGATTCATAATTCCTATCAATAATGCCTTGTCCTAATTCATAGATAATTTATACATGGATAATTCAATGCAAAGAGTCCTAAAGATTCAAACAAGATAAGTCATACATTTGTAGCACGAAAACATAGGTGTTTCCCTTCCTCTAAATGATTACCTTTAATTCAAAACCTACAAGGATTGACATCCTCACAAAAGATTCACTCAAATCACTCAAAGTGTTTAAGAGTCAAAATTAAGCACTCATAAGTCGAACCTGAAAAGTTAATCCCATAGGCTTGCCTGAAAATCGAATCTCTAACACTGTAAAATGAAATGATAACAGATCAAAAGGTCTTTGTTAGGGTTGTAACGGGGCTAGGGTTAAAGGTGTGGATAAAGGCTGAATTAGAAGGTTAGAATCGAGATTGAATTGACAAGTACCTTACCTCCAAATTACTGAGATAATAATTACATCAGCTGAGAATAATAATAAACCTACTAATACGAGCTTTTTCTTTTAATATAGACTTTGATTGTGTAAGCTCTCTTTTCATACTACTAATATTGAATATACTTTGTTTTTTTTAAGAACAAACTAATCGTAACAAATGTATTCAACTCATAATATATTATACTTAGGCAACTAATCAAATCATATCTCGATTAAAGGGTAATCAAAAGGAAGGGTAATAACAAATACAAAGAGTTTTGGGTTAATATTAGTGGGTTAGTCAATGAAAAGGTTTGTTCGGATCAACAGGGTTCACTAGGGGTTAATTGTGGAGGTAGGCCTTTTTAGTGGAGTAAGTGGGTTAAAACCTAAGTGCCTTTATCATTTCGGTATATCAAATCATAACTGTGGTCTTGACAGTTATAATCAAGGTAAGTTCTAGAATAATAGTTCAATGTTAACACACTCATAATCAATAAAGTGAGCATGAAAAAAAAAATGTATGCTCTATAAGGCTCAAAATCTAACAAAAATTATGGGTGTTTTTGACATCAACCTCGTAAATTTCAAACTTCAAAGTAATATTTAAATTCGAGTTAAAAGCCTAGAATTTTAAATTTTTGAAAATTAGACTTATCATGTTCGATTCCCTAGTATTCTTCAAATTTAATCATCAATGCACAATTAACTATGACTTATTCAAAAACATATCAATAAAAATCATAAACCATCAGAAATTTCATCTTAATTAGTAATATGAGAAAATTACTTAAGAACAAGATTAAATTCAGGGATTTGAGAATCATGCCAAAAGTTAGGCATTTCTATCTTGAGGGTTTGAGAATAATGAAGAAAGTTAGGCATTTTGTCAAAATAATTATTCACCCCCCACACTTAAGATGTACATTGCCCCCAATGTACAAAGATAGATGATAACATTTAATGGATAAATCAAAAGAGAAGGGGAAAGAATTACTCCCTGAGTTTTGGATGTTTTCCCGGAGGAGTGGAAAATACGTGGCGTCAGGTGATTGTATTGAATTTCTCCTAGTTATGTGTTTGTGTATGTGGAGTGTGCAATTTATTCTGAAAAGTCACTAGTTAAAAATCTTGGTGGCGTAATAGATATGTGTTAGGTATACTCGAATAGTTAGATAGCTAATGATGAAAGTTTGTAATAAATAAATAAATAAAAGTTCAGATTAAAGCCTAAAAATTGAAATTAAAGAAAAGAAAGTTAAAAATAACAAACTAAGAGGACTCAGAGGTCTTCATCATCAGTCGGGTCCTGTGGTGGTGCTGGTGATGAGATATAGAGGTGCTGGCATATTTGTTGAAGGGTGGCCTCTATCCCATCAAAACGTCGAGTATTTTCAGTGAAATACAGCTCAAACTGGTCAAGTCGTGCAGAGATATCCGCTAATAAGGTTGCTGCATGGGATGGCCGTTAGCTCAGAATCGGTGCCTCCTGTGATGGTTATGGGACATCATCAGTAATGTCCTTGGGCTCCCCCTCGTCAGTGGCGGTCACTAATCGGTATTGAGGTGGGCCGGCCCCTTGACGGTGTTTAATCATCCTCATGTGTAGCATCGTTTGGATGCCTTGAGATACCATGTTGCCTATCAGTGTGAGGGAGGTGATCTGAGCCTCAGTGTGGAGGAGGCCAAAGTATCGAGCCAACCTTGTGATGTACGGACCCATCGACAAAATTCCCTTCCTGTGTGCCTCTGTTTGACACTGAATTGTGCATGCGATGAAATATGCCAGGTAAAAAAGATGCCCTTCTGACATGCATGATAAGTAGTAGACATCATGCTTGTTTACTACGCATGTGCTCTCACATCGTCCTGTGATGGTGTGAGCGAGAATGGCGTGAATGTACCTTAGGGGTGGGAGATAGGCTGTCGCCTTAGAGCGACTGGGGTCATAAGTGCTTGTGGTGGGGCCTAGGATGCGCCAGCAATTGAGCGGAGTGCAATGGAGCTGACGGTTTAATCCGGATAGTGGGTTTGCTTCTATAAATTACGGTGTATAAAGTCCTAGTGCTGAACCGAATTGTGGTATGCTCAATCAACGTACCGTGCCCCCTAGGTGGAATTGGATGGTACCCGAATCGTCAAACTGTGCCATCACTGACTGCAAAGTGAAAGTGGTGCAGAATTCTAGTGTGAGCTCTAAGTATGTGGGCTCGATAATTGAGAAAAACTGCTCCCACGGGTCAGTTGAGATGAAGGCTCGAATATCGGTTGCAAGCCTGACTTGTTCTATCATGTCCCAATCGATGCACCTACTGGTGCCTGGGGGTCTATCCCGAATCACCTTGTAATGCTCTTCTTGAGCTGCCTGAGGAAATTTGGCTCAGATGAAGCACTTGCGGAGGATGACCCGGGCCCTTTCTTTTCTTGCTTGGGGCGGTTGTGGATCGCTTTGGTCTTGATGACGACAGTGTACCTGAAAAGTTAGAATATGCCACACTAAATCAAGCAAAATTTTGAAAAGTTAGAATTTTAAGCATGTTCAGTCAGCAGAAAGTGTTTGTCAGCAATGAGCAAAGAAATGTATCAATCATATTAGTTTTTTTTAAAAATGCAAGAATTTATTCCTAAATATTAAAATGAACATGAAATCCAATAAATATTCATGGGAATTGAATTTTTGAGAAAATATTCCTAAAAAACTGAATTTTTGAGAAAATATTCCTAAATAACAATCATGCTTTAATACTAAATCTAAACAAAAGATGAAAATAAAGAAAAGTGCCATAATGTCAAGTTTTAAGTCAAGAAAAAGGGAACCATGGAATTTGATGGTGCGAATCTTTCGAGCACAAGTGGAGCACGGCAGTGGTGTGAGTTTGCAGCACGAACACGGCGGTAGCAGGGGCATGGCATGCGGTAGCACGGCTGTGGTACGGGCGTGCGAGCGGGGTTTGGACAGTTTTTGGAGAAAAAGGCAAGGAGAAGAGTTTTGGGGGGCGGGAAGAGGATGCGGGTGTGGCTGGATTTGGGAGGAAGGATGCTGAAATTTGATTTTAGGTTAGGTTTTAGGAAAGTGACGGTTAAATTTTGTTATATAGGGGAGGGGGCACGGTCCATTACAACGTCCGTGCTCTGTTTTAAAGTGCCCGTGTTTTTCGCAATTTCAAATTTTAGGCGCGTTCAGGTGGATTTACGCGGCTGTGTTGCGTATGACATGCCCGTGCTTGACAAGTCAGTAACCTCGCATGGTCGTGAGACACGGGTGTGTTCTGCCCGGGGTATGTAAGTCAGTAGCTCCACACGGTCGTCAGGCACTGTAACATCCTGAAAAGGGCCTATGCATTTTCGGTTTAATTGTATGAAATGACATGTCTTATGTGTTATGTGTTGGAACGCCGAAACCCCATGGCGCAGCAGAATAAAATTAGATCCGGCGATCCAAACCATGGATCCATGTGTGAGGAGCGAATCGGGGTGAAATAAAGGTTTCGAAATTTACCAAAAACTTCAATCTGAGTAGACAGCGACACCTTGGCAACAAGAGTTTTGATCTACTGTCGAATCAAGCCACAACCTTTTCGATGTCGGCCTCTACGTGATCCACCCGGTTTGACTATGAACGGAAGAAATCTCCAAAACTTTTCTGGAGGGTTGTTTGCTTAACGGCTGCTAGACCTAACAAACAATCTATTAGGTTTTTCACATAAGCTTTGCCTCTTTTAAATACCTTTTATAATGGGTATCCTTTTAATTGGGCCTTTTATAATGGGTATCTTTTCATTGGGCCCATTATTTGGTATCCTTTTAATACCCATTTATAATTGGTATCTCTTGAATGTATCATAAGATTAAATAAATACAATAAAGTTTTTAACCAAAAATATAATTACATTAATTATATCCAAAATTATAATTACATTAATTATAATAAGGATTTTGATAAACTATATTTATTTAAATTTATATATGAATCAAATTCATATATTAATAGAATTATGTTGTCATTATGTGTACAACATCCTTGTACATATAATATGTTCAATATTTGATTACCCAATTAAATTAATTCTTTAATTAATTTAATTCATGTGACAACCAAAAACAATACCAATTATATTTTATTCCGTTCATTTCAACCATAGGGTGTGACCACAGAGGTTCTTGCAACGTTAGCGGTAATACTAGAACGATTCTATTATCACGGACAATGAGTGGCATCTAGCAATGCATCATTGCTACCTAAGTTACAAGAAGTCATGATTCGACATAACCTTTCGTGATTAACCTTTCATACATTAATCCTTAAGTCCTTTATCTCTCGAATGGACACAAGTCATGGAATAGTCACACTTGTATAGTCCATCCCATGTTTCTTGATATCTTGAGTAGACTATGATATACAAATTAGTATGACATCTCATGTCAACTTATTTGAGCATGGCCATGCATTTCTAGTCTCACTCAATCAAGTGGCCTAAGATATTACTCCCATTATGTAGGAGGGACTTATCCTATATTGATCAACCATATCCTCTACATAGATTGTGGTATATCCAACATCGACCTTTATAGAACAACCAATTACGATTATACGTTTGATCAGTATCAAAATATACAACTCACGATGTTGAGATAATAATTGTCTCAAGTCCGAGGATCATATACATATTAATCACTATGAGTAATGTTGTGACAATTACATAATAATCCATAAACATACTCATAACGGGTCAATCCAATATGTTGTTCTCTAACATACATATTCATGCATTGATTTTGACAATCCACATCAATGACAACTCTTTATCATCAATCAACTACATGTTAGTCTTAATGCATTATTGTTGTCCTAGTCAACAATAATACTACGACTAAGGATCTTTTAAGAATAATCATATTATTCTCGGACATTATTATAAAACAGTTTATTTGTATACACGGATAGAAAAAGCTGAAATAATAATGACAATGCTTTATATTAATAAATATGGTAAATAAAGTATGTTATTACAACCATCTCATGATTGATCTTTGTGCATACTCTTACAATCTCCCACTAGCACTAAGACCAATCACTCATATATCTAATACCAAGCGACTTAGTGTGTCGATCATGCTTCTGGCGTGTCGAGGCTTGGTCGAGGATCGGCGATGTTATCATCCAAGGTATTACGCATATCTCTACATCTCCTCGATCGATAATCTCTCGAATAAGATGGTAGCGCCTAAGTATATGTTTGGATCATTGGTGAGATCACGGGTTCTTTAGCTTGTGCAATGGCTCCATTGTTATCACATCGGAGTTCTATAGCATCCGATATGCTAGGCACAACCCCTAGTCCAATGTGAACTTCTTGATCCAAATCGCTTTTTTCTTTGCCTCATTTGTTTGCAATATACTCGACCTCTGTTGTAGAATCAAGCTCTTTGTACTTTGCTTTGAACTCTTCCACTCACAAAGACCACCATTAAGGCAAAACACAAAACCCGATTGCGATCGAGAATCATCCTTGTCGGTTTGGAAGCCGCATCGGTGTAACCTTTTACACTTAACTCTTCCTCACCTCCATATAATAGGAACGTATCCTTAGTTCTTCTTAAGTACTTAAGGATACTCTTGATCGTGGTCCAGTGACCTTCACCGGGATCTACTTGATACCGCTCGTCATACTTAAGGCATACGAGACATCCGGGCGGGTACATAACATAGCATACATGATAGATCCAATAGCGGAAGCATATGGAATTTTACTCATACGTTCTCTCTCTTGTGGAGTTGAAGGACACATTTCCTTCGAGAGTGAAATACCATGTCTCATAGGTAGGAATCCTCTTTTAGATTCTTCCATACTTGAACCTTTTCAATTACTTTATCTATGTATGTGCTTTGGCTTAGACCTAGTAGTCGTCTTGATCTATCTCTATAGATCTTGACTCCTAATATATAAGTGGCTTCACCCAAGTCCTTCATAGAAAAACAACTTCTAACCAAGTCTTAATAGACTGCAAGGTAGGTATGTCATTTCCCATGATAAGTATGTCATCCACATATAGTACCAAGAATGTGATAGTGCTCCCACTAACTTTCTTGTAAACACATGGCTCATCTTCATTTTTGATAAAACCAAACTCTTTGATTGCATCGTTAAAGCGAATATTCCAACTTCGAGAAGCTTGCTTTAATCCATAAATGGATCTTTGTAGCTTACATATCTTTCTAGCATCCTTTGGATTTACAAAACCTTCAGTTGTGTCATATACACATCCTCTTCAAGTTTCCGTTAAGGAAAGTCGTTTTGGCGTCCATCCGCGATTTCATAATCATAAAATGCAAATATGGCGAGCAAGATCTGATGGATTTAAACATAGCTACGGAGAAAAGGTTTCATCATAGTCAACACCATGAATTTGGCGAAACCTTTAGCGACTAATCGCCCTTTGTATGTTTGTACATTACCATCCATGTCTATTTTCTTTTTGAAAACCCATTTACACCCTATAGGTTTAACCCCTTCCGGGTGGGTCAATTAAAGTCCATACTTGGTTTTCATACATGGAATCCATCTCGAGATCTCATGGCCTCAAGCCATTTCTCGAGTCTGGGCTCATCACCGCTTCTTGATAAGTCCTAGGCTCATCTTGATCTATAAGAAGAATGTCACCATGCGTTGTAATGAGAAATCCATATCTCTCGGGTGCACGGCGTTCTCTTAAAGATCTGCATGCGGTGGTTGTGTTTCTATAGCGATGTTTGTTCCTCAATTTCTTGTGGAATTTGGTTTTGTTCAATCTCTCTGTTTCGATGGTATCTTGTGATTCTTGAATTTCTTCAAGTTCAATCTTTCTCCCACTTCCTTTTCTAGAAGTAAATTCTTTCTCTAGGAAGACACCATCAGAGCAACAAAAATTTTGTTCTCGATGGGATTAAAAAATAATATCCTTTGGTTTCTTTTGGATATCCCACAAAAATACACCTTTCAGATTTGGGTTCAAGCTTAGTAGACGTCGGCGTTTAACATAAGCTTCACAACCCCAAATTTTCATAAAAGACATACTAGGACGTTTCCAGTCCACATCTCATATGGCGTATTTTGAACCGATTTAGATGGAACACGATTTAGTGTGAAAGCAAAGCGATCTCAAGTGCATGTCCCCAAAAGGAAGTCGGTAGATCAAGCATGACTCATCATGGATCGAACCATGTCTAACAAAGTTCGATTTCTTCTCTCGATACTCCATTCCATTGAGGAGTACCGGGAGGAGTAAGTTGTGAGACAATCCCACATTCTTTCAAAAGATCATCAAACTCTAGGCTCAAATACTCTCCACCTCGATCGGATCAGTGACTTGATAGTTTTGCCTAGTTGATTTTGTACTTCATTTTTAAATTCTTTGAACTTTTCAAGGGACTCGGACTTATGGCGCATGAGATAAACATACCCATATCTACCGAAATCATCGAAAAGAAAGTAATGAAGTAGTGAAATCCACCTGCTCTCATGTGTATTTATTGGTCCACATACATCGAATGTATTAGGCCCAATAAATCACTAGCTCGTTCACCTTTTCGAGAAAAAGGAGATTTAGTCATTTTTCCCAATAAGCAAGATTCACATACTTCAAATTGTTCAAAAACAAATGAATTCAAGAGACCATCTCTATGGAGTTTGGAGATGCGTTTCTCACTTATGTGGCCCAAACGACAATGCCAAAGATAAGTTTGATTTGAGTCATTTATTTTAGATCTTTTAGTATTTATGTTGTAAATGGGATTCGTTTGATCTAAAATATAGAGGCCATTAATCAATTGTGCCAACCATAGAAAACATTATTGAGATAAAATGAACAACAATTATTCTTAATAATTATCTCAAAACCAATTTTGTCTAAACAAGAAATTGAAATAATGTTTTTAGTCAAATCGGGCACAAAATAACAATCCTCTAAACATAAATCAAGTCCATCTGGCAAAGATAAAGTATATGTTCCCACAACTAATGCGCAACAAACTTTGCTCCATTTCCAACTCGTGAGGTCCACATCTCCTCTAGCCAAAGTCCTACTCCTTTGTAGTCCCCATGCATGTAAGTACAAATATGAGAACCACAACCAATATCTAATACCCAAGAAGTAGTAGTTGATAAATTAATATCAATAACATAAATACCAAGCGGACATTCCGCTTGCTTTAGCCTTCTTGACTTCTTCAAGATAGGCGGGATGCTTTCGTTTCCAATGTCCACCACACCACAATGAAAACAGCTTTCCTTCCTTAGACACCCCACCTTTAGGTTTCAAAGGTCACACCTTTCCTTTTCCAAATTTGGGCTTACCTTTGCCCTTGGGCTTTGTTTGAACTTTGGCCTTTCCCTTGCCCTTGTTATTACGGACCATCGGTATGGGCTTGGGTCCAACCTTTTTCAAGTTGCCTTCAGCAGATTCAGTAACATCTTGAGCAATTGTGGTAGAGTTTTGTCAATTTCATTCATATTGAAATTGAGGACAAATCTGGCTGTAGCTATCCGACAACGATTGTAAAATAACATCGATGGCCAACTCTTGGCTCAATGGAAACCTAAGCTTAGACAAAGCTTTCAATATAGCCAATCATCTTAAGGACATGAGGTCCTACTGGGCTTCCTTCACCAACTTACATTGGAATAGGGCCTTAGAGATATCAAACCTCTCTTGCCGTGCTTGTCCCGATAAAGTTCTTTCAGTGCTCGATCATATCATAAGCAACCATGTCCTCATGTTGCTTCCCGGGTCGAGATTCATAGTGGCAAGCATAAGACATCCAACATCTATCATGTCATCGAGATACTTCTTGTAAGCATCTCTATCGAGTCCTCGAGGCATTAGCGGGTGGTTCATTAGGAAGTGGTTGTTCAATGACATATAATTTCCGTTCTTGTTTAAGGACAATCCTCAAGTTACTGGAACCAATCAAGAAAATTCAAACCATTCAATTTGTCCTTCTCAAGGACCGATCGCAATGAGAGTGTACTAGTGTTTGCACCATAATATATCTACAACAATTAAATATGCATGTGAGTAAATTTACCATTTTTATATCAATCATTTAAAAAGACTTTATTAAATGATATTCCCACTATTTTATTTCAAAATTAATAACCCTCGTATATTAATTTCGGAAAAACTTTCTCAAAAGTATTTCTAGTAGGTTAAGGATCCATATTTCACCACCTCTTAAGTCAGCTTTGGCTTTACTCTTAAGATTATGGTTATTTAGGTAAGCAACATTTGCTAATTACATCATATGTAACTCCTAATATTTGGTGAACAACTCTTGTTCTAATCATCTTATGATTTATCCAATTTACTTGCCTCTAGGTTTCTAATCCTATTAGAGTGACCTAGTTAAGCCATTAACCAATTTTTAAACCAAATAATATCACTTGTTTATTCTTCGCGTTTAACCAAGATAAATACTAGTACTTCGCTTTGGCGATAACCTACATAGTATTGATCGAGGCCTTAACGAGGCAAAATTGGAAGGCCATATTGACTTAATATTTTAATAGAGGGATTTTATTAAGGTTGTTGCATCTCACCAATTATGGTCTACTTTAGCCCATTTAGTCTTCTAATCGATCTCATCAATTAATAGGGTTTATTATTATCAAATTTTAATATATTAAAATTGGCATGCTTTAGACATCCATAGCATCTCATACATGAATAAATAAAGCAATAAATAAATGCAATAGTTATAGCCCATAATCTAAGGTGGTTCAACCCAAGCCAATGGGAGAACCAAAGGAACCCTAAAGGTGTAAGCCATTTCACAAGCTATCATTCACAATCATTGTCCCACCTTCCTTCTTGTTTGGCCCACAAAGAACTTTTCCAAATTACAATATGCACGAAACTTCGTTTTACATACGAGGGAATAAGATGAGAAGAGAAATACAAGAGAATAATAGTAAGGCACGACACGACACGCAGTCGTATTTTTTTTTTTTTTTAAAAAATACAACCTTTTTCTCGAATGGGTCATTGGGCTATAACTATGCATTTCAAACACCGTGCATGTCAAAAATAGCATACATAATTCAATGTTTTTTTTTTTTTTTTTTTTTAAGGTGAATTATAAAATATCCTTTCAACCTTTTTGTGGCCCATCAAGTTTATAAATGTCTTTTATTAACAAAATATACTATAATAAGAAGATGGGGCTAAGGCGGTCGGAGGAAGCGGTCGAAGGCCCGCGTCGAGCCGCCTCGCATCCCCATCCCCAAAATAAGAGATGGGATATCATGGTAGGAGTTGGGGTGCGGGGCGGAGCCCCCGCGCAGTATGGGACTCAGGGTGCGGGGCGAGCCCCGCAGTCTAAACCGCATATCCCGGTCAAATGAATCCTCACGATTTGATAACTTTTATCAACGAGATCGTGTTTTTAGGATTTTAATCCTTGAGGTTTCATATCGGAACAACCCTTGTTCCACTAGCCGATTAACTCTTATCGAAATTGTAAATACCATCGTCGCATCATTACGGATTTATTAACAATAATAACATAAAATTGAATAAGCCACAACACCATGATTAACATTTAATCGCTTATCGAAAGAACGATTATCGAGTTATGCTTAAACGATTTAAACAATCGAAAATACAATAAGATCAAAACATGCATCTCATACAATTGCATCACCCAAGTATTTAAACCCGAGTTCAGATCACACAAGTGGCTCGATACCATCGTTGGAACGCAAAACCCCATGGCGCAGTGAGAATAAAATTAGATCCGTGATCCAAACCATGGATCCATGTGTGAGGAGCGAATCGGGGTGAAATAAAGGTTTCAAATTTACCAAAAACTTCAATCTGAGTAGACAGTGACACCTTGGCAACAAGAGTTTTGATCTACTGTCGAATCAAGCCACAACCTTTTCGATGTCGGCCTCTACGTGATCCACCCGGTTTGACTATGAACGGAAGAAATCTCCAAAACTTTTACGGAGGTTGTTTGCTTGACGTACTGCTAGACCTAACAAACAATCTATTAGGTTTTTCACATAAGCTTTGCCTCTTTTAAATACCTTTTATAATGGGTATCCTTTTAATTGGGCCTTTTATAATGGGTATCTTTTCATTGGGCCCATTATTTGGTATCCTTTTAATACCCATTTATAATTGGTATCTCTTGAATGTATCATAAGATTAAATAAATACAATAAAGTTTTTAACCAAAATATAATTACATTAATTATATCCAAAAATTATAATTACATTAATTATAATAAGGATTTCTATAAACTATATTTATTTAAATTTATATATGAATCAAATTCATATATTAATAGAATTATGTTGTCATTATGTGTACAACATCCTTGTACATATAATATGTTCAATATTTGATTACCCAATTAAATTAATTCTTTAATTAATTTAATTCATGTGACAACCAAAAACAATACCAATTATATTTTATTCCGTTCATTTCAACCATAGGGTGTGACCACTGTAGGTTCTTGCAACGTTAGCGATAATACTAGAACGATTCTATTATCACGGATAATGAGTGGCATCTAGCAATGCATCATTGCTACCTAAGTTACAAGAAGTCATGATTCGACATAACCTTTCGTGATTAACCTTTCATACATTAATCCTTAAGTCCTTTATCTCTCGGAATGGACACAAGTCATGGAATAGTCACACTTGTATAGTCCATCCCATGTTTCTTGATATCTTGAGTAGACTATGATATACAAATTAGTATGACATCTCATGTCAACTTATTTGAGCATGGCCATGCATTTCTAGTCTCACTCAATCAAGTGGCCTAAGATATTACTCCCATTATGTAGGAGGACTTATCCTATATTGATCAACCATATCCTCTACATAGATTGTGGTATATCCAACATCACCTTTATAGAACAACCAATTACAAAGTTACGCTTTTGATCAATATCAAAATATACAACTCACGATGTTGAGATAATAATTGTCTCAAGTCCGAGGATCATATACATATTAATCACTATGAGTAATGTTGTGACAATTACATAATAATCCAATAAACATACTCATAACGGGTCAATCCAATATGTTGTTCTCTAACATACATATTCATGCATTGATTTTGACAATCCACATCAATGACAACTCTTTATCATCAATCAACTACATGTTAGTCTTAATGCATTATTGTTGTCCTAGTCAACAATAATACTCGACTAAGGATCTTTTAAGAATAATCATATTATTCTCGTGACATTATTATAAAAAAAGTTTATTTGTATACACAGATAGAAAAACTGAAATAATAATGACAATGCTTTATATTAATAAATATGGTAAATAAAGTATGTTATTACAACCATCTCATGATTGATCTTTGTGCATACTCTTACAATATGAACATTTTTGGAAACCTGGAAATGTATGGAAATGTTAGGTTTAAAAGAGGAAAGTGAACATTTTTGGAAACACTGGAAATGTATGGAAATGTTAGGTTTAAAAGAGGAAAGTGAACATTTTTGGAAACTTGGAAATGTAAGGAAGTGATTTAGAAATGATTCAAAAGAGGAAAGTGAACATTTCTGGAAACTTGGAAATGTAAGGAAATGGCAAGTTTAAAGAGAGAAACGAAAATTTTTGGAAACTTAGAAATGACTTAGAAATGTCGAGTTTTAAAGTTTAAAAGAGGAAATTAAGGCCAGGTGGCCTTAAGAGAAAAAAAGTATGTGAAATTTTACACGCAAACAGGCTTGGAAAAGTGGCCTGGAGATGCCACTTAGGGCCTCTGGAAATGGCGCCACATGCAAGGGGATTGGGCCTAAGTTCGAGTCACAGGGAAAGCAAATAAAAGAAATTTTATTTTGCTTCCAGAAAAAGTGGGGTGGACGGCACAAGGCTAAAATTTAGGAGCTTTTATTCTTTTATTTTTAAGAGATAAATAGTGGATAAATAAGGGATAAATAATGGATTTATTTTAGATTATTTTCAAGAGATAAATGAGGAATTATTCTTTAATTAGGAAAATAAGGGAGAAGTGATGGCCAAGTAAGGGACTTTGAGTTTAATAATTTCGGCTAAGTAAGGATAGTTGCTGAATTATCTTTTATTTTAGGAGATAATTAAAGAGATAAAGGTATCAAAATAGAAGAGTGATGGCCAAGTAAGGGATTTTAAGTTAGTAAATTCGGCTATATAAGGAAAAGAGGCCATTCATCATTCTTTCTCTCAACCCTTCTCTCTGCCGAATTTCCTAGAGCATTTCTTCTTCTTCTTTTTGTTAGCCAAAGCCGAAAATTCAAGATATCACCCTTAGCCAATTTCTTTTCTTTCCAATCCATCAAAAGCTGAATCTTTGAGGGGCTTCAAGCATAGGTGCTATCGATTTCTTCAAGAAAGGGTAAGAACAAGTTTTGATTTCTATTCTTTTCTTTTAGATTTGTCGAAATCTAGGACTAATCCCATCAATATTCTTATTTGCTGAAATTTGGAAGGATTCTTTCGGGATTTTTGCCATAGTCGACTATAAAGGAAAAGATCTTCGGGATTTGACCATCAAGATAAGTCATATCTGACATTCGGCCAAGGGCCATTGATTGTGATTAAAGGTTAGAAGTTGATCTAACATGTGGTTTTAGGGATTTCGTGAAGCTATAACCAAGGGATAATTTCGGATTTAAGATCCTTAAGGTAAGTGACTATGAATATTCGGCCAAGGCCTATTTTAGTAGTTAGATATATTTTTATGTGTTTTAAGCCGAAAACTAACCGATTCAAGGGATCTAGTGATTAGTCGATTTCAAAGGGGAAGAATACAAGTTTCTGGGATTTGATTAATTATCAAATTGGCAACAAGGTAAGTTTTAGTATACTAATCCTACTAGGAATTGGATTTATGGCCGAATGGCTTTTTATTAAATTAGTAAGTGATTAATCAAATGTAGGGATTAAGGATCTAAGCGATAGATCAGATTTCAAGATCTCAAGGTGTAACAGACCAATTTTGACCCAAATCGGAACGGTGGTTTCGGGACCACGAATCCGAGCCTGAGAGATATTTTAATATTATATTTTGTGTTTGTTATATGTGATTTAGTGAGTGTGAAAATTTCGTAGAAAAATTTAGTCGTTTAAGTGCTCAATTTGATAAAAAGGATTTAATCGAGAAAAGCGCAAAAGTTGCATGCTAAAGTGAAGAGTACTAAATTGATTGTGGCTTTTTAAGTGGGTGTACCAAAAGGGCAATTAGCCCATTCACCATAGTAAGGGACGGCAATGGGCTTTTATAAGTCCAAATTACATGTTAATTTAGTTTATTACCAAGTTATATTAGAATATTAAGTAATAATGTTAAATTATATGTGAAATACAACATTATTATAATAAGAATGAGTGGGAAGAAAGAGAACATCACATTGTTCATCTTCTTGGCCGAATTTTTGAGGAGAAAAACTCCATTGTTGGAGCTTGAAGTTTCGGCAACTTAGAGCTTGATTTGGGGTAGGTATTTTGCTTAGTTTTTGATAAATTTTACGTTTTTGAGATCGTTGCTTCGTATTTTACCCGACCCATGTCTAAATTTTTGAAAATACTATGTATGTAGGATTCGGCCATTAACAAGCTTGGATAGTTTTGATGTTTGATGATTTTAAATTAAATGTATGTTAAAGATTTACAAGTTTTGTATTGGGATTTTTGGTAATTTTGAGTATATAGGGCTAAATTGAAAAGAATAAATTTGTGAAGGATTAAAATGTCAAATAAACGAAATGCATGGACACATATGGCCATAGGGGATATTCGCCAAGCTATAAAGTTGGAAAATTTTGCTTATTTGGTGTTTTGTGTAAATTGGACCAAATTGTAAAATGGGAAATATTAGGGGCAAAATGGTAAATTGCCCATTAGGTGTGTTTTGAGACAAAATTGAGATGAAATGAGATTAAATGAGTTAAATTCTAATGTGTTTTAGATCAAGAGCAAAGAAAGACAGAATTAGACCGGGGAAAGACGAAGGTTCTCGAATAAGCCGATTCGCATGACGGACTATCGACAACCGAGAGTAAGTCCTTTAGCTAAAATATGTCAATAAATTAATTATGAATTTAGTGAATGATGAATTGTGGAAATTTAGAGTATAAATTCATGACATAGCCGAATGTGAATGTATAGTATTGAAGTGAATTTATTTGGCTAATGCAAGTTGAATAAGTAAGTTCTTGAGCAATCTTATGTTTTCGTGTTATTTACTTAATCTAATGAATGATAGAATTTGTATGAGTTTGGTGTAAAACCATGAGTTGGCCGAATGTGATGATGATGGATTAATGGACTGATTTCAAATATATTAAATGTAATGTGAATAAATGCATATGGTTCGATAAGTGACGATGAAATGTGAAAAGCATGAAAAACTATTTTGACATTCGGGCTTTATGCCTAGCGCGCCCTCGTGCCGGTGACATAATCGGGCTTTATGCCTAGCGTGCCTCGTGTTTGGTGACATAATCGGGCTTTATGCCTAGCAAGCCTCGTGCCGGTGTTATTTGTCGCTTTTTTACGCCTAGCGTGCCTTGTCTGCCGGTGTTACTTTTCGTGCTTTTACGCCTAGTAGGCATGATGCCGGTGATGTATTTTACAAAAGAGAAATCGAATCGTGGATCAAGACAACTTAATGATAATTTAATTGAGTATATGGTTCAGGTAAGCATGTAAGGTATGCTATGCTTTATATCATTTGGGTCGAATTAATATTATGAGAATTGTGATATATATATATGTTTGAAGTTAATATTGATGGGTGTAATATGATGGAACTCTAGTTTAAAATGTGCTATTATGGAACAATTGGTTTTCAAGTATAAATGTTAAGAAAGGAGATTTTCGTACGGGATGCTTCTATGAACTTTAAGAAATGCAGGTTGAAGGAAGTGATTCCAAGATTTACTTGGGTTAATGAATTAATAGTATCTGGCGTTGTATAAATGATTTACTTAATTGCCTATGTGAAATGCCATAAATTGATTGCTTTCATTTCGTAAATAATTAAATGTTTTATTATCATGAGTTAGGACTTACTAAGCTAGTAAGCTTAATTATGTGGAATGCTCTCCTTTGTTTTATAGATTTTGGTCACGTTACGGGCTCGTGAAGGATCTTCAAGAAGTCGTCCACACTATCGCCTTCCTTTGGTATTTTTGAAAATTTGGTTACGAATTAGAAGGCATGTATAGGCTAGATGAAGTTTTAGAAACATACGATGTTTGACTTTGTACATGAATATAGCCATGCGAAGATGGCTATTTCCTTTGGTTGTGTATCGTTTATATGTTAAAATTTTATAACTTGCTCGTTCGTAAATGTATGTTTTAAACTTGATCATGGCCTAAATTACATATTGGATTGTTTTTGGTATACATATATATGTATGGTGAAGGCATATATTTAAAAAAAAAAAAAAGGGATTCTAGTTGACAGCAGTGATGTGATTTTGAAAAATCACCAAAAATAGGATAAGTTGAATTAGAAGGTGAATGAGGTATAGAATTAAAGCTTATTGTGTCTATTCCGATATGAAAGAAACAGAGTAGGCAAAGGAGTTGTATGTTATGAGATATTTAAATTTTAGTGAGACCTGCTCTGAATGAATTCGTGAGTCACTGTTCTGTTTTGGAAAAATTGTCAAAAATTGTACAAAAATAATTAGGAATCATAGTTTATATGTGTAGAACTCTTAATGAGTCTATTTTTCATTGGTATAAACAATAACAGTATATGAAATTTTTGCAATGAGATAACTGCATTTTTGTAGAGACAGGTCAGAATTGTCAAGCTGTGTAATAAGGGTAACTTTGATGAATAAACTGTACTAATTGGCCATATGAAAAATTCTGGAAAAATTATGGTGAAAATTTATATGAGTCTAGTTTCAAGGAAAATTTACGGATCTAAATTTTGAGTTCTGTAACTCGAGTTATAGTCAAACTAGTCGGCATGACACAGTTTGACAGCTTTAAATTTTTATGTCCTGAACTTGTAGTCAAGTCTAGTAATGCCTCTTCCTCAACTCCGGCGATGGTCTCGGGTAAGGGGTGTTACACAAGGAATTTGCTAAGCGAATCAGGTGTGTACCCCACACTAATCTTAATAGATTTATGGCTTAAACTTGATATATGTGTTAATATGAAAGTGTAAGAATGTGGCTAAGGTACCATGATATGGTACAAAGTACTCAGGTACGTTTCCTACTCCTACTAGGATTATGAAATATGTTATATTTAACATGTGATAAGTAATAAGAATGTGAAATTTGGCATGTTAATGCATAATATGTATGATATGGGGCATATGGGTTATTGAAAAGGGGAAGTGAATCTGGTGACCTAAGACCACGAACACGGTGACCTAAGACCGTGGTATCTGAATGTGGTGACCTAAGACCACAGAAATCTGAATGCGGTGGCCTAAGACCGCGATATCTGAATGTGGTGACCTAAGACCACAAATGCGGTGACCTAAGACCGCGATATCTGAATGTGGTGACCTAAGACCACAAACACGGTGACCTAAGACCGTGGTATCTGAATGTGGTGACCTAAGACCACGATGAATCGAATTGCGGTGACCTAAGACCGCGATATCTGAATGTGGTGACCTAAGACCACAAATGCGGTGACCTAAGATCGTGATATGGAGTGTAGCGGAAGGAGGGTCGACTTAGTAGTCCCCACGGTGTACAGGTTGGTACGGGGGAGTGTAGCGGATGGCTTATTAGGTTTGGGTTTGGGAATGCATCATAATTTGTATGCTATGATATGAATGTGTAATATTTGTTATGCCTGATTCTATTATGATTTAGTGTTGTGTACACATTGAGTCTGTTGACTCACCCCGTTGTGGGAACATTTTTCAGGTGATGGACCGGGACGGCAGGACTTGTGGAGGCCATGCTCAGCTTGAAGTTTTATTTGATTTGGACATTTTATTTCATTTAAGTACTTTAAAATTATTTGGGTTTTTATTTGATGTAATAAGGCCATATTGAACTCTTTTATTTCGATTTTGTTTATTTATCATGTCATGAACTTTTTGTTCATTAAAGACTAAGCAAATTTAATTTGAAATAAACTTTAAATATTTTGTCACTTGAAATAAATGGGTTTTCAATATAAAACAAACTTGTTTTCAACTCAAGCCCAACCCAAAAATAATTTCTCTCTCCAAACACACAGTTTTTCCATGGTAATAAAAGAATTTTGAACCGGTTTTCTTTGAGGAACATACCAGATCCGGTCAAGGCTCGTGGGCCGGGTTTGTGGTGTTTCAGGCACGGCCGTGTTTGGCCCGTGCTTAACAAGTTAGTAACCTCGCACTGGAGGTTGACACGGGCGTGGTCTAGTATCGCAGCCCGTGTTGGAAAATCATTCGTCCCTATTTGTGCATGGCCACTGGCACGTCCATGGTTCGTCCCCTGTCTTCCACACGGTCATGGGCACGCTCGTGTTCAAAGTCGTGTGGTTTTAAAACCTGCACTTTTAGTAGACTGATTTAGTATGAAGTTTAGATGCTGAATAAGAATAAGAATAAGAATAAAATGTTAGTGAATTAGTGCTCGGGTTGCCTCCCGAGAAGCGCTTGTTTATAGTCTTAAGCTAGACTTTCCCTGATTTCGGTTCTAAAAGAAGGTTCATGGAGCAAAAGCTCCTCTCTCATATTTCCAAAATCAACACCATTATAAATTTTGAGTCGGTGACCATTTACCTTGAAGGTGCCCTTATGGGATGAGTTACCTTGATTGTGCCATATGGGAAAATTGTTTTGATCATGAATGGTCCTGACCATCTTGATTTTAGCTTTCCCGAAAATAGTTTAAGCCTTGAATTGTATAACAGAACCAAATCCCCTACTTCAAATTGTTTTGATCTTTTGAGACGGTCATCATGGCGTCGTTTCGTTGCCTCTTTGTATAATTTTGAATTCTTGTAGGCTTCAGTTCTCCATTCGTCTAGCTCGTTCATTTGTATCATTCTTTTCTTTCCTGCAATTTTAAGATCAAAATTCAAAAACTTTATTGCCTAAAAAGCTTTGTGTTCTAATTCGAAAGGTAGATGACAGCTTTTCCCAAAGTTTGTATGGCTATGTCCCCTAGAGGAGTTTTAAATGATGTTCTATAGGCCCATAAAGCATCATCTACTTTTATTGCCCAATCTTTTCTATTTGATTCAACCATTTTTTCTAGGATGCGCTTAAGTTCTCGGTTTGCTACTTCAACTTGCCCACTAGTTTGAGGGTGATATGGGGTGGTTGTCCTGTGGTATACTCCATATTTCTTTAGAAATTTTTCAATTTGAGTATTACAGAAATGAGTACCCCTATCACTAATGATGGCTCTAGGTGTCCCAAATCGGGAAAATAGTTTCTTGAGAAATTTAACTACTACCCTAGCATCATTGGTAGGTAAAGCTTCCGCTTCTACCCATTTTGACATGTAATCAACTGCCACTAGGATGTATTTATTTCCAAATGAACTAGGGAATGGTCCCGTAAAATCAATACCCCATACATCAAATATTTCACATGATAACATATATGTTTGAGGCATTTCATCACGTTTAGAAATATTACCTGTTCTTTGGCATTTATCACACGAAGTAACATACATGTTGGCATCTTTGAATAGAGTGGGCCAATAAAAACCTGATTCGAGTATTTTATGTGCTGTCTTAATGCCACTGTAATGTCCTTCTGAAGGTCCTGAATGGAAATGTTCTAGAATTTTACTTGCTTCTGCCTTTGTAACGCATCTTTGAATTACCTGATCTGCACATATGGGAAAAAGAAAAGAATCTTCCCAAAAATAGTTTTTCACATCAGCAAAGAATTGCTTCTTTTGGTGATGTGTTAGTCTTTTTAGCAAGATGTTAGTTGCTAAATAATTCGCAATATTTACAAACCAGGGTACCTCAGAATGTTTTATAGAAAAGAGCCGTTCTTCAGGAAACGAATCATTTATCTCATTTTCTTCGAGCTCTCTGCTATGTGGATTCTCAATTCTGGAGAGGTGATCTGCCGTAAGATTCTCAGCTCCCTTCTTATCTTGTATTTCCAAGTCAAATTCCTGTAAGAGTAAAATCCATCGTATAAGTCTAGGTTTTGCATCAGGTTTGTTTAAAAGATAACGAAGAGCTGAATGGTCAGTGTAAATGACAACTTTAGACAATATTAGATACTGCCTAAATTTATCAAAAGTAAAAACTACAGCTACCAATTCTTTCTCTGTGGTGGTGTAGTTTTCTTGTGCGGGTGTTAATGTTCTACTAGCGTAATAAATTGGCTGAAAATGCTTGTCTCTTCGTTGTCCCAAAACTGTACCTACTGCAAAATCACTTGCATCACATATTTGTTCAAAGGGTAAGTTCGAATCAGGTGCAATTATAATCGGGGCATTTATTAATTTATCCTTAAGGACATTAAATGCATCTAAACATTCCTGATTGAAATTGAAAGCGACATCTTTTTCTAGTAATTCTGTCAAAGGCTTAGCTATTTTAGAAAAATCTTTAATAAATCTTCTATAAAACCCTGCATGTCCTAAAAAGCTTCTAATAGCCTTAAATGAACTAGGGGGAGGTAATTTTTCTATGGTTTCTACTTTTGCTTTATCTACCTTAATCCCTTTACTAGAAATCTTATGTCCTAATACAATCCCTTCTTTAACCATAAAGTGGCATTTTTCCCTATTCAAAACAAGATTTGTTTCCTCACATCTCATTAGAACTCGTTTTAAATTTTTAAGGAAAAGATGGAAAGAATTATCAAATACTGAGAAATCATCCATAAATACCTCCATGATGTCATCCACAATTTCGTCAAAGATTGCCAACATGCAATGCTGAAAAGTAGCAGGAGCATTACATAATCCAAAAGGCATTCTACGATAAGCAAACGTACCATATGGGCATGTAATTGTTGTCTTCTCTTGGTCTTTAGGAGCTATGGGGATTTGGAAATAACCAGAGAGTTCGTCCAAGAAGTAGTAGTACATATTCCCTGATAGTCTTTCTAACATTTGATCTATGAAGGGTAGAGGGAAGTGATCTTTTCTGGTGGCATCGTTCATCTTTCTATAGTCTATACAGACTCTCCAACCTGTAACTGTTCTTGTGGGGATTAACTAATTCTTTTCATTGGGTACCACCGTTGTACCTCATTTCTTTGGAACTACCTGCACAGGACTTACACAAGTGCTGTCAGAAATAGGATAAATTATTCCTGCATATAGAAGTTTAATTACCTCGGATTTAACCACTTCTTTCATGTTGGGGTTTAGCCGTCTCTGGGGCTGCACACACGGCTCGTGTTCTTCTTCCATTAGAATTTTGTGGGTACAAAATGATGGGTTTATACCCTTGATGTCAGTGATTTTCTAGGCTTGTATTCTTTTTGCTTGGGTTATAGTTCTGAAGAGATAATTACCGGTAGCGTAGAATTGTCCCCGAGGAATGCATATTCTAAGTGTTTTCGCAACTGTTTCAATTCCAGACTGGGTGGCTCATCAATGGAGGATTTCTATTTTATTTCGTCATTGTTTCCAATGCTTTCTTCTTTCATTTGTCTGAATAACAATGTATCCAAGTTTATCTCATCGCCTTTATCTTCTTCCCCCTCTTCTTGAGTCAGGCACAGTTCCATCATGTCGTTATTTATGATTTCCTGTAATGAATTTTGAATGATATAATCAGTAGTATCGACAAAATAACAGGAATCATCTTGGTCTTTAGAATAATGCACGGCATCATAAATTTGAAAGATAATTTCTTCATCGCCTATCCTTAATGCAAGTTTACCGTCACCTACATCAATAACGGCTCTAGCAATCACTAAAAAGGGACGCTGTAAAATTAAGGGAACATTAATGTCTTCCTCCATGTCTAACACAGCAAAATAAACAGGGAAAATAAATTTATCAATTTTCACCAAGACATCTTCGATAACCCCTCTAGGATATTTAATGGATCTATCGGCTAATTGGATACTCATCCTAGTGGGTTTTGTAAGGCATTAAATTAATACTAGCACCTAAATCAGCTAATGCTTTCTTAATATTTAAGCAACCAATTAAACAAAGGATAGTAAAACTTCCTGGGTCTTTTAATTTGGTTGGTAACTTGTTTTGGAGGATGGCTAAGCATTCTTCATTAAGTTCCACCGTCGACACTTCTTCAAGCTTCCTTTTATTCGTTAGGAGTTCCTTTAAGAATTTTGCGTACTTCGGCATCTGTGAAACGGTTTCAACAAAAGGTAAGTTAATATGTATTTGTTTAAAAAGTTCAAGAAACTTACCATGTTGGGCATCTAATTGTTCCTTCCTTAACTGTGCTGGATATGGGATTTGTGTTTTACTTTCTTTGCGAACTGGATTTACATCCTCAACTCCCTCATCTCTTGCTTTGTTATCTTCGTGTGGGATTTGTCTCTTTGGTTCGACTAATTTCTTTCCACTTCTTAATATAACTGCTTTTACCTATTCTGTGCCTTTAGAAAAAAATTTCTGCCAGTATCTCACAAATCATTTCAGTAAGTAGTCCAACTGACTTATTAAGCTCCCCGAATAACTCAGTAATTTTTTCAACTGACGCTTGTTGATCTTTAAGGGTTCCTCAGTATCTTGAAAACAGTCTTCTGTGTCTGCCATGAATTTTGTCAGCATCTCTTCGAGGTTTGGCTTCTTCTCTTGTGGATATGGCTAATTTTGGAAGTTTTGAGGAGGTTGTTGTCTTTGATTTCCTTGATTTCCTTGGCCTCCCCATGAAACATTTGGGTGATTTCTCCAACCTGGATTGTAAGTATTACTATAAGGGTTATTATTAGATCTGAAATTATTACCTGTGTAGTTCATCTGTTCGCTTTCTGCTCCCGATTGGTAGGGTGGGTACTCAGGATTCGCCATGCGCCTCCACTTGCGTCGCGCATTTGCATTCTTGGATGTACCTGCGAGGAACACAGATTATCAAGCTTTTTATTCATCATCTCCATCTGTGTTGGTAGCATGGTCACTGTGTCTATGTTGAAAGCTCCGGCTGGTTTTGTCGGTTTCATCCTTGTAACTTGCCACTGATAATTATTCAGTGACATCTATTCTATAAATTCATACGCTGCTTCAGGAGTTTTATTGTTTAGGGTTCCACCGGCGGCTGAATCAATTAGTTGTCTCGTTGAAGGATTCACACCGTTGTAAAAAGTTTGGACATGAAGCCACAAGGGAAAACCATGGTGTGGACACCTTCTCAAGAAATCCTTGTACCTCTCCCATGCGTCGTATAATGTCTTTAAATCCATCTGCACAAAAGAAGAGATATCATTCCGTAATTTGGCCATCTTGGCCGGTGGGAAATATTTTAATAAAATTTTTCGGTCATTTGTTCCCATGTAGTGATTGACCCTCGTGGTAACGAGTTTAACCACTATTTGGCTTTATTCCTTAATGAAAAAGGAAATAATCGAAGACGTATGGCATCATCAGAAACACCATTTATTTTAAAGGTATCACAGAACTCTAAAAAGTTAGCTATATGAGTATTTGGATCTTCGTCCTGCAAACAATCAAATTGAATAAACTGTTGAATCATTTGTGTTGTTTTAGGCTTTAATTCAAAATTATTAGCAGCTATAGCAGGCCTAATAATACTCGATTCTGCTCCTGTTAAATGTGGTTTAGTGTAATCAAACATTGTATGTGGAGCATTGCGTTCCCCCACATCATGGGGTTGTGGATTATTTTCGTCCATCCCTTCAGTAGAAATGGATCTGCCTTCTTGATTTTCCTCTGTATAATCTAGGGCTCGCCTAATTTCTCTGCGAGTGCTACGAATAGTCGCTTCAATATCGCTGTCGTATACTAAAGGTCCTCTCGGGTTCCTTCTAGTCATAAACTAGAGGTACCTAAAAAGAAAAGAAAGAAAGAAAAGTTAGCAAAATTAAAATTTAACCTAAAAACAAAAATAAATTGCGAAAAATAAAAATAATGGACAAAGTAATAAAAATAGAGTTTTCTTAATATTTTAGTTCCCCGGCAATGGCGCCAAAAACTTGATCGCTGAAATCAGAGCTTTAAAATTTATAAAATAATGATTGAACCTGGAAACTAACTCTGACAATGATTAAAGGCAAGTGTACCTATCGAATAGTAGTATAGCTTAGGCATGATCGGATTGTCGAACCCAAATGAACTAAAAGTATTAATACTAACTTTCTTTTTATTATTTAGCCTAAAAAAAGTGAAGTTGTTTTAATCTAAATTAACGACGACTAAGCTAAGGACACAAAGACAAAAAGAACGAATTAGGAAACAACTTGAAGAAAAACTCAATTGATCACGACGATACCCTCAAGAAGAATCCACATAGACATCACTTGTTATCTAACCCTGAATCATATGATTTATTTACTTAGCTTGATCCGTGAGACTCCCTAACGTATATTAAACCCTCTCTCGAGGTGAATAACGTCTAACCCTAGGTTAATTAGTGGAACTCTCGTTCTCTTATAATAACCCCCTAGAATAGCAGTAAATCGATCTATGGATTCCCGTATTAGGTTTCACCCTAATCTGGTAAAATTCCGTCACCCTCTCTCTAGGCGTGCGATCAACTCCGCTTAATCATGCTAGATCTACTCTTAAGCAAGATCTATTCCTCCACCACCTAAGCACATTAGATTTGGATTAAGCATGCATAATTAAGAACAAACTAAGTATTTATCATATAACTCAGAAATCAAATAAGATTCATCTAGGTTTCATCCCCTTCAGGTATCTAAAGGGTTTATTTCATAACAAAATAAGAAAACATCTCAAGAGAAAAGATAAAACAAAACATAAGAAATCCTTAAAACTCCCTGAAGGGATTAAAGGAGAAATCCGCCGTCTTGAGTATAATTCCGGCTTCTTGGGATGGATCAACTGGCTAACTTCTGGCGATTCCCACAATTCTGACCTTTCCGGCTTAGCTTATTGGCCTAGCTCGACGCCCTCTCAAAGATGGTACTTAGGGGGTATATATAGGTTCTTGGAATGCGATTCTTTCTCCCTAAGTATCCTTTTCCGACTGAAATTGCTCTTTTCAGCGACAAGGGCATGACCATGGTACATGCCCGTGTGGATCGACTTCAAACCGTATTCAGATTTCTAACTTGAGGCACGAACATATAAGTCAGGGGTCAGGCCGTGCTCTAGGTGATCGAGAGGCACGGCCGTGTGGGATTTGGGCCAGGCCATGTCGATTTCGTGCTAAGGCCCATTTACTCTATTTTGGGTCCGTTTTATGTTCTTTTCATCCTCGGGTGCTTTCCTGGGTATAAGACATGAAAAGAAAGGATTAAAAGCACCTTTTTATATAAATCAATCATTGGAAAGCAAGCTAAATGCGGGATTAGAATATGTTATAATTATGGTTTATCAATGCTCAATTCTGAGCATTCTGTTTTATCAAATTTAAGGTGCAAGGGACACATGACCTAACCACATGCCCGTGTTACCAAGCATTGTGTTACACACGGTCTAGACACACGCCCGTATGGACAAAATAAAGCCATTTCTAGCTTTATTTCTCACCCAAAATTTCACCCATGACCTGCACTTGAATCACACATACAAATACCAACCATTTTCAAGCATTCAAGATGAGCAAACTTTATCATTCAACATGATATATCATCACAAGCATTCATTTTCATTTACATGCCAATATGGCCAACATATCCTATACATGCCTTTACAACCGTAATTGATTTACCATATTTTACCGACATGGGCCGATGGATAGTGTGAGTGATCTCCGTCGAGCTTCCAATCCAACGAGCTTTTGATTTACTCAAAAATAGGGGAAAATAAATGGCATAAGTATAAAATGCTTAGTTAGTTTGTGTAACATGGTATTTAACTTACCAAACATCCTATTTGAGGTAACTAAGTAAGGTATATTCAACCACTTTGATCTCAAGCCCAACACACATCCTCATTGCCCTTGTTAGTCATATATTCCTTAGTAATATCAAGACATGTATGGGCTCAACAATAGTTAAGTTTCCAAGCACATATGCTTTCCACATCATGTGTTCATTCAACATACATAATTCATCTCATTATTTCGAGTATAATTTCATAATAATTCATTTCAAGTTCAGATCATTAACTTTACACATATTACTCGGAATATCAAAGTCATGATTAGTACACTCTAAGTGTACAAGTCCATAATCAAGAATGAACATTCTCATCAAATAGTTTCCATGTACAAATCTCATCATCTCATATTTCATATATCACTTGTCATGTATCATCATTTTCTTTCATTTCATGTACTATTTTTTCATGTCATATTCCCATATCATATGTATCATTCAATGTCAATTTGTTTTCAATTCATCTTTGCTCTTGTCAGAACCTTACCTGTTGAATTTATTCGAAATATTTATGGATACACATGTATTACTCCTAGGGTGTACAAATTAGAATCTGTCAATTCACATCCAATAGTACCCTTAAGGTACAATTTTTAGAGAGTACACACTCGAGCTACACATGTATACAACAGGATTACCAGTCTAGGCTAAATCCTTTTCATGTCATATGCTCTAAAGAGCTTGATCAGGATTACTCGTATGGGCTAAATCCAATCCATAACATGTGCTCGAGAGTACTTATATCAGGATTACCCTTTCGGGCTAAATCCTATCAGAATTGAGGTCAAAGGATTACTCATCCGAGCTAAATCCTATCCACAACAAATGCAGGACCTCTTTCGTTTCGGGAAATCATATATCCATCGATTTTCCATTTATTCAACCGGGATTTAAACACTTTTAAAGCACTTTCAGGCATTTGATTATTTCATACCTCCGTAACATTTATGTAATTCGAGTAAAACACATTCCACATTCATGTCAAGCATACAAGTAACATTTTATTCATTTATCGGGCTATATCAAGTAGGCGATCATTTTGTATATTTATGACAATGATAAGATTCACAAACACAACATTTAAAACAAGGATAAAAACATATACAATTTAATTACACGAACTTAGTTCGACAAAGGTTCGTGTACGTAAAATCGACTAATCCGACATTTTCCTCATTCCTCGTTCTAACTCTGAATTTGGTCTATCCGGATCTATACAAGTAAATTTAACATCAAATTATCATATTTTACATTCATGTGGACTAAATTTTCATCCTAGACAAAATTACTATTTTGCCCTTAACTTTTCCATAAATTCTATTTCCGTCCCTAGGCTCGAAAAATAAATGTAACAATTCGATTTAGACCCTACTCAGAACAATGGTTTCGGGACCACAAATTCGAGTCAGTGAAATATTTTAATATTATCTTCTCTGCCATTGGTAGGTGATTAAGCATGTATTAAATTTCCCTAAGTTAATTTGTCCGTTTGTATGCTTAATTTGATAAAAGGATTAAATTGTATTAAATGCAAAACTATCATGATATTTGTAAAAGTACCTATGTGTTGTGGCTTTTAATAGAGGAGGCCTTATGAGGCAATTAAACCATTATTTAGTTAGTGGATGAACAAAGGACAAATATGCCCTTCATGTATGCTTGTTTTAATTATTAGTTGAAGTGATAATCTTGTAAATAGGTAAATAATATGATAATAAATAAAAGAACAATTGAAAGATGATAGTTATCATCTTATTTTAGCCAAAATTAGCAAAGAAAAGAAAGAAATAAGAAAGCTAGGGCATTCGACTATGGTTTGGCTAAATTAAGGTAAGATTTTGACTCGATTTTTGATAATTTCTATGTTTTTGAGATTATTGCTTAGTCTACTATCAAGCCCATGTTTTAATTTGAAGAGTTAATGATGTTTATGAAATGTTCCATTAATGAAATGGTGAGCTTTGTGATGAGTATTGGTGTTAAATGAAAGATATTTGTTTAATGAACATGTTTTGTTCTTGAATTTTTGGTGAATTTAGCTAATTAGGGCTAAATTGTGAAAATAGATTTGGAGGGACTAAATTGTGTAATAAATGAAATGTTTAGACTTGTATGAGATACATGAGTATTAGGCTAAGCATGGGTATATGGTGATTTTGTATATTTAATGTTTGGAGAAAAATGGGCTAAATTGATAAAATTGTAAAAATGTGAGGGCTAAGTTGTAAATAGCCCTAAATATGTGTATTTGGATTGAATTGGATGAGTTAGTGAATAAAAGGGTTAAATTTGAATATGTATAGATCAAGAACTGAAGAAAACGGACTTAGATCGGGGGAAGTCAAAAATCATTGAATAGCTGCACAGTTTCGTTAAACTGAACTTGAGGTAAGTCTATAAATAAATGTATTTGTATTGAATTATGAATGTTCACATGACTATTGATAATGGTTAATGCATATGATATGTTGTATATATGAAATCCGAGATAAGATCAACACATTGCTAACATTCAAGAAGTCCCGTACAAACCTAGGAATAGATAGGATTAACTATGTCATGACATAGGTGTCTGTTATATGATATCATGTAAGACCATGTCTGGGGCGTTGGCATTGATTCGAGATTTCGTGTAAGATCACATTTGGGACGTTGGCATCGATATGAGATTTACGTGTAAGACCATGTCCATGACATTGGCATCGTATTTATTCGTGTAAGACCCTGTCCGAGACAGAGGCATCGATATCTTATTTCATGTAAGACCACGCCTAGGACGTTGGCATTGTACGACTATTCAAAGCACTCAGCGTATCCTATTAGATTCCAAACGGTTCAATGGGCAAATTCGAGATACGAATGATTATGTGATTGTGTATCCGTTTTAGGTTTGTTTGATATGTACACTAAGTGTGTGTGAAAGGTAAGTGTCTATATGAACTTACTAAGATGAATATGTGCAAGAGAATGATGAGATGATATGTGAAAATATGCTTTAATGAGTTATATGTATATGTGATATTTGAGTTGAAGAATGTGGTAAGATATGGCTAAGCATATGAGTCAAAAAATATGAGATGAATTTGCTATGAGAATTATTAATGTCATAGTATTAATATGGTTATGTGCATTTTATGCCAAGTTTATTTGCATATGGCTTACTAAGCTTTTGAAAGCTTACTCTGTGTGTGTTTGCTCTGTTTTATAGATCGTCAAAACTACTGAAGGCTCGGGGACAGTCGAGGATCGTCATCATACTACTCAAACTTGTTTTGGTACTTTGAAAATGTGTATATAGATATATATGGCATGTATAGGCTAGTCATCTTGAATTATGTTTAAAATGTGTACAATTAGCCATGAGATGTGGCTAGATTAATGTTGATAATGTGCTTGAGTAAATATGAAATATGATGTGCATGATCTGGTATGGCTTGGTAGCTAACGAAATGGTCTAGATTATGATAAGCTTATGAATGCATTATGAATATGTGTGTGTGAGAAAAGAAATGGTTATATGAAAGGTAAATGTAGATGAATCATGTTTGAATGTATAAGTGTTTTTAGTTGGGCAAAGTGGTATGATTGGACATGAGTTTGAATATGAAGATTTGTTGATTGTTTAACATGTTTTTGGATGTCAAATGTACATGAAATGAATTGGTAATTTGCTTGTAGGGTTGACCTTGTGTGGGTGGCATTTTGGCCTTTTAAGTGGCCTGTTTTGCCTACACGGCTGTGGCACACGGGTGTGCCTGGTAGCCGTGTGGTTAAGTCAGTAGCTAGCCTAATGTTACACGGCCATGGCACATGGGTGTGCCTGGTGGTCGTGTGGATAAGTCAGTTTACATGCTCTGATTTGGCACGGCCAGGACACATGGGTGTGTCTAGTAGCCATGGGAGGCACACGGCCTACCCACACGGGCGTGTGACCTCTGTAACTTAGAAAAGTTTTAAATTTTTGAGAATTTCCATGTGTATTCGATTTAGTCCTGAACCTATTCTAAAGCATGATTATGGTCTCGTTGACCTATAAAAGGGACGTTCTAATCTGAATGGTTGAGTTATATTATGAAATTTCCGTAAAAGTTTTCGTTTATCCGATAACGCCTCGTAACCCTAATCCGGCGAAAGATACAGGTTAGGGGTGTTACAATGAAACTTGTGCAAATTACTCCCTATTCCAAGCCTAACCAAAGCCCCTTTACAAAATTTACTGCACATGTATTCATAAAATTTCAGAATTTTTCATCAAATTTTACAACTTTTCATTTTAGTCCCTGAATCATGTTTTCATAAAAAATCACTTTGTAAAAGTTGTTTATCTATCAATAATCTTTCATTTTCTACCATAAATCTCTAATTTCCAACATATTCATCCATGACCCATTTTCATTCTTTAATAACTTTTCAAATTAATACCTCAAATAGAGAGATTAAATTATCTTGATTCCAAAAATATCAAAATTACTAAAAACGGGACAAGGAAACTTACCCAATTTGGCCATGAAAGTCACTTTTCTCTCTCCTAGGGTTTCCATGTTTATTTTGGGGATGAAGATGACATAAAATAAGATGATATCTTTTATCATCTTTTTAATTAATAAGTATTTTGCTATTTTCAATTTAGTCCTTGTTCTTTTTCTATATTTCCGTGGATGGGTCACCAAGAAAAATCTACATTCTTTTCTTAATGGTCTAATTACCATATAAGGACCTCTAGTTTTGAATTCCATAGTTATTTGATTCTTATAGCTACTAGAATTCAACTTTCGTATTTTATGCGATTTAGTCCTTCTCGTAATTAAGCACATAATTGGTAAAATTTATTTTCAAAATTTTCTCATGCCATTTTTAGTATGCTATGGATCATATAATAAAATAAAAATAAATTTTACTTTTCGACTCAGATTTGTGGTCCCGAGACTACTATTTCGATTTCACCGAAATTAAGCTATTACACAAGGCAAGTTGAGTCGAGGGCCTTAGCCTAAAATTTATCTATCTTTTAACTACCGTAGCCAAGCCACGTTACAACCATATTAAGGACCCATTGATTTATATTTTTGTACCAATTACATTAGTGGAGAAAAACTTCTAAGCTCAACATGTGAAAGCATAATTAAACTTAAGGATAGCATAATTAAACTTAAGGATTACAACTTATCTTTAGATAAGGGAGTAAAATTAATTGGTATGAACTCAATACATATTTATTAGGAGAAAACATTTAGCCTATATTCTTGCTATCTGAACGCTGTAAATTAGAGTTTTAAAATTTATAAAAGAATGATCAAAACCTGAAAACTAACTCTGACAACGATTAAAGGCAAGTGTACCTATCGAACAGTAGTATAGCTTAGGCAAGACCGGATATCAAACCCAAAGGAACTAAGAGTACTAATACTAACTTTCTTTTTATTATTTAGCATTAAAAAGAGAGTGAAGTTGCTTTAAACTATATTGATGAAGACTAAACTAAGGACACAAAGACAAAAAGGACGAATAGGAAAATAACTTTGAAGGAAAACTCAGTTGATTATGACGATACCCTCAGGGAGAATCCTCCTAGACTTCACTTGTTATCTAACCCTAAATTATATGATTTCTTTTACTTAGCTTGATCCGTAAGATTCCCTAATATGATTTCTTTTACTTAGCTTGATCCGTAAGACTCCCTAACCTATATTAAACCCTCTCTCGAGGCGAATAACATTTAACCCTAGGTTAGCTAGTGGAACTCTCGTTCACTTATAATAACCTCCTAGGATAGCAGTAAATCGATCAGTGGACTCCCATATTAGGTTTCACCCTAATCCGGCAAAATCTCGTAACCTTATCTCTAGGCGTTTGATCAACTCCGCTTAATTATGTTAGATCTACTCTTAGGCAGGGTCTATTCCTCCTCCACATAAGCACATTAGATTTGGATTAAGCAACATAATTAAGAACAAACTAAACAATTATCATATAACTTAGAAATCAAATAACAAAATTCATCTAGGTTTCATCCCCTTCAGGTATCTGAAGGGTTTAGTTCATAACAAATAAAAAGAACATCACAAGTGAAAAGATAAAACAAAACGTAAGAAAACCCTAAAACCCCCTAAAGGAATTGAAGGAGAATTTTGCCGTCTTGAGTATAATTCTGGCTTCTTGGGATGGATCAACTGCTATCCTCACATTATTCCCTAACTCTGACCTTCTCGACTTGGCTCATTGGCCTAGCTTTGACGCCTTTTCAAAGGTGGTACTTAGGCGATATATATAGGCTCTTGGAATGCGATTCTTTCTCCCTAAGTATCCTTTTCCGACTGAAATTACTCTTTCCAGCGACAGAGGCACGGCCATGGCACACGCCCGTGTGAATTGAGACCAGACCGTGTTCGGATTTCTAACTTGAGGCATGGTCGTGTGAGGCGGGGTTGAGGCCGTGCTCTAGGTGTTCATCGAGGCACGACCGTGTGGACCTTGGGCCAGGCCGTTTCAATTTCGTGCTAAGGCCCATTTATTACGTTTTGGGCCCGTTTTGTGTTCTTTTCATCCTCGGGTGCTTTCCTGGGTATAAAACATGAAAAGAAAGGATTAAAAGCACCTTTTTATATAAATCAAGGAGTCAATCATCAAAAAGTAAGCTAAATGTGGGATTAAAATATGTTACTTTTACGGTTTATCAAATACCCCCACACTTAAGCTTTTGCTTGTCCTCAAGTAAAATTCTCAACTTACAATTAAAATGGACTTTCCATGATTCATACATGGATATTTCAATTCAAAGACTCCTAAAGATTCAAACGAGATAAGTCATGAGTTTGTACCTCGAAAAACATAGGTGTCTCCCTTCATTTAATAACTACCTTTTCAATCGAAAATCAATAAGGATTGATAACCTCACTAAAGATTCACTCAAATCACTCTAAAGGGTTTAAGGTTCAGGAAAAGATCGCTCGTAAGTCGAACCTAAAAAGTTAATCCCATAGGCTTGCCTAAAAATCAAATCTCCACCACTGTAATATGAGATGACAAACAGATCAAAAGGTCTTTGTTAGGGTTGTAACAAGGCTAGGGTAAAAGGTGTGGTCATAGACTGAAATTAGAAGGTTAGAATCGAGATCGAATTGACAAGTACCAGCCTAAAACTTCTCCGAAATTTTATAAATTGAAAAGTAATAAGCCTACTAATACGAGCTTTGCTTTTGGAAATAGACTTTGATTGTGTAAGCTCGCCTTTCACACTACTAATATTGAATACTTCGATTTTTTTTTTAAGAACAAACTAAATACAAGATAAATTTAACTACCAAAATAATATGCTTAGGTAAGTAGTTCAAATCAAATCTCGATTAAGGGGTAGTCAAAAGAAAGGGTGATAACAAATACAAAGGGGCTTTGGGTTAATATTAGTAGGTGAGTTAAAAAAAGGGTTTGTTAGGATCAACGGGGTTCACTAGGGGTCAATTATGCGGGTAGGCTTTTTAGTGGTGTAAGTGGGTTTAAACCTAGGTGCCTTTATCATCTCAGTATATCAAATCATAACTGTGGTCTTGACATGTATAAATGAGGCAAGTTCTAGAATAACAGTTCATAGTTGACACACTCATAATCAAGGAATGAGCACGAAAAAGAATGTATGCTCTATAAGGCTCAAAATCTCACAAAAATGATGGGTGTTTTGACATCATCCTTGTAAATTTCAAATTTCAAGGTAATATTCAAATTTAGATCAACAACCTAAAAATTTTAAATTTTAAAAATTAGACTTATCATACTTGATTCTCTAGTATTCTTTAAATTTAATTATCAATGTACAATTAACTATGACTTATTCTAAAACATGTCAATAATAATCATAAACCATCAGAAATTTCATCTTAATTAGTAATATGAGAAAATTACTTTCAAACAAGATTAAATTCAGGGATTTGAGAATAATGCAGAAAGTTAGGCATTTTTATCCTCAGGGTTTCAGAATAATGAAAAAAGTTAGGCATTTTTTCATAATAACTATTCACCCCCCCACACTTAAGATGTACATTGTCCTCAATGTACAAAGATAGATAATAACATTTAATGGATACATCAAAAGAGAAGGGGAAAGAATTACTCCCTGAGTTTTGGATGTTTTCCCGGAGGAGTGTCTTTGGTGGTGGTGATGGTCGGTCTTAATGACGAACCTGCGCTAGATGAAGAAATTAGGTAGCGCTCTAAGAAGTAGCCAGGATTTATTAAGACCTAATAAAAATAAACTAAATATAAAATTAAAGAAAAACAAACTAAAGGGAAGGAGACTAAGAAGAAAACTAAAATGAAAAGAGAATTTTAATGGACTGTGAAGTCCTTATTGAAGGATGGTTCGCAAGGTCGGAATCAACACTGAGGTTGGGGATGTGATGGCGGTGGCGGAAGTTGTAACATCCCCAAACCCGGCCCATTCACTACGACCGAATCTGGTTATGTCACTGCAGAAAGACGGGTGAAAAATAATTTTGACTTTAGAGATAAAACATGAAAGTATACTAACTTTTAGAATTCCATATCTATTTGATATTGTATGAAAACTTTGATATTATTATAGTATCCCAAATTGAACCTTAGTGAAAATGTATAAAATCCATTGAATAAATAAGTTGTTAAAATTCAATTCATCTTCACATAGCATTCTATTTAACCAAACCAGAATAAAAATACTGATAAAATAATTCCAAAAATAAATAAAAGGCCCTTGTTACATCCTTTATTTAAAACCAAGTATTTAATGTAAATAATCTTAAAATATTTAACTCTTCTTTCTACATGGGCCACCTTGTGTCCTCTCCGATCCCGGTCCAATTCTACGCATCACCTGAAATGGTTAATAAAATAGGGTGAGTCCACTGACTCAGTGCATAATCACAACACATATTTCCACACGTATGGGCTTGGCCCATACCCACACAGTCCTCGTAACAAAACATGCAAGAATGCATTTTAGCCCAACCTACTATCCAACCGTAACACCAACCTTAGCAGACTCCCTGCCTAAGGCCGTGGCTAACCCACCACTGATCACATCGTGATCCATAAACTTTACCTTGGCAAGCTCACTGTTCAAGGCCGTGGCTGAGCCACCGATCCACCAAAGTGATCCCAAAACCATAATCCGCTTATGGTGATGCACATAGCCATCGACCGCCGAGATGGGCACCTAGCCACATCTCCCCTTGAGGTAGCACACAGCTAACCATCAAGCGCTAATGTTGCCCGAGCTAACATTAGACCACGTACATCCATATGTACACTCCTTCCTTCATTGATCAATTCCACCTCCCATGTATGCATGAATAAGTGTAACATGTCAGATCATAACAAAAGAATAGGCATCACATGTTAACTACTATATCATGTATATATCATAAATAACTTAGTATCAAAGACTTTACTCACCTGATATCTGATTACCCAAAATATAGCATTCACCATTCAAGCCATTTTAATCGGATTCCACACATCATGCATATGTATAAGCATTAGCAAGCAAATAACTGAGAAATAGTGCGATGATTACGCACCTTAATGATACAAACGATCAACTCTCGAAATGTCACTTGACCAAAACTCTGCCGACACACCCTAAACAACCTACAATAGAATCGGTCACCACCTAAAAAATACATATCATGGCCTTAGGCCGAACATTACCTTTACAACATCCTTACCTTGATGAATCAAACCTAAGAGTCCTCCCTACTGCTCCTCCTTGCTGGTTACACATGAAAGAATCACCACATTGAGACCACAAGAATATTCGACCCACTCCATGCACTAAGACCACCCTTTGGTTAACGAAATATCAAAAGAAGTAAACTATAACGTAAAACCTTACCCTTCACAAATGACTAGAGAAGAGACCCAAATGCTCCACCCCTTGCTTAAGATTCGGCCAGTCAAAACTAGGACAACAAGGAAAGTTTCAGCAATGGTTGGGAAGAAATTCGGCCCAAGGAGTTTCGGCAATAGTGTTTGAGAAAGAGAGAAAAGGTATGAGGAGACAGTATGAAATGGTTTTGGCTCAGGAAAAATGGAGAGAAACAAGTAGGAAAATTGGCTAGGTGACCTTGCAGATTCAGCCCAAGTGACTAGGTGAGGAGAAGGAATGTTTCTATTGCTGGTCAAGTATGGAAGACAAATGGATGAAGGCTTAAGAAGGAAACTAAGATTCGGCAAAGGGACCAAGGGAATTCGGCACACAAAGAAATAGAGGGACAACTTTCGGCAAGAGAAAACAAATGGGAAAAAAATGGCAAAAGGGTGAGCACCCCCTATTTATAGAACTAAGTTTCGGCACCCACCCACTCACATCCAAAAAACCGAAAAAGCCACCCCCAAGACTCCCACATTCGGCCATTGCTTCAACCCCTCACCAAATCCCTAAATCTCCTCCTATTTTTCCTCCTTGCCGAACATTCAAAAAGTTTGAATGAGTCAAACTTTAATCCTACCTTCCTAGCCGAATTCAAAAATGGAAGACCAAGTCTTCCTCCATCTTTTAAGTGCCCAAACCGAAGCCAACACCTCCCCCTCTCTCATGACGCAAAAACAACCCAAAATGCTGCCCTTGCAGCTTGAACCTGAGACCCCAAAGCACTCTTGAGGCGTCACTTCTCCATGCCTTATGTGGCGTCTCCTTTGCTACTCCACCAGCTCAATTCTTGTGTTTAATTCCCCCAAATAATTCTCTTAAGACACCTACAGCCAAGCTCCCCTTTTTGCACTAAAAAAAAACCAAAATTTTCCAAAGTCTTCCCCTTTAATCCGAGCCTTCTCAACACCTCTTAAACACATCCAAGCATACCAAAACCTACTAAAACAAGAATTATACCCAACATGCATAGCCCCTAAACCAGGGTGTTACAGAAGTGAAGAGGTTATCGTGGTGGTCGTCGTGATTCCCAAGCAGCCTAGCGAACCTGACACTAAGACACTGAAATTAATTAAACTAAATTAAGCAAAAAATAGTCAAGGGGAAGGAAATTGAAGCAAAGGAGAAAAGAAGAATAAAAACTATATGGTCTCAAAGACTCTTGCCTTGGTGAGTATTCGAAGCTGCTGGCATGAACTCATGTTGATCGTTCTTTGTTGAGGAGCCTCTGCTTAGCTTCTTCCGTTTCTTTAACATGATTTTGTGTGGCTCAAGGGTGTTAGATATGAATGAAGTGCAAAATCTTGAGAGGGAAAAGAGTGAAAAGAAAAGAGAATAAAGATGAAACTAGATGGAGGGGAGGTGGAGAGTTGTAGGGTTTAAATAGGGGTTCAGGTCTGATGCTTTCCCACGGCCGTGTTCCCAGGGTGTGTCAATTTACACGGCCGCCTCGCACGGCCGTGTGTTTGGGTGTGTTGTTACCATATGCCCGTGCTTCGGATCCCCACGCTCGTGTTCGATAAGTCAGTAGTTTCACACGGTTTGTCGGCACGGGTGTGTTCTGCTCGTGGTGTGGAAGTCAGTAGCTTCACACAGTTGAGGGGCACGGTCGTGCCCTTCTGTCAGTGCCCGTGGGGAGGGTGGTTGGATCCGTGACGTTGGGGGATGTGGTTGGACTGACTTGCACGGCCTCTGCTCTGTCAGTATGGCGATTCCGGTGGTCCACACGGCCACCGGCACGGCCGCATGTAAGGCCGTGTGACCTGGAAAACCTACATTTTATTATTATTTAGTTTAAAAAAATAAAAATAAAATAAAATGAAAATAAATGTAAAAAGAAATAGGGTTAGTGCTCAGGTTGCCTCCCAAGAAGCGCTCGTTTATAGTCTTAAGCTAGACTTTCCTCGTATTTGAGAATTTTAGGGAGGTTTAAATGTTTGAATATCTTCCCTCATGCTTATGGTTTTATTCTCTTGACAAAGTTGAAGTCGAGAAGTGTTTACCTTGAAATTGTCGAATATCGTATTGCTTACCTCAACTATTCCTTGTAGGGAGATATCGTGTACCTTAAGAAGAAGTTTTCCTTTTGTCTTCAGGTCTGTTGTGGTGATGTGAGGATCAGCTTTGTCTAACAGTACTTGGTCTCCTATTTTAAAGTAATTTGAAGTCCCCACGAGCTCTTCTGGTGGTTCCTCTAGTTTTACTTCGTGTGATTTTGGTTCTTCCTCGTGTAACCCTAGTTTTTCCTTAAAGTGCGTTTTCCACTCGTCTAAGTCATTGGATTGAATCCTTTGCCCCTCGTGAGTTATTTTTTTGTTTGCACTGAACTGAGGATCCTGTTCAATCGTTCCTTTTTTCGGTGGTTCCTGAAAAGAAGGTGTAATTGGATGGTCATCAAAAGAATTTTCTTTCTTACCTTGGTTCTTTAATGACCTGGCTGAGTTGAGGGCTTGAAGACTAATTGAGTCGTCTCCTACACAAAGTATGAGCTCGCCTGTGGCAACATCAATTTTAGTCTTGGCATTTGTTAGGAAAGGTCTTCTTAAAATTAAGGGGATTGAATTATCCTCATCCATGTCTAAAACAACAAAGTCTACTGGGAAAACAGATTTATCGATTTTTACGAGAACGTCTTCAATAATGCCCCTAGGAATTCTAACAGTTTTATCAGTTAATTGAATACTTATCCTAGTTTGTTTGGGCTTCCCTAGACCTAGTCGCTTAAACAATGAATAAGGCATGACATTTATGCTTGCCCCTAAATCAGCTAACGCATTATCAATAGTTAAACTACCAATTAAACATGGAATTGTAAAACTCCCTGGGTCTTTTAATTTCTGTGGTAGTCTATTTTGTAGAATTACTGAGCACTTTGCATTGAGTTTAATGTATGGCTCTTCATCTAATTTGCTTTTGTTTGTCAGGAGCTGTCTTAAAAATTTCCCCGCGTCTGGCATCTGAAAAAGGGCTTTAAGAAGAGGTAAGTTAATGCGTAATTTCTTTAAAAGTTTAAGAAACTTACTAAACTGTTCTTCTGAATCGTCTCTTTTTAATGCTTCAGGATAAGGAATGCGAGGTTGGTATTCTTTGATTACTGGTTTTGGCATTTCCTGTGTTATCTCTACCTTTCCTTCGTCTACCTTGTCTTCTTGTTGCGAGATGAGTTCGTCTAGCTCTACATTTTCCTGAGCTGCTATGGCTTGAATTTGCTCCTTTGGATTAATCTCGGTGTTACTTGGTAGACATCTTTGTGGTCGTTCTGACATGAGCTGTGCGAGTCGTTCGACTGCATTAGTAACTTCTTTTACTGACTGAGTGATTTCCCCGATTCGACTCTCGTTGCTTTTGATTGTTCTCTCAATATCTTGTAGGCGTTCTTTTGTGTTTGCCAATTTTGTTAGCTCTTCCTCGTAGGTTGGTTTCTTTTCTTGTGGAAAGGGTTGATTTCGGAAGTTTTAAGGAGGTTGTTGCCTTTGATTACCTTGGTTGCCTTGACCTCCTCGTGAAAAATTTGGGTGGTTCCTCCAACCTGGATTTTAAGTGTTACTAGAAGGATTATTATTGGATCAGAAATTATTACCTATATAGTTCATCTGTTCGCTCTCTGCTTCTGGTTGGTAAGGTGGGTACTCAGGATTCGCCACTGTTCCACTTGTGTCGCACTGAATGATTGGTTGTGCCTGCGAAGAACACAAACTATCAAGCTTTTTATTCATCATCTCAAGTTGCATTGATAGCATGGTCATGGCATCGACATTGAAGACTCCTGTCGATTTCGTTGGTTTGGTCCTTGAAGCTTGCCACTGATAATTATTTAATGACATCTCCTCAATGAACTCGTAGGCTGCTTCTGGAGTTTTGTTGTTTAGGGTTCCACCGACGAATGAATCAATTAGTTGCCTCGTTGAGGGGTTTACACCGTTATAAAAGGTTTGGACTTGTAGCCACAAGGGTAAGCCATGGTGTGGGCACCTTCTCAAGAGATCTTTGAATCTCTCCCATGCATCGTATAGCGTTTCTAAATCCATCTGCAGAAAAAAAAGAGATATCATTCCTCCCATGATGGTTTATTGGATGTAAAAAAAAAAAAAGAAACCAAAAATCAGAACACGAGGGAGAGAAAAATAGAAGGAAAAATATAACTTATCGGTACTACAAATAAAGAAGAGGGGGCGACAATGGACAACAAAGGGAGGCTGAAAGGGGAAGAACAAAGGTGAGATTTATGGTAGAAAAGGGGCTGGTTTAGGACGTTAATCGACTAGCAAGGTCCTTGGAAAAATAATTGTAAAAACTTAAGCAAAGGGAGTGACACAACTATGGTGAAATCATTAAAGAAAGAAGAAAATTTTAGAGAAAGTAAGAGGGAGATGGGAGGGACGACAGGAGCAGTAAATGAACTGAGGAAAAAGCTAAAAGAAATGAAAAAGTAGTATAAATACCTAAGGTTTACTAGGCTAGGTAGCACAAAAATAGGAGAGTGGGAGCAAAAATAGCAAAATTTGACAATTTGCAAAGGAAGGCAATTGAACTCGAGTTCCTAAGCCAATTAGTCTGTCTCCTAATTTTCTCTTAACCGCTAAGCCAATGGCTCGTCCTTGAAATAAATGTGATAATTAGCTAGCTTTGGTTGGGACCTAATTCTAACAATTCTATAAGTTTTGGGTTTAGGGACTAAATTGAATATAAGATCAAAGTTCAGGGTAAATGTGTAAAATGTTAATAAAGGGTCAATTACGTGAAATTAAATATTTTAAGATATTTTAATTGGTTAATTGTGCTAAATTATTATATATAGACCAAGAAAAGGATCAATCAGTTGATAGTCGTGGGAAAGGAAATGTAACACCCCAAACCCGGTCCAAACACCACGACCGAATCTGGTATGTTACGAGGGAAAACGTATTTGAAAATTTCGAATTTGTACTAAATAGACTTGATAAAACTTTGTTTCTTTTTGAAAACAAGTTGTTTAATGTTGTTACTAAGACATTTAAACTTAGTAAAAGTTTGATTTCACGTTAGAAAACAATTGATCTTTATTGGTTTAGAAAATCAATGTGATACCCGATGGTATAGTTGGAAACGTATCGCTTTGTTGGTTTGAAAACGCCGTCTTTCCAAATTTTAATAAAATTTGTACCAAGTTATTTTGTTACAGCATATTAAAATCTAATGTAAAAATATAAACATCATAAAGCACCTTTTAGAAAGCTTTTACAAATCCAAGATAAACCCAAATAAAAATAAATAAACTAAAGTACCCAAATGCAATAAACTGAGCAAAGCTTTTATTAGAGCATGGCATGTGCACCCCGAGTCCATCCCGGCTCCAAGTCCGTCTCACGAGTCACCCGAAATGTCAAAGGAGAGGGGAGTCGAGTGACTCGATGTGTAAATCCCGCTCCCGAATAAACCACATGCTAACGCACATAATACAAAGCAACATGATTAATGCAACCCGATCCTAACCATCCATATCACCTTTTCTACCCCGTGGTACCAAAAACCACCGGTGACATACAATCACGATGTGTTACCAAAACACCGATGTCCCAAAGACATAATATCCGCCAATGTGGTCCCAAACCACCGGTGTCCCAAAGACACAATTGTGCTACCAAAGCACTGGTGACCGAAGTCACGAATCCATCGATGATGGGGCCAACCCATCGTGTGTTACCAAAACACCGCGCATAAATCCCATATCTCAAGTGGGGCCAACCCACGGTGGTCAAGCCACGTGGACAAGTCGCAAGGAGGTGCCAAACCTCCGTGTCCCAAAGACACAATGTGCTACCAAAGCACCGTGACCGTAGTCACTAATCCGGTGATGGGGCCAACCCATCGTGTGTTTACCAAAACATCGGGCGCTAATCCCAGTATAATCATCTCATGGGGCCACCCATGTGAGTGGTACCGAGCCACTGGGACGAGACGCCGAGGTACCAAACCTCTGAGGTGCCAAACCTCTGGTGACCCAAAGTCACAAAGTGTGCTACCAAAAAGCACTGGTGCTCGTCAAGCACAAATTCACCGCTTCCTCATCTCATATCACCCATCAACATACCATACTCATGTAATCATGCATCTCATGCAAATCATGCATATCATGCCAACATACCAAGCGATCTCTCATAACATGCATACAAAACATAGGTCATGATATTATACTTTATTAATAGTACTCATAATAGAACAAACTTACCCGAATCGCCCACATACCCCATTTTGGGTATTCACTTGTCCATCATCTTCATTATAATTTTTAACAGCAAATCGGTTTATTAATAATATTACTAAGTATCAAGGTGTTAGTTACACACCGATAACACGAGTCTAGAAATCCAACGAGAACGGATGCTAAGTCCTCGAATCGACTCCTACAATCGCCCAACATTAGGGTTAGGTATCTATGATATTCGGCCAACACCATTAAGACCAAAAGAGTTGATACCAACCCTTACCTTGCTATTGGTTTGCTTTCCAAACAAACCCCAACCAAAAGTGGCTCTTTTGACAATCGGCCTTCACCTAGAAATAGAACCATTAATCTCTTGTAGCCCATCTTAAAGAAATCAAATGAATGTAGTAATATCACTTACCACACTTACCTAATCACTCAACAAATGAAGATGGCCCTCTTGTTTGCTTGAAACCCTTTGATGTCCTATAATGAAGAGATTAGAATCCTTCAAAAATGACCATAGTCGGCCCTTAATCAAACCATAACCAAAGAAAGATCAAAAGAAGAAGATATGGCCATTCGGCCTACCACTTACCCCAACACCAACCACCAAGAATTCGCCACAAGAAACCCCTAGCAGAGAGAAGGAAATTCGGCTTCAACCACCCAAGAGGAAGAGGAAAACGGATAGAGTTTTGGAAGTAGAAACAAAGGAGATGTGATTCAAGAAGAGAAAGAAAATCGGTAATAAAAGTTTAGAAGGGAGAAAGGAAAGATTCGGTCTAACCCCAAGAAAGGAAAACACCAAAAAGAGATGGAAGGAAGAAGGTGATATTCGGCCTATGCTCAAAGAAAAAGGAAACAAAAGTTTTGGCTAAGAGAAAATGCAAATTCGGCACAAGGGTTGTAGAAAATGAGAAGAAAGAAATGATGGCTAGTTCCGACTTACTCAAATGAACAAGAAGAGAGAGACATGTGTAAGGAACATTCGGCTTAACAAAGCATATTGAGAACACAACACACAAAAATTCGGCAAGCCTTAGAGAGGTTTTGATTTTCGGTTTACAAAGAAAGAAAAACGACAAAAAGAATACAAAAGAGAATTCGACTACCAAAGACCAAATGAGAGAAAACTAGCTTCCTAACCCCTGATCAAAACAACCAAAATTCAAAAATGAATTTCGGCATAGCCTTCCTACTTACTCACCACAACCGCCACTCCCAAAGCTCCCCAAATATTCGGCCATATCCCCAAATTGCTCCCATTCACTCCTTCAAACATTTTGAATAAGTCTCCTTCCTAAATTCACTCTCCACCCTTCTTTTAAAACATTTGACTTGGTCCAAAGTAGAATTTAAACTACATACAACTCTCCCCTATGCCGTCCCAAAAAGAAATAAAAATGAGTACTCTGCACTCGAACACTGGACCTCTACCTCATGGAATTGACGCCACACCAAGCTCCCAAGTGACGCATGCTTTGCCACTCCACCACTCTCTCTTTTTGTGCAATAGAATTCCATTTTATTTTCTTAAGCCCCAACTCTATCGGCTCCCCACACCTAAGGCCAAAAATTAAAATTTTCCTACCTACACACATACATACACTTAGCCTATAATTAAGCCCCTAAAACACCGAAATAGCAACACAAAGACACCAACACATGCAATAACATGCAACACAAAATAGCCCCTAACCCGGGATATTACAGTTCTACCCCCCTTAAAAAAATAATTTCGGCCTCGAAATTACCTGATCAAAAGAGTTGCGGGTATTGCTGTCTCATCGTATCCTCGGGTTCCCACGTAGCTTCTTCCACGCCATGATTCCGCCAAAGAACCTTAACCAAAGGCACAGACTTCCTACGTAGAACCTTGACATCTCGATCTAGAATCTGCACTGGTTCTTCCTCTATGGTCATATCTGGATTTACCTCGATCTCCTCCACTGCTACTACATGCGATGGATCCGAACGGTACCTCCGAAGCATCGAAACGTGAAAAACATCGTGAATCTGACTAAGCTCTGCTGGCAACTCAAGCTGATACGCCACTGGTCCAACTCGCCTCAATACCTTATACGCCCAATAAACCTCGGACTTAGCTTGCCTTTTCTCGCCAAACCTCAAAGACCTTCTTCCAAGGCGAGACCTTTAAGAAAACACTATCTCCCACAAATAACTCTATATCTCTTCGCTTAAGATCGGCATAAGACTTTTGCCGGTCCGGCTTCCTTCAAACGAGACTCGAATCAATCTAACCTTGTCCTCGGTCTCAAAGCAACCAACTCGGGTCCCAATAATCGACGTTCACCTAACTCGTCCCAACAAGTAGGTGAGCGACACTTCCTACCATACAATTGCCTCATATGGTGCCATTTTGATGCTTGCTTGGTAGCCGCTGTTGTTGTAGGCGAATTCGGCTAATGGCGAAAACTCTTCCCAACCGCCTCAAGTCCGAACACAACCTCTCAACATGTCTTCCAAGATCTCGAATAACCCTTTCGATCGCCCATCGATCGCGGGTGAAAAGCCGTCTTTGAAGTCCAAACGAGTACCCGAGCTTGATGCAACGCTCTCCGTAAACCTCGACGTGAACCTCGGATCCTCGTGCGAGATTATCGAAATCGAACACCGTGTAGCCTTAGCCTTACTATCTCGACACATAAAGCTTCGCCAACCTCTGAAGTGAATAGTCCACTCACCGAATGAAATGGGCCGACTTAGCCGGACGGTCCACGATAAACTCCAAATCGAATCCTTCTTGCTTGGCGTAAGCGGTAAACCACTGACGAAATCCATAGTTATCCTTTCCCACTTCCACTGAGGAATTTTCACAGTGAAAGCAAACCCGACGGATAATCGATGTTCCGCTTTGACTGCGACAAGTCGACACTTCCCAACAAACTCACACCTCTTTCTTCAAGCCAGAGCCACCAAAACTGCTCTTTAAGATCCCTATACATTTTACTACCTCCAGGATGCATAGCATAAGGACTGCTATGTGCGTCCTGAAGAATCCTCTGCCTCAGCTCAACATCTTTAGGCATGCAAGCCTTACCTTGAAAACACAGAACCTCATCCTTAGACAAGCTGTAACCCTCCAAACCACCATTCTGCACTTGTAACCTTCGCGCATTACGTAACCTCATCCCCAAATCGCTTCTCTTTGATCTGCTCAACCCAAGTAGGCTTAACTCGCGAGCTTCGCGAGAATACTCCGTCGTCATACAAACTTAAATGGGCAAACAAAGCTCTTAAGTCCGAAACAACCCTACGGCTCAACGCGTGCGCCCACCACGTTAGCCTTGCCCGGATGATACTCGATCGAATATCGTAGTCCTTGAGCAATTCAACCCATCTACGCCGCCTCAAGTTCGGATCCTTACGAGTCAATAGGTACTTCAAACTCTTATGATCCGTGTAGACTATTGACTTCTCCCGCATACAAGTAGTGCCTCCAGATTTTTAGAGCGAAGACTACACTGCTAGCTCTCCAAGTCGTGCGTCGGATAGTTGACCTCGTGTGGCCTCACCGCCGAGAAGCATAAGCCACAACCTTACCCTCCTGCATCAAAGACACAACCCAAGCCCGTGTGTGATGCATCGCAATGACTGCGTGAATTCCTTACCACCTCGGGTTGAATTAACACAGAGCCTCTGTCAAGATCTTCTTCACTTATCAAAACTCTCCTGCTGCTTTCGGTCAAACGAACGGAACTCCCTTTCTTAATAACGACTTAGTCATCGGTCTTTGCAATTAACGAAAACCTCAACAAACCTTCGCTAGTATCCCGCCAAACCCAGAAACTCCGAATCTCACCACCACACGACTTAGGAGGCTTCCAATCCAAAACCGCCTCAACCTTTCGAGGATCTACTCTAATCCCTCACCGATACTACATGACCCAAAAACGTCCACTTCACTAAGCGAACTCGCACTTACCGAACTTAGCATAGAGTTGCTTCTCCTCAAAATTTGCAACACCACTCTTAAGTGTGCATCATGCTCTTCCTCCGACCTTGAATAAACCAAGATGTCGTCAATAAAAACCACGGCGAAACGGTCCGAGATCTCACTTGAAACACCTATTCATCATATCCATAAAGTCTGCGAGCGTTAGTCAACCCGAACGGCATTACGAGAATTCGTAGTGCCCGCATCGAGTCCAAACGCCGTCTTATGGATATCCGCTTCTAACTTTCAACCGATGGTACCTGCACTCCTCAAATCGATCTTGAAAACACCGATGCACCTTTCACCGATCAAACTAGTCATCTATCCGTGGTAGTAATGGATACTTGTTTTTAATCGTCGGCTTATTCGGTTGGCGGTGAGTCGATACACATCCGCATCGAACCGCCCTTCTTCTTGACGAATAATACGGCGCTCCACGGCGAAACACTTGGCCTAATGAAGCCTCGATCCAACAACTCCTGAATCGAGCCTTAAGCTCCACCAATTCCTTTGGTGCCATCCTATATGGAGCAATAGACATTTGCGCAAATCCACGGTAGCGAGATCTATCCCAAATTCTACCTCACGATCCGGTGGCAAACCCGGAAGCTCCTCCGAAACACATCAACAAATTCCTTAACATGATTTAACCTTCCCAACAGCAGACTCCTTAGCCTCCAAGGCATACACATGAACCACATACGCTTCACAGCCCTTCCTGACCATCTTTACAGCTTTCAAAGCAGATACCACATTGGATAAGTAATCTCTCCTATTACCTATCATAATCACTTCATCTCCCTTATCCGTCGATAGCACCATGCGCTTAGCCGCGCAATCCACCTTGGCCTGGTACTTCACCAGCCAGTCCATCCCGAGAATCAGATCGAACTCCTCAAACGGCAGTTCCATCAGATCAGCAGCAAAAATGACCCCTTGGAGTTCTAGGGGTACATCCTTATACAACTTATCTACCACTACTGAGTGACCTGAGGGGCTAAAATGCGGTCATCCGCCTAGAAGATATCTCGAGTCTAAGTCCATAGTCTCAACTATACTACTAGCAACATACGAATGCGTGGAACCCAAGTCAATTAAAGCGATTATAGGAGAACCAAAAATCAAAAACGTCTTCTGATTACGTCCGGTGCGTCGCCCTCTCTCGCGGCGTCTGGCGCATACACGAACCACTCAGCCGCCGTGCCTCGAACCACCGCACCTCTGCGCCGGTGCTCCACGACTCGACCAAATCCATTACCACCTCTTCCATTACCACGGCCCCTCTGTGGTGGCGGTCCATTACCTCTGAACTGATTACGGCCCTGACTCTCAGACTGAATCCTAGCCATCCTACGCGGACAGTCCCTAATGCGATGATCCAGGGATCCACACTCGAAGCAACCTTTTCCACCAGTCCAACAACCACCCCAATGAGATTTCCCACACTGATTACATCATGGGCGGTCCCCGCTAGCAAAGAACAAACCTAGCGGATCGATTACGCCCACTTCTCGGTCTAGCCCTCTTCTCGCGGATTGCGGGACGATCCCAAGACCCAAAGCTCCTCTTAAGCCTACTCCTATCCATACTGCTGTCTTATCGACTCCTTAACACCTTCCGGCTACCTTAGCCTTCTCGACTAAGACGGCAAACTCGCTCCCTGGCGAGGAGCAATCAAGAACCTCAACTCGTCCTCGCAGACCATCCTCGAAACGAACACACCTTTCATGCTCGGTGGCCACAATGCCCGGGCATACCTACTCGACTTCAAGAACTCACCTGCGTACTAGAATAATGATTTGCTCCCCGAACAAGCCTCGAAAATGCCTTTCATTGGGAGTCGATGTAACTAGCCCCGATGTACTTCTTTTGGTATGTAGCTCAAAATAATCCCATGTCGGATCCTCACCGCCACAACGTCCCCGAACCGTGAGCCACCACGGTATGACTCATCTCGGAGAAGCGATCGATGCCCTTCAACTTCTCCTCGGTAGTCAAGTCCGGATCATCCATGATCCGCTCGGTTGCCTCCAACCAATATTCAGCGATCTGCTAGGAGCAACACCCGATACACCTTGGAAGAACTTCGGCCCAGTTAGGCCGAGTCGCTCGAATGCATTTTCTAACTCCCGCACCACCACTTACACCAGCTACCCTTTCCAACACCCGCGGATCGCTGTGACACTGCATCGCCTCTCGATCGATCTTGGAACTCACCACCTCCACCGGTGGCGGCGCAAGCATCTCATTTTCTCAACCCCCCCAGATCCTACGGGCTCAGAAACCGTCATTCTACCCCTACCTCTACCACGAGTATTACGACCACGTTCGCCTCGAGTGCTCATGTCTAACGATCTACGTTTCTGATTAAAAAGATTTTTATGCATTAGTATCGTTCCACTTTCTTAACCGCAAAGAAATTTTATGAATGGAGTTTATTCAGGAGTTCTTTCGAGCAACCAAGGTTTCAATCTTCTATCCTATTCACCCAAAAGAAGTCATACATCCATTCCTTAACCCTTTCCATACCTATTCACTCTTCGGACATTGCTGCCCATTTCTAACCCCAAGGGTATTTTCGTCATTTTCCCTACAGGGTATTTTCGTAATAAAAGATATTTTAAACTTTCGTAAAACCAGTCAATTTGAAATTCCAAAAATTTGAGAGTGTTCTTTGAAAATTTTGTAAAATACTTCGTTTTGGAAACCAGGGGTATTTTAGTAATTTTCACAAAGCGAGCGCGTTTAGAAAATTTTCCAAAATCAAAATTTTCGATTGATGTTTTGTAAAATGAATATTTGAATTTCGTAACATTTTTGAAATTTTTGGCAAAAATCATTGAGTTGCTATTTTATAAACCGAGGCATTTTAGTAAATTTACCCCTAAGGGCATTTTTGTAATTTTCCATAAATCGTGGTTTTTCAAAAATTGTTGTAAATGTGACATTTTCGGTTTTGAAAGAGTGTATTGCTAAAAGTTTGAAAAACATTAAAGTTGTTGTTGTATTTTCAAAACATGGCTAATTCCCTTTTAGGGTTTTAGTCGTTAGGTTAAGTCTATGACCGAGCCTTCTGGTCGTGGTGAACTCGAGCTACGCACTGTGGGATACTGCGAAGAGGAGGTGAGTCACGAGGGACCGCTTAAATACCAAGCTCTTCCTGGATCCTCTCCTGACATGCGTCATGAGAGTTACCACACCCTAGCCCCGTGGGTGAGTCATAGATTGGTTTAGTGCTTTAAGTCTTATGCTTTAGTTCGAGTGTTTGAGTAATCTAATCCTAGGTTCAAGTCCTATAAATCTAACTACGTTCCATATCACCTACCCTTCTACAAATAGTAATTCACGTAAGAGTTAGAACCACTTACCAGGCGAATCAAAAGCTGCAGGAGACTCGGTGCCATGCCTTGTAAACCATGTATTCAATCCCAAAACTCTTAAAACAAATTTTTGAAAACAGTTTGGGCCTCAAGCCCACAAACAGCTTTTGAACTTAGCTCGATACCACAATTGTAACACCCCAAACCCGGTCCAAACACCACGACCAATCTGCGGTATGTTACGAGGAAAACGTGTTTGAAAATTTCGAATTTGTACTAAATAGACTTGATAAAACTTTGTTTCTTTTTGAAAACAAGTTGTTTAATGTTGTTACTAAGACATTTAAACTTAGTAAAAGTTTGATTTCACGTTAGAAAACAATTGATCTTTATTGGTTTAGAAAATCAATGTGATACCCGATGGTATAGTTGGAAACGACGCTTTTGTTGGTTTGAAAACGCCGTCTTTCCAAATTTTAATAAAATTTGTACCAAGTTATTTTGTTACTGACATATTAAAATCTAATGTAAAAATATAAACATCATAAAGCACCTTTTAGAAAGCTTTTACAAATCCAAGATAAACCCAAATAAAAATAAATAAACTAAAGTACCCAAATGCAATAAATCGAGCAAAGCTTTTATTAGAGCATGGCATGTGCACCCAGAGTCCATCCTGGCTCCAAGTCCGTCTCACGAGTCACTGAAATGTCAAAGGAGAGGGTGAGTCGAGTGACTCGATGTGTAAATCCCGCTCCCGAATAAACCACATGCTAACACACATAATACAAAGCAACATGATTAATGCAACCCGATCCTAACCATCCATATCACCTTTTCTACCCCGTGTGGTACCAAACCCACCGTGACATACTGATCCACGATGTGTTACCAAAACACCGATGTCCCAAAGACATAATATCCGTCAATGTGGTCCCAAACCACCGGGTGTCCCAAAGACACAATTGTGCTACCAAAGCACCGGTGACCGAAATCACGAATCCATCGATGATGGGGCCAACCCATCGTGTGTTACCAAAACACTGGCAGACAATCCCATATCTCAAGTGGGGCCAACCCACGGTGGTCAAGCCACAGGGACAAGTCGCAAGGAGGTGCCAAACCTCTGGTGTCCCAAAGACACAATGTGCTACCAAAAGCACCGTGGCCGTAGTCACTAATCCGGTGATGGGGCCAACCCATCGTGTGTTACCAAAACATCGGCGTCAATCCCAGTATAATCATCATGGGGCCAACCCACTGTGGTACTGAGCCACTGGGACGAGACGCTGAGGTACCAAACCTCTGGAGGTGCCAAACCTCTGGTGACCCAAAGTCACAAAGTGTGCTACCAAAGCACTGGTGCTCGTCAGCACAAATTCACACTGCTCCCTCATCTCATATCACCCATCAACATACCATACTCATGTAATCATGCATCTCATGCAAATCATGCATATCATGCCAACATACCAAGCAGTCTCTCATAACATGCATACAAAACATAGGTCATGATATTATACTTTATTAATAGTACTCATAATAGAACAAACTTACCCGAATCGCCCACATACCCCATTTTGGGTATTCACTTGTCCATCATACTGTTATAATTTTTAACAGGCAAATCGGTTTATTAATAATATTACTAAGTATCAAGGTGTTAGTTACACACCTGATAACACGAGTCTAGAAATCCAACGAGAACGGATGCTAAGTCCCTCGAATCTGACTCCTACAATCGGCCAACATTAGGGTTAGGTATCTATGATATTCGGCCAACACCATTAAGACCAAAAGAGTTGATACCGAACCCTTACCTTGCTATTGGTTTGCTTTCCAAACAAACCCCAACCAAAAGTGGCTCTTTTGACAATCGGCCTTCACCTAGAAATAGAACCATTAATCTCTTGTAGCCCATCTTAAAGAAATCAAATGAATGTAGTAATATCACTTACCACACTTACCTAATCACTCAACAAATGAAGATGGCCCTCTTGTTTGCTTGAAACCCTTTGATGTCCTATAATGAAGAGATTAGAATCCTTCAAAAATGACCATAGTCGGCCCTTAATCAAACCATAACCAACAAAGATCAAAAGAAGAAGATATGGCCATTCGGCCTACCACTTACCCCAACACCAACCACCAAGAATTCGCCACAAGAAACCCCTAGCAGAGAAGGGAAATTTGGCTTCAACCACCCAAGAGGAAGAGGAAAACGGATAGAGTTTTGGAAGTAGAAACAAAGGAGATGTGATTCAAGAAGAGAAAGAAAATCGGTAATAAAAGTTTAGAAGGGAGAAAGGAAAGATTCGGTCTAACCCCAAGAAAGGAAAACACCAAAAAGAGATGGAAGGAAGAAGGTGATATTCGGCCTATGCTCAAAGAAAAAGAAACAAAAGTTTTGGCTAAGAGAAAATGCAAATTCGGCACAAGGGGTTGTAGAAAATGAGAAGAAAGAAATGATGGCTAGTTCCGACTTACTCAAATGAACAAGAAGAGAGACATGTAAGGAACATTCGCTTAACAAAGCATATTGAGAACACAACACAAAAATTCGGCAAGCCTTAGAGAGGTTTTGATTTTCTAGGTTTACAAAGAAAGAAAACGCGACAAAAGAATACAAAAGAGAATTCGACTACCAAAGACCAAATGAGAGAAAACTAGCTTCCTAACCCCTTGACCGAAACAACCAAAATTCAAAAATGAATTTCGGCATAGCCTTCCCACTTACTCACCACAACCGGCCACTCCCCAAAGCTCCCCCCAAATATTCGGCCATATCCCCCAAATTGCTCCCATTCACTCCTTCAAACATTTTGAATAAGTCTCCTTCCTAAATTCACTCTCCACCCTTCTTTTAAAACATTTGACTTGGTCCAAAGTAGAATTTAAACTACATACAACTCTCCCCCTATGCCGTCCCAAAAAAGAAATAAAAAGGAGTACTCTGCAGCTCGAACACTGGACCTCTACCTCATGGAATTGACGCCACACCAAGCTCCCAAGTGACGCATGCTTTGCCACTCCACCAGCTCCTCTTTTGTGCAATAGAATTCCATTTTATTTTCTTAAGCCCCAACTCTATCAGCTCCCCACACCTAAGGCCAAAAAATTAAAATTTTCCTACCTACACAGACATACACTTAGCCTATAATTAAGCCCCTAAAACACCGAAATAGCAACACAGCACACCAACACATGCAATAACATGCAACACAAAATAGCCCCTAACCCGGGATATTACAGGAAAAGTTATTGAATAGTCATCGTCAAGGTATCGGTAGCTACTGTGTTTTGGTAAGTTCGTACTATGTTTAATATAACGTATGATAGTTGAATTTAATTATTTATGTGATCATATAAATAGATATGCATAATTAATTTGATTGATTGAAATAGTTGTGAAAGTGGAAAGAAAAGGGATTGAAATATAAAGTATGGCATTGTACATGGTTGAACTTGTGAATGTATGTGATCATTGTGAACATGGTTTAAATTTGTGATCATATAATGACTATGGAATATAGGTTAAAGTCCGTGTCAACTTATTAAATAGCTAGGATACAAATGGCATTTCATTAGGGTGTTCCAGGCACTCTATGCTGGTGATTAATGTTCCAAGGTACTATGTGCCTGTGTTTCTGTTCCAAGTACTCTATGTTGGTGATTCCAGTTTCAGGTACTATTGTAACACCCCTTACCCGTATTCGACGCCAGAATAGGGTACGAGGCATTATCGGAACACATACACTTGTAAACGTATTAAACCGAGTCATAAAATTTCATCCAAATTAAAACTTTTCAAATTTTTATCTTTGAGTCCCTAAATAGGACCTACAAGGCCCAGTATATACTTTGGAAGTGGTCCGAGACTAAACTGAGAACTTTGGAAAACATTAGAAAATTTCTTGAAAAAAAGGGGCACACGCCTGTGTGTTAGGCTCTGTGGCGTTCTGAATTTTCGAGAATCAAGTGCGGACTTCAAACACCCTAGGCACATGGCCATGTGGCTGCCCGTGTGACCACAAGTAAGGCTATTTACCAAGCCCTTTGCCACCCCAAAACACTTATACACTTATACAAATTTATCATCACACAACATGGTATTATTAATCATTCAAACATCCACACTAGGATATCCACATACCATTTACAAACCACATTCGTCATGCATAATCACACACACACTTAACCATTACATCATGCAACTTACACAACCAATCATATTTACTACTCATAATTATCACACATTTACTCATCCAACACATGCAAGCATACACATCATTGAAATGCATCATCATAGACTTATAACATAACAATTATTAGCCACATTAAACGGCTTTATACAATAATAACCATCAAACAGAATAGGCCAACATTCTAGGCCAACTCATAATAACATATACACACAAATTCAAGTCCCTATACATGCCATAGACTTAAAAATACTTGAAGATCATTGATACAATACCAATCAATAACTTGTTAGTGTGATAGAATCTCCGACGACCTCCAACTTAAGCTAGATGTATGATACTATAGGAAAAAGGAAAGGAAGGGGGTAAGCATTATAGCTTAGTAAGTAGGTATGTAAATAATAAGTGATTTATTAACAGGCTTTTATAAATCTTCACAATATGTTCTCAAGATAATACAATCATAATTACACATAGTTCCAATATTTACTCATGTTCATCTCAAGCTGTCTACTCAAGTCATAGTCACTAAATTATTTATATCTTGAAATATGGAACTCCAAAATAAGATCTGCTAATTTTCCCTGAAACTAGACTCACATATCTTATTACCATAAAATTTTCAGAATTTTTGGTTTAGCCAATAAGTACATTTTATTCTTTAAATTCTCCCCTCTTCTGCTATCTAACAGTTTCGACCCTTCTTCACTAAAAATTAATTATCTCATCGTACGAGATTTAGATGTTGTTCCCATTTATTTCTATTAAAGTTAAACTCATTAAGAAATTTAATCATATAAATTATAAACCATAATTATTTTTATACAATATTTAGTGATTTTCCAAATTTGGAATAGGGGATTCCAAAATCATTCTGACCCTATCTCAAAAAAATTTAAATATCTCAGAATATGAAATTATTTCGCTTACACCGTTTCTTTTATGAAAAAAATTGACTAAATAAGATTTAATTTCATATCTCATTCAACTTCTAATTCAATTTCCACCATTTTTTGGTGATTTTTCAAAGACAGATAACTGTTACCGTCCCAAAATTGTTTTCTTGCAAATTTTAGTCTATCATGTTTTCTTTGTATTAATTCTCATTTACACACATATAACACTAAAGTATATCCATAGTTAGCCATGCCAATAGCTAGTAATCATCAAATATTTACAAGTCTTTATTGTAACACTTACTCCATATCAATCTTACCAAAGTTTGATCACATATCGAGCACACTGCTCATGAATATATATAGACATGTACCTTGTAACACCCTTAACCCGTATGCATCGCCGGACTAGGGTTACGAGGTATTACTCGTAGAATCATAACATTTAAACAACCATGGCTCACACATCAGCATATCATAGTTAATCAATAACACAAAGTCCCTTTAGAAGGTCTATGAGACCTTAAACATGCTTCAGAAGTGGTTCGGGACTGAACCCATCACATTTAAAACTTTTAGGAAACTTTAAAATTTTTCTTTCAAAATAGGGCACATACCCGTATGGCTAGGCCGTGTACCTCACACGGCCATGCCTTAGACCATGTCTTATCCCGTGCACAACACTGACTTGAATCACACGGCCTGTCACACACCCGTGTCTGGCCTGTGTGCTACACTGACTTGAATCACACGGCCTGTCACACGCCTGTGTGCAAGTCTGACTTGCTTTGAATTAGGACAATGAAGGACGCAGTCGAGACACACATCCGTGTGCTCAACCGTGTGGGCAATTATAGGCCATTTACAAAGCCAAGTTGCTAGCCATTTTGGGTCAATCCTACAAGCATTACTCTACACTCAATTCATGCCCAATTAATGGTCAAAACCCTACTAAAACATGCATAATTCATGCTACAATATCCTCATTCATTTCCATATACAATTCCAACTCAAAACATGTCCATTTCATGAACTAATTCCATACCTAAAGCATATGATTCACATTTCATTTCAAACCAATTTAAACATGCAATATATTCACCATCACAACTACCAATTCAAGTATGAAACATACCATTTCTATTTCACCAAAGCATACCATAATGGCCATTCACACAAGACCATATATACACATCACATACACCATTTTCACATAGCAAAACATATACCAAAATCAAACCAAAGTCTCATCCATTATCAAGCCATATAACATGGCAAGATTTATAGATCTCAAAACATTCCACAACTTACTAGCCTATACATGTCATATACCATATATATACAACTTTCAAAAAGTACCAAAATAAATGTCCAATAGTGTGATTGAGTCGCTGACCATCCCCGGCTCCGAGCTAGCTTTAAATACCATTGTAAAACAGAGAAAGACTTCACACAGTAAGCTTTAAAGCTTAGTAAGTTCGTAATATAACACAATTAGCTCAACAATTCTAATTCAATATGTAAAATTTACTACCACTTAGTTCAATTCACATCACTACTCAATCTTATCCATGGCTATTACTCACTTTCATACCATATCTATAGTTTCATATACAAGCATTTATAATGCTACTCAATCCATCTCTTTACATAATTCATTCACATAATCTTCCATTTAACTCATACACAATATCATCGACCACATAGCTTCTGTACATACCTGTACCATCACGTATTTATCTATCGTATTTACCACTTCAATGCTCAATGCCATAATTCATTCAATCCTCTTTAAACGTTTGATGAACTCACACACTTAGTGCCAATTAATTAGTCGAAGCTATAATAATATCGCACACTTAGTGCCATCACATAAAACCAAATTTATCTCGGTATCACACACTTAGTGCCAAATAATATAGTCGATGCTTTCTTTATCTCACACACTTAGTGCCATTCATCACAGTAACTATTCTATTTACGCACACTTAGTGCCTCATATCTTTGAACTCACATTTCTCATTATCAAACTCCACAATCACATTTCCATTCATTTCATCACATATGAACATTGTGTAAATAATACGTATTATATACGAACTTACCTCAGACGTAGAAACAACGATACTAGTCGATCAATCGAACACTTTGTTCCTGCCTTGATCTAGGTTCGAATTTCACTTTTCTTGATCTATATAATATCAAATTCAACTCATTCAATCTCATCTTTACTCAATTCAATTCACAAACACACAATTAGGGTATTTTGCACTTTAACCCTTATAATTTCACACTTTAGCATTTTAGTCCTTATTCTACAAATACATCAAATTCACAAAATCCAATTCAATCCATGCTTAATTGAGTTACCATAGTTCCCCTACTAGCCCATATTTCACATTTATTTCATATTTTAACACAAAGGTTTCACATTTCTCAACTAAATCCCAAGAATGCATTTTTACTCAAAATCACTTTAGAAAATATGTATATCAATCATCAAACACTTAGTTTTCATCATCAAACATCACAAAGCTCACAAAATCAACAATGGTACTTCACAAAATCTTCATCAAATTCAAAAATTACGACACGGGCTAGCTAGTACTCAAAGCAAAGATCACAAAAACATAGAAATCATCACAAAACCGAACAAATTTCACACCTCAATCAAGATGAACAAGGGTCGAATAGTTGAAAACTCATAACCCTATTTCTTTTAATGATTTTTAGCTATGAATGATGATAATATGACTTATTTTCACTTTGTTTTATTTAATATTTACTTAATAACCTAATTACCATTTTAACCTTAATATAAAACATTTAATAATCCACTAACTAATGTACAACCATGTGATTTCATGAATTCAATGGTCTATTTACATCATAAGGACCTCACATTTAAAGAGACACATCAAATAAGCACTTTTAACTACTAGCACACAGGTTTTACCTTCTTCGCGATTAGGTCCTTTTTCACAAATTTGCACACAAACGATAAAATTTTCACATAGAACTTTCACACATGCTTTATCACATGCCATAAACATAAAAAAATAATATAAATTATTTCTCCGACCTCAAATTTATGGCCTGAAACCACTATTCTGACTAGCGTCTAAACCAAACTATTACATACTTGCACTTGTTCATCACATAATCATATTCAATTACACTTAGTCATTTTCCCGTTGAACACATCGGAATATTATTGGATACATCAGAAGTAGCCAAAGCTACTTCACATCACTTTTCACATTGAGGCTCGTTCTCGAGCTATTCACTTTCACGGGTCTGCTCACACAAGTTGTCAGGTATGCGCAACACATGCCGGTATACCCAGCCACTAGTAGAACTTAAGACCAGCACCCAGATTCACTTAGTCAAAATTTCACATAGATTTCACGTAGGTCCCTAGTAACATGTCACTTGTATCTAGTTTTATTCTTAAGGTTCAACCGGGAAATTTCTCACTTGTCGATATTTTGTCAATTACACTCAACATTCAGCCACAATTCATAAGATATATCAAAATATGAAAACATAAATAAAAACGATGCATTATTTACATACAAACTTACCTCAGTAGCACAATCGGTGAAAAGGACTTATTCGTCATATTCTTTAGTTTTCCCTCGTTCTAAGTCTGAATCTCGTTTTCCTTGATCTATAACAACACATTTAACTCATTTATTCATCTTGCTACTCAAATTAGCCTAAATTCACATTTTGGTAAAATTACATTTTTGCCCCTAAACTTTGTCATATTTACACTTTTGCTCCTAGGCTCGTAAAATGATTTTTATTCAATTTCCTTGTATTTTAAGCGTAGACGAACCATTTGCATAACTATAGCAGTCCAAAATTTCCATTTCTTCACACACTTACACACATTTTACAACTTTTTACAAACTAGTCCTTCTTGACAATTTCACCAAAAATCACTTAGTAAAAGTCATTTATTACACACCGAGCATTCATATTCTACCATTAAACATCAAATCACAAGCATTTCTCATATGGGTAAATTTTCAAACATCAACCCTAGCTCAAATAAATGGTAGAAATAGAGAGATCGTGTTACGAGGATTTCAAAAATGTAAAAATCATTAAAACAGGGCTAGAATGGACTTACAATCGAGCTTGGAAGCTTGAAAAACCCTAGCCATGGTTTCCCCTTGTGAAATTCGGCCATAGGGTTGAAGATGGACAAATATTGGCTTTTAATTTTGTTTTTAATTCATTTTAATTACTAAATGACCAAAATGCCCCTAACTTAAAAATATTCTATTTCACCTACTTCATGTCCATTTTGTTTTCCAAAAAATTAACAAATGGTCTAATTATCATTTAAGGACCTCAAATTTAAAATTTCATAACAATTGGATACCTATAACATGTAGAACTCAAATTTTTCTCTTTTTATAATTTAGTCCTTTTGACTAAATTGAGTGCCCAAACGTCGAAATTTTTCAACGAAATTTTCACGAAATCGTTTTGTGAAATTGTAGACTATAAAAATGTAATAAAAATAAATTTTCCTCGTAGGATTTGTGGTCCCAAAACCATTGTTCGGACTAGGCCCAAAATCGGGCTGTTACAACTATGTACCGGTGGTGGATACCATACCGATGGCTAGAATCTAGCACTTGTTCCAGATTCTTATCAGCTTATGTGAGCTACATCATGTATTGGTTATTGTCCCGATTGTCAACGTGTGTGAACATTATTTTCTATGTATCCGAAGCTAGTTTACTATAGTCCTCCAGGAGAACAGTTGGTAAATGAAATGGAAATGAAACCATATAGCATGATTAGCTATGTTATATTAGTTATAATTTAGTATGTGAACTTTGACATATTATGATTTTGATATGATATGTTCATGTTTAACCATTTGATATGGTAGGAATTATTAAACAAAGCAAGGAACTGCTAATTCAATGTTAAGTATTAATTGTGAATTTAAAATGACAGGTTTGTAATGCTGTGGTAAACGAACTTATTAAGTTTTATATAACCTTACCTAGTTTTATTTTTCTTCCTTGTAGATTATTGAATTCAATCTGCCGATTGGATTGTTCCTGAAGATCATACTATCTATCAATTCTTTCGGTAGCTATTTACTTATTTTGGTCAGTTATAAGTGGCATGTAAATTGAGTCTTGGTTATGTATGTTATAAGCATTATGGATATGTTTTGTGCCATTTGAAGTGTGAAATTTGTATATAAATGTAAATCCCAATTGGTATTTTGGTTGATTGTGGCATGTGAAGGGAATGACATGTCTTGGTTTCTAAATGCATTTTGAATAGTTGATTTGGCATAAATGTTTTATGTAACTGGGTTAGTTTTGGTTGATAATATGCTAGTAATATGAATAATGGTGTAATATGTTTGATTCGGTATTGAATTCATGGAATGGATGATATGATTTGCTAATGGTTAATGCTTAAAATGGTTTATGCTTTAGTATTTAAATTGTGGTGCTAATTAGAGAATATTGGTTAAGCACTTAGGTTGGATTGAATGAGTTTTATACATGTTCTATGTCTACCTATATGCATTTATGAACTAAGTTTTACGCTTGGTTATGAAATGATCTTTTCAACTTGTAATTTTTGATTAGTTTGATAAAGTATTGATAAAATGGACCAAAGTATCGATACCAAACTAAATGAACATATTCAGGAATTAATAGATTTCAAATTTAATATCGATTATTTTGCTTAGTATCGGTATTTTTTTTATCAATCCTTTGAAAATATTATCGATACCTTGTGAAACATCCCAAACCCGGCCTAGAAGTTAGGCCCGAATCTAGCGTGCCACATGGAACTGTTTTTCAAAACCATCTTTGCAATTGTAAAAAAAAAAAACTTTTTTGAGAATTACAGCCTATTTGTTAAAACCTAAAACACTTAAGCAATTGTGTCTACGTGAAAACATAATTATCTTTAATAAACCTTTTCGGTTGCGAAAGCATATTTGAAATAAACGATTTATGAAAATGTGACGTTTGAAATAGAGTTGCAAAAGCATTTTGAAATATTGCGAAAACATAGATTAAATACAAGTATTTTTGAGAGATTAATTGATGAATCACAACCAAGGAATTGAACTTTAAATCAGTGACTTTTGAAAATGTCGTTAATAATTTGAAAGAAAGTTCGAGTTAAATCATATTTGTAAAAGTTTATTTTGAAATCCATTTGTTAATCAATTTCAAAAAACCATTACTTACGTTTTTAGAAAAATTCTCGTTTTAAACAATTTAAGAAAAATAATAAAAATATCCCAACCATAAAGTAAAAATAAAAATAGTTTAGAGGCTTTATTACAACTTAAACCAAAATAGCAAAATAATAAAATAAACGGAAATAGAAATTATAAATTCAATAACACCATTTCTGAAGTATGACCTCCACCAAGTCATCCATGGCCCAAGTCCACCTCACGGAGCATCACCTATATGGATTAAGAAAAGAGGGGGGTGAGTTACAAGAACTTAGTGTATAATCCCCTTACCATCATCCACTGGGCCAAAATTTCATTAAGCAATTATTTGGGCCAAAGCCCATTTATAATAATATAAATGTATCATATATATCACATGCATATGATATGCAATTCCCAAACCAAACCTAGTTTTCCATCTGCACACACCACCCGTACCAACTAGCACACCTGTGGGGAGCTTTAGTCACCCACCCCGCCAACACACCAAACTGGGCATTTAGCCATGTCTTAAACTGGGCAATTAAGCCATATATTAAACTGGGCATGAAGCCATGTATCAAACTGGGCACGAAGCAATGTATCAAACTGGGCATTAAGCCATATATCAATTTGTGGACAAGCCACCAGAATTTTGTAGCAGAGCTACCAGAACTTCTCTTCATCATTATCCCATCCCATGCAAATCATGTATGTAATGCATAACAAATCACAATATAACAACAGTAATTTATTCGGATATTTATCACAAAATTATGGCCCATTATCACAATTAATCAAAAAGGCCCAACAAGCAAAATATCAGATTTGTCCCATTTAGCAAAATATCACATTGGCCCATCTAGCCATAACATCAAATTGGCCCATTATTCAATATGTCCATTCGGCCCATAAGGCAACATGTCAATTCGGCCCATTAAGTAAATTATCAAACGGCCCATATAGCATATATCACATTTTGGCCTATATAGCAAATCATTAGATTGGCCCATTAAGCAATTTCGTATTTCAGCCTATTAGTGGCAATATAACAATTTGGCTCATTAACACTTTGCAAATCGGCCCAATAAGGGCATTTCCATAATTCAGCCTACAAGGGCATGTTCGTAATTTGGAAATCATACCCGCTAAGGGTAATTCGGTAATCTCTCAACCCAGGGGTGTTTCGGTAATCTACCCTCTAAGGGTATTATGGTAATTTCGCAACCTAGGCTTAACTACTAATCTGGGGCATAAAATCAAAACTGTCCAACTACAACATACTGACTAAATTGACCATAACTCGAGTTAGAAAACTCAAAATCTAAATCTGTAAATTTTCCTCGAAACTAGACTCATATATCATTCTCCTATAATTTTTCTAGAATTTTTAGCTTAACCATTTAGTACAGTTTATTCCTTAAAGTTTCCCTTGTTTCACTGTCCAATGATTCTGACCTCTCTTACCTTAATCTCCAATATCTTGCTATACGGTTTTTCATATACTGCTCCCACTTGTTTCTATTGAAAATAGGTTCACTAAGAAATCCATACATATCAATTTTAACTCTTAATTCACTTTTTACAATTTTATACGAGTTTTTTAAGACAGAATAGAATACCCCAAAGTCATTCAGAACCAGTCTCACTAAAATTTACATATCTCAGAATATAAAATTCCTTTTCCTTCTCCGTTTCTTCCATATTAAAATAGACACAGAAAGATTTAATCTGATATCTTACTCACTTTGTAATTCTTTTTCTCCTATTTTTTGTGATTTTTCAAATACACGACACTGTTTTTGACACGAAACTATTTTATTACAAAACATGATTACCACTACGATCATACGCATGCCCGAGTGATCACGGATGTCGATTTTTAGTTTTTCTTCGGTATTTCGACCGATTCACAGAATATTTCATACAAAATTTTAGAGAAGTGTGAGATTACACACCATATACGGTAGGTACGGGATTACACACCTTATTAGGAATCCGTAACATGATACTCTCCGCGGCACCTAAAGGTACAATCGGTCAACTATTAGTACAAAACCCAATTTACAACTTCAACCAAATATTGCGATTGATTAACAATCTATCACTTACCAACAATCTGAGTCCCTTATTACGAGGGATAGGTGTTTGATTGGCCCTCCGATAAAGTACTTCGAGTCCTTAGAAGTGATTAACACAAAAAAATGTTAGCCACACCTTATTCGGCTTGAGAAAGAATCACCACAATACACCCCCTTCACCTATATACGGCTTGAAAGAAAAGAAAAAGAAATGAAAAGAGTAATATACGATCACTTACCGATTTGATTAGGAAGAGATTGTCCAACACGAAAGGAAAAGAAATGGTGAAGAAGTAGGGTGGTAATAGGTTCGGCTTTGGAGAGAATCGAACAATGATATTCGGCTATCAAGGATGGTGGAAAGAAAATGAGTATGTGACCAAACAAAAGAGAAAAGCAATGCACTATTGTGCTAATATGTTTCGGCAAGGAGGGTTGCAAAATTGGGAGAAATGACACAAAGTTGTCAAAGGGATTTTTGGCCAAAACAAAGCTAAGACTTTACCAAAAGCCAAAATCAAAATTTCAGCCACCTATCTACCCCAAAACCGTCCACATGCATCCCCCCTTAGGATAAGAGTTTGGCCACCCAAACTTTCCAAAACATCACCCACGAAATAAGCCCCATGTCCCCCTTTCTTTCCTATTTCTCTTGATTCCTTTCCCCAGCTTCAACCTTGCCTTATTCTTATAGCCACCTTACCGAAAATAATGAAGTCCAACCTTGCCATAATTACTCCTTGGCCGACACTTAAGGAAGGTATGGAAAAATAAAAGTCAAAATACGCACAAAGTGATTCGAACCTCTTCCCTCAAGGCCCATCACTTGATGCAATAACCTCTTTACTAATTACTCAATTATGCTAACAAATTACTCATCTATTTCCATAAGCCTTGATGCCACTTACAAACTCTCCTTAATAGGCTTAATCACAAAATTTTACTAAGGCCCAACTCGAACCCAGAACTTCATAGAAACCTCGTAGCCTTCCAAATTCACTTAACTAATAAGTCCAATTTGCAAGAATTCCATTCTTTTGTTCTCAAAATCTTAAACATTCCTACGTCCAAGGCCCATTAGGCCCAATCCTACTAGGCCCAATTTCGAGATGTTACACCTTGATTTGGCAAAATGCCAAAATTGTATCGATTAATATTTTTGTATCGATATTTGTCCAAAGTTTTAAATTTTTATAATTTAGTCCACATTTAAGCTTGAGTCTAAATTTTATAATGGTTTAAAGGTCTATATAGTTCTATTTTCAGTCTTTCTAGTTGATTTATGTTTGTATAATGATGATTAAATGATGTTTAAGTTGAATAAGTTATTTTGGTTATTTGTAGCATATTTTAACTCGAGTTCATTGATCAAACAGGGTATGGAGTGTTACATTTATTGGTATCAAAGCTACGATTTAGTTAATTTTACGACTGAACGTAGCATGTATTGAGTCTAGAATTACACGCCACTTTATAACCTGTGATAGTGTGATGACACTTGATCAATGTGACTTGTTTTCTTATAGATAAAAGATATCAACTGAATCCAATCGAGCAGATTCTGACAGAGTACAAAGTAATATTCCAGCAATTGATCAAGGGGCTGCCCATAATGTGCCCGATTTTGAAGGGCCCAGAGAAGAGGCTCATAATTCCTTTTTCAACATGATGAATGATATGTTTAATACGTCTATGAAAGCCAATGTCACGGCTCTACAACCTCCACCCTCTAGTCCTTCAATCCCTATACGATAGAATATTCATAGGCTTTTTATTGATAATGTTTGAAAATGCGGGGCCGAAGAGTTTCGTGGTAAAGTGGGTGATGATCCGACTAGGGTCATGTATTGGTTGGAACACAAACAAAGATTTCTGGATGAAATGTTGTGTTCTCCAGAAGATTGTTTGAGATGTGCAGTGTCGCTGTTAAAAGAAGAGGATTTTCATTGGTGGTTGACTCTATTGCGGTTGTACCAAAAGAACAGATTAACTGAGAATTTTTTAAAACTAAATTTTGAAAGAAATATGTCAGCAAATGATACCTTGATAAGAATAAAAAGGAATTTCTCAAGTTGAAATAGGGTAATAGATCAGCTGTTGAATATGCATGCGAGTTTGTACAACTTAGTAAATCTGCACATGAAATTGTAGCCATTGAGGAAAAAATGTGTATTCGCTTTGAAAATGGATATTTGTAAGTTTGTAGTCCTATCTGATTGTGCTCAGAAAATAGAACAAGTTTACAAACATAAGAAATAAAATGAAGCAAAAAATCATGACTTTAATAAGCATAACACACTGTAACATCCCAAATTTGGGCCTAGTAGAATTGGGACTTGAGCGTAGGAGCATTTTAAAATTTTTAAGAATATGAGAATGGCATTATTTCAAGTTGGACCTATTAGATGAGTGATTTTGGAAGGTTAGGGGGCTTCCATGAAGTCCCGGGATCAAACTTGGGCTTAGGAAAAATTTTGGTTTTAGGTGAATAAAACCCTGGGAGTTAGTAGGTAGGCTTTAAGAATAAAATATGGAGAAAAATGACACAAGTGGAGTGTGTGGTGCGGCAAAGTGACGCCACTTAAGGAGTAAGGGAGTGGCACCACAGGGAAGGAAGGAGGTCTAAGGTTCAAGTTGTAGCACTTGCATTTCTTTTAGATTTTTTTTAAACGGATTGAGACATTGGCCATAGGCTTAGCTTTAGTTGGGCATGTTTTAAGACACAAGAGGAGCTTGTGGCTTAGTGGCAAGTGGCGTGAATTGGCTGATGGGAGAGCTTGGGTTCGAATCTCATGACAAGCAAAAGAGTATTTTTTTATGGACTGCACGGCAAGAGTTTGAGTTGGATTTAAACTCTGGTAATGGAGGGATCCCACATCAGAAAGATACAAAGAGGAAAGGTGAGAAGTTGGCTATATATAGAGCTATCTATTATTGGAGAGAAAACATACCTTGGTGGGCGTTGGGCATAGGAGTGCTCGGAGCGTGGATTAGCAGCTTCTGATTCCTATCAGATCTAGAGGATAATTGCCAATAGTAGCAAAAGAAGGGCTACTAGAACGTGAGGTACATGATAAGGGTATGGTGAGGTTTCGGTTTTTAGTCAGTGTGTGTTAAAGCTTTGGTTAATCGCTAGTAATGTTGATTGTAGGATCGTGACTCAGGGATTTGCAGCACGCGTGGTTACCAGGTGTTTGCAAACACTACACACACGATATCGACAATGCCGAAAAGCCGAAAAGCCGAAAGTGGCTAAATGGACCCAGTGGGCCCTGAGGCTAAGAATTGATGAAATGGTTTGGTTGGTTATACGAATTGAATTAGTCATGCATGATACATGAATTGGATTTGTTTTGGGCCTAATAGGTCATATGATGAGATTTAGGCCTAATGGGCCGTAAGGGTGTGATTTGGGCTTGATGGGCTTTATGGAGACGTAGACATGAATGTTAGGGTTTATGAACCTTAGGCCTAGTTTGAACAACTCTTAAATTTCATAAGAATTAATCTAATTAAACATGTTTGTGAACAAGTCGCTGGGTTAGGGTGTGGCAACGGGCATACGCATGTCTAGGATTGGATCTAGGGAGAGCTTGGTACTTACGCGGTCCTAGTGGCCCACCTCCTCTTCTCTGGAATCCTACCTAGTGCGTAGTGTCTATTCACTTTAGCCGCGAGGACTTGTTGATGGGCCAAAGTTCATAACTAAAACCCGAGAGGGACCAATTACCCTTATATTTGTGAAATTACCAAAATACCCCAGGTTTGCAAAATTACCGAAATACCCCCGATTTGTGAAATTACAAAAATACCTTCGGTTTGCAAAATTACCAAAATACCCCTAATTTGTGAAATTACTGAATTACCCTTGGTGGGTAAAATTACCAAAATGCCCTTGTTGGGCTAATTTACCAAAATGCCCTTAGTGGGTCGATTTACCAAAATGCCCTTAGAGGGCCGATTTACCAAAATGCCCTTAGTGGGCCGATTTACCAAAATGCCCTTAGTGGGCCGATTTACCAAAATACCCTTAGAGGGCCGATTTACCAAAATGGCTTAGTGGGCCGAATTACCAAAATACCCCTGGGTTACGAAATGATTAAAAAACCCTCGCTGGGTCGAATGTCTGTTGTACCTCAGTGTTGTATAGTAATGTGTATGTTTACATTACTCTTTTATATCTTGATATGTATGTTGCATTGTATCATATTGCATGGGGCGGGGATTTGAATGAAAAGCAGTATAGCCTGGTGGCATAGCCACAATTCACGTTTTTATATGATTAACAATGTTTCGATGGCTCAGCCACAAAATGTTCTATGTTAGCAGCTTGACTGCAATTCTGGTGTGAGCGGCGGGGTAGGTTGACTTGATCCCCACAGGTATGATTGGCTGGTCGGGGTGTGACTGGTTGGATTGGGTTGGGTTGTAGTATTTCATTTGCATTACCATGATTATAGGGCTCAGGCCCAAATTGATGTCTTATGGGCTCGGGCCTAGTAATGCCAATTTAGGGGATTGCACACTGAGTTTTCGCAAATGCACCCCCTCTTTTTAGTTTTTATTAGGTAATCCTCAGTAGGCGGTTCAACGTATTGGAGGACTTGGAGGTGGCCACACTACGAGCAGTTACGGATTTTCGTATACTACTTATTTTATTTTATTTTGGGTTCATATTTTGTAATAAGGCCTCTCTTAAATTCTGGTTTTTAGTTTGAGATTTTTAGTTTATTATGTTTTAAATATGCTTAACATTTAATCGCGGTTTTCCAAGACAATATCGGTTTTCAAAACACTTCGCTTTCGCAACTAAGTTGTAAATATCACGTTTTCATAAGTCAATAGTTTTAAATTAAGCTTCGCATCGAACAAGGTTTTGAAGGTAATGACTTCTTAATAAATTTTGATTATTAATAACAATCGCAAATTGGGACTTTAGTTTTTCAATATCAAAAATGGTTTTCAATGAAAACGCAGTTATCGAAAAACACCTCAATGTGACACGCCAGATTTTGGTGTAAGAGTCTGAATTTGACCCTAATCGGAACGGTGGTTTCAGGACCACGAATCCGAGTCCAAAAAATATTTAAATATTATTTTCTATGTTTATTATATGTGAATTATTATGTGTGAAAGTTTCGTATGAAAATTTGATTGTTTGTTTGCTTAATTAAATAAAAGGACTTAATCGCGTAAAGTGTAAAAGTTACAAGCTATAGTGAAAAGTGCTTATTTGTTAGTGGCTATTTAATATAAAGTCGTAAAAGGGCAAAAAGCCCATTTTCTAACTTAGTGGCCGGTTATGTACACAAATAACCTTATGTATTAATATTAGTTATTTTATAAAGGATGGTTAAATTAGTAATTAAACAAATAGTTAGTATATATGTTAAATTAAAACACAAAATAGGCCATATTTGTTCATCTTTCCTTGGCCGAATATATGCAAGAGAAGAAAACAAAATAGCCAAGCTTAGTTCGGCATTTATCTAGCTAAATTAAGGTATGTGATAAGTTCGATTTATGTTAATTCTTACGTTTTTGAGATCGTTGCTTTGAGTACAAGTCGACCCATGTTAGAATTTTTGAATTTGAGCATGTTTGATATTCAGCTATGGATAGATGTTTGTGCTTTGTATTATTTGATAGAAAAATATTAAAAGTATGTATGAAATTAATATGTTTTGAATTGGAAATTTTGGTAAATTTGAGTATTTTGGGCTAAATTAAGAAAATAAATCTTTGAGGGGTTAAAATGTAAAATAAATGAAATGTAAGGACTTGTATGAGTATGGGGAAAATTCGGCCCTAAAGGAGTAGTTCCAAATTATGTGTATTTTGTGTTTTGTGCAATAGGGACTAAATTGTACAAGTTGTAAATGTCAGGGGTAAAATGGTAATTTGCCCATCTAAGTGTTTTTGGATTAAATTAAAATGATATGTGTTTTAATGAGCTCAAATTGAATGTGTTTAGATTAAGAGCAAAGAAAAACAGACTTGATCGGGGAAAGGCGAAAGTTAACGAATAGCCGGTTCTCAACGTTCAACGATCCGAGGTAAGTCTTTAAGCAAGTTAATATCATAAATATGGATTATAACCTAGTATACATGATGAATTATGAATATGTGGATTGAAATATGTCAAAGCCGAATGTGTTAAAGTAATTTAGCAATGATATGTAATTGAATTAATTGAATTCATTATGTGTAAGGATGTGAATTATATGTGATATTTGTGATATTGTTAATGTGTAATGTGAATGAGTTGGTTCGGTAATATGAATATTCGGGCTTATTGCCTAGCAGGCCTTGTGCTGGTGAACTATATCGGGCTTATTGCCTAGCAGGCCTAGTGCTGGTGAGTGTGATTCGGGCTAATGCCTAGCAGGTTTTTGATCGCTGAAATCAGAGTTAAAAGAATGATCAAAACCCAGAAACTAACTCTAACAACGATTAAAGGCAAGTGTACTTATCGAACTGTAGTATAGCTTAGGCAAGACCGGATATCGAACCCAAAGGAACTATGAGTACTAATACTAACTTTCTTTTTATTATTTAGCCTTAAAAATAGAATGAAGTTGCCTTAAACTATATTGACGAAGACTAAACTAAAGACACAAAGACAAAAAGGAAGAATAGGAAAATAAAAACTCAGTTGATTATGACGATACCCTCAGGAAGAATCCACCTAGACTTCACTTGTTATTTAACCCTAAATTATATGATTTCTTTTACTTAGCTTGATCCGTAAGACTCCCTAACCTATATTAAACCCTCTCTCGAGGCGAATAACGTCTAACCTTAGGTTAATTAGTGGAACTATCGTTCGCTTATAATAACCCCCTAGGATAGCAGTAAATCGATCAATAGACTCTCATATTAGGTTTCACCCTGATTCGGCAAAATCTCGTAACCCTATCTCTAGGCGTTCGATCAACTCTGCTTAATTATGTTAGATCTACTCTTAGGTAGGGTCTATTCCTCCTCCATCTAAGCACATTAGATTTGGATTAAGCAACATAATTAAGAACAAACTAAGCAATTATCATATAACTTAAAATCAAATAAAAAGATTCATCTAGGTTTCATCCCCTTCAGGTATCTGAGGGGTTTAGTTCATAATGAATAAATAAAACATCGCAAGAGAAAAGATAAAAAAACATAAGAAAATCCTAAAACCCCCTGAAGGAATTGAAGGAGAATTTCGCCGTCTTGAGTATAATTTCGGCTTCTTGGGATGGATCAACTGGCTACCCTCGCGTTCTTCCCTAACTCTGACCTTCTCGGCTTGGCTCCTTGCCCTCGCTTTCAATGCCTTTCAAAGGTGGTACTTGGGGGATATATATAGGCTTTTGGAATGCGATTCTTTCTCCCTAAGTATCCTTTTTCGACTGAAGTTGCTCTTTCCAGCGACAGAAGCATGGCCATGGCACACGCCCGTATGGATCGAGACCAGACTGTATTCGGATTCCTAACTTGAGGCACGACCGTGTGTGACGAAGTTGAGGCCATGCTCTAGGTATTCATCGAGGCACGACCGTGTGGACTTTGGGCCAGGCCGTGTCAATTTTATGTTAAGGCCCATTTATTCTATTTTCGACCCGTTTCGTGTTCTTTTCATCCTCAGGTGCTTTCCTGGGTATAAGACATGAAAAGAAAGGATTAAAAGCACCTTTTTATAAAAATCAAGGAATAAATCATCTAAAAGCATATTAAATGTGGGATTAAAATATGTTACTTTTACGGTTTATCAGTATTATACCGGTGAGTTGCAATTCCGAGCTCAGACTACAAATTAATAAAGGCATGAAACAAATCGAGTAAGCCTAAGCTTTTGAAAATGAATATTGTTAATTCGGCCATAAGGTATATGTTTTTCATACTCATATGTTATATATGATGCTAATAAGCAAATAAAATGATGAAAGAAATCTGTTGTACATTTGGTTGTTAGAATTTGTATATAAACTATACTATGTGGATATTGGTTATTTGAAAGCATGAGAGTGGTTAAAGATATTCATGTAGGTATACTTATATACATAGATATGTGTATATATATTCGGTGAATGGTGTACTTTGGTAACAAAATGAAAATTGTTAGGTTAAGTGAGGTAATGATATTCGGCTATGGTAAATTTATAAGTTGAATTGTTTTATATGCTTGGATGTTTGAATGTTATAATATAGTTGCTTAAGACTTACTAAGCTAGTAAGCTTACTCCGTGTGTGTTCATTTTTCTGTTTTATAGATTTTGATCAAACTACGGGCTCAGGGGATCATCACTGACGTCATTCACACTATCAGCTCACTTTGGTATCTTTAAAGTTTGGACTTTTGAACTTAAGGCATGTATAGGCTAGTTTATTATTTGAATGATATTTTGTTAATGTATAAAAGCCATGCGAAATTGGCTTGTTTAAATGTTAATGTTTGATGGTTTATTAAATCTTTGGTGTAATATACGTTTATGTTATGCTTTGAATATGAATGTGGCTTTGATTCATGTTTTTCATGATTATGTGATTTGGTAATGAGTAATGAAAATGTTTGTGATTATTTTTGGGTTGAACATTTGAGAGTTAAATTGAGAACTGATTATATGGTAAAGAATTAGTTGTACATATGTATTTTGGATTAGTTATAGAGCATATGTGTTTGGTATGTTAGTTAATGATCTTTGTGGTTGTGAATCTTTAAAGTGTCTATAGTAAAATGAGCGTAAATTAGGGACTATTTCAATTGTATGTGGTTTTATGGAGAAGCTTATTTATGTGTAATATATATATAATATGCTTATTATGTCGTGTGGATTTCTTAACCTAGGTTAATAGACATAACTTGTGAGTTGACATAATCACAAAAACTTGTTAATAAAATATGATAATATTAAATTGATATTCATGGTTTAATATGGCCTTTGTTTCTAGGAATTATGCGTATGTTATATAGCATTAGGAGCATGTTCGGTTATGCTATAATGTTTTAATGTCACATATGTGAATGAATATTTAACAAAGTATTATGGATCTATATGTTTTGATATACACATGTGCATAAGTTATTAAGTGATATGCTGATATTTGATTAATGAAATAGATGTATTGACACGTATTTGATATATATATATAAAGTGAATGATATATGGATGGATATGTTTAAAATGTTTAAATGTCTTAGATTCGATGGTCAGATGGTTTGGATTTTAGAAGTATGAAACTTGTATAAGTTATGAGTAATGATGTAGTTGAATTACGAGCATGATTTGTAATGTAAGTCTTGATTAGCATGAAATAAGAGTATGGGTCATGCCCGAGCTATTTGTTGGGTATTGAGAATCAGATATGCATCTTTGGTTTAATAAATAAATGAATCGTGAATGTGTATGAGATTGAAATGTTAAAGGGTTATAATTATAACCTGTAGTATGAATAGTGATGAATGACTGTGATGAACTGAGTCTAGTTCAGTAATGCCTTATAACCTTAATCTGGCAACAGATACGGGTTATGGGTGTTACATTTTATTGGTATCAGAGCTTACGATTTAGTCGATTCTAGGACTACCGTAGCGCGTGTGAGTCTAGCTATACATGCCTTAAATTTTATAAAACGATAGTGTGGTGACTTCTGACATTTAAATTGTGTTTTATATAGTAAATGGATCCTGACAGAGCCGTAGCTGATGATGTAGAGAGCGAGCGCCTGATGTCGCACATGGGTTAGTGTAGACACTCGACCTATCTCGGGTAGCCATAAGGGGGAGGCTAAGCAAGCCTTCTACTAGATGATGAATGAATGGTTTATTCAGACTAATCCGGCTGTACAACAACCTCCACCCCCGAATAATCCAACTCCGTTACCTTCAGCACATCCGATGATAGATCCGATGAGATCTAGCAGGCCTCCCGTTGATAAAATCAGGAAATATGGGGCTGAAGAATTTAAAGCTAATGATGATGACGATGCAAAACGAGCTGAGATGTGGATGGATAATACTATCCGTGTGCTTGATGAGCTATCATGTACTCCAGACGAATGCTTGAAGTGTGCTATATCCTTATTACGAGACACCACATATCATTGGTGGAATACACTAGTATCGGTGGTTCCGAAAGAAAAAGTGACTTGGGACTTCTTTCAGACCGAGTTCCGTAAGAAATATATTAGTCAGAGATTCATTGATCAGAAATGAAAAGAATTTCTGGAATTGAAACAGGGTCGAATGACCGTGACTGAGTATGAACGGAAATTTGTCAGACTGAGCCGATATGCTCGTGAATGTGTGTCAACTGAAGCCATTATGTGTAAAAGATTTGAAGATGGTCTGAATGAAGATATTAAGTTGCTAGTTGGCATACTCGAGATTAAAGAGTTCGTGGTACTTGTCGAACGAGCTTGCAAAGCCGAAGAGCTTGGAAAAGGGAAAAGAAAAGCCGAGTTTGAAGCTAGAGACATTCAGAAAAAATCATCGAGTAAGACCTTTCATTCCACACCAAAGAAGTTTAAAGATGAATCCAGTCGACATAAGACTACTTCAGACTTCTCTAGACGAGATCGACCTCCTGCAGGTTCTCGAGCTACTTCGATGGCCAGTGTTGGTAATGTCCAATAGAATCGGGTTGAATGCAAGGATTATGGTAAATGGCATTCTGGAGTTGTAGAATTTGTGATCGGTCCTGCTTTAAATGTGGATCGTCGGATCATTTAATTCGAGAGTACCTGATGCTAGCCGAGTAAAATACGACTCAGAATACAAGACCAAGCAATACGTCAGCACGAGGCAGACCACCCAGACATTCGGGGAATGTAGGTGGCAGTCAGAGAGGAACAAAAAATACTGCAGTTTGATCAGAGGCTCGAGCACCTGCTAGAGCATATGCTATACGTGCCAGAGAGGATGCTTCTTCCCCAGATGTTATCATCGGTACTTTCACTCTTTATGATACTACTGTGATTGCATTGATTGATCTGGGTTCGACTCATTCTGTAATATCCTGGACTATAGCTTATGCATTAATACTAAGTTATATGAAATAGCATGCTTGTGTGTGTTGTGAATGTGCATTATGAATTTTGTGAACCTTAGTGCATAGGTGAGCACTTTAGAAATTACTCGATTTTAAAGTTTAAAGAGGGAACTAAGGCAAGGTGGCCTTAAGAAAATTTATAGAGGAAATTTGACATGAAATTGGGCTTAGAAAAGTGGCTACAAGGCACCACTTAAGGCCCTAGAAATGACGCCACCAGCATGTGAGGAGGGGGCTTGTGTTCGAGTCGCGTGGGAAGTAAAACTTTAATGCTTTTATTTTTGCATGTGACGTCAAGGAGAGGGGAATAGGGGGACGGCACCAAGGCTAGATTTTAGGAGTTTTTATCCTTTTATTTTCAAGAGAAAAATGATGGATTATTTTTAAATAAAGAGATAAAGAGGAAAATAATGATATGAGAGTGATGGCCAAGTAGGGGACTCTAGCTTAGTAATTTCGGCAAAAGGAGGAAAAATAAGGCCATTCATCATTCTTTCTTTCTCCTTCTCTCTCTGCCGAATTTTCTCTGCCACTATTCTTTTTTTCTTTTCAATTCTTCAAGAGTCCGAAAGTTCTTTTCTTTCATCATTCTTGCTGAAAATTTCAAGCATCATACTCTTCATCTTCATATTTTGTTAAAGGCCGAACCACCATACCACTCTCTCTTGTCCATTAGAGCCGATTCTTCACTTGGTCACCATTGTCGAAATTGTTGATCCACATCCTAGCCATAGTCAAATTTTTTTGTGGGTTTAAGCAAGGGTGCAGTCGACTACATCATTAGGGGTAAGATCAAATTCGATTTCTATACTTTTTCAAATTCGATTTCTATACTTTTTCTTGTAGGCTTGTCAAAATCTATCAACTAATTCTTTTATTTCTTTGGCCGAAACTTTGAGGAAGGTTTTCGGGATTTAGGTGTTGTCGACTTCAGAAAAGGATCTTTCAGGATTTGAGATCCGCAAGGTAAGTACATATGTACATTCGGCCAAGACCCTATTCAATGATTAGATCTATTCCTTATTTTATTCAAAAGCCGAAAACTAACTAGTTCAATGATTAAGTGTATAGTCGATTGCAATAAATAACCATCACAAAGTTTCGGGATTTGTTTAGGAATCAAATCGACAGTAAGGTAAGATTTTGATTGTGATAAACCCTTCGGGATTTGATTATTTGGCCGAATGGCCTATAGCTAAAGTATGTAATGTTGGCCGAATATAGGAATTGAAGATCTAAATCAATAGATCGGGTTTTTGGGATTTGGAGTGATTTCGATAAGAATATCATGTGTGTACCCTTCCTTAAGACTTCATAAATTTAAAACATTACATTTAATATAAGTGTTATAATGATGTGAAAGCTATGGCTAAGGTACCATGTTATGGTACAAAGTATCCAGGTACGTTTTCCTACTCCTACTAGGATTATAATAGAATCTTTTATGGTACCCATGTGAAACTATAAGAATGTGAATAGGGGATATGACATGGTTAATGAGTATTTGTATGACATGGGGCATATGGGATATTATGAAAGGGGAAGTGAATGTGGTGACCTATGTCACTATATCTGAATGTGGTGACCTCGGTCACAATTATCTGAATGTGGTGTCTCATGACACAAAATATTATCTGGTCACTATGCCACAATATTTATAAGGGCGATGAGCACGTCGACTGCAGCGACTGCCTTCGATGGTGTGTAGCGGATGGAGGGTTGACTCAGTAGTCCCCACGGTGTGCAGGTTGGTACGGGTGATATGTAGTGGATGGCATCTAGGTTTGGGTTCGGGTTTGCATCATATTATTTAAATGCTATATGTACATGTATGATTTGATATGCCTGAATTTGTTAGGACTTAGTGTTGTGGTTACACATTGAGTCTGTTGACTCACCCCGTTGTGGGATTACTTTTCAGGTGACGATCAGTGATGGACTGGGTCGGCAGAAGCTTAGGGGTGGCCATGCTCAACAAGGAATTTATTTTATTTGGACTTTTTATTTCAAGTACTTTGAATTTAATTTTGGGATTTATTTGATGTAATAAGGCCATAGTTGAACTACTTTATTTTACTTTTATTTATTATGTTACGAATTTTTATCAATTAAAGGATTAATTAAATTTTATTTTAAAATAAACTCTAAATGTTTTGTCACCTAAAATAAAGGGTTTTCAATATAAGATAAACTTGTTTTCAACTCGAGCCCAACACCAAAACAATCTTTCTTTCAAAACACACAGTTTTTCCAAAGTAACAAAAGAATTTTGAACCGGTTTACATCGAGGAACATACCAGATCCGGTCAGGGCTCGTGGGCCGGGTTTGGGGTGTTTCACATTCATATGCATGTGAAACTTTAGTATCCAGTAAGACTCTGCCTGTTGAGTCTACTGAGTTTGTGATTCGTGTATCAAACCCCTTGGGTCGATGTGTTCTGGTTGATAAAGTGTGTAAAAGTTGTCTGTTGATGATTCGAGACTCATGCTTCCCAGCTGATTGAATGTTGTTGCCTTTCGACGAGTTCGATATAATTTTGGGAATGGACTGGCTAACTTTGCACGATGCTATTGTTAATTGCAAAAGAAAGACCATTGATTTGAGATTTTAGAGCGGTGAAATTATCTAGATTGAATCTAATGACCTGAATGGATTACCGGCAGTAATATCCTCGATGTTAGCTCATAAGTATGTAAGAAAAGGGTGTGAAGCTTACTTGGCTTATGTGTTAGATAGTAAAGTTACAGAGAAGCAGATTGAATCCGTACCAGTTGTGTGCGAGTATCTAGATGTGTTTCCTGAAGAACTATCGGGTTTACCACCTGTCCGAGAAATAGAGTTTAGTATTGAATTACTGGGTATGACTCTGATTTCAATAGCTCCATATCGGATGGCACCTACATAATTAAAAAAGTTGGAAGCTCAGTTGCAAGAGTTAACAGATAGGGGCTTTGCACGACCGAGTTTCTCTCCTTGGGGAGCACCAGTTTTATTTGTGAAAAAGAAATACGGGACTATGCGAATATGCATCGATTATCGACAGCTCAACAAGGTAACTATAAAGAATAAATACCCATTGCCACGGATTAACGATTTGTTCGATCAGTTGAAAGGGGCTTCAGTGTTTTCAAAGATAGATTTGAGGTCGGGTTATTATCAGTTGCGAGTCAGAGATTCTGATGTGCCAAAGATTGCCTTTCGAACGAGGTACAGACACTATGAGTTTTTGGTTATGCCTTTTGGACTCACTAATGCACCTACTGTTTTTATGGATCTGATGAATCGAATTTTCAGTTAGTATTTAGATCGGTTTGTGGTAGTGTTTATAGATGATATTTTGATCTACTCCAGAGATGAAACCGAGCATGCTGAGCACCTGAGACTTGTGCTACAAACTTTGCGAGATAAACAGTTGTACGCAAAGTTTAGTAAGTGTGAATTCTGGTTGAATGAGTTCAATTTTCTGGGTCACGTTGTTTCAGCATCAGGCATTCGGGTTGATCCGAATAAAATATAGGCTATACTTGATTGGAAACCACCAAAGAATGTTTCTGAAATTTGAAGTTTCCTGGGACTTGCTGGTTACTACAGACGGTTTGTGAAAGGTTTTTCTATAATGGCTACCCCGTTGACAAAGCTATTACAGAAATATGTTAAGTTTGAATGGTCAAAAAAGTGTCAGAAAAGTTTCGATTAGTTGAAAGCTCTTTTAACTGAAGCTCCAGTGTTAGTCCAACCTGAATCGGGTAAAGAATTTGTTGTTTATAGTGATGCTTCTTTGAATGGTTTGGGTTGTGTTTTGATGCAGGAAGGCAAAGTCATAGCCTATGCTTCGAGGCAATTGAAGCCGCATGAAAGATATTATCCAACACATGATTTAGAGCTGGCAGCCATTGTGTTCGCATTAAAGATTTGGCGTCATTATCTATTCGGTGAAAAATGCCATGTTTATTCAGATCACAAGAGTTTGAAGTATTTGATGACACAAAGAGATTTGAACCTGAGGCAATGCAGATGGTTAGAGCTGTTGAAAGATTACGAGCTTGTGATTGACTATCATTCGAGAAAGGCTAACGTTGTTGCAGATGCTTTAAGTCAGAAGTCATTATTTGCTCTTTGTGCATTGAACGCACATATGGCTATGTCTGGTGATGGTTCGATAGTAGCTGAATTGAAAGCAAAACCGTTGTATATTCAACAAATTTGTGATGCTCAGAGAGTTGACAAAGATACGATGGTAAGACAAATTCAGTGTGAAAGTAATGCAGAGTCAGAGTTTCAAATTGATGAAAATGACTATTTGAACTTCAAAGGCCGAATATGTGTTCCGAGTAATGTGGATTTGATTCAGATGTTGTTGAATGAGGCTCATAATAGTCGATTGTCGGTACATCCGGGTAGCACGAAAATGTATAATGATTTGAAATAGTTCTATTGGTGGCCTGGTATGAAAGGGGACATATTCGAATTTGTCTCGTAGTGCTTAATTTGTCAGCAATTAAAAGCCGAACATCAGGTGCCTTCTAGGTTACTTCAGTTGATCATGATACCTGAATGGAAATGGGATATAATAACTATGGATTTTGTATTCGGATTGCCTACGACACCGAGCAAGAAAGATGCAGTTTGGGTTATAGTGGATAGACTAACCAAATCAGCTCACTTTGTTCCAGTTCATACGGACTATTCACTCGATAAGCTTGCTGAGTTGTATGCATCTCAAATCGTGAGATTACATGGTGTGCCGATTTCCATTGTTTCAGACAGAGACCAAAGATTCACGTCGCGATTTGGAAGAAATTGCAAGATGCTTTAGGTACCAAACTACACTTTAGCACAACTTTTCACCCACAGACAGATGGTCAGTCAGAACGAACCATTCAGATACTTGAGGATATGTTGAGATGTTGCGTCCTCGAGTTTGAAGGTACATGGGAATGATACTTACCTTTGATTGAATTTGATTACAATAATAGCTTTGAATCTAGTATCAAAATGGCACCTTACGATGCTTTGTACGGCCACAAGTGTCGTACACCTTTGTACTGGACCTAGCTCAATGAAAACAAGATACACGGGGTTGATTTGATTAAAGAGACTGAACAGAAAGTGGCAGTAATCCGAGATAGTTTGAAAGTTGGATCAGATCACCAAAAGTCATACGCAGATTTGAAATGTAAAGACATCGAGTTTCAGGTCGGAGACTGGGTATTTTGGAAAGTTTCTCCGTGGAAGAAAGTACTTCGATTTGGTCGAAAAGGCAAATTAAGTCCGAGGTTCATCGGACCGTATGAGATCATCGAACGTGTTGAGCATGTTGCTTATAGATTAAAGTTGCCCTCTGAGCTTGAAAAGATCCATAATGTGTTTCATGTCTCAATGCTCTGTAAATATCGATCAGATCCGTCACATGTGATTACCCCGTCTGATATTGAAATTTGATCTGATATGACGTACGAGGAGGAACAGATCCGTATCTTAGCTCGTGAAGTGAAAGAGTTGAGAAACAAGAAAATTCCGTTAGTAAAAGTATTATGGAATCGTCATGGAATAGAAGAGGCTACGTGGGAGTCTAAGGATTCAATGAGACAACAATATCCGACTTTGTTTAACGGTAAGATTTTAGGGGACGAAAATCCCTAAGGGGGGAGAGTTGTAACAGTCCGAATTTGACCCTAATCGAAACGGTGGTTTTGGGACCACGAATCTGAGTCCAAAAAATATTTAAATATTATTTTCTGTGTTTATTATATGTGAATTATTATGTGTGAAAGTTTCGTATGAAAATTTGATTGTTTGTGTGCTTAATTAAATAAAAGGACTTAATCGCGTAAAGTGTAAAAGTTACAAACTATAGTGAAAAGTGCTTATTTGTTAGTGGCTTTTTAATATAAAGTCCTAAAAGGGCAAAAAGCCCATTTTCTAACTTAGTGGCCGGTTATGTACACAAATAACCTTATGTATTAATATTAGTTATTTTATAAAGGAAGGTTAAATTAGTAATTAAACAAATAGTTAGTATATATGTTAAATTAAAACACAAAATAGGCCATGTTTTGTTCATCTTTCCTTGGCCGAGTACATGCAAGTGAAGAAAAGAAAATAGCCAAGCTTAGTTCGGCATTTATCTAGCTAAATTAAGGTATGTGATTAGTTCGGTTTATGTTAATTCTTACGTTTCTGAGATCGTTGCTTCGAATACAAGTCGACACATGTTAGATTTTTTAATTTTAGCATGTTTGACATTCGGCTATGGATAGATGTTTGTGCTTTGTATTATTTGATGGAAAAATATTAAAAGTATGTATGAAACTAATATGTTTTGAATTGGAAATTTTGGTGAATTTGAGTATTTTGGGCTAAATTAAGAAAATAAATCTTTGAGGGGTTAAAATGGAAAATAAATGAAATGTAGGGACTTGTATGAGTATGAGGAAGATTTGGCCCTAAAGGAGTAGTTCCAAATTATGTGTATTTTGTGTTTTGTGCAATAGGGACTAAATTGTAAAAGTTGTAAATGTCAGGGGCAAAATGGTAATTTGCCCATCTAAGTGTTTTTGGATTAAATTGAAATGAAATGTGTTTGAATGAGCTCAAATTGAATGTGTTTAGATCAAGAACAAAGAAAAACGGACTTGGATCGGAGAAAGGTGAAAGTTAACGAATAGCTGGTTCTCGATGTCCGACGATATCCGAGGTAAGTCTTTAAGCAAGTTAATATTGTAAATATCGATTATAACATAGTATACATGCTGAATTATGAATTTGTGGATTGAAATATGTCAAAGCTGAATGTGTTAAAGTAATTTAGCAATGATATGTAATTGAATTAATTCAGTTCACTATGTGTAAGGATGTGAATTATATGTGATATTTGTGATATTGTTAATGTGTAATGTCAATGAGTTGGTTCGGTAATATGAATATTCGGGCTTATTGCCTAGCAGGCCTTGTGCCGGTGAACTATATCGGGCTTATTGCCTAGTAGGCCTTGTGCCGGTGAATTATATCGGGCTTACTGCCTAGCAGGCTAAATGCCAGTGTTTAAAATCTCAGACCTTGGGTCTAGCAGGCCTAGTGCCGGTGAGTGTGATTCGGGCTAATGCCTAGCAGGTTTTATACCGGTGAGTTGCAATTCCGAGCTCGGACTACGAATTAATAAAGTCATGAAACAAATCGAGTAAGCCTAAGCTTTTGAAAATGAATATTGTTAATTCGGCCATAAGGTATGTGTTTTTCATACTCATATGTTATATATGATGCTAATAAGCAAATAAAATGATGAAAGAAATCTGTTGTACATTTGGTTGTTGGAATTTGTATATAAACTATACTATGTGGATATTGGTTATTTGAAAGCATGAGAGTGGTTAAAGATATTCATGTAGGTATACTTATATACATAGATATGTGTATATATATTCGGTGAATGGTGTACTTTGGTAACAAAATGAAAATTTTTAGGTTAAGTGAGGTAATGATATTCGGCTATGGTAAATTTATAAGTTGAATTGTTTTATATGCTTGGATGTTTGAATGTTATAATATAGTTGCTTAAGACTTACTAAGCTAGTAAGCTTACTCCGTGTGTGTTCATTTTTCTGTTTTATAGATTTTGATCAAACTACAGGCTCAGTGGATCATCACTGAAGTCATTCACACTATCGGCTCACTTTGGAATCTTTAAATTTTGGACTTTTGAACTTAAGGCATGTATAGGCTAGTTTATTATTTGAATGATATTTTGTTAATGTATAAAAGCCATGCGAAATTGGCTTGTTTTAAATGTTAATGTTTGATGGTTTATTAAATCTTTGGTGTAATATACGTTTATGTTATGCTTTGAATATGAATGTGGCTTTGATTCATGTTTTTCATGATTATGTGATTCGATAATGAGTAATGAAAACGTTTGTGATTATTTTTGGGTCGAACATTTGAGAGTTAAATTGAGAACCGATTATATGGTAAAGAATTAGTTGTACATATTTATTTTGGATTAGTTATAGAGCATGTGTGTTTGGTATGTTAATTAATGATCTTTGTGGTTGTGAATCTTTAAAGTGGCTATAGTAAAATGAGCGTAAATTAGGGACTATTTCAATTGTATGTGGTTTTATAGAGAAGCTTATTTATGTGTAATATATATATAGGTATGCCTATTATGTCGTGTGGATTTCTTAACCTAGGTTAATATACATAACTTGTGAATTGACATAATCACAAAAACTTGTTAATAAAATATGATAATATTAAATTGATATTCATGGTTTGATATGGCCTTTGTTTCTAGGAATTATGCGTATGTTATATAGCATTAGGAGCATGTTCGATTATGCTATAATGTTTTAATGTCACATATGTGAATGAATATTTAACAAAGTATTATGGATCTATATGTTTTGATATACACATGTGCATAAGTTATTAAGTGATATGCTGATATTTGGTTAATGAAATAGATGTATTGACACGTATTTGATATATATATATATAGTGAATGATGTATGCATGGATATGTTGAAAATGTTTAAATGTCTTAGATTCGATGGTCAGATGGTTTGGATTTTAGAAGTATGAAACTTGTATAAGTTATGAGTAATGATGTAGTTGAATTACGAGCATGATTTGTAATATAAGTCGTGATTAGCATCAAATAAAAGTATGGGTTATGCCCGAGCTATTTGTTGGGTATTGAGAATCAGATATGCATATTTGGTTTAATAAATAAATGAATCGTGAATGTGTATGAGATTGAAATGTTAAAGGTTTATAATTATAACCTGTAATATGAATAGTGATGCATGACTGTGATGAACTGAGTCTAGTTTGGTATGCCTTATAACCTTAATCCGGCGACGGATACGGGTTAGGGGTGTTACATCGGGCCTAACTTTTAGACCGGGTTTGGGGTGTTACACACAGCCAGAATGTAACATCTCAATTTAGACCCTAGTCAGAATAGTGGTTTGAGACCACAAATTCGAGGTCGTGAAAATATTTTAATATTATTTTCTGTATGAATAGTATGTGATATAGCCTGTGTGAAAATTCTGCGTGAAAATTTTATCGATTGTGTGCCTATTTATGAAAAAAAGACTTAATCGCATAAGTGAAAAATGTTGTGTGCTGATTTATAAATACTTAATTGTTGTTGGCTTTTAAAGGTGGAGGCCTTATGAGGCAATTTAACCTTTTTAATGATAGTGGATGTTAAATGGGCAAATATACCATTAATGTATATTTGTTATTTAATGTTTAGTAAAATGGATAGTATGTTAAAATGAAGATTATTATGATTATAATAAAACAAATGAAAGAAAAGATGAATGTTATCATCTTTGTGAGTGTCGAAGATTTGAAGGAAAAAGAAAGGAATAGGGCTTTGGGGTGTTTGGCCATTGTTAAGCAAAATTAAGGTATGTTTGAGCTCGGTTTTTGTTAATTTCTATGTTTTCGTAATCGTTGCTTCGTGCTCTAGCTAACCCATGTTGAAATTTTGTGAGTTCATGATGTTTTTGTGATGAGCCATTGATGAATGCTTGAGCTATGTGCTATTTGATAGTAAAATATGAAAACTTAATGTTGGGTTAACATAGTTTATGTTGAGATTTTTGGTGAAATTGTGTATTTTTGACTTAATTGAGAAAATGAGAAATTGAAGGGTTAAATTGTGAAACAAATGAAATGTATGGGTTTGTATAGACACTAGTAAAATTCAGCTAAGCTTGTACTAGGAGAAATTATGTGAATTTGGTGATTTTTGTGAAATAGGGACTAAAGTGTCGAAATGTAAAAATGTGAGGGCTATTTTGTAAAATGCCGTAAATGTGTGTCTATGGACTAAATTGAATGAAATGGTGATTGAATGGATTGAATTTGAATGTGTATAGACCAAGAAAGGAGAGGTTCGGATCGAGATCGAGGCAAAGAGAAAGTGCTCGATTAATCGACCGTTTCGGTATTTTGACATCCGAGATAAGTTCGGATATAATACATGTTATTAAAATATGTTTTAGTATTATTTAAATGTATATGAAATTGAGATGCTATGTGCAAGGTTTAATTAAGGGCACTAAGTGTGCGATATTAAAATCGAAACAAAAATGAATAGCACTGTGTGTGCGATGCTATGAAAGCTTCGGCTTATAGAATTGGCACTGTGTGTGTTACCGAGATAAGTTGGTTGAAAGATCAGGCACTAAGTGTGCGATAACTAATATATACCAATCGTGTATTAAGCACTGAGTGTGCGATTAAGTTGAATGAATATCAAAGGATGATCAACAAGTAATATCGAGCGTTGAGTAGCTTGGAAAAATTGAAAACTATGTGTTAGCTAAGGTATGTCTTAAACCTTTGTGGTTGATGAATTTATAGAAAAAGTTATAGATGGATGAATGAGTATCTTGGCCAGGGATGATATAGTATAGATAAGAGAGAAATGATCTATGTGATGTTTATTGATTATATTGGTTTGGTTTGTTGTCACGATTATATTGTATATCGAACTTACTAAGCTTTGCAAAGCTTACAATGTGATTTGTTTTTCTGCATTGCAGTGTCAGCAAGGTTAGCTCGGATCTGGGATCGTCAGCATCTCAATCACACTATCGACAATCTATTTTAGGGTATTTTGGAAAGATGTACATAGTTAAAATATGGCATGTATAGGCTAGTTATTGATATCATGTTTGTGATATGTGAGTAGCCATAAAATGTGGCTAGATATGTGTCAACTTTAGCATGAATGACTTTGGTATATTTATATATGATGCATCCTTTGGTATGGATTGTGAGATGAGAAATTGATTTATGAATGGAAGTTGTTGTGATGGTAAAATGTTAGTAAGACTTAGTGAAATAGAGAATGAATGATGTTTAGTATATGAATGTGTTCAATGTTGTATATGTTAGCTTATAAGTTGATATGTTTTAAAATGAGATTGTATGAGTTGATAGATTGATTTTATGATAGGAAATTGTTGCCAAATTGTGGGTATAAACATGATTGAATGTGTTTGTAGTGATTGACGCTAAGTGGGTGGCATTTTGGGTCTTGCAAATGACCTATAATGTCACACGGCCATGGCACACGGGCGTGCCTAGTGACTGTGGGGCTATGTTAGTATATGGCCTAAGAGCACATGGCCTTAGTACGGGTGTGTTGGGTAACCGTGATAAATAAGTCAGGATAGACCACGGCCAGGGTACACGGGCGTACCTGGTGGCCGTGGAGAAGAAGTCAGTTTCGACCACGGGGAGGACACACAGGTTTAATTCCAACCCATCTTTAGCATGTGTTTAAGTTCTGATAGGCTTTAATAAGGGACTAATTGTCCATGTTTGATGCGTTATGATGATGATTCACTTTGTGTCATATTTGGCTGTGAAATGATTCTATTGTCCAGTAATGCCTCTTACCCTATTCCGGCGATAGTTTCGGGTTAGGGGTGTTACAATTTTATTGGTATCAGAGCTACAGTTTAGTCGATTCTCGGACTAACGTAGTGCGTGTGAGTCTAGCTATACATGCCATATATGAAATTGCGATAGTGTGATGAATTCTGACAGTTGAAAATGTGTTTTCATATAGCAATGGATCCCGATCGAGCTGTTGTTGACGATGTAGAAAGCAATGCGCCTGCTCCCGCTCAAGGGCAGCGCTGACCACATCTAGGCCAAATGATAGTGGTGAGGGAGGAGAGGCAAAGCAAGCCTTCTTTCGAATGATGACCGAGTGGTTTACGGAGTTCGTTTGAACGAATCTGGCTGCTCCACAACCTCTACCCCCACAAGTACCTGTTGTGCCACAAGTTGTAGATCCAATCAGATTGAATAAAAACCTCCTGTGGATAAGATTCGCAAGTATGGGACCGAAGAGTTTAGAGCCACATCTAATGACGATGCTAAGCGAGCCGAGTTTTGGATTGAGAATACAATCAGAGTATTTGATGAGATGTCGTTGAACCCTGATGAGTGTATTAAGTGTGCAGTTTCCCTGTTGAGAGACATGTCTTACAACTTGTGGAAAATATTGATATCGGTGGTCCCGAGAGAGAGAATCACCTGGGACTTATTGATATCTGTGGTCCCGAGAGAGAGAATCACCTAGGACTTTTTCAAGTTGAGTTCAGAAAGAAATATATCAGTCAACGCTTCATTGATCAGAAACATAAAGAGTTTTTAGAGTTGAAACAGGGTCGTTTGTCTGTTACTGAGTATGAGCGGGAATTCGTAAGATTGAGTCAATATGCGAGAAAATGTGTTTCAACCGAAACTACTATGTGCAAACGTTTCATAGAGGGATTGATTGAAGATATCAAATTGTTGGTTGGGATACTTGATACAAATGAATTTGTTGTGTTAGTTAAAAGGGCATGCAAGGCTAAGGAGCTCAGTAAAGAAAAGTAGAAAGCTGATTCTGAGGCTCCTGATGAAAGAAAAAGATCGATGAATAAGTTCTCTCAACCTTCAGTGAAGAGATATAGAGATGCAAGCAATCGTCCAAATGTTTCGTTGGGACATCAAAGTAGAGATCATTCGAGACAAAGTACTGGTTTACGAATTCAAGCTCTGAATGAATCAAGTGTTGGAAGCGTTAAGAGTAACAAGCCTGAGTGTAGACAGTATAGAAGACGACATGTGGGAGAGTGCTGGGGCATGTACAACAATAGAGTTTGTTACAAATGTGGATCCTGAGATCATTTTATTCGAGATTGCCCAAAAACGATCGAAGAAGAAAATGTTCAGAATGAAAGATCGAATAATGTGACGTCTAAAGGTAGACCACCCAGAAACACCAGAAATGCGAGTGATAGCTAGAGAGGGACAACTGATACAGCTGTAAGATAAGAAGCGAGAGCACCTGCCCGAGCCTATGCTATATGTGCACAAGAGGAAGCATCATCTCCAAACGTCATCACCGGTACTTTCACTTTATTTGATACTAATGTCATTGCATTGATCGATCCAGGATCTACCCATTCCTATGTGTGTGTGAACTTAGTATTGAATAAGACTCTACCTGTTGAGTCTATTGAATTTGTGGTTAGAGTGTCAAACCCTTTAGGCAAGTGTGTTTTGGTAGATAAGGTGTGCAAGAATTGCCCATTGATGTTTCAGGATGCTTGTTTTCCGGCTAATTTGATGTTGTTACCATTCGATGAGTTTGACATAATTCTGGGTATGGGTTAGCTTACTCTGCATAATGTCATTGTGAATTGTAAAAGAAAGAGTATTGAATTGAGAAGTCAGAACAGTGAGTTAGTTCGAATTGAATCCAGTGATATGAAAGGATTACCAGCTGTTGTATCTGTGATGAAAGCTATGAACTATGTGAGAAAGGGTTGCGAAGCTTATTTGTCATACGTGATTGATACAAAAGTGTCAGAAAATAAAGTGGAATCTGTGCCTGTGGTATGTGAGTTTTCATATGTGTTTCCTGAAGAGTTGCCGGGATTACCTCCAATTCGGGAAGTGGAATTTTGTACTGAATTAGTGCCGGGGACTACTCCCATTTCAATAGCACCTTATAGAATGGCACCAACAGTTGAATGAGTAAAGTCGCAGTTGCAAGAATTAACTGATAGAGGATTTGCACGATCGAGTTTCTCACCCTGGGGAGCTCCTGTGTTATTTGTGAAAAAGAAAGATGGAGCTATGAGAATGTGTATTGATTATCGACAGCTGAATAAAGTGACAATAAAGAACAAATATCTGTTGCCTCGTATCGATGATTTGTTTGATCACCAAGAAGAGCTCTGATGTTTTCTAAGATAGATTTGAGATCAGGCTACTATCAGTTAAGAGTTAAAGAATCTGATGTGCCGAAAACTACTTTCAGAACTAGTTACGGACATTATGAATTCTTAGTGATGCCTTTCGGATTAACAAATGCTCCTGTAGTGTTTATGGATACGATTATTTAGACCGTATTTGGATCGCTTTGTGGTGGTGTTCATCGATGATAGTTTGATTTATTCGTGTGATGAGACGCAGCATGCCGAACATTTGAGAACTGTGCTACAAACTCTACGTGAGAAATAGTTGTATGCAAACTTTAGCAAATGTGAATTTTGGTTGTGTAAGGTTGGGTTTTTGGGAGATACTGTATCAGCTGCTGGAATACGACTTGATCCGAGTAAGATCTTTGTTATTTTGGAGTGGAAGCCTCCGAGAAATGTGTCTGAAGTCCATAGTTTTCTGGGACTAGCAAGATATTATAGACGATTTGTGAAAGGCTTCTCGATGATTACAACTCCGTTGACAAAGTTGTTACAAAAAGATGTTAGATTCGAGTGGTCAGAAAAGTGCCAGCAGAGTTTTAAGCAGTTGAAAGTGTTGTTAACAGAAGCACCAGTGTTGATTCAACCCGAGTTAGGCAAAGAGTTCGTAGTCTACAGTGATACATCATTGAATGGTTTGGGCTGTGTGCTGATGCAAGAAGGGAAAGTTGTTACATACGCTTCGAGACAGTTAAAACCACATGAAAAGAATTCGAATGCATGATCTTGAATTGGCTTGATCCAAAATCGAATTATCGAATTATCAAGATAGTTCAAGTTCCTTATTCCAAAATCGAATTTTAAGAAAATTCCGTTAAGCTGTCAAATGAAAACAATATTATGGTTTTTAGTTGGAAACTTAGTCAATTTATTACTTGAAACTCATCCTTCATTAGCCGATTAGAAAATCATTAATCCCGAATTCTTAATTTTAGAAAAAACTCCCACTTTGATAATTTATTAGGCATGCTATAACAAATTCATAATAAAACCCAAGTTAACGTTTAAATGGCCTTATTACAACCCCAAAACCCAAACTAAAATAGTAAAATTTAATATAAATATTAAAGATGATATTACTTAAAGCATCATGCATGGCCACCTCAAGTCCACCTCGGCTCCGTATCAGCAATCTAAGGATTACCTGTAAAATTTAACAGAGGGGTGAGTCGTCGAGACTCAGTGTGTAAATCCCCATTAAACGAGCTCTGGGCTTTCCACCCACAGAGGCCCATTAGGCCCTAGCCCACTCAAATTCATATATTACGTATGTATGTAATGCAACCCAACCAACCTATTATTCCCATCCTCCACATCTCCTGAATCTACCCAAAATCTGTGGCACCCAGCCACTGTGGTACAAAACCACTAGTGACAAAGTCACAAAATATAATGTGTGGGGCCAACCCATTTGTGGTACCAAATCACTGGTGACAATCCTAATGAATATATGTGGGGCCAACCCACGTGGTACCAAACCACTGGGACGAGTCACTGAAATAATATATGTGGTACCAAACCGGTGGTTCCAAACCACTAAGATATAGTCACAAAATATAATGTGTGGGGCCAACCCACTTGTGGTACCAAACCACTGGTGACAGTCTAAGCATCATGTTTTCTCCTTCATCACGTCATACCCCAAGTCCATGCCCATGTTTAACAATTAATATGGTATGATCATGCTTCCAATGCATAACAAAACACACAAAGGGTCATACCTACAAGCCATATTCAACAAGATATTTCATGCACATAAAACCTTCAAAAGCATACAAAAATAACCATTCAAACCTTACATTCAAAACCAATCCCAACTATGGCAATCTTAAGGATTAAAACTCATATCATTACAAGACTAATTCATGCATTTGCTCATTCAAACTTGGCTATTCCACATTCTTTCATCATACTATAAGATACATTCTAAAAAACATTCATTTAAGGAAAGTTTCAACTCTTAAATAGCCAAATCACATGGCTAAGATCACATAACTATTTATACCAAAATACTAGCCTATACATGCCATATCTAGCTTTATACAATATCAAAATATACCAAAATAAGTTCTATAGTGTGATGACGATCCAAGACGGTCCCGAGCCTTCAGTAGCTTTGACGACCTATAAAACAGATTAAACACACACAGAGTAAGCTTTCCAAAAGCTTAGTAAGTCAATATGCAACAACTTAGCATAAAATGCATATATTTGCGTTGGTTCATACACTTTTGACCACATTATCCATGCCCACAATTCAAAGATCATATAAACACATATCTCATTTCACCAAAACTTTATACAACATATCATCAATTCCATATTCATAGCATCATAGTAAGATCATATTGATGCTTACCTTGTATACACAATTAGTGTATAATCAACATACCTGAATTGGATTTACAATCACATATTTGTTCACAACTCAGATTTGCGATTACTATCATAGACTTGCCCGTTGAACCGTAATAAATCTAATAGGATACTCAGAAAGCTCAGAATAAACGTACAATGCCAACATCCCAGACGAGGTCTTACATGCACTCAGATATTGATGCCACTGTCCTAGACAGGGTCTTATACGAATCAAAACGATGCCGATGTCCCAGACATGGTCTTACACGTAAGTGTCATAAGGATGCCAACGTCCCAGACGTGGTCTTATACGTAAAGTTTATATTGATGCCAACGTCCCAGACGTGGTCTTACACATAATCAGATATCGATGCCACTATCCCAGACAGGGTCTTACACGAATCTCAAATCAATGCCAACGTCCCAGGCGTAGTCTTACATGATAAAACAGAACAGATACTTATGTCAAGGTTCGTACGAAGCTTCTCAAACTTAGTCAATATACCAAACTTATCTTGGAAACCAATTACAGAATTTCTCATAAGCATTCATTATCATCATTAAATATATGAACAATTACAAATGCATACATATTCATTTATTTGTATAGCGACTTACCTCGGATTCGGTTTATTGAAATAGAAAACGGCTACTCGATAACTTTCGCTTTCCCCCGATCTAAATCCGTTTTCCTCGATTCTTGATCTAAACATATTCAGAATTAACCCTTTTATTCACTAGTTCATTCAATTCAATCCAAAGACACACATTTAGGGCTATTTGCAAAATAACCCTCATATTTGCACAACTTAGCAATTTAGTCCATTTTTCTCAAAACATCAAATTCAAAAAAATTCACTTATACACAAGCTTGGCCGAATATATATACATCTTATACAAGTCCACATTTTTCATCAAATTGACAATTTAGTCCTCTAAAATAACATTTTCTCAATTTAGCCCTTTTTAGCTAAGTTCATCAAAACTTCAAGAACAAAACATATTCATCTACCATTAATCTATCATTTAACTTCTTAAAGCATCACAAAGCTCAACATAGCATCAATGGCATAACTTACAAACATCACCAATACACAAAATTGAAACATGGGTTTGATAGTAGACGATGCAATGATTACAAAAACGTAAAAATTATCGAAAACGAAACAAAATCTAACCTTGAATTTAAGCTTGTAAATGCTGAAATTATCCAGCTTCAAAACTTTCTTTTTATTTCCTTGTTTTTCAGTGGAAGAATGGATGAACCAAATCCATTTTCATGCCTTATTTTATTAAAATAACTTAATAATGGATGTACAAAAATGACCTTTAATAATAATATACAAAACACATAATATCAAGGTTATTCATGACCTTAGCCATCCACTAACATGATAATGGCTTAATTGCCATTTAAGGCCTTTAGCTTTACAAAGCCACAACACTTAGGTACTTTAACAAATAGCAAGCAACTTTCACATTTAATGCAATTCAATCCTTTTGTCAAATTAAACACAGAGACGAACAAATTAGCTTAAGAAAAATTAGCACATGCGTAATCACATATCAATGGCACAAAAATATTATTAAAATATTATTCAAACTTGAATTTGTGGTCCCAAAACCATTGTTCTGACTAGGGTATAAATCGGACTGTTACAATTCTCCCCCTTAGGGATTTTCGTCCCTGAAAATCTTACCGTTAAACAGATTCGAATATTGTTGTCTTATTGAATCTTCAGGCTCCCACATAGCCTCTTCTACACCGTGTCGATTCCACAGTACTTTCACTAACGAAATTTTCTTATTTCTCAACACTTTCACTTCATGAGCTAAGATATGAATCAGTTCCTCTTCATATGTCATATCAGATCGGATTTCGTTTTCAGAAGGGGCAATCACATGTGACGGATCGGATCGATATCTACGAAGCATCGAAACATGAAATACATTGTGTATCTTTTCTAGTTCAGAAGGCAACTTCAATTTATAAGCAATAGGCCTGACACATTCAATGATCTCATACGGTCCGATGAACCTCGGACTTAAATTACCTTTACGTCTGAATCGAAGCACTTTCTTCCATGACACTTTCAAAAATACTTTATCGCCAATTTCAAGTTCTATATCTTTTCGTTTCAAGTCTGCATAAGACTTCTGACGATCAGATGCCGCTTTCAAACAATCTCGGATCAATTTCACTTTCTGCTCTGACTCTTTTTTCAAATCAACCCCATGTAGCTTATTCTCACTAAGTTTAGTCCAATACAAAGTTGTACGACAATTTTGTCCGTACAAAGCTTCATAAGGTTCTATTTTGATGCTCGTCTGAAAACTATTATTGTATGCAAATTCAATCAAGGGCAGATACTGTTCCCATAAACCATTAAACTCTAGTATACAACATCTTAACATGTCTTCCAGAATCTGAATAGTCCGTTCGGACTGACCATCAGTTTGCAGATGGAAAGCTGTACTGAAGTGTAATTTCGTTCCCAAAGCATCTTGTAATTTCTTCCAGAATCTGGATGTAAACCTCAGATATCTATCGGATACAATAGATAGTGGCACCCCGTGCAATCTCACAATCTCACAATTTTTTTTACCAGGATAAAAAATGGGCAGATTTCGTTAATCTATCAACCACGACCCATATCGCATCTTTCTTTCTCGGAATTTGAGGTAAACCAGAAACAAAATCCATTGTCACTCTATCCCATTTCCATTCAGGAATCAGAATTGGTTGCAACAACCCAAACTGAACTTGATGTTCGGCTTTCACTTGCTGACAAACTAAACATTTTGAAATAAAGTCAGAAATGTCCTGTTTCATACCAGACCACCAGTAGTGTCATTTCAAATCATGATACATTTTATTACTTCCACGATGAACAGATAGACGACTGTTATGAGCTTCATTCAAGATCAACTGAATCAACTCTGGATTTCTTGGAACACATAAACGATCTCGAAATCTCAAACAATAATCAACAATTTGAAATTCAGATTCGGAATTCACTTCACACTGAGCTCGTTTCGCTAGCAATTCATTATCAAATTTCTGAGCATCACATATCTGTTGTCAGAACAACGGTTTGGCTTTTAATTCAGCTAACATAGAACTATCATCAGACAAATCTAACTGAGCATTCAAAGCATATAATGCAAACAATGATTTTCTACTCAAAGCATCAGCAACAACATTCGCTTTACCCGGATGATAATCTATCACGAGCTCATAATCTTTTAACAGCTCTAACCATCTTCTTTGACGAAGGTTCAAATCTTTCTGAGTCATCAGATATTTCAGACTTTTATGATCTAAATCTTTCAGACATTTCTCACCGTACAGATAATGACGCCAAATCTTTAGCGCAAACACAATCGCAGCTAACTCAAGGTTGTACGTCGGATAATTCTTTTCATGAGGCTTCAACTATCTCGAGGCATAAGCTACCACTTTGCCTTCCTGCATCAAAACACATTCCAGACCATTTAACGAAGTATCACTGTACACAACAAATTCTTTACCCTATTTTGGTTGTGTACTAACACTTTGAGCTTCATTATGAGTTTTCAACTGATCAAAACTTTTCTGGCATTTATCTGACCATTCAAATCTGATATCTTTCTGAAGTAATTTAGTCAACGGAGTAGCTATTGTCGAAAAGCCTTTCACAAATCTACGATAATAACCATCCAAACCCAGAAAACTGTGGACTTCAGATACATTTCTTGGAGGTTTCCAATTCAGAATAGCAGAAATCTTGCTCAGATACCAACGAGAATCCCGGATGCTGACACAATATGTCCCAGAAAACTAACCTCGTGCAACCAGAGTTCACACTTGCTGAATTTTGCATACAATTGCTTTTCTCTCAAAGTTTGCAAAACAAATTTCAAATGTTCCGCATGTTCAGCCTCATCACACGAATAAATCAAAATGTCATCAATGAATACAACAACAAATCGATCTAGATACGGTCTAAAAATTTTGTTCATCAGATCCATAAAAACAGCAGGAGCACTGGTTAGTCCAAATGGCATAATTAAAAATTCGTAATGCCTGTACCTCGTTCTGAAAGCAGTTTTTGGAATGTCTGAATCTTTAACTCTCAACTGGTAATATCCCGATCTCAGATCAATCTTGGAAAACACAGTAGCTCCTTTCAACTTATCAAACAAATCATCAATTCTAGGCAAAGGGTATTTATTCTTTATTGTCACCTTATTCAACTGACGATAATCAATGCACATTCTCATCATGCCATCTTTCTTTTTCACAAACAAAACAGGAGCACCCCAAGGCGAAAAACTCGGCTTAGCAAACCCTCTCTCAGTCAATTCTTGCAACTGCAACTTTAATTCTTTCAACTCTGTTGGTGACATTCTATATGGAACTATCGAAATAGGTGTAGTACCAGGCAACAATTCAATACCAAACTCAACTTCTCGAATCGGAGGTAAACCCGGTAACCCTTTAGGAAACACATCAGAAAACTCACAGACAACAGACACTGACTCAACTTTCTTCTCAAATGCTTCTAAATCAATCACATAAGCAAGATATGACTCGTAACCCTTTTTCACATAACTCTGAGCTTTCAAAATAGATATTACAGCAAGAAATCCATTCAAATCATCAAACTCAATCTGTACAATCTCATCATTCAGACATCTCAAATCTATAGTCTTTCTTTTGCAGTTCACAATAGCATCATGCATAAACAACCAATCTATTCCTAGAATAATATCGAATTCATCAAATGGCAAGAGCATCAGATCAGCAGGGAAACAGATATATTGAAACATTAACGGATAGTTCTTGTATACTTTGTCAACAAGGACACTTTTACCTAAGGGGTTCGATACTTTTATAGCAAACTCAGTAGACTCTACAGGCAAAGTCTTACTGAATACTAAATTCATGCATATATGTAAATGAGTATAACCAGGGTCTACCAAAGCAATTACAGAAGTATCATAAATAGTAAAAGTACCCGTTATAACATCTGGTGACGAAGCTTCCTCACGAGCTCGGATAGCATACGCTCTGGCTGGCGCTCTAGCTTTGGATCTGACAATGTTGTCTCTCGTAGTTCTCTAACTACAACTAACATTTCTGACACTCTTCGATGGCCTACCTCTCACAGGTGCATTGTCAGATCTCAAATTTTGAACAGTCTCTGGTTCGACAGACTCAGGGCAATCACGTATAAAATGATCAAGTGATCCATATCTAAAGCAAGCTCTGTCGTTTAATCTACAATTGCCCGGATGACTTTTTCCACAATGTTTATATTTCGGTCTCTCAGATCGAACATTTCCAACACTAGCCACTGAAGTTGCTGGGGTTTTAGAGTTCATTTTTGGTCTTGATTGATTTCTATTCGAATATCCCACATTATCTCTAAAACGACTTTGATTATCTCTGAATCTTTTCAGAGCAGACTGAAATGATTTGCTTGGAAATCTTTTTCTCATATCACGGGCTTCAGATTCAGCTTTTCTCTTATCTTTCTCCAGTGCCTCAGCTTTGCAAGCTCTGTCAACGAGTACAACAAACTCTTTTATTTCCAAAATCCCGACTAGCAGGCGAATGTCTTCATTAAGGCCATCTTCGAACCTTTTACACATTATAACTTCAGGTGATATACATTCTTGAGCATACTGACTCAGTCTCACAAATTCTCGTTCGTATTCTGAAACAGTCATACGGCCCTATTTAAGTTCTAGAAATTCTTTCCGTTTCTGATCAATGAATCTCTTACTGATATACTTCTTTCGAAACTTGATCTGAAAGAAATCCCATGTAACTTGTTCTATCGGAACAACAGAAATTAGAGTTTTCCACCATTGATAAGCTGCATCTCGAATCACACTTTATGCATTCTTCCGGAGTCAGAGACATTTCATCAAATACCCGGATCGTGTTTTCAATCCAAAACTCAGCCTTTTCAGCATCATCATCTTTAGTAGCTCAGAATTCTTCGGCCCCATACTTACAGATCTTGTCAACAGGAGGCTTATTCAACAGATTCGGATGTATAACTGGTGGCACAATTGTAGTCTAAGGGGGATTAACCGGGGGCGGGGGTTGCAAAATAGTCGGGTTATTCTTTACAAACTGAGTGAACCACTCACTCATCATTTCGAAGAAAGCCTGTCTAGCTTCTCCCTCTTGACCGCTTGTAGCCGGTCTCGATTCAGAGGGCGCTGTCCCTTGTGCGGGAGCAGGCCATTACTTTCTACGTCGTCAGCTATAGCTCTTTCGGGATCCATTACTATATGAAAATCACATATATACATCAGGATTGATCACACTATCACAGTTCAGATATATGGCATGTAAAGCTAGACTCTGACACGCTAATCGTAGCTCTGATACCAACCAAATGTAACAGCCTTATCCCGAGTCCATTGCCAGATTAAGGTTAGGAGCGTTACCGGATAGATCGAATACATTCACAGACAAAATCATACATTCAATCATCATTCTCAGACATAATGTCCCTTAATCGGGTCCTCGAGACATTAATCATACTTATAAGTCGAGTCGGGATTAAATTGAAACACATATGAAATTCCATAAAAATTTGACATTTTTCTAAAATACAGGGGAGACACGCCTGTGGGAGGAGACCGTGTGCCCTCCACGGCTTCTAGACACCCGCGTGTATCCATCCGTGTTTATGCTGACTATACCAACACAATCATTAGGCATGCCCGTCTGCCATGGTCGTGTACTTTTAGGTCATGTACTGACTTCCCCACCACGACCACTAAGCACGCCCGTGTCAAGGCCGTGTACTTTTATGTTAGCTACTGCCTTCTACACCACAGCCACCAAGCACGCTCGTGTTGAGGCCGTATAATGATAACTTCATCCTACAATTCACCCACAGTCGTTAGGCACGCCCGTGTGCCACAACTGTGTGACATTATAGGCCATTTACAAGGCCAAAATGCAACCCACAAAGGGTCATACCTATAAGCCATATTCAACAAGATATTTCATGCACATAAAACCTTCAAAAGCATACAAAAATAACCATTCAAACCTTACATTCAAAACCAATCCCAACTATGGCAATCTCAAGGATTAAAACTCATATCATTACAAGACTAATTCATGCATTTGCTCATTCAAACTTGGCCATTCCACATTCTTTCATCATACTACAAGATACATTCTAAAACACATTCATTTAAGGAAAGTTTCAACTCTTAAATAGCCAAATCACATGGCTAAGATCACATAACTATTTATACCAAAATACTAGCCTATACATGCCATATCTAGCTTTATACAATATCAAAATATACCAAAATAAGTTCTATAGTGTGATGACAATCCAAGACGGTCCCGAGCCTTCAGTAGCTTTGACGACCTATAAAACAGATTAAACACACACAGAGTAAGCTTTCCAAAAGCTTAGTAAGTCAATATACAACAACTTAGCATAAAATGCATATATTTGCTTTGGTTCATACACTTTTGACCACATTAGCCATGCCCACAATTCAAAGATCATATAAACACATATCTCATTTCACCAAAACTTTATACAACATATCATCAATTCCATATTCATAGCATCATAGTAAGATCATATTGATGCTTACCTTGTATAGACAATTAGTGTATAATCAACATACCTGAATTGGATTTACAATCACATATTTGTTCACAACTCAGATTTGCTATTAGTATCATAGACTTGCTCGTTGAACCGTAAAAAATCTAATAGGATTCTCAAAAAGCTCAGAATAATTGTACAATGCCAACATCCCAGACGAGGTCTTACATGCACTCGGATATCGATGCCACTATCCCAGACAGGGTCTTATACGAATCAAAACGATGCCGATGTCCCAGACATGGTCTTACACGTAAGTGTCATAATGATGCCAACGTCCCAGACGTGGTCTTATACGTAAAGTTTATATTGATGCCAACGTCCCATATGTGGTCTTACACATAATCAGATATCGATACCACTATCTCGGACAGGGTCTTACACGAATCTCAAATCAATGCCAACGACCCAAACGTGGTCTTACATGATAAAACAGAACAGATACTTATGTCAAGGTTCGTACGAGGCTTCTCAAACTTAGTCAATATACTGAACTTATTTCAGAATTCAATTACAGAATTTCTCATAAGCATTCATTATCATCATTAAACATATGAACAATTACAAATGCATACATATTCATTTATTTGTATAATGACTTACCTCGGATTCGGTTTATCGGAATAGAAAACGGCTACTCGATAACTTTCGCTTTCCCCCGATCTAAATTCATTTTCCTCGGTTCTTGATCTAAACATATTCAGAATTAACCCTTTTATTCACTAGTTCATTCAATTTAATCCAAAGACACACATTTAGGGCTATTTGCAAAATAACCCTCATATTTGCACAACTTAGCAATTTAGTCCATTTTTCTCAAAACATCAAATTCACAAAATCCACTTATACACAAGCTTGGTCGAATATATACAGATCACATTCAAGCCCACATTTTTCATCAAATTGATAATTTAGTCCTCCGAAATAACATTTTCTCAATTTAGCCCTTTTTAGCTAAATTTATCAAAACTTTAAGAACAAAACATATTCATCTACGACCAATCTATCATTTAACACCTTAAAGCAGCACAAAGCTCAACATAGTATCAATGGCATAACTTACAAACATCACTAATACAGAAAATTGAAACAAGGGTTTGATAGTAGACGAAGCAACGATTACAAAAACGTAGAAATTATTGAAAACGGAACAAAATCTAACCTTGAATTTAAGCTTGTAAGTGCCGAAATTATCAAGATTCAAAACTTTCTTTTTATTTTCTTATTTTTCGGTGGAAGAATGGATGAACCAAATCCATTTTCATGCCTTATTTTATTAAAATAACTTAATAATGAATGTACAAAAATGACATTTAATAATAATATACAAAACACATAATATCAAGGTTATTCATGACCTTAGCCATCCACTAACATGATAATGGCTTAATTGCCATTTAAGGCCTTCAGCTTTACAAAGCCACAATAGTTTGGTACTTTAACAAATAGCAAGCAACTTTCACATTTAATGCAATTCAATCCTTTTGTCAAATTAAACACACAGACGAACAAATTATCTTACGAAAATTTAGCACATGCATAATCACATATCAATGGCAAAGAAAATATTATTAAAATATTATTCAGACTCGGATTTGTGGTCCCAAAACCACTGTTCCATCTAAGGTATAAACTATACTGTTACAACTTTTGTCTGTCCAAAGCTTCCTTCAATCGAGTCCGAATTAACTTAACCTTATCTCCCATTTCAGAAACTAATTCTGGACCCAACAATTGACGCTCATCCAACTCTATCCAACAAGTAGGAGTGCGACACTTCTGACCATACAACGCTTCATACGGTGCCATCTAAATACTAGATTGGTAGTTATTGTTATACGCGAATTCCGCCAATGGTAGAAATTCGTCCCAACTACCTCTAAAGTCTATGACACAGCCCCTTAACATATCCTCCAAGATCTGAATTACCCTCTCTGACTGTCCGTCAGACTGTGGATGAAACGCTGTAATGAAATCTAACTTTGTACCCAACGCTTGATGCAACGCCTTCCAAAATCTCGACGTAAACCTAGGGTCCCTGTCCAAGATGATAGACACTGGTACCCCGTGCAACCTCACAATCTCTGCTACATACAACTTAGCCCATTCTGTAGAGAGTAGTCGACCCGAATCGGTATGAAATGGGCAGACTTTGTCAATCGATCAACAATTACCCATACCGAATCCTTCTTAGTAGGCGTAAGGGGTAGCCACTAAAAAGTCTATCGTGATCCTTTCCCACTTCCACTTCGAAATCTTTACCAGCTGCAACAACCCCGAAGGCAACTGATGTTCTGCTTTTACCTACTGACACGTCAAGCAGTTACACACAAATTTGGTTACTTTTCACTTTAGACCCGGCCACCTGAACTGTTCTCGCAAAACCCAGTACATTTTACTTCCTCTAGGATGCATAGCGTATTGGCTATTATGCGCTTCCTGAAGGATCTTCTGCCTCAAGTCCACATCCCTTGGCATACAAGTCTTTCCTTGAAAACACAACACTCCATCACTGCTCAAGGTAAAAGCTTTCGCCTCACCCCTAGCCATTAACTGGAACTTAGAACCTAATACCTCATTCGACAATTGTTTCTCTTAATCTGACTGACCCAAAAAGGTTTCACTTCAAGTTCAGCTAACAAGCTTCCGTCTTAATACAAGCTGAGATGAGCAAACATTGCCCTCAAGTCAGATATTACCTTACGGTTCAACGCGTCTGCCACAACGTTAGCTCTACCTGGGTGGTACTCGATCGAGCAGTCATAATCCTTCAACAACTCAATCCATCTCCGCTGTCTTAAATTCAACTCCTTCTGCATAAGGAGATATTTCAAGCTCTTGTGATCCGTATAGATGATGGACTTCTCCGCATATAAGTAGTGTCTCCAGATCTTCAGGGCGAAAACTACTGCAGCTAGCTCCAGGTCAGGCGTTGGATAATTCACCTTGTGAGATCTTAATTGCCGAGAAGCATACGCTACCACTTTCCCTTCTTACATCAGCACACATCCTAACCCTGTGTGCGATGCATCACAGTAGACGGTAAACTCCTTCCCCGCCTCTAGCTGAATTAACACCAACGCATCTGTCAAAATCCTCTTCAACTTCTCAAAACTTTCCTGCTATTTATCTGACCAAGCGAATGGTACCCCTTTCCGTAATAACTTAGTTAATGGTGCCGCAATCAAAGAGAACCCTTCAATAAACCTTCTATAATACCCAGCCAAACCAAGGAAACTCCTGATTTCTACCACCGATTTAGGTGGCTTCCAATCCAACACCGCTTCAATCTTCCGAGGATCAACCCTAATCCCCTCAACAGACACTACATGGCCCAAAAAGGTAACTTCCTTAGCCAGAACTCACACTTACTATGCTTGGCGAACAACTGCTTCTCCCTTAGAATTTGCAAAACCACTCGAAGATGCGAATCATGCTCCTCCTCAGACTTTGAATAAACCAGGATATCGTCTATAAACACCACGACGAATCTATCCAGATAGGGTTGAAAAACCCAGTTCATCATGTCCATAAACGCTGCTGGTGCATTGGTCAACCCGAACGGCATCACCAGGAATTCGTGGTGACCATAGCGAGTACGAAACGCCATCTTATGAATATCTGCCTCCTTGACTTTAAGCTGATGATATCCCGATCTTAAATCTATCTTTGAAAAGACTGAAGCTCCCTTAAGTTGATCAAACAGGTCGTCTATCCTCGGCAGCGGGTACTTATTCTTGATAGTCAACTTATTCAACTGACGGTAGTCAATGCACATTTGCATTGATCCGTCCTTCTTCTTAACAAACAGCACTGGCGCTCCCCAAGGTGATACACTCAGTCGGATAAAACCACGATCTAGCAGTTTTTGAATTTGAGCTTTTAACTCATTCAACTCCTTTGGCGCCATCCTATAAGGTACAATAGACATAGGCGCAGTTCCCGGTAGAAGATCAATACCAAACTCCACCTCGCGATCTGGAGGTAATCCCGGGAGCTCTTCTGGGAAAACATCAGAAAATTCTTTTTACTGTTAAAACATCCCCCACAGTTGATTCCTTGGCCTCCAAAGCACAAACATAAGCTATAAACGCCTTACATCCTTTTCTCACCATTCTCTTAGCCTTTAAAATGGATACCATATTAGATAGGTAGTTCCTCCTCTCACCTCTTACCACCACCTCTTCGCCCTCGAAAGTTCTTAACACCATGCACTTGGCTGCACAGTCCAAATTTACTTGATACTTCACTAGCCAATCCATACCTAAGATCAGATCGATCTCCCCGAATGGCAGTTCCATCAAATCAGCTGGAAACACTACTCCTTGAACTTCTAAAGGCACTTTCCTAAGAAGTTTATTTACTATCACTGATTGTCCTAAAGGGCTAAGTATAATCATCTCCCTAAAAGAAATCTCAAAGTCTAATTTTAGAGTTCCGGATATAGTACTAGCAACATAAGAGTGTGTCGAACCAATATCAATCAAAGCAGTATATGGCAACCCATAGATAAGGAATGTACAGGTTATAACGTTCAGTGTGTCGCCCTCCTCTCGACGCCTAGCTGCATAGACCAAACCAGGCTATCTTGCATCTGCATTCCCAGCACCTCTGCCCGGTGCTCCACGCCCCCGACCAAAGCCATTTCCTCCTCTGGTTGGACCATGACCTCTCTGCGGTTGTTGACCATCTCTTCTGAATTGTGCACGTCCTTGACCCTCTAATTGTGCCCTGACCGGCTTTCATGGGCAATCCTTTATCTGATGGTCCATAGACCCACATCCGAAACATCCTCTATTACCTTCCCATCACTCTCCCGAATGAAATTTTCCGCATCGAGCACACTGCAGTGGCCAATTAACATCAACAGGCTTCGCCATTTGACTCGACCCGCCTAACCTAGACCTCTTTTGAAAACCCCCAACAGATCCTAATAGCCCAAAGTCTCTATCCTGGTTCTGTTTTTCAAACCTCTTCACCTCCTCGGCTATCTTAGCCTTCTCAGCCAAAACAACAGACTCCCTTTGCTGTTGCAGACCTATCAATACCCGTAACTCGTCTCTCAGACCATCCTCAAATCGGACACATCGTTCATGATCAATTGCAATAATTCACCGCGCATAGTGACTCAGACGTAAAAATTCTGCCTCATACTCGGCCACTGACTTACTTCTCTGAACCAAATTAAGGAATACCTTCCACTGAGCATCCACATAACTCGACCCAATGTATTTTCCTTGAAATGCTGATTTAAAGAACTCCCAAGTGATGTGGTCAGCCGTTGTGCCATCCCTAACCGTGAGCCACCTTTGACATGCCTTATCTCAGAGGAGAGACACTACACCCTTCAATTTCTCTTCTGTGGTACAGTCAAGGTCATCTATAATACGCTCCACCGCTTCTAACCAATACTCAGCTACGTTAGGGGCCACACCAGAAACACCCCTAAACATCTCAGCTCCATTAGCTCTAAGTCATTCCGACACAGATTTTCTAGCTACCGATCCCACACTCGCTCTAGCCACTCTCTCCAAAATCCGTAACATCGCCTGAGACACAGCATCTTCTCCCCTAGTTTGATCCTGAAATTCAGCTTCCACAACTGGTGGCACTGGCACTTCACCCTCCGGCCCATGTCCTGATTTCGAAGGTTCAGACCCGACACCCCGGCCTCTACCACGGCCTCGCATGCCATGACCACGTCCCCTAGCACTCATGACTATCATTTCAATTTAATCTGATTAAAAGTTTTATGAGTTTGTTTTTTTTCTTCCACTGTTTATTATTGAACAGTCTTATGAGTATATTATCAAAGTAATTTCTTTCGCGAACACATGCATTCCTACAGGCTTCAATCTCTAAGGTGAAATTTTCTAATACTAACAATCATATCAAAATACAATTACATCATACAACTGATGATTAGAAAACTTACCGTCACGGATTTAGTGCCGGAGACTCAGGTGCCATGCTTCCCGAAAACATGTATTTTATCTAAACCATTTTTCAAGCTATCTATTGAAAATATTTTGGGCCTTACACCCACAGTCTAGCTTTTGAACTTGGCTCTGATACCACAATTGTAACACCCCAAGCCCGGTCAAAACGCTACAACCGAATCTAGCATGTTACAGGAAAGAAAATTTTAGAAAAATCAAATTAAAAATCATGAGTTGAGAAAATTTTTGCATATCACTATGCCTTTGGCGAAAATTTAAAATAATTGATTAACTTAGGCCGTAACACAGTTCAGGTTCCTTAATCAAAAATCAAATTTTAAGAAAATCCCGTTAAGCTGTCAAATGAAAACAATATTGCGGTTTTTAGTTGGAAACTTTAGTCAATTTATTACTTGAAACTCATCCTTCATTAGCGGATTAGAAAATCATTAACCCAGAATTCTAAATTTTAGAAAAAAACTCCCACTTTGATAATTTATTAGGCATGCTATAACAAATTCATAATAAAACCAAAGTTAACATTTAGGTGGCCTTATTACAACCCCAAAACCCAAACTAAAATAGTAAAATTTAAGATAAATATTAAAGATGATAAGCATCATGCATGGCCACCTTGAGTCCACCTCGGCTTCGTATCTGCAATCTAAGGATTACTTGTAAAATTTAACGGAGGGGTGAGTAGCCGAGACTCAGTGTGTAAATCCCCATTAAACGAGCTCTGGGCTTTCCGCCCACAGAGGCCCATGGGGCCCTAGCCCACTCAAATTCATATATTACGTATGTATGTAATGCAGCCCAACCAACCTATTATTCCCATCCTCCACATCTCCTGAATCTACCCAAAATCTGTGGCACCCAGCCACTGTGGTACCAAACCACGGGTGACAAAGTCACAAAATATAATGTGTGGGGCCAACCCACAAGTGGTACCAAACCACTAGTGACAAACCCTAATGAATATATGTGGGACCAACCCACTGTGGTACAAACTACTGGGACGAGTCACTAAAATAATATATACGGTACCAAACCACTGGTGGTTCCAAACCACTGAGACATAGTCAGAAAATAAAATGTGTGGGGCCAACCCACTTGTGGTACCAAACCACTGGTGACAGTCTAAGAATCATGTTTTCTCCCTCATCACGTCATACCCCAAGTCCATGCCCATGTTTAACAATTAATATGGCATGATCATGCTTCCAATTCATAACAATCAATCATTTCACTCATACATACATTTGCTAATAACAGAACATAGTGGAACTTACCCGGAGTATTCGATCTTACCCATAAGGGTATCTTAGTGACCAATATCGTCACTTTAGCTTTTAGCCATCACAGTTAATAACATAATTAATATACGAAGTCTGTGAGAGTTACACACCTGATAACACATAATACAACACTTTCTATGTCGACACTATCGCTAACAGGAACTACTGCTATCTGTCTATTATTTTGCTCGGAAGCCGGCCCACATCCTGGTGGCCAATCTCGAATAGCAGACACTGCGTGCTTCTTGAACTTTGGGGCTGGGGCTATGGGTCCAACCCTTTCCTTTGTTTGGCTATCGTTTGAGTCCATGAAAAGATCTTGGTCAATAGACCGGATTAAAGCATTGAAACAAAGGACAGTTAAGAATATACACTGAATATTATAACGGTTTCTTACCTAAGTCGATAGAACTTGGAGGCTACTACACTTGGATTATCAAGCCACTGAAATCCCTTGACTGACCGATCACCCCTCCTAAGATCCTTCAACACTGATTGAACACCAAAAAGAAGAAGAAAGGATGCCTCTACACATTCAGCCAAAGAAGTACAGAACATGGTTGACCTCATTGGTTACCACTCGAACAGGGATTAAAAGAGAAAAGAGAAAGAGACCAACGCTTACCATTAACAAGGTGGAATTAATTTTAAAAGGAGATAGGAGGATGAGTGGTGGCACTTTCCTGCTATAAAGATCGAGTAGGAGTTGTGAATAGGGATTCGGCAAGTCAAGAACTACTCAAGAAGAAAGAAGAGAAGATAAGTTTCGGTTCATGAAGGAATAAAGAGAAAATGCGAGAAGAATTGGCTATGGAGGTTCAGCTAAACAAGGTGAAACAAAAGAGATGAAAAGAAGAGATGAAGAATGAAGTTTCGACTTTTTGATGATGCACATGAAAAGAAAGAAAAGAGAAGTGGTAAGATGGTAGAAGGGTTCGGCTAAAAGAATGAAATGGGATGAAGTGCAGGGTAAAGTACCTGAGGGTTTTCGGCTTTTGATAGACTTAAGTTGCTGAAATACAAAAGAGAAAGATAGAAAAGAATTGGTTTCAGTTTAGTCTAAAGAAGAAAGAATGTTGCTCTTAGAAATTTCGGCTACTCAAAGAAAAGAACAATATTACCCGAAATGCATTACACTCAACTGCCGAAACAAAAACAAACAAAAGAGCTCAACACCTAAAGCTAACCCTTTAGAATTTTTGGCACACACACCCCCTAAACCCGAATGCCCAACTTCACCTAACACCCCTTTCAAAAATTTGGCTAGAACCTTACACCACCTTCAACCCCTTGATTCTCTCCTAACTTCACCCACAACCTCCTATTCAAAAAAGTTTGAAAGTTTCAAATCCCCCTTTTTACTCCTGTCCATCCTTTTTAAAAGAAAATACCAAGTCCACCCCACTCCTCAAGGCTCCTAGCCGATTCCATCACTACTCTCCTTGACGCCAAAAACAATTCTCAAAATGAGAATTATGTGACTTAAACCTGCTCCCTCATACTCCCCTGTGGCGTCACCTACCTGAACCTTAAGTGGTGCCTCCTTTCCTCTTTACCACTTCAACTCTTGTGTCAACCAACACAAACAATATCCCTAAAGGCCCAACTCAGCTAGCTTTCCCCCAATGTGCCTAAAACAGAAATTTTCAGCAAGGCTCAAGCTTAACCCCAAGCCTTCCCGGGACCCCCAAACACTAACACAACACACAGAGCATAACATATACACAGAAACACATCAAATGCAAAGCCCCTAATTCAGGATGTTACGAAGCTAATGTTGTAGCTGATGCCTTGAGTCGAAAATCTTTATATGCTTTGTGAGATTTTAGTAATCAGATAGATCTGTGTGATGCTAATGCAGTGGTAGCTGAATTGAAAGTTAAGCCGATGTTTGTACAGCAGATTTGTGATGCTCAGAAAAATGATGTTGAAATGATGGCTAAACGAATTTTTTGTGAATCAAATGCTGAATCAAAATTTCTAGTAGATAGTGATAATTGTCTAAGATTTAGAGACCAGATTTGTGTTCCGAGAAATTCAGGGTTGATTTCGATGATTTTGACTGAAGCTCACAATAGTCATTTGACTGTACTTCCGGGGAGTACAAAGATGTATAATGATCTGAAACAGTTCTATTGGTGGCATGGCATAAAAAGAGACATTTCTAACTTTGTGTCGAAATGCTTAGTTTGTCAGCAACTCAAAGATAAACATCAAGTTCTGTCTGGATTGTTTCTACCGATTATGATTCCTGAGTGGAAATGGGAGAGAATCATGATGGACTTTGTGTCGAGTTTGCCCTTATCTCTGAGTAAGAAAGATACAATCTGGGTGATAGTGGATAGATTAACGAAATTAGCTCATTTCGTTTTGGTGAGAACCGACTATTCTTTAGATAAGTTAGCTAAATTGTATATTGATAAAATTGTGAGATTGCACAGAGTACCATTATTTATAGTGTCTGACAGATATCCGAGATTTACTTCACGATTTTAGAAGTAATTGCAAGATGCTTTAGGCACGAAATTGCATTTCAGTACTACTTTTCATCCGCAAACGAATGGTCAATCCGAGAGAATCATTCAAATTCTCGAAGACATGCTAAGATGCATACTTGCATTTGAAAGTACGTGGGAAAAGCATTTATCATTGATTGAGTTTGCATATAATAAAAGTTTCTAATCTAGTATTGATTGTTATAAATCAGAGTTTTAAAATTTATAAAATAATGATCAAAACCTGAAAACTAACCCTGACAAAGATTAAAGGCAAGTGCACCTATCGAACAGTAGTATAGCTTGGGCAAGACCGGATATCGAACCCAAAGGAACTAAGAGTACTAAAACTAACTTTCTTTTTATTATTTAGCCTTAAAAATAGAGTGAAGTTACTTTAAACTATATTGACAAAGACTAAACTAAGGACACAAAGACAAAAAGGACGAATAGGAAAATAACTTTGAAGGAAAACTCAGTTGATTATGATGATACCCTCAGGAAGAATCCTCCTAGACTTCACTTGTTATCTAACCCTAAATTATATGATTTCTTTTACTTAGCTTGACCCGTAAGACTCTGTAACCTATATTAAACCCTCTATCGAGGCAAATAACATCTAACTCTAGGTTAATTAGTGGAACTCTCGTTCGCTTATAATAACCCCCTAGGATAGCAGTAAATCGATCAATGGACTCCTATATTAGGTTTCACCCTAATTCGGCAAAATCTCGTAACCCTATCTCTAGACATTCGATCAACTCCGCTTAATTATGTAATATCTACTCTTAGGCAGGGTCTATTCTTCCTCCACCTAAGCACATTAGATTTGGATTAAGCAACATAATTAAGAGCAAACTAAGCAATTATCATATAACTTAGAAATCAAATAACAAAATTCAACTAGGTTCCATCCCCTTCAGGTATCTGAAGGGTTTACTTCATAATGAATAAAAAGAAATCACAAGAGAAAAGATAAAACAAAACATAAGAAAACCCTAAAACCCCCTGAAGGAATTGAAGGAGAATTCTGCCGTCTTGAGTATAATTCTGGCTTCTTGGGATGGATCAATTGGCTATCCTCGCGTTATTCCCTAACTCTGACCTTCTCGGCTTGGCTCCTTGGCCTAGCTTTGACGCCTTTCTACAGGTGGTACTTAGGGGATATATATAGGCTCTTGAAATGTGATTTCTTCTCCCTAAGTATCCTTTTTCGACTAAAATTGCTCTTTCCAGCGACAGAGGACGGCCATAGCACACACCCGTGTAAATCGAGACCAGACCGTGTTCAGATTTCTAACTGGAAGCACAGCTGTGTGAGGCGAATTTGAGGCTGTGTTCTAGGTGTTCGTCAAGGCACGGCTGTGTGGACCTTGGGCCAGGCCGTGTCAATTTCGTGCTAAGGCCCATTTACTCTATTTTGGGCCCGTTTTGTGTTCTTTTCATCTTCGGGTACTTTCCTGGGTTCAAAACATGAAAAGAAAGGATTACAAGCACCTTTTTATATAAATCAAGGAGTAAATCATCAAAAAGTAAGCTAAATATGGGATTAAAATATGTTACTTTTACGGTTTATCGAGTATTAAAATGGCACCATATGAGGCTCCTTACGGTCGAAAATGTCGAACTCTATTGTATTGGACCGAACTGAGTGAGAATAAGATTCACGGGGTTGATCTTATAAAAGAGACTGAGCAGAAAGTGAAAGTAATTCATGACAGTTTGAAAACGGCCTCTAATCGTCAGAAATCTTATGCAGATTTGAAATGAAAGGATATTAAATTCAGAATTGGTGATAAAGTGTTTCTGAGAGTGTCTCTGTGGAAGAAAATACTTTAATTTAGCCAGAAAGGCAAGCTGAGTCCGAGGTTCATCGGACCATATGAGATTATTGAACGAGTTAGGCCGGTTGCTTATAGATTGAGATTGCCATCTGAGATAGAAAAGATTCATAACGTGTTTCATGTATCAATGCTTCGACGATACAGATCAGATCCGTCTCATGTGATTGTTCCTACTGAAGTTGAGATTCAGTCAGACTTGTCGTATACTGAAAAACTGATCTAAATTTTGACATGAGAGACTAAAGAATTAAGAAACAAAAGAATTGACTTAGTGAAAGTTTTATGGCACAAACACGGGGTTGAAGAGGCTACGTGGGAGTCTAAGAACATTATGAGAGAGCAATATCCACACCTATTGACTAGTAAGATTTTTGGGGACGAAAATCCCAAAGGGGGAGAGTTGTAACATCCCGGTTTAGACCCTAGTCAGAACAGTGGTTCGAGACCACAAATCTGAGGTCGTGAAATTATTTTAATATTATTTTTTGTGTGAATAGTATGTTATATAGCTTGTGTGAAAATTTTATCGATTGTGTGTCGATTTATGAAAAAAAAAGACTTAATCGCATAAGTGAAAAATGTTGTGTGCTAATTTATAAATACTTAATTGTTGTTGGCTGTTAAAGGTGGAGGCCTTATGAGGCAATTTAACCTTTTTAATGATAGTGGATGTTAAATGGACAAATATGCCATTAATGTATATTTGTTATTTAATGTTTAGTAAAAGGGATAGTATGGTAAAATGAATATTATTATGATTATAATAAAACAAATGAAAGAAAAGATAAATGTTATCATCTTTGTGAGTGCCGAAGATTTGAAGGAAAAAGAAAGAAATAGGGCTTTGGGGTATTCGACCATTGTTAAGCAAAACCAAGGTATGTTTGAGCTCAATTTTTGTTAATTTCTACGTTTTCGTAATCGTTGCTTCGTGCTCTAGCTAACCCATGTTGAAATTCTTTGAATTGATGATGTTTTTGTAATGAGCCATTGATGAATGCTTGAGCTATGTGCTAGTTGATAGTAAAATATGAAAACTTAGTGTTGGGTTAACATAGTTTGTACTGAGATTTTTTGTGAAATTGTGTTTTTTGGACTTAATTGAGAAAATGAGAAATCGAAGGGTTAAATTGTGAAACAAATGAAATGTATGGGTTTGTATAGACACTAGCAAAATTCAGCTAAGCTTGTACTGGGAGAAATTATGTGAATTTAGTGATTTTGTGAAATAGGGACTAAAGTGTCGAAATGTAAAAATGTGAGGGCTATTTTGTAAAATGCCCTATATATGTGTGTATGGACTAAATTGAATGAAATGGTGAGTGAATAGATTGAATTTGAATGTGTATAGACCAAGAAAGGAGAGGTTCGGATTAAGATCAAGGCAAAAAGAAAGTGCTCAATTAATCGACCGTTTCGGTATTTTGACATCCGAGGTAAGTTCGGATATAATACATGTTATTAAGATATTTTTTAGTATTATATAAATGTATATGAAATTGAGATGCTATGTGTAAGGTTAGTTAAGGGCACTAAGTGTGTGATATTAAAATCGAAACAGAAATGAATAGCACTGTGTGTGCGATGCTATGAAAGCTTCGGCTTATAGAATTGGCACTGTGTGTACGTTACCGAGATAAGTTGGTTGAAAGATCAGGCACTAAGTGTGCGATGAATAATATGTACTGGCCGTGTATTAAGCACTAAGTGTGTGATAAAGTTGAATGAATCTCAAAGGATGATCAACAAGTAATATCAAGCATTGAGTAGCTTGGAAAAATTGAAAACTATGTGTTAGCTAAGGTATGTCTTGAACCTTTGTGGTTGATGAATTTATAGATAAAGTTATAGATGGATGAATGAGTATCTTGGCTAGGGATGATATAGTATGGATAAGAGAGCAATGATCTATGTGATGTTTATTGATTATATTGGTTTGGTTTACAGTGTGATTTGTTTTTGCTTTGCAAAGGTCGCGCAAAGGTTTGCTCGAATCTGGGATCGTCAGCATCTCAATCACACTATCGGCAATCTATTTTGGGGTATTTTGGAAAGATGTACATAGTTAAAATATGGCATGTATAGGCTAGTTATTGAAATCATGTTTGTGATATGTGAGTAGCCATAAAATGTGGCTAGATATGTGTCAAATTTAGCATGAATGACTTTGGTATATTTATATATGATGCATCCTTTGGTATGGATTGTGAGATGAGAAATTGACTTATGAATGGAAGTTGTTGTGATGGTAAAATGTTAGTAAAACTTAGTGAAATAGAGAATGAATGATGTTTAGTATATGAATGTGTTCAATGTTGTATATGTTAGCTTATAAGTTGATATGTTTTAAAATGAGATTGTATGAGTTGATAGATTGATTTTATGATAGGAAATGGTTGCCAAATTATGGGTATAAACATGATTGAAAGTGTTTCTAGTGCTTGACCCTAAGTGGGTGGCATTTTGGGTCTTGCAAATGACCTATAATGTCACACGGCCATGGCACATGGCTATGTCAGTATATGGCCTAAGAGCACATGGCTTTACCACAGGCATGTTGGGTAACCGTGGGAAATAAGTCAGGATAGACCACGGCCAAGCTGGACGAGCGTGCCTGGTGACCGTGGGGAAGAAGTCAGTTTCGACCATGGGGAGGACACACGGGTGTGTCTAGCAGCTGTGGGAGGCACACGGCCTACCCCCCACGGGCGTGTATCCCCTGAAACCTAAAAAAGTTCTAAATTTTGATAAGTTTCTATTTGCATTTTGGTTTAATTCCAACCCATCTTTAGCATGTGTTTAAGTTCTAATAAGCTTTAATAAGGCCTAATTGTCCATGTTTGATGCATTATGATGATGATTGACTTTGTGCTGTATTTGGGCTGTGAAATGATTCTATTGTCCAGTAATGCTTCTTACCCTATTCCGGCGACGGTTTCGGGTGAGGGATGTTACACAGAACATTTTCTGTTCCTCATTGAAGAAAACGAATGAATCTGGTAGTCGCTTTTAATGCCAACGGGATTTTCTGGTAGAGATTAAATGAAACATAATAGTATGAGATCACTGACGCCTTTTGTTACCAGTGCGGGTTATGTTCAGAATGTAAGTAAACTTGAATGCAACAATTGTAGCCAGAATCATTTTGGAGTGTGTATATTGAAAGACGAGTCTTGTTTTATTTGCGGATCTCCCAATCATTATAAGAAAGATTACCCGAATCGAGCTAAATTAAATATAGATCAAAATACAAAACCTGTTGTTACTTCTATGAGATGTGGACGTCTAGGAATTAGTGGCACAGCTAGAGTTAGTAGAAGGGAAACCAAAGATACATCTATTCAATCTGAAACTCAAGAGCCTGCAAGAGCTTATGCGATCCGTGCACGTGAGGAAGCCTTAGCTCTTGATGTTATTGCTAGTATCTTTTCTATCTTTGATGTTATTATGTATGCATTAATTGACCTTGGGTCGACACATTCATATATATGCACTACGTTAGTAAAAGAAAAGAGTTTACTAGTTGAGACAACTAATTATGTTGTTAAAGTAACGAACCCTTTAGGCCAAAGTATCATAGTTGATCTAGTTTACAAATAGTGTCCACTGAAAATTTAGGGTTATGACTTTCTTACTAATTTGATGTTCTTGCCTTTTAATGAATTTGACATTACTCTGGGAATGGACTAGCTGATAGTGCATGATGCTGTAGTGGATTGTAAACAGAAATGAATTGATTTGAGATGTTAGAGCGGTGAACTAATTTTTGTTGAATTTAATAAATCTGATTGTGTTGTAATCATGATTTCAACAATATTTGCACAAAAATTGATTGGAAAAGGATTTAATGTAGTTTTAGCTTATATCCTAGATTCTAGAGTATCAGAAATGAAAGTTGATCAAGTAAGAATAGTTTGTGAGTTTACAAATGTTTTTCCTGAGCAATTGTTGGGTATACCACCAGAGCGAGTAGTCGAGTTTGCTATAGAATTAGTGCCAAGAACTGCTCCGACTTGATTGCTCCATACAAAATGGCTCAAATAGAATTAAAAGCTTAGTTACAAGAATTAATTGGTAGAGATGTTATTCAACCGAGTGTATCACCCTGGGGCGCACATGTACTGTTTGTGAAAAAGAAAGATGAAATGATGAGGTTGTGTATAGATTACTGAAAATTGAATAAAGTCATAATAAAGAATAAGTATTTGTTTCCTCGTATTGACGATTTATTTGATCAACTGATTCGAAGATTGAACTTAGATATGGTTACTATCAGTTGTGAGTTAAAGATGTAGAAGTGTTGAAAACATCATTCAGAACCAGTTATGGACATTTCAAGTTTTACTTCTGCCTTGTGGATTGACTAATGCCCCTGCAACATTTATGGGTCTGATAAATCGGGTGTTTTAGCCACATATCGGCAGGTCCATTATTTTTTTATTGATAATATTTTTATTTATTCTAGAAATGAATCCAAGAATGCCCAGCACTTGAGAATCGTATTACAAACCTTGCGTGAAAAAAATTGTATGCAAAGTTCAGCAAATGCGAGTTTTAACTCAAAGAAGTTGGATTTCTCGATCATGTAATTTCAGTTGAAAGGATACGAGTTGATCCAAACAAGTTTATACTTTTTGGAATTGGAAGCCTCCTTGAAATGTCTTTAAGGTACCCAATTTTCTGGGATTACCTGGATATTATTGACCATAGCTTTATTGATGATGAAAGTGTTACAGAAAGATGTTAGTTTTGCGTGGCTCGATAAATGCTAGCAAAGTTTTGATCAATTGGAAAGTTTGTTGATAGAGGCACTATTATTAACATATCTTGGATCAGGGAAATACATTGTTGTGTACAGTGATGCTTCTTTAAGTGGTTTGGGATGTGTTTTGATTCAAGATTGAATTGTTATCGCGTATACTTCTTGACAGCTTAAAACTCGCAAAAAGAATTATTTGACACACGATCTTGGGTTGGCTGTAGTTTTTGCATTAAGCTACAAAAAGCGAACATCATTTTAGATGCATTGAGCCAAAAGTCCCTTTTTGCTCACTGATCAATGAATGATCAACTTAAGTTGAAACATGACGGTTCTATTTTAGCTGAGTTGAAAGCTAAGCCTTTGTTTTCATTGAAAATATAGGAGTTTTAGTTTGATGATCTGAATTTGTTGGCTAAACGGGAAATGTTTGAACATGGTCAAATGGTTGATTATAGTACTGGTATGAATGGCAGCTTATATTTCCATAACAGGTTGTACGTACCTGATGATTCGTAGCTGGAATAGAACATTTTAAGTGAAGCTGGCAACAATGTTTATTCATTACACCCGGGTAGCATTAAAATGTATTGTAATTTGAAACATATGTATTTGTAACACCCTTTACCTGTATTCAACGCCAAAACAAGGTACGAGGCATTACCTGACATAAACACAAGCAAACATACATTTCAGAATCATAAATTTCCATCCAAATTAAAAACTTTTCATACTCATTCATATCATTCTTAAAACAAGCCTACGAGGCTCAGTACGTGCTTTGGAAATGGTTCGGGACTACATCGAGAAAATTAGAAAATTTTTAAAAAACTTAGAAAAAATTTCATGTTACAGGGCTCACACGCCCGTGTGGTCCAAGGGACATGCCCGTGTGACCCTTAGACACACCCATGCTATTGGTGTGTTCAAAATAGGGTTCTTTCTGACTTGTGCCACACGGCTGTGCTAATGCCCGTATGCTAGGTCGTGTGGTCGACTTAATTTCCATAATTTTTCATAAAATAGGTGTAGACTTCTCACGACCGAGACACATGCCCATGTCCAAGGCCGTGTAGCACACATGATAGAGACACACGCCCGTGTGTCAACCCCTGTGGACAACAATAAGGTTATTTACCAACCCATTTTTCCACCTTTACCAAACATACACAACATCATATAGCACCAATCCAAGCATATTACGTACAACCAATCAGCCACAATCAAGACATCAACACATTATTCACATGATACCATCTATCATACACAAACATCACATGCTTATCAACTCAAATCATGTAAATTCCCACATTCATGAAAGGCATCATCATATAACTTACTTATACCAACATTAGCCAATTTTCAATGGCCATTTACAAAATGAACTTTCAACCAATATAAGCCAACATAGTTGACCAAATCAATTATGACACATAACAAAATGACCATGTCCCCTATACATGCTATAACTCCAAATGCTAAATTCATTGGTACCCAAAATAATTGTTGTAGATAGTGTGTATGGATCTCTGACAAATCTCCAATCCCGAGCTGGCTTGGTTACACTATAAGATAAAGGAAAGGAAGGGGAGTAAGCTTTATAGCTTAGTAAGTTCACATGCAAATAATAAGCAACATTAAACATTTAAACATGAATATCATACAATTAGTATAACACAAGTTACATAATTGTCATCATAGGTTCATAAACATAACTTAATCATTCTTAATCTGACCAAGTGTTCATCACATACCGAGCTCATTCTTATGAGTTTTCCGTGCATACCTGTACCAACTCTTAACATATCATACTCTTTCTCGTCTTTGACATACTCGTTGAACACTTTAATACTAATCGGATACAAGAAAAGTCTTGCACATAAGTGCCACATACGTAGCCAAATCTACCTCATATCTTATAACACATAGGGGCTCGCTCTCGAGCTAATCACGAGCCTGCTCACACAAGCTGTCAGTCAAGACGTAACTATGCATTACTACTTACATAAGCTGTCAGGTATCTGCAACACATGCTGGACTACCCAGCCACTGGTAGACGTACGAGACGAGCACCCGGATCACATAAATCACATATATCACATGGTTTCCTAGTGACATGTCACTCGTATCCTAATCTATTCCTAAGGTTCAAATGGGATTTCTCACTTGTCATTTCATTGTTGAACGTATCCATATTGTCATTTATACAATTCATGCATAATAAAACATATAAAAATACAAATATAACATTGCCTTTATTTACACATGAACTTACCTCGGTACAAAATAGTAGAAAATGATTTAATCGTCAAACACCTTATTCTTTTCCCGATAAAGGTCCAAACTTCATTTTTCTTGATCTATATAGAAAATTTAGCTTATTCACATTACTCAAATCAGTCCAAACATCACATTATGGCAAAATTACCTTTTTTCCCCTAAAGTTTCACATTTTACAAATTAGTCCCTAGGCTCGTAAAATGAAATGTATTCACTTTCTTGATAACCCAAGCCTAGCCAAACCAATTTCATGCTTATAGCAGCCCACATTTTCCATTAAATCAGATTTTTACTACCCATATTACAACTTTTTACAAATAGGTCCTTTTTAGGTATTTTTATCAAAAAATCACTTAGTAAAAGTTGTCTATCCCACATCAAACATGCATAACCTACCATTATCCGTCAAAACACATACATGTATAACATGGGTCAAACCCTAGACATTAGCCCTAATTCAAATTAATGGTAGAAATAGATAGATCGGATGATAACGACTTCAAAAATGTAAAGAGCATTAAAAACGGGGCTAGGATGTACTTACAATCAAGATTGGAAGTTGGCATTTCATATCCGTACATACATATAACTGACTCAAGAAGTTGGCAAAAGTGTATGCCATAGAGATAGTTAGATTGCACGGTGTTTCGTAATCAATCATTTCTAATCACAACCTAGGATTTACCTCTAGGTTTTCGGGTAAGTTACACGAAGCTATGGGTACCAAGTTGAAATTTAGTACAACTTTTCATCCATAAAAAGACGATCAGACAAAACGAGTAATTCAGGTACTTGAAGATAGGCTTCAGTGTTGCAATCTCGAATTTGAGGCAGCTGGGAAAATTTTATTCCTTTAGTTGAATTTACTTATAATAACAGTTACTAGTTGAGCATTAAAATGGATGTAACACCCCTTACCTTGCCCGGTCGTCGAACCCGAGTAAACAAATGCTATGAAAAATTCAACAGTAGATAAATACTTTATTAAAAAATATAAATTATTTATAATTGATATCACATATAATCAAAAAGATGAACAAAGCATTGTCATCTTTATCTTTTGTAATTGGAAAACCTAAAACACCATTTGAATAGGGGGCATATTCAACCAAACAAATATTGGTGCATGGTATGTAATTTTGTCCCGTTCTTAATGATTTTTATGTTTTCAGGATCGTTGTAGCTTAACCTAGCTTGCTCGAGGATCAATTTGCAAAACTGTTAAAGACATAGGGTTTTTCCATGAATGTTCTTGCATGATTCTTGATGTTTTATGGGATATTATTAGTCCTTGTTGATAAACAAACAAGTTTTGTAAAGTAATTTTTGATGAAATTTGTAACAGTCTGGTTTAGACCCTAGTCGGAATAGTGGTTTCGGGACCACAAATTCGAGTCAGAAAAATATTTGAATATTATTTTTTGTGTTTTTAGTATGTGAATTGACATATGTGAAATTTCCGTGATTTAATTTAATCGTTTGTGTGCTTAATTTAATAGAAGGACTTAATCGCGTAAAATGCAAAAGTGGCATACTATTTGTTTAAGTGTTTATTTATCATGATGAATTAAATATGAGGTCTTTATATTGCAATTAGACCATGGTTGTAATGAGTGGACATTTATGGACAACCATTAAGTGATTATTATGTTTATTAATGAAGGGTAATTTAGTAAATATGATATTATGTTGATTAAAACATAAAATAAATCATTTCTTTCATCACTTTTATCCATCAACCATTGAAACATAGAAAAAGAAGAGAGTTTAAGAGTTTTGAAGCATTCGACTCTTGTGCAAGCTTGATTAAGGTTTGTTTTTGATCCGTTTTTGATGATTTCTACGTTTTTGTAATCGTTGCTTCGTGTTTTAGCTAGCCCATGCTTGAATTTCTAAAATTGTTGATGATTTCATGAGATGCCATTGATGATAGTTTGAGCTTTGTGAAGTTTGATGATAGAAAATAAGCATGTGATGATAGATTAACATATTTTGTTAAGTGAATTTTGGTGAAAATGCATAGTGAGGATTAAAATGTGAAATGTCAGGGGTAAAAATGTAATTAGCCCATTTATGTGTTTTTGGATGAATTTGATTGAATATGTGATTAAATAAGTTAAATTTGTATTAATTTAGATTAAGAAAAGAAGAAAACGGAATTGGATCATGGAAAATCTAAAGTTGTCTAATAGTTGTCTCGATTCGTTAATCTCCGGTCGAGGTAAGTTTACAAGTAAATAAATGTTGTTAAATTCGATTGTATATATTTTATTTGTACCAAATTGAATTATTACCTGTATATATATGTGAATTCCAAATTGGTAAAAGAGTGGAAGAAATTGTCTACAAGCTTGAATCGATTGAGTTACGACATTCGAAAGCCCCGTACAAACCTTAGGAATAGTTAGGATACATATGTTATGACATAGGATTTTGATATGTGCTTTCGTGTAAGACCACGTCTGGGACGTTGCATCAACTTGTGTTTACATGTAAGACCATGTCTGGGACATTGGCATCATATTTGATTTCGTATGAGACCCTGTCTGGGACAGTCGCATCGATATGTGATTACATGTATGACCACGTCTGGGACGTTGGCATTGTGTGGGCTTTCCGACTATCCGAGTATCCTTATTAATTTTGAATGGTTCAACGGGCATTATCGAGATAAGCTCGAATGTGAAAACGAACTAAAAGGTTCAGGCGTGCTATGTTATATGTATATGAAAGTAAGGTAAGTATATGTTAGAGAAGAATATATGAATTAGACATGGTAAAAGAGAAAATTATATGTGCTCATGAATATGTCTATTCAAACATTGATTTTATATTGCTATTGTAAATGTTATAATATTTGAGTTTGCAAGCATATTAAATGTACATTTGGTTAAGGTTTGTTTGATTTGGCTAGTTGATTTAATGCAAATATTTATTTGTTCATTATTTGCTTATGACTTACTAAACTATAAAAGCTTACTTTGTGTGTGTGTTTTTTCATTGTTTTATAGATTATTAAAGCTACGAGAAGCTCGGGGATCGTCGAGGATCATCACCACAATATCGAACTATATTTCGGTATCTTTTGAAATGTATATAATAAAGTATGGCATGTATAGGCTAGAGAGTTGAATTATGTTTTGAAATGTGTAAATATAGCTATGTGATATGGCTTGATAATGATGTGTTTATGGATGAGTTTAATTAATGCTATATGATGCAAAATTTGGCATGTTTTGATGTGCTCTTGATTGGCCAAATGAAATGGTCTATATTGGTAAGTTCATGGTTGATTTGGGAAATTGATATGATGAGAAATGCTATGAATTGAAATGGTTTGATGTGAAATCTATGCTATAAATTGGTATATTAAGTTGAATTTGTATATGGAAATGAATGATGTTGTTAAGAGTCAAATTGTCCATGTTTTGGTATGTTTTTAGATGCCTTTGAGACATGAATTGAGATTTGTTTGATACTAGTAGGTTTGACCCAAAATTTGGGTGGCAATTTGGCTTTACAAATGGCCTATATTTGCCCACACAGTTGAACACATGGGCGTGTGTCTCGACCGTGTCTCTCATGGTTGCATTTTGAAATAAGTCATGAAGTCACACGGGCATGTGACTGGCCGTGTAAGCAAGTCAGTAACCTCCCTAAATTTCACACGGCCTGGCACATGGGCATGTCTTGTGGCCGTGTGGACAAGTCAGTATGTATGCCCTGTTTTGCCACGGCCTAGACACACAGGTGTGTCTTTGGTGTAGCGACTATTCTCTGACAAATTGGTAAGAGCACTCGACTTCTTCTTGTTTTCTCTTAATCTTTAACAAGTCTCCTCCTTTCTTACACTGACAAGCTGAATACTCTTGTGTTCCTTTCGGTTTTTAGAACCTCTCGAGGAGTGAAGGATTTGCAAGTGGTATTGAAGCATTTGAAACCTTTCTTTCATCACTCGGTCGAAGGTAAGTTGTTGTGAGTATAACAATTGGGATAACTTATGCTTAATTGAGGATTGTTCGTCAAGTGTAGGTTTCAAAGGCGTGGGCGGTTTTCTCAACATATAGAACCCAAGTGTGTAACAACACCCTATGAATGATATCGGTAAAATACCGAAAAGTGTGTGTAAACACTACCTAAAGCGTGAATCGGCAAAAGCTGAAAAATATGACCATTTGCACTACACAAGCGTGCGCTCACTCGTGTGGGTAACCGGAACACATAAAACATGGGTGTTCGACTATTGAGGCCACCGTGAGTGGGGCCGTGTGGGCCCAACGGGCTTGTGGGCCCTACACAAATATGGAGAGGAAATTAGGCCAAACTGTGTAATTTTCATGACCGAGACCAATTGTGGGCTATGTGGGCTACATCAGTGTATGGGCCCACATGGGCCCACATTATGGGCATTGGGCCTATTTTCACTATTTGATTGTTAAGGTTGCACGGGTCGCCCAAGACGAAAGTGGACCTACTGATGGGTCAGTTAGTACACCTAGACCCCAAACTGATAAAATGACTGTTATGCCCCTATGGTAAAATGACTGTTATGCTCCTATGATATTAATTGACTGTATGCCTTATGTTATGTATGACTGTATATGAGCATGCCATGATATATACATGTTGCATCCATGTGTGATATGTTGCATGGGGATGGGATTATTATGATTGGAGGAAGTGTACTGTACTGGCAACTCTGCTGCAAATACTGTTTAGTGCTGCAATCGGTGCTAATTTTTGGAGTGTTAGGATGGGTTGGCGATTTTATCCCCACATGGAGTGTAGGGTCGGACGGAGTGGAGTGTAGAGGCTGGTTGGATAGGATTTCTGATGGTATGCTTGAACTGTTACTGTCACTGAATTGGGCTAAGGCCCACACTGATACTATTACTGAAATGAGCTAAGGCCCACACTGATACTGATATTGTAATGGGCTAAGGCCCCAACTGAATTGAATTGTTATTGAATTGGGTTTAGGCCTAGACTGAACTTGCATGTAGCCTGATTGGCCATTTTGCTTATATGGGGTTACAAACTGAGTCTTTGTAAACTCACCCCTCTGTTTATCTGTACAGGTAACCCCCAGTCTTAGGGATCGGTGCCATGAGGGATTTGGAGGTTGCCACACAATCGTACTTGCTTTTATATTTGAGTTTTATTTTCAATAACTTTAATTTGGGTTTTTGTTATGTAATATGGTCTCTTTAAATTTTAACTTTTTAATTTGGAATTTTATTTATTTAATTCATATCTGAAAGAAGTAGGACGCGGATTTTCAAAAGATAAATGTTTTTCAAAACACCATGTTTTTGTAACATTCGATAAAAGCTTCCGCATCAAACATTTTTTTAAATATAGCAACAAACTAATATGATTGATAGACTGCTTAAAATAACTTGAGTTTTAAATGAACAAAATACCCATAAATGTCCGTTATGATCATAGACGAGAATTAATATAGAACAGGTTTTTCCAATGAAGGTATGTTTTCGAAAAACACTTCAATATGATATCACCAGATTCGGCCATAACGTCTAGGCCAGGTTTGGGGTGTTACATTTAATGGTATTAGAGTCAGGTTTCAAAACTCGACTATGGTTTTTGGGTTTTTCTAAAACTGGAGATTTTCAAAAAGAACTGTTCCAAACAATTTGGAGGTATTTTGGAAATCTTTCACTGAATATGTGGCACACCGAGTCTCCGACGCCGATATGGTAAGCCCTCTGAAACTTTTGTTTGTTTGAAATGAAATATTGAGACTACTATAGGTAGTAGAATGTACCAAAATATTCTGGTTAGGGAAAACTAAAACTGTAGTAAGATTGCGTTCTACGAAAACAAACTCTTAAATACTGATATTGCCTTCCATAAGATATCTATTAATCAACACTGGAACTGTAAATTGATGCATAAAATTTTTAAAAACAGATAATAATCAAATAGATAATGAGCACCAGAGGTACTTGTGGAAGGGGTACAAGAGGTTGTGGCGAAGGTTGTAGAGGTGCTCGGGCTGGGTCTTCGTCATCGGGTCTCAAGATCGAGTGGCTAGGGACAACACATTGTCCTAAGCTATGTTGTGAATTCTAGAGAGGGTCGTTGGGCCCAATACTAGTACTGTGGGCCGTGGGTCTGTCACGGAATGACTCCTGTCTAATGGGGTTAAGATTTTTAGGGGTATCGCTGGAGTTGCCTCTAACATGGCTGAATATTGGATTAAGGCCACAGAGAGGATCATGGATGACCTCGACTGCACCCCTGAACAGAAACTGATTATGAGGCTGAATATGAGGCTAAATTTTTGCGATTAAGCTGCTATGCACGTGGGATGGTGACAACTGATTATGAGCGGTGTGTTCGTTTCAAGGACGGCCTCAGGGATAGTCTGAGAGTTTTGATAGCTCCACAGAGGGAATGAGTTTTTGCCACACTTGTAGATAAAGAGAACATCGCAGAGGAGGTGAAGTGTACTAAGCTTCTGAACAGAGAAAAGGGTAGGAATAAGAGGGATTCGGAGCCCTCAAGTTCCGTTCAAAGGCTGAAGAAAAAGGCCAGAGTGGATGAGCCAGTTAGAGTTGGGGCCCCTATTGCTGCTACTAGACCGCAACCATGTGTTGACTGTGGTAGACGCCATCAGGGCGAGTGCTGGAAAAGGATTGAGGCATGTTTGAAGTGCGGATCATTAGAGCATTGTATCACAAATTGTCCACGGAGCCCCGAATAGATGCAAGCTACAGGTCGGGGTACTGCTCAGCCGCCGAGAGGTGTTCAGCAACCACTGAGAGGCTATGGTCAAGGAGAAATGGAAATGGTATGGGCTCTGGTCGTGGAGCACCGGGCAGAAGTGCTGGTCATACAGAGGCGAGGCAGCCAGCTCTAGTTTATGTTACACGTCGCCGAATGGACGGAGACCCCCAGATGTTATTACTAGTACGTTCTTTATCTATAATGTACCTTATACTGCACTGATTGATGTTGGGTCTATGTATTCATACATAGCATGCTCGGTGTCTGAGACTTTGGGTATAATGGTTGAAACCACTATGAGTGAAATTACTGTGTTGAGTCCTTTAGGAAAGTCAGTTAAGGTAAATAGATTGTTCGAGGATGAACCTTTGGAGGTTTAAGGAACAATCTTTTTGGTAGATTTAATGGAACTTCCTTTTGGAGAATTCGACCTAATACTGGGCATGGATTGGCTGGTTAAGCATCAAGTGAATTTGAACTGTGACACTAAATGGGTGGTACTGAAAATGGTTGAGGGTGATGAGGTCGGGCTAATAGGGGATTGTCAGAATTATCTGTCAAATATGATTTCTACCTTGAGGGCCGAGAAGTTGGTTCGTAAGGGTTGTGAGGCGTATATAGCCTACATTAGTGGTGTTGATTCTGAGGTTCCGCCTATTAAATATATCAGAACAGTTAAAGATTTTTTGGATGTTTTTCCCGATGAACTACTTGGTCTACCTCCAAACCGTGGAGTTGAATTTTGGATTGAGCTCTTATAGGGTACAACTTTGGTGTTTATCACTCCTTATAGAATGGCACTGAAGGAGCTAGTGGAGCTTAAGGTTCAGATTCAAGAGCTACTGGATCGAGGGTTCATCTGCCCTAGTGTGTCTCCATGGGAAGCACCGGTGTTATTTGTGAAAAAAAATGATGGATCCATGTGTATGTGCATCGACTACCGGCGACTGAATAAACTGACTATTAAGAATAAGTACCCCCTGCCAGGGATTGATGATCTATTCAACCAGTTTTAAGGAGCTTCGGTCTTCTCTAAGATTTATCTCCGACCGGGGTACCATCAATCGAGAGTCAAAGAGGTTGATGTTCACAAGACATAATTTAGGACTCGTTATGGTCATTACGAGTTCCTTGTGATGCCGTTTGGACTGATGAATGCACTAGCAACTTTTATGGATTTGATGAACCGGGTATTCCAACCTTATTTGGATCGGTTCATAGTGGTTGTTATAGATGACATCTTGGTGTATTCGAGAACTGAGGATGAACATGACGCACATCTCCGAGTTGTTCTGCAGATTCTGAGGGAGAAACAATTATTTGCTAAGTTCAGCAAGTGTGAATTCTAGCTACAAGAGGTAACATTTCTGGGTCATGTGGTATCCACTGAAGGGGTTAGAGTTGATCCTCAAAAAATTGAAGCTGTTTTGGATTGGAAGCTGCCTAAGACGGTATTTGAGATTCGAAGTTTTCTAGGTCTGGCAGGGTATTATAGTCGTTTTGCTGAGGGGTTTTCGTCGATTGCTGCACCTTTGACTAAATTGTTGCGTAAAGGAGTACCATTTGTCTAAACTGATAAGCAGCAAGAGAGTTTTGAGAAACTGAAAAATGTTCTGACAGAGGCCCCTGTCTTAATATAGACAGAGTCTGGGAAAGAATTCACTGTCTACAGCGATGCATCACATATCAGTTTGGGATATGTGTTGATGCAAGAGGCTAAGGTAGTGGCATATACGTCTTGCCAGCTTAAGTCTCATGAGGCGAATCCGACGCATGACTTGGAGTTGGCCGTGGTGGTATTCGCACTGAAAATCTGGAGGCATTACCTGTACGATGAAAAGTGTATCATTTACACAGATCACAAGAGCTTCAAATATCTCCTCAATCAGAAGGAGCTAAACCTTAGGCAACGTAAATGGATTAAGCTACTTAAGGATTATGATTGTTCGATTGAATACCATCCTGGTAAGGCTAATGTGGTGGCTAACGCACTAAGCCGTAGGACTATGACGGATCTGAGGGTGATGTTTGCTCATCTCAGCTTATTTGATGATGGTAGTTTGTTGGCTAAACTTTAAGATAAACCATCGTGGATTGAATAGATTAAGGGTAAATAGTTGGAGGATGGGTCCTTGGGTCCTCGATTCTGACTGATTGAGAGTGGGGAAACTTCATATTTTGGATTGAATAGCAAAGGGGTACTGTGTTTCCGTGGGAGATCCGTGTACCAAGGGATACTGATTTGAAGCGGTCTATACTGCGAGAGGCGCATAGTAGTCCTTATGCTATGCATCCTAGCCGGAATAAAATGTACCAAGATCTTCATGAGTTATATTGGTGGCCAGGTTTAAGTGTGGAGTTACCAACTTTGTAAATAAGTGTCTAATTTGCCAACAGATTAAGGTTGAACATCAGTTACCTTCAGAGTTGCTTCAGCCAATTAAGATTCCACTGTGGAAGTGGGAGAGAGTAACTATGGACTTCGTTAGTGGGCTGCCCTTAACGCCTACTAAGAAGGATGCAGTATGGGTCATTGTGTATCAGTTGACCAAGTCAGCCCATTTCATACCAGTTTGTACTGATTACTCTTTGCAGAAGCTAGCTAAGCTTTATGTGGCTAAGATAGTGAGACTGCATGGAGTACAGGTTTCCATCATATCAGATAGAGATCCTCGCTTCATGTCTTGATTCTGGAAGAAGTTACACGAGGCTTTGGGTATAAGATTGTAATTCAGTACTGCGTTTCACCCCCAGACAGATGGTCAATTAGAAAGGGTGATTCAAATACTGGAAGATATGTTAAGGTGTTATGTAATAGATTTCTGAGGCTATTGGGAAGACTATTTACCGTTGGCAAAGTTTGTGTATAACAGTAGCTACCAGTCTAGCATACAAATGGCACCGTATGAGGCACTATATGGCCGTAGGTGTCGTACTCCTTCGTATTGGACTGAGTTGGGCGAGCAGCGTGTTTTGGGGCCTGAATTGGTTTCTGATACCGATTTCTGATAGAAGTCGTATACGAATTTGAAGCGTAAGGAGATTGAGTATTCTGTGAGGGACTTCATTTTTCTTAAGGTCTAGTCATGGAAGAAGGTACTGAGATTTGGACGGAAGGGCAAGTTAAGCCCTAGATTTATTGGGCCTTATCGCATACTGAAACTTGTGGGACCGGTTGCATATCAACTTGAGTTACCTCCAGAGTTGGATCAGATTCATGATGTGTTCCACGTCTCTATTCTGAGGCATTATTTCTCTGATCCCACACACGTGATTTCGACTGAGGAGATTGAGGTTAGACTAGACCTGATTTTTGAGGAGGAACCGGTACAGATTTTAGATCGTGATGTGAAAGTTTTGAGGAAGAAGTCTATCCCACTAGTTAGTTACTTTGGGGCAATCATAGCTCAGAGGAGGCCACGTGGGAACCCGAAGAGGTGATGCATCAATAATACCCTTATCTATCCTTATCTATTTTGATCAGGTAAATTTCGAGGCCAAAATTTTCTTTTAAGCGGGTAGAGTTGTAACGCCCTAAAATCTAAGATTTTTTTTTTTTTTTATGTTTGTAGCACAAAATATATGCTTGTCTTAGGGGTTAGGTGATTTGGGTGTGTTTGGGAGTGCCTGAAAAGTCCTGAGTTCAAGCCTGGGCTTGTGCAAAAAGTTTTGTTTTTAGGGAATAAACCATTGCCTAGAGTTAGTAGGCTTTTAAATTTTTTTGGGTAAAAGCAAGACATAAAAAGCCTGCTAGTCTAGGGAGTATTTATTTTGCTGTTGTGCTGTGGGGGGAGCTAGAGTTTGACTGAAACACTGAAGTGGTTGAGGAGAATTTAAATTGAGTGGTTGAGGGGAGGTGTGATTAGGTGGAGTGATTTAAGGAGGGATTTTAGGAGAAAATCAATAGAAGAGAGGGGAGAGGGAGAGTTGTGCCGAAACTGGACTGTGAGCACTCAAGAATTTCGGTAAGAGTGGTACCCCTCATTTGGTATGCCTCATTTAGGTTTTGTAGTGTTTTTTCTCTCTTTGGCCGAATGTGGTAGGAGTTTTTGGCATACTCTTCTGTTCACTTTTCTTCGTTTTTTACAACCTTCCTTTTGGTCAAAATTACTCCAAGTGCCTCATTTCTTTTCTATTGTTTTCAATTGCTTTCCCAACTCAAGTCTACCATATCTCTATTTCTTTCTTGTTGTTTTTCTGAATTGTGTAAGGCGTGTGTTTGGCTAGTCCTCTTCTCTTCTTTTTCTGTTGTTAGCCGAATATACCTTCTGCTCTTCCTACATTTTCTTGTCTCTTTCTCCCTTAAACTGATATCTCTTATCATCTTGGTATTCAGGTGGATTACTTCATTCCGCTATCGCTACTGCTTCTTCGGTGTAGCGACTATTCTCTGACAAATCGGTAAAAGCATTCAACTTCTTCTTGTTTTCTCTTAATCTATAACAAGTCTCCTCATTTCTTACACTGACAAGCCGAATACTTTTATGTTCCTTTCGGTTTTTAGAACTACTCGAGGAGTGAAGGATTTGCAATTGGTATTGAAGCATTCGAAACCTTTCTTTCATCACTTGGCCAAAGGTAAGTTGTTGTGAGTATAACGATTGGGATAACTTATGCTTATTCGATTAAGTAACTACTTCAGTAAATAATTGAGGATTGTTGGTCAAGTGTAGGTTTCAAAGGCATGGGTGATTTTCTCAGCAAATAGAACCTAGGTGTGTAACAGCACTCTATAAACGATATTGGTGAAATGTCGAAAAGTGTGTGTAAACACTGCCTAAAGCGTGAATCGGCAAAAGCTGAAAATATGACCCTTGGCACTACACGAGCATGCGCTTGCTCGTGTGGGTAACCAAAACACGTAAAATGTGGGCATTCGACTGTTGAGGCCACCATGATCGATTTCATGGTCTTGGTCCGTTTTGGGCCATGTTGGGCCTAAATGGGCCGTGTGGGCCCAACAGGCTTGTGGTGTAATAGCCCGGTTTAGACCCTAGTCAGAATAGTGGTTTCGAGACCACAAATCTGAGGTTGGAAAATTATTTTTAACATTATTTTTGGTGTTTATAATATGTGATTGAATATGTGTGAAAATTCTGTATGAAGATTTACCGATTGTGTGCTTAATTTGTAAAAAGGACTTAATCGCATAAAATGCAGAAGCTGTGTGCTGATTGTTAAAGTGTTAATTTGGCATGGCTTGTTAAAATGTGAGTCCTTATGTTGTTATTATTCCATAAGATAAATGGATGGACATAAAAGCCTTAGGTTAGTGGTTTCTAAATGAAATTAAAAAGGCTAAAATTGGTATTTAATATTTATGCTAATATAACTTTAATAAACAAAAAGATGGCCATTTTATCATCATCCTTGGCCAAATGTTTGCAAGAAAAGAAAAGAAAAAAGAGAGTTAGGGGTTCGACACTTGAAAGCTTCAATTGGTATGTGTTTTCAACTCGTTTTTTTAATAATTTCTACGTTTTTATGATCGTTGCTTAGTGTTCTAGCTAACTCATGCTTTAATTTTAGAAATTGATGGTGATTTTGAAATATGCCATTGATGAATGTTTGAGCTTTGTGATAGTTGATGATGAAATATGAAAGATATATGAAAGATTAACATGTTTTGTCTTTGAATTTTTGATGCAATTGAGTAATTTGGACTACATTATGAAAATAATATTTTGAGGGACTAAAATGTGAAATAAATGAAAAATATGGACTTGTATGAGACTAAGGAGAATTCGGCTTAAGCATGGTGTAGTAAAAATTTGTGTATTTTGTGATTTTGTGAATTAGGGACTAAAGTGTCAAAATGTGAAAATTTAAGGGCTATTTTGTAAAATTCGCTAAATATGTGTGTTTCGACTAAATTGAATGAATTGGTGATTGAATGAGTTATATTTGAATATGTATAGACCAAGAAAGGAGAGATTTGGATCGAGATTGAAACAAAGACAAAGTACTCAATTGATCGGCTAGTTTCGGTATTTCAACGTCCAAGGTAAGTTCGGATATAATACAAGTTGTTAAATTTATATCTATGTGATATGAAATAAATGAATGTATAGTTATTGAATCAGAAATGTTTTATATGAACTTTAGAAATGTGGCACTAAGTGTGTGTAATTGAAATCAAGACAGAGATGAATAGTACTGTGTGTGCGATGTAATGGAAGCTTCGGCTTTATTAATTGGCATTGTGTGTGCGATACCGAGATAAGTTCGATTCTATGTAAAGGCATTAAGTGTACGATAACATTTAAGCTTTGGCAATGATTTTGTCACTAAGTGTGCGAATAAATTGAATGACTATTGATGGTTGGTCGAAATGAAGTATCGGGCATTGAGTAGCATGAATGATCAATAACTAAGTGTTGGCTAAGGTGCATACAGAACTTATATGGTTGATGAAATCATAAATGGATTTATGAATGGTTAAGTGAGCATATTAGCTATGGATGATATCATATAAGTATTTGTGAGTTGATCTATGTGTTGAATTATCTTTGTACATTGTAATTATGTTATTGAACTAAATGTATTATATTACGAACTTACTAAGCTCTTAAGCTTACTTTGTGTTATGTTTCTCTGTTCTACAGTGTCAGTAAAGCTAGCTCGGATCCAAGGATCGTCAATGACTCAATCACACTACCGGCTGTCTGTTTTGGTACTTTTGAAAGATGTACATATATGTGGTATATGGCATGTATAGGCTATTGAATGTGGCATATTTTGAGTTGTGTAAATTTTGCCATGAGATATGGCATACAAGTTGAATAATGTTAGTGTATACATATGTGTGTGGGTGAAGTGAATGATGAATATGGTATGTTTCTTGCTTAAATGGTTGATGAAAATTTTGGTTTAAATGTGAGTTGTGGCAAGGTTTATATGATGCTTAGCTTATATGATTTGAGTTGTGAAAATGGTGCTTTGGATAAACTTATTTGAGTAGAAATTGAGTATGGAAATAAATGATGTAGTTGATGATTATTTGGTGCATGTGTTGGTATATCTTGGTTGTATTAAAGGCATGAATTGGTATTAGTTTGATGCTTATAGGTGATTTCAAAGTGTGGATGGTAATTTTGCCTTGAAAATGGCTTGTAATTGCCCACAAGGTTGAGCACATGGGCGTGTGGCTCGACCGTGTCTTTCGAGTATGTAATTTGATTTAAGTCAGACTCGACCACAGGCTGGACACATGGGCATGTGACTGGCCGTGTTGTGCAAGTCAGTGTCAACCACGGGTGAGGCACCCGGATGTGTCTCAAGCCTTGTGGACAAGTCAGTATGCCCTGTTTTGCCACGGCTTGGACACATGGGCGTGTCTGAGGCCGTGTGAGGCACACGGCCTATCCACACGGGCATGTGACCTCTGTAACTTAGAAAAATGTTTGAATTTCAGAAATTTTCGTGTGTGTTCAGCTTAGTCCCAGCCCTATTTTAAAGCATGTTGAAGGTCTCGTTGACCTATATAAGGGACTATATGAATGTGAATTGATATGTTTGGTTGTGAAATGATATGAAATGTTTAGAACTGATTAGTAATGCCTCTTAACCCTAATCTGACTACAGTTACGGGTTAGGGGTGTTACATTTTATTGGTATCAGAGGTACGATTTAGTTGATTCTAGGACTAACGTAGCGCTTGTGAGTTTAGCTATACATGCCATATATATAATCGCGATAGTGCGATGAATTCAGATAGCTAAAAATGTGTTTTCATATAGCAAATGGATCCTAGTCGAGCAGTTGCTGATGATGTAGAGAGCAATGTGCCTACTCCCACTCAAGGGACATTGCCGGCTGCTAGTAGCCACGAGGGAGAGGTTAAGCAAGCCTTCTTCCAAATGATGAGTGAGTGGTTTTTGGAGTTCGTTAGAACGAATCCAGCTTCTCAACAACCTCCACCCCCACAAGTACCTGTTGTGCCACAAGTGATAGATCCAATCCGATTGAATAAGCCTCCTGTAGATAAAATCTGAAAGTATGGGGCCGAAGAGTTTAGGGCAACAGCTGATGATGATGCCGAGCGAGCTGTGTTTTGGCTCGAGAATACCATCCAAGTGTTTGATGAGATGTTGTTAACTCCCGAAGAATGTATTAAATGTGTTGTTTCCTTGTTGAGAGATACGACATATAACTGGTGGAAGACATTGATATTTGTGGTTCTGAGAGAGAGAATCACTTGGGATTTCTTTCAAGTTGAATTCTAAAAGAAGTGTATTAGTCAAAGATTCATAGATTAGAAACGTAAAGAATTCCTCAAGCTGAAACAAGGTCGTATGTCAGTTATGGAGTATGAATAGGAGTTTGTAAGATTAAGTCAGTATGCACAGGAATGTGTTTCAACTGAAGCTACTATGTCTTTCGAGTGTGGCTCGACCATGTCTTTCAACTTTGTAATTTGATTCAAGTCAGACTCGACCATGGGCTGGACACATAGGCGTGTGACTGGTCGTGTGGTGCAAGTCAGTGTCAACCACGGTTGAGGCACACGACCGTGTCTCAGGCCATGTGGACAAGTCAGTATGTATGCCTTGTTTTGCCACGGCTTGGACAGATGGGAGTGTCCGAGGCCGTGTGAGGCACACGGCCTACCCACACGGGTGTGTGACCTCTGTAACTTAGAAAAATGTTTGAATTTCAAAAATTTTCGTGTGTGTTCAGTTTAGTCCGAGCCCTATTTTAAAGCATGTTGAAGGTCTCGTTGACCTATATAAGGGACTATATGAATTTGAATTGACATGTTTGGTTGTGAAATGATATGAAATGTTCGGAAATGATTAATAATGCCTCTTAACCCTAATTCGGCGATGGTTACGGGTTAGGCGTGTTTCATTGGGCCCCACACGGGCGCGTGGAGGAAATTGGGCCAAACTGTGTAATTTTCATGATCGAGACCAATTCTGGGCTATGTGGGCCACACAGGTGTAACACCCCTTACCCGAGACCGTCGCCGGAATCGAGTATGTGGCATTACAAGACTTGACCAGAAGTTCAGGACATAAAAATTTAAAGCTGTCAAACTGCGTCATGCTGACTAAATTGACCATAACTCGAGTTACAAAACTCAAAATTCAGATCCGTAAATTTTCCTTGAAACTAGACTCATATATAAATTTACCATAAGTTTTCTAGAATTTTTCATGTGGCCAATTAGTACAGTTTATTCATCAAAGTTTCCCTTATTTCACTGTTGACGGTTCTGACCTGTCATTACAAAAACTCATTTATCTCCTAGCACAAATTTTCAATAATGTTCTTGTTTATTCCAATCAAAAATAGACTCATCAGGGATTTCAAACATATAAACCATGCTCCCCAAATATTTTTGTACAATTTTTAACAATTTTTCCAATACAGAATATGGATTCACGAATTCATTCAGAACAAGTCTCACTAAAATTTAAATATCTCATAACATACAACTCCTTTGCCTACTCTATTTCTTTCATATCAGAATACACACAATAAGATTTAATTCTATACCTCATTCACCTTCTAATTCAACTTATCTTATTTTTGGTGATTTTTCAAAATCACATCACTGCTGTCAACTAGAATCCATTTTTATTTAAAATATATGCCTTCACCATACATATATATGTATACCAAAAACAATCCAATATGTAATTTAGGCCATGATCAAGTTTAAAACATACATTTACGAACGAGCAAGTTATAAAATTTTAACATATAAACGATACACAACCAAAGGAAATAGCCATCTTCGCATGGCTATATTCATGTACAAAGTCAAACATCGTATGTTTCTAAAACTTCATCTAGCCTATACATGCCTTCTAATTCGTAACCAAAATTTCAAAATACCAAAGGCAGGCGATAGTGTGGACGACTTCTTGAAGATCCTTCACGAGCCCGTAACGTGACCAAAATCTATAAAACAAAGGAGAGCATTCCACATAATTAAGCTTACTAGCTTAGTAAGTCCTAACTCATGATAATAAAACATTTAATTATTTACGAAATGAAAGCAATCGATATTAACTTCAAACATATATATATCACAATTCTCATAATATTAATTCGACCCAAATGATATAAAGCATAGCATACCTTACATGCTTACCCGAACCATATACTCAATTAAATTATCATTAAGTTGTCTTGATCCACGATTCGATTTCTCTTTTGTAAAATACATCACCGGCATCATGCCTGCTAGGCGTAAAAGCCTGAAAAGTAACACCGGCACAAGGCCTTCTAGGTGTAAAAGCCCGACAAATAACACCGGCACGAGGCCTGCTAGGCGTAGAGCCCAATTATGTCACCGGCACGAGGCCTGCTAGGCATAAAGCATGATTATGTCACCGGCACGAGGCCTGCTAGGCATAAAGCCCGAATGTCAAAATAGTTTTTTTCATGCTTTTCACATTTCGCTGTCACTTATCGAACCATATGCATTTATTCACATTACATTTAATATATTTGAAATCAGTCCATTAATCCATCATCATCACATTCGGCCAACTCATAGTTTTACACCAAACTCATACAAATTCTATCATTCATTAGATTCATAAATAACCTTAAAACATAAGATTGCTCAAGAACTTACTTATTCACCTTGCATTAGCCAAATAAATTCACTTCAATACTATACATTCACATTCGGCTATGTCATGAATTTATACTCTAAATTTCCACAATTCATCATTCACTAAATCCATAATTAATTTATTGACATATTTTAGCTAAAGGACTTACCTTAGAAGTAGATGTATTCGAAATCTCCAACTATTCGTTTAGTTTAGCTTTTCCTTGCTCCAAATTCTTCTCCTTTTGATTTTGATCTAATTTGGTTCAATTAAACCAATTAAATCACACTTCCATTCAATTTAAAAACAAGATCATATAATATATATATTTTGCTAATTATTCCCCCCCGACATTTGTAATATTTAAGCATATTAATTCCAAGACATAAACATTTATATTCGGCTATCACCCCCTATCTTGTTCAAGTATATTCAATAATATTATTTAACACATTGGTAATAATCTCTTTAATGTATTTTAACTTAAAACTTACCTTCTTGTCTATGGCCATATATTAACTTTATATAAGTATACATATATAACCGAACACAATAACTCAATTTCATTCTCTCTTATGGCCGAATCTGCCAATTCAATGTATCCATGCATTTTCTTCAATATAAGACCAAGCAACAAGCTAAATAACCACAATTTATTCATCCTAATCCCAAATAGAATATTAGCTTGCTTAAACCCAAAATTTTTAACATGATTTTTATTAGCATCCAAAGCAAACAATTTCTATATAAAAAGACTTATTAAAATCAAGCTAAAATACCCACCCATTTTTCTACCTATCAAACAATATGACCAACCATAGCCAATATGTTTTCATCGAACATGAAAAAGCCATAGAAGTAGATTATGGCCGAATCTAAGGGGAGCTTTAATCTCAAATTTTGCACAAGAATTCGATAGTATATAGGACTACCAACACAACCATGCAAAATCATTAAAAATGGAGCTTGATAGCTCACCTTAGAGACACATGCAACAACCGAATGAAGAAGATGAGTTTCTTCTCTTCTTGAAGGTACTATTCGGGTAGGATGAATGAGGGAAGAGATGTAAAAATAATTTCCTATTTGCTTAATTCTACTAACACATTATTTTAGCATGCTTTTAGTAAAATATTACTTAAATTATAATATATTTAGGAAAACTTAATATTCTTAGCATGCTTACATTATAATAATGCTTACATTATAATTACTTAAGTTATTATAAAGCATGCTTGCCGTCCACCTCTCTAAAAATGGGAAATTTGACATGCAAATCCCTATTTTTAAGTCACAATTCACTTAGCCCCTTATTTTGTTCATGTTTGCTACCTTGGTTCCTTTAGCAATTTAATCCTTTTTGCCAATTAAACACTCAAACGGTTAAATTCTTCTACGAAACATTCACACACATCAACACACATATAATAAACATAAAATAATTTTTTTTTTTAAAAATATTTATCGGCTCGGATTCGTGGTTCCGAAACCACTATTCCGATTAGGGTCAAAAATTGGTCTGTTACAACTCTCCCCCCTTAAGGATTTTCGTCCCCGAAAATCTTACCATTAAATAAGTTCGGATATTGTTGCCTCATTGACTCCTCAGGCTCCCACGTAGCCTCTTCAACTCCGTGACGATTCCATAAAACCTTTACTAATGAAATTCTTTTATTTCTCAACTCTTTTATCTCCTGAGCTAAGATACGGATCGGTTCCTCATCATATGTCAAATCGGACCTAATTTCAATCTCTCGACGGCAAATCACATGGGACGGATCCGATCTATATTTGCGAAGCATTGAAACATGAAACACATTGTGTATCTTTTCTAAGTCAAGGGGCAATTTCAATCTATAAGCAACAGGCCCTATACGTTCTATGATTTCATACAGTCCGATAAATCTCGGACTCAACTTGCCTTTCTGACCGAATCGGAGTATTTTATTCCACGGAGAAACTTTTAAGAACACCCGATCTCCGACCTAAAATTCAATGTCCTTACGTTTTAAATCGGTATAGGACTTTTGACGATCCGAAGCAGTTTTCAAATTACTCCTAATAACAACCACCTTCTGTTCTGTTTCTTTAATCCAATCAACCCCGTATATCTTATTCTCACTGAGCTCAGTCCAATACAACGGTGTGTGACATTTTCGACCATATAAGACTTCATAAGGCGCCATTTTTATACTAGATTGAAAGCTATTATTGTAAGCAAATTCAATCAAAGGTAGGTATCGTTCCCACGTACCTTCAAATTCGAGAACGCAACACCTCAACATGTCCTCAAGTATCAGAATAGTTCGCTCGGTCGATCGTCTGCATTTGCGGATGGAAGGCTGTACTAAAATGAAGTTTAGTACCTAGAGCATCTTGCAATTTCTTCCAGAACCGCAATGTGAATCTCGGGTCTCTATCCGAAACAATGGAACTTGGTACGCCATGCAACCTTACAATCTGCGACACATACAATTCAGCAAGCTTATCAAGTGAATAGTCGGTACGTACCGGTACAAAATGAGTTGATTTAGTAATTCTATCAACGATAACCCATACGGCATCTTTCTTGCTCGGTGTCATAGGGAGACCGGATACAAAATCCATTGTGATTCTATCCCATTTCAATTCGGCTATCATGATTGGTTGAAGTAATCCGGACGGTACCTGATGCTCAGCTTTCACTTGTTGACAGATTAAGCACTTGGAAACAAACTCAGATATGTCCCGTTTCATGCCAGACCACCAATAAAACTGCTTCAAATCGTTATACATTTTTGTGCTACCCGGGTGTATCGACATTCGACCATTATGGGCCTCACTCAGAATCATCTGTATCAAATCTGAGTTCTTAGGAACACACAATCGACTTTTATAATTCAAACAATTATTTGCATCAATCCGAAAATCTGATTCTGTACCATTTCCACACTGAATCCGAATAGTAATCAACTTTTTGTCAACTTTCTGTGCATCACACATCTGCTGAATAAACATCGGTCTTGCTTGCAACTCGGCTATGATCGAACCATCATCAGACATAACCACCTGTGCGTTCAATGCACGAAGAGTAAATAATGATTTTCGACTTAACGCATCCGTAACAACATTAGCTTTCCCCGGATGGTAGTCAATCACTAATTCATAGTCTTTCAAAGAATTCTAACCATCTGCGTTGTCTTAAGTTTAAGTCTTTCTCGAGTCATCAAATATTTCAAACTTTTGTGATCCGAATAAATATGACATTTTTCGCCAAATAAGTAGTGACGCCAAATTTTTAATGCGAACACAATGGTCGCTAACTCCAGGATCGTGAGTTGGATAATTTTTCTCATGCGGCTTCAATTGTCTCGGCGTAGGCTATCACCTTGCCCTCTTGCATTAAAACACAACCCAACCCATTTAAGGAAGCATCACTAAAAATAGTAAATTCTTTACCCGATTCAGGCTGAGTTAACACTGGGGCTTCGGTCAAAAAGGCTTTCAACTGTTCAAACTTTTCTCGACACTTTTCTCGACCACTCAAATTTGACATCTTTCGTAGTAGTCTCACAACGGTGTAGCTATAACAGAAAAACCTTTTACAAACCGTCTGTAATACCCGGCCAGGCCTAGGAAACTTCGAATCTCGGAAACATTCTTTGGTGGTTTCCAATCGAGTATGGCTACTATTTTGTTTGGATCCACCCGAATACCTGACACCGAAACAATATGACCCAAGAAGTTGACTTCATTCATCCAGAACTCACACTTACTGAACTTTGCATACAATCGTTGATCTCTCAAAGTTTGTAGTACTAATCTCAAATGCTCAGCATGTTCCGTTTCATTTTTGGAGTAGATCAGTATATCATCAATAAACACTACTACAAACCGATCCAAAAAGCTGTCTTAAGACCTTGTTCATTAGATCCATAAAAAGCAAAGTGCATTAGTGAGTCCAAAAGGCATAACTAAAAACTCATAGTGTCCGTACCTCGTTCGGAAAGCAGTCTTTGGCACATCTAAATCTCTGACCCGCAACTGATAATAGCCCGATCTCAAATCTATTTTCGAAAACACTGAAGCCCCCTTCAATTGATCAAATAAGTCATCAATCCGAGGTAACGGTACTTATTCTTTATGGTTACCTTATTTAGTTGTCGGTGAGTCGATACACATTCGCATAGTTCCATCTTTCTTTTCACAAATAAAACCGGTGCACCCTACGAAGAGAAACTTCGGTCGCGCGAAGCCTTATCGACAACTCTTGCAACTGCGCTTTCAATTCTTTTAATTCAATAGGTGCCATTCGGTATGGAGCTATCGAAATCGGAGTCGCACCCGGTACTAACTCAATGCCGAACTCAATCTCTCGTACTGGGGGTAAACCCGGTAGTTCTTCAGGAAACACATCGGGGTATTCACATACAACTGATACAGATTCAATTTGTATCTCGGACATTTTATTATCCAGTACATAGGCCAAATAAGCTTCACACCCTTTCCTCACATATTTTCGGGCCAACATTGAAGATATTACTGTAGGCAACCCATTTACGTCACAGGATTTAATTCTGATGGTCTTACTATTTCGACATTTCAAATCGATAAGCTTCCTTTTACAATCCACTACTGCCTCATGTGAAGTTAACCAGTCCATACCCAAGATTATATCAAATTCGTCAAAGGGCAACAAAATTAAATCAGCTGGGAAGCAATAATCCCGAATCATCAACGGGCAACCTCTACACACTTTATTAACAAGCACACATCTACCCAAAGGGTTGGACACACGAATCACAAACTCGGTAGACTCAACTAGCAGAGTCTTGCCAAATTTTAAAGTTTCACACACATAAGAATGAGTCGAACCAGGATCGATTAGTGCAATTACAGTGGTATCATAAAGAGTAAAAATACCGGTAATGACGTCGGGGGAGGAAGCATCCTCTCTAGCTCGTGCAGCATATGCTCTAGCCGGAGCTCTAGCCTCAGATCGATCTGTAGTGTTCTTTGTTCCTTTCTGACTACCACTTACATTGCCTGAATGTCTGGGTGGTCTACCTCGTATTGACGTGTTGCTCGGCTTAGTGTTCTGAACTGCATTTTGCTCAGCTAACCTCGGACATTCTCTAATAAAATGATCTGATGATCCACATTTATAGCAAGACCGATCATGAAATCTACATCTCCCTGAGTGCCACTTTCCACAGTGTTCGCATTCAACTCTATTCTGAGGAACGTTACCAACACTGGCCATCGAGGTAGCTCGAGAACTCATAGGAGGTCGATCCCGTCTAGGTGGATCTGTAGTAGTTTTATGTCATTTGTAGTCATCTCTGGACTTCTTGGTTGTGGAATGAAAGACCTTACTGAAAGATCTTTTACGAATGTCTCTAGCTTCGCCTCACCTTTCTTTTCTCTTTCCCGAGCTCTTCAGCTTTGCAAGCTCTCTCAACTAAAGTCACAAACTCTTGAATTTCAAGAATGCCAACAAACATCTTTATATTTTCATTTAGGCCATCTTCAAATCTTTTACACATAATAGCTTCATTAGAAACGCACTCTCTAGCATATCTCACGCCGAGTCGACAAATTTTCTTTCATACTCAGCTACTGGGTCATTCGCCTCTGTTTATTTCAAGGAACTCCTTTCGTTTTTGATCAATGAATCTTTGGCTAATATACTTCTTGCGAAATTCAGTTTGGAAGAAATCCCATGTCACTTTTTCTTTCGGAACCACTGATACTAGTGTATTCCACCGATGATATGCAAAGTGTCCCGCAAAGAAAGATATAGCACACTTCAAGCATTCATCCGAGTACAAGATGACTCATCAAGTACCGAATAGTGTTATCAAGCCACATTTCGGCTCTCTCAACATCATCATCGTCATTAGCTTTAAATTCTTCTACCCCAAATTTTCGGATTTTATCAATCGGGGCCTACTAGATCTTATTGGATCTATCATCGGGGGAGCCGAAGGGATCGGAGTTGGATTATTTGGGGGTGGAGGTTGGTGTACATTCGAGTTATTCCGAATAAATTGGGCAAACCACTCATTCATCATTCGATAAAAGGCTTGTTGAGTTTCTCCTTCGTGGTCGCCGAAAACAGTCGAGAGAGTCTCACGGCGCCGATCCGTGTGCACGGTCAGGTAGCTACACTCTCTACATCATTAGCTACGGCTCTTTCGTGATCTGTGTCCATTTACTATATAAAACAAAGTTCAGCCGTCGAAGTCACCACACTATCAACATATAATAAAGGCATGTATAGCTAGACTCACACGCGCTACGGTAGTCCTAGAATTGACTAAACCGTAGCTCTGATACCAATAAAATGTAACACCCCTTACCCGAGACCGTCGCCGAAATCGAGTATGTGGCATTACAAGACTTGACCAGAAGTTCGGGACATAAAAATTTAAAGTCACAAACTGCATCATGCTTGACTAAATTGACCATAACTCGAGTTACAAAACTTGAAATTCAGATCCGTAAATTTTCCTTGAAACTAGACTCATATATGAATTTACCATAATTTTTCCAGAATTTTTCATGTGGCCAATTAGTACAGTTTATTCATCAAAGTTTCCCTTATTTCACTCATTGTGACTTCTTCCGACTGTCATTACAAAAACTCATCAGGGATTTCAAACATATAAACCATGCTCCCCAATTATTTTTGTACAATTTTTAACAATTTTTCCAAGACAGAATATGGATTCACGAATTCATTCAGAACAAGTCTAACTAAAATTTAAATATCTCATAACATACAACTCCTTTGCCTACTATTTTCTTTCATATCAGAATAGACACAATAAGCTTTAATTCTATACCTCATTCACCTTCTAATTCAACTTATCTTATTTTTGGTGATTTTTCAAAATCACATCACTGCTGTCAACTAGAATCCCTTTTTATTTAAAATATATGCCTTCACCATACATATATATGTATACCAAAAACAATCCAATATGTAATTTAGGCCATGATCAAGTTTAAAACATACATTTACGAACGAGCAAGTTATAAAATTTTAACATATAAACGATACACAACCAAAGGAAATAGCCATCTTCGCATGGCTATATTCATGTACAAAGTCAAACATCGTATGTTTCTAAAACTTCATCTAGCCTATATATGCCTTCTAATTCGTAACCAAAATTTCAAAATACCAAAGGAAGGCGATAGTGTGGACGACTTCTTGAAGATCCTTCACGAGCCCGTAACGCGACCAAAATCTATAAAACAAAGGAGAGCATTCCACATAATTAAGCTTACTAGCTTAGTAAGTCCTAACTCATGATAATAAAACATTTAATTATTTACGAAATGAAAGCAATCAATATTAACTTCAAACATATATATATCACAATTCTCATAATATTAATTCGACCCAAATGATATAAAGCATAGCATACCTTACATGCTTACCTGAACCATGTACTCAATTAAATTATCATTAAGTTGTCTTGATCCACGATTCGATTTCTCTTTTGTAAAATACATCACCGGCATCATGCCTGCTAGGCGTAAAAGCCTAAAAATAAACACCGGTACAAGGCCTGCTAGGTGTAAAAGCCCGACAAATAACACCGCACGAGGCCGCTAGGCGTAAAGCCCGATTATGTCACCGCACGAGGCCACGCTAGGCATAAAGCCCGATTATGTCACCGCACGAGGCTGCTAGGCATAAAGCCCGAATGTCAAAATAGTTTTTTCATGCTTTTCACATTTCACTCATCACTTATCGAACCATATGCATTTATTCACATTACATTTAATATATTTGAAATCACCCATTAATCCAATATCATCACATTCGCCAACTCATAGTTTTACACCAAACTCATACAAATTCTATCATTCATTAGATTCAGTAAATAACCTTAAAACATAAGATTGCTCAAGAACTTACTTATTCACCTTGCATTAGCCAAATAAATTCACTTCAATACTATACATTCACATTCGGCTATGTCATGAATTTATACTCTAAATTTCCACAATTCATCATTCACTAAATTCATAATTAATTTAATGACATATTTTAGCTAAAGGACTTACCTTAGAAGTAGATGTATTCAAAATCCAACTATTCGTTTAGTTTAGCTTTTCCTTGCTCCAAATTCTTCTCCTTTTGATTTTGATCTAATTTGGTTCAATTAAACCAATTAAATCACACTTCCATTCAATTTAAAAACAAGATCATATAATATATATATTTTGCTAATTATTCCCCGACATTTGTAATATTTAAGCATATTAATTCCAAGACATAAACATTTATATTCGGCTATCACCCCTATCTTGTTCAAGTATATTCAATAATATTATTTAACACATTGGTAATAATCTCTTTAATGTATTTTAACTTAAAACTTACCTTCTTTGTCTATGGCCATATATTAACTTTATATAAGTATACATATATAACCGAACACAATAACTCAATTTCATTCTCTCTTATGGCCGAATCACCAATTCAATGTATCCATGCATTTTCTTCAATATAAGACCAAGCAACAAGCTAAATAACCTCAATTTATTCATCCTAATCCCAGTAGAATATTAGCTTGCTTAAACCCAAAATTTTTAACATGATTTTTATTAGCATCTAAAGCAAACAATTTCTATATAAAAAGACTTATTAAAATCAAGCTAAAATACCCACCCATTTTTCTACCTATCAAACAATATGACCAACCATAGCCAATATGTTTTCATCGAACATGAAAAAGCCATAGAACTAGATCATGGCGAATCTAAGGAGCTTTAATCTCAAATTTTGCACAAGAATTCGATAGTATATAAGACTACCAACACAACCATGCAAAATCATTAAAAATGGAGCTTGATAGCTCACCTTAGAGACACATGCAACAACCGAATGAAGAAGATAAGTTTCTTCTCTTCTTGAAGGTACTATTCGGGTAGGATGAATGAGGGAAGAGATGTAAAAATAATTTCCTTTTTGCTTAATTCTACTAACACATTATTTTAGCATGCTTTTAGTAAAATATTACTTAAATTATAATATATTTAGGAAAACTTAATATTCTTAGCATGCTTACATTATAATAATGTCTTAAAAACAATATTTCAAAGCCATAAGTTATTATAAAGCATGCTTGCCGTCCACCTCTCTAAAAATGGGAAATTTGACATGCAAATCCCTATTTTTAAGTCACAATTCACTTTGCCCCGTATTTTGTTCATGTTTGCTACCTTGGTTCCTTTAGCAATTTAATCCTTTTTGCCAATTAAACACTCAAACGGTTAAATTCTTCTACGAAACATTCACACACATCAACACACATATAATAAACATAAAATAAATTATTTTTTTTAAGAAATATTTATCGGCTCGGATTCGTGGTTCCGAAACCACTATTCTGATTAGGGTCAAAAATTGGTCTGTTACAACAGGCGTGTGGGCTCGCATTATGGGCATTGGGCCCATTTTCACTATTTGACTGTTAAGGTTGCACGGGTCGCCCGAGACAACTATGGACGTACTGATGGGTCGGTAAGTACACCTAGACCCTAAACTGATAAAAAGACTGTTATGCCCATATGGTAAAATGACTGCTATCCTCCTATGATATTAATTGACTGTATGCCTTATATTATGTATGACTGTATGATATATGTTGCATCCATGTGTGATATGTTGCATGGGGATGGAATTATTATGATTTGAAGAAGTGTTATGTACTGGCAACTCTACTGCAAATATTATTTAGTGCCGCAACCGGTGCTAATTTTTGGAGTGTACGGATGGGTGGGTGATTTTATCCCCACATGGAGTGTAGGGTTGGATGGAGTGGAGTGTAGAGGTTTGTTGGGTAGGATTTCTAATTGCATGCTTGAACTGTTACTATCACTGAAATGGGCTAAGGCCCACACTGATACTGTTATTGAGATGGGCTAAGGCTCATACTGATACTGTAATTGGCTAAGGCCCTAATTGAGCTGAATTGTTATTAAATTGGGCTTAGGCCCAGACTAAACTCACCCATCTATCTATCTGTACAGGTAATCTCCAGTCTTAGGGATCGGTGCTGCGAGGGATTCAGAGGTGGCCACACAATCGCACCTGCTTTTATATTTGAGTTTTATTTCCAATAAATTTAATTTGGGTTTTTGTTATGTAATATGGACTCCTTAAATTTTAACTTTTTAATTTGGAATTTTACTTATTTAATTCATATATGAAAGAAGTAGGACGCAGATTTTCAAAAGATAAATGTTTTTGAAAACACCATGTTTTCGTAACATCCGATAAAAGCTTCTGTATCAAACATTGTTTTAAATATAGCAACAAACTAATATGATCGACAAACTACTTAAAACAACTTGAGTTTTAAATGAACAAAATACCCTTAAATGTCCGTTATGATCATAGACGAGAATTAATATAGAACAGGTTTTTCCAGTGAAGGTATGTTTTCGAAAAACACTTCAATGTGATATCGCCAGATTCGGCCATAACGTCTACGCCGGGTTTGGGGTGTTACAGCTTCAGACAGTGGGCCAATTCAGTGGAATGCCTACTGAAGATCCTCACCTACACTTAAGACTGTTTATGGAGGTGAGCGATGCTTTCAAGTTAGTTAGAGTACCCGAAGATGCATTGCGATTGAAGTTATTCCCATATTCACTAAGGGACAAAGTTCGAGCCTGGTTGAACTCATTGCCACCAAATTCAATTACCACATGGTAAGAATTAGCGGAAAGATTCCTCATGAAGTATTTCCCACCTAACAAGAATGCTAAGTTGAGGATCGAGATCACTGCTTTCCAACAAATGGATGATGAGTCCTTGTATGAGGCATGGGAAGGGTACAAAGAATTATTACGGAAGTGCCCTCATCATGGAATCCCACATTGCATCCAACTTGAGACGTTTTATAATGGTTTTAATGCTCACACGAAGATGGTAGTGGACACTTCTACTAACGGTGCTCTCCTTTCTAAGTCTTATATTGAGGCCTATGAAATCATTAATGGCCAACCAATCGAGAAGCTTCAGGAAGCGAGTTTCTGGAATACATGAAGTAGACGCTCTTACTTCATTCGTATCTCAGGTATCATCAATATCTTCAATGTTAAAAAATCTTACTACTAATGGGTCTATTAGTTTTGCAGCACAGCCACCAAATCAATTTGAAAATATAGCCTTGTTTATTGTGTGGAAGAACATTTGTTTGAAGAATGTCCATCGAACCCAGAATCTATATATTACATAGGTAACGAGAACCAAAATCGAGGAAGGCAAGGACTACAATGCAATTTCTATAACCCATCATGGCAAAACCACCCAAATTTTTCCTAGAGTAACCAAAGAGCTGGAACCAGTAACACTTACGCCCAACATAGATCGACCCAGCCATCTAGGTTTCTCCAACAAGTTCAGAAACCAACCCAAGATGAACCATCCAATGGCTTAGAAAATTTGTTAAAGGCATACATGGTGAAGAATGATGCCTTAATTCAAAGCCAAGCAACTACATTGAAAAATTTGGAAAACTAAATGGGCTAGCTTGCTACTAAACTCAGGAACTGACCACAAGGTGTTTTACCTAGTGATATAGAGAATCCAAGGAATCTAAGGAAGGAGCATTGTAAAAAGTTGACGTCTAGGAGTGGAAAAACTTTAGAGCCCAATTCCGTCGAAGTTGAGAAGGAGCCAGCTGACGCTCAAGACTCGGAAGAAGTTCAACCGAGTGTTGAAATTCCAGTTTCACAGGAACCAGAATCTGCAAAATCCGACAAGGTAACTTTAAAACTAGCTAATTCTGATCAACTAACAACTCCATTAGATGCAGAATTACCACAGAAGACGAATCAACCAGTTCTAGTAAAGAAACCTCCACCACCCTACACTCAAAGACTTTAAAAGTAGAAACAGGAAATTCAATTCAAGAAGTTTCTAGATGTACTCAAGCAACTTCATATCAACATCCTGTTGGTTGAAGCATTTGAACAAATGCCGAACTACGTTAAATTCATGAAGGATATCCTATCTAAAAAATGAAGACTTGGAGAATTTGAGACGGTACCCTAGACAATGGAATGCAATGCATATCTTCAAAACAAACTACCCCCAAAGTTGAAGGATCCTGGATGTTTTACCATACCTTACAACATTGAGGCAACATATTACGGTAAGGCACTATGTGACTTGGGTGCGAGTATCAACTTGATGCCTATGTCAATATTTAGGAAGCTAGGGATAGGTTAAGTTAGATCGACTATGGTTACACTTCAATTAGCAAATTGATCCTTAGTACATCTAGAAGGAAAAATGGAGGACGTATTGGAACGTGTAGAAAAATTTATCTTTCTTGCTGACTTTGTGATTCTAGACTTTGAAGCAGAAAAAGAGGTGGCAATCATCCTAGGAAGACTGTTCTTAGCAACCGGAAGGACCCTTATTGATTTGTATAAGGGCGAGCTTACTATGCGTGTTCAGGATGATCAGGTAACATTTAACATTTTTTAGTCTATGTGATTTCTTGGCACAATTGATGATTGTTCTACAGTGTTTGATTTAGAGGATTTAATCATGGAGAAGGAACTCAACTATGTTGAGGATCCATTAGAAAAAATTTTGACATCAGACCCTCAAAATGACGAAGAGGAGGATGAATACTTAGCTTTGCTAGAAGCTAATCAAAGGGCATTTAATCCGCAATCTCATTTTGAATCTTTGGAGTTAGAGAATAGGGATTATGCCCAACCAAAAGTGTCAATTGAGGATCCACCTAAATTTTAACTTAAGGTACTTCCTTCACATTTAAAATATGTTTATTTAGATAATGCTTCTACTTTGCCTGTGATTGTTTCAGTAGAATTAACCAATAAGCAAGAAGAGAAACTCATCCTTGTATTGAAAAAAATCAAAAAGGCTATCGGATGGTCCATAGCTGATATTCGCGGTATTAGTCCATCTGTATGCATGCACAAGATCATACTAGAAGATGGTGAGAAAGGGACGATTGATAGACAACGAAGACTGAACACCATCATGAAGGACGTAGTTGTAACACCCCTATCCCGTGTCATTCTCAGACATAATGTCCCTTAAACTGGTCCTCGAGACCTTAATCATGCTTAAAAGTTGAGTCGGGACTAAACTGAAACACATATGAAATGTCATGAAAATTTTAAACTTTTCTAAAATACAGGGGAGACACACCCGTAGGAGGAGACCGTGTGCCCTCCACGGCTACTAGACACCCCCGTGTGTCCTTTCGTGTCTATATACTAACTTGGTCCCAGACACGACCGTGTGTCTTGACCATGGTCCTATACTAACTTCCTCACCATGGCCACCAAACACGCCCGTGTTAAGGCCGTGCTATTTTTAGGCTACATTCTGCCAATTTACCCACGGTCTTAGTCACGCCTGTGTGCCACAGCCGTGTTGCATTATAGGCCATTCACAAGGCCAAAATGCCACCCACAAGGGTCAAACCTATAAGCAACATATATCATCTCATTTCATTCACATATAACCATTAAAACATACCAAATAGTCATCCCAAATCATGCATATTTGACAACTAAGGAGAATCACACATTAATACATTCGAAATCAACTCCAAACATAACAATTTGCATGACCAAAACACAATTATGCTCAAACATCATTCACCTATAAACTTACCATTTCAAAACCATTTCCATATCTACTAAACATACCAAAACAACTTTACATATCATACTTCTTTAAGCATATATCAAAACATATCTAGCCAAATCACATGGCTAATTTCACTTTACAAATTAAACCAAGAACTAGCCTATACATGCCATATCTAGCTATATACATATCCAAGGTGTACCAAAATGATATTAGTAGTGTGATGAAGATCCTCGACGGTCCCGAGCCTTCAGTAGCTTTGACGACCTATAAAATAGATTAAACACACACAGAGTAAGCTTTCCCAAAAGCTTAGTAAGTCAATACACAAACAAACTTGATATGTAAAGCATGTAAACATATAACCACATTGGCACTTTTCTTCTACAAGGTATCACATTTATACTCTGATTGATATTCTTGGCCAAATTTCCATATTTATCAATTCAAGAATCATAAACACATAGTTTTTCATATATGCTTTCATGTAACATATTTCCAATCCATTATAGTAAAACACATAGTCACTTACCTTATATACACATTTGGTGTATAATCAATGTACCTGAATCGAACATTCATTTACTTAATCTATCAAAGCTTGGATTTGTCATTCGTATTTCAGACTTGCCCGTTGAACCATAAGGAAATCCAATAAAATACTCAGAAGCTCAGAATAGTAATATAATGCCAATGTCCCAGATGAGGTCTTACATGTACTCAGATATTGATGCCATTGTCTCGGACAGGGTCTTACACGAATCAGAATGATGCCAATGTCCCAGACATGGTCTTACACGTAAGGATCATAATGATGCCAACGTCCCAGACGTGGTCTTATACGTAAAGCTCATATCGATGCCACTATCCCAGACAGAGTCTTACACGAATCTCAAATCAATACCAACGTCTTAGACGTGGTCTTACATGATAAAAATAGAACACATATCTATGACGTGACTTAGCCAATCCTATCTATTCCTAGGCTCGTACGGGGCTTCTCAGACTTAGTTACTATATCTCAGAATTAAATTACATACCTCTCATAAGCATTCATTATCATCATTAAACATATGAACAATTACAAATGCATACATATTCATTTATTTGTATAGTGACTTACCTCGGATTCGGTTCTTGATCTTGAATTTAGCTTTCAAATGGTAGAATATAACAAAGTATTTCTTTCCTATCTTTGTTTGTGTTTTTCGGTGGATGAACAATGCCTTAAAGCTTATTTTTAAGCTTTAGTTTTGTTAATAATATGATATAAACTAATTTACCAATATAACCTTTCACATAAATATATGTATCACATAGTTACAAGGTCATTTATGACCTTAGCCATCCACTAACCATGGAAATGGCTAAATTGCCACAAAAGTCCTTACATTTTTAAAGCCACAACACATAAGCACTTTAACATATAGTATACAACTTTCACAATCAATGCAATTTCATCCATTTGTCAAATTAAACACACAGACGGACAAATTAGCTCACAGAAATTTAACACATGCTTAATCACATAACAATGGCATAGAAAATAATATTAAAATTTTATTCGGGCTTGGATTAGTGGTCCCGAAACCACTATTTCGATTAGGGTATAAATCAGACTGTTACAGTAGTAAAGAAAGAACTCATCAAGTGGTTATGCGGGTATAATTTACCCCATCTCAGATAGTTCATGGGTAAGTCTGGTCTAACACGTACCGAAGAAGTGAGGTATCACAACCATTGGTAATGAGAATAATGAGTTGATACTGGCTAGAACGGTTACTGGATGGAGAATTTGCATTGATTACCGGAAGCTGAACAAGGTGACTAAGAAGATCACTTTGTTGTTTTTGGATTAGATGCTGGATAGACTGACGGGGCAGACTGTTACTATTTTGTTTATGGATACTCGAGGTATAATCAGATTACAGTAGCACCAGAAAAGCAACACAAGACAACCTTCACCTGCCCATACGATACATTTGCATTTAGGCGCATGCCATTTGGTTTATGTAATGCACCTGCTACATTTCAAAGATGTATGATGTCTATTTTTACTAACATGGTTGAGAAATATTTGGAAGTTTTTATGGATGATTTTTCAGTATTCAAAGATACATATGATGATTGCCTAGCCAATCTACCCAAGGTACTAAGGAGGTGCGAAGAAACAAACCTTGTACTTAATTGGGAAAAGTGCCATTTCATGGTACGAGAAGGTATTATTCTAGGGCATCGAATAACAAGACATGGAATCGAGGTAGATAAAGCAAAGGTAGATGTTATTGAAAAACTCCCACCTCTGACATCTGTAAAGGGTGTTAGGAACTTCTTGGGCCACGCCGATTTCTATCGAAGATTTATCAAAGACTTCTCCAAAATTGCTAAACCCTTATACAAATTATTGAAGAAGTACACGACTTTTAAATTTCATGAGAAGTGCTTAAGAGCTTTTAACGATTTGAAGAGTCAGTTAGTCTCGGCACCCATAATAGTCACACCAGACTGGGATTTTCCATTTGAATTTATGTGTGACACAAGTGACTTCGCGATAGGAGATGTCATGGGTTAGAGAAGGAACATATTTTTTCATTCCATCTGCTATGCAAGTCAGACTGTAACAGGAGCTCAACTGAATTACATGGTAACAGAAAAAGAGTTACTTGCTATTGTGTTTGCTTTTGACAAGTTTCAATCTTATCTTGTAGGTACCAAAGTGACTGTCTATATGAACCACTCGACAATTAAGTATTTACTTGCCAAGAAAGACGCTAAGCCAAGATTGATCCTGTTGCTACTTCTACTTCAAGAGTTCGATCTAGAAATTCAAGATCGAAAGGGAGTAGAAAATAAAGTAGCAGATCACTTGTCCAGATTGGAGCCGCAAGAAGGGAATTCTCCACTTATACCAATTCAGGAGACATTTCCAAATGAATACATACTGAAGGTAAATCATGTCCATAATACCTCTTGGTTTGTTGATATTGCTAACTATTTAGCTTGTGGTTTGATGTTAATTGATAAGACATATCATCAAAAGAAAAAGTTTCTTCACGATGTGAAGTTCTATTTCTTGGAAGAACCATATTTGTTTAAAAAGTGTGCAGATCATGTAACAGTCTGGTTTATACCCTAGTCAGACCATTGGTTTCGGTACCACAAATCTGAGTTCGTATAATATTTTAATATTATTTCCTGTGTCTTTGATAAGTGATTATACATGTGCTAAAGTTTCGTAAGTTAATTCATTCGTTTGTGTGCTTAATTTGATAAAAGAATTAAATCACATAAAAGATAAAAGTATCATTCTTTTTAATAGAGTGGCTTAATTGATGTGTCTTCTTATATATGAGGCCTTATGTTGTAAATTAGCCATTTACTAAGATAGTGGACTGCACAAGGACTAAAATGACCTTGCATTTTATGTTATATATATTATTATGAAAGGTTATTATGGTAAATGAGTTTATATCATAATATTAATTAAACAAAAGCTTAAAATAAGTTATAATGCTATGTTCTTGCACCGATTTGAGAAAGAAAAAGAAAGTGTTGAAGCTTTGTATATTTGGCTACTTACAAGCCAAGTTCAAGGTATGTTTTTAGTCAGTTTTCGATAATTTCTACATTTTTGCAATCGCTGCTTTGTCTACTATAAAACCCATGTCTCAATTTTGTGTATTGATGATGTTTGTGAGATAGGCCATTGGTGATATGTTGAGCTTTGTGATGAGTTTAGTTGTTAAATGAAATATTTGAGCTAGATGAACACACTTTGTTCTTGAATTTTTGATGAATTTAGCTAGTTAAGGCTAAATTGAGAAAATAGTACCTTGAGGGACTAAATTGAAAATTTGATGGAAAATATGGACTTGTATGATATACATAAGCATTCGGCTAAGCATGGATGTGCGATGAATTTGTGTATTTGATGTTTTGACAAAAAAGGACTAAATTGATAAATTGTGCAAATGTGAGGGTTAATTTGCAAATAGCCCTAAATGTGTGTCCTTGGATTGAATGGAATGAGTTACTGAATAAAATAGTTAAGTCTGAATATGTATAGATCAATAACTGAGGAAAACGGACTTAGATCACGGGAAAGCGAAAGTAACTGAGCAGCCGTTTCCATTTCCGTAAAATCGAATCCTAGGTAAGTCATATTACAAATAAATGTATTTATACTGAATTTTGCATATTCATAAGACCATTGAAAACAGTGACTACTTACGAGATGCTATCTATATGAATTTTGAGATAAGATCTATAGTGACAATGTCCAAGAAGTCCCGTACGAACCTAGGAATAGATAGGATTAGCTATGTCATAACACAGGTGTCAGTTCTGTGATATCATGTAAGACCACATCTGGGATGTCGGCGTTGGTTTGAGATTACATGTAAGACCACGTCTGAGACGTTGGCATTGATATGATCTTAACGTGTAAGACCATGTTTAGGACATTGGCATCGTATTGATTAGTGTAAGACCCTGTCTGGGGCAGTGGCATCAATATCTGAGTGCATGTAAGACCTCATTTGGGACGTTGGCATTGTACTACAATTCTGAGTTTTTTGAGTATCCTACTAGGTTCCTATTGATTCAACTGGCAAATCTGTTATACTAGTGGCTATGTGAACTTTAAATCCGTTTCAGGTACGTTAACTTATATACTAAGTCTGTATACAAGGTAAGTATCTATACGATCCTACTATGATGAATATGTATATTGGAACCATAATATGATATGTGAAAGTATGCATGAAAGAAGTATGTGTATATAAGATCTTTGAATTGATGAGTGTGGCAAAATGTGGCCAAGTTCATAGACCAAAGCATACATGTAGTAAATTTGCAATGAAAATTAGTTGTGCAAATGTTCCTATATGCCTATATGCCTTTCAGGTTAAGTTTAATTGTATATGACTTACTAAGCTTTTGGAAAGCTTACTCTCTGTGTGTGTTTTTTCTCTGTTTTATAGATCGTCAAAGCTACTGAAGGCTCGGGGACCGTCGAGGATCGTTATCACACTACTCAACTTATTTTGGTACATTTCGGAAATGGATATAGCTAGATATGCTATGTATAGGCTTGTTATTTGGATAAGTAGGAGATATGAATCTAGCCATGTGATTTGGCTAGTTATGTGATGGCAAAATGCTTTAATGACTATGATTTATGATGTATGTTTGGTATGGTTTAATAGTATAAGAAATGGTTAAGTTTAAGGTAAGTAAATGGTTAGATTATGCTTGAGTTTATATGAGACTTAGTCTTGTAAATTTGGTATGAATGAAATTGGTTTTGAATATATAGATTGAGTGAATATTTTAGCATGTTCATGGTCATTAAATGTGGATGAATTGTATTGGTATTTTCTTATAGGTTTGACCCTAAGTGGGTGGTAATTTTGCCTTGCAAATGGCCTATTTTTTTCAAACAGTTGTGGCCCATGGGCCTGCCTAATGATCGTGGAGCTAAGTCGATAGCTAGCTAAGAATAGACGGCCTTGGCACACGGACGTGCCTGGTGGTCGTGTGGTCAAGTCAAACTCGTCCACGGCCTTAGCACATGGACGTGCTTGGGGGCCATGGAGCCAAGTCAGTTTCAACCATGGCCAAGGTACACGGGTGTGCTTGGTGGCCGTGGAGTTAAGTCAGATTCGACCACGGGGAGGACACATAGGCGTGTTTAACAGTCATGGAAGGCACAGGGTTTGCCCACACGGGCGTGTAAGCCCTGAAACTTAGAAAAAGTTTTAAATTTTTGAGAATTTTCTGTATGTGTTTCAGTTTAGTCCTGACCTTGTTTCTGAGTATGCTTTAGGTCTCGACGACTACCGAAGGGCCACTATGTTTTGCAATTGATGATTTACTTTATGAATTGTCTGAAGAAGTTCCTTTATCAGGTAATGTCCTTAACCCTAATCTGGTGTCGGACATGGGATAGGAGTGTTACATTTGGTTGGTATCAGAGCCACGATTTAGTCGATTCTCGGACTAACGTAGCATGTCAGAGTCTAGCTATACATGCCATATATCTGAATTATGATAGTGTGATGAATCCTGACGTATAAATGTGATTTTTATATAGCAATGGATCCCAAAAGAGCCGTAGCTGACGACGTAGATAGTAATGTGCCTACTCCCGCACAAGGGACAATGCCATTTGATTCAAGACCGGCTACTAGCGGTCAAGAGGGAGAAGCTAAACAAGCTTTCTTCCAGATGATGAGTGAGTGATTCACTCAATTTGTAAAGAATAACCCGACCGTTTCGTAACCCCCGCCTCCGGTTAATCCCCCTTTGACATCTGATATACCTCCGACAGCAAATTTGAATTTGTGGAATAAGCCTCCGGTTGACAAGATCCGTAAATATGGGGCTGAAGAGTTTCGGGCTACTAATGATGATGATGCCGGGAAGGCAGAGTTCTGGTTAGAAAACACGATCTGGGTATTCGATGAAATATCTTTCACTCCGAAGGAATGCATAAAGTGTGTTGTATCATTACTCTGAGATGCAACTTATCAATGGTGGAAAACCCTGATTTCTGTTGTTCTGAAAGAGCAAGTTATATGGGGCTTCTTTCAGATCGAGTTTCGGAAGAAATACATCAGTGAGAGATTCATCGATCAGAAACGAAAGGAATTTCTGGAACTAAAATAGGGCTGAATGACTGTTTTGGATTAAGAACAAGAATTTGTAAGATTGAGTCAGGATGCTCGGGAATACGTATCTACTGAAGCAATAATGTGCAAAAGATTCGAAGACTGCCTTAATAAATTTATTCGGGATCTTATAAATAAAAGAGTTCGTTGTACTCGTTGATCGAGCGTACAAAGCTGAGGCACTCAGGAAAGATAAAAGAAAAGCTGAATCTGAAGCTAGAGATGTGAGGAAGAGATTTCAGAGTAAATCATTTCAGTTTGCTTCGAAGAAGCTCAGAGATGATCAAAGTCGTTCAAGAGATAATGTGGTACATTCGAATAGAAATCGAGCTAGATCACAAATGAGTTCTAAAACCCCAGCAACTTCAGTGGCTAGTAGTGGTAATGTCCGGACTAAGAGACCTGAATGTAAACATTATGGAAAAAGGCATCCGGGAAGTTATAGACTAAATAATAGAGCTTGTTTCAGATGTGGATCACTTGATCATTTTATTCATAATTACCCTGAGTCTGTCGAGCCAGAGATTGTTCAGAATCTGAGATCTGATAATGCCCCTGTGAGAGGTAGACCTTCGAAGAATGTAAGAAATGTCAGTGGTAATCAAAGAACTATGAGAGACATTGTTGCAAGATCTGAAGCTAGAGTGCCTGCCAGAGCATATGCTATTCGAGCTCGTGAGGGAGCTTCATCTCTAGATGTTATAATGAGTACTTTTACTCTTTCTAATACTTCTGTGATTGCATTGATAGACCCTGGTTCTACGCATTCGTATATATGCATGAATTTAGTATTCAATAAGACTTTGCCTATAGAGTCTACTGAGTTTGCTATAAAAGTATCGAATCCCTTAGGTAAAAGTGTCCTTGTTGACAAAGTATGCAAGAACTGTCTGTTAACGTTTCGAGATATTTGTTTCCCTACTGATCTGATGCTCTTCCCTTTTGATGAGTTTGATATCATTCTGGGTATGGACTGGTTGACATTGCATGATGCTATTGTAAATTGTAAAAGAAAGACTATTGATTTGAGATGCCCGAATGATGAAATTGTACGGGTTGAGTCTAATGATTTGAATGGATTGCCTGTCGTGATATCTGTATTGAAAGCTCAAAGATATGTGAAAAAGGGATATCAGGCATATTCTTCTTATGTGATTGATTAGAAAGTGTCTGAAAAGAAAGTTGAATCAGTGCCTATTGTGTGTGAGTATTCTGATGTGTTCCCTGAAGTGTTACCGGGTTTGCCTCCGATTCGTGAAGTTGAATTTGGTATTGAGTTGTTGCCTGGTACTACACCTATTTCGATAGCTCCGTATAGAATGGCACCAACAGAGTTGAAAGAGTTAAAGTCACAGTTGCAAGAATTGACTGATAGAGGTTTGCTAGACCGAGTTTTTCGCCTTGTGGTGCTCCTGTTCTGTTTGTGAAGAAGAAAGATAGCACGATGAGAATGTGCATCGATTATCGTCAGTTGAATAAGGTGACCATAAAGAACAAATATCCATTGCCCAGGATTGATGACTTATTTGATCAGTTAAAAGGAGCTACTGTATTTTCCAAGATTAATCTGAGATCAGGATATTACCAGTTGAGAGTAAAAGACTCAGACATATCGAAAACTGCTTTCAGCACGAGGTACGGGCATTATGAGTTTTTAGTTATGCCATTTGGGCTAACCAATGCTCCTGCTATTTTTATGGATCTGAGGAATAGAATTTTCAGACCGTACCTAGATCGATTTGTTGTGGTATTCATAGATGACATTTTGATTTATTCACGTGATGAAAATGAGCATGTTGAACATTTTAGAATCGTGTTGAAAACTTTGAGAGAAAAGTAATTGTATGCGAAATTCAGCAAATGCAAATTCTAGTTGCACGAGGTTAGTTTTCTGGGACATATCGTGTCAGCTTCTGGAATCCGAGTGGATCCGAGTAAGATTTCTACAATTCTGGATTGGAAACCTCCAAGAAACGTATCTGAAGTCCGTAGCTTTCTGGGGCTAGTTGGTTATTATCGTCGATTTGTAAAAGGATTTTCAATGATAGCTACTCCCTTGACTAGACTACTTCATAAAGATGTTAGATTTGAATGGCCAGATAAATGTCAGAAAAGGTTTGATCAGTTGAAAACTCTGTTAACAGAAGCTCTAGTGTTAGTACAACCAGAACTGGTCAAAGAATTTGTGATTTACAGTTATGCTTCATTAAACGGACTGGGATGTGTTTTGATGCAGGAAGGCAAAGTTGTAACTTATGCCTCAAGACAATTGAAGCCTTATGAAAAGAATTATCTGACGCATGACCTTGAGCTAGCTACGATTGTGTTTGCACTAACGATCTGGCGCCATTATCTGTATGGTGAGAAACGTCACGTGTTTTCAGATCAAACAAGTTTGAAATATTTGATGACCCAAAAAGACTTGAACCTACGTCAAAAAAGATGGTTAGAACTGTTAAAAGATTATGAGCTTGTGATTGATTATCATCCGGGTAAAGCAAACGTTGTTGCTGATGCATTTAGTAGAAAATCATTGTTTACACTACGGCTTTGAATGCTCAGTTAGATTTGTCTGATAATAGTTCTGTGATAGCTGAATTAAAAGCCAAACCATTGTTTATATAGCAGACATGTGATGCTTAGAAAGTTGATAATGAGTTGTTATTGAAACGAGCTCAGTGTGATTCGAATTCTGAATCTGAATTTCAAGTTATTGATGATTGCTTTAGATTCCAAGGTTGTATATGTGTTCCGAGAAATCCAGAGTTAATTCAATTGATTTTGAGTGAAGCACATAACAGTCGTCTATCTGTTCATCCGGGAAATACAAAAATGTACCATGATTTGAAACGACATTATTGGTGGTTTGGAATGAAACGAGACATATCCAATTTTGTGTCTAAATGTTTAGTTTTTCAGCAAGTGAAAGCTGAACATCAAGTTCCATCTGGTTTGTTACAACCGATTCTGATTCCCGAGTGGAAATGGGATAGAGTAATGATGGACTTTGTTTCTGGATTACCTCTGACTCCGAGAAAGAAAGATGCAATTTGGGTTGTGGTTGATAGAATGACGAAATCTGCCCATTTTATTTCGGTACGATCTGACTATTCACTTGATAGATTAGCTAAGCTTTACATTTTTGAGATTGTAAGATTGCACGGGATGCCACAATCTATTGTGTCAGATAGAGATCTGAGGTTTACATCAAGATTCTGGAAGAAATTTCAAGAAGCTTTAGGCACAAAATTACATTTCAGTACAACTTTTCATCCACAAACAGATGGTTAGTCCAAACGAATTATTCAGATTCTTGAAGATATGTTAAATTGTTGTATACTCAGGTTTAACAGTACGTGAGAACAACACCTACCATTGATTGAATTTGCGTATAATAATAGTTTTCAGTCAAGCATCAAAATGGCACCTTATGAAGCTTTGTACGGACGTAAATGTCGTACACCTCTATATTAGACTGAGCTCAGTGAAAATAAGCTACACGAGGTCAATTTGATAAAAGACTCAGACCAGAAAGTGAAATTGATCCGAGATTGTTTGAAAGCAGCATCTGATCGTCAGAAATCTTATGTTGACTTGAAATGAAAAGATATAGAATTTGAGATCGATAACAAAGTATTTCTGAAAGTGTCCCCGTGGAAAAAAGTGCTCCGATTTGAACGTAAAGGCAAGTTAAGTCCGAGGTTCATCAGACCGTACGAAATTATCGAACGTGTTGGACCTGTTGAATATAGATTAAGGTTGCCCTATGAGCTAGAAAAGATCCACAATGTATTCCATGTCTTGATGCTCCATAGATATCGATCTAAATCGTCACATGTGATCACCCCATCTGAAATTGAAATTCGATCTGATATGACATATGAAGAGGAACCGATTCGAATCTTAGCTCGTAAAGTGAAAGAGTTGAGAAACAAGAAAATACCATTAGTGAAAGTATTGTGGAATTGACACAGAATAGAAGAAGCTACGTGGGAGCTATAAGATTCAATAAGATAGCAATATCTGACTCTGTTTAACGGTAAGATTTTTGGGGACAAAAATAACGAAGGGGAAGAGAATTGTAACAATCTAGTTTATACCCTAGTCAGAACAGTGGTTTCGAGACCACAAATCTGAGTCTGTATAATATTTTAATATTATTTCCTGTGTCTTTGATAAGTGATTATACATGTGCAAAAGTTTCGTAAGTTAATTCGTCCGTTTGTATGCTTAATTTGATAAAAGGACTAAATCGCATAAAAGATAAAAGTATCCTTCTTTTTAATAGAGTGGCTTAATTGATGTGTCTTCTTATATATGAGGCCTTATGTTGTAAATTAGCCATTTACTAAGATAGTGGACGGCACAAGGACTAAAATGGCCTAACATTTTATGTTATATATATTATTATGAAAGGTTATTTGGTAAATGAGTTTATATCATAATATTAATTAAAAAAAGCTTAAAATAAGCTATAATGTTATGTTCTTCCACCGATTTGAGAAACAAAAAGAAAGTATTGAAGCTTTGTATATTCAGCTACTTACAAGATAAATTCAAGGTATGTTTTTAGTCGGTTTTCGATAATTTCTACGTGTTTGCAACCGTTGCTTTGTCTACTACAAAACCCATGTCTCAAGTTTTTGTATTGATGATGTTTGTGAGATAGGCCATTGATGATATGTTGAGCTTTGTGATGAGTTTAGTTGTTAAATGAAAGATTTGAGCTAGATGAACATACTTTGCTCTTAAATTTTTGATGAATTTAGCTCATTAAGGCTAAATTGAGAAAATAGTAACTTGAAGGACTAAATTGAAAATTTGATGGAAAATATGGACTTGTATGATATACATAAGCATTCGGGTAAGCATGGATGTGCGATGAATTTGTGTATTTGATGTTTTGAGAAAAATGGACTAAATTGATAAATTGTGCAAATGTGAGGGTTAATTTGCAAATAGCCCTTAATGTGTGTCCTTGGATTGAATGGAATGAGTTAGTGAATAAAAGAGTTAAGTCTGAATATGTATAGATCAAGAACCGAGGAAAACAGACTTAGATCGTGGGAAAGCAAAAGTAACTGAGCAGCCGTTTCCATTTCCGTAAAATCGAATCCGAGGTAAGTCATATTACAAATAAATGTATTTATATTGAATTGTGCATATTCATATGACCGTTGATAACAGTGACTACTTACGAGATGCTATGTATATGAATTCTGAGATAAGATCTATATAGTGACAATGTCCGAAAAGTCCCATACGAACCTAGGAATAGATAGGATTAGCTATGTCATGACATAGGTGTCAGTTCTGTGATATCATGTAAGACCACGTCTGGGACGTTGGCAAGGATATGATCTTTACGTGTAAGACCATGTCTGGGACATCGGCATCATATTGATTCGTGTAAAACCCTGTCTAGGACAGTGGCATCGATATCTGAGTGCATGTAAGACCTCATTTGGGACGTTGGCATTGTACTACTATTTTGAGTTTTCTGAGCATCCTATTAGTTCCTATTGATTCGACGGGCAATTCTGTGATACGAGTGGCTATGTGAACTGTAAATCCGTTTCAGGTACGTTAACTTATACACTAAGTGTGTATACAAGGTAAGTATCTATACGATCCTACTATGATGAATATGTATATTGGAACCATAATATGATATGTGAAATTATGCATGTAAGAACTATGTGTATATAAGATCTTTGAATTGATGAGTGTGGCAAAATGTGGCCAAGTTCATGGACCAAAGCATACATGTAGTAAATTTGCAATGAAAGTTAGTTGTGCAAATGTTCCTATATGCCTATATGCCTTTCATGTTAAGTTTAATTGTATATAACTTACTAAGCTTTTGGAATGCTTACTATGTGTGTGTATTTTTCTCTGTTTTATACATCGTCAAAGCTACTGAAGGTTCAGCGATCGTCGAGGATCGTTATCACACTACTCAACTTATTTTGGTACATTTTGGAAATGTATATAGCAAGATATGGCATGTATAGGCTAGTTATTTGGATAAGTATGAGATATGAACCCAGCCATGTGATTTGGCTAGTTATGTGATGGCAAAATGCTTTAATGACTGTGATTTATGATGTATGTTTGGTATGGTTTAATAGTATAAGAAATGGTTAAGTTTAAGGTAAGTAAGTGGTTGGATTATGCTTGAGTTTATATGAGATTTAATCTTGTAAATTTGGTATGAATGAAATTGGTTTTGAATATATAGATTGAGTGAATATTTTGGCATGTTCATGGTCATTAAATGTGCATGAATTGTATTGGTATTTTCTTATACGCTTGACCCTAAGTGGTCGTAATTTGGCCTTGCAAATGGCCTATTTTTGCCACACGGTTGTGGCCCACGGGCGTGCCTTATGACTGTGGAGGTAAGTCGATAGCTAGCTAAGAGTACACAGCCTTGGCACACAGACGTGCCTGGTGGTCGTGTGGTCAAGTCAAACACGTCCATGGCCTTAGCACACGGACGTGTATGCGGGCCATGGAGCCAAGTCAGTTTGTAACATCCTTAGCCGAGGCCTTTGCATTTTATGTGATTGCATGTAGATAGTATGGTTGTTATGATAGTTTAGGGTATTTTAGGGTTTAGGTAGGAGCTAGGGGTAGGCCAGAGCCCTATCTAAAATTGTCTTTTTGGGCACTTAGAAGGGGAGCTGAATGGAATAGGAGTTAAGGGTGGCTGGTGGCGTGCTTTGACACAAGAAGTGCCTTGGTAAAGTGGCAAGGAGGCACCACTGAGAGCTCAAGGAAGTGATGCTTCAGGGAGGCTAAAGGGGACTTGGTTCGAGCTGCGGGAATCCCCTTTTGTGTATTTCTTTTTGACGCCAAGACTAGGAAGTGTTACATTCGGTTGGGACTCTGGTGGATGAGTGTGGAAGGGGTCAACAGATTTGGATAAGTGGAGGGGAGCAAATTTAGGAGTTTAACGCATTCAAACAGATTTGAATGAGTGATCAGGAGAAATTTGTGGAGAAAAGAAGGGGGATGGACATGGGAGCTTAGAGTTGGCCGAATCTTAAACTCTGAATGGGAGAAGGGGAATCGGTTTTTGGGTTTTTGGGTGTGGCTAGGTGTGCCGAAACTTACATTGGTCATAGGATCTTGTAGTGCCATTTCTTCTGTGCAAATTTCGGGTTTTGAGAGGTGGGTGCCGAATGTGGGTTGTTTTTCTTTGTGCCGAAAGTGCCTAAGGGGTTCAAGAGGGTTCTTTTTCTTGGTTTGAGTTTAGTTCTCTTTTTATTTTCTGTTCTTTTCTCTGAAATGCAAAACTCTCCCTATTGCCGAAATTCTCTTGATTCACACTCTCCATAATTCTTCATTCTTCTTCTTGTTCTCTCTGGAAGCCGAAACCTTTTCTTTCCTTCTCTTCGTTTTCCTTTGAGTACCATAACCATATCTATTATTCATCTTTTCTTTCTCTTTTTTCTATTTCAAAGCCGGAAACCCCTAACTCCATTCTCATCTTTAATCCCTTTGTAATAGTTGAATACTCCATCCAAAGTCCTTTTCTCCGATTTCTCTCTACAAGCCGAATCTTTGTGGCTTTCTCTTCTTCATCTTTCTCTTTTTCTCACTTCTAAAAAAAACTGAAAACTCCTAGGTTCCATTGGTGGTTTCGACCCTTCCATTATGTTCGCTGCTTTGTTGAATTTTCTCTTCTTCTACGCTAGTGCCGAATCCTCTTAGGTGTCAACCGGATGTCTTGCGTTAAGGTTAGTGATGATTTCTTCTCGACCGTTATCTTCTCTTTCGGTTTTTCTTACCAAAGCCAAATGGCTACTTGGTTCAATGTTGGGTGCTTGGCCGATTATAGGTGGAAGTGGTGGCACATACTTTTGATTTTTGGGATTCGTTTTGTTTGTGAATCAAGCCTGAAGCCTCGGGATTTGTCAATTTAGGTAAGGTTTTTAACTTTGGGTCTTAGTTTCTTACGATTCATTTTCATTTCTTTGATTCGATTTAGTGACCAAGGTGTTCATGGACTCTAATGCCAGCCAAGCGATAGGAGGGGTTGGATCTGTAAACCCAGCCCCTAAGTTTAAGAGACGAGCAGTGTCAGCGGTTTGGGATTGGCCACCGGGCCGGCATCTGAGCAGAGTAGTAGGCAAATAGCAGTGGTGTCGATTAACGATAGTGTCGACGTAGAGAGCGTGGTATTACGAGTAATCAGGTGTGTAACTTTTACACACTTCATATGTGAATATGCTATTATTTTGTGTGTTGTCAAAAGCTAAAGTGATAGTGGAAATTAATAAGTTACCCTCGTGGGTAAAAGCTAGGACTCTGGGTAACTCCATTTTAATGGCTAACGTTATTTGCCTATGTTAAAACCTACATGTGTTACGTCATATCATTCTTAATGTTAAGCATGACCATATTGTATTGAAAAGCATGTACATGAAAGATGGGTATGATGAGAGGAGGGGGAAGGTATGATTATCAGACTGTCACCAGTGGTTAGGTACCACACGTGGGTTGGCCCCACATATTATTATTTTGTGACTAAGTCTCAGTGGTTTGGAACTACCAGTGGCTAGGTACCACATATGATTATTTTTGTGACTCGTCCCAGTGGTTTGGTACCACAGTGGGTTGGCCCCACATATCGATATATGGGATCATCACCAGTGGTTAGGTACCACAAGTGGGTTGGCCCCACACATGATTATTTGTGACTTCGGTCACCAGTGGTTTGGAACCACCAGTGGTTAGGTATCACCAGTGGCTAGGTGCCACAAGGGGTAGACTTTGGAGACTTGAATGGATACCTAGGTTGTAGGGGTTGCATGACATGCATATTACTTATGAATCTGTGTAAGAGCTTAACATCTTTTGGATGGGGATTTACATAATGAGTCTCGGCGGCTCACCCCTTTTGTTACCTTTTTGCAGATAATTCCTAGATCGCGGATATGGAGCGGGGATGGACTCGAGGTGGCCATGCTCAATATTTCGATTCTTATTTTAATAATTATTCCGAATTTATTTTATTTTAAGTTGGCTTTCAGTTATGTAATAAGGCCACTTAGATTTCATTTTGGGATTATTCACTTGTTAAATTTCCTTAAAATTTCGTTAAATATTAAAAGCATGCCTGATAAACTATGAAACGGACGTTTTTCAAAACTTAAATAAATTTTCAGGATCTCCAAAATTCTACCATCGGGTAATTAGCAATCAAGTACTAACAACAAGGCAAAATTCTACTTTTTAAACTAAGACTCAAAATGATCTCAACAATGCACATAATACAACTTCGGGTTTTTATAAATTTCAAAAGTTTTCTCTCTACTTAAGATGGCAACTTGATTTCCAAAAAATCATTTTCTTCCCTGTGACATGCCAAATTCGGTCGTAGCATTTTGATCGGGTTTGGGGTGTTACAATTATGGTATCAGAGCTTGGTCCAAAAGCTCGGCTGTGGACATCAGGCCCAAATTATTTTTTAAAAAAGGGGTTTGCAAAATGTTTTGAATGAGAAACATGTTTTGGGAAGCATGGCACCTGAGTCTCCGGCACCAATCCGTGATGATAAGTCACCTAACTGCTGTTTATATGGTTTAAATGTCTGTGATTTGAATGCTAGTAGTAGGAACTTATACTTTAGAGACTGAAGCCTGTAGGACGGTGTGAACTTGCGAGAACAACTACTCTACTAAATAGTTCATAAGACTGTGCCGTAATAAACAGTGAAAGAAAGCTAACTCATAAAATTCTTAAATCAGATTAAAGTTGTGAACGCTAGTCATGAGCACTTGAGGATGCGGGCATAATATGCATGGTCGTAGTAGGGGTAGGATTACTGTGTTAGAACCAGTATGGTCTGGTCATGGGTCTGAGAATGAGGTGCCGCCGCCGCCAGCTGTGGGCTCGGAGTTTCAGGATCAAACAGGAGGTGATGATGCAGTGTCTCAGGCGATGCTACGGGTCTTGGAGAGAGTTGCTGAAGCAGGCGTAGGTACGGGGGCACGAAAATCTTTGTCTGAACGACTCCGGGCTAATAGAGTGAAGTTATTTAGGGGTATTTCTAGTGTAGCTCCCAGCACAGCTGTATACTGGTTATAGGCAACGGAGCGCATAATGGATGATCTGGATTTCATGACTGAGGAGAAGTTGAAGGGGATAGTGTCTCTTCTTAGGGATGAGTCCTATCAGTGGTGGCTCACGATCAGGGATGGTGCGATAGCTGATGATATTACTTGGGATTTCTTCAAGGTAGCCTATCAAAGGAAGTACGTCGGGTCTAGTTATATAGATGCGCAGCGTAAGGCGTTTTTGAATCTGGTTCAGGGGAGTAAGTCAGTATCTGAATATGAGGCGGAATTCTTACGGTTAAGCTGTTATGCTCGGGGTATCATGGCTACGGAACATGAGCGTTGTGTTAGGTTTGAGGACGGGCTAAGGGATGAGCTACGGGTATTGATTGCTCCACAGCGAGAGAGGGAGTTTGCTGTCCTCGTAGAGAAGGCCAAGATAGCTAAGGAGGTGATGCAGTCTGTGAAACAGAATCAGGACAGAGATTGGAATAAAAGGAGTTCTCGGCCATCAGGGTCTACTGGGAGTTCTCAGAAAAGGGCTAGATTTGGCGGGCCGAGTCAAGCTGTAAAGCCTGCTGCTGCTACTCAATGGTCACCACGGTGTGATCGATGTGGGAAGTATCATTTGGAGGAGTGTTGGACAGGTAACAGAGGATGCTTCGAGTGTGGGTCGATGGATCACCGGATAAGGGATTATCCGCGGAGGCCAGCTAGGACTCAGTCTGAGGGTCAAGGATCATTCAGGAGGGATGGTCAGCAACTGCAGAGGGTCGAGGTTTAGCCAGGGGTGGTAACAGTAATGGACGAGGCTGTGGAGCACCGGATAGAGGTGCTGAAAACACAGATGCGAGACAGCCTGGGTTGGTCTATGCAGCGAGGCATCGAGAGGAGGGCGACGCACCAGACGTCATAACCGGTACGTTCTTAATTTACGAATTGCCGTATACTACTTTGATTGATGTTGGTTCTATACACTATTATGTTGCTAGTAGTATAGCGGGAACTCTGAACTTAGCCTATGAGACCTCTTCTAGGGAGATGACTGTAATTAGCCCTCTAGGTCACTCTGTAGTAGTGAAAAACTATATAGGGATGTACCCCTAGAACTTCAAGGGGTAGTGTTTTCGGCTGATCTGATGGAACTGCCATTCGGGGAGTTTGATTTGATCTTGGGTATGGATTGGTTAGTAAAGTATCAGGCAAGTTTGGACTGTGCAGCCAAGCGTATGGTGCTGAGAGCTGTCGAGGGTGAAGAGGTGGTGATGATAGGTGAGAGGAGGAACTACCTATCTAGTGTGGTATCCGCTTTGAAGGCCGAGAAAATGGTGAGGAAAGGATGTAAGGCGTTTGTGGTTTATGTTTGTGCCTTGAAGGTTAAGGAATCAACTGTGAGGGAGGTCCGAACGGTAAAGGAGTTCGCTGATGTCTTCCCAGAAGAGCTTTCAGGTTTGCCTTCAGATCGCGAGGTTGAGTTTGGTATTAACCTTCTACCAGGAACCGCGCCAGTGTCTATTGCCCCATATAGAATGGCGCCATAGGAGTTAGTGGAGCTGAAAGCGCAGATTCAGGAGTTGTTAGATCGAGGTTTTATCCGGCCGAGTGTATCTCCTTGGGGAGCACCCGTGCTTTTTGTTAAGAAGAAGGACGGATCAATACGAATGTGTATAGATTACCGTCGGCTGAATAAGTTAACAATTAAGAATAAGTATCCGTTGCCAAGGATAGACGACCTGTTCGACCAACTTAAGAGAGCATCAGTCTTCTCTAAGATAGATCTGAGGTCGGGATACCATCAACTTAAAGTCAAGGAGGCAGATATTCATAAGACGGCATTTCGTACTCGTTACGATCATTATGACTTTCTGGTGATGCCGTTTGGGTTGACCAACGCGCCAGCAGCATTTATGGATATGATGAATCTGGTGTTTCAACCGTATTTGGATCGGTTCGTCATAGTAGTTATAGATGATATTCTGGTCTACTCGAAGTCCGAGGAGGAGCATAATGAACATCTTCGGGTGGTTTTGCAAATTCTGAGGGAGAAGCTGTTATTCGCAAAGTTTAGTAAGTGCGAGTTCTGGCTAAGGGAAGTTACCTTTTTGGGTCATGTGGTGTCAGCTGAGGGGATTAGAGTGGACCCTCGGAAGATTTAAGCTGTGTTAGACTGGAAACCACCTAAGTCTGTGGCGAAGATTCGGAGTTTTCTGGGTTTAGCGGGGTATTACAGAAGGTTTATGGATGGGTTTTCTTTGATTGCAGCGCCGTTAACCAAGTTGCTAAGGAAAGGGGTTCCGTTTGTATGGGCAGACAAACAATAAGAAAGTTTTGAGAAGTTAAAGAGGATTCTGACAAAAGCTCCGGTTTTGATTCAGCGTGAAGCAGGGAAAGAGTTTACGGTTTATTGTGATGCTTCGCATACTGGACTGAGATGTGTGTTGATGCAAGAGGGGAAAGTAGTGGCGTATGCTTCTCGACAATTGAGACCTCACAAAGTGAATTATCCGACACATTTATAATATAACATATATATGTTATATTAATCTATTACATATATATTTTATATATAACTTTAAACAAAATTACATTTATAATATAATAATCTATTACATATAATAAATATATGTTATACAATATAAATAAGTTTAATAGAAAATAAAATTTTAGAAAGTAATATATGATATAATATAATACTATATAATAGACAACATTTTAAAAATATATAATATAATAATTGCCATAAAAGTTATAAAATAATATACAATACCAAAATAATTAAATAAAATAACAAATAGTAATCATTTAAAAAATAATAGGTATTTAAGAAAAACATTACGCAAAACTTTATTAATAAATTATTTTTTTTAAAAAATATAATTTTAATATGACAAATCAATTTTATTATAATGTTAAAATAGTTTAAAATGAAAAAATAAAAAAAAGTTAAAAAAATAAGGATTAAATAGCAATTAAAATGAGTAAAAATGGATTAAATAAAAATGCGTGTCGTACTGTAGGGACTCATTAGGAAATTATGCCTTCTTTCCAAAACGACGTCGTCCTGATTTTAGCCCTTAAAGGAGTCCGAGGGACTAAATTGGAACAAAAACACACTTTAGGGCTAATTTCATAAAAAAAAAGAATGCAAATTGGACTGAATTAAAATTAATTAAATTGCAAGAGGACCGAAATGGCAATTAGACCATTAAACAAAAACACGAGGATCCTCCTCGGGTTTTCGGGTTAACGCACGGGTCATCCTTTGAAACGACGTCGTTTTAGGCTTATTAAATTTAAAAAAAGGGCGTCATTTCCAGTTAACTGTATATGCCAATTTCGGCCTAAAAAATTCATTTTACCGCAAAATTTTAAAAAAAATAAACAGAGGCCTTAAGAAATCTTTCTGCCCTCACCGGTCATCGACCTTCGGCCTTCATCGCACACGCGCCTCACGCGCCGTCGCCTACGGTGGCACAAAGGTGAGAATCTTCGTTGTTTGTTTTTTATTTATTTAAATGTTGTTTGGTAAATCAAACATGCATGAAACAAAAATAAAAATAACCAGAAAACCGAATGTAAATCACCTTTGTATTGCAACAGATTCGTTCTTTTTTATTTCTGTATTTTTTCTATGTATTCTATCTATATTGTCTCTTTGTATTCCGTATATCTCTCTGTATCCATTACAGGTTTTTTGGGGTTTATATAACCCGAAAAAGAAAATGAAAAAAAGGAAATACAAAATCTTGTCGTTTTTGCTGTTGTTTCTTTCCTTGTTTCGCAGGTGAGAGGCGTAAATCTCGGCAGTGGGCGTAATTTTGGCATGGATTGCAGAGCGAGGAGATTCTGGTGGCTGCAGTGCGAAAGTAGTTTAGGGTTTCAAAAACCCTTAGTTTCTGATTAGGTTTTGGGCCTTTTGGGCCATGTGTTGTTTGGGTCTGGGGTTGGGTCATCTGTTTAGGGTTTATAATTGGGTTCTGTTTGGTTAATGGGCCTATAAACTGGTTTTGGACTATAACTGGACATTATTTTTTTTTTATTGTTTTGGTTTGTTATAAGCCCGAGCAAAATGGGTTCCTACAGCTGCCCCTCTTTGCTCATTGTCGTGTAACGAGAATAGAGCAAAGACTATAAAATGACCAAATTTTCCCGGTCTTTGCTGAGCCTTGACTTCTTGGTTCTTATCTTCTCCAAATGGCTTCCAATCCCAACTGCATCTTCAGGGGCATTTGAACTACAACTTTAGAAATATTGAACTATAAATCTAACGGCTTCAATCTGCTTCGCTGCAACTTTGGGAAGGCAATATCCGCCATTTTTAGTTTGTTGTCTTTTAGCCTGCTCTTCTCAGAGAAGTAAGATTTCCTTCCTGTAACTTCAGGAATGTCAAATCTGCTATTTTCAATCTACTCCCTGCAAACTCAAGGATGCCAGATTGGCATCTTCGATCTGCTTCCAGCACCTTCAAGAATGTCAGATCTACTATTTTAATATGCTCCCTGCAAACTTAGGGATGCTAGATTGGTATCTTCGATCTGCTTCCTGCAACTTCAAGAATGCCAGATCTACTATTTTAATCTGCTCCCTGCAAACTCAGGGATGCCAGATTGGTATCTTTGATTTACTTCCTGCAACTTCAGGAATACCGTATCTACAAGCTTCAGTCTGCCCCACTACTATCTCGAGAGGACAAAATCTGAACTTTTCAGTCTGCTTCCTTGTAATCTCAGAAAGACTTCAATCTTCAGTCTGCTCCACTACCATCTTGAGGGAACAAAATCTGAACCTTCCAATTTACTTCCTTACTTTCTTAGGAAGACTTCAATCTTCAGCCTACTCCACTTCCATCTTGAGGGAATAAAATCTGAACTTTCAAATTTGCTTCCTTACTTTCTCAGGAAGACTTCAATCTTCAATCTGCTCCACAACCATCTTGTGGGAACAAATTCTGAACTTTCCAATTTTCTTCCTTACTATATCAGGAAGACTTAAATCTTCAGCCTGCTCCACTACCATCTTGAGGGAACAAAATCTGAACTTTCCAATTTGTTTCCTTACTATATTAGGAAGACTTCAATCTTCAGTCTGCTCCACTACCATCTTGAGGGAACAAAATCTGAACTTTCCAATTTGGTTCCTTACTATATCAGGAAGACTTCAATCTTCAGCCTGCTCCACTACCATCTTGAGGGAACAATATCTGAACTTTCCAATTTGCTTCCTTACTATATCAGGAAGACTTCAATCTTCAGCCTACTCTGCTACCATCTTGAGGGAACAAAATCTAAACTTTCCAATTTGCTTCCTTACTATCCTAGGAAGACTTCAATCTTCAGCCTGCTCCATTACCATCTCGAGGGAACAAAATTTGAACTTTCAAATTTGCTTCCTTACTATCTCAGGAAGACTTCAATCTTCAGTCTGCTGCACTACCATCTCGAGGGAACAAAATCTGAACTCTCTAATTTGCTTCCTTACTATCTCAGGAAGACTTTAATCTTCAGCCTACTCTACTACCATCTCGAGGGAGATAAGACTGATGGCTTAAATCTACTCCGTTGCTTCATGGAAATAAAATTCAACGTTCGATCTTGTTCCATTACTGCTTAGGGTGACAATATCTACAATCTTCGACCTATTCCCCCGCCGGTTAGGGAAATAGGACTGGTGAACTCACCGATGTTGCTACACCGTCCTCTGGAGGACATATCCTGTAAACTCGAATGTATTATGGACTCCATTTGCATGAATATAGAATGTCATGAGAATGATCTACTTTTTTTAAAATGTAAATGATTATGATGCATAATCAGAATGAACCTAATGCTCCTAACTAAATAATATTAGGGATGACATTTACATGAATGCAAAATGTCATGAGAATGATTTCCTTCTTCTTTTATTTTACAATGATTAGGATACAATGATCGGAATGAATCAAATGCTCCTAATTGGAAATGTGGGAATGATCCTTATGGATCGGCATTACTCATAGTTCATCAAGGTTCTATCACTGATGCGCTACCATGATTTCTCGTTCAGCTGGTATCTTTGACAGAAAACCCAAAGAAATAATCGTATTTTGTTCAGCAAGCTTGCCCCATTATAATTTCAGAATCCTTTCCACTGTACTTTGGGACATAAAGTTTGTACCCCTACTGCAACTTTAAGGGGATAACATTTCATCCAATCTGTTACCACTCATAGGTATAGAATTTGTATCATCAATTTGACCTGTTACATCATTCCTTGGATGTAATGACCAGATGTATGTGCCCAATAAAAATCTGAAGAGATAATATTTCCAACTCTTAAGTTTGGTGAGTTTTAAACAATAGTCCTGTTTTAGATTCTCATAGTATTTAGAAGCTTTCAGAGTAATATGCAAAAGTCTTTTTATGAAGGTATTATTAGTGCAATAATCATTATTTCAGTAAAAATGCTTGAAATAGATCACAACAATGGATGTAAAAGGAATTAATCAGGAGCATAGCTCGAAACAAATAAGCTAATCAAAGATAACCAAGGCAATAAAAGAAAATTGATTGGTGTATCTTAAAAATAATAAAGTAAGCAAAGATAACAAATTCAAAAATAGGTAAGATAAAAGTGAGGTGCCCCAGATATCACAGCCTGAGCATCTCTGTACAAACTTCTTGAGGACCATTTTGAACTCAATACGTGTTTAGAGGATCTGGAGTACTTTGTCAATGCCCCAAGACGTAGCATACCTCATGTAACATCCTAGATTAGGGGTTACGCGTTTGGAGCATAACCCAAGTGCTAGTGGGTTTTAAGGGTATTTGGAGATGTTTTAAGAGTTTTTAGAACTTTAGAATGAAGGTGAAAGCTTTGGAAAAAAATTTTGGACTTAAGTGTAAAAAGAGGAAATTAGGCTGAGGAGGCCTTAAGAATAATTTGTGGGCGTTTTGGGTCATGAAAGGGGGCTTGGTAAAGTGGCTTAGGGATGCCACTTAAGGCCTGGGAATGACGCCAACAAGGGTCTGGAGTTCGAGTCTTGAGGGTAGCATGGGAGTGTTTTATTTTTGTATTTTGCGTCAAGAAGGGAGGTTGGACTGAAGACGGCTTTAAGGAAATATGCAGTGGTCTTTGGACATAAAGCAGGCCTTGGTAAAGTGGCTACAAGGCGCCACTTAAGGGCCTAGAGGTGACGCCTGGCGCAGGTTTTTGGTTCGAGTTGCAGAGGAAGTGAATGGGATTTTATTTTTATGCATCAAGTAGGACCTTGGCTTGAGAGGTCTTAAAAGAATTTGTGGCGGGTTTATGTCATAAAAACTGCCACGGCAGAGTGGCTTGGAGCGCTATATGCTGCTTGCGACAACAAGGGCCTTGGTTCGAATCCCGTTGGCAGCATGGGGCGTGTTTTTATTTTGCTTTGCGCTAGGACAAGGGGGAGCTTGGGAAAGAGGTGTTAAAAGAAGTTCAGGGTGAATTATAACACAATCAGTGCCTTGGCAAAGTGGCGAGGACGTTACTGCGAGCTTAAAGGTTCCAACAGTCCTGGTTCAAGGCGTGGGAGCGGCGATTAGGTGTTTTAATTTTGGCTTTTGGCGCCAAGAGAAAGGAAGCATTCGACGGCAATTGGACTTTTAATTGAAAGAGGATTAAGCTTTTTATCCTTTTAAAATTCAACTGGAGTAAGGATAATTGTTGGATTTATTTTTGTTATTTGTTTATTTTGAATAGGTAGAGATAATGGTTGTATTATTTATTTTAGATAATAGAGGAGTTATTTTATTTAGTTTAAATGTGAAGATAAGAGATAAAGAGGAGATAGAGTTTTATTTTATTTTATTTATTGTGAATATGTGTTCAAGAGTTATTATAGGAGAAGGAAGTGGAATTTGAGAGGAGGTAGGAGTGCCGAATGTGAGTAGTATAAATAGGGGTGACCATCCTTTAGCTATTCTTTTCTTCATTTTTATTTTCCTTGGCCGAAAGTTGTTCCTCTAATTCTCTTTTTGAGCCGAATTCCTTCTCACTTCTTCTCCCTATTCTTTCTCTTTTCTTCAACTTTAATTCTCTATCTTTTCTTGTATGGCCAAATACCCCATTTGCCATTAGTGCCATAGCCGAACCTAGTAGCTTATCTTTGTTTGAAACTCTAAAGAAACACCATCACTACCTTGATTCTCAAAAGCCAAAGATCAAGCGTTTTCTCTCTTTTGTCGAATACACTTTCTCTTGCACTTCAACGGGTGATTGTGGTAAGTATTTTCTGTCCTAGCAATCGGTTATAGGTTATCTTCCATTTGTGTGCCGAAAGCAAGTGTTTAAAGCCTTGGTTTTGGTTTGGCCGAGTCTAATAATTGTTTAATAGGGATTTCGACAGTCCAAGAGCAAGAAAGTAGGCAAATAGCCGTAGTATCGCTTAGCGATAGCATCGGGATCGAAAGCGTAGTTCTTCAAGTAATCAGGTGTGTGATTAACCCACCGTTTCCCGGGTATTTGTGTTATATGTGTATGTGTTATGAATGTGCTAACTAGTGCGAAGGAAATTGTGATATGGATACCCTCGAGGGTATATCGGTATCGTGTAAGTACTAAATCTATGATGTGGTTATTAATATGTATATGTGATGGTATGTTTGATGAACATGCTCATGCATTATCATGGCACTATTTCATGTTGCATGTGCATGGGTGGGATATGATATGAAAGAAGGACGGGTGTGTACTTCAGTGCGTGTGGTTTGATGTTAGCCTTGAGCTACATCGTGGATTGACGTTGGATCGAGGTCACGTTGTGGATTATTTGCGATTAAGTTCGCGTGGTTTGATGAGTGGCTATGTGCCTCATCGTGGTTGATATCGGCTATGTGCCATATCGTGGTTGATGAGTGACTATGTGTCCCATCGTGGTTTTGGTGTTAGCTACGGCTACATCGTGGATTGGCGCTGACTGAGGTCGCGTTGTGGATTATTGTGCTTAATTACACGTGGACGGCATTGATTGCCTTTTGGAGTGAAAAGGAGAGGGTGATTTTAATAATCCCCTGGTGTGTGGTACGCTGGATACGGGGGTGTGTAGAGGATGGACCCTAGGTTTGGGTTGGGCTTCATAATTGCATAATTTTGTATGTGAATATATGTGAAAATGGGCCAAGCCCAGTTGATATGTTGATTATTAAGAAAAGGGCCAAGCCCAGTATATGAATGTAAATCAGTGTGGAAATGGGCTAAGCCCAGTACGTGGAAATTATGTGGTTATCTACTCTATTATATGAATGTGATACGAATATGGGCCAAGCCCAGAATGTGGTAATATGTGAATATGATATTTGTTATCTGATATAAGTGGTTAACATGTGGGTGGGATTCAGTGGCTTAATTACACACTGAGTCTGTTAGACTCACCCAAAATTTTATTAAATATCACAGGTGATCGTGATTTTCGGATCGGGTTGGAGTGGATACAAAGGTGGCCATGCAGAAGCAGATTTCCATGCAGAAGTTGTTTTCTTTATTTAATAGAATTTATCATTTTCAGTATTTTGAGTATTTGAATAAGTATTTATTATAATAAGGCCCACTTAAAGTATTGGAATTTTGTTATGTTTAAGTTAGATTTATAATTAAGTTAATACTTTGCAAGTTTAATTTTAAAAGCTATTTATATCTCAAAAGTCATATTAAAGTTTTGAATCCGGTATTTTTATAACAACTTAATTTTTATTTTCCTAGAATGTTTTAAATTACGAAAATGTTCTATTAAAGGAAACAATTTTTAACGGTTTTTACTTTTAAGTAAGAATATTTTCGAACGTGTTCCGTAGTGGCATTTCAAATTCGGTCGTAGTGAATGGGCCGGGTTTGGGGTGTTACAGTTTGGTATCAGAGCCCGATTCAAAACTCAGCTTTGAGGGTTGTGGGGCCCAAAAATGTTTTCAAAGATGGGTTTATTCAAAAATATGGGCTTTTATGAATTATTTTTCAGGTTATTCTGGCATGGCACCTGTATCTCCGGCCCGAAGTCCACCAGGTAAGTACTTCTAATTATTGAAGTGATTTGTTTATGTGAACTGTTATGGGCTTATTTGGGCTCGTAGATTAGAATATTAGGGCTATTGAACCCTAGGGCTAGTGCACTCAAACACATGCATAAGATTTAAGGACAATCAAACAAACCTGTGAAGTAAGTCGCCGAGTTAAGGTGTGGCAACCATTGTACGCATGTCTAGGATTGGTATTCAGTAAGAGCTTGGTACTTAAGCAGTCCTAGCGACTCACCTCCTCTTTACTCGAATCCTACCTGGTGCGTAGCTACGGTTCACCTTAACCAAGAGGACTTATTCATAAGCTAAACCAGTAACTAAAACCCGAAAGGGACTAGCCGTATTTTTTTTTATAAAAACCTTAGTTTTTAAATCCTTAAATTATCCCTTCGATTTGTAACAAAATCTATTTTGAAAATTTCTCGAAAAATTTTTTGAATTGCCAAATTATTAATATACCCCTGGTGGAAGAATTACGAAAATGCCCTTGGTTTCTAAAAGTACCATATTACCCTTGATTTTAATAAAATTTCTCTATTTTGCAAAAGTGTCCAAAAACTCTATTTTGCAAAAATTCAATGTACGCTGATTTGGGAAAATTACTAAAATGCCCCTGTATTGTAAATTATTAAAATACCCTTAGTTTTTAAGATTTTCAAAAATACCCTCGACGTTTGCTAAAATATTTCTACTTTACAAAAATATCAAAAACTTCTGTTTTACAAACCCTGATTTGGAGAATTTACGGAACTGCCCCTGACTTACGAAATTACCAAAATAAACCCGATTTCTAAAATTTTTGTATTACCTTCGATTTGTAGAAATTTTCAAAATTCCCACAAGTTTCGAAAATTTTGAAATGCCTATGATTTATAAAGATTTTCACATTGACCCCGATTTATTACCAAAATACCCTATAGGAAAAATGACGAAAATGCCCCTGGGATAGAAACGGACAAAAGTGTTCAAATAGTGAATGTGGGTGATGGATACCACTGAATGAATATGTTGGTGAATGAATGTGTCTCTATCGAGATGGATTAATGTGAATGTGAATATGACTCTCTGAATTAGAGTAGTTGAACTGAACCTTTGTGTGATCGAAAGAACTACTTCTAAATATCTTTATTTCATAAAATTATTCGCGGTTAATAAGTGGAACAAAGGTCTAATACATAAAACTTTTTAATCAGATAAATCGCGACGTTAGAAATGAGTTCTAGGGGACGTGGTTGTCGTGGACGCGGTAGAGGTAGAATGGCAGTATCGGAACCAGTAGGGTCTGGCCATGGGTCAGAAAATGAAGTGTCGCCACCAGCAGTGGGCGCGGAGGATCAAAATCGAACAGGAGGCGATGACGCTGTATCGCGAGCTATGTTGCGAGTGCTCGAGCGAGTGGCAGGAGCTAGTGTAGGAAATAGAGCTCGGAAGTCAGTATCGAAAAGACTTAGGTCGAACGGGGCTGAAGTTTTTAGAGGAGTATCAGGAGTAGCTCCAAATGTAGTGGAGTATTGGTTGGAGGCAGTTGAAAGAATCATGGACGATTTGGACTGTACTCCTGAGGAAAAGCTGAAAGGTGCTGTCCCGTTGCTCCGAGATGAAGCTTATCAATGGTGGCTCACTGTCAGACAAGGTGTCCCGGCAGATCGATTGGATTGGGAATATTTTAAGCTTAAGTTTGAAGGGAAGTATGTTGGATCTAGTTATTGGGACTCGCAAAGAAAGGCGTTTCTGAACTTGGTTCAAGGAAGCAAGTCGGTAGCAGCAGTATGAAGTCAATTTATGCGGTTAAGTCGATGCGCCAAAGGGATCGTGGCTCACCGATTACGAAAAGGTGTGTCCGGTTCAAGATGGGCTACGAGATGAGTTGCGAGAGTTGATTGCTCAGTATAGAGAAAGAGACTTTTCCATTCTAGTGGAGAAAGCTCGGATAGTGAAGAAGAAGAGAGTTAAGAGAGGAGAGAAAGCCGAGATAAGAAAAGGAATGAGAATAAGAGAAGTTTTAGACCGTCAAAGATTATTTGGAGATGTCTGAAAAAGACCAAGGATCGAGAATTACATGCGTGCACTGCGCGCTTTTGAGAATCGGAGTCGTCTATGTGCTCGGTGTGGGAGAGCTCACAGGAGAATGTTGGGGTAATAGTAAGGTATGTTTCCGATGTGGATCTAAGGCTCATTTGGTTAAGAATTGTCCTCAGGCAATGAAGGTTCGTGGCCCAAACCATGGAGGAAATGGTTTCGGCCAAGGTCGTGGAGCATGCGAGAGGTGTCTTTGAAGGTTTGGATGCGAGGCAACCAAGGAAGTGATAAGCGGGTAAGTTCCTTAATTTTGGAATATTATTTATTGCTTTGGAGATAGTTCATTCTTATGTGCAAGTGAACTGCTTGAACTCTGGATGTGAACTTAGAAACTGTGCCTAGAAGGTAAGATAGTTCGTGTTTGTATGCTAGTGAAGAATGGAACTTTGAATACGAATCTTGAGATAGTATCTAAGGAATGTGTTAGTTTTGTTAAGATCAGAGTGCGCAGCATAAGCGTAGTGCGATAAGTTAAAATGTACGATTATTCGTTAGTAAGTAATTTCGAGGACGAAATTATTTTTAAGGAGGATAGAACTGTAACATCCTAGATTAGGGGTTATGCGTTTGGAGCATAACCCAAGCGCTAGTGGGTTTTAAGGGTATTTGGAGATGTTTTAAGAGTTTTTAGAACTTTAGAATGAAGGTGAAAGCTTTGGAAAAAATTTTGGACTTAAGTGTAAAAAGAGGAAATTAGGCTGAGGAGGCCTTAAGAATAATTTGTGGGAGTTTTGGGTCATGAAAGGGGGCTTGGTAAAGTGGCTTAGGGACGCCACTTAAGGCCTGGGAATGATGCCAACAAGGGTCTGGAGTTCGAGTCTTGAGGCGGCATGGGAGTGTTTTATTTTTGTATTTTGCGTCAAGAAGGAGGTTGGGTGAAGACGGCTTTAAGGAAATATGCGATGGTCTTTGGACATAAAGCGAGCCTTGGTAAAGTGGGCTGCAAGGCGCCACTTAAGGGCTGAGGTGGCGCTGCTTGGTGTCTTTGGTTTGAGTTGCGAGAGAGCGAATGGGATTTTATTTTTATGCGTCAAGTAGGAGCTTGGCAGGAGGTCTTAAAAGAATTTGTGGCGGGTTTATGTCATAAAAACCGCCACGGTAGAAATGGCTTGGAGCGTTATATGCGGCTTGCGACAACAAGGCCTTGGTTCGAATCCGTTGGCGGCATGGGCGTGTTTTTATTTTGCTTTGGCGCTAGGACAAGGGGGAGCTTGGGAAAGAGGTGTTAAAAGAAGTTCAGGGTGAATTATAACACAATCAGCGCCTCGGCAAAGTGGCAGGGACGTTACCTGCAATTAAGGGTTCCAACAGGTCCCGGGTTCAAGGCGTGGGAGCAGCAGTTGGGTGTTTTAATTTTGGCTTTTGGCGCCAAGAGAGAAGGAAGCATTGGACGGCAATTGGACTTTTAATTGAAAGAGGATTAAGCTTTTTATCCTCTTAAAATTCAACTGGAGCAAGGACAATTGTTTTTTATTTATTTTTGTTATTTGTTTATTTTGAATAGGTAGAGATAATGGTTGTATTATTTATTTTACATAATAGATGAGTTATTTTATTTAGTTTAAATGTGGAGATAAGAGATAAAGAGGAGATAGAGTTTTATTTTATTTTATTTATTGTGAATATGTGTTCAAGAGTTATTATAGGAGAAGGAAGTGGAATTTGAAAGGAGGTAGGAGTGCCAAATGTGAGTAGTATAAATAGGGGTGACCATCCTTTAGCTATTCTTTTTTTCATTTTTATTTTCCTTGGCCGAAAGTTGTCCCTCTAATTCTCTTTTTGAGCCGAATTGCTTCTCACTTCTTCTCCCTATTCTTTCTCTTTTCTTCAACTTTAATTCTCTATCTTTTCTTATATGGCCAAATATCCCATTTGCCATTAGTGCCATAGCCGAACCTAGTAGCTTCTCTTTGTTTGAAACTCTAAAGAAACACCATCACTACCTTGATTCTCAAAAGCCGAAGATCAAGCATTTTCTCTCTTTTGTCGAATACACTCTCTCTTGCACTTCAACGGGTGATTGTGGTAAGTATTTTCTGTCCTAGCAATCGATTATAGGTTATCTTCCATTTGTGTGCTGAAAGCACGTGTTTAAAGCCTTGGTTCTGGTTTGGCCGAGTATAATAATTGTTTAATAGGGATTTTGACAGTCCAAGAGCAAGAAAGTAGGCAAATAGCCGTAGTGTCGCTTAGCAATAGCATCGGGATTGAAAGCGTAGTTCTTCGAGTAATCAGGTGTGTGATTAACCCACCATTTTCCGGGTATTTGTGTTATGTGTGTATGTGTTATGAATGTGCTAATTAGTGCAGTGGAAATTGTGATATGGATACCCTCAAGGGGTATATCGGTAATCAGGTAAGTACTAAATTTATGATGTGGTTATTAATATGTATATGTGATGATATGTTTGATGAACATGCTCATGCATTATCATGGCACTATTTCGTGTTGCATGTGCATGGGTGGGATATGATATGAAAGAAGGACAGGGTGTACTTCGAGTACGTGGTTTGATGTTAACCTTGAGCTACATTGTGGATTGACGTTGACTGAGGTCACGTTGTGGATTATTTGCGATTAAGTTCGCGTGGTTTGATGAGTGGCTATGTGCCTCATCATGGTTGATATCGGCTATGTGCCATATCGTGGTTGATGAGTGACTATGTGTCCCATCGTGGTTTTGGTGTTAGCTATGGCTACATCGTGGATTGGCGCTGACTGAGGTCGCGTTATGGATTATTGTGCTTAATTGCACGTGGACGGCATTGATTGCCATTTAGAGTGAAAAGGAGAGGGTGATTTTAATAATCCCCTGGTGTGTGGTAGGCTGGATACAAGGGTGTGTAGAGGATGGACCCTAGGTTTGGGTTGGGCTTCATAATTGCATAATTTTGTATGTGAATATATGTGAAAATGGGCCAAGCCCAGTTGATATGTGGATTATTAAGAAAACAGCCAAGCCCAGTATATGAATGTGAATCAGTGTGGAAATGGGCTAAGCCCAGTACGTGGAAATTATGTGGTTATCTACTCTATTATATGAATGTGATATGAATATGGGCCAAGCCCAGAATGTGGTAATATGTGAATATGATATTTGTTATCTGATATAAGTGGTTAACATGTGGGTGGAATTCAGTGGCTTAATTACACACTGAGTCTGTTAGACTCACCTAAAATTTTATTAAATATCACAGGTGATCGTGATTTTCGGACCGGGTTGGAGTGGATACAAAGGTGGCCATGCAGAAGCAGATTTCCATGCAGAAGTTGTTTTCCTTATTTAATAGAATTTATCATTTTCAATATTTTGAGTATTTGAATAAGTATTTATTATAATAAGGCCCACTTAAAGTATTGGAATTTTGTTATGTTTAAGTTAGATTTGTAATTAAGTTAATACTTTGTAAGTTTAATTTTAAAAGCTATTTGTATCTCAAAAGTCATATTAAAGTTTTGAATCCGGTATTTTTATAACAACTTAATTTTTATTTTCCTAGAATGTTTTAAATTACGAAAATGTTTTATTAAAGGAAACAATTTTTAACGGTTTTTACTTTTAAGTAAGAATATTTTCGAACGTGTTCTGCAGTGGCATTTCAAATTCGGTCGTAGTGAATGGGCCGGGTTTGGGGTGTTACACCTCATTATTGTTAATATGCCCCATTTTCAATCAAAATTTTAGCCACCCTTTTTTTGGGTTTTCAACTCAAATCCCCTTTGGTCTCAAAGCGCCCTTTGCGGGTTTTCGCCTTGGCCTTTCTTTTTCTTTTTTTCTTTTCTTTTCTTTTTTTTTTTTGAATTTTTTGAATGAATTTGAGCTCAAGGCGCCCTTTGCGGGTTTTCACTTTGGCCCTTCCCTTTTCAGGTAGAATCCTTCTTGACTGAATTTGAATTCTCTGGATTAGGCAAGTCTTTGGCATCCATCTTGGTCCATATAATTGCCCCTCTAGAACAGTCTCCTTCTTACTACATAAGGTCCTCCTCAGTTTGGCATCTACTTTCCTCTAAATATTTTTTGTAAAAGAAGGATCAAATTCCCCTCGTGGAATTTTCTAAGATAGACCTCTTTATTGTAAGCTTACATCATCTGGCCGTGATGGATAGCTTTTAACCTTTTCTTCAATTAGGTTCAATTGATGAAAACACTTCCAATCTATAAACCAATTGGTAAGATGTTGCCCCGGCAAAGGTCCTGGCTAATGGTCAATCATAAAGAGTAAATGATAGCTTCTTATACCAATCTTTACAAGTCTTGGTCACCTTTCTCTTTTTTTTTCCTTTTTATATTTTTCTTTTGACAACCCTTTGCTGCATTGTGATATGATGCCTGATCTTTGAGCAAACTGTAATCTTTAACTTTAGACAATTATGCATTATTAAACATGATCCTTTCTGGCATTCTTTGCTGGCAACTGATCCTTTTTTTAATAATAATTTGATGACTGTCGACTTTGCAATATTGGCATATGAAGCTACATCCACCCTCTTAGTGAAGTAAACGACGACCACGACGATGAATTGATATTGGCTAAAAGCTTTTGATGAGATTGGCCCCATCACATCCATGCCCTACGTATGAAAAATTTGTGAAGAAATGGAGAAGGCACATGAATCTTGTCTCCTTAAATACGACATAGTTGATACCATCCCCTTCTATGTAGATTAATAGTACCCAAACCTCATGATTAGCTTGACTATTGTAAAATCATTAGCATGTGTCTTTTTGATATCCTTATGGACCTCTTTTAAGATTTCAATGTACCCCCATCTCAGTTGTCTAGGCATGTCCTGATATGATCGTGCAAAAACAGCTTTAAATTCTTGAAAATAACTTAATGATGTCTTGCCTTATTTCTGTGGTGAGTTGGGCTTCGATCCCCTTTCCTAGGCTCACAATATCCAATGACCCTTTGTAGAGTAGGGTCTATTTTTTATCTTGTTCTTCCATTCTTAACAAATCAGAAGATAGGTTACAATCTTTGTCATCTTCAAAGTCCTGAGATCCCTTTATACACATATCTTACTCGAAAGAAGACTCTGAGTCAGTAGCGGCGTTGCTCACATCATTGATATCTTACTCGAAAGAAGACCCTGAGTCAGTAGCAGCGTTGCTCACATCATTGATATCGGGAGACCTATTATAGGTTCGAAGGAATATTCCAAAGAATAAATGATTCAAAGAATGATTATTTGTGTAGTCATGAATGAAGAATAAAAGAATACTTGAAAGAAAGTCCAAAGAACAAACAAAAAAACAATTATTTGTATAATATGAAATGAAAAAAATAAGAGAATATTTACTCCAAAGAAATGCATTTTATTGAAATAAAAATTTTCGAACACGAGCCTATTTCACAAAATGATTCTTATTGCCTCTAGGCTTAAGGCAACAATAGTGTTTTGAATGTTACTCTAGATCAACTCTTAAAAATACTGGGATTTTTTCCACAGTCTCATTATTCAAAACACTCCCAAATACGCGAGGGCTTGGAAACTTCATTCCTTGGTTCCCTCTTCGCTTTTGATTTCTTCAAGGAGTCGCAACTTTCTTGTCTCCTTCAATTATTGCATTTATTGCCCCGTCCAAGTGATCAGGTTTTGATGCATCATCGAACTTTACAATTCCCATTTTAATGAACCTTTCAACCAACTTTTTAAACATAGTACATTTTTCAATTGAGTAACCCGTTATTCCCATATGCTAGTCGCATTGAGCATTCGGATCATACCATTTAGGATATGGGGACTGTAACGAATTTAGATAAAATGGGGACACTATATGTGCGTCAAATAAACTTTGATATAGCTCCTTATACGTCATCAAGATTGGCATAAATTAGAGCTTTTTAGAGTTTTTCCTTGCGCGTGATTCCTGTCTTACCGACCCTTGTTGTCCAGCAGTAATTACTTTTAGCTGGCTAACTGTGATTGCCTTCGAGTACCCTTTGTTGTATGTACTCGTATTATTCAACTCGTCATCCTTTTTTCTAGGAGTAGACCTTTTAATGGTTTCCCCTGCTCCAATCTTGCCACCCCTTATGGCATTTTCAATCATTTCTCCTGCCATCACTATATCTGCAAAGCTCTTACTGGTACTCCCTATCATGTGAGTGATGAATAGAGCCTTCAAGGTATTGATAAAGAGCATTGTAGTTTCCTTGTCTAAGAGCAGTGGCTGAACTTGCATGGCAACCTCCCTCCATCTTTGCGCATACTGCCTGAAGCTTTCATATGACTTCTTCTCCATGTTTTGCACAGTGATTCTGTCAGGCGTCATATCTGTGACATGATTTATTGCTTCATGAAGACTTGGGCCAAATCTCTCTAGGAGCTAATCCTAGCACGGCTGAGTTGATTGTACCACCTGGACGCTGCCCCCACCAAACTCTCTTGGAAACAATGAATCAAGAGTTGATCATTGTTAACGTAGCCGGTCATCCGTCTACAGAACATAGTAATATGAGCTTCAGGGCAGCTAGTTCCATTGTACTTCTCAAATTCCGGTATTTTGAACTTGTGAGGAAGCACCAAATCTGGAACCAAGCTCAAGTCTTTAGCATCAATTCCATGGTTAATATCAGCATTCTCCAAGGCCTTGAACTTTTCTTCCAACCATCTGCAATGATCTTCTAACTGCCTTGAGGATTCAGTCCTTATTTCCCCCTTTCTGCTGTGTCTAAGTCAGGGATGACGGGATTAGCAGGGTTATCTCCTGGGTTGGATCCTATGCCAACTTGGAAGTTCATGGGTGGTCTATTATCAGCTTGCCCCTGTTGAGGCCTAATTATGACAGGTGGCCTTTTGGGATACTCCTCAGGTTGTACATGTGGTAGAGTGAAACCCCTAGGAAAGTCCTCGTTGTCTTCAGCATTAACTAGGGAACCCTTTCCTTTGTCTATTGTCCCAATCAGCACCTGGGCCATTTGAGCCATCATGCTCCTTTGAGCTTCCAACATTTGGTCCCTCATTTCTTGTTGGAGCTTTGCCATTTGTTCTTGCATCTGGTCTTGCATATCTCTTTGGAATTGTTCAATTCTTTGATCCATTTTCTTTGATTTGGCACGTGTACTGTAAGGATGTTCAGCTTCCAGATTTTCCTTCTCTTTTTCTCTCTCTCTTTCTCTATGATAATTTCAACTAATTAGGCTCTGTCTATGGGCTTAAATGCATATGGTATGATGTAATGCAAATGCATGACATGCAATGCAAAGGATTGAAATGAAAAAAGAGAGGCATTGATTCTGAATTCAATTTCATTAGAAAAACTTTACTAGAAAATAAATTTGTTTACACAAAACAGATTACATATACGGTTTTGTCCTCATAGTCCAGGTGAAGAAGCCAATCCTTTTCTTTGTATCCGGATGTTATGGTCATGTCCCATGAACTTTCCCAATAGATGCCTCTTCTAGCTCCTTGTTACTTGATCCTAACCGTGACTCTTCACTCACTTTTTTCCATAAAGCTCGTTAGCCTCTTCAAGAAAGCCAGGACCTAGTGATTCTCGAATAGTCTTTGTTAGCTTGAATCCTTGGGCAATAAAATCTTGTTTTCCTTCATGGACTATCAGCCTTCTCTCATCTTGTTTACTTTGACCATATTCAGACGACCGTATTATAATCCACTTTATCAAGAAATTTATTTTCTTATGACCAACTCTTCTATTTAGCAATCAAATTTGAATCAACATCTCTTTTCTATGATGTGAATGCAATGCAATCAAAACAAAAGAGAACACATTAGTACAAGAAAAATAAAAAAAATAGGGCACCTATCTGGGTGACCGCTAGGGTTCAATATAGCTCTATCTAGGGTTGGCTCTTAAGGATCACTATATGTGGCTTAGTTCTAAAGGGAGGGTACCTGAACCAGTAGATTCCTCAATCCTCACCCATTATAGGCTCATATGGATCGAGTTCAGTTTAGGGGAATACATTTCCCTATGGCCATGCAGAAGTGAAAACTTCACGAAGACATAGGTACAAATGTATCCTGGAAGTAATCCACTAGCCCATGCAGAGGTGAAAACCTCATAAAGGCATAGTTTCTCACTCCCACTTAAGGGTGCGACCATAACGGTCATGCAATGCAATGTGCGCAAAAAATAATAATAATCATATACAATGATACAAACAAATGCAACAAAAGGATAGTGATTTTCAAATCAGATTTTCAAATTTTCAAATCGAATTCTCGAATTTTCGAAAAAGGACAGAAAATAATTAATTTTATGGCTTGACTCTCTTATTTGTCCCTAGTGGAGTCGCCAAGCTGTCGAAACCATTTTTTAAGTTTGATTTAAAAACGGGAATCGACTTTTAAAAACGAAAATGGGAGTCGCCACCAATCTCTTTTTATTTAGGTGTGATTGGATCACCTTGAAAATCATTTTATTTCAAAATACTGATTTTGGTCCACGAAAAACAAGAAAAATGGGTTCAAGAGTCGGTCACGTATGAGGAAGGTTAGCACCCTCATAACGCCCAAAAATTGGTACCTAATCGATAAAATCATGTCCTAATGCTGCAAATTTAAAAATTTTTAAAATAAGATCCTTTTATTAGAAGAAAAACTAAGGCTTGCCTATCTCAAAGAAATAAAATACTATACCCAGTAAGTTAGGATATAGCATCTCATCACTTCGAAACTAGGCACGTCTTTATTTTTGAAAATTCCTACCTCGAGACACAAAACATCATATCCAGTAAGTTAGGACACAACGTCTTGAATTCCCAAGAATACGTTTTTGATTTGAAATTGGTAAGTTTCAGTTTTAAAAGAGAAGGGATATCTAATATCTTAAGTTCTACGAGAAAAATTGAAACCCAGTAAGTTAGGGCACAATTCTTCTCGAAGTCCCCAAATATCACATATCATCGTATTTTTAAAATATTTGAATAAAATGCTTTAATTGAAAAGGTATTTTTATAAAAATGGTTTGATTAAGACGTTGTATGAATACATTACAATATACATGACAAATATCAGTTTATCATAACTACAAATTATATTAACAATTACTACTAATGAATAATAAAAGAATAATAAGAAATAATAAATGATGCAAACAATAGAATAATTATACTAAAGCAAAAATATAAAATTGATAGATGAATAAAATAAATAAAAGATAAACAAATATGAAATATAAGGCAGTAAATAATAAATATAAAGCTTTACATGCATAACAATAGAGAGTGAATTATTGTAGCTATTACAAATCAAGACATATAAAAATGAATCATATATAAAAAATGAATTAATAATAAAATGATGAGGAGCAATCGAAAATAATATATATATTCATAACTAATAAAAAAATAAGTAAAATTTAATGGAATAGATAACATATAACTTTAAACAAAATTACATTTATAATATAATAATATATTACATATATATTTTATATAAACAATATAATAAATATATGTTATACGATATAAATAAGTTTAATATAAAATAAAATTTTAGAAAGTAATATATGATATAATATAATACTATATAATACACAAAATTTTAAAAATATATAATATAATAATTGACATAAAAGTTATAAAATAATATACAATACCAAAATAATTAAATAAAATAATAAATAGTAATAATTTAAAAAATAATAGGTATTTAAGAAAAAAATACGCAAAACTTTATTAATAAATTATTTTTTAAAAATAATATAATTTTAATATGACAAATCAATTTTAATATAATGTTAAAATAATTTAAAATGAAAAAAGAAAAAAGTTAAAAAATAAGGATTAAATATCAATTAAAATGAGTAAAAATGGATTAAATAAAAACGCGCGTCGTACTGTAGGGACTCATTAGGCAATTATGCCTTCTTTCCAAAACGACGTCGTCCTGATTTTAGCCCTTAAAGGAGTCCAAGGGACTAAATTGGAACAAAAACACACTTTACAGCTAATTTCATAAAAAAATAAGAATGCAAATTGGACTGAATTAAAATTAATTAAATTGCAGGAGGACCGAAATGGCAATTAGACCATTAAACAAAAACACGCGGATCCTCCACTGGTTTTCGGGTCAACGCGCGGGTCGTCTTTTGAAACGACGTCGTTTTAGGCTTATTAAATTAAACAAAACCGGCGTCGTTTCCATTTAACTATATAAGCCAATTTCGGCCTGAAAAATTCATTTTAACGTAGAATTTTAAAAAAATTAAACAGAGGCCTTAAGAAATCGCTCTGCCCTCATCGGTCATCGACCTCCAGCCATAATCGCACACACGCCTCACGCGTCATCGCCTACGACGGCGCAAAGGTGAGAATCTTCGTTGTTTGTTTTTTTTTTTAAATATTGTTTGGTAAATCAAACATGCACGAAACAAAAATAAAAATAACCAGAAAACCGATTGTAAATCACCTTTGTATTGCAAAAGATTCTTTTTTTTTTATTTTTGCATTTTTTCTGTGTATTTTGTATGTGTTGTCTCTCTGTATTCTGTATATCTCTCCGTATGCATTACAGGTTTTTTGGGGTTTATATAACCCGAAAAAGAAAAATGAAAAAAGGAAATACAAAATCTTGTCACTTTTGTTGTCGTTTCTTTCCTTGTTTCGCAGGTGAGAGGCGTAGATCTCGGCAGTGGGCATAATTTCGGCATGGATTGCGGCGCGAGGAGATTCTGGTGGCTGTGGCACGAGGGTAGTTTAGGGTTTCAGAAATCCTTAGTTTCTGATTAGGTTTTGGGCCTTTTGGGCCATGTGTTGTTTGGGTATGGGGTTGGGTCGTCTGTTTAGGGTTTGTAATTGGGTTCTGTTTGGTTAATGGGCCTGTAAATTGGTTTTGGACTGTAACTGGACATTATTATTTTTTATTGTTTTGGTTTGTTATAAGCCCGGGCAAAATGGGTTCCTACAATTTTTGTAACATCTAAATTAGGGGTTATGCGTTTGGAGCATAACTCAAGTGTTAGTAGGCTTTAAGTGTGGTTGGATATATTTTAGGAGTTTTTGAGAACTTTAGGTGAAGGGGAAAAACTTTGGAAAATATTAGAATTTTAAGTGAAAAGGGGAAACTAGGCAAGAAGGCCTTAAAAGAATTTTGTGGATGTTTAGGACACAAGAAATTAATTGGCAAAGTTGCTTGGGCACTAAGGTGCAAGGGAGTGCAGGAGGGAAGAGGTTCGAGTAACGTGGGGCGCATCAGAGACTTTTATTTTTGCGTCTGGAAGGGGAGCAAGGTCAGGGAGGCCTTAAGGGAAAAATCCTAGGCGTGTTTGGCATAAAACAGGCCATGGTAAAGTGGCTTCCATGCGCCACTTAAGGGCCTGGAATGACGCCTGGACAAGGGCCTTGGTTCAAATCCCGTTGGCGGCATGGGGGTGTTTTTATTTTTGCTTTGGCGTTAAGGAGCTAGGGAAAGAGGTCTTAAAAGAAATTGGGGCGCGTTTATATCAAAAATAGCGCCTTGGCCTAGCGTTACATGCAGTCAAGGGTGCTCCAAGGGGATGAGGTTCGATTCACGTGGACAGCAGTTTGGTGTTTTATTTTTATTTTGGCGCCAAGAGAAGGAATTGGACGGCACATGGGCATTGGAAGGATAAGGATCAAGTTGTTCTATTTATTTTAAAATTCGGCTATAAGAAGGGATAATGGGTAAATTAATTATTTTATTTTATTTTAAATGATTAAGATAAGAGATAAAATAGGAGATTGATAAGGGATTGATGAGGGATAATTTTTATTTTATTAATTAAGGTGATAAAGGTGGAATTATTTTAAGTTAGTAGAAAAAAGATAATTATGAATTTATTTTATATATTTTGAATGTGTGCTTAAGAGTTATTATAGGAGTTTAATTGGAATTGGATAAGGAGTGATAAGGTGGCCGAATGTGGGACTCTTTGGGGTTGCTTAATCGGTTTGGAAGCTTTATAAGGAGGGTGTGCCGAAATTTAGAGCTTTCTTTTTACTCTAGATGCCGTTCCTCTCTAGTGCAAGCCATTTAGTTTCAGTTTCTTTTCCCTTTTTGTTGTTGACCGAAACCTCAAAAGCATTAAGGCCATTTGTGTTCCATTCCCCTTCTCTCTATTAATAGCCATAACCGAATCTCAAAGACGGCCTTATTCTTTTCTTCTATCGCAAGTTTCAAAAGCCGAAACCTTGATCTAGTTCTTTCCTGTGGCCGAATATCTCAGTGATCAAAGGGGGAGGTGTTGTCGATTTCTTTTGGTGCAAGTTATCCCAATCAGTTCATTATAGAGGTAAGGTGAGATGGACAATTCAGCCATAAGTCTTATTGATTATTAAAGCTAGCCGATTCTAACAAGTGATTAATAGGAATTTCGACTACTCAAGGATCAAGTCGACAAAAGTAGAGCAAGTACTCGGGATTTCGGTAAGTAAGGTAAGAAGGTTTGTACTATTCGGCCATAGGCCATATTTAGTGTAATAATGTTGACCGATTTGGATTATGGTCTTTAGGGGCGGAACGACTATAGTAAGCGAAGCTTCCGGGATTCGATTCGTTGGTAAGAATATTTAGTAAGTATAGTTTAGATTTGGTATATTTAGATTACGATGTTATCGGTTAACCGTTTGGTTCGGATTAATATATCCTTAATGGACATGGATGCCGGCCAAGAAGGTAAAGGGAAAGTCCCTATCCCAAAGTTTAAGAAGAGATCAATTTCTGCCGTTCGGGATTGGCCACCGGGGTGTGGGCCAGCAGCAGGAGAAAGCTATAGGCAAATAGCTGTAGTTTCACTTAACGATAGCATCGGGATCGAGAGTTTAGAACTTCAAGTGATCAGGTGTGTGATTAACCCACCATTTTCCGGGTATTTGTGTTATATGTGTATGTGTTATGAATGTGCTAATTAGTGCAGTAGAAATTTTGATATGGATACCCTCAAGGGGTATATCGGTAATCAGGTAAGTACTAAATCTATGATGTGGTTATTAATATGAATATGTGATGATATGTTTGATGAACATGCTCAATGCATTATCATGGCACTATTTCATGTTGCATGTGCATGGGTGGGATATGATATGAAAGAAGGACAGGGTGTACTTCGAGTACATGGTTTGATGTTAGCCTTGAGCTACATCGTGGATTGACGTTGACTGAGGTCACGTTTTGGATTATTTGCGATTAAGTTCGCGTGGTTTGATGAGTAGCTATGTGCCTCATCGTGGTTGATATCGGCTATGTGCCATATCGTGGTTGATGAGTGACTATGTGTCCCATCGTGGTTTTGGTGTTAGCTACGGCTACATCGTGGATTGGCGCTGACTGAGGTCGCGTTGTGGATTACTATGCTTAATTACACGTGGACGGCATGGAATGCCTTTTGGAGTGAAAAGGAGAGGGTGATTTGATAATCCCTTGGTGTGTGGTAGGCTGGATAAGGGGGTGTGTAGCGGATGGACCCTAAGTTTGGGTTGGGTTTCATTATTACATGATTTCGTATGTGAACATATGTGAAAATGGGCCAAGCCCAGTGATATGTGGACTAATGTGGAAATGGGCCAAGCCCAGTATATGAATATGGATCAGTGTGGAAATGGGCTAAGCCTGATATGTGGAATTATGTGGTTAATTACCCTGTTACCTGATAAGTGATTTGAATGTGGGCCAAGCCCAGAATGTGAAGATATGTGAATATGATAATTGTTATCTGATATATGGGTTATTATGTGGTTAACATGTGGGTGGAATTCAGTGGTTTAATTACACACTGAGTCTGTATGACTCACCCAATTATTTATCAAACATTGCAGGTGATATGATGATCGGACCGGGTTGGAGTGGATACGAGGTGGCCCATGCAGAAGACGTTTTGATTATTTCAATCAGTTTCTTATTAAGTACTTTGGTTTAATTATTTATTGTAATAAGGCCCAGTTAAAGTATTGGAATTTTGTTATGTTTAAGTTAGATTTATAATTAAGTTAATATTTTGTAAGTTAAATTTTTAAAAGCTATGTATATTCTCAAAAGTCATATTAAAGTTTTGAATCCGGTACTTTTATAATAATTTGAATTTTATTTTCCTAGAATGTTTTAAATTACGAAAATGTTTTATTAAAGGAAACAATTTTAACGGTTTTTACTTTTAAGTAAGAATATTTTCGAACGTGTTTCGCAGTGGCATTTCAAATTCGGTCGTAGTGAATGGGCCGGGTTTGGGGTGTTTCAGTTTGGTATCAGAGCCTGTTTCAAACTCTCGGTCTGTGGTTTAAGGCCCAGAACATTTTCAAATCGAGCCCAAGTAAGTTTTAATGAAAATATTTTATGAAATAAGCGGGTTTTCGGCATGGCACCTAAGTCTCCGACCATGATCCACCGTGTAAGTACCCCTATCTCTTGTGTGATTTATTGTATGATCTGTATGATCTGTAGAAGGGTAGGAATGGAACGTAGAAATAGTACGATAGGTAGTTAAACCCTAGGACTAGTTTACCCCAACATTTACATAAGACTTAAGTGCCTAATTAAACAAACCTGTGGTTAAGTCGCCGAGTTAGGGTGTGGCAACCATGGTGCGCATGTCTAGGATTGGATCCTAAGAGCACAGTACTTAGCGGTCCTAGTGACTCACCTCCTCTTCGCAGGAATCCTACCTGGTGCGTAGTTACGGTTCACTCTAACCAAGAGGACTTATTCACGGGCTAAACCTGATAACTAAAACCCGAAAGGGACTAGCTGTGTTTTTATGAAAACCCTAGTTTTCAAATCCCCATACTACCTTTTTAAAATATAGCAGAATTTAGTTTGGAAAATTTTTCCCAAAATATTTTTGAATTGCAAAATTACTAAAATACCCCTAGTGGTAAAATTACAAAAATGCCCTTGGTTTTAAAAAAAATCATATTACCCTTGACTTTTATTAAAATATTCTTACTTTACAAAATATCAGAAAAATCCTATTTTGCAAAATATTGAGATACCCTGATTTGGAAAAATTACTGAACTACCCCTGGTTTACAAAATTACCGAAATAACCTCGATTTCTGAAATTTCTACAACACCTCTAATTTGGAAAGCAACTTTTCAAAAATACCCATGAGTTTTTGTAAATTTTGAAATGCCTTTGATTTATAAAGATTTTCACATTGACCTCGATTATTACCAAAATACCCTTATAGGAGAAATGATGAAATTACCCCTGGGTTGAGAATAGACAAAAGTGTTCGAATAGTGAATGTGGGTGGTAGATACCACTGAATAAATATGTCTATGTTGATGAATGAATGTGCCTCTATTGAGGAATAAAGGTGTCTCTGTTGATGAATGTGAATGTGATTCTCTGAATTAGAGTAGTGAACTTGAACTGAAACTTTGTGTGATCGAAAGAACTACTTCTAAATATCTTTATTTCATAAAATTGTTCGCGGTTAATAAGTGGAACAAAATTCTGATGCATAAAACTTTTTAATCAGATTAAATCGCGGCGTTAGAAATGAGTTCTAGGGGACGTGAACTTAGAGATTGTGCCTAGGAAGTATGATGGTTCTATTAAAATTAGAGTGCGCAGCATAAGCGTAGTGCGGTGAGTTAAGATGTACGATTGTTCGTTAGTAAGTAATTTCGAGGACGAAATTATTTTAAGGGGGTAGAACTGTAACATCCTGAAAAGGGCCTATGCATTTTCGGTATAATTGTACGAAGTGACATGTTTTATGTACTAAGAATAAATTTTGAACATTTTTGGAAACCCGGAAATGAATGGAAATGATTTGGAAATGAACATTTTTGGAAAGCTGAAAATGTATGGACATGATCTAGAAATGATTCAAAAGAGGAAAGTGAACATTTCTGGAAACTTGGAAATGTAAGGAAATGATTCAAAATAGGAAAGTGAACATTTCTGGAAACTTGGAAATGTAAGGAAATGTCAAGTTTACTGAGAGTCAACAAAATTTTTGGAAACTTAGAAATGACTTAGAAATGTCGAGTTTTAAAGTTTAAAAGAGGAAATTAAGGCAAGGTGGCCTTAAAAGAAAAAGTTGGTGAAATTTGACACACAAACAGGCTTGGAAAAGTGGCCTGAAGATGTCACTGAGGGCCTATGGAAATGGCGCCACATGCAAGGTGATGGGTCTGAGTTCAAGTCACTTGGGGAGCAAATAAAGGAAGTTTTATTTTTGCTTCCAGAAGCCTGAGGTGGACGGTACAAGCCTTCTAGAAAGGAGGAGTTTTATTCTCTTTAATATTCGATTAATAAGGTGATAAATAAGGGATTTAATTTGGATTATTTTTTGAAGAGATAATAAAGGATTATTCTCTAATTATTTTAAATTAAGGAGATAAAGCTATCAAATAAAGAAGAGTGGTGGCCAAGTAAGGGATTCTGAGTAGTAGTTTCGGCTATAAAATGAAGAGAATAGGGCTACTCATCAATTTTTCTTCCTCCTCTTCTCTCTGCCGAATTTCTGAGTGCTCTCTTCTCTTCTCTTCTCTTTTTCTTTTGTCAAGCTGAATCTATAGTCCACCATTGTCAAAATTCTCAAGTTTTCTTTTCTTCCTAATTCTTCTTACCAATCCATTCAAAAGCCGAATCTTAGAAGGGCTTCAAGCATAGGTGCTGTTGATTTCTTCAAAGATAAGAACAAGTTTGATTTCCATTCTTTTCTTTTAGATTAGCCGAGAGATAATCTAACCCCATACATATTATGGTTGCCAAATGTGGAAGGATCTTTCGGGATTATCAGAGTAGTCGACTAAAAGGAGGAGTATTCGGGATTTCTAAGATTAAGGTAAGACATGTGAGCCGAAGGCCTTGATTTATGTTTCGATATTTAAGATTAAGTCTAACGTCAGGTTTTAGGGATTTCGACATTCCTAGGGAAACAAGGAACAGTTTCGGGATTTGTTGGTGTTCCAATCGGCAACAAGGTGAGAATACTAGTCCTACTAGGATTTGGAATTTTGGCCGAATGGCTTTTTATTAAGGTAATAAGTGATAAATCAATGTAGGGATTAAGGATCTAAGCATTAGATCAAGCTTTTCGGGATCTCAAGGAAATTTTAAGCGAATCAGGTGTGTACCCCACACTAATTCTTAATAAGTTTTATGGCTATGTCTAATTAAAATATGTGTTATTAAGAATATGAAAGTGGCTAAGGTACCATGTTATGGTACTAAGTACTCGTGCACGCGTTTCCTACTTCTACTAGGAATATGAAAAATGTTATTAGTAACATGAGAATATGATAAGAATGTGAACTCGGCATATTTATGCATATTATTATTATATGGGGCATATGGGTATGTTTGGAAGGGGAAGTGAATGTGGTGACCTAAGACCACGAACACGGTGACCTAAGACCGTGATATCTGAAAAGTGGTGACCTAAGACCACAGTAATCTGAACGTGGTGACCTAAGACCACGAATGCAGTGACCTAAGACCGTAAATTGGTGTGTAGCGAAAGGAGGGTCGACTTAGTAGCCCCCACGGTGTGATTGGCAGGTACGGGGGTGTGTAGCGGATGGTTTGGGTTTGGGAATGCATCATAACTTGTATACCTTGTTCTGAATGTGTAACTCTTGTATGCCTAATCCTATTATGATTTAGTGTCGTGTACACATTGAGTCTGTTTGACTCACCCCGCTGGGACCATGTTTGGTGTTGAGCAGTGATGGACAGGGACGGCAGAACTTGTGGTGGCCATGCTCAACATGAAGTTTTTATTTTTATGGACTATTAATTTTTAAGTACTCTGAATTATTTGGATTTATTTGATGTAATAAGGCCATAAGGCCATAGTGCAGTATTTTATTTCTGTTTATTGTTTAACTACGTTACAAACTTTATTAAGCTAAAGTTTTAAGAAATTTATTTTAAATGTACTGTAAATGTTTTATTCTTAAAATTATAAAAGGGTTTCCAATATAAAAAAATGAATTCGTTTTCATCATAAGCCCAACCCAAACAATTATTTTTTTAAATCACACAAGTTTTCCCTAAGAAACAAAAGAACTTTGAACCGGTTTACTTGAGGAACATACCAGATCCGGTCCAGACTCGTGGGTCGGGTATGGGGTGTTTCAATTTTGATAAGTTTTTATCTTTTAATAGTAAATAATAATTTAATATGGATTATATTAATTATTAATTTACCTTGAGTAGAATTAGAACTTAGAATTTTTAATTATTATATTTCTCTAAGAGTTCTACTTTAACTCCTATTTCCCTCACTATAAATACCACCAACCTTCTCCATCATTCTTCATTCAAACTTCCATCCCACTAAAGCACCTAGTGCCGTAGCCTTCAACTCTATAGCCGCAGCGAAGATCGATAGCCCAATCGGCGAAGACACGTCATGAGCTCTCTCACACGATGCACCAAAGAATCGCTGGCATTTTCCTTGGCAATGCACCTGTTCCTCGCCCCAACCCCAACGCCCAATTGCTGCCGATTGCCGAGCACCTACTCCTCGCTAGGTTGTGCCGCTCCTTGAACCCGCTCGACGTGTCCGCTTGCTGCCCAGCACCCATGCAGCACATCAACCCTATTACTCACACCAACATCCCATCCTTAGCCAATAACCCTCCAATCTACCCTAAATCGACCTCTTTTGTTTTCTAATTATTTTTTAGGAGTTCTTAATTTTTATAAAAAGGTAGTATAAGACAAATATTTCTCTTAAATTTTAAAATTTTTTAATCATTTAATTTTTCAATTTATTGAATTATTAATATTTTATATTAATTAAATTTTTGAGAAATTGTTTTCCATCTTATGTTCAGGTTAATCATGCCTCTCAAAATAACTCGTGCCTCTTCCCAAATTGACGAATCATAAAGCAAATTCCACTGTGAAGAAGCCAAAGCGAGATACGAAAGTGTTTTCAAGAATAAACAGATGCATCCAGAGAAAGGCTTCACATTAAAAGAAAGCAACTATATTGATTTTATAGCGCATATTCATTAGGTTGTTGAAACTCTCAATTAGGAGTTGTTTTGAGAGAAGAGACCTAGTGTGGATGAAGAGTTAGTGCGTGAATTCTATGCAAATTTAACCTCAAGTGATTTGAGGAATCAAGGTACCAATAACTTTAAATGCTGTTAATGAGTTATTTGAATTACCTGATTTCAAAATTGATGAATATTTTTCCTTAATGAGAAATATCGAGCCTGAAAATTTGCAAGAAATACTCGAGGAACTTACAATTCCAGGTTCCAAGTGGACTGTGTCAAAACAAGGGATTCACACTTGTCGAAGAGAATATTTGACACCACTAACGAATGTATGGTTCTATTTTGTCTGATTCAGCCTTATGCCTAGTTCACATGGTACTACGATTTCATTAGAGCGAATGGTCTTATTATACTCTATTTTAACTGGAAAGACCATTGATGTGGGAAAAATCATCTTGAGAGAGATGCGAAATTGTGCTGCTAGACGTTCTGGCCCAGCTTACTTCCCTTTTACGATAACAATTTTGTGCTTAAAAGCTAAAATTCTTACAAACGTAAAGAAGACAGGCTATTGCCAGGGCACGATCAAACATTGGGACCTCTACCAAATAGCTGGAGACTCTGTTCTAGAGCAATGAGTTGAAGAAAGTGAGGATCCTGAAGAAGAAGAAGAAGAAGAAGATCCCACAGAGATCGAGCTAGTGCAATCGGCTAAAGTCCTTGATAAGGTGGAACCAATGGAACCAAAAGCTGAACCTAATGTCGAGACTTCAATGTTCAGAGCTCAACCACATCGCCCAGATCTTCGAGATGAGATGTCAAAGTTGATGGACATAATGCAACATATGCAGTGGCAGCGACAAACTTACTGAAGATACTAAAAAATAAGGGATGACTCAATGAGAAGTGCTCTTACGAAAATTTACAATTGCCCATTTATTTTAGTGCATGAGTTTCCAGATTACATATTTGAACCATGGAGCCCATTATCGAAGAAGGAGTAAAGCGATTCATGCAAAGACAATAATGATGGAGCAAAATATGAGTCGAATTCAGAAGGATCTACAAATAAATAAAAGGGGGATCTCGACTTTATTTTATTTATGTTCTTAGGTTATTTTAGTATTAAGTTAATTAGGGATTTTATTCTCGCATAATAAAACAAGAGATGGAAATCATTAATAAAATTGAACAAGTCGCGAAGTATAAAGTGTGGCAATAGATATATACATGTCTAGGATTGGGTTTAGAAAGAGCTTGGTACTTAAGCAGTCAAATTGACTCACCTCCTCTTTTCTAGAATATTACCTGGTGCATAGTATCTATTCACTTTAAACAATGAGGACATTGTTCATTTTAAGTAGGGGGACCGAAAAGTTGAAATTATTTCCACTTAGAATAAATAGTTCTTTTAATTATGATTAGGATATATTTTGTTCAATAATTTGAAATTTGTTAAGTATGCTAAACTTTAGTATAAATAAAGTTCTATTATTTCAATAAATTATTATATTAGCTTAATAATGATATAAATGTATTTTTAATAAAGCATGCAAATAGTACCATAAAAGTTTTAGTTCCTTAGGAAAGTTAGGCATGCATGAAAGTTTAAGTCTCCAGAATTGACTTAGTAGTTTCTTGAGGCTAAATACTAGGAAGCATGGAATGTTGAAAACGATTTAGGCAACTTTTGTTTGGACCGTTTGAGCCTTTCGAGCCAACCATGATGAAATTTTATCCTTTGAAACCAAATTTTGAGACTATATGGCCTAATTTTATTTGAACCCTTGCAATATTTAGCCATCACTTCTCTCTTAATTATCTTTAAATTTTCCCAAACACTAGACTCAGTACTATTCAAAATATTCTTTGAAAATAAGTTTGGGGAAGTTGAACAGAAGTATCAAATGCTCAAAAATTTTGTAGTACATAAGCAAAATGCTCGTAAAAAAAGAGAGCATACGTATTTGAAAGAAAATAGATGTACAAAAAGAGCATGTGAAAGAAAAGTAAGTTGGCATATTAAAGGTAATTATTCTGAAGGTTCGATTGAAGCTAAGTCTAGGGGTTTTTAGCCTAAATTTATCTATCTTTTACCTACCCCTAGCCTAGCCACGTTACAGCCTTTTTAAAGACCTATTGATTCAAGTTTTCTATGCTACCTACATTAGTGGAGAGAAATTGCTCATAAGTTAAACTTAATGATTACAGCTTAATCTTGAATAAGGAAATAAAATCAAATTAATAAGGTTAACATGTATTTGTTAAGGAAGAATTTAGTCTAATTTTGCTATCATAATAGTTGTTGAAATTAATTTGAACGATATGTATACTTGAGTAGCATAAATATCAAATTTCTTGTTTTTGAGCATAAGTATACCAAATTCATAATTTTGGGAAGAATGTTGTTCTGAAGGAATTTCTCAAAGGTGTTTCTGAGAAATTCTTTTCAATTTGTGCATTACCCGGGACGAGTAATGAATTAAGTTTGGGGGTGTGGAAACACGAAAATATACACACTTTTTCATGCCCCTTTTAACTCAAATTCATGCAGTTTCGGCAAAATTATTGTCGAAAAATATATAATTATTTTAAAATAATTATTTTGTACTTAAATTATTAACATAATTAATTTTAATTAATTTTATAATAATTTTTTATTAATTTTAATCATTTTTCGTCAGATTTGCATAAAGGGTAAAAAATGACTCGGCAGACATTGCTAGAAGTCCAAAATCAAGAAGCAATTTGAAGTATCAAGGCAAATTAATTTTCAGCCTAAGTTGGTCCAGTTATGTGTATTAATTCATGATATAATTAATTTTAATTTATATCCAATTTATTTTGAATTAAATAAATTATTATTAATTAATTATGAAAAAGTGGTCCAGTTGAGCCGAACCGAATGAACCAAACTGACCAAGAAGTGGACAGCCCAAAACCGTCCATATGCTGACCCAAATCAGCTTATTGGCTGATTATTTAGCTTGCAAAGAGGCTTGAAGACTTGTTCAAGTTGGAAACAAACCCCTCCACAATTGGTGGCTTTATAAATTTGCTGTAACACCCTCAGACCTGGCCCAGACGTTATAGCCGAATCTGGTGATGTCATATCAAAGGGAAAGATCCAAAATGACTTCACTTATTTAAAACTTGAGTTTAAAGTTTAGAAACCCAAAATCTAACAACTTGTTAAGTTATGATAAAAGTCCATGTTTTAAGTTATAGCTATTTTGAAAACCATGTTTAAACCTTTAAAAAAAAAAGTTTTTCAAGTTTAATAATTAAATAGTTGAACAATAATGAAACCCAAAGGTAAAGTCAAATTGGAGATACAAGGCCTTATTACATCCAACGAAAATACAGTTATTAAAATCAAGCCTTTTGAAACAAATAAACAAAATTTCTAAATATCTTGTAGTGTGGACATCTCTGAGTCCTCTCCCACGTCGAGTTGTCTATTGAGGGTCACCTGAAACATTTAATAAAAAGGGTGTGAGTTTCGAAACTCTGTGTGTACGACCCTTGGTAACCCAATCAACATGCAATTATCACATTGGGCCTAAGCCCTATCAAAACAGTGGTCTTGGGCCTTAGCCCACAATGACCTCATATCACATCAGTATCACATGAATGTAATGCTCCCATCCCAAATCCAACCCTACACTCCTGTGGAGATATAAATATCAACCCACCCATCCCTACACTCCAGAGGTAGCACCAACAGCGGCACTACTCAAATGTTGCAGAAAGGCTGCTAAGAATATAATAGGCTTAAAGCCACCGATAGATCCACGGTCGTTAAGCGACTATGCGATCCTTACATATCTTTCTCCGTATCATCAAACCCACCCAAGTGCAACATATATTTCATGAATGCAACACATATTTTCACACATCAAGCACTTAGGGGTATTTTAGTCATTTCACTACCTAGGGGTATTTTAGTAATTCTACCCTACAGGGGTATTTTTGTAAATTTCCAAATCGGGGTATTTTGGTAATTCTGAAAATGAGGGTATTTTGGTAATTTTGCAAATCAGAGGTATTTTAGTAATTTTACAAATCAAGGGTATTTTAGTAATTTTGCAAACCTCGGGTTTTAGTTATGAACTTTGGCCCATTAACAAGTCCTTGCGGCTAAAGTGAACAGACACTATGCACCAGGTAGGATTTCGGAGAAGAGGAGGTGGGTCATCAGGACCGCTTAAGTACCAAGCTCTCCCTAAATCCAATCCTAGACATGCATATGTCCATTGCCACACTCTAACCTAACGACTTGCCCACAGACATGTTTGATTATTAGGTTAAGTTTTATACGATTTAAGTGTTTATTAGATCTAGGCCTAGAGTCCATTAAAACCCTAGCATACTTTCCTAAGACCCCATAAGGCCCATTAAGCCCATTTCACGTTCATATAGCCCATTAAGCCCATTTCATGTTCTTATAACCCATTAAGCCCATCTCATGTCCAAATCATACAACATCCATATCAATCCATCATTCACATATCAACTCTAGTCGACTTGGCCCACGAATTCAGCAGGCCCATTTAGTGCCGACTTGTCGTGTGTGTAGTGTATGTACACAACTTTAATTGCAAAGCACGCTACGATTCCTTATCATACACTTAGTATCTTTTCTCCCTTTTTATCAAAAGCCGAAAACATACCAATCCCTTATCTTGAATGATTAAGCCTATCAACCCTTCACTTATTCGCTAACCGCAACTGACTCCAAGATCTGTGTTAAAGAACATTGACTATCAAAGGCTGCACAACCAAGTGATTTACATCCATCAAAAGTCACTCTTAACCAATCCTAACCATATTCGGCCAACCATTAATCTAGGAATTATAGATGAGTACACTTACCGATTGACTAGGGACTTTACCACACCAAAACCCAAAGCGCGAGGAGAGTACCTCGTCAAAGAAACAACAATGATTCGGTAGAGAAACACAAGGGTTCGGCCTAGTCAATAGAATGAGTCAAAGACACATTGAGGGGTTTTGGTTAAGAATAAGATAATAAAGCGATTAAAACTTGCCTCTTTTTTTGAATAAAGAAAGATTTTCTCTCTTACCGCCACAAGATTACTTGCCCACAAGATGTTAGATTATAGAGCGTGATTTTTAGAAGTTAGATTCAGTTTTACAAATGGAGAATAAGAAATTGTTTTCACAATAATGAAACCCCAATAAGAGAATTTCTCTTCTAATTCGGCAATAGAAGAAATATTGTGGGAGAGAAGGAGAATTCGGTCTTGGCGTCTTTGTTTAGAAAAAGAAAGAAATTGTGATTACTCGGGTATTTGCCAAAGGGAAAGAAACTAAAAAGAATTGGGAGATTGGAAGGAATTTTCCCCTAATTAATCAACTAAAGCACACAAAAGCAACAAATGCCCTACTTACCCATACGGCACATATATATATACTAAATAAATAAATAAAATAAACCTACACTCCTCAGTCGACTCAAACTTATCACCAATTAAATTCCTTTATTTTCTCTAAATTTTATCTTCATCCCCATCCAAAAATTCCTTTCTTTAGCCAAAAATCCAATTTGAATAACATTCAAATTGCTTTCCCTGAACAGTAGCCATCCTTTGGTGTTTCGGTCCACTTCAAACACCTTCCCCATGCCAGCGGCAAAATAGCAGGTTATTGCGCACAAGGCAACTCAAAACCAAGACCTCTAAGCACCACCACACGCTACCGGCCACTGCACCACAACTCTTCTTGTGATATGTTCCATTCTCAACTTCTTTTAAGGCCTATTTCCCAGCGACCGAATAATCCAAAGAAATCTAAAAATATTCGCCAACACCCAACTTCGAACCTCTAACCTCTTCACTAAGATACATGACCCTTGCCACTACGCTGCCCGCTTTATTTGAGTCATATTTCCTCCCTAATTAATTATAAACCTTACTGCCGCGCTCCAGGTTTACTTAAAAAAACCATCATTTAGCACACACCGCGACTATATCCCTACTTCTCTTCCTGTTCCTAACACCTTTGCCACTGGGCCAGGCGTTTCTTTGTGTCATGAATTAGACCCAACTAATTATAAGGCCTAAACTTTGGCCTTCATACTAACATATGCGCAATAAAAAAATTTTGCCAAGTCTAGGACTTGAGCCTTTAACTACTAACTTGTTCAGAACGCCCCAGGCCACCAGACCACCTACTTCCTTGTGCTATTTTTTAACCCAAAAATATTTTAAAAGCCTTCTAACTAACACCAACCTCACTTAAGGGTAAATTTTTTTTTTCTAAAGCCCTAGATCGAGCCCAGGACTTTTCCAACACTACCAACCCTTCCTAAATCACCTAAAAATTAAACTAAACATGCAATCATAATTTTTTTAAACACACCTAATTCATTATTCCCTTTCTTTTTTTTCTCGATCGAAAAAATCCATTCTCTCGACACACGAAACCCATTTATTCTAGGCTCAATTTTTGGGGCGTTACATTTGCCCTAAGCCTAAATTAGCAAAGTTGAAACTTTCAACCTGTAATATCCCAAAATTGGGCCTAGTAGGATTGGGCCCAATGGGCTTTGGGCGTAGTAGCGTTTAAAATTTTTGGAGAACAAGAGATTGGCTTAAGTGCAAGTTGGACCTATTAGGTAAGTGATTTTGGAAGGTTAGAGGGCTTCTATGAAGTCCCAGGATCAAACTTTAGCTTTGGGGAAATTTTGGTTTTAGGTGAGAAAAACCCTGGGAGTTAGTAGGTAGGCTTTAAGAATAAAATATGGAGGAAAATGACACAAGTGGAGTGTGTGGTGTAGTGGCAAAGTGACACCACATAAGAGGCAAGAGGATGAAGCCACAAGGAGGAAAGGAGGTCTAAGGTTCAAGTCTTGGCTCTTGCATTTTGGTTTTCTTTTGACATGGAGCTTAGTATTTGGCTATAGATTTATATTTAGTTGTGCATGGTTTAAGACACAAGAGGATCTTATGCCCAAGTGGTTAGCGGCGTGGATTATGTTGCAAGGGAGCCTAGGTTCGAATCTCAAGAGAAGCAAGGGAGTATTTATTTTGTGGTCTGGACGGGAAGAGTTTGAGTTGGATTTAAACTCTGCTGATGGAAGGATCCCACATCGGAAAGATAAAAAGAAGGAAGGTGAGAAGCTAGCTATATATATAGCATTCTAGGAGGAGGATGAATACACCTTGGAGGGCGTTTGGGCACAGGAGTGGTCGGAGCGGGGATTAGCACCAGATTCCTATCAGGTGTGTACTTCTCTACTCTAGCTGTAGAGCGGCAAATCCCGAAGTGCCGATCACGACAATAGTAGCCACACGAGCGTGCGAGCGCATGTATGGGGCTTCAACGCGATAGTTGAGGCTACCATTAGCAATCTTGTGGGTTGAGGCTGCTTTGACCGCGATGGGCCGAAGTGGGCCTAATGGGCCTGTGAGCCCAATTGAATAAAATTGTATGATGGTGTAGTATATAGTAAACTAGACTAGGTGAATCTCATATACGTGGCTAGATTTGTGTTAGGTGGGCCACACGAGTGTGTGGGCCCGAATGGGCCAAAATCGGGTTTTAGGCCCAATAGTCCGGTACGACCAGAAATGGTAGTTGAGTCGCTCGGGGCGACATTAGGCCTTCGAAAAGGCCATTGCAGGTGTGAAATTACTGAAATACCTTTGATATGTAAATTACGAAAATACCCTTGTTAGGTAAAATTACGGTTATACCCTTAGAGGTTGTTAGCTTGATTATGTTGTATTATGTCTATCTGATTATGATGGTAATTCATGTTATACTTATATTTGATATATGTTTTGCATACATGTCATACTGCATACACGAATTATTATGTCATGACATGTTGCATGGGTTGGGGTATAATGAGAAGAGGGAGGAAACATGATCTCTTTTAGATTGTCACCAATGGTTAGGTGCCACAAGTGGGTTGGCCCCACATGCTATATTTTGTGACTAAGTCTCAGTGGTTTGGAACCACCAGTGGTTAGGTACCACATATATTATTTCTGTGACTCGTAGTGGTTTGACCCCACGTATTGATATTAGGGATTGTCGCCAGTGGTTAGGTACCACAAGTGGGTTGGCCCCACATATGATTATTTGTGACTTCTGTCACCAGTGGTTTGGTACCACAAGTGGGTTGGCCCCACATATTATTAATTGTGACTTTTGTCACCAGTGGTTTGGAACCACCAGTGGTTAGGTACTACAAGTGGCTAGGTGCCACAAATATGGGGTAGAATCAGGAGATATGGAGGATGGATACTAGGTTGATTGGGTTGCATGTCATACATACTTGATATATGGATTTGTGTGAGAGACCAAAACTCTTTTGGACGGGGATTTACACACTGAGTCTCGGTGACTCACCCCCTCCATTAAATTTTACAGGTAATCCTCAGACCGCGAATATGGAGCTGAGGTGGACTCGCGGTGGCCATGCATTACGGTTGCTTTCGTAAACTTCGTTTTAATTTGAACTTATTTTAATTCGGGATTTTATTTTGAAATAAGGCCACTATTACTTTAAATTTGGTATTTTATTTGGTTTAGCTTTTAATTTGATTACTGCCTATTATTATTAAATGTTCAATACGGGAATTTCCTAAACCCTTAATAATCATTTTCTAAAATGTTAAATAAAGGATACCAGCGAATAAATATTTAAACTCGAAATAATTAACAAACGCGCAGATTTTAAACAACCCTTTCATGTGACATGCCAGATCCGGTCATAACTTCTAGGCTTGGTTTGGGTGTTACAATTATGGTATCAGAGCCTAGGTTCAAAAACTCGGCTGTGGGTTTGGGTCAAAAATATTTTCAAAGGATGGTTTGGAAAATGGTTTAAAAAATATATATCTGTTTTTTTTAAATATGGCACCCGAGTTTCCGGCACCAATCCGCACTGTAAGATTCCTGATACTTTGCTTTGTTATATGCTGTATTTCTAGTTTCTATTCTGTGTGTTTGGTTTGGATGTGATGTTCAGATATGGAATTGGTTGCGTATGAAATATTTGTCTGCTTTAATGGCTAGGTGTTTTTGAGTATGTGTAGGAGTTCTAAATTCTAGTTAAAAGTATATTAGGGTAATTGGAATCAGAGTGCGCAGCGTGAGCGTAGCGTTGTAGGTTAGGTTGTACGACTGTTCCTGTAGTTGGAAATTTCGAGGACGAAATTTCTTTAAGGAGGGTAGATTTGTAACATTTCGAAATTGGGCCTAGTAGGATTGGGCCCAATGGGTTTTGGCCGTAGTAGCGTTTAAAATTTTTGGAGAACAAGAGATCGGCTTAAGTGCAAGTTGGACCTATTAGGTAAGTGATTTTGGAAGGCTAGAGGGCTTCTATGAAGTCCCGGGATCAAACTTTGGCTTTGGGGAAATTTTGGTTTTAGGCGAGAAAAACCCTGGGAGTTAGTAGGTAGGCTTTAAGAATAAAATATGGAGGAAAATGACACGAGTGGAGTGTGTGGTGTAGTGGCAAAGTGACGCCACATAAGAGGCAAGGGGATGATGCTACAAGGAAGGAAGGAGGTCCAAGGTTCAAGTCTAGGCTCTTACATTTTGGTTTTCTTTTTACATGGACCTTAGTATTTGGCTATAGATTTATATTTAGTTGCGCATGGTTTAAGACACAAGAGGATCTTATGGCCAAGCGGTTAGCAGCGTGGACTATGTTGCAAGGGAGCCTGGGTTCGAATCTCATGAGAAGCAAGGGAGAATTTATTTTGCGGTTTGGACGGGAAGAGTTTGAGTTGGATTTAAACTCTACTGATGGAAGGATCCCACATCGGAAAGATACAAAGAAGGAATGTGAGAAGCTAGCTATATATATAGCGTTCTAGGAGAAGGATGAATACACCTTGGAGGGCGTTTGGGCACAGGAGTGGTCGGAGCGCGGATTAGCACCAGATTCCTATCAGGTGTGTACTTCTCTACTCTAGCTGTAGAGCGGCAAATGCCGAATTACCGGGCACGGTAATAGTAGCCACACGAGCGTGTGAGCGCATGTGTGGGGCTTCAATGCGATAGTTGAGGCCACCATTAGTAATCTTGTGGGTTGAGGCTGCTTGGGCCGTGATGGGCCCGTGGGCCCAATTGAATAAAATTTTATGATGGTGTAGTATATAGTGAACTAGACTAGGGGAATCTCATATACGTTGCTAGATTTGTATTAGGTGGGCCACACGAGCGTGTGGGCCCGAATGGGTCGAAATTGGGTTTTAGGCCCAATAGTCTGGTACGACCGGAAATGGTAGCTGAGTCGCTCAGGGCGACATTAGGCCTTCAGAAAGGCCATTGCAGGTGTGAAATTACTGAAATACCCTCGATATCTAAATTACGAAAATACCCTTGTTAGGTAAAATTACGGTTATGCCCTTAGAGGTTGTTAGCTTGATTATGTTGTATTATGTCTATCTGATTATGATGGTAATTCATGTTATACTTATATTTGATATATGTTTTGCATACATGTCATACTACATACACGAATTATTATGTCATGACATGTTGCATGGGTTAGGGTATGATGAGAAGAGGGAGGAAACATGATCTCTTTTAGACTGTCACCAGTGGTTAGGTACCACAAGTGGGTTGGCCCCACATGCTATATTTTGTGACTAAGTCTCAGTGTTTTGGAACCACCAGTGGTTAGGTACCACATATATTATTTCTGTGACTCGTCCCAGTGGTTTGGCCCCACGTATTGATATTAGGGATTGTCACCAGTAGTTAGGTACCACAAGTGGGTTGGCCCCACGTATGATTATTTGTGACTTTTTTCACCAGTGGTTTGGAACCACAAGTGGGTTGGCCCCACATATTATTAATTGTGACTTTTGTCACTAGTGGTCTGGAACCACCAGTGGTTAGGTACTACCAGTGGCTAGGTGCCATAGATATGGGGTAGAATTTGGAGATATGGAGGATGGATACTAGGTTGATTGGGTTGCATGTCATACATACTTGATATATGGATTTGTGTGAGAGACCAAAACTCTTTTGGACGGGGATTTACACACTGAGTCTCGGTGACTTACCCCCTCCGTTAAATTTTACAGGTAATCCTTAGACCGCAGATATGGAGCTGAGGTGGACTCGAGGTGGCCATGCATTACGATTGCTTTCGTAAACTTCGTTTTAGTTTGAACTTATTTTAATTCGGGATTTTATTTTGAAATAAGGCCACTATTACTTTAAATTTGATATTTTATTTGGTTTAGCTTTTAATTTAATTACTGCCTATTATTATTAAATGTTCAATACGGGAATTTCCTAAACCCTTAATAATCATTTTCTAAAATGTTAAATAAAGGATACCAGTGAATAAATATTTAAACTCGAAATATTTAACAAACGCGCAGATTTTAAATAACCCTTTCATATGACATGCGAGATCCGGTCATAACTTCTAGGCCAGGTTTGGGGTGTTACACAACCTTTCCACATGTGTGGCCGGAAAAGGGAAGGCTCTTCGGGTAATAATTTTAGCTATTTTTAGCAGCCCTCTTTAGCTATAAAAACCCTCTTAGTCTGGTCATTTGAAAAACATCTCAAGCATTCACATCTTTTCTCTCTTCTCTCCACTTTCTCTCTTTTTTCCATTCCAAATTCCTTTACTCTCTTGCCAATTTCTCCTCTAGGAAAAAGGGCACTCATCAGCCATTTGGAGCAGTAATTAAGTGTTCATAGCAGCATTGGTCAACGAGGAAAATGGAGAAGGAAGAACGGAGCAAACTAGTCAAGCCGTGGAAAAACACCAGATTTGATTCTTGTTCCCTATCTCTTTAATTTTGTTGTTGTTATAATGAACATATCTATGAATATTTATGTTGTTGGGATGGTTAATTTAATCAACTTAGCTTGAATTTAATTCATGTTAGGTTGATTGCATTTCGTTTGCTAAAATTGTTAAAATTATGTTTATGTTGTAATAGGCCTCGGTAAGATGCTTGATTAAGTAACATCATGACTAAGTTATTCTTGCATTACAATTGTGAGGTAGCTAATGAATTAATTATTTAAACAGATTAAAATTATAATTAATGGACACAATACTTAATCAGTGCATGTTTAATCATCTAGGGTAGCTGAGGGTTAAATTAGCAACAGTATCTGACGATACATTTGCCTTGCATAACTTGCAAAATGATTGTGATTAAACTGTTTCAAGGTAGGGATACTTTGTTACCTCACTTACTCTTTTATGTGCTTATTAGATTTAATTAATCGTTTGAATTGACATAGGGATATGTACAAGAGATTATTTTGATTTAATAAGTATGTCTGTGCAATAACGTATTTGCCTATTAAGATTTGTTTAATTGGTTGAATTGACATAAGGATATAGTCAAGTGATTAATGGATTTTGGTAGGTGAGTATGTTCATAAGTTAGCAAATTACCGAGTTGCCGAGAATTTATTCGTAACAATATAAACATGAGTTTAATAATTCTAATTTAAGAAACGTAATTAATATAACAAAATTATGTCATCTTGATTAAAATCGTATTTTGAAATCATGCATTTGAGATTTATTTATTTAGTTTACTTAGTTTAAAATCTTTTTTTAATCACCCTCTTCAAACATAATATTTTTCTTCACCAAAGTGTTTTAAATAGCATTCATAAATAATTCTTTTCACAGTCCCTGTAGGTATGAGAACTTGACATTTACTTGTCACTTTATTAATTTTTGCGATTGTGTACACTTGTACATTTCCTTCATTCCATGCACAAAATGCTTTTAGGTACATACTTTACTTCGTGATAGGGATGGCTTGATTTTGGCCAATTTCATGTCCATACAGCTTGAGACATGGCGTCTGACTCAGTCGTGTGTGACACACAGCAAGGCGACATTGTTGTGTGTCCCCTGTAGGCTTTAAGGCATGCAAGTCAGGCCGTTACATGGCCTCGCACATGGCCTGGGACATAGGTGTGTGGAGCCATTTCGAGAGTTACTCAACCTGGCTTATGGGCGTGTGGCTTGGCCGTGTGACCCAACTCAGAAATTTACATGGGCACGGACACGAGCTGGGACACGGCCGTGTGTCCCTATTTTGAATGTTACACAGGCGTGTATCTCACCCGTGTGAGTCACACGGCCCGGTCATACCTGCAGTTCAATTATTCCAATTTTTCCTAAATGTTCCAAAAGTTTCCAATTCAGTCCTGAATTGTTTCTATTGTGTTTTTAAGGACTCGAAGGCTTGATTAAGGGACGATATGCGTGTAAATGAATGTTTTGTGTTATTTTTATGTTAATGTATGAGATACATGTTTTAAAGTTATATTTTTACGGTAATGCTCTGTAACCCTATTTCGGTGGCTGATACGGGTTATGTAACATCCTAGATTAGGGGTTATGCGTTCGTGCCTAATTCATGAGTTAGTAGGTTTTGGCAGTGCTGGAAGTGTATTAAGGGTTTTTAGAATTCTAGGATGGAAGAAGAAAGCTTTGGAAAATTATTGGTTTTTAAGTAAAAAGGGGAGCTAGGTAAATGAGGCTTTAAAAGAAACTCCGTGTGAAGCATGACATAAGGAACCATGTGGTAAAATGGCATGTTTTATGAATTATTAATGTGTTATGTGAGTTCTAGAAATAAGGAAATGTATGGAAATGTAAGGAAATATGGAAATGTAAGGAAATGTAAGGAAACGTATGGAAATGTAAGGAAATGTAAGGAAATGTATGGAAATGTAAGGAAATGTAAGGAAATGTATGGAAATGTATGGAAATGTAAGGAAATGTAAGGAAATGTATGGAAATGTAAGGAAATGTAAGGAAATGCCTTGTCTTGGAAATGTAAGGAAATGTAAGAAAATGTCTCGTCTTGGAAATGTAGGGAAATGTGTTGGAAATGTAAGGAAATGCCTTGTCTTGGAAATGTAGAGAAATGTGTTGGAAATGTAAGGAAATGTCTTGTCTTGGAAATGTAGAGAAATGTAAGGAAATGTAAGAAAATGTCTTGTCTTGGAAATGTAGAGAAATGTGTTGGAAATGTAAGGAAATGTCTTGTCTTGGAAATGTGAGGAAATGTCCTGGAAATGTAAGGAAATGATGTGAAAATGATTCAAAAGAGGAAAGTAAACATTTCTAGAAACTTGGAAATGTAAGGAAATATCAAGTTTAAAGAGGCAAACGAAAATTTTTGGAAACTTGGAAATGAAAGGAAATGTCAAGTTTTAAAGCTTAAAAAGAGGAAATAAAGGCAAGGTGGCCTTAAGAAAATTAGTAGGAAGAATTTGGCACACAAACAGGCTTGGAAAAGTGGCCTGGAAATGCCACTTAAGGCCCAGGTAAGTGACGCCACCTACATGAGCAAGTGGGCCTGAGTTCGAGTCCAATGGGAAGCAAATAAAAGAAATTTTATTTTTGCTTCCAAAAGTCTGAGGTGGACGGCACATGCTTCTAGAAAGGAGGTGTTATCTTTTCATAAATATTCGATTAAAAAGGTCATAAATAAAGGATTTTTAAATTGGATTATTTTGAAGAGATAAATGTTGGATTAAACTCTTTTATTTATGATAATTAAAGGATAAAGTTATCGATTGCAGGAGTGGCGGCCAAGTAAGGGACTTTGAATTATCTTTTATTTTAGGTGATAATTAAAAAGATAAATAAGGGATTATTCTTTAATTTTTAAATAAGGAGATAAGGAGGAAAATAAGGAAGAGTGGTGGCCAAGTAAGGGACTCTAGCCTAGTAGTTTCGGCTATAAAAGGAAAAGAGAGGCCAACCTTCATTCTTCCTTTTCTCTTTTGTTCATCTGCCGAAATTCTCTAGCAAAATTCTCTCTTCTCTATTTTGCCAAACCAAAATACCTTGTGTTCTAGCCGAATCCTCTATCTTTATTCTTCCTTTTCTTTTCTTTCCAATCCCTCCAAAAGCCGAAAGTTGTGAGAGCATCATTTAGCCATAGCCGAATCTCTGAAAGTTGAAGTGAAGGTGCAATCGATTTCTTCAAATAAGGGTAAGATCAAAGTTTGGTTTCCATTCTTTTATAGACTCATCGAAATTTAGGGACTAATTCCTATTATTGATCTTGGCCGAATCATGGAAGGAAAGTTTCGGGATTTATTAAGTGTCGACTACAAGGAAGGAGAAGTTCTTTTCCCAAAGGTACACCATAGGCCGCGTGCTCCCTAGTTATTCGGTGAATTTCGGGATTTAAGAATCTAAGGTAAGTCATATTTAACATTCGGCTAAGGGTTATTTGTTGTGAATAAATGTTAGAAATTGATCTAACATGTAGTTATAGGGATTTCGACACAGGGATACAAAGATTTCGAGATTTGAGAATTTCAAGGTAAGTTTAAGAATACTAATCCTACTAGGATTTGGATTTATGGCCGAATGGCTTTTTATTAAAATAGGAAGTGAATAATCAAATGTAGGGATTAAGGATCTAAGCGGTAGATCAGATTTCGAGATCTCAAGGAATTTGCTAAGTGAATCAGGTGTGTACACCACACTACTTTGTAATATGAATTATGGTTGCATGTATTAAAATATGTGTTAATAGAAATATGAGCATGGCTAAAGTACCATGTTATGGTACTAAGTACTCAGGTACGTTTGCTACTTCTAGTAGGAATATGAAAAATGTTATTCGTAACATGAGAATATGATAAGAATGTGAACTCTGGTATATTATGCATATTTATATATATATAAGGCATATGGTTGTATATTGAAAGGGGAAGTGAAAAGTGGTGACTTAAGACCACAGTAATCTAAAAAGTGGTGACTTACGGACACAGTAATCTGAAAAGTGGTGATCTAAGACCACAGTAATCTGAAAAGTGGTGACCTAAGACCACAGATGCGGTGACTTAAGCCCGCAATTTGGTGTGTAGCGGAAGGAGGGTCGACTTAAGTAGTCCCCACGGTGTGTTTGGCAGGTACGGAGGTGTGTAGCGGATGGATAATTAGGTTCGGGTTTGGGAATGCATCATAACTTGTATTTTATGTTTGAATGTATTGTATGCCTGATTCTGTTACGATTTGGTGTCGCGTACACATTGAGTCTGTTTGACTCACCCCGTTGTGGGAAATATTTTTTAGGTGATGAGCAATAATGGACCGGGTCGGCAGGAGCTAAAGGTGGCCATGCATAGCAAGGAGAAATCTAAAGATTTGGACTTTTATTTTTACTAAGTACTTTAATTTTAAGTTTGGGAGTTGTTTGATGTAATAAGGCCATAAGGCCCAAGTTGGATTTCTCTATCTCTTATTTCTTTTTATTTTTAACGATTATGTTTACAAATTATTATTTATGGATTCAAGTAAATTTATTTTGAAATAAACCCTAAATGTTTATCACCTTAAATAAATGGATTTCAATGTAAGATAAATTGGTTTTCAATAAAAGCCCAACCCAAACAATATTTTTTTTTAAAAATTGCACAAATTTTCTTTAAGTAACAAAAAAATTTGAAACCGGTTTACTTGAGGAACATACCAAATCTGGTCAAAGCTCGTGGGCCGGGTTTGGGGTGTTTCAGTTTGGTATCAGAGCCCAGTGTTAAAACTCTCGGCCTGTGGGCTAAGGCCCAAAACATTTTCAAATCGAGCCCAAATGAGTTTTAGGAAAGTATTTTTGAAGATGAGCAGGTTTTCTGGCATGGCACCTAAGTCTCCGACCCGCAGTCCACCAGGTAAGTACATCTATCTATTATGTGATTTATATTATGATTTGTAGAAGGGTTGAAGTGGAATGGAACGTAGAATAGCATGATAGGTACTTGAGCCCTAGGACTAGTTTACCCCAACACTTACATATGACTTTAATGCCTAATTAAACAAACCTATGGTTAAGTCGCCGAGTTAGGGTGTGGCAACCATTGTGCGCATGTCTAGGATTGGATCCGGAAGAGCCTGGTACTTAAGCAGTCCTAGTGACTCACCTCCTCTTCGCAGGAATCCTACCTGCTGCGTAGTTTCGGTTCACCCTAACCAAGAGGACTCGGTCATAGGCTAAACGCAATAACTAAAAGCCGAAAAGGGAACTAGCCGTGTTTTTCTTAAAAACCCTAGTTTTAAAACTCCTAAAATTTCCTTTTTAATTTGTGAGAACTATTTTTACAAAATTTTTCGAAAAATTTTCGATTTGTGAAATTACAAAAATACCCTACAGTGGTAAATTACAAAAATGCCCTTGGTTTATGAAATTCCCAAAATACCCACATTCTTATCAAAATTTCATTACTTTAGAAAATGTTCAAAAACTCTAATTTGCAAAATATCAAAATATCTTGATTTTGGAAAATTACGAAATCGCCCCTGACGTACAAAGTTACCAAAAATAACCCTGATTTCCAAAATTTTTGCAACATCACTGTTTTGGAAAGTACGATTCTCAAAAAGAACCCTCAAAGTTTTGCAACTTTTAAAATATCCCTGATTTACTTGATTTTACAAATTTACCCCGATTTGTGAAAAATTACCAAAATACCCCCGAGGTCTAAAATTATCGAAATGCCCTCGGATTTCAAAATTTCCAAAAATACCCCGGGAACACAAAATTACCAAAATACCTTTATTGACAAAATCACCAAGGAACCTTATTTTGAAAAATTACGAACATACCCCGGTAGGACAAATTACGAAAATACCCCTGGGTAGTGGAAAAACAACAACAATGAAAACTACAACATTTCTCTGAATGAACGAAAGTTCATAATTGGTTGATGAATGTGAACGTGACTTTCTGAATAGTGAACTTGAACTGAGAACTTTGTTTGATCGAAAGAACTACTTTTAAACATCTCTTTTCATAAAATTGTTCACGGTTAATCAGTGAAACAAAAGTTTTGATGCATAAAACTCATTAACCAGATTAAATCGCGACGTTAGAAATAAGTTCTAGGGGACGTGAACTTAGAGATTGTGCCTAGAAGGTATGATGGCTCTATTAAGATCGAGTCTTGCAGCGTAAGCATAGTGCGGTGAGAAGGATTGTACGACTGTTAGTAAGTAATTTCGAGGACGAAATTATTTTTAAGGAGGGTAGAACTGTAACATCCTAGATTAGTGGTTATGCATTCGTGCCTAATTCATGAGTTAGTAGGTTTTGCCAGTGTTGGAAGTGTATTAAGGGTTTTTAGAATTCTAGGATGGAAGAAGAAAGCTTTGGAAAATTATTGGTTTTTAAGTAAAAAGGGGAGCTAGGTAAATGAGGCTTTAAAAGAAACTCCGTGTGAAGCATGACACAAGGAACCATGTGGTAAAATGGCATGTTTTATGAATTATGAATGTGTTATGTGAGTTCTAGAAATAAGGAAATGTATGGAAATGTAAGGAAATATGGAAATGTAAGGAAATGTAAGGAAACGTATGGAAATGTAAGGAAATGTAAGAAAATGTATGGAAATGTAAGAAAATGTAAGGAAATGTATGGAAATGTAAGGAAATGTAAGGAAATGTATGGAAATGTAAGGAAATGTAAGGAAATGCCTTGTCTTGGAAATGTAAGGAAATGTAAGAAAATGTCTTGTCTTGGAAATGTAGGGAAATGTGTTGGAAATGTAAGGAAATGTCTTGTCTTGGAAATGTAGGGAAATGTGTTGGAAATGTAAGGAAATGTCTTGTCTTGGAAATGTGAGGAAATGTCCTGGAAATGTAAGGAAATGATGTGGAAATGATTCAAAAGAGGAAAGTAAACATTTCTGGAAACTTGGAAATGTAAGGAAATGTCAAGTTTAAAGAGGCGAACGAAAATTTTTGGAAACTTGGAAATGAAAGGAAATGTCAAGTTTTAAAGCTTAAAAAGAGGAAATAAAGGCAAGGTGGCCTTAAGAAAATTAGTAGGAAGAATTTGGCACACAAACAGGCTTGGAAAAGTGGCCTGGAAATGCCACTTAAGGCCCAGATAAGTGACGCCACCTGCATGAGTAAGTGGGCCTGAGTTCGAGTCACATGGGAAGCAAATAAAAGAAATTTTATTTTTGCTTCCAGAAGACTGAGGTGGACGGCACATGCTTCTAGAAAGGAGGTGTTATCTTTTCATAAATATTCGATTAAAAAGGTCATAAATAAAGGATTTTTAAATTGGATTATTTTGAAGAGATAAATGTTGGATTAAACTCTTTTATTTATGATAATTAAAGGATAAAGTTATCAGACAGAGGAGTGGCGGCCAAGTAAGGGACTTTGAATTATCTTTTATTTTAGGTGATAATTAAAAAGATAAATAAGGGATTATTCTTTAATTTTTAAATAAGGAGATAAGGAGGAAAATAAGGAAGAGTGGTGGCCAAGTAAGGGACTCTAGCCTAGTAGTTTCGGCTATAAAAGGAAAAGAGAGGCCAACCTTCATTCTTCCTTTTCTCTTTTGTTCATCTGCCGAAATTCTCTAGCAAAATTCTCTCTTCTCTGTTTTGCCAAACCAAAATACCTTGTGTTCTAGCCGAATCCTCTATCTTTATTCTTCCTTTTCTTTTCTTTCTAATCCCTCCAAAAGCCGAAAGTTGTGAGAGCATCATTTAGCCATAGCCGAATCTCTGAAAGTTGAAGTGAAGGTGCAATCGATTTCTTCAAATAAGGGTAAGATCAAAGTTTGATTTCCATTCTTTTATATTTTAGACTTATCGAAATTTAGGGACTAATTCCTATTATTGATCTTGGCCGAATCATGGAAGAAAAGTTTCGGGATTTATTAAGTGTCGACTACAAGGAAGGAGAAGTTCTTTTCCCAAAGGTACACCATAGGCCGCGTGCTCCCTAGTTATTCGGTGAATTTGGGATTTAAGAATCTAAGGTAAGTCATATTTAACATTCGGCTAAGGGTTATTTGTTGTGAATAAATGTTAGAAATTGATCTAACATGTAGTTATAGGGATTTCGACACAGGGATACAAAGATTTCGGGATTTGAAAATTTCAAGGTAAGTTTAAGAATACTAATCCTACTAGGATTTGGATTTATGGCCGAATGGCTTTTTATTAAAATAGTAAGTGAATAATCAAATGTAGGGATTAAGGATCTAAGCGGTAGATCAGATTTCGAGATCTCAAGGAATTTGCTAAGTGAATCAGGTGTGTACACCACACTACTTTGTAATATGAATTATGGTTGCATGTATTAAAATATGTGTTAATAGAAATATGAGCATGGCTAAAGTACCATGTTATGGTACTAAGTACTCAGGTACGTTTCCTACTTCTAGTAGGAATATGAAAAATGTTATTCGTAACATGAGAATATGATAAGAATGTGAACTCTGGTATATTATGCATATTTATATATATATGAGGCATATGGTTGTATATTGAAAGGGGAAGTGAAAAGTGGTGACTTAAGACCACAGTAATCTAAAAAGTGGTGACTTACGGACACAGTAATCTGAAAAGTGGTGATCTAAGACCATAGTAATCTAAAAAGTGGTGACCTAAGACCACAGATGCGGTGACTTAAACCCGCAATTTGGTGTGTAGCGGAAGGAGGGTCGACTTAGTAGTCCCCACGGTGTGTTTGGCAGGTACGGGGGTGTGTAGCGGATGGATAATTAGGTTCGAGTTTGGGAATGCATCATAACTTGTATTTTATGTTTGAATGTATTGTATGCCTGATTCTGTTACGATTTGGTGTCGCGTACACATTGAGTCTGTTTGACTCACCCCGTTGTGGGAAATATTTTTCAGGTGATGAGCAATAATGGACCGGGTCGGCAGGAGCTAAAGGTGGCCATGCATAGCAAGGAGAAATCTAAAGATTTGGACTTTTATTTTTACTAAGTACTTTAATTTTAAGTTTGGGAGTTGTTTGATGTAATAAGGCCATAAGGCCCAAGTTGGATTTCTCTATCTCTTATTTCTTTTTATTTTTAACTATTGTGTTTAAAAATTATTATTTATGGATTCAAGTAAATTTATTTTGAAATAAACCCTAAATGTTTATCACCTTAAATAAATGGATTTCAATGTAAGATAAATTGGTTTTCAATAAAAGCCCAACCCAAACAATATTTTTTTTTAAAAATTGCACAAATTTTCTCTAAGTAACAAAAGAATTTGAAACCGGTTTACTTGAGGAACATACCAAATCTGGTCAAAGCTCGTGGGCCGGGTTTAGGGTGTTTCAGGTTGGGGGTTTTACAGTTATTTTCTTTTCGATTTTTAAATACTTTCTTGTTTTTCTTCTTGAATTAGTTTTGATTCAAGGACTTGTTTGTTTCATTAAAGTATTTAGTTTATATTTTTCTTTGCATTTTTTATTTCGTTATTCCAATCGAGAGATTTGCTACTCCGTTTCCCATTCGATATTCAAGCTCCATTTGTTTCACTGAAAATGGCTTCCGAAAAATGATTTCTTGAAAATGACTTATTTTTCTGGAAAAGCTTATAATTTTGGGTGTTTGGATGAATCTATGTAAAATATTTTATGTTGTTTGAATGATTTCCTGGAAATATTTCATAAAAGTTGTTTCCAATGAAACAAACATACATTTGATATTTATGGTAAAGAGTTTAAAGGGAGTAGTGAATTGATTACAAAGTGATGTTAAAGTGAAATTATAATAAATAATGAATTTTCATGATGTTAATGATTAAATTATAAACTTTGTGAAATTTATAATTGAAACAAGAGAAGTGATATGAATGAAAATTTGTTATGTGAAATAAAATATTATAATGAATTATTTGATTAAAGTGTTTATATGGTGAAAAGTAAATTACATGGCAATAAGGACTAAATTGAAAATTGTACAAAAGTTTAAGTGCAAAACAATTTAATATGTGAATAAGGAAATTATGATGAAACTTTAATAAATGTGTTATGAGATGATGAAATATGCATAAAGTATTGTAAAACTGAAATTGTGAAAAAATATGGAATTTTTATGATGGTAATGACTAAATTGTTAAACTTGAGAAAATATGTGGATGAAAAAATAGAAGTGAAATACATAAAGATTTGATATGTGAAAAGGAAATTGAGATAAATTTTGCCCAAGCTTGGCCTGGATAAAAATAATAAAACCCGAGTCCGACCGGCCTGCCCATTTTATTTTTTTATATTATCTTTTATAAAAATATAATACATCAAAATTACTAAAAACATTAAAATAAATGTTCCCCAAAAAATTAAAAATAATTTTTTTTAAAAAATGTATGCTTAAATAACACTAAGATAGGTTCAACTTAACAAGCAAATGCCTCTAAAATGGTAACAAAAATAACAATAAAACAAGAGTTATACAATAATAACATATTAGTAGCAATAGAATAGTGAAATGATAGCAAAATTGTGAAAAAAAAACAATAAAAAAACAATGGAATAGTAAAAAAACAATAAAATAGTAAAAAAAATAATTTTGCATATTCGTGCCGGGCCAGGCTGGAGCCAAGGCCTGGCCCATTTTCTAAACGAGCCTTATTTTTACCCAAGCCCATTTTTTGGGACTGTACTTTTACCCAAACCCTCCCACTTTTTGGGACGGCTTTCGGGTCGAGCCGGGTGGCCCGATGCATGAGCAATTCTAGATGTTAAGGATTAAATTGTAAACTTTGTGAAATTTATAATAGAAACAAGAGAAGTGATATGCATGAAAATTTTTTATGTGAAATAAGATATTATAATGAATTATTTAATTAAAGTGCTTGTATGATGAAAAATAAATCACATGGCAATAGGGACTAAATTGAAAATGTACAAAAGTTTAAGTGTGAAACAATTTAATATGTGAATAAGGAAATTATGATAAAAGTTTAATGAATGTGCTATGAGATGATGAAATATGCATAAAGTATTGTAAAAGTGAAATTATGGAAAAATATGGAATTTTTATGATGATAAGGACTAAATTGTTAAACTTGAGAAAATATGTGGATGAAATAATGCAAGTGAAATACATAGAATTTTGATATGTGAAACAAAATATTGAGATAAATTATATGATCAAAGTGTAACAAGAAAGAAATTGATTTAATATGATTAATTAGTGAATATTGAACTTTAATGACAGAAAGGTGCTAAATTGAAAAGTTATGAAAGTTTATAAGAACATATTTGATAAGTGAAGAATGTAGTAGAAAATGTAACATCTTGGTGCTTTGACCCCATGTTCAGGTTAGGTATGGGGGTGTTACTGTGAACAGAGACTTATCAGTCTGGAAAATATCTTACGGAAATAATGGGGCAATTTTACGTTGATTGGAAAATACTTTACGTTGATCGCCTATTTTACATGAAACAAACATCGGAAAAGGCTGAAAATATTTTTCGTAAAATCTTTTACATTGAAACAAACGGAGCCTCAATCCATCATTATTCAAATCTCTTTTCTTCTTCGAATTGATCGTGTTTCTTACATGGTTTCTTCAATTGAAGTTGAGATTATGAATAACATGGGTGGCTAAATCCCTTAGGAAGATTAACGAATGGATAAGAATGTAATTAACAGAGGATTTGGAATTTCTTGAGATGGATTAGTTGATAAAAATTATGTGTTCTTAAACATGCAAGATAAAGTGTAACACCCCAAACCTGACCTATACGTTTCGACCAGATCCGGCATGTTACTGAACACATAACACTTTATTGCATTTTGAAAACACGAGTTAAATTAATTAAATTTGAATAAATGAGAGATATTTTTGAAAATAAACCTCTTTGTATTTTTATTAATAAATGTAAATAAACCTTGTGGTATATTCATAGGTTGCATAACATAGAAAACTCCTAAGTTGAATAAAAGCTAGGGGCCTTATTACATAACAGTTCCTCAAATAACAATAAAACAAACTTAAAGAAGTCCTAAAGAAAATATAATTTGTAGAAATAGAACTTGATGGCCCCTCGAGTGTGTCCCGGCTCCCATGTCCACGATCTACTGCTCATCTGGAGAGTAGAGAAAAAGGAAAGCGTGAGTCACCAAGACTCAGTGTATAAATCTCAAAGCACACAGCGACCTGAGCCCACAAACACATTATGGGCCCTGGCCCATAAGGCATCAGTCATAATCATACATCAATAAATGACCATCCAAGGGTTCCATCTTCTACACAGCAACCCGTACCAACCATCACACCGTGGGGATTTCTTCAATCAACCCTCTATCCATTACACACCATAACGACAGCCGAATTGCCTATTCCTGTTATTCAGGAATCATTAAACGTAGCTTAGCCACCGATCACTATGTGACCTTACAATTAAATTATGTGGGTTTTCTACCACCGATCACCAAGTGACCTATCATACACTTCCCCTTCATTATCATCATTCCCACCGCATGCATACATACATAAAGAAAACATCATGCAGACTTATATATTTTTTGATACACATAGGGAGTTCTATGTGTACGTACTTGGCATCCTTGCCTAACCCTTTTAGGGTTCCATTCGACTGTCTATACAGCCTCATTCCGGCTTTTTAGCCCATAACATTTAAAAATAGTCATACATACAGGTTTATTAGTAGTGTGTTAGAGATCTACACAGCTGATTATCGATGAAACGATGCTTTCTATATCGACACTATCCTTAGTCGACAGAACTTCTATCTGCCTAAGGTGTTGTTCAGAAGCTGGTCCACAACCAAGTGGCCAATCTCGAATGGCAGATACTGCTCTTTTCTTAAACTTAGGGATTTTCTCCTTTGCCTGATTCATATTTAATTCCATCACAAGTCCTTATCAGAACTACTATCGCAATATTTTATCGTTAATTATAACATTAAGATCTTGTATATAATGATGAAATCTAATAGAAATCTAGGAAAATCTTCTTACCTTAAAAATCCCAAAAGTGGAGACTAGCTATTTTCGGCTTTTAAATCTAATTGACCAAGCTTCCTTGAAATCCCAAATTGTCGCCCAACATAAAACCATTAAACTATTAGCTTTCGGCTTTTGCTTTTAAAAATCGGGAATGGATCATGAAAACTAATCAAAAATCAACACTTACCTTAGCATAGGAGATTCGGCTAGCACTAGAGAGAGGATTCAGCAATACCAATGGAAGATTTAAATGTCAGAAGTGTAGAACTAATTCTCAAATAGGATGAATAGAGGAAAAGACTATGGATGCTTCGGCTTTTTAGAGAAACCAGCACAAGGAGGAAAAAGTGGAGAAGAGTTTCGGCTTTTGAAAAAATTTGGAGAAAAGAAATTGGAGAGGGAGAGGCTAGGAAATTTCAGCACAATAGGGGAGGAATTTAGGGTTTTTAGTGTCAGAATCAAGGAGCTAGCCCCCCTATTTATAGATATTTTGGCACCTACTGCTAAAAATTGAAAACGCCCTTAAAATTCAAGCTAAGAGAGAGGGGAAATTCGGCACCCTCTTTACCATGCAGTAGCCAAATTTTACACTCCTCTAAGCGGTGGGTTTTCAGCCAACACTTCCCTTGAAGATAAGCTCCTAACTTTTCTCCTTTTTATCTACGACATTATCACTTATAAAATCCACATAATTTCTCCCATTTTGAGCCTTGTAGCCGTCCCCCTCTATTAACCGTAATGCCGAAATTTAACTCTCTTAAATTAAACGATTTGGGCCACATTAAACTTAATATTTGGGCCCTTAATTCCTTGTGTGTGGCGTCACCCTTATCTTCATTTAAAGTGCCAAAATTGGCCTAAAAATTGCGACCTAAAACTTGTTCTTTTTTAACTGTTAATGATGCCACCTTAAAATAGTTTAATTTGGGCCTTTGCCTAATTTTAAGCCCAAATTTAGACCCCTTTTACCTAAGTTAACATATTAAACATATTCCTATACTAAACACATAGACCCATTAATTCAGGATGTTACAGTTCTACCCCCTTAAAGAAATTTTGTCCTCGAAATTACCTGATCAGAAAAGATGAGGGTATTGCTGCCTCATTGCTTTCTCGGGTTCCCACGTAGCCTCCTCCGAATCATGATTCTGCCATAACACCTTAACCAATGGAACTGTTTTCCTTCGCAACACCTTAACATCACGATCCAGAATTTTCATCGGTTCCTCTTCGAAGGTTAGATCAGATCTTACCTCAGTTTCCTCCACAGGTACGATATAAGACGGATTCGAACGGTAACGTCTTAGCATTGAGACGTGAAATACATCGTGAATTTGACTTAACTACGGAGGTAACTCCAGCTGATAGGCTTCTGGTCCTACTCGCTTCAACACCCGATATGGTCCGATAAATCTAGGACTTAATTTACCCTTTTTACCAAACCGTAGTACCTTCTTCCACGGTGATACCTTTAGAACTACTTTATCACCCACTACAAACTCTATGTCCTTACGCTTTAAATCAGCATAGGACTTTTGTCTGTCTGACGCCTCCTTCAATCGAACCCGAATCAATTCAACCTTCTCTTCTATCTCGGTCACCAACTCCTGGATCCAAAATCCGACGTTCTCTTAATTCCGTCCAACAAGTAGGAGTACGACACCTCCGTCCGTACAGAGCTTCGTAGGGCACCATTTGAATACTTGACTGGTAACTTTTGTTGTAAGCAAATTCTGCTAACGGTAAGAACTCTTCCCAACTACCTTTAAATCAATGACACATCCTCTCAACATGTCCTCTAAGATCTGAATCACTCGCTAAGACTGTCCATTGGTCTGAGGATGAAACGTTGTACTGAAGTCCAACTTCGTACCTAGTGCTTGATGCAACGCCTTCCAAAATCGTGAGGTAAACCTAGGGTCCCTATCTGATATGATTGAAACCGGTACCCCATGCAACCTCACCACCTCCGCCATGTATAACTTACCTAACTTCTGCAAGGAATAGTCAATACGCACTGGTATGAAGTGTGCAAATTTTGTTAAATGATCAACCACTACCCAAATCGCATCTTTCTTAGTGGATGTGAGGGGAAGCCCACTAACAAAGTCCATGGTAATTCTTTCCCACTTCCATTGTGGAATCTTCACTGGTTGCAATAATCCTGATGGTAACTGATGTTCCGTCTTAACCTGTTGACAGGCCAAACACTTACCCACCAATTCAGTTACCTCTTACTTCAAACCCAGCCACCAGCACTGATCTCTCAAATCCCGAAACATCTTACTTCCTCCAGGGTGCATAGCGTATGCACTACCATGCGCTTCATTCAAAATCCTCCGCCTTAACTTCGGATCTTTTGGCATGCAAACCTTCCCTTGAAAGCATAACAATCCTTCCTCATTCATACTGAATTCTGCTGGCCCATCCTTTGAGATTAGCTGCAATTTCCCCTTTGGCAACTCATCGATGCATTTGCCTCTCCTTCACTTGACTAATCCAAGAAGGTTTCACTTGAAGTTCGGCTAATAAGCTTCCATCCTCATATAAACTAAGGTGAGCAAACATTTCTCTTAGGTTAGAGACTACTTTACGACTTAGAGCATCTGCTACTACATTAGCCTTACCTGGGTGATACTCGATCGAGCAATCGTAATCCTTTAGCAACTCGATCCACCTTCTCTGCCTTAGATTCAACTCTTTCTGAGTCAAAAGATACTTCAAGCTCTTATAATCTGTGTAAATGATAGATTTTTCCCCGTACAAATAATGCCTCCAAATTTTTAAGGCAAACACTATTGCCGCCAATTCCAAATCATGGGTGGGGTAATTCAATTCATGCGGTCTTAACTGCCGAGATGCATATGCAACCACCTTTCCATCTTGCATCAACACACACCCTAATCTCGCGTGTGACGCATCACAGTAAATTACAAACTCCTTCCCTGCCTCCGGCTGAGTCAACATCGGAGCCTCCGTCAGAAACCTCTTTAACTTTTCGAATCTCTCCTACTGCTTATTAGACCAAACACACGGAACTCCTTTCCGTAGCAACTTAGTCAACGGTGCCGCTACCGTAGAAAATCCTTCAACAAACCTTCGGTAGTACCCAGCTAAACCAAAAAAACTTCTAATCTCAGCCACAGACTTGGGTTGCTTCCAATCTAACATTGCTTCAATCTTTCGAGGGTCAACCTTAATCCTTTCTGCCGATATAACGTGTCCTAGAAACGTTACTTCCCTCAGCCAAAATTCACACTTACTGAATTTGGCATACAATTGCTTCTCCCTTAGAATCTGCAAAACTATTCACAGATGAGCATCATGCTCCTCCTCTGACTTCAAATAAACTAAGATATCATCGATAAACACCACAACACAGCGGTCTAAGTAGAGTTGGAACATTCAGTTTATCATGTCCATAAACGCTGCTGACGCGTTGGTCAATCCAAACGGTATCACCATAAACTTATAGTGACCGTAGCGAGTCCTAAAAGCTGTCTTATGTATATCCACCTCCTTGACCCTAAGCTGATGGTACCCCGACCTCAGATCTATCTTAGAAAAGATTGAGGCCCCCTTCAATTAATCGAACAAGTCATCGATCCTTGGTAACGGGTATTTGTTCTTGATTGTTAGCTTATTCAACTGGAGATAATCAATGCACATACGCATTGATCCATCCTTCTTCTTAACAAATAACACCGGCGCTCCCCAAGGCGACACATTCGGTCGAATAAATCCTCTATCTAGAAACTCCTGAATCTGTGCTTTCAACTCTACTAACTCTTTCGGCGCCATCCTATACGGGGCAATAAACACCGGCGCTGTTCCCAGAAGAAGATCGATACCAAACGCCACTTCACGATCTAGGGGTAATCCCAGAAGCTCTTCAGGGAAAACATCAGGAAATTCCTTTACCGTCCCGACGTCCCCAACATTCAGGTCCTTGGCTTCTAGACCCCGAACAAATAATAAAACTGCTTCACATCCTTTCCTCACCATCATTTTTGCTCTTAGGGCAGTCACTACATTCGACAAACAGTTCCCCGTTTCTCCTATCACCAACATTTCATCACCCTTGGGGGTTTTCAACACCATACGCTTGGCCACACAATCTAGATTAGCTTGATACTTCACAAGCCAATCCATGCCTAAAATTAAATCAAACTCCCCGAACGGTAATTCCATTAGATCCGTTCGAAAAACTATTCCCTGAACTTCTAGAGGTACTTCCCAATAGAGTTTATCCACTACTACAGATGGTCCTAACGGGCTAACTACAGTAATTGCCTTAGGGGTAATTTCAAATTCTAGCTTTAAAGTTCCAGATATGCTACTAGCTACATACGAATGCGTCGACCCGATGTTAATCAATGCAGTGTAAGGCAAGCCAAAAATTAAAAATGTATCGGTTATGACATCTGGTGCGTCAGCCTCCTCAAAACGTCTAACAGCATAGACCAGACCCGGATGTCTCGCCTCATTGTTTCTTGCCCCTTGACCTGGTGCTCCACGACCCTGACCGGCACCATTACCACCTCGGCCTGCACCACGACCTCTTTGTAGTTGCTGACCTCCTCTGCCAGGCTGAGCATTCCCTCGACCCATGGTCCCTTCACCATCCCGTTGCTGCGGACAGTTTCTAACTTGATGGTCCGTAGATCCACACCTAAAACACTTCCCACTGCCTGCCCAGCATTCACCACCATGAAATTTACCACATCTAGTACACTTAGGTGTTTGGTTAGTGGCAGCAGGTTTCTCTTCCCGTTTGGGTCCATCAGCCCTGGACCTTTTCTGAGTACGCCCGGTTGACGATCCAAAATTCCTCTTATTTCCACCTCTATCTCTATCTCGATTTAATTTCTCAGTCTGTTTTACCTCCTCGGCTATCTTAGCCTTTTCCACTAGGACAGCAAATTCCCTCTCCCACTGCGGGGCTATCATAACACGCAAGTCATCCCTCATGCCATCTTCGAACCTAACACAACGTTCATGCTGCGTGGCTACCATCCCACGAGCATAACGGCTAAGGCGTAAGAATTCAGCTTCATACACAGCCATTGACCTACTCCCTTACACTAGATTCAAAAATGCTCTGCGCTGCGCATCCACATAACTCGATCCAATGTACTTATTCTGGAATGCCGTTTTAAAGAGTTCCCAGGTGATACAGTCAGCCACTGTACCATCCTTAACCGTGAGCCACCATTGATAGGCTTCATCCTGCAGGAGAGATACAACTCCTTTCAACTTCTCCTCTTCCGTGAAATCCAAATCATCCATTATGCGTTCTACCACCTCCATCCAATACTCAGCTGAGCTTGGGGCTACACCAATAATTCCTCTAAACACTTCTGCCCCATTGGCCATAAGTCGCTCTGACACAGATTTCCGGGCTCCTGTGCCCATACCAGCCCCAGTAACCCTCTCTAAAACCCTTAACATTGCCTGAGATACCCCGTCATCTCCGACAGTCTGATCCTAAAATTCCTCCTCCGCGGCTGGCATCTCATTTCCAAGTGGGTGGATCGGGTGCCGGTAGACTCGAAGGCCATATCTTCATCTAAAATATTTTTTTATCAACTTTTTCAAATAGTACTAGACCCATTTCACAGCTCGAGTTTTGAACTGGCCTCTGATACCAAATTGTAACACCCTAAACCCAGCCCATACGTTTCGACCAGATTCAACATGTTATCGAACACATAACACTTTATCGCATTTTGAAAATACTGAGTTAAATAATTAAATTTGAATAAAGGAGAGATACTTTTGAAAAAAAAAACCTCTTTGTATTTTTATTAATAAATGTAAATAAACCTTGTGGTATATTCATAAGTTACATAACATAGAAAACTCCTAAGTTGAATAAAAGCTAGGGGCCTTATTACATAACTGTTCCTCAAATAACAATAAAACAAACTTAAAGAAGTCCTAAAGAAAATATAATTTGTAGAAATAGAACTTGATGGCCCCTCGAGTCTGTCCCGGCTCCCATGTCCACGTTCTACTGCTCATCTGGAGAGTAGAGAAAAAGGAAAGCGTAAGTCACCAAGACTCAGTGTATAAATCTCAAAGCACACAACGACCTGAGCCCACAAACACATTATGGGCCCTGGCCCATATGGCATCAGTCATAATCATACATCAATAAATGATTAATAACCCATCCCATCCTAGGGTTCCATCTTCTACACACCAACCCGTACCAACCATCACACCGTGGGGATTTCTTCAATCAACCCTCCATCCACTACACACCATCATGACAGCCAAACTGCCTATTCCTGTTATTCAGGAATCATTAAAAGTGGCTTAGCCACCGATCACTATGTGACCTTACAATTAAATTATGTGGGTTTTCTACCCCCAATCACCAAGTGACCTATCATACACTTCTCCTTCATTATCATCATTCCCACCCCATGCATACATACATAAAGAAAACATCATGCAGACTTATATATTTTTTGATACACATAGGGAGTTCTATGTTTACGTACCTGGCATCCTTGCCTAACCCTTTTAGGGTTCCATTCGACTGTCTATACAGCATCATTCCGGCTTTTTAGCCCATAACATTTAAAAATAATCATACATACAGGTTTATTAGTAGTGTGTTAGAGATCTACACACCTGATTATCGATAAAACGATGCTTTCTATATCGACACTATCCTTAGTCGACACAACTGCTATTTGCCAAAGGTGTTGTTCAGAAGTCGGTCCACAACCAAGTGGCCAATCTCGAATGGCAGATACTGCTATTTTCTTAAAGTTAGAGATTTTCTCCTTTGTCTGATCCATATTTAATTCCATCACAAGTCCTTATTAGAACTACTATCACAATATTTAATCGTTAATTATAACATTAAGATCTTGTATATAATGGTGAAATCTAATAGAAATCTAGTTCTTACCTTAAAAATCCTGAAAGTTGAGACTAACTATTTTCGGCTTTTAAATTTAATTGACCAAGCTTCCTTGAAATCCCGAATTGCCGCCCAACATAAAACCATTAAACTATTAGCTTTAAGCTTTTGCTTTTCAAAAATCGGGAATAGATCATGAAAACTAATCAAAAATCGACACTTACCTTAGCATAGGAGATTCGGCTAGCACTAGAGAGAGGATTCAGCAATACCAATGGAAGATTTAAATGCCGAAAGTGCAGAACTAATTCTCAAATAGGATGAATAGAAGAAAAGTCTATGGATGCTTCAGCTTTTTAGAGAAATCAGCACAAAGAGGAAAAAGTGGAGAAGAGTTTCGGCTTTTGAAGAAATTTGGAGAAAAGAAATTGGAGAGGGAGAGGCTGGGGAATTTCAGCACAATGGGGTAGGTATTTAGGGTTTTCAGTGTCAGAATCAAGGAGCTAGCCCCCCTATTTATAGATATTTCGGCACCTACTGCTAAAAACTAAAAACGCCCTTAAAATTCAAGCTAAAAGGGAGGGGAAATTTGGCACCCTCTTTACCATGCAGTAGCCGAATTTTACACTCCTCTAGGTGGTGGATTTTCGGCCAACACTTCCCTTGATGATAAGCTCCTAACTTTTCTCCTTCTTATCTATGTTATTATCACTTATAAAATCCACATAATTTCTCCTATTTTGAGCCTTGTAGCCGTCCACCTCTACTAACCCTAGTGTCGAAATTTAACTCTCTTAAATTAAAAGATTTGGGCCTCTTTAAACTTAATATTTGGGCCCTTAATTCCTTGTGTGTGGCGTCACCCTTATCTTCATTTAAAGTGCCAAAATTGGCCTAAACATGGGCTCCTTGCGATCCAAAACTTGTTCCTTTTTAATTGTTAATGATGCCACCTTAAAATAATTTAATATGGGCCATTGCCTAATTCTAAGCCCAAATTTAGACCCCTTTTACCTAAGTTAACATATTAAACATATTCCTATACTAAACACATAGACCCATTAATTCAGGATGTCACATAAAGTTATCATAGGGTAGACAATATCGAAAGATAAAGTTGAACCGAGTAAATCGTAATTTATCCTAGTTGAGAAACTAATGTCGAGAGATAAGCGAGTATCAACCAATCGATTAAGATAATAAGATTCGAAGGGTAATAATTTCTTAATGGATGACTAATCCACTCTAGTCCCCAATTCGAAGTTAGTTGCAAACCCTGAACTGGGTTAATCTTCCTAATTGGTTTATCAATTTAATTTATCTGTTTTTCTTTCTTTCTTTCTTTGTTTTTGTTAGTTACTTATTTTTAGTCCACTTAATCAATTTTATGATTCATCTTAATATAGGAATTAACTATTATTACTTAGACTTAACGTTGTAAAAAGTAATTTCATTATTTGTTCCATCCTCCTTTGGGTACAATCCTCAGAATAGTTTCAACATTTAATTGTACAACTATAATACAATTTGACCTGTGCACTTATGGATACCATTGTTCTCAATTCTTATATTTTTTGGGTGTTATATTTATTCTATAAATGATAACTCTTTTATGGGCTGCTACATACATAATTAGGGCTTAAATAATTTGTAATTAAGTTTCGACTCTTCGCCTATTAATTACAACATTATTTAATCATGAAGTCATTCCACTATAGTGCCATAAATGAACTCTCCCTTATTATATACCATTACGAAAGCTACTCATTAAGTGTTTGTAACACCTAGTATTGGCGGGTATTGAATTTGGCGAGTAAACTGAAGTAATCAAAGTGGCATAGTTGTTTCCTCCCAAATGATATTGTTGGCATAAAGAGTGGGTGCATAGTAAGCGCTAAAATATTATGTAAAGATTGTTTTTAGAATGTATTGAGTTGTACTAAAGAAGAGATTGGTAAGAGTATTGAGAACATTGGGAGTTAGGGTAATTGTTGATGGTATTGTACGTCCAGTTCATTCAGTTACGACCTAAATGAATTGGTTGGGAACTAAATATAAAAATATTGGATTTATGTAGTTGTAAACCATTTATAAAGGTTGTGAGGATTTGTGACATGTGTTAGGTTCCAATAAGAGATTAGGTTACATATATTGATATTCAGGTCTAAAAGGAAGGAGTTTTTCCTTCTTCCTGCTTCAAGAAGTATTGTTATTGAGTCTTAAAGAAATTTTTATATTTCCTTTCCATTCAAGCTGGAGTTGTAGATCTGGGTCCTTACCAGTAATTACTCCATTTCAAGTAAGATTTATGCTTCTGCATGCTAAGCTAAGAAAGAACAAGTCTTTTAGATCTGGTAGGTCAATAAGATAAAGATATAAGGTATTGCTTGGGGATTTTCAATGCTAGAAATAATGGAAAAAGGGGTATATGAATAGATATTGATGGATTTCTATGTTCTATAGCAGTGGCTGCTACTGATATCGTGATGGAAGAATGGATCTAGAGTTTTTTACTACAGTAATTGAGAATCATGTGAGTCTCTATACTGACTCTTGAATGTATATTGTTAATACAATTTATGTCTATGGTAATCGTTCGAACTATGAAATAGAAACGATAAGTGTATAGTCTAAGTTCTTGTTGGGGTTTGGATGTATAGTTCATATGAATTTGACAAGTTATGTGAAGTTTGAGTTGTACAACGCATCTGAAATGCATGTGATGAAGTGTATGATTAGTGACTTAAAGTGTTGAGTCTTAAAACAATGTTAGTGCATGAAGAGTCTGTCAAGTAAGCCTATGTCTATTGACTGCAGTGGAGTCTAAAAGGGTCTATTAGGACTAAAAACACGATCTCTGATATGAATGATCGCTGAAATCAGAGATTTAAAATTTATAAAAGAATGATCGAACCTAGAAACTAACTCTGACAATGATTTAAGGCAAGTACACCTATCGAACAGTAGTATAGCTTAGGTAAGACCGGATTATCGAACCCAAAGGAACTAAAAGTACTAATACTAACTTTCTTTTTATTATTTAGCCTAAAATAAAGTGAAGTTGTTTAATCTAAAATTTACGGATAACTAAGCTAAAGACACAAAGACAAAAAGAACAAATTGGGGAAATAACTTTTAGTAAAAACTCAATTGATCGAGACGATACCCTCAGGAAGAATCCACCTAGAGTTCACTTGTTATTAAACCCTGAACTATATAATTTGTTTACTTAGTTTGATCCGTAAGACTGCCTAACGTATATTAAACCCTCTATCGAGGCGAATAACGTCTAACCCTAGGTTAATTAGTGGAACTCTCGTTCTCTTATAATAACCACCTAGAATAGCAGTAAATCAATCTATGGACTCCCATATTAGGCTTCACCCTAATCCGGCAAAATCTCGTCACCCTATCTCTAGGGGTGCGATCAACTCCGCTTAATTATGCTAGATCTACTCTTAAGCAGTGTCTATTCCTCCTCAACCTAAGCACATCAAATTTAGATTAAGCATGCATAATTAAGAACAAACTAAGTATTTATCATATAATTTAGAAAATAATAACAAGATCCATCATAGGTTTCATCCCCTTCAGGTATCTGAACGGTTTAGTTCATATCAAAATAAGAAAACATCTCAAGAGAAAAGATAAAACAAAACATAAGAAATCCCTAAAATTCCCTGAAGGAATTGAAGGAGAAATCTGCCGTCTTGAGTAGATCTTCGGCTTCGTGAGATGGATCAACTGGCTTCCTTCGAGTGATTCCCACAACTCTGACCTTTTCGGCTTGGCTCCTTGGCTTAGCTAACCCCCCCTACTACGGTAGCACTTAGGGGGTTTATATAAGCTTTCAAAATAAGTTTCTTTCTCCCTAAGTATCCAAATTCGAGTGAAATTGCTCTTTCCAGCGACAAGGACACGACCATGGCACACGCCCGTGTGGATCGTGGCCAGGCCGTGCTCGGACTTCTTTAATGAGGTACGATCGTGTGAATCGGGAGAAGGCCGTGTTTTAGATGATTGGAGTGGCACGGCCGTGTGATCTTTTGGCCAGGCCGTGTGGATTTCGTGATATGACCCATTTACTCTGTTTTGGGCCCGTTTTTGTTCTTTTTATCCACAGGTGCTTTCGTGGGTATAAGACATGAAAAGAAAGGATTAAGAGCACCTTTTTATATGAATATAGGGATAAATAATCCAAAAGCATACTAAATGTGGGATTAAAATATGTTACTTTTACGGTTTGTCAAATACCCCCACACTTAAGCTTTTGCTTGTCCTCAAGCAAAATTTTCAACTTACAATTAAAATGAACTTTCCATAATTCACAATTCCTATTAACAATGCCTTATCATAATTCATAGATAATTTATACATGGATAATTCAACTCAAAGAGTCCTAAAGATTCAAACAAGATAAGTCATGAAGTTTTAACTTGAAAATATAGGTGTCTCCCCTTATCTAAATAGATACTTTTAATTCAAAACCTACAAAGATCCTCACAAAGATTCACTCAAATCACTCAAAAAGTGTTTAAGGTTCAAAATTAGAAGATCACTCATAAGTCGAACATGAAAAGTTAATCCCATAGGCTTGCCTGAAAATCAAATCTCCACCACTGTAAAATATGATGATAAACAGATCAAAAGGTCTTTAACAGGGTTGTAACAGGGCTAGGGTTAAAGGTATGAATATAGGCTGAATTAGAGGGTTAGGATCGAGATTGAATTGACAAGTTACCTATGTAGAAAAGTAAACTGATCTAAGATAATTTACATTAATTGAAAATTTATAATACTAATAATACGAGTTTTTTTTTTATAATGTGACTTTAACTGTATAAGCTCACTATTCATAATACTAATACTGAATATACTTTGATTTTTGAATTTTTTTATGAACAATCTTAAGTAATAAAAGCTAAATTTAACTACTGAAATAATATAATTAGATAGCTAATCAAATCAAATCTCGATATAAGGGTAGTTAAAAAGGAATGGTGATAACAAGTACAAAAGGTTTTGGGTTAATATTAGTGGGTTAGTCAATAAAAAGGGTTGTTAGGCTCAACGGGGTTCACTAAGGGTTAATTATGGAGGTAGGCTTTTTAGTGGAGTGAGTGGGTTAAATCCTAGGTGCCTTTATCATCTCGGTACATCAAATTATAACTGTGGTCTTGACATGTATAATCAAGGCAAGTTCTAGAATAACAGTTCAATGTTGACACACTCATAATCAATAAAGTGAGCATGAAAAAGAATATATGCTCTATAAGGCTCAAAATCTCACACAAATTATGGGTGTTTTTGACATCAACCTTATGGATTTTAAATTTCAAGTAATATTCAAATTCAGGTTAACAACCTAAAAATTTTAAATTTTGAAAATTAGACTTATCATGCTTGATTCCCTAGTATTCTTCAATTTTAATCATCAATGCACAATTATCAATGACTTACCCAAAAAACATGTCAATAAAGACCATAAATCATTAGACATTTCATCCTAATTAGTAATATGAGGAAATTACTTTAGAATAAGACTAAATTCAGGGTTTTGAGAATAATGAAAAAAAGTTAGGTACTTTTATCCTCAGGGATTGAGAATCATGCAAAAAGTTAGGCATTTTCTCAAAATAACTATTCACCCCCCACACTTAAGATGTACATTGCCCTCAATGTACAAAGATAGATAATAGCATTTAAGGGATAAATCAAAAGAGAAGGGGAAAGAATACTCCCTGAATTTTGGATGGTTTCTCGGAGGAGTGGTTGCTGCTTCCGAGCTCTGCGTTTAGATGAAAAAATTGGGAGCTCGTAGAGAATTAGCCAGGAATTATTGAGACACAATTAAAAAAAACTAAATATATAATTAAAGAAAAGCAAGCTAAAGGGAAGGAGACTAAGAAGGAAAATAAAAGTAAAAGAAAATACTAATGGACTGGGAAGTCCTTATTGATGGGTGTCATTTCTAAGGCTGTGGTTATCGAGGTGGTCGTGGTGTGATTCCCAAGTAGCCTGTAGAACCTAACACGAAGAAACTAAATAAAAATCAACTAATTTAAGCATTAAAAAAGTAAAAATAAGGAAATTGAAGCAAAAGAGAAAAGAAAAATAGAAACTAAATGGTCTCAAAGACCCTTGGCTTGTTGTTTGGATGAAGCTACCGGCATGAACTCATGTAGATCGTTCTCTTTTAAGGAGTTTGGCCTTTTACGCTTCTTTATCATGGTTTCGGTGTGGCGCCAAAGTTTTTGAGACTGTTGCTCGACAAGTTAGTAACCTTGCATGGTCGTGGGACACGGGCGTGTTCTGCCCGTGGTATGTAAGTCAGAAGCTTAACACGGCTATCAGGCACGGCTGTGTTTGTCCCCTGCTTAACAAGTCAGTAAGCTCACACGAGAGGTTGGCATGGGCGTGGTCTAGTATCGCAGCCCGTGTTGGGGAAAATCATTCGTCCCTATTTGTGCACGGCTATTGGCACGTCCGTGGTTCGTCCCCTGTCTTCCACACGGTCATGGGCACGCCCGTGTTCAAAGCCGTGTGGTTTAAGACCTGTGCTTTTATTAGACTGATTCAGTATGGACCTAGATGCTGAATAGGAATAAGAATAAAATTTTAGTGAATTAGTGCTCCGGTTGCCTCCTGAGAAGCGCTTGTTTATAGTCTTAAGCTAGACTTTCACTATTTTCGGTTCTAAAAGAAGGTTCATGAAGCAGAAGCTCCTCTCTCATATCTCTAAAATTGTCACCATTATAAATTTTAAGTCGGTGATCATTTACCTTAAATGTGCCCTTAGTGGGGTGAGTTACCTCAATTGTGTCGTATGAAAAAATTGTTTTGATCATGAATGGGCCTGACCATCTTAATTTCAGCTTCCCAGGAAATAATTTAAGCCTTGAGTTGTATAGTAGGACCAAGTCCCCTACTTCGAATTGTTTTGATCTCTTGAGGCGAGCATCATGGCGTCGCTTTGTTGCCTCCTTGTATAATTTTGAATTCTCGTAGGCTTCAGTTCTCTATTCATCTAACTCGTTCATTTGCATCATTCTTTTCTTTTCTACGACTTTAAGGTCAAAATTCAAAAACCTTATTGCCCAGAAAGGTTTGTGTTCTAACTCGAATGGTAGATGACAGCTCTTCCCGTACACAAGTTTGTATGGGGATGTCCCTAGAGGTGTTTTAAATGCTGTTCTATATGCCCATAATGTAACACCCCAAACCCGACCCATACGTTTCGACCAGATCTGGTATGCTACGGGTTGTACATTGAAAACTTTTGCTTTGTTGGTTTCAGAAATCGTAAGTTAATTAGACAATATTTGAATAAATAGATGACTTTTTGAAAATAAAACCTTGTATTATTATTATTTTGAATAATTAAACCTTTGACAAAAATTCATAAGTTGCAAATATTAAAAACTAAGCAGTGAAATATAAACTATGGGGCCTTGTTACATAAAATTAAAACTTAAAGAAAAGCCGAAATAATCTATAAAAATAAAAACTTGATGGCCCCTCGAGTCCGTCTCAGCTCCCATGTCCACGATCTACTGCTCATTTGAAAGAGTGGAGAAAAATGAAAAGGTGAGTCACCAAGACTCAGTGTATAAATCCCAGACACACTGACCTAAGGCCCACAAACACATTATGAGCCCTGGCCCATACATAAAGGCAACAATCATAATTACATGAAAATAATGAATGATGAATAGCACAACTCATCCTAGAATTCTATCCTCTACACACCAACCCGAGCCAACCATCACACCTTGGGGATTTCTACAATCAACCCTCCATCCGCTACACACTATAACGACAGCCGTACTGCCTATTCCTATTAATCAGGAATCATTAAACGTGGCATAGCCACTGATCACTGTGTGACCTCATAATATAACGTGGCAGAGCAACTGATCACTATTGTGACCTCATAATATAACGTGGCAGAGCCACCGATCACTATATGACCTAACATTTGAATTTGTGGTTTAACCACCGATCACCAAGTGACCTATCGTGCACTTCCCCTTCATTATCATAGTCCTACCCCATGCATACACACATAAGGAAAACATCACACATGCTTTCATATATATTTCGATACACATAGAGATTTCTATGATTACGTATCGGGCATCCTTGCCTAACCCCTGTTAGGGTTTCATTCGACTGTCTACACAGCCTCTTTCTGGCTTTTTAGCCCATAACGTATATATATAGACATACATACAGGTTTAATAGTGTGTTAGAGATCTACACACCTGATTATTGTTAGAACAAGACTTTCTATGTCGACATTATCCGCAGTCAACACAGCTGCTATCTGCCCAATGTGTTGTTCAGAGGCTGGTAATGAAACATTAGGTTAAGGCACGCCTAACGAAGAGAAAATGGTTGATCATCTTAAGGAGAATTGAAATCCTTACCTTGAAATCTCGAAAAGTGATATGAGATTCAGGGGCTAGTGTTTCCGGCTTTTAGATCTAAGAGATCTACTTCAATTCCCGAATGTCGTCCAACAAGGGAATACATAAAACCATTAAACCATTAGCTTTTTGGCTTTGTCTTCCAAAACCCGAAACAGAAAGTGAAGAGATAGGAAAATCGGCACTTACCTTAACACAAAGATTTCGACTACCCCTTAGAGATTTCGGCTTTTGAGAAGATCAGAAGAAAAGATGATAGAATGAAGTCCATGTAGATTCGGCTTTAGTGAAGAAATCGGCAAAAGGGAATAGGGAGTATTCAGCTATGGAGATGAGAAGAGAGTTTAGGGTTTCGACTTTTGAAAGGAAAGATGTTGAGAAAAATTGGGAATTTTTGGCTTTTGAAGAAAACAAAAGAAAAGAAATTGCTGAGAATGATTGAGAGTTTCGGCACAGAGAATAAAGAAAAGAATAGGGTTCAAATGCCGGAATTGAAGAGATACCCCCTATTTATAGAGAATTTCGGCACTTACCTATCAAAAACAGAAAGTGCCCTTCCTGCTAACTAACAACTAACCAAACAATAGGGGAAATTTTGGCACCCCCCCAAGAGATGGAAATTCGGCCAACACTGCACTCAGCAGATAAATCCTATCTTCTCTCTTCTATCTTAATCTATTCACTCATCCTTACGTGACATGGATAACATCACCTCTTCCTTCCTTTATCTGCCATATTATCAGCCATATTATCCTCATTATCCAAACAAATAAATCCTATTTTAAAGCATCCTAGCCGATTCCAACTTTGCTCATTTAAATGTCGAAAATTAACTAACTTTAATTAAAATAATTGGGCTTCATGCGACTCGAACTTGAGCCCCCTCAGTTAACGCCACTTCCCTGCTCTTTAAGTGGCGCCACTTTGCCACTGGGCTACAAGCCCATTTGTGTCTTAAAACACAGATAACATCTCTTAAGCCCTATCCTGACAGGCTTTCCACTAGAGTGTCCAAACAAAAAATTTGATTAAGGCCTCGGCCCAATCCTGAGCCCAATCTGGACCCCTAACACTCACATTAAACATAACCACACATTAAACGCAAAGGCCCATTAATTCAGGATGTTACACATAAAGCATCATCTACTTTTATTGCCCAATCTTTTCTATTTGATTCAACCGTTTTTTCTAGGATGCGCTTAAGTTCTCGGCTTGCTACTTCAACTTGCCCACTGGTTTGAGGGTGATATGGGGTGGTTGTCCTGTGGTATACTCCATCTTTCTTTAAAACTTTTTCAAATTGAGTATTACAGAAATGAGTACCCCTATCACTAATGATGGCTCTAGGTGTCCTAAATCAGGAAAATAGTTTCTTGAGAAATTTAATTACTACCCTAGCATCATTGGTAGGTAAAGCTTCTGCTTCTACCCATTTTGACATGTAATCAACTGCCACTAGGATGTGCTTGTTTCCAAACGAACTAGGGAATGGTCCCATAAAATCAATACCCCATACATCAAATATTTCACATGACAACATATATGTTTGAGGCATTTCATCACGTTTAGAAATATTACCTGTTCTTTGGCATTTATCACACGAGGTAACATACCTATTGGCGTCTTTAAATAGAGTGGGCCAATAAAAACCTGATTCGAGTATTTTGTGTGCCGTCTTAATACCACTGTAGTGTCCTCCTGAAGGTCCTGAATGGTAATGTTCCAGGATTTTGCTTGCTTTTGCATTTGTAACGCATCTTCGAATTACCTGGTCTGCGCATATGCGAAAAAGAAAGGGATCTTCCCAAAAATAATTTTTCACATTAGCAAAGAATCGCTTCTTTTGGTGATGTGTTAATCTTTTTGGCAAGATGTTAGCTGCTAAATAATTCGCAATATTTGCAAACCATGGTACCTCAAAATGTGTTATAGAAAAGAGTTGTTTTTCGGGAAACGTGTAACACCCCAAACCTGGCCCATGCGGTATGACCGTATCTGACACGTCACATGAAGAAAGCGTAAAACATCGTGTGCTTTTTACTAAAATAGTCGTTACTTGGTTGTGTTTAAATAAACAAGTTTTGTATATAAATATTTGATAAAATACAACTATTTTTGAATGGTTGATTGATGAGTCGAAAATCAAGGTAATGAACTTTTAAAACCATGATTTTTGAAAATGACATTGAAATTTTGAAAGAGAATCCGAGTTAAATTATTTGTACATATTTATTTTGAAAACCGTTTATTAATCAATTTTTGGAAAATCTTTATTTATAATTTTAGAAAATCCCCATTCAAAACCATTTAAGAAAAATAATAAAAACATCCCAAACGTAAAGCAAAATAAAAATAGTCCAGAGGCCTTATTTCAACTTTAAAACCCGAAATAGTAAAGGTAACGAAATAATACGGAAAAGTAGTTTACTAATGTTTGCAAACATTATTTATGAAGTATGGCCTCTACCAAGTCATCCATGGCCCTAGGTCTTCGTCACTGAGCGTTATCTATAAGGATTAAGAAAAGAAAGGGGGGTGAGTTCAAGAACTCAGTGCGTAATCCCCTTACCGTCATCCACTGGGCCTTACATAACAGGATATATGTATATATATATACATATATGTGCAATGTATGCAACCCAACCCATCCAACCAACACACCCCCGTACCATCCAATCACACCTGTGGGGATCAAGTCAACCCACCCTGCCAATCACACCAAATGCAGGCAAGATGCCATTTAATTCGCAGGCAAGATGCCATTTAATATTTGTGGCCGAGCCACCAGAATAACAGAATATACGTTGTATAGCCACTATCGACGGTAATATAATCGGCACACAGCCTTGGGTAAATTTGATCGACACAAAGTCATTGATTCATATGTCAGGCACATAGCCATTATCAAAATTTGTGGCAGAGCCACCAGGCTACACTTCTCTTCAACATTTTTTTCCCATCCCATGCAATATGTAACATGCAACATACATAATAAAGAATAATATCTGCAAATATTAACAATAACCATTAATCCAATGATTGATTAAAGTAAATCGACCAATTATAGAACTTTGTAATTCGGCCCACTAAGGCATTCTAGCAAATCGGCCCTTTAGGGGCATTTCCGTAATTCGACACATAGGAGCATTTTTGTAATTCGGCCCATAGGGGCATTTTCATAATTCAGCCCATAAGGGATTTTTGTAATTCGATAATCTCGTAACCCAAGGGCATTTCAGTAATTTACCCTCTAAGGGTATTTTGGCAATTTCACAACCCCGGACTTAACTACTAATTTGGGGCATAAAAATTGAAACTGTCCATCTGCGTCATACTGACTAAATTGACTATAACTCGAGTTAGGAAACTCTAAATTTAGATCTGTAAATTTTTGTTGAAACTAGACTCATATATCTTCTTACTATAATTTTTCCAGAATTTTTTACTCACCCATTTAATTTTATTCATTAAAGTTTCCCTTATTTCGCTGACCCACGATTCTGACCTCTCTTACCCTAAACTTAAATATCTCACTGTACAGTTTTCATACATTGCTCCTACTTGTTTATATCGAAAATAGGGTCACTAAGGAATCTATACATATAAATTATAACTCCTAATTCTCTTTGTATAATTTTAAACAATTTTTCTAAGACAAAACAGGGAACCACGAAGTCATTCAGCACCAATCTCAGTAAAATTAAAATATCTCAGAATATAAAATTCCTCTTCCTCCTCTGTTTCTTTCATATAAAAATAGACACAGTAAGATTTTCTAATTCCCTTTCTCCTATTGTTCGTGATTTTTTAAAATCGCGTCACTGTTGCTGACCAAACTGTTTCATTACAAAATATGGTTACCACTACGAATATACGCACGCCCGAGTGGTCACGGATGTCGGTTTTCGTATTTCGGTATTTAGACCAAATCATAGGACATTTCATGCAACATTCAAGAGGTATGAGATTACACACCATTTCAAACATGTATTCAGAAGGGTACGTGATTACACACCTGATTTTGGATTTCCTAAAGAATCACTCTTCGTTGACCCACAATCGCGATCCTTCTCTACTAGGTTCTAAAATCTGGCCTTGCACCTTGGCTATTGCAACGAGTTCCTAAAGTAAATAAGTGATGTACCAAAGGGTTTAGCCTTCATCCAATATTCGTCCCTTCCACAAGAGCAGGAAGTTGATATCTTCACCACAAAATAGAATCACATGATCGGTGCAAAACATCAAAATAAATAGTAACATCTTACCACCAATATTCGGCCTAATCACCCACTTATCGATCAACTTTCGAAACCAAGGTTATGAGAATGATAAGTAGAAACAAAGGACGGCTTGATTCAGCCCTTATCAAAAGAGAACAAGAGGAGTTTAAAATAAGAACAAGTGACTAAGTTCGGCTTAGCCAAGAGATGAAAGTTTCGGCAACAAAGGAAGAATGAACAAAAATGGATTGAGGGTTACGGCACAACAAGGGAACAAGATGAACAATGCTAGAGTTTTAGGCCAAAACAAGAGAAAATGAGGTGAACAAATGGTTTTAAAATTTCAGTCAGCAAAGAGAAAGAATTGGAAAAGAAACACTAGAAATGCTTAAAGAAACAAACCTTACAAACACCAAACTTTTCCCAAAAGAGTATAGGAAATTCGGCTACCAAGTTTTCCCCTAACAAAACCATGTATCATCTTTACAAAAAGATGAGTGTTGACCCAAAATGCTTTCCAAAACATCCTCCACATAATAGGCCAACATGTTCCCTTCTCTTACCATTTTTCCTTCATTTCTTTCCCTCTTTTTCCCTAGTCTTCCCCCTTACCATATTCCTTAGCCATCTTTCCAAAATTTAAAAAGTCTTCCTTTCCTTATTAAAGCCTTGACCGACACATACCTTATAGTACAAAAATTTAATCCAAAATATTTGCACTAGGTGGAATTCGAACCTGAAACCATTAGTACACTCCACACGCCACTTTCCACCTTTACCAATAGACTCCTTGTGCTAGCAAAATGCACACTTATTTCCTTAAGTCTTAAAGCCACTCACCTTCTCTCCTTAAAGTGCTTAAACACGAAAATTTACCTATAGTCTAACTTGAACCTGGAACTTCCTAGAAACCTCGTAACTTTCCAAAATCACCTTACTACTAAGTCTAACTTGAAATAATGCCGTTCTCAAATTCCCATAAGTTTTAAAACGCTTCTACGCTCAAGGTCCAATGGGCCCAATCCTACTAGGCCCAATTTTGGGTCGTTACAAAACGAATCGTTTATCTTATTCTCATTGAGTGCTTTGGTATGTGGATTTTCAAGTCTGGAGAGGTGATCTGCGGCAAGATTCTCAGCTCCCTTCTTATCTTGTATTTCTAAGTCAAATTCCTGTAAGAGTAGAATCCATTGTATGAGTCTAGGTTTTGCATCAGGTTTGTTTAAAAGATAACAAAGAGTTGAATGGTTAGTATAGACGACAACTTTAGACAATATTAGATACTGCCTAAATTTATCAAAAGCAAAAACTACAGCTAGCAATTCTTTCTCTGTGGTAGTATAGTTATCTTGTAATGGTGTTAATGTTCTGCTAGCCTAGTAAATTGGCTGAAAGTGCTTGTCTCTTTGTTGTCCCAAATCTGCACCTACTGCAAAATCGCTTGCATCACACATGAGTTCAGAGGGTAAGTTCCAATCAGGTGCGATTATAATTGGAGCATTTATTAATTTATCCTTAAGGACATTAAATGCATCTAAACATTCCTGATTGAAATTGAAAGGGACATCTTTTTCTAGTAATTTTGTCAAAGGCTTAGCTATTTTAGAAAAATCTTTAATAAATCTTCTATAGAACCCTGCATGTCCTAAAAAGCTTCTAATAGCCTTAACTGAACTTGGGGGAGGTAATTTTTCTATGGTTTCAACCTTTGCTTTATCTACCTCAATCCCCTTACTGGAAATTCTATGTCCTAATGCAATCCCATCTCTAACCATAAAGTGACATTTTCCCCAATTTAAAACAAGGTTTGTTTCCTCACATCTCATTAGAATTCGTTTTAAATTTTTAAGGCAAAGATGGAAAGAATTACCGAATACTGAGAAATCATCCATAAATACCTCCATGATGTCTTCCATGAGTTCGTCAAAGATTGCCAACATGCATCGCTAAAAAGTAGCAGGAGCATTACATAATGCAAAAGGCATTCTACGATAAGTAACTGTAACAGACCAATTTTGACCCAAATCAGAACGGTGGTTTCGGGACCACGAATCCGAGCCTGAGAAATATTTTAATATTATATTTTGTGTTTGTTATATGTGATTTAGTGAGTGTGACAGTTTCGTAGAAAAATTTAGTCGTTTAAGTGCTCAATTGATTGTGACTTTTTAAGTGGGTGTACCAAAAGGGCAATTAGCCCATTAACCATATTAAGGGACGGCAATGGGCCTTTATAAGTCCAAATTATATGTTAATTTAGTTTATTATATAGTTATATTAATGTGTTAAAATAATGTTAATAATATGTGTTTGTTTTATCATTAAATAATAAAAACAAGTGGGGAGAAAGAGAACATACCTTGTTCTCTTCTTCTTGGCCGAATGTAGAAAGTAGAGACTCCATTGTTGAAGCTTGATTTTCGGCAAGATAAGAGAGCTTGATTGAGGTATGGTTCGGTTTTTGGTTTTGATAATTTTTACGTTTTTGAGATCGTTGCTTCGTATATTATCCGACCCATGTCTAAATTTTTGAAAATACCATGTATATAAGATTCGACCATTAACATGTTTAGATAGTTTTGATGTTTAATGGTTCTAGATTAAAGGTATGTTAAGGATTTACAAGTTTTGTATTGGAGTTTTTGGTGATTTTGAGTATATAGGGCTAAATTGAAAAGAATAAATTTGTGAAAAATTAAAATGTTAAATAGATGAAATGCATGGACACCCATGGTTATGGGGAAGATTCGGCCTAGCCATGGTGTTAGAAAATTTTGCATATTTTGAGTTTTGTGTAAATTGGATCAATTTGTAAAAAAGGGAAACATTAGGGGTAAAATAGTAAATTGCCCATTTGTGTGTTTTGGGACTAAATTGAGATGAAATGCGATTAAATGAGCTAAATTCTAATGTGTTTTAGATCAAGAGCAAAGAAAAATGGAATTAGACCGGGAGAAGACGAAGGTTCTCGAATAGCCGATTCGCACGGACTATCGACAACCGAGGTAAGTCCTTTAGCTAAAATATGTCAATAAATTAATTATGAACTTAGTGAATGATGAATTGTGGAAATTTAGATTATAAATTCATGATATAGCCGAATGTGAATATATAGTATTGAAGTGAATTTATTTTGGCTAATGCAAGGTGAATAAGTAAGTTCTTGAGCTACCTTATGTTTAAAGTTTATTTACAAATCTAATGAATGATAAAATTTGTATAAGTTTGGTGTAAAACCATGAGTTGGCCGAATGTGATGATGATGGATTGGATTGATTTCAAATATTTTCAATGCAATGTGAATAAATGCATATGGTTCGATATGTGATAGTGAAATGTGAAAAGCATGTAAAACTATTCTGACATTCGGGCTTCGAGCCTAGCAGGCCTCGTGCCGATGACATAATCGGGCTTTATGCCTAGCAGGCCTTGTGCCGGTGTTATTTATCGGGCTTTACGCCTAGTAGGCCTTGTGCCGGTGTTACTTTTCAGGCTTTTACGCCTAGTAGGCTTGATGCCGGTGATGTATTTTACAAAAGAGAAATTGAATCTTTGTTCCAGACAATTTAAAGCTATTTTATTGAGTATACGGTTCAGGTAAGCATGTAAGGTATGCTATGTTTAATATTACTAGGGTCAAATTAATATTATGAGAATTGTGTTATATGTGTTCGAAGTTAATATTGATGGATGTAATATGATGGAATTCGAGCTTAGAATGTGCTATTATGGAACAATTGGTTTTCAAGTATAAATGTTAAGAAAGGAGATTTTCATGCGATATGCTTATATGAACTACAAAGAAATGTAGGTTGAAGGAAATGATTCCTAATTTACTTGGGTTAATGAATTACTAGTATCTGGCTTTGTATAAATAATTTACTTAATTGCCTATGTGAAATGCCATAAGTTGATTGCTTTCATTTCGTAAATAATTAAATGTTTTATTATCATGATTTAGGACTTACTAAGCTAGTAAGCTTAATTATGTGAAATGTTCTCCTTTGTTTTATAGATTTTGGTCACGTTATGGCACGTGAAGGATTTTCAAGAAGTCAACCACACTATCGCCTTCCTTTGGTATTTTGAATTTTGGTTACGAATTAGAAGGCATGTATCGGCTAGATGAAGTTTTAGAAACATACGATGTTTGACCTTGTACATGAATATAGCCATGCGAAAATGGCTATTTCCTTTGGTTGTGTGTCGTTATATGTTCAAATTTTATAACTTGCTCGTTCATAAATGTATGTTTTAAATTTGATCATGGCCTAAATTACATATGGGATTGTTTTTTTTTTTTTTTTTGTATATATATATATGTATGGTTAAGGCATAGAGTTTAAATAAAATTGAGTAAGGAAGTTATAAACTAGTTAATCTTATTTTCGAAATAAAAAGAATTCGAGTTGACAGCAGTGATGTGATTTTGAAAAATCACCAAAAATTGGATAAGTTGAGTTAGAAGGTGAATGAGGTATAAAATCAAAGCTTAATGGGTCTATTTTGATATGAAAGAAACAGAGTAGGCAAAAGAGTTTTATGTTATAAGATTTTTAAATTTTAGTGAGACCTGTTCTGGATGAATTCGTGAGTCCATGTTCTATTTTGGGAAAATTGTCATAAATTGTACAAAAATAATTAGAGAACATAGTTTATATGCTTAGAATCCTTAATAAGTCTATTTTTGATTGGAATAAGCAAGAATATTATTGAAATTTTGTACCATGAGAAAAGTGAGTTCTTGTAATGATAGGTCAGAATCGTCAACAGTGAAACAGGGGAAACTTTAAGAAAAATCTGGTATTGATTGACCAGATCAAAAATTCTGGAAATATTATGGTAAATTCTTATATGAGTCTAGTTTCAAGGAAAATTTACAGATCTGAATTTCGATTTTGATAACTCGAGTTATGGTCAAATTAGTCAGCATGACGCAGTTTGACAGTTTTAAATTTTTATGTCTTGAACTTGTAGTCAAGTATAGTAATGCCACTTACTCAACTCCGGCGATGGTCTCGGGTAAGGGGTGTTACATTTGATTGGTATCAGAGCTTACGGTTTAGCCAATTCTAGGACCACCGTATGCGCGTGTGAGTCTAGCTATACATGCCTTTAATATATATATTGATAGTGTGGTGACTTCTGACAGCCTGAACTTTGTTTTATATAGTAAATGGACACTGATCCTGAAAGAGCCGTAGCTGATGATGTAGAGAGTGTAGCGCCTGACCGTGCACACGAATTAGCGCCGGTCGACTCTCGACCTGTTTCGGGTAGCCACGAAGGAGAAACTAAACAAGCCTTTTATCGGATGATGAATGAGTGGTTTGCCCAATTTATTCAGAATAACCCGAATGTACATCAACCTCCATCCTCGAATAATTCAACTCCGATTCCTTCAGCACCCCCGATGATAGATTCGATGAGATCTAGTAGGCCTCCAGTTGATAAAATTCGAAAATTTGGGGCCGAATAATTTAAAGCCAATGATGATGACGACGCAGAGAGAGCCGAAATGTGGCTTGATAACACTATTCGGGTACTTGATGAGCTATCTTGTACTCCGGATGAATGCCTGAAGTGCGCTATATCTTTCTTCATGGGACATCAGCATATCACCGTGGAACACACTAGTATCGATGGTTCCGAAAGAAAAAGTGACATGGGATTTCTTCCAGAATGAATTTCGTAAAAAGTACATCAGCCAAAGATTCATTGACCAAAAACGAAAGGAGTTCCTTGAGTTGAAACAAGGGCGAATGACCGTAACGGAGTATGAAAGAAAATTTGTCAGGCTCAGCAGATATGCTAGAGAATGTGTTTCTACTGAAGCTATTATGTGTAAAAGATTTGAAGATGGCCTGAATGAAGATATAAAGATGTTTGTTGGCATTCTTGAAATTCAAGAGTTTGTGACTTTAGTTGAGAGAGCTTGCAAAACTGAAGAGCTCGGGAAAGAGAAAAGAAAGGCTGAGATAGAAGCTAGAGACATCCGTAAAAGATCTTCGGGTAAGGTCTTCCATTCCATAACCAAGAAGTCCAGAGATGACTACAACCGACATAAAGCTACTACGGATCCACCTAGATGGGATCGACCTCCTATGAGCTCTCGAGCTACCTCAATAGCCAGTGTTGGTAACGTTCCTCAGAATAGGGTTGAATGCAAGCACTGTGGGAAATGGCACTCGGGGAGTTGTAGATTTCATGATCGGTCTTGCTATAAATGTAGATCGTCGATCACTTTATTATAGAATGTCCGAGTTAGGTGAGCGAGAATACGATTCGTAACACTAAACCGAGCAACACGTCAATGCGGGCGGACCACCCGCACATTCCGCAATGTAGGTGGTAGTCGAAAAGGAACGAAGAACACTATGGTTCGATCGAGGCTAGAGCTCCAGGCTAGAGCGTATCTTTGCACGAGCTAGAGAGGATGCTTCCTCCCCGACGTCATTACCGTACTTTCACTCTTTATGATACTACTATGATTGCACTAGTTGATCCCGGTTCGACTCATTCTTATATGTGTGAAACTTTAGTATTCGGTAAGACTCGCTAGTTGAGTCTCACTGAGTTTGTGATTCGTGTGTCCAACCCTTTGGGTAGATGTGTGCTTGTTAATAAAGTGTGTAGAGATTGCCCATTGATGATTCGGGATTATTGCTTCCCGGTGATTTAATGTTGTTGCCCTTTGACGAATTTGATATAATCTTGGGTATGGATCGTTAACTTCACATGAAGCGATAGTGGATTGTAAAAGAAAGCTTATTGATTTGAAATGTCGAACGCAATGAAACCATCGATATTAAATCTGTGGCGTAAATGGGTTGCCTACTGATAATATCTTCAATGTTAGCCAGAAGTATGTGAGAAAAGGGTGTGAAGCTTATTTGGCTTATGTCTTCGGACAATAAAATGTCCGAAACAAATTGAGTCGGTATCAGTTGTATGTGAATACACCGATGTGTTTCCTGAAGAACTACTGGGTTTACCCCCAGTGCGAGAGATTGAGTTCGGCATTGAGTTAGTGCCGGGTGCAACTCCGATTTCGATAGCTCCGTACCGAATGGCACCTACTGAATTAAAAGAGTTGAAAGCGCAGTTGCAAGAGTTGACAGATAGGGGCTTTGCACGACCGAGTTTCTCTCCTTGGGGTGCACCGGTTTTATTTGTGAAAAAGAAGGATGGGACTATGAGAATGTGTATCGATTACAAGCAACTAAATAAGGTGACTATAAAGAATAAGTACCAGATTACCTCGGATTGATGATTTATTTGATCGATTGAAGGGGCTTGATGTTTTGAAGATAGATTTGAGATCGAGCTATTATCGATTCAGTCGAGATTTAGATGTGCCAAAGACTGCATTCCGAACGAGGTACGGACATTATGAGTTTTTAGTTATGCCGTTTGGACTCACTAATGCACCTGCTGTTTTTATGGATCTAATGAACCGAGTCTTTCGACAGTTTTTGGATCGGTTTGTAGTAGTATTTATTGATGATATATTGATCTACTCCAAAAATGAAGCGGAACACACGGCAGAGCATTTGAGAGTAGTACTACAAACTTTGAGAGATCAACAGCTATATGCAAAGTTCGATAAGTGTGAGTTACGGATGAATGAAGTCGACTTCTTGGGTCATGTTGTTTCGGTGTCAGGTGTTCGGGTGGATCCAAACAAGATAGCAGCTATACTCGATTGGAAACCACCAAAGAATGTTTCCGAGATCCAAAGTTTCCTAGGCCTTGCGGGATATTATAGACGATTTGTAAAAGGTTTTTCCGTAATAGCTACACCTTTGACGAGACTACTATAGAAAGATGTCAAATTTGAGTGGTCAGAAAAGTGTCAGAAAAGTTTTGAACAGTTTGAAAGCCCTTTTGACCGAGGGCTCAGTGTATTAACTCACTGAATCGGGTAATGAATTTATTATTTTTAGTGATGCTTCCTTGAATGGGTTGGGTTGCGTTTTAATGCAAGAAGGCAAGGTGATAGCCTACGCTTCGAGACAATTGAAGCCACATGAGAAAAATTATCCAACTCATGATCTGGAGTTAGCAGCCATTGTGTTCGCATTGAAAATTTGGCGTCACTATTTATTCGGTGAAAAATGTCATATTTATTCGGATCATAAAAGTCTAAAATATTTAATGACTCGAAAAGATCTAAATTTGAGACAACGCAGATGGTTAGAATCTGGCGAAAGACTATGAATTAGTGATTGACTACCATCCGGGAAAGCTAATGTAGTTGCGGATCGTTAAGTCGAAAATCATTATTTGCTCTTCGTGCATTGAGCGCGGGTGGCTATGTCGATGATGGTTCGATCATAGCCGAGTTACAAGTAAGACCGATGTTTATTCAAAGAGATTTGTGATGCACGTAAAGGTGACAAAAATTTGATTGCTATTCGGATTCGGTGTGAAAAACTGATGCGAATCGATTTTCAGATTGATGCAAATGATTGTTTAAATTATAAAAGTCGATTGTGTGTTCCTAAGAACTCGATTTGATCTGAGATGATTACGTGAGGCCCATAATGGTCGAATGTCGATACACCTGGGTAGCACAAAAATGTATAACGATTTGAAGCAGTTTTATTGGTGGCCTGGCATGAAACGGGACATATCTAAGTTTGTTTCCAAGTGCTTAATCTGTCAACAAGTGAAAGCTGAGCATCAGGTACCGTCCGGATTACTTCAACCAACAATGATACCCGAATGGAAATGGGATAGAATTACAATGGATTTTGTATCCGTTCTCCCTATGGCACCGAGTAAGAAAGATGCCGTATGGGTTATCGTTGATAGACTGACTAAATCAGCCCATTTTGTGCCGGTACGTACCGACTATTCACTTGATAAGCTTGCCGAATTGTATGTGTCGCAGATTGTAAGGTTGCACGGTATACCAAGTTCCATTGTTTCAGATAGGGACCCAAGATTCACATCGCGGTTCTGGAAGAAATTGCAAGTTGCTTAGGTACTAAACTTCATTTTAGTACCGGCCTTCCATCCGCAAACAGACGGTCAGTCTGAGCGAACTATTTTGATACTTGAGGACATGTTGAGGTGTTGCGTTCTCGAGTTTGAAGGTACGTGGGAACGATACCTACCTTTGATTGAATTTGCTTACAATAATAGCTTTCAATCTAGCATAAAAATGGTGCCTTATGAAGCCTTATATGGTCGAAAATGTCGCACACCGTTGTATTGGACTGAGCTCAGTGAGAATAAGATACACGGGGTTGATTGGATTAAAGAAACAGAACAGAAGGTGGTTATTATTAGAAGTAATTTGAAAGCTGCTTCGGATCGTCAAAAGTCCTATGCTGATTTAAAACGTAAGGACATTGAATTTTAGGTCGGAGATCGGGTGTTCTTAAAAGTTTCTCCGTGGAAGAAAATACTCCGATTCGGTCAGAAAGGCAAGTTGAGTCCTAGATTTATCGGACCGTATGAAATCATAGAGCGTATAGGGCCTATTGCTTATAGATTGAAATTGCCCCTTGACTTAGAAAAGATACACAATGTATTTAATGTTTCGATGCTTCGCAAATATAGATCGGATCCGTCCCACGTGATTGCACCGTCAGGGATTGAAATTAGATTTGATTTGACATATGATGAAAAACCGATCCGTATCTTAGCTCGAGAAATAAAAGAGTTGAGAAATAAAAGAATTCCATCAGTAAAGGTTTTATGGAATCGTCACGGAGTTGAAGAGGCTACGTGGGAGCCTGAGGAGTCAATGAGGCAACAATATCCGAACTTATTTAACGGTAAGATTTTCGGGGACGAAAATCCTTAAGGGGGGAGAGTTGTAACAGACCAATTTTGACCTAAATCGGAACGGTGGTTTCGGGACCACGAATCCGAGCCTAAGAAATATTTTAATATTATATTTTGTGTTTATTATATGTGATTTAGTGAGTGTGAAAGTTTCGTAGAAAAATTTAGTCGTTTAAGTGCTCAATTTGATAAAAAGGATTTAATCGAGAAAAGCGCAAAAGTTGCATGCTAAAGTGAGGAGTACTAAATTGATTGTGGCTTTTTAAGTGGGTGTACCAAAAGGGCAATTAGCCCATTAACCATATTAAGGGATGGCAGTGGGCCTTTATAAGTCCAAATTATATGTTAATTTAGTTTATTATATAGTTATATTAATGTGTTAAAATAATGTTAATAATATGTGTTTGTTTTATCATTAAATAATAAATTTTATCATTAAATAATAAAAACAAGTGAGGAGAAAGAGAACATACCTTGTTCTCTTCTTCTTGGCCGAATGTAGAAAGTAGAGACTCCATTGTTGAAGCTTGATTTTCTAAAAGATAAGGAGCTTGATTGAGGTATGGTCGATTTTTGGTTTTGATAATTTTTACGTTTTTGAGATCGTTGCTTCAGTATATTATCCGACCCATGTCTAAATTTTTGAAAATACCATGTATATAAGATTCGACCATTAACATGTTTAGATAGTTTTGATGTTTAATGGTTCTAGATTAAAGGTATGTTAAGGATTTACAAGTTTTGTATTGGAGTTTTTGGTGATTTTGAGTATATAGGGCTAAATTGAAAAGAATAAATTTGTGAAAAATTAAAATGTTAAATAGATGAAATGCATGGACACCCATGGTTATGGGGAAGATTCGGCCTAGCCATGGTGTTAGAAAATTTTGCATATTTTGAGTTTTGTGTAAATTGGATCAATTTGTAAAAAGGGAAACATTAGGGCAAAATAGTAAATTGCCCATTTGTGTGTTTTGGGACTAAATTGAGATGAAATGCGATTAAATGAGCTAAATTCTAATATGTTTTAGATCAAGAGCAAAGAAAAACGAAATTAGACCTGGGGAAGACGAAGGTTCTCGAATAGCCGATTCGCACGGACTATCGACAACCGAGGTAAGTCCTTTAGCTAAAATATGTCAATAAATTAATTATGAACTTAGTGAATGATGAATTGTGGAAATTTAGAGTATAAATTCATGATATAGCCGAATGTGAATGTATAGTATTGAAGTGAATTTATTTTGGCTAATGCAAGGTGAATAAGTAAGTTCTTGAGCTACCTTATGTTTAAAGGTTATTTACAAATCTAATGAATGATAAAATTTGTATAAGTTTGGTGTAAAACCATGAGTTGGCCGAATGTGATGATGATGGATTGGATTGATTTCAAATATTTTTAATGCAATGTGAATAAATGCATATGGTTCGATATGTGATAATGAAACGTGAAAAGCATGTAAAACTATTCTGACATTCGGGCTTCGAGCCTAGCAGGCCTCGTGCCGGTGACATAATCGGGCTTTATGCCTAGCAGGCCTTGTGCCAAGAAAGATTTATCGGGCTTTACGCCTAGCGAGCCTTGCGCCGGTGTTACTTTTCAGGCTTTTACGCCTAGCAGGCCTTGTGCCGGTGTTACTTTTTAGGCTTTTACGCCTAGCAGGCTTGATGCCGGTGATGTATTTTGCAAAAGAGAAATTGAATCTTTGTTCCAGACAATTTAAAGCTATTTTATTGAGTATACGGTTCAGGTAAACATGTAAGGTATGCTATGTTTAATATTACTTGGGTCAAATTAATATTATGAGAATTGTGTTATATGTGTTCGAAGTTAATATTGATGGATGTAATATGATGGAATTCGAGCTTAGAATGTGCTATTATGGAACAATTGGTTTTCAAGTATAAATGTTAAGAAAGGAGATTTTCATGCGATATGCTTATATGAACTACAAAGAAATGTAGGTTGAAGGAAATGATTCCTAATTTACTTGGGTTAATGAATTACTAGTATCTGGCTTTGTATAAATAATTTACTTAATTGCCTATGTGAAATGCCATAAGTTGATTGCTTTCATTTCAGTAAATAATTAAATGTTTTATTATCATGATTTAGGACTTACTAAGCTAGTAAGCTTAATTATGTGAAATGTTCTCCTTTGTTTTATAGATTTTGGTCACGTTGCGGGCTCGTGAAGGATTTTCAAGAAGTCAACCACACTATCACCTTCCTTTGGTATTTTGAATTTTGGTTACGAATTAGAAGGCATGTATATGCTAGATGAAGTTTTAGAAACATACGATGTTTGACCTTGTACATGAATATAGCCATGCGAAAATGGCTATTTCCTTTGGTTGTGTGTCGTTATATGTTCAAATTTTATAACTTGCTCGTTCATAAATGTATGTTTTAAATTTGATCATGGCCTAAATTACATATGGGATTGTTTTTTTTTTTTTTTTGTATATATATATATATGTATGGTTAAGGCATAAAGTTTAAATAAAATTGAGTAAGGAAGTTATAAACTAGTTAATCGTATTTTTGAAATAAAAAGAATTCGAGTTGACAGCAGTGATGTGATTTTGAAAAATCACCAAAAATTGGATAAGTTGAGTTAGAAGGTGAATGAGGTATAGAATCAAAGCTTAATGGGTCTATTTTGATATGAAAGAAACACTGTAGGCAAAGGAGTTTTATGTTATAAGATTTTTAAATTTTAGTGAGACCTGTTCTGGATGAATTCGTGAGTCCATGTTCTGTTTTGGGAAAATTGTCATAAATTGTACAAAAATAATTAGAGAACATAGTTTATATGCTTAGAATCCTTAATGAGTCTATTTTTGATTGGAATAAGCAAGAACATTATTGAAATTTTGTACCATGAGAAAAGTGAGTTCTTGTAATGATAGGTCAGAATCATCAACAGTGAAACAGGGGAAACTTTAAGAAAACTCTGGTATTGATTGACCGGACCAAAAATTCTGGAAAAATTATGGTAAATTCTTATATGAGTCTAATTTCAGGGAAAATTTACGGATCTGAATTTTGAGTTTGGTAACTCGAGTTATGGTCAAATTAGTCAGCATGACGCAGTTTGACAGTTTTAAACTTTTATGTCTTGAACTTGTAGTCAAGTATAGTAATGCCACTTACTCAACTCCGGCGATGGTCTCGGGTAAGGGGTGTTACAGTAACCATACCGTATGAGCATGTAAATGTTGTCTTCTCTTGGTCTCAGGAGCTATGGGGATTTGGAAGTAGCTGGAGAGTCCGTCCAAGAAGCAGTAGTACATATGCCCGGATGGTCTTTCTAACATTTGATCTGTGAAGGGTAAAGTGAAGTGATCTTTTCTAGTGGCATCGTTTAGCTTTCTATAGTCTATATAGACTCTCCAACCTGAAACTTTTCTCATGGGGATTAACACATTCCTTTCATTGGGCACCACCGTCATTCCTCCTTTCTTTGAAACTACCTGCACAGGACTTACCCAAGCGTTGTCAGAAATAGGATAAATTATTCCTACATCTAGAAGTTTAATTACCTCGGCTTTGATCACTTCTTTCATGTTGGGGTTTAGCCATCTCTGGGGCTACACATACGGCTTGTATTCTTCTTCCATTAGAATTTTGTGGGTGCAGAACGAGGGGCTTATACCCTTGATGCCAGAAATTTTCCAAGCTATGGCCCTTTTATGTTCTCTTAGTACCTGTATCAACTCCTCTTTTTCCTTGGGTTCTAGTTCTGAAGAGATAATTACCTGTAGCGTAGAATTGTCCCCGAGGAATGCATATTCTAAGTGTTTTGGCAACTGCTTTAATTCCAATTTGGGTGGCTCGTCGATGGAAGATTTCTGTTTTATTTCATCATTGTTTTCAATGTTTTCTTCTTTCATTTGTCTGAATGACGATGTATTTAAATTCATCTCATCTCCTTCATCTTCTCCGCCCTCTTCTTGAGTCAGGCACAGTTCCATCATGTTGTCATGTATGATTTCCTGTAATGAATTTTGAATGATACGATCAGTAGTATCAACAAAATAATAGGAATCATCTTGCTCTTTAGAATATCGCATGGCATCATAAATTTGAAAAATAATCTCTTCATCGCCTACCCTTAATGCGAGTTTGCCATCACCTACTTCCATAACAGCTCTAGCAGTGGCTAAAAAAGGACGCCCTAGAATTAAGCTAACATTAATGTCTTCATCCATGTCTAACACAACAAAATCAACAGGAAGAATGAATTTATCAATTTTCACCAAGACATCTTCGATAACTCCTCTAGGACATTTAATAGATCTATCGGCTAACTGAACACTCATCCTAGTGGGTTGGTTTCTCCAAGATCTAGTTGTTTAAACATTTTGTAAGGCATTAAATTAATACTGGCACCTAAATCAGCTAATGCTTTCTTAATATTTTTTGTACCAATTAAACAAGGGATAGTAAAACTTCCTGGGTCTTTTAATTTGGTTGGTAACTTGTTTTGGAGGATGGCTAAAAATTCTTCATTAAGTTCCACCATCGACACTTCTTCAAGCTTCCTTTTATTTGTCAGGAGTCCCTTTAAGAATTTTGTGTACCTCGACATCTGTGAAATGGCTTCAAAAAAAGGTAAGTAATATGTATCTGTTCAAAAAGTTCAAGAAACTTACTGTATTGGGCATCTAATCGTTCCTTCTTTAATTTTGCTGGATATGGGATTGGTGTTTTACTTTCTTTGCGTACTGGATTTGCATCCTCAACTCCCTTATCTCTTGCTTTGTTATCTTCATGTGGGATTTGTTTCTTTGGTTCGACTAATTCCTTTCCACTTCTTAATGTAACTGCTTTTACCTGTTCTGTCTCTTCAGAAAAAATTTCTGCCCCTATTTCACAAATCATCTCAGTAAGTAGTCCAACCGACTTAGTGAGTTCCCGAACGACTCAGTAAGTTTTTCAACTAACGCTTGTTGATTTTTAAGGGTTCCCTTAGTATCTTGGAAATGGTTTTCTGTGTCTGTCATGAATTTCGTTAGCATCTCATCAATGGTTGGCGTCTTCTCTTGTGGATATTACTGATTTTGGAAGTTTTCAGGAGGTTGTTGTCTTTGATTTCCTTGTCCTCCCCGTGAAAAATTTGGGTTGTTCCTCCAACCTGGATTGTAAGTATTACTATAAGGATTATTATTAGAAATGAAGTTATTACCTATATATTTCATCTGTTCGCTCTCTGCGTCCGGTTGGTAGGGTGGGTACTCAGGATTCGCCACAGTTCCCCTTTTGTTGCACTGCATTACTGGGTGTACCTGTGAAGAACACAAATTGTCAAGTTTTCTATTCATCATCTCCATTTTTGTTGATAGCATGGTCACTGTATCTATGTTGAAAGCTCCTACTGATTTCATCTGTTTTGTCCTTGTAACTTGCCACTGATAGTTATTCAGTGACATCTCTTCAATAAACTCGTAGGCTGCTTCAGGAGTTTTATTATTCAAAGTTCCACCGGTGGCTGAGTTGATTAGTTGTCTCATTAAGGGATTTACACTGTTATAGAATGTTTGGACTTGTAGCCACAAGGGTAAACCATGGTGTGGACACCTTCTCAAGAGATCCTTGTATCTCTCCCATGCGTCGTATAATGTCTCTAAATCCATCTGCACAAAAGAAGAGATATCATTCCGTAATTTGGCTGTTTTGGCCGGTGGGAAATATTTCAATAAGAATTTTTGGGTCATTTGTTCCCATGTAGTGATTGACCCTTATGGTAACGAGTTTAACCACTGTTTGGCTTTATTTCTCAATGAAAAGGGAAATAACCGAAGACGTATAGCATCATCAGAAACGCCATTTATTTTGAAGGCATCATAGAACTCTAAAAAGTTAGCTATATGAGTGTTAGGATCTTCGTCCTGCAAACCATCAAATTGAACAAATTGTTGAATCATTTGTATAGTGTTAGGTTTTAATTCGAAATTATTAGCAGCTATAGCAGTCCTAAAAATACTCGATTCTGCTCCTGTTAAATGCAGTTTGGCATAATCAAACATAGTACGTAGAGCATTGCATTCCCCCACATCATGGGGTTGTGGAATATTCTCGTCCATCCCTTTAGTAGAATTGGATCTGTCTTCTTCCTCTCTTTCTGTATAGTTTAGGGCTCGCCTAATTTCTCTGCGGTTTCTTCGAGCGGTAGCTTCAATATCACTGTCGTATACTAAAGGTCCTCTCGGGTTCCTTCTAGTCATAAACTAGAGGTACCTGAAAAGAAAAGGAAGAAAAAATTAGCAAAATTAAAATTTAACCTAAAAACAAAAATAAATTGCGGAAAATAAAAATAATGGCTAAAGTAATAAAAATAGAGTTTTCTTAATATTTTAGTTCCCCGGCAACAGCGCCAAAAACTTGATCACTGAAATCAGAGCTTTAAAATTTATAAACGAATGATCAAACCTACAAACTAACTCTGACAATGATTTAAGGCAAGTGTACCCATCAAACAGTAGTATAGCTTAGGAAAGACCGGATTATCGAACCCAAAGGAACTAAAAGTACTAATACTAACTTTCTTTTTATTATTTAGCCTAAAATAAAGTGAAGTTGTTTAATCTAAAATTTACGAATAGCTAAGCTAAAGAAACAAAGACAAAAAGAACGAATTGGGGAAATAACTATTAAGAAAAACTCAGTTGATCGAGACGATACCCTTAGGAAGAATCCACCTAGACTTCACTTGTTATTAAACCCTGAACTATATGATTTGTTTACTTAGTTTGATCCGTAAGACTCCCTAACGTATATTAAACCCTCTCTCGAGGCGAATAACGTCTAACCCTAGGTTAATTAGTGGAACTCTCGTTCTCTTATAATAACCCCCTAGAATAGCAGTAAATCGATCTATGGACTCCCATATTAGGTTTCACCCTAATCCGGTAAAATCTCGTTACCCTATCTCTAGGCGTGCGATCAACTCCGCTTAATTATGCTAGATCTACTCTTAGGCAAGGTCTATTCCTCCTCCACCTAAGCACATCAAATTTAGATTAAGCATCCATAATTAAGAACAAGCTAAGTATTTATCATATAATTTAGAAAATAATAACAAGATCCATCATAGGTTTCATCCCCTTCAGATATCTGAAGGGTTTAGTTCATATCAAAATAAGAAAACATCTCAAGAGAAAAGATAAAACAAAACATAAGAAATCCCTAAACTCCCTGAAGGAATTGAAGGAGAAATCCGCCGTCTTGAGTAGAACTTCGGCTTCTTGAGATGGATCAACTGGGTTCCTTAGAGTGATTCCCACAACTCTGACCTTTTCAGCTTGGCTCCTTGGCCTAGCTAACCGTCCCCCTTTCTGGTAGCACTTAGGGGGTTTATATAGGCTTTCAAAATACGTTTCTTTCACCCTAAGTATCCAAATCCGAGTAAAATTGCTCTTTCCAGTGACAGGGACACGGCCATGGCACACGCCCATGTGGATCGTGGCCAGGCCGTGCTCGGACTTTTTTAATGAGGCATGACTGTGTGAATTGGGAGAAGGCTGTGTTCTAGATGATTGGCGTGGCACGGACATGTGATCTTTGGGCTAGGTCATGTGGACTTCGTGATAAGGCTCATTTACTCCGTTTTGGGCCCATTTTTAATTCTTTTTATCCTCGGGTGCTTTCCTGGGTATAAAACATGAAAAGAAAGGATTAAGAGCATCTTTTTTATATGAATCGAGGGATAAATCATGCAAAAGCATACTAAATATGGGATTAAAATATGTTACTTTTACGGTTTACCAATAAATCTTAAAGGAAAAGCCCATGGCCATGGCATCTTCCAAAAACAACTAAAGGACAATGATTACCCAATGGGGTTCTCAGCATGTCCCAGGACAATGATGGGCAAACCTCACATAATGTGAGTTTAGAAAATTCATATTTTAAACACATTATGAAATGAAATCGGATCGTTGTGTCTATCGAGTTTTAAAATTTATAACAAGAATGATTGAACCTGGAAACTAACTCTGACAACGATTAAAGGCAAGTGTACCTATCGAACAGTAGTATAGCTTAGGCAAGACCGGATTATCGAACCCAAAGGCACTAAAAGTACTAATAGTAACTTTCTTCTTATTATTTAACCTAAAATAAGTGAAGTTGCTTTAATCTAATCTTAATTAACTACTAAGCTAAAGACACAAAGACAAAAAGAACGAATTGGTGGAATAACTTTAGGAAAACTCAGTTGATTAAAACGATACCCTTAGAAAGAATCCACCTAGACTTCACTTGTTATCTAACACTGAACCATATGATTTATTCACTTAGTTTGATCCGTAAGACTTCCTAAAATATATTAAACCCTCTCTCGAGGCGAATAACGTCTAACCCAAGGTTAATTAATGGAAATCTCTTTCTCTCTTAATAACCCCCTAGAATAGCAGTAAATCGATCTATGGACTCCCATATTAGGTTTCACCCTAATCCGGTAAAATCTCGTCACCCTATCTCTAGGCGTGCGATCAACTCCGCTTAATTATGCTAGATCTACTCTTAGGTAGGGTCTATTCCTCCTCCACCTAAGCACATCAAATTTAGATTAAGCTCACATAATTAAGAATAAACTAAGTATGTGTCATATAATTTAGAAAACAATAACATGATCCATCATAGGTTTCATCCCCTTCAGGTATCTGAAGGGTTTAGTTCATAACAAATAAAGAAAATATCTAAGAAGAAATGATAAAACAAAACATAAGAAATCCCTAAAACTCCCTAAAGGAATTGAAAGAGAAATCCGCCGTCTTAAGTAGAATTCTGGCTTCTTGAGATGGATCCACTGGCTATCTTCGAGTGATTTCCACAATTCTAACCTTTTCGGCTTGGCTCCTTGGCCTAGCTAATCGCCCCCTTTCTGGTAGCTCTTATGGGGTTTATATAGGCTCTCAAAATAGGTTTCTTCGCCTCTAAGTATCCAAATCCGAATGAAATTGCTCTTTTCAGCTATAAGGACACGGCCATGGCACACGCCCGTGTGAATCGTGACTAGGTCGTGCTCGGACTTCTTTAATAAGACACGGCCGTGTAAATCGGGAGAAGGCCGTGTTCTTGATTATTAGTAAGGCACGGCCGTGTGGTATTGGGTCCAGGCCGTGACGATTTCTTCTTTGGCCCAATTTACTCCATTTTTGGCCCATTTCTCGTTCTTTTTATCCTCGGGTGCTTTCCTGAGTATAAGACATGAAAAGAAAGGATTAAGAGCACCTTTTTATATGAAACAGAGGATAAATCATCCAAAATCATACTAAATGTGAGATTAAAATATGTTACTTTCACGGTTTATCAAATACCCCCACACTTAAGCTTTTGGTTGTCCTCAAGCAAAATTCTCAACTTACAATTAAAATGAGCTTTCCATAATTCATAATTCCTATCAACAATGTCTCATCATAATTCATAGATAATTTGTACATGGATAATTCAACTCAAAGAGTCCTAAAGATTCAAACAAGATAAGTTATGCATTTGTATTTCAAAAATGTGGGTGTCTCCCCTTATTTAAATAATTACTTTTAATTCAAAATCGGCAAGGATTGATATCCTCACAAAAGATTCACTCAAATCACTAAAAAAGTGTTTAAGGTTCAAAGTCAAGAGATCACTCATAAGTCGAACCTGAAAAGTTAATTCCATAGGCTTGCCTGAAAATCAAATCTCAACCACTGTAAAATGAGATGATATGTAACATCCTGAAATTGGGCCTAAGAGAATTGAACCCAATGGGCCTTAGGCGTAATAGCGTTTACAATTTTTGAGAACGGCATTAATGCAAGTTAGACTTATTAGATAAGTGATTTTGGAAGGTTAGAGGGCTTCTATGAAGTTCCGGGATCAAATATTGGCTTTGGGGAAATTTTGGTTTTAGGTGAAAAAAACCCTGGAAGTTGGCAGGTAGGCCTTAGGAATAAAATATAGAGAAAAATGACACAAGTGGAGTGTCTGGTGTAGTGGCAAAGTGACGCCACATAAGGGGCAAGGGAGTGACGCCACAAGGAAGGAAGGAGGTCCAAGGTTCAAGTCTTGGCTTTTGCATTTTGGTTTCTTTTTACTTGGATCTTAAAATTTGGGCCATAGTTTATATTTAGTTGCGCATGGTTTAAGACACAAGAGGAGCTTGTGGCCAAGTGGTTGGCAGCGTAGATTATGTTGCAAGGGAGCCTGGGTTTGAATCTCGTGAGAAGCAAAGGAGTATTTATTTTGCGGATTGGACGGCAAGAGTTTCAGTTGAATTTAAACTCTACAGACGAAGGGATCCCACATCGTAAAGACACAAAGAATGAAGGTGAAGAGCTAGCTATATAAAGAGCATTCCAGGAGGAGAGTTAACATACCTTGGAGGGCGTTTGGGCACAGGAGTGGTCGGAGCGCGGATTAGCACCAGACTCCTATCAGGTGTGTGTGTACTTCTCTACTTTAGTTGTAGAGCGGCAAGTGCCGAAATGCCGGTCACATGGCATTAGTAGCCACACGAGCGTGCGAGCGCACGTGTGGGGCTTCAACGCGATAGCTGAGGCCATCAGTAGTATTCGTGTGGGTTGGGCCTGCTTGGGCCTTAATGGGCCGAAGTGGGCCCAATAGGCCCGTGGGCCCATATGAGTAAATTGTATGATTGGTTAGTATATGTTGAACTAGACTAGGTGGAACTTATATACATGGCTAGATTCGTGCTAGGTGGGCCACACGAGCGTGTAGGCCCAGATGGGCCGAAATTGAGTTTTAGGCCCAAACGTCTGGTACGATCGAAAATGGTAGCTGAGTCGCTAGTGGCAACATTAGGCCTTCGGAAAGGCCATTGCAGGTGCAAATTTATGAAAATACCCTTGGTGGGTAAATTACGAAAATACCCTTGGTAGGTAAAATTACGATTATACCCTTAGAGGTTGATTAGCTTGGTTTTGTTGTTTTATGTCTTTCTGATTATGATGGTAAGTCATGTTATTCTTATATTTGATATATGTTTTGCATACATGACACGTTGCATAATATCTAAATAATATGTATGTTGCATGGGCATATAGGTGATATTAATAAAGGGGAAGTGTTCCGGTGGTTTTTACCACATTATCCGGTGACTTATGTCACATATTATGTATCCGATGACTTTTGTCACATATTATGAATCCGATGACTCTGTCACAATTATCTGGTGGCTATGCCACGATTATAAGGGAGATGTACAGTTGACTGCAGCGACTGCCTTCGATGGTGTGTAGCGGATGGATGGTCGATTTAGTAATCCCCACGGTGTGATTGGCAGGTACAGGTGGTGTGTAGAGGATGGATACCTAGGTGGGTTCGGGACTACATTGTCATTTTTATATGTACATGTGATTTAATATGCTATGGTTCGATATGCTATGTTATGGGCTTATGGCCGAATATGACTAAAGAATGGGTTTTGCATCATTTGGCATGTGTTATCTGCTATACTGTGATATTAGGGCTATGGCTCGATTCGATTTATGTGTGCTTCAGCCAAGTATGTTATTGTGAGGGCTAAGGCCCAATCTACTTTTGTGGGCTTAGGCCCAGTTATCACTCGTAAGGGGAAACACACACTGAGTCTTCGTAAACTCACCCCCTCTTTTTAAATGTTTCAGGTAATCATTAGACTGCGGATTTGGGTAGCCGAGGCAGACTTGTGGTGGCCCTGCAATGTTTTCTCGTAAACTCGATTCTTATATTTAAACTTACTTTTAATTTTGGGATTTTGATATGTAATAAAGCCTTTGGTATTTTATTTGGTTTTAGCTTTCAATTTGGTTACTGTTTATTATTTAATGTTCAATATGGGATTTTCCTGAAATGATAATAAATCATTTTTATTCAAAATTACTTAAACTCGATTTTCACAACAAATACAATTTTATTCGAATTAATAACAACTTTGTAAAGTAGGCATTAAATGAATCGGCTTTTATAAACAAACCACAAAATGCGGAGTTTCAAAAAGAATACGAACTTTTTAACAAACGCACAATTTTTAAATAATCCTTTTATGTGACATGCCAGATTCGGTCGTAATGTTTAGGCTGGGTTTGGGGTGTTACATGATAAAGAGATCAAAGGTCTTTGTCAGGGTTGTAACGGGGCTAGGGTTAAAGGTGTGGATAAAGGCTGAATTAGAAGGTTAGAATCGAGATTGAATTGACAAGTTACCTATCTAGAAATACTGAGACAACAATAATTACATCAACTAGAAAAGTAGTAACTCTAATAATACGAGCTTTTTATTTTTGATAATTAGATTTAACTATATAAGCTCGCTTTTCATAACTCCAATACTGAATATACTTCGATTTTTTTTTTAAGAACAAACTAAGTAAATGTTACAATAATGAAAGAATTTATTAAAATAAAGATCATAGCTAGGGAACAAATCAAATCAAATCTCGACATAAGGGTAGTAAAAAAGAATGGTGATAACAAAAACAAAGGGGTTTTGGGTTAATATTAGCGGGTGAGTCAATAAAAGGGTTTGTTAGGATCAACGGGGTTCACTAGGGGTTAATTATGAAGGTAGGCTTTTTAGTGGAGTAAGTGGGTTAAAACCTAGGTGCCTTTATCATTTCGGTATATCAAATCATAACTGTGGTCTTGACATGTATAATCAAGGTAAGTTCTAGAATAACAATTCATAGTTGACACACTCATAATCAATAAAGTGAGCATGGAAAAGAATATATGCTCTATAAGGCTCAAAATCTCACAAAATATTATGGGTGTTTTTGACATCAACCTTATAGATTTCAAACTTCAAGATAACATTCAAATTTAGGTAAACATCCTAAAATATTTTAATTTTGAAAATTAGACTTATCATGCTTGATTCTCTAGTATTCTTCAAATTTAATCATCAATGTACAATTAACTATGACTTACTCTAAAACATGTCAATAAAAACCATAAATCATCAGAAATTTCATCCTAATTAGTAATATGAGGAAATTACTCAAAAACAAGACTGACTTCAGGGATTTGAGAATATTGAAAAAAGTTAGGCACTTTTATCCTCGGGGTTTGAGAATAATGCAGAAAGTTAGGTATTTTCTCGAGATAACTATTCACCCCCTACACTTAAGATGTATATTGACCTCAATGTACAAAGATAGATAATAACATTTAAGGGATAAATCAAAAGGGAAGGGGAAAGAATACTCCCTGAATTTTGGATGGGTTCCTTGAATCAGAAGTGAACGAGGATGGGGAGGTCGGTCTGGATGACGGTCCTGCACTAGATGAAGAAATTGTGTATCTCACGGATAATTAGCCAGGAGTCATTAAGACACATTTAAAATAAACTAAATATATAATTAAAGATAAGAAAGATAAAGAAAAAGGAAACAAAAATGTAAACAAAATAAAAATTAAAGATGGATGGACCGAAGAGTCCTTATTGTTGGATGGTTCGCGAGGTGGGTGTGACCTTTAAGGCTTGGGAGGTGCTGGTGGTGGCGAAAGTGGCGTGATTCCCTAGCAGCCTTTCGAACCTGACACTACGAGACTAAAATAAGTTAAACTAAATTAAGCATAAGATTGTCAAGGGGAAGGAAATTGAAGCAAAAGAGAAAAGAAAAATAGAAAGTAAATGGTCTCGAAAACCCTTGGCTTGTTGTTTGGATGAAGCTGCCGGCATGAACTCATGTAAATCTTTCTCCTTTGGGGAGTTTGGCCTTTTACGCTTCTTTAACATGGTTTTGGTGTTAGCTCAAGAGTTATAAAGACTTGTTATGGATAAGAGGAGAGTTGTGAGAGAAAGAGGAGAAGAGAAAAGAGTGGACAATGGGTGGAAAGAATGGGGAAGGGAGGCTCGGGTTTAAATAGAGCCACTATTCTGGTACTTCCCTACGCCTATCGGTTGAGGGTATGTCGAATTACACGGCCGCGTCGCATGGCCGTGTGTCTGGGCGTGTGGGCTCACCCACACCCATGTTGCAGGTTGCCATAGTCGTTGGTAATAAGTCAGTATGTTGACACGGTTGGACGTCACGGGCATGTTCTGGCCGTGGTTGGCAAGTCAGTAGCTACACACGGTCGTGGGACATGGGCGTGCCACTTTGTCGGTCCCGTGGGGGAGTGGTTGGGTCCGTAATCTTCTGAAATTAGGTGAATCTGACTTGTACCGTCCTACCATGTTAGTACCAAGATTCTTGAGGTAAACACGGCCTCGGCCAAGACCGTGTGCAAGGCCGTGTGGCCTGGAAATCTGTATTTTTTTGGTTAGTTTTTAAAGTTAGATAAAAATAAAATGGAAAACATAATAGTTAATGAGGTTAGTACTCGGGTTGTCTCCCGAGAAGCGCTTATTTATAGTCTTAAGCTAGACTTTCCTTATAATTGCTATAATCAGGGTGCTTTAAAAGTTTGAATATCTTCATTCATACTTATAGTTTTATTTTCTTGATAAAGTTTAAGTCAAGAGGCGTTTACTTTAAAATTATCGGATGTTGGATTGCTTACCTCGACTGCTTCGTGTGGGAAGATATTTTGTACCTCGAGAGGAATTTCTTTGTTCTTGTTCAGGTTTGATGTGTTGATGTGAGTGTTGGTCTTGTCTAACAGTACCTAGTCTCCTATTTTGAAGTGGTTTGATGTTCCTACGAGCTCTTCTAGATGCTCCTTTGGTTTTACTTTGTGTGGTTTTGATTCTTCTTTGATTTGTGTTTCCTGCTCTTTTAGTTTGTTGACCTTAAGGCTTCGTTCCTTATGTAAATTCTCTCATTGGTATTTGGTCCGTAAGTCGGCACAGGTGTTTCCTGCGATGGAGGTTGCACAAATTGATTATCAACTAAATTGTCTTTCTTACCTTCATCGATTGTTGTCCTCGCTAAGTCAAGAGCTTGAATACTGATTGATTCATCCCTACACAAAGTATAAGTTCTCCTGTGGCAACATCAATTTTAGTCTTGGCAGTTTCTAGAAAGGGTCTTTCTAAAATTAAGGGGATTGAACTATCCTCTTTCATGTATAAGACAACAAAATCTACTGGAAAAATGAATTTATCGATTTTGACAAGAACATCTTCGATAATGCCCCTAGGAATTCTAATAGTTTTATCAGCTAATTGAATACTCATCCTAGTTTGTTTGGGCTTTCCTAGACCTAGTCGTTTAAACAATGTATAAGGCATGACATTTATACTTGCCACTAAATCAGCTAATGCATTATCAACAGTTAAACTACCAATTAAATATGGAATTGTAAAACTCCCTGGATCTTTTTGCTTCCGTGGTAGTCTATTTTGTAGAATGGCTGAGCACTTTGCGTTGAGTTCCACATGTGGGTCCTCGTCTATCCTTCGTTTTTTCATTAACAGCTCCCTTAAAAATTTTCTAGAGACCGGCATCTGCGAAAGAGCTTCGAGTAGCGGTACGTTAATGTGTAATTTCTTTAAAAGTTTAAGAAACTTACCAAACTGTTCCTCTGTATCATCTCTCTTTAATGCTTCGGGATAAGGAATGCGAGGTTGGTATTCTTTGATTATTGGTTTTGGCTTTTCTTGCGTTACCTCTACTTTACCTTTTTCGACCTCGTTTTCTTGTATTGGGTTGGGTTCATCTAACTCTGCATTTTCCTGAGCTGTTATGGCTTGGATTTGCTCCTTTGGATTAATCTCAGTGTTGCTTGGTAGACGCCCTTGTGGTCGTTTGAACATCAAATTTGTGAGTTGTCCAACTGACTTAGTGATTTCCCCAACTTGGTTCTCAATTGCTTTGATAGATGCTTGTTGGTCATTAAGTGTTATCTCAGTTTTTTGGAGACAAGTTTTGGTGGCTGCCATGAATTTTCCAACATCTCTTCGAGGTTTGGCTTATTCTCTTGTGGATAAGGCTGATTTTGGAAATTTTGAGGAGGCTGTTGTCTTTGATTTCCTTGATTTCCTTGACCTCCCCATGAAAAATTTGGGTGGTTCCTCTAACCTGGATTATAATTATTACTATAAGGGTTATTATTAGATCTAAAATTATTACATATATAGTTCATCTGTTCGCTCTCTATGCCTGGTTGGTAGGGTGGGTACTCAGGATTTGCCATAGTTCCACCTGCGTTGCACTGCATGATTGGATGTACCTACGAAGAGCACAAACTATCAAGCTTTTTATTCATTAATTCTACCTGATTTGATAGCATGGTTAAGGCATCGAGGTTGTAAACTCCGGTTGTTTTTGTTGGCCTTGTCCTTGTAACTTGCCACTGATAGTTGTTCAACGACATCTCTTCAATGAACTCGTACGCTGCTTCAGGAGTTTTGTTGTCCAAGGTTCCACCGGCGACTGAATCAATTAATTGTCTCTTTGAGGGGTTTACACCGTTATAAAAAGTTTGGACTTGTAGCCACATGGGTTAACCATGGTGCGGACATCTTTTTAAGAGATCCTTGTATCTCTGCCATGCATCGTATACTATCTCTAAATCAATCTGCACAAAAGAAGAGATATCATTCCGTAATTTGGCCATTTTGGCCTGCAGAAAATATTTCAATAAGAATTTTTCGATCATTTGTTCCCATGTAGACATTGACCCTCGTGGTAACATGTTTAACGACTTTTTGGCTTTATTCCTTAATGAAAAGGGAAATAACCAAAGACGTATGGCATCATCAGAAACACCATTTATTTTGAAGGTATCACAGAACTCTAAAAAATTAGCTATATGGGTATTTGGATCTTCGTCCTGCAGACCATCAAATTGAACAAATTGTTGAATCATTTGTATAGTGTTAGGCTTTAATTCAAAATTATTAGCAGCTATAGCCGGCCTAACAATACTTGATTCTGCTCCTGTTAAATGCGGTTTAACATAATCAAACATAGTACTTGGAGCATTGTTTTCTCCCACATCGTGTGGTGGTGGATTATTTTTGTCCCTCCCTTTAGTAGGATTGGGTCTTTCTTCTTCCTATCTTTCTGTGTAGTTTAGGGCTCGCCTGATTTCTCGATGATTCCTACGAGCGGTAGCTTTAATATCACTATCGTATAATAAGGGTCCTCTCGTGTTTCTTCTAGTCATAAACTAGAGGTACTTGCTAGAAAAGAAAGAATATTTCAGCAAAATTAAAATTTAACCTAAAATAAAAATAAAAGTAAACTGCGAAAAATAACAAAAATAATGGCTAAAGTAATAAAAATTAAGAATTCTTAATATTTTAGTTCTCCGGCAACGGCTCCAAAAACTTGATCGTTGTGTCTATCGAGTTTTAAAATTTATAACAAGAATGATCGAACTTGGAAACTAACTCTGACAACGATTAAAGGCAAGTGTACCTATCAAACAGTAGTATAGCTTACGCAAGACCGGATTATCGAACCCAAATGAACTAAAAGTACTAATACTAACTTTCTTCTTATTATTTAGCCTAAAATAAGTGAAGTTGCTTTAATCTAATCTTAATTAACTACTAAGCTAAAGACACAAAGACAAAAAGAACGAATTGGTGGAATAACTTTAGGAAAACTCAGTTGATTAAAACGATACCCTTAGGAAGAATTCACCTAGACTTCACTTGTTATCTAACACTGAACCATACGATTTATTCACTTAGTTTGATCCGTAAGACTCCCTAACATATATTAAACCCTCTCTCGAGGAGAATAACGTCTAACCCAAGGTTAATTAATGGAAATCTCTTTCTCTCTTAATAACCCCTAGAATAGCAATAAATCGATCTATGGACTCCCATATTAGGTTTCACCCTAATCCGGCAAAATCTCGTCACCCTATCTCTAGGCGTGCGATTAACTCCGCTTAATTATGCTAGATCTACTCTTAGGTAAGGCCTATTCCTCCTCCACCTAAGCACGTCAAATTTAGATTAATAACAAACTAAGTATGTATCATATAATTTAGAAAACAATAACAAGATCCATCATAGGTTTCATCCCCTTCAGGTATCTGAAGGGTTTAGTTCATAACAAATAAAGAAAACATCTCAGAAGAAATGATAAAACAAAACATAAAAAATCCCTAAAACTCCCTGAAGGAATTGAAGGAGAGATCCGTCGTCTTGAGTAGAATTCAGGCTTTTTGAGATGGATCAACTGGCTATCTTCGAGTGGTTTCCACAATTCTATCCTTTCCGGCTTGGCTCCTTGGCCTAGCTAACCTCCTTCTTTCTGGTAGCTCTTAGGGGTTTATATAGGCTCTTGAAATAGGATTCTTTGCCCCTAAGTATCCAAATCCGAATAAAATTGCTCTTTCCAGCAACAAGTACACGGCCATGGCATACTCCCGTATGAATCGTGGCCAGGCCGTGCTCGGACTTCTTTAATAAGACATAGCCGTGTAAATCGGGAGAAGGCCGTGTTCTAGATGATCAGTGAGGCACGGCCGTGTGGTCCTAGGCCCAGGCCATGTCGATTTCTTTCTTGGCCCAATTTACTCCTTTTTGGGCCCATTTCTCTTTCTTTTTATCCTCGGGTGCTTTCCTGAGTATAAGACATGAAAAGAAAGGATTAAGAGCACCTTTTCATATGAAACAGAGGATAAATCATCCAAAAGCATACTAAATGTGGGATTAAAATTTGTGGTCAATCATGAAATTAAAGCCTTTGTGGTGAATATTGGAATGAATAGCCTTTGTGGCATAAAAAAAAATAGAAAGATTAGCCTTTGTGGCAATCTCTGTAAGGATAACCCTTATGAAAACAATTTGAATGAAACCCCCTTGTTTCGAAATCTGAAGGAATCGTATTCATGGAGAACTCTAAACCAATGGTACTCATGGTGAAATCTGAAGGAATGGTATTCAAGGAAAACTCTAAAGGAATGGTATTCATGGCGAACTCTTAATAAATGGTATTCATGGAAAACTTTGAAGGAATGGTATTCGTGGTGACCTCTAAAGAAATGGTACTCATGGAAAACTTTGAAGGAAAGGTATTCATGTAACACTTCTAACCCGCATCCAACACTAGAATAGGGTTACGGAACATTACCAGACTTATAACTTAAACAATCATACATTTCATATTCAATTATCATTCAAATCAAAGAACATTCAAATACATTCATATCGTCCCTAACACGAGACCTCGAGGCCCCAAATAGACATTAAAAAGGGTTCAGGACTAAACCAAATACTCAAGAAATTTTAAAAAAAATGATTTTTTTTCAAAGTGTAGGGGACACACGCCCGTGTGGCCAGGCCAAGCCGTGTTTCTCATACGGCCAAGAGACACACCCATGTCTCAAGCCGTGTAGGCATATGAAATGGCGACACACGGTCGTGTCCCAGCCCATGTCTGACTCCGTGTAAATCACTGAGTTAGGTCACATGGCCAAGCCACACACCTGGGTGCCAGGCCTGTACCCTTCAAAATGGCCTCACATGCTTGTCGGCCAGGCCGTGTGAAAAATAGAGGGTATACTGACTCGTGCCACACGGCCAAGCCACATGCTCATGTGCTAGGCCGTGTGAAGCTAATGACTTGATTTCTAAAGAAGTATCAAGGGACACACGGCCCTGTCACCTAGCCGTGTACACACTTGTGTCTCTGCCTGTGTGGACAAAAATAGGCCATTTTCCAAGCCATATTTCTCACCTAATGTGTTACCAACCTAAGCTCAAAAATGCACATACAACCATGGCATAAATAAGCATTCAAAACCAACCAATATCAAGTTTATAACATTTAATATTCACACATAAAACATGATATCCATAAGCAAATTCATTTGACCACTTTAACACATATCAAACATACTTCCAAAGTCTACCTAAATGATCAAATACATATATGAGACATTGTGCCTAAAACTTAGCATGCATACTTGATCGTGTCCATCAGAGTCTTAAAAATTTATATAAAGAATGATTGAGCCTAGAACTAACTGCGACAATGATTGAGGCAAGTGCACCTATCGAACAGTAGTATAGCTGTGTCAAGATCGGATTGTCGAACCTAAAGGAACCAAAAGTACTAATACTAACTTTCTTTTTATTATTTAGCCTAAGAATTAAAGGAATTTTTATCTAATCTAAAATTAACTAACAACTAAGCTAAAGATGCAAAGACAAAGAGAATGAATTGGAGAAAATAACTTTAGGAAAAATCAATTGATTAAGACAATACCCAAGAAAGAATCCACCTAGAATTCACTTGTTATCTAACTCTGAACCAGACGATTTATTCACTTGACTTGATCTGTAGGATTCCCTAATTTATATTAATACCTCTTTCGAGGCTACTAACGTCTAACCCTAGGTTGATTAATTGAAATTTCTTTCTAATTAAAACCCATAGAATTGCATTAACTCGATCTATGGACTCCCATATTAGCTTTTACCCTAACCTGGTAGATTTTGGTCACCCTATTTCTAGGCGCACGAGCAACTCCGCTTAACTATGCTAGATCTACTCTTAGGCAGGGACTTTTGCTCCACCAGCTAACCGCATCAATTCTTGAATCAATATCTCGGAAATACCAAAACAAGAATTAAGAACACATAGTTAAGAACAAATCAAGTATTTATCATATAGTTCAGCAAACGATAACAAGATTCATCTTAGGTTTCATCCCCCTCAAGTATCTGAGGGTTTAGTTCATAATGATAAAGGAATACATCTCAAAAGAAAAGATAAAAGAAAACATAAGAAAACCCTAAAACCCCCTAAAAGAATTGAAGGAGAGATCCTCTGTCTTGAGTATAACTCCGGCTTCTTGAGATGAATCAACTGGCTATTCTTCGAGTGACTCCCACAATTCTGGCCTCTCTAGCTCGGGTCTTTGGCCTAGCTAGACGCCTAACTGGACTCTCAACTGGACTCCCCCTGAAGGTTGGCCTCTAGGGTGTTTATATAGGCTTTTGGAATGGCTTTCTTTTCCTCTAAGTACCCTAATCCGACTAAAACTCTTCTTTCTCATGTCAGGGACACGCCCATGGCACACGCCCATGTGAATCGTGGCCAGGCTGTGTTCGAGTCTGTCAAGGAGGCAGGCCATGTGGTCTTGGGCCCAGGCTGTGTTGATTTTGTGATATGGCCCATTTACTCTGTTTTGGGCCCGTTTCTCATTCTTTTCAGCATCCGATGCTCTTTTGAGTATAAAACATGAAAAATAAGGATTAAGAGCACCAAATTACATAATTCAAGGCTTAAATCATCCAAAAGTATGCTAAATGTGGGATTAAAATATGTTCCTATTACAGTTTATCAAATACCCCCACACTTAAGCATTTGCCTGTCATCAAGCAAAATCCTCAACTCACAATTAAAATGAACTTCCCTGATTTATAATATTTGTCAATAATGTTTCATCATAATTCAAAGATAATTCATACATTGATAATTTAACTCAAAGGGTCTTAAAGAGTCAAACAGTCAAAGTCATACATCTATAGCATGAAAACATAGGTGTTTCCCTTTACCTAAATAATTACCTCTGATTCGAAATTGACAAGAGTTGACATCCTCACTAAAGATTCACTCAAATCACTCAAAGTGTTTAAGGTTCAAAATTAAGCACTCAAAAGTCAAACATGAAAGGTTAATCCCATAAGCTTGCCTAAAAATCAAATCTCTACCACTCTAAAATGAGATGATACACAGATCAAAAGGTCTTTAAAAAGGGTTATAACGGGGCTTAGGTTAAAGGTGTGGATAAAGGCTGAATTAGAGGGTTAGAATTGATATTGAATTGAAAATTTACCTAACTATAAAAATAAACTAATCCTAAATAATTACATCAATTGAAAACTTGAAACGCTAATAATACGAGCTTCTTCTTCAAGATTTGGAATTTTCATGTATAGGCTCAACTGATATAGGACTAATAATGAATATACTTCAAAATATTATATTTATTATTATTTTTTAAGAACAAATCATAATACATAATAAAAGATGAATTCAACTACTGGAATAAAATAATTAGGCAACCGATCAAATCAAATCTTGACAGAAAGGGTAGTCAAGGAATGGTGATAACAAATACAAAGGGTTTTGGGTTAATATTAGTGGGTGAGTCAATAAAAAGGGTTGTTAGGACCAAAGGGGTTCACTAGGGGTTAATTATGAAGGTAGGCTTTTAGTGGAGTGAGTGGGTTAAATCCTAGGTGCCTTTATCATCTCTGTATATCAAATGAATAATGTGGTCTTGACATGTATAATCGAAGCAATTTCTAGAATAACAAATCAATGTTGACACACTCATAATAAAAAGTGAGCACGAAAGAATGTATGCTCTAAAAGGCTCGAAATATCACAAGAATTATGGGTTTTTGATATCAACCTTGTAAATTTCAATCTTCAAGGTAATAATTAGATTTAGGTAGACAACCTAACAAAATTTTAATTTTTGAAAATAGACTTATCATGCTTGATTCTCTAGTCCTCTAAAATTTAAATCATCACTGCACCATTATCAATGACTTAATCCGAAACATATCAATAAAACTCATGAATCACAGGAACTTTATTCTAATTAGTAATATGAGAACATTACTTAAAGACAAGATATCATTCATGGCATAATTTAGGGATTTGAGAATAATGCAGAAAGTTAGGCACTTTCTCAAAATAAATATTCACCCCCCACACTTAAGATGTACATTGCCCTCAATGTACGAAGATATATATGAAATTTAAGAGATAGGGATAGGTGAAACTTCCTGAATTTGGATGGCTTCCTTGAGTTGGGAGTGTCTTGGTGTGGTGGCTGCCGACAATCTCTGCGCTAGATGAAGAAATTTGGAAGCTCGTGAAGATTTAGCCAGGAAATAATAAGAATAATTCAAAATATACTAAATATATATATAAAGACAAGAAAGATAAATAGAAATAGTGTAAAATTTGAAATAAAATAAAAAGAAAAGATGAATGGACTGAAAAGTCCTTATTGTTGGATGGTTCGCGAGGTGAGTGTGATTTCTAAGGTTGTGGTGGGCTGGTGGTCTTGGTCGAGGTGTGATTCCCTAGCAACCTTTAGAACCAAAATCAAAGAAATCAAAATAAGATAAACTAAATTTAGTAGAAGAGAAGTAAAGATAAGGAAAATAAAGAAAACGAAAAAAGAAAAATAAAAGCTAAATGGCCTCAAAGACCCTTGGCTTGTCGAGTAGATGAAGCAACCGACATAAACTTATGTAGATCGGTCTCCCACAGGGAGACTATGCTTGAATCCTTCTGCTTCTTCGATATGGCTATTGTGGAGATCAAGAGTGTAGATATGGGCTAAGGAAGAAAAGTATGGAAGGGGGGAAGATCTGAAGAATGGGGTAGGTGAAAAGAGGGAGGGGTGGGTTAAATAGAGTTTTGATGTCTGGTATATCCCCACACTGGTGTACCGTGGGCGTATCAAGTCACACGGCTGTGTCGCACGACCGTGTTATGCTTCGTTCGTTTCTCCCACGCCAATGGGCAGGTCACCACGCTTGTGTTTGGTAAAACAGTGTTGGCCACGCCCGCCTCACATAGCCGTGGTGTTTGATTGGAGTCCGTCGCTTGAAGATATTTTTTGTCCTATGTCGTACTATCTTTACCATGTCAGTACGTACATCCGTAGTATCCACACGGCCACGGCCACGACCGTGTGTAAGGCCGTGTGGTGTGGAAATCTGTAGTTGGTTTGTTTATAGTTAGGTGATAAAAAGCAAAAATAAAAGAAAGAATAAAAAAATGTAAAAGTTAATAGGAGTGCTTGGGTTGCCTCCTGAGAAGCGCTTGTTTATAGTCTTAAGCTAGACTTACCTCTCATTCATATAATCAGGGTGGTTTAAAGAGTTGTACATCCTCTCTCATGTTATCAGTTCTACTATCATGGCTAAGTTCAAGTCGAGTAGCGTTTACTTTAAAGGTACTGAATGGAGGATTACTTACCTCGACTATTCTGTATGGGGAAACATCGAGTACCCTAAAAGAGATTTTTTTATTTGTGTTAGGGTCAGGATGAGGTATTCGAGGGTCTACTTTATCTACTAGTACCTGATCTCCGATTTTGAATTTGTTTGTCCCTTGGAGTGGCTTTGGTTCTGCTTCGTGCAACCCTAATTTCTCTTTAAAGTGTGTCTTCCACTCGCCTAGTTCATCGATCTGAAGCCTTCGTTCCTTATGAGTTATTTCCTTGTTGGCATGAGGTATAGGATCTGGCTCAGTTGTGTATTTCTGTGGTGTTTCCTGCGAAGAAGGTTTGAACTAATGGTTGTTAATGGAATCTATATTCTTATATTGATTACTCGATGTCCTAGCCGAGTCGAGAGCTTGAAGACTGATTGATTCGTCACCTACACAAAGTATGAGTTCACCTGCGCTAACATCAATTTTAGTCCTCGCAGTTGCTAAAAAGGGCCTTCCTAGAATTAAGGGGATAGTATTGTCCTCATCCATGTTTAAAACGACAAAGTTTACTGGGAATACAGATTTATCAATTTTCACAAGAACATCTTCAATTATACCCCTAGGAATTCTAACAGTTTTATCAGTTAATTGAATGCTCATCCTAATTTGTTTGGGTTTCCCTAGACCTAGTTGTTTAAACAATTTATAAGGCATGACATTGATGCTCGCCCCTAAATCAGCTAAAGCATTCTCAATAGATAATCTACCAATTAAGCATGGAATTGTAAAACTCCCTGGATCTTTTAATTTTCGTGGTAGGTTGTTTTGCAACATCGCTGAGCACACTGCGTTTAGCTCCACATGCGGTTCTTCATCTAACTTCCGCTTGTTTGTTAAAAGCTCTTTTAAAAATTTTCTTGAATTTGGCATCTGCGAAAGAGCTTCAAGAAACGGTAAGTTAATATGTAATTTCTTTAAAAGTTTAAGAAACTTACTGAATTGTTCCTCTGTGTCATCTTTCATTATCGCAATGGGGTATGGTATACGAGGTTGGTATTCTTTAATTACCTGTTTTGGCTTTTCTTGGTTTACCTTGACCTTACCTTTTTCTACCAAATTCTCTTCGCTTAATTTGGGCTCATCTAACCCGTCACTATCCTGAGCTGTTATGGCTTGAAGTTTCTCCTTTGGGTTAGTTTTAGTGTTGCTTGGCAAGCTACCTTATGGTCGTTCTAAGATTAGCTTAGCGAGTTGCCCTAATTGGTTCTCGATCCCTTGAATCGATGCTTGTTGATTTTTAAGTGTTGTTTCGGTGTTTTGAAAATGTGTTTCTGACACCGCAATGAATTTTGTTAGCATCTCTTCAAGGTTCGGCATCTTTTCCTGTGGGTAGGGCTACTGTTGCAAGTTGGGAGAGGGTTGTTGTAACACCCCTATCCCGAGTCCGTCGCCGGATTAGGGTTAGGAGAGTTACCGGACAAATCGAAAACATTCACAGACAAAATCATACATTCAATCATCATTCTCAGACATAATGTCCCTTAATCGGATCCTCGAGACCTTAAACATACTTATAGGTCGAGTCGGGACTAAACTGAAACACATATGAAATTCTATGAAAATTTGAAACTTTTCTAAAATACAGGGGAGACACGCCCGTGGGAGGAGACCGTGTGCCCTCCACGGCTTCTAGACACACCTGTGTTCAACCTTGTTTACTAACTATACCAACATGGTCATTAGGTACGCCAGTGTGCAATGGCCGTGTACTTTTAGGCCATATACTGACTTCCCCACCACGGCCACAAAGCACGCCCGTGTCAAGGCTGTGTATTTTTATGTTAGCTACTAACTTGCACAACACAGCCAGATGACACACTCGTGTCGAGGCCATGTGATTTTAGGCTGCATCCTGCCAATTTACCCACGGTTTAAGGTACGCCCGTGTGCCATAATCGTGTGACATTATAGGCCATTTTACAAGGCCAAAATGCCAACCAAATGGTTCATACCTATAAGTATCATTTACCAACACATATCAAGCATATATGGCAACCAAAAACATACAAATAGCCATCCAAATCATGCATATTTGATCACTAAGATATTCACAACTATACATTAAAATCCAATACAAAACATACCAATTTGCATAACTAAAACTCAATTATACCTATGCACCATTTGTCTGTATACTACCATCTCATAACCATTCCATATATCAACTAATCATATCATAACAACTTCACATATCACATTCATCTAAGCATGGTACCAAAACATAACTAGCCAAATCACATGGCTAAGTTCACTTTACAAATCATCACAAGAACTAGCCTATACATGCCATATCTAGCTATATACATATCCAAGGTGTACTAAAATGATATTAGTAGTGTGATGACGATCCTTGACAGTCCTGAGCCTTCAGTAGCTTTGACGACCTATAAAATAAATTAAACACGCACACAGAGTAAGCTTTACAAAAGCTTAGTAAGTCAATATGCAACAACTTAGCATAAAATGCATATATTTGCTTTGATTCATACACTTTTGACCACATTAGCCATATTCCCAATTCAAAGATCATATAAACACATATCTCATTTCACCAAAATCTTATACAACATATCATCAATTCCATATTCATAGCATCATAGTAAGATCATATTGATGCTTACCTTGTATACACAATTAGTGTATAATCAACATACCTTAATTGAATTTACTATCACGTATTTGTTCATAGCTCAGATTTGCAATTAGAATCATAGACTTGCCCGTTGAATAGTAATAAATCCAATGGGATACTCGGAAAGCTCAGAATAATCATACAATGCCAACGTCCCAGAAGAGGTCTTACATGCACTCGGATATTGATGCCACTGTCCCAGAAATGGTCTTATACGAATCAAAACGATGCCGATGTCCCAAACATGGTCTTACTCGTAAGTGTCATAATGATGCCAACGTCCCAGACGTGGTCTTATATGTAAAGTTTATATTGATGCCAACGTCCCAGACGTGGTCTTACTCATAATCAGATATCGATGCCGCTGTCCCAGACAGGGTCTTACACGAATCTCAAATCAATGCCAACGTCCCAAACGTGGTCTTACATGATAAAACAGAACAGATACCTATGTCATGGTTCGTACTAGGCTTCTCAGACGTAGTCAATATACCAAACTTATCTCGGAATTCAATTACAGAACTTCTCACAAGCATTCATTATCATCATTAAACATATGAACAATTTCAAATGCATACATATTCAGTTATTTGTATAGTGACTTACCTCAGATTCGGTTTATCGGAATAGAAAATGGCTACTCGATAACTTTTGCTTTCCCACGATCTAAATTCGTTTTCCTCGGTTCTTGATTTAAACATATTCAGAATTAACCCTTTTATTCGATAGTTCTTTCAATTCTATCCAAAGACACACATTTAGGGCAATTTGCAAATTAGCCCTCACATTTGCACAACTTAGCAATTTAGTCTATTTTTCTCAAAACATCAAATTCACATAATCTACTTTTACACAAGCTTGGCCGAATACATATATATCACATACAAACCCACATTTTTCATCAAATTCACAAATTAGTCCTTCAATTTGTCATTTTTTCAATTTAGCACTATTAAGCTAATTTCATCAAAACTTCAAGAACAAAACATGTTCATCTACCACCAATCTATCATTTAACACCTTAAAGCATCACAAAGCTCAACTTAGCATCAATGGCACAACGTACAAACATCACCAATACACAAAATTGAAACATGGGTTTGATAGTAGACGAAGCAACGATTACAAAAACGTAGAAATTATCAAAAACGGATCAAAAACTTACCTTGAATTAAGGCTTGAAAGTAGCCGAATATACAAAGCTCAAACCCTTGTTTTCTTTTTTTCTTTTTTTCGGTCATAAGATAAAAGATGAACAAGGATTTCAATTGATTTTGTTTAACATGAAATACATTATTAATGTACAAAAATAACCTTTCATAATAAAATATATAAAACATAGTTACAAGGTTATTTATGACCTTAGCCATCCATTAACCATGGAAATGGCCAAATTGCCACATAAGTCCTCATATTCAAAAAGCCATAACGCATAAGCACTTTAACATATAGCATACAACTTTTATATTTAATGCAATTTCATCCTTTCGTCAAATTAAGCACACAGACAGTCAAATTAGCTCACGAAAATTTATCACATGCTCAATCACACATCAACGGCATAGAAAATAATATTAAAATATTATACAGACTCAGATTTATGGTCCCGAAACCACTGTTCCGATTGGGGTATAAATCGGACTTTTACAATTCTCCCCCCTTAGGGATTTTCGTCCCCGAAAATCTTACCGTTAAACAAGTTCACGTATTGCCGTCCCACTGAATCTTTAGGCTCCCAGGTAGCCTCTTCAATCCCATGTCGATTCCACAGTACTTTTACTAACTGAATTTTCTTATTTCTTAACTCTTTCACTTCACGAGCTAAGATACGGATCGGTTCCTCTTCATATGTCATATCAGATCGGACTTCAATTTCAGATGTGGCAATCACATGTGACGGATCGGATCGATATCTACGAAGCATCGAAACGTGAAATACATTGTGGATCTTTTTTAATTCAGAAGGTAACTTCAACTTATATGCAACGGGCCTGACACGTTCAATGATCTCATACGGTCCGATGAACCTTGGACTTAATTTACCTTTACGTCCAAATCGAAACACTTTATTCCACGAAGACACTTTCAAAAATACTTTGTCGCCAATTTCAAATTCTATATCTTTTCGTTTCAAGTCTGCATAAGACTTCTGACGATCAGATGCTGCTTTCAAACAATCTCGGATCAATTTCACTTTCTGTTCTAAATCTTTAATCAGATCAACCCCATGTAGCTTATTTTCACTGAGCTCAGTCCAATATAGAGGTGTATGACATTTACATCCGTACAAAGCTTCATAAGGTGCCATTTTAATACCAGGCTGAAAACTGTTATTATACGCAAATTCGATCACTGGCAGATATTGTTCCCATGAACCATTAAACTCCAGTATGCAGCATCTTAGCATGTCTTCAAGAATCTAAATAGTCCATTCAGACTGACCATTAGTTTGCAGATGAAAAGCTTACTGAAATGGAGTTTCGTGCCTAAAGCCTCTTGCAATTTCTTCCAGAATCTCGACGTAAATCTCGGATCTCTATCGAATACAATAGACAGTGGCACCCCGTGCAATCTCACAATCTCTGAGATATAAAGCTCGGCTAATTTGTCAAGTGAGTAGTTAGATCTTCTTGGAATGAAATGGGCAGATTTCGTTAATCTATCAACCACGACCCATATTGCATCTTTCTTTCTCGGAGTCCGAGGTAAACCGAAACAAAATCCATGGTTACTTTATTCCGCCCATTCGAGAATCGAATTGGTCAAGCAATCCAGATGGAACTTGATGTTCAAATTTTCACTTGGCGACAAACTAAACATTTTGAAACAAAGTCGAAATGTCTGTTTCATACCGCACCACCATGAGTGTCGTTTCAAATCGATACATTTTCGTGCTTCCCGGTTGAACAGATAGATTTACTATTATGAGTGCATTCAAGATCAATCAACCAACTCGATTTCTCGAACACGATCGATCCTGAATCTCAAACGATTATCAACAATTTGAAATTCAGATTCAAATTTACCTCACACTGAGCTCGTTTCGCTAGCAATTCATTATCAGATTTCTAAGCATCACATATCTGTTGTAAGAATAACGCTTTAAGCTTTTAATTCAAATAACACGTAACTATCATCGATAAATCTAATTGAGCATTCAAAGCACATAATGCAAACAATGATTTTCTACTCAAAGCATCAGCAACAACATTCGCTTTACCCGGATGATAATCTATCACAAGCTCATAATCTTTTAGCAGCTCTAACCATCTTCTTTGACGCAAGTTCAAATCTTTCTGAGTTATCAGATATTTCAAACTTTTATGATCTGAAAACACGTGACATTTCTCACCATACAGATAATGACGCCAAATCTTTAGCGCAAACACAATTGCATCTAACTCAAGGTCTGCGTCGGATAATTCTTTTTATGAGTCTTCAACTGTCTCGAGGCATAAGCTACCACTTTACCTTCCTGCATCAAAACACATCCCAGACCATTTAACGAAGCATCACTGTACACAACAAATTCTTTACCCGATTCTGGCTGTGCTAACACTGGAGCTTCTGTTAACAGAGTTTTCAGCTGATCAAAACTTTTCTGGCATTTATCTGACCAATCAAATCTGACATCTTTCTGAAGTAATTTAATCAATGGAGTAGTTATTTTCGAAAAGCCTTTCACAAATCTGCGATAATAACTAGCCAAACCCAGAAAACTGCGGACTTCAGATACATTTCTCGGAGGTTTCCAATTCAAAATAGGAGAAATCTTGCTCGGATCAACTTGAATCCCAGATGCTGACACAATATGTCCCAGAAAACCAACCTCTTGCAACCAGAATTCACATTTACTGAATTTTGCATACAATTGCTTTTCTCTCAAGGTTTGCAAAACAACTTTCAAATGTTCAGCATGATCGGCCTCATGACGAGAATAAATCAAAATGTCATCTATGAATACCACAACAAATCGATCTAGGTACGATCTAAAAATTCTGTTCATTAGATCCATAAATACAGTAGGAGCGTTGGTTAGTCCAAATGGCATGACTAAAAGCTCATAATGCCCGTACCTCATTCTGAAAGCAGTTTTTGGAATGTCTGAGTCTTTCACTCTCAGCTGATAATATCCTGATCTCAGATCAATCTTGGAAAACACAGTAGCTCCTTTCAACTGATCAAACAAATCATCAATTCTGGGCAACGGGTATTTATTCTTTATTGTCACCTTATTCAACTGATGATAATCAATGCACATTCTCATCGTGCTATCTTTCTTTTTCACAAACAAAACAGGAGCTCCCTAAGGCGAAAAGCTCGGTCTAGCGAAACCTCTATCAGTCAATTCTTGCAATTGTGCCTTTAACTCTTTCAACTCTGTTGGTGCCATTCTATACGGAGTTAACGAAATAGGTGTAGCACCAGACAACAATTCAATACCAAACTCAACTTCTCGAATCGGAGGTAAACCCAGTACCTCTTCAGGGAACACATCAGAAAACTCACAGACAATAGGCTCTGACTCAATCTTCCTTTCAGACATTTTCGAATCAATCACATAAGCGAAATATGCCTCAAAACCCTTATTCAAACAACTCTGAGCTTTCAAAACAGATATCACAGCAGGCAATCCATTTAAATTATTCGACTCAAGGCGTAAAATCTCATCATTCGGACATCTCAAATATATAGTCTTTCTTTTGCAGTTCACAACAGCATCATGCATAAATAACCAGTCCATACCCAGAATAATATCGAATTCATTAAATGGCAAGAGCATCAGATCAGTAGGGAAATAGATATCTCAAAACATTAACGGACAGTTCTTGCATACTTTGTCAACAAGGACACATTTACCTAAGGGGTTTGATACTTTTATAGCAAACTCAGTAGACTCTACAGGTAAAGTCTTACTGAATAATAAATTCATGCATATATATGAATGTGTAGAACCAGGGTCTATCAAAGCAATCATAGAAGTATCATAAAGAGCAAAAGTACTCGTTATAACATCTGGTGATGAAGCTTCTTCTCGAGCTCGGATAGCATATGCTCTAGCTGGCGCTCTAGCTTCGAATTTAACAATGTTGTCTCTCGTAGTTCTCTGACTACAACTAACATTTCTGATGTTTTTTGATGGCCTACCTCTTACAGGTGCATTATCAGATCTCAAATTCTGAACAGTCTCTGGTTCAACAGACTCAGGGCAATCACGTATAAAATTATCAAGCGATCCACATCTAAAACAAGCTCTATCATTAAATCTACAGCTTCCCGAATGCCTTTTTCCACAATGTTTACATTCCGGTCTCTCGGATAGAACATTACCAACACTGGCCACTGAAGTTGCTGGAATTTTAGAACTCATTTGTGGTCTAGGTTGATTTCTATTCTCATGTCCCACATTATCTCTGGAACGACTCTGGTTATCTCTGAATTTCTTCGAAGATGATTGAAATGATTTGCTTAGAAATCTTTTTCTTATATCACGGGCTTCAGATGCAGCTTTTCTCTTATCTTTCTCGAGTGCCTCAGCTTTGCAAGCTCTGTCAACGAGTACAACAAACTCTTTTATTTCCAAAATCTCAACTAACAGACGAATGTCTTTATTAAGGCCGTCTTCGAACCTTTTGCACATTATAGCTTCAGATGATACACATTCTCGAGCATACTGACTCAGTCTCACAAATTCTTGTTCATATTTTGAAATAGACATACGACCCTGCTTAAGTTCTAGAAATTCCTTTCGTTTCCGATCAACGAATCTCTCACTGATATATTTCTTTTGAAACTCGATCTGAAAGAAATCCTATGTGACTCATTCTCTCAGAACAACAGAAATCAGAGTTTTTTGCATCCCGGAGTAATGATACAATACATTTTATACATTCTTCTGGAGTCAGAGACATTTCATCAAATACCCGGATCATGTTTTCAATCCAGAACTCAGCCTTTTCAGCATCATCATCTTTAGTAGCTCAGAATTTTTCGGCCCCATACCTACGGATCTTGTCAACAGGAGGCTTATTCAACAGATTCGGATGCATAACCGGTGGTAGAACTGTAGTCTGAGAAGGATTAACTGGGGGCAGGGGTTGTGAAACAGTCGGGTTATTCTTTACAAACTGAGTGAACCACTCACTCATCATCTGAAAGAAAGCTTGCTTAGCTTCTCCCTCTTGACCGCTCGTAGCCGTTCTCGATTCAGAGGGCGCTATCCCTTGCGCGAGAGTAGGCGCATTACTTTTTATGTCATCAGCTACGACTCTTTTGGGATCCATTACTATACGAAAATCACATTTATACGCCAGGATTCATCACACTATCACAATTCAGATATATGGCATGTATAGCTAGACTCTGACACGCTACGTTAGTCCGAGAATTGACTAAATCGTAGCTCTGATACCAACCAAATGTAACACCCCTATCCCGAGTCTATCACGGATTAGGGTTAGAAGCGTTACTGGACAAATCGAAAATATTCACAGACAAAATCATACATTTAATTATCATTCTCAGACATAATGTCCCTTAATCGGATCCTCGAGACCTTAAACATACTTATAGGTCGAGTCGGGACTAAACTGAAACACATATGAAATTCTATGAAAATTTGAAACTTTCCTAAATTACAGGGGAGACACGCCCGTGGGACGAGACCGTGTGCCCTCCACGGCTTCTAGACACACCCGTGTTCAACCTTGTTTACTAACTATACCAACACGGTCATTAGGCACGCTCGTGTGCCATGGCCGTATAATTTTAGGCCATCTACTGATTTCCCCACCACGATCACCAAGCACGCCCGTGTCGAGGTCGTGAATTTTTATGTTAGCTAATGACTTGCACACCACGGCCAGATGACACGCCCGTGTCGAGGCCATGTGATTTTAGGCTGCATCCTGCCAATTTACCCACGGTCTAAGGCACACCCGTGTGCCATAATCGTGTGACATTATAGGCCATTTTACAAGGCCAAAATGCCAACCAAATGGTTCATACCTATAAGCATCATTTACCAACACATATCAAGCATATATGGCAACCAAAAACACACAAATAGTCATCCAAATCATGCATATTTGATCACTAAGATATTCACAACTATACATTAAAATCCAATACAAAACATACCAATTTGCATAACTAAAACTCAATTATACCTATGCACCATTTGTCTATATACTACCATCTCATAACCATTCCATATATCAACTAATCATATCATAACAACTTCACATATCACATTCATCTAAGCATGGTACCAAAACATAACTAGCCAAATCACATGGCTAAGTTCACTTTACAAATCATCACAAGAACTAGTCTATACATGCCATATCTAGCTAATACATACCCAAGGTGTACCAAAATGATATTAGTAGTGTGATGACGATCCTTGATGGTCTCGAGCCTTCAGTAGCTTTAACGACCTATAAAACAGATTAAACACACACACAGAGTAAGCTTTCCAAAAGCTTAGTAAGTCAATATACAACAACTTAGCATAAATGCATATATTTGCTTTGATTCATACACTTTTGACCATATTAGCCATATTCCCAATTCAAAGATCATATAAACACATATCTCATTTCACCAAAATCTTATACAACATATCATCAATTCCATATTCATAGCATCATAGTAAGATCATATTGATGCTTACCTTGTATACACAATTAGTGTATAATCAACATACCTGAATTGAATTTACTATCACGTATTTCTTCACAGCTCGGATTTGCAATTAGTATCATAGACTTGCCCATTGAACAGTAATAAATCCAATGGGATACTCAGAAAGCTCAGAATAATCATACAATGCCAACGTCCCAAATGAGGTATTACATGCACTCGGATATCGATGCCACTGTCCCAGACATGGTCTTATACGAATCAAAACGATGCCGATGTCTCTGATATGGTCTTACTCGTAAGTGTCATAATGATGCCAACGTCCTAGACGTGGTCTTATACGTAAAGTTTATATTGATGCCAACGTCCCAGGCGTGGTCTTACTCGTAATCAGATATCGATGCCACTATCCCAGACAGGGTCTTACACGAATCTCAAATCAATGCCAACGTCCCAGACGTGGTCTTACAAGATAAAACAGAACAGATACCTATGTCAAGGTTTGTACTAGGCTTCTCAGACTTAGTCAATATACCGAACTTATCTCGAAATTCAATTACAAAATTTCTCATAAGCATTCATTATTATCATTAAACATATAAACAATTTCAAATGCATACATATTCAGTTATTTGTATAGTGACTTACCTCGGATTCGATTTATCGGAATAGAAAACGGCTACTCGATAACTTTCGCTTTCCTGTGATCTAAATCTGTTTTCCTCGGTTCTTGATCTAAACATATTCAGAATTAACCCTTTTATTCCCTAGTTCATTCAATTCCATCCAAAGACACACATTTAGGGCAATTTGAAAAAATTAGTCCTCACATTTGCACAACTTAGCTATTTAGTCCATTTTTCTCAAAACATCAAATTCACAAAATCTACTTTTACACAAGCTTGGCCGAATACATATATATCACATACAAACCCACATTTTTCATCAAATTCACAAATTAGTCCCTCAATTTGTCATTTTCTCAATTTAGCCCTATTAAGCTAAATTCATCAAAACTTCAAGAACAAAACATGTTCATCTATCACCAATCTATCATTTAACACCTTAAAGCATCACAAAGCTCAACTTAACATCAATGGCACAACTTACAAACATCACCAATACACAAAATTGAAACATGGGTTTGATAATAGACGAAGCGACGATTACAAAAATGAAGAAATTATCAAAAACGAATCAAAAACTTACCTTGAATTAAGGCTTGAAAGTAGTTGAATATACAAAGCTCAAACCCTTGTTTTCTTTTTTTTCTTATTTTCAGTTCATAAGAACAAAAGATGAACATAGATTTCAATTGATTTTGTTTAACATGAAATACATTATTAATGTACAAAAATAACCTTTCATAATAAAATGTATAAAACATAATTACAAGGTCATTTATGACCTTAGCCATCCATTAACCATGGAAATGGCCAAATTGCCACATAAGTCCCCATATTCAAAAAGCCATAACACATAAGCACTTTAACATATAGCATACAACTCTCATATTTAATGCAATTTCATCCTTTCGTCAAATTAAGCACACAGACAGTCAAATTAGCTCACGGAAATTTATCACATGCTCAATCACACATCAACGGAACAGAAAATAATATTAAAATATTATACAGACTCGGATTTGTGGTCCCGAAGCCACTATTCTGACTAGGGTATAAATCGGAATGTTATAGTTATTGTCTCTGATTTCCTTGACCACCCCATGAAAAATTGGGGTGGTTCCTCGAACCTGGATTATAAGAATTACTATAAGTGTTATTTTGAGATTTGAAATTGTTACCCATATAGAGAACTTGCTCATTTTTAGCGCTTGGGTTGTAAGGTGGATAGTCTGTGTTGTTCATCCCTCCTCTATTCGTGTCGCACTGCATAACTGGATGTACCTGTAAAGAACCACATAAACCATCAACCTTTTTATTTAACATCTCTACCTGATTTGATAGCATGGTTACTACGTCGAGGTTGAAAACACTGGCTTCTTTTGTTGGCTTTGTCCTTGTGACTTGCCACTGATAGTTATTCATTGACATCTCTTCAATGAATTCGTAAGCTACCTCACGAGTTTTATTATTCAAGGTTCCACCGGCGGCTAAATATCAATTGCCTAGTTGAGGGGTTTACCCCAAGGTAGAAAGTTTAGACCTGTAGCCACAAGGGTAATTTGTGGTGAGGGCACCTTCTCAATAGATCCTTGTATCTTTCCCATGCGTCGTAAAGTATCTCTAAATCCATCTGTACAAAAGAAGAAATATCATTCCTTAACATGGCCGTTTTAGCCGGTGGAAAATATTTCAATAAAATTTTTTCGGTCATCAGAAACGTCATTTATTTTGAAGGTATCACAAAATTCTAGAAAATTCGCTAAGTGTGTGTTAGGATCCTCATCCTGCAAACCATCAAACTGAACAAATTGTTGTATCATCTGTGTAGTGTTAGGTTTCAGTTCAAAATTATTTGCAGCAATAGTAGGCCTAACAATACTTGACTCAGTTCCTGTTAAATTAGGTTTAGCATAATCATACATAGTTTGAGGAGCATGATGTTCGGTCATCTTTGGAGGTGGCGGATTATTCTCAGCCATCTCTTCGACTTCTTGCTCTTCTCCTATGTAGTTTAAGCTTCGCCTTATTTCTCTACAATTTCTGTGAACAATACCTTCAATATCGCTGTCGTAAATCAGGGGTCCTGTCGGGTTCCTTCTATTCATAAACTAGAGGTACCTACCAGAAGCCAAGAAGAAAATTTAGAAAAATAAAAATAAAATTTAATTGCAAAAATAAAATAAATATAATATGGCTAAAGTAATAAAAATTAAGCGTTCTTAATATTTCAGTTCCCCGGCAATGGCACCAAAAACTTGATCGTGTCTATCAGAGTCTTAAAAATTTATATAAAGAATGATCAAGCCTAGAACTAACTGTGACAATGATTGAGGCAAGTGCAGCTATCGAGCAGTAGTATAGCTGTGGCAAGATTGGATTGTCGAACCCAAAGGAACCAAAAGTACTAATACTAACTTTCTTTTTATTATTTAGCCTAAGAATTAAAGGAATTTTTATCTAATCTAAAATTAACTAACAACTAAGCTAAAGATGCAAAGACAAAGAGAATGAATTGGAGAAAATAATTTTGGGAAAAACCAATTAATTAAGACAATACCCGAGGAAAAATCCACCTTGACATCACTTGTTATCTAACTCTGAACCAGATGATTTATTCACTTGACTTGATCCGTAGGATTCCCTAATTTATATTAATACCTCTTTTGAGGCTACTAACGTCTAACCCTAGGTTGATTAATTCAAATCTCTTTCTAATTAAAACCCCTAGAATTGCATTAACTCGATCTATGAACTCCCATACTAGGTTTGACCCTAATCCGGTAGATTTTGGTCACCCTATTTCTAGGCGCGTGAGCAACTCCGCTTAACTATGCTAAATCTACTCTTAGGCAGGGACTTTTGCTCCACCACCTAACCACATCAATACTTGAATCAATATCCCGGAAATACCAAAACAAAAATTAAGAACACATAGTTAAGAACAAATCAAGTATTTATCATATAGTTCAACAAACGATAACAAGATTCATCTTTGGTTTCATCCCCCTCAGGTATCTGAGGGTTTAGTTCATAATGATAAAAGAATACATCTCAAAAGAAAAGATAAAACAAAACATAAGAAAACCCTAAAACCCCCTGAAGGAATTGAATGAGAGATCATCTGTCTTGAGTATAACTCCGGCTTCTTAAGATGAATCAACTAGCTATTCTTTTAGTGACTCCCACAATTCTGGCCTCTGGCTCGGCTCCTTGGCCTAGCTGGACGCCCAACTGGACTCTCAACTAGACTCCCCCTGAAGGTTGGCCTCTAGGGTGTTTATATAGGCTTTAGGAATGGCTTTCTTTGCCTCTAAGTACCCTAATTCAACTAAAACTCTTCTTTCTCACGTCAGGGACACGCCCATGGCATACGCCCGTGTGAATCATGGCCAGACTGTGTTCGAGTCTGTTAAAGAGGGACGGCCGTGTGGTCTTGGGCCCAGGTTGTGTTGATTTCGTGATATGGCCCATTTACTCCATTTTGGGCATGTTTCTCGTTCTTTTCATCCTCCTGTGCTCTTCTGAGTATAAAACATGAAAAAAAAAAAGATTAAGAGCACCAAATTACACAATTCAAGGCTTAAATAATCCAAAATTATGCTAAACGTGGGATTAAAATATGTTCATATGACGGTTTATCAATACTCATCTCAATTCCAACCATTAAGTGCCAAAACACAATTTCACAAGTAAGGCATTGATATAGCAATTATACACCACGTATCATAAGGCCATTTATACATATATACATACCAAAATACATGATCACCTTACAATCTAATTCAAATGGCCAAAACTCAACAAGACATATAATCCACATTAGCCAAAATACCTATACATGCCATTTAACCAAAATATAAAGTCCAAAAGTACCAAAATGAGTGTTTAATAGTGTGACACAAATCTCTGATGACTTTCGAATCAAGCGAGCTTCCAAAGCATTATAAAACATAGAAAAATAAATGGATTAAAAAATTAAGCTTAGTAAGTTCATAAAACATAGAATGAAACTTACCGTAACCACAAATTTAGGTAAATAACTGAAAGCATAATTCAATTCAATTTAGCCAAAGCCTATCACATAACCATTCACCAAGTTAGCCATGTATACACATAAAAACCAAGAATCATGTATGATTTCAACAATTATTAAAATTCTATGTACATGTAACATCTATACCGTATATCTGTATCTCATATATAAAAACTATTTTCATGTAAATACCTGTACCAGTTTGTATCAAACTTATATAATCTCGTAATAACATTATGCTCGTTGAACCACTTAGAATATCGTTAGATATGCGGATGGTACACACGAGGTGTACTGAACTGTAATCCATCAATTCTTGTACATTTATGCTCATACGAGCGATAAACAATAAGGTCCTTTGAGCTGAATATCGGTAAGCTCATACAAGCTGAGTATCGGTAAGCTCATAAGAGCTGGAATCGGTAACACAAATGACATGTCATTTATATCCTACAAAATTCTTAAGGTTCAAACGGGGCTCAGTATTCTTTGTATGTAGTCAATTATGCGCTCAATGATTATACATTCACATACACATATTTAAATTAAAGCATATAAATACGCAATTTAATCACACGAACTTACCTCAAACACGAACGAAGAATTACGATCGTTTAGTCCACGACTTTATCTTTTCCCTAATTTAGTTCCGAAAGTTGCTTTTTCTTGATCTATATAATCAAATTTAACTCTTTTAATCATTATTCTAAACAATACAATCCAAATTTCATGCTATGGCAAAATTACTGTTTTGCCCCTAAACATTTGACTTTTTTACAATTTAGTCCCTAGGCTCATAAAATGAAATTCATGCAATTTCATTCACAGCTAAGCCTAGCCGAATTTTGTATGTGCTTATAGTAGCCCATATATTCCACAAATTCACACATTTAACATATAATTCTCATAATTATCAATTAAATCCCTATTTGATAATTTCAACAAAACTCACTAAACAAAAGTTATTTATTTAACAACCAAGATTCATTTTTTTCCATTAAACTTCAAGAAAAATTAAAAAGCTCTCATGAAAAAACCCTAGACTTTCAATCATATTGCAAATTAGTCCCCTAATTAGCTAGCTTAAGCTACAGCGGTCCCGAAAACATAAAAATCGACAAAAACGGGACAAGAAATTACTTACATGGAAAGAGAAAGCCAGAAAAAATATCTTCTCCCCTCCTATGATGAAATTCGACAATGGTGAAAAGAATAGGAGAAGATGATAGGCTTTCTTTATTTAATTTAATCTTTAATTACCTAATTACCATTTTACCCCCACCTAACTTATTTTCACAATTACCAAGCCATGCACATCAACTAACTCAATTAATGATCCAATTACATTATAAGGACCTCCCCTTAAAAGTTCTATAGCTATTTGGTACCTTAAGCTAATAGAACACAACTTTTGCACTTTAGGTGATTTAGTCCTTTTTCACAAATTGAGCATACAAACGATAAAATTTCTTAATGAAATTTTTATGCAATAATACTATCATGCTATAGACCAAAAAAATAATGTTTAAAATAGGCTTTACGACCTTAAATTTCTAGTCCCAAAACCACTGTTCTGATTTCACTGAAAATGGGCCGTTACAACTCTCCCCCTTAGGAATTTTTGTCCCCGAAAAAAATCTTACAAGAAAATAAGTTAGGATATTGTTTTCTCATGGTTTCCTCGATTCCCAAGTAGCCTCCTCATTACTGTGACGATGCCAAAGAATATTTACTAAGGCTATTCTTTTGTTTCTTAATTCGTTGATCTCTCGAGCTAAAATTCTGATCGGTTCTTCGTTATACGGCATGTTGGGCTGAATCTCAACCTCGGTCGGAGAATTTATATGCGAAGGATCAGATCGATACCATCGTAACATAGACACATGAAACACATTATGAATCTTTTCCAATTCTGATATTAATTCAAGTAGATATGCCACTGGTCCAATTCTCTCAATAATCTCATATGGTCAGAAAAATTGTGGACTTAACTTTCCTTTGCGATCAAATCGGAGAATTATTTTCCAAGGCGATACTTTCAAAATACTTTATCGTTGACCTGAAATTTAATATCCTTTCGTTTTAAATCTACATATGATTTCTGTCGATCTGAAGCGGCTTTCAAACAGTCACAAATCACTTTCACTTTCTCTTCGGTTTCTCGGCTCAAATCAACCCCAATATATCTTTTTCTCACTAAGCTCGGTCCAATACAACAGAGTTTATGTAATAGCCCAAATTTTAGAGATGTCAAAAATAGTAGTTCGAGACCACCAAATCCAACAAATAAATTCGTAGATTATATTATTTAATATTTACGAGCCAAATGTAGCTTTTAAAAGATTTTTGAAATAGTAAATTGTGTTTTATAAAGATTTATTTGGTCAAGAAATTGAGAAAAAGAGGTATCAAGATCTCGGTGTTATAAACCGGGCCATAAATATTTTTATGAATATTTACGGAGTGTCAATAAGGTAGTATTAAAATTTCGCTAGAAAATTTTGACGTTTGGGTGGTTAATTAAATAAAAAGGACTAAATTTAAAAAGGTGTAAAAGTTGCTAGAAGGATTAAATAGCTCAATTTTCAAATGAGGAAGGACCTAAAGTGCAAATAAGCCCAAAGGAGATATTTTGGGCGGTAATAGCTGAGAAAAATCAAGAAATGGGTGAAATAAGGGCAAAATTGGAAAATTACCAAAATTAGTTAAATGAAAATGGGACCAAATTGGAATATCTGGAATTCTAATCATTTTTCTTCATATTCATCAGCTGAAAAACAGCCATGGAAGAGGGTTCAAGCTGGTTTTCATACTCTAGCTTCATGTAAGTTTAGTTCTTGCTTTCTCCTTGAAATTTCTAAGTTTTTGGACTTTTACAATTGGGTCTAACTTATTATGTCATTAGTTTTTGACTCCATGGCTAATTTTTAAAGTTTCTATAGATGACTGCTGGAAGCATATGATGAATAAACATAGAATTGAAGCTTTAATTTTGATATATGATGATTTTATCAAGTAAAGTTTATGAAAATGGACTTTAGGACCTAATAGTGAAATAGTTTGGAATTAAGGTCTAGTGCTAAAGTTTTGATTTCCAAGGGTTATGAAGTAGTTAAAAATGATAGAATAAAGTATTAATTGAGAAAGGACTGAATTGTATGAACTATAAAATTTGGGGCAAAATGAAAATCAACATTTTGCACTAAAACAGTTTTGGATAGCTTGAATACCCATAAAAGTAAATAGTGAAAATTATAGATAATGTTACTTACAAGTGTGTTATTTATACTAAGGATATGGATGGAGAGGAGGATGAGGAAAAATATATGAATGACTTGTGTATAAATTGATCACATGCCCGATTATAATCAATAAATGTTAAATTAGAAATGATATAATGTTTTATTTCGAATATTTACTATGAAATTGTGATTATCGTTATGATATAAAATTTGAATTTGTAAGTTAGTATGTTGATAAATGTTTTTGATTTGTGTTAATTAAGCACCTTTATCATATATTTGGTTATATTGTGGAAATTTTCTGTAAATGTTCGAATTGAGTAAAAATGCAAGACAGATCACGATCGTTGCATAGTGAAATATGAATTGACGGTAAAATACCATGGTTAAACCATGGCATTGTGCTAAGTGAAATAAGTCCATGGCATTGTACTAAGTGAAATAAGTGACCTGGGTGCTGGTCGGTATGTTCTACCGGTGGCTTAGTTATCTGGCATTTGTTACGGATATTCAACTTGTGTGAGCAACACCGTGTAGCTCGTCATGACTGACAACTTGTGTGAGCAGACTCGAGATTTGTGACTATGTGAAACGGGTGCTGGTCTTATAAGTTCTACCAGTGGCTGGGTAATCCGACATGTGTTGTGGATACCTGACAGCTTGTGTGAGCAGCACTGAGCAGTTACGTATGACTGATAGCTTGTGTAAGTGGACCCGTGAATGTGAATAGCTCAAGTGTGAGCTCCTATGTGATAAGTGATAAGTGGTAGCTTCGGCTACCTGATCAAGTGAAAAGTGGTAGCTCCGGCTACCTGATCAGTGGAAAAGTGGTAGCTCTGGCTACAAGTGAATAGTGGTAGCTTCGGCTACAAATGATAAGTGGTAGCTTCGGCTACAAGTGATAAGTGATATCCATATAAGTCCATAGCTGGGCTATGGCATTCAAGTTGTAACACCCCAAACCCAGTCCAGACGTTACGACCAGATCTGGTATGTCACAGGGAAAAGTTGTAAAACGAATTTTTGAAATTTGGGAAATACCGTAAGTTTGAAACTTTTCGTTCTAAGTGATATTTTGAAAACAGTGGTTTATTGTTTAAGGAAAAATTCTGAATTGAGTTAATCGATCATTTGTCATCTTTGTTAACACTTGAAAGAAATGGTTGATTATGTTATTTTAGTTTTGGAAAAAAGAAAACTCCATATTGACATTGCTTAAATTAACTAATAACAACATATCATAAAAATCATAATTTTAAGTTACGAATGCCTTATTACACAACAGAATCCCAATTATAAAAAAAAGTTTTTAGAAAAGAAATGAGTTTACGAAAAGAAACATTTCATGGCCACCATGAGTCCGCCTCAGCACCCAGATCCACAATCTACTGATTACCTGCAAGGCTAAGCAGAGGGGTGAGTCACCAAGACTCAGTGTGTAATTCCCCTATATAACAAAAATGGCTCAAAGCCCATAAGAGCACATTGGGCCCTAGCCCACACGATATGGCATACGAGAGATATGAGTGCAATGTATCCCAGCCCAACCTAATTTTCCATCCTCTACACGCCACCCGTACCAGCCAAAACACACCGTGGGGATTTCTACAATCAACCCTCCATCCGCTACACGCCTCATATATGGCACCAAGCCACTGGTGACAGAGTCACTAATTATAACACATCGGGCCAACCCACTTGTGGTACCAAACCACTGGTGACAATCCCTGATAATCATATATGTGGGTTGGCCCCACTGTGGTACCAAACCACTGGGACAAGTCACAGAATCAACATATATATACGTGGTGTCAAACCACCGTGGTACCAAACCACTGAGACTTAGTCACTAGATCAAACATGTGGGGCCAACCCATTGTGGTACCAAGCCACTGCGACAGTCTTTAATAACACTTCCCCTTTCGCATCATATCCGAAGCCCATGCATAAACTACGTATCAAAATGAATGCAACACGCTCTCAAGCAAAGTGATGAATTACAGTATACATTTATATACTCATAAATAGAATGGTATAGTCACTAACATGTCTTCCAAGATCTGAATTACTCTCTCAGACTGACCATCAGTGTGCGGATGAAATGCGTGCTGAAATTCAATTTTGTACCCAACGCTTAATGCAACGCTTTCCAGAACTGTGACGTAAACCTAGGGTCTCTGTCTGATATGATAGACACTAGTACCCCATGCAACCTCACAATCTCCGCTACATACAGCTTGGCTAACCTTTGTAGAGAGTAGTCAACACGAACCGGTATGAAGTGAGCTGATTCTGTCAATCGATCGACAGCTACCCATATTGAATCTTTCCTCGTGGGCGTAAGAGGTAGCCCACTAACAAAATTCATAGTTATCCTCTCCCACTTCCAAAGTGGAATCTTTACTGGCTGAAGTAACCCTGACGGCCATTGATGTTCCGCCTTTACCTGCTGACATGTCAAGCACTTACTCACAAACTCGGTCACCTCTTACTTCAGTCCCGACCATCAAAACTGTTCTCGTAAATCTCGATACATCTTACTCCCACTAGGATGCATAGCGTATGGGCTACTACGCGCTTCCTGCAGAATCTTCTACCTCAAGTCTACATCCCTTGGCATACAAGCTTTTCCACGAAAACACAAAACCCCCATCACTGCTCAAACTGAAATCTTCTGTCTCACCCCTTGCTACCAACTGAAACTTAGAACTTAGTGATTCATCTGACAATTGCTTCACTTTAATCTGACTGACCCAAGAAGGTTTCACTTGATGTTCAGCTAGCAAACTTTCGTTGTCATACAAGTTGAGATGAGCAAACATTGCTCTCAAGCCCGATACTACCTTTCGGCTCAATGCATCAGCCACTACGTTAGCTTTACCTGGGTGGTACTCGATTGAACAGTCATAATCCTTCAATAACTCGACCCACCTACGCTGCATTAAATACAACTCCTTCTGGGTAAGGAGATATTTCAGGCTCTTGTGATCAGTGTAGATGATGGACTTCTCCCTATACAAGTAATGTCTCCAGATCTTCAGAGCGAACACTACTGCAGCTAACTCAAGATCATGCGTGGGATAATTCACTTCATGCGGTCTTAACTGTTGAGACGCACAAGCTACCACTTTCCCCTCTTACATCAACACACATCCTAACCCTGTGTGCGACGCATCGTAGTAAACGACAAACTCCTTCCCCGCCTCAGGTTGAACCAAAACTGGTGCCTCAATCAGAATCTTCTTTAACTTTTCAAAACTTTCCTGTTGCTTAACTGACCAAACAAACGGTACCCCCTTACGTAATAACTTTGTTAACGGTCCAGCCATTAATGAAAATCCCTCAACAAACCTTCTGTAGTATCTAGCAAAACTAAGAAAACTCTGAATTTCTACCACAGACTTAGGCGGTTTCCAGTCCAACACGGCTTTAATCTTTCAGGGATCCACCTTAATCCCTTCAGCAGAAACAACATGTCCCAAAAAGGAAACTTCTTTCAACCAAAATTCACACTTACAGAATTTGGCATACAACTGCTTCTCTCGCAAAATCTGCAGAACCACCCAAAGATGTGAATCATGCTCCTCTTTCGTCCTTGAAGAAACCAAAATATCGTCTATAAATACTACGACAAACCGATCCAGATAGGGTTTGAATACTCAGTTTGTAACATCCTTAAATCGGGGTCTCTGTATTTTTTTTGTGTGTTGCATGTGATAGCATATTTGTTGTGCTAGTTTAGGTTGTTTTGGGGTCTAGGCATGAGCTTGGGGTAAGCCTGAGCCATAGCAAAAATTTTTGTTTTGGGTACTTGGAAGGGGGAGCTGAGTGAGCTAAGTGATAAGAGAAATTAATGGAGTGGTTTGACACAAGAGTACCAGTGGTAAAGTGGCAAGGGAGGCGCCACTTAGGCACAAGGGAAGTGACGCCAGAGGAGTGTGGAGAGAGCTTGTGTTCGAGCTGCGAAGATCCCCTTTCTGTTATTTATTTTTGACACTAGATTCAAGGAAGAGTTATGCTTAGGATGGACACTAATGGATGAGGATGAAAGAGGTCAACAGGTTCAAACGGGTGGAGGAGAGAAATTTGAGGAGGTTGACTCATTCAAATTGGTTTGAATGAGTGGCCAGGAGAGAATTTTAGACTTAGGCATGGGACCTAGTGTTGGCAAAAACTTGAACACTGGAGAGGAAGGGAGCAATCGGTTTGGGTGCCTTAGGGTGGTGGCCGAATGTGCCTAGTGAGTGGTGCAAATACGGCTAATTGGAAAACAGTTAGAGCTTTCTCAAGTTTTCTTTTTTTGTGCCAAAAACAAAATCTCTCCCATTTGGTTTTTCATTTTCTTCTCCTCTCTAATTCAGCCATAACTGAATGCTCTCCTAAACCTTACCTCTTTTATTTTCTACCTTGTGGGAAAGCCAAAAACATCTTTCTCTTCTCACTCTCTGCTTTGTTTTCTTCCTTGAAACCTCTATAGCCGAATCTCCTCAAAGCCGAATTACCTCTACTCCTTTCTCTTCATTCCATTTGCTTCAAAACCGAATCAACACTCCTGCCTCTCAATCGACTATTTTTCTTCTCTCAATCCCTCTCTTGTGCCGGAAATTCATAAGTCTTCTTCTCTTGTTTGCTAAAGCTGAATTACTCTCTCTTATCTATAGCCGAATCTCAACTCTTGGAGTGGTAAGTTTTTGATACTTCTTCTCTTTTCCCTGTCTATTTCTTTTGATTGTATGGCTGAATCTTCCCTGAATCTTCTTTCTCTTCTTTCGAATGCTGAAGGCATTAATCCGGTGTTGATAGTACTTGGCCGATTGTAGAGGGAGACTTGTCATCGCGTGGCTTCGGGTTTTGCTTGAAGATCGAAAGGTGTTAAGGTAAGGGTGGTCATCTTGTTGCGTTAACTCCTTCGGGATTTCTTGATCAAAGCCGAATGGCTATTTATCTAATAGTGATGTATTGGCTGAATATAGGAGGGGAGTAATCAAGCATTTGGATTCTTGGGATTTGCACGGTTCGTGGTTTAGTTCTCAAACTATTCGGGATTTGTCGATCTAGGTAAGGATCTACTCTTTCGGGTTAACTTTATTTTAAGATATTCACCGCGTTAATCTAATTTAGTGACCAAAGGTGTTATGGATCCTAGTGCCAGCCAAGCGGTAGGGGGGTTAGATCAGAGACCCCAGTCCCTAAGTTCAAAAAAGAGGGTAGTGTCGGCTGTTCGCGATTGGCCACCGGGGTGTGGGCCGGCATCTGAGTAAAATAGTAGGCAGATAACGGTAGTGTCGATTAACGACAATACTGACGTATAGAGCGTCGTATTACAGGTAATCAGGTGTGTAACTCTTACACACTTCATTAGTTAATTTGCTTACCATGTTTGTTGTTAAAAGCCGGAATAACTGTTGAAATTGGTGTATTACCCTTGTAGGTAAGAGTGAGGACTCCGGGTAAGTCCACTGTTGATTGGCTATCGATAAATGCTGTTATATCGTTTGATTGTGCCATGCCATGTGATATTTGTATGATAAACTTGTTTATATGCCATGGAAAATATATTCATGATGTTGGGTATGTTGAGAGGAGGGGGAAGGCTTGATTCTAGACTGTCACCAGTGGTTTTGACCACACAGTGGGTTGGCCCCACTATTCATATTATTTGTGACTAAGTCTCAGTGGTTTTGACCACACGTATATTAATTGTGACTATGGTCACCAGTGGTTTTGACCACACATGGATTATTGTGACTCATCCCAGTGGTTTGGTACCACAGTGGGTTGGCCCCACATGTTGATAACGGGATTGTCATCAGTGGTTTTGACCACAAGGTGGGTTGGCCCCACCCATATTATTTGTGACTACGGTCACCAGTGGTTTTGACTACATATATATTATTTGTGACTACGGTCACCAGTGGTTTTGACCACCAGTGGTTTTGACCACACGGGGTAGATACAGGAGTACGGATGGTTAGGTTTGGGTTGCATGACTTGCATATTGGGTTATGAAATTGTGTAAGTGCTTTGATATTATTGGGATGGGGATTTATACACTGAGTCTCGGTGACTCACCCCTTCCCTTGAATTTTGCAGATGATTCGTAGATCGCGGATACGGAGCCAGGGTAGACTCGAGGTGGCCATGCGCAATGTTTTTGGGTTTTACTTTAATTTGCTATTTCGGTTTATATTTCCTTTAAATTTGGTTTTAGGTTTGTAATAAGGCCACTAACTTTTATTTCTGGGGTTTATTTATCTGCTTTAAGTTTTATTATATTTTGCTTAAGTTAAACGACATAGCATACCATCGGGTAATAATAAACAAGTGATGACAACAAACCAACTCAAGTTTCTTTTAAAACTAAGTTAAGTTTTACTTTAAGTCCAATTGCAAAAATGGGTTTCAACTTTACACTTAACCGAAGTTAGGGTTTCTTAAAATCAAACAGTTTTATAAGATGAGAGACGGCAAAACGATTTTTCTCAAAGGAGTTCTTCTTTTGCCCAAACTTCAAACAACACAAAAATGTTTTCAATAACGTTTCTTTTAAAAATTAAACCTACAACTTCTTTCCTCAAAATATTTTACCCTGTGACATGCCAGATTCGGTCGTAGCGTGTTGACTGGGTTTAGGGTGTTACACGGTTCATCATATCCATAAATGTAGCTGGTGCATTCGTCAATCCAAACGGCATCACCAAGAACTCATAATGACCATAAAGAGTTCAAAAAGCTATCTTTTGAATGTCCACCTCCTTAACCTTAAGCTGATGGTAACCTGATCTTAAGTCTATCTTCGAGAAGACCGATGCACCTCGCAACTGATCGAACAGATCGCCTATCCTCAGCAATGGATACTTATTCTTAATTGTCAACTTGTTCAGTTGCCTGTAGTCAATGCACATCCGCATCGACCCGTCCTCCTCTTAACAAACAACACCGGAGCTCCCCACAGAGATACACTTGGTCGGATAAAACCTCTATCCAACAGTTCCAGAATCTGGGCTTTAAGTTCTACCAACTCCTTCGGCGCCATTCTATACGGAGCGATGGACACTGGCGCTGTTCCCAGAAGAAGATCAATACCGAATTCCACCTCGCGATCTGGAGGTAACCTGGAAGCTCCTCTGGAAAAACATTGGAGAACTCCTTCACTATTCTAACATCTCCCACTGACAACTCCTTGACTTTCAACGCGCTGAAAAAAGTTAAGAAAGCCTCGCATCCTTTTCTCACCATTCTTTCAGCCTTAAGGGCAGACATCATATTGGACAAATAATTTCGTTTTTCACCTAACACAAGCACCTCATGATCCTCGGGAGTCTTCAACACCATGCGCTTAGCAGCACAGTCTAAATTTGCTCGATACTTCACTAACCAGTCCATGCCTAAGATCAAATCGAACTCGTCGAATGGCAGTTCCACCAAATCAGCCGGGAAAACTACCCCTTGAACTTCTAAAGGCACATTCCTAAAGAGTTTATTCACCACTACAGATTGTCCTAAAGGGCTAATACAGTCATCTCCCTAGAAGCAATCTCAGAGTCTATGTTCAGAGTTCCCGACACAGTACAAGCAACATAAGAATATGTTGACCCAATATCAATCAATGCAGTAAAAGGCAACCCAAAAATTAGGAACGTACCGGTTAAGACGTCCAGTCAGCAAGCCCCTCTCTCAATGTCCGGGTCAGTATAAAGCAACCCAGTATCTTTGCATCTGTGTTCCCAAAGACTCTCTCTGCCTGTTCCACACCTCACCAAAACTATTTCCTCCCCTAGCGGGGCCACGACCTCTCTGTGGTTGCTAACCTCCTCACTAGGCTGAACATAACTTTTACCCACTGGCTGCGCTCTGCCCAGCTCCTATGGACAGTCTCTTACCCGATGATCCGTAGACCCACACCTGAAACATTCTCTATTACTTGTCCAACACTCCCCTGAATGAAATTTACCATATCAAGCACACCTCAGAGGCCAACTATTAGCAACAGGTCTCGCCACACGACTCGGCCCATCCAACCTAGGCCTCTTCTGGAAGCCCCCAGCAGATCCCGACGATCCAAAATTTCTTTTATTCCTACCTCTATCCCTATCTTGATTCTGTTTTTCAGACCGCTTCACCTCCTCGACTATCTTAGCCTTCTCCACTAGAACAGCAAATTCTCTTTCTCGTTGCGGAGCTATCAGTACTCGCAACTCGTCCCTCAGACCATCCTCAAATCGGGCACAACGCTCATGGACTGTTGCAACAATACCCCAACCATAACGGCTTAGACGTAAGAATTCTGCCTCATACTCAGCCACTGACTTATTCCCCTGAACCAAATTTAGAAATGCCTTCCGCTGAGCATCCACATAAATTGACCCAATGTATTTCCCCTGGAATGCTGACTTGAAGAGATCCCAGGTAATACAGTTAACCGCTGTACCATCCCTGACCGTGAGCCACCACTGATACGCCTCGTCCTGAAGAAGAGACACAACTCCTTTTAACTTCTCTTCCACCGTAAAGTCAAGATCATCCATGATGCGCTCAACTGCTTCTAGCCAATACTCAGCTACATTACGAGCTACACCAGAAACGCCCCTAAACATTTCAGGTCCATTGGCTCAGAGTCGTTTAGATATAGATTTTCGAGCCACTGATCCCGTGCTCGCTCCAGCCACTATCTCCAAAACACGTAACATCGCCTAAGACACAGCATCGTCTCCACCTGTTTGATCCTGAAAAACTGCTTTCGCAACTGGTGGTATAGGCATATCATTTTTCGGCCCATGTCTTGATCCCGAGGGTTCAGACCCCATATCTCGGCCTCTACCTCGACCACGCACAAAACGTCCACGTTCCCTAGCACTCATGGCTACTGATACGACTTATCTGATTAAGAGTTTTATGAATTAGTATTTTCTTTCACTGTTTATTACCGAGCAGTCTTATGAAAATAGCATTAAAAGTAATTCTCGCGTATTCATATCTATACTTAAAGGTTTCAGTCCCTAAAGTTTGAATCTCTTAGTACTAGCAATCGCAACACAACATAATTATTTCATGGAAGAACAACCAATGATTAGAACACTTACCGCGTGGATTTGGTGCCGGTAGACTTGGGTGCCATACTCCAAAATAAAACATATTCCTATTTCAAATCGATCTTGGAAAACGTTATTGAACCCGTTCCAAAGCCAAGTTTTGCAACCTAAGATCTGATACCATAATTGTAACACCCCAAACCCGATCCAGACATTACGACCAGATCTGATATGTCACAGGGAAAAGTTGTAAAACGAATTTTTGAAATTTAGGAAATACCGTAAGTTTGAAACTTTTCATTCTAAGTGATGTTTTGAAAACAGTGGTTTGTTGTTTAAGGAAAAAATCCGAATTGAGTTAATCGATCATTTGTCATCTTTGTTAACACTTGAAAGAAATGGTTGATTATGTTATTTTAGTTTTGGAAAAAAGAAAACTCCATATTGACATTGCTTAAAATAAATAATAACATATCAGAAAAATCTAAATTTTAAGTTTCGAAGGCCTTATTACACAACAGAATCCCAATTATAAAAAAAAAAGTTTTTAGAAAAGAAACGAGTTTACAAAAAGAAATATTTCATGGCCATCATGAGTCCACCTCGGCACCCAGACACACAATCTACTGATTACCTGCAAGGTTAAGCAGAGGGGTGAGTCACCAAGACTCAGTGTGTAATTCCCCTATATAACAAAAATGGCTCAAAGCCCACAATAGCATATTGGGCCTTAGCCCACATGATATGGCATACGAGTGATATGAGTGCAATGTATCCCAGCCCAACCTAATTTTCCATCCTCTACACGCCACCCGTTCCAGCCAAAACACACCGTGGGGATTTCTACAATCAACCCTCCATCCGCTACACGCCTCATATGTAGCACCAAGCCACTGGTGACAGTGTCACTAATTATAACATGTGGGGGCCAACCCACTTGAGGTACCAAACCACTTGTGACAATCCCTGATAATCATATATGTGAGGCCAACCCACTGTGGTACCAAACCACTGGGACAAGTCACAGAATCAACATATATATATACGTGGTGTCAAACCACCGTGGTACCAAACCACTGAGACTTAGTCACTGGTCAAATATGTGGGGCTAACCCATTGTGGTACCAAACCACTGCGACAGTCTTTAATAACACTTACCCTTTCGCATCATATCCCAAGCCCATGCATAAACTACATATCAAAATGAATGCAACACGCTCTCAAGCAAAGTGATGAATTATAGTATACATTTATATACTCATAAATAGAACGGTATAGTCACTTACACGTGTCACCACTTTACCACATTAAGGGTATTACGATCGCTCTACACAAATACTTCAAATCACTTCACCAATACGATTAATAACATAAATTAATAACAGAGTGTGAATTTACACACCTGATAACGCGTAATACTAAGCTTTCTACCTCGACGCTTTCACTAGCAGAGACAACGGCTATTTGCCTATTCCCGGTAGACGTTGGCTCTGTACCACAGCCCGGCGGAAAATCTTGAACCACCGACATAGCTCGCCTCTTAAAGTTCGGAATAGACACTATGGATACACTCCCCTCCTCAACTTGACCGTTTCTTACATCTATGAATAGATTTGATCAGAGGTTAGAGAGAGACGTCGTTTGTCTAATAAGGAAACGTTGATTAAGGCAACCAAAACCCAGAAAGAAAATTAATCATGAGATTTAAGAAGATAATGTCTTACCTTGGTTACTAGTAAATCGCACCACAACTACTTTGCCATCGAAACTGAGATGAGTTGTGAGAGAGAGGTTCAGCCTAACAATCATAGATAGCCCTTGAATATTCGGCTAATCAAAAAGAGACTTAAAGAAAAGTCAAAGGATATTGGCCGAAATTACCTTGCATTGAGAGAGGTGAAGAAAACCAAAGTAGATTCGAAAAAACGCAACCCTTCACACCCTAGGCTACTCAACGACATTGATTCGGAAAGAAAAGATGAAGCAATTATCCGATTACTGAAAATAGAGATTGAGGAGATTAGAGAAGAAAAGAGATAGAAGCCGCAAGGAAATGAAAGAGAGAGAGATTCGGCCTTTGCAGCACAAGAGAAAAGAACATTACCTTCAGTAATCCTGCAGCAGGGTGGAATCGATTCACTTGACCAAAGGCTATTCAGCTAAGGAAAGAAAAGAAAGGAGTCAGAGAAGATGAACTATGGTTTCGGCTTAAGAAGAAAAGTAGATAAGGAAGATGGAATCCAAAGAAGTGGTATGGTGCTTTCGGTTGTGAGGTTAAAGAGAATGAGTAGAGGGGAAGAAGAGATTCGACAAAGGGCTCAAGAGGTTTCGGCTTAAAGGGAAAAGAAAAATAAGAGGGATAATAAAACTAAGGTTCGGCTAATGCAGGCAAGAAAGTCACAGGTGAAAAGATGAAGATAAGGAATGCACAAATCGTCTCTCAGATTTCTGCTAAAGGTCAAATAAGAAAATGAAATAAAAGTTTCTTAACAATTTCGGCATATAGGAAGTAGGAACTCAAAGAGCGAACAAAAGAGCTCAGAAGGACCTACCAACATCGACACTCCACACTCCCCTTAATGACTGAATCCACTCTAAAAAACAAAAGAAAAGCCTAAGACCCCAAATGATTTTCGGCACACCCCCTCTCCTAGCACAAAACCGAAATCCTCCCCTCTTCAAGCACCCCACTTTCAGCCAACAACTCAGCTAGCCACCAAATGCCTTATTCAGCTCTTACTTTTACTCCCCTTCATCCATTTGAATTAGTTGACTAATTCAAATTCCACCATCACCTCATAGCCACTCATTCAAACCCTTTTGACTCCTTCCACCAACCACCCTGAAGAGTCTAGTTGAAAGCCACCACTTTAGCTCCCTAGCGCAAAAATAAAACTTCTAAATACTGCTGACGTGACATGAACTCCTTCCCTCAGCTGCCTCCTTATTGACGCCACTTCCCTTGCTCCCTAAGTGGCGTCACTTGCCACTCCACCACATCATCTTTTTGTGTCACCAAACACCTGAGAATTACCCTTAAGACCCGCCTCTAACAGCTCTCCCCTAAAAATGCTTAAAACAAAAATTTTTCCAAGGCCCTGGCGTAACGCTGGGCCTTCCCAGAACCCCCAAACGCACCAAATTAACATACGAAACAATCCAACACACAACAACACACAAAATGCATAACCCCTAATTTAGGATGTTACACTAGTGAAAAGTGATGAATTGACGGATAAGTCCATGTTTTCACCATGGCATAATGATAGTGAAGATGTAAGACCATAGCTGAGCTATGACATTTTAGTGAAAAGACCATAGCTATGCTATGACATCAGTGATTATCAATGAAATTTAGTGCATACCGGTGCAGACCAATTCTGTAAAACGTTCACTAATTTGACAAAGTTTGGTAAGTGTTACATGGAAATTTTTTATATAAGAAAATACGAGTTGACGGGACATGAACATAAATCTTGGTTGATGAATGAGTTCATTTGTTATTATATATTTGTACATCTTGAGTGTATTATCCGTATGAATTGGTATTCCAAATGAGTTAATGAGAAAAGTTCTAATATGAAATAATCTGAATTCAAAATGAAATAATATGAAAACGTAGTTGAAATACATTGCTATATCTTGTATATTTATTTGAGTTCATAATGTGGAAAGTAAATGTATGTGGAAATTTGAGATGATGATATCTGTACATGGAATCTATTGGTGGATACGTACATCCAAATTTATATGATAAATTTTAGTGAACATTGAAATTAGACTCAATAAGTGATTTGTCAATTTAAATTGTGATTGGCAGGAAGAGTTAGTGAGTTGCATGTTTATGAATTGATACACGTATTTGTCTGAAATATGAGGAAATGATGGTACATGATACATGGAAATATGATACTGTGATATAAAAACATGGAACATGTTTGATAAATGTGTTTATTCGTAATTATAGAAATGTACACCTCAAGTGTACTATTTGTGTAAAGATGATGTTCAAATGATTTGATGAGTAGAACTCAAATATGAAGTAGTTAGAAACCAAGACAAATTGTTATGAAAATGTATATGAAATACAGAGGTATGATTATTATATGTGATATGAATACATAATGTGAAAAAATATAGGTATAAGAGGAATTTAATAAGAATTGAGCTTATATACATTTCTTGTTATTTATATGAAGTGTACAACTAACAAATGGTAATAAGTATAAGGCTTGGTTGAATATCTTAAATTGGTTCTTGATTGTATTAAAATGTTGGTAAAGATAAAGGATCAAGTGAGTGAGAAATATGGCTTGGAAAATAGCCTAATTTTCGTCCACACAGGTAGACACGGGCATGTGTCTAGGTCGTGTGTGACAAGTGGTCTACCCCATGGGCATATGGTCCGGCTGTGTGTCCCCAGTCACACGGACGTGTGACCCTTATATGCGAGAAAAATTTTAAAAGTCGCGAATAATTTTCCTGAGGATCCAGTTTAGTCTCAACCTGATCCTAATGCATGATTTAGACCTCGAAGGTCCGATAAAGGAATGCTTATAATTAGTCTTCGTATTTGAACGATAATGATTTCAAATTATCTGTAAGTGTTCTGTACTCCTTAGTAATGCCTCGTAACCCTGTTCCGGCGACGGATACGGGTTGGGGATGTTATAGTTTAGCATTTGTGACCATACAGAGCTTCATACAGTGCCATCTTAATGCTCGATTGAAAGTTATTGTGATAAACCGTAATTATAACTTATTTTAATCCCACATTTAGCTTACTTTCGGATGATTTATTCCTTGATTTATATAAAAGGTGTTTTTAATCCTTTCTTTTCATGTCTTATAACCAGGAAAGCACCCGACGATGAAAAGAACATAAAATGGGCCCAAACAGAGTAAATGGGCCTTACCACAAAATCGACAAGGCCTGGCCCAAATCCCACATGGCCGTGCCTCGCCGGTTACCTAGAGCACGGCCTGACCCCTGACTTACACGGCCGTGCTTCAAGTTAGAAATTCGAACACGGTTTGAATTCGATCCACATGGGCGTGTGCCATCACCGTGCCCTTGTCGCTGGAAAGAGCAATTTCAGTCGGAAAAGGATAAGTAAGAGAAAGAACCACATTCCAAGAGTCTATATATACCCCCTAAGTACCACCTTTGAGAGGGCGTCGAGCTAGGGCAAGGAGCCAAGCCGGAAAGGTCAGAATTGTGGGAATCGCTCGAAGTTAGCCAGTTGATCCATCCCAAGAAGTTGGAATTATACTCAAGACGGTGAATTTCTCCTTCAATTCCTTCAGGGATTTTAGGGATTTCTTATGTTCTGTTTTATCTTTTCTTTTGAGATGTTTTCTTTATTTGTTATGAACTAAACCCTTCAGATACCTGAAAGGGATGAAACCTAGATGAATCTTGTTATTTGATTTCTGAGTTATATGATAAATACTTAGTTTGTTCATAATTATGCATGCTTAATCAAAATTTGATGTGCTTAGGTGGAGGAGGAATAGACCCTGCTTAAGAGTAGATCTAGCATAATTAAGCGGAGTTGATCGCACGCCTAGAGATAGGGTGACGAGATTTTGTCGTATTAGGGTGAAACCTAATATGGGAATCCATAGATCGATTTACTGCTATTCTAGGGGATTATTATAAGAGAACGAGAGTTCCACTAATTAACCTAGGGTTAGACGTTATTCACCTCGAGAGAGGGTTTAATATACGTAAAAGAGTCTCACTATCAAGCTAAGTAAATAAATCATATGATCCATGGTTAGATAACAAGTGAAGTCTAGGTGGATTCTTCCTGAGGGTATCGTCGTGATCAATTGAGTTTTTCTTCAAATTATTTCCCAATTCGTTCTTTTTGTCTTTGTGTCCTTAGCTTAGTCATCGTTAATTTAGATTAAAACAACTTCACTTTATTTTAGGCTAAATAATAAAAAGAAAGTTAGTATTAATACTTTTTGTTCCTTTGGGTTCGAAAATCCGGTCTTGCCTAAGCTATACTACTGATCGATAGGTACATTTGCCTTTAATCGTCATCAGAGTTAGTTTCCAGGTTCGATCATTCTTTTATAAATTTTAAAGCTCTGATTTCAGCGATCAAGTTTTTGGCGCCGTTGCCGGGGAACTAAAATATTAAGAAGACTCTATTTTTATTACTTTAGTCATTATTTTTATTTTCTGCAATTTATTTTTTTTTTAGGTTAAATTTTAATTTTGCTAACTTTTCTTTCTTTCTTTTCTTTTCAGGTACCTCTAGTTTATGACTAGAAGAAACCCGAGAGGACCTTTAGTATACGACGGCGATATTGAAGCGACCATTCGTAGGACTCGTAGAGAAATTAGGCGAGCCCTAGATTATACAGAGGAAAATCAAGAAGTCAGATCCAATTCTACTGAAGGGATGGACGACAATAATCCACAAACCCATGATGTGGGGGAAAATAATGCTCCACGTACAATGTTTGATTACGCTAAACCACATTTAACAGGAGCAGAATCGAGTATTGTTAGGCCTGCTATAACTGCTAATAATTTTGAATTAAAGCTTAACAAAATACAAATGATTCAACAGTTTGTTCAATTTGATGGTTTGTAGGACAAAGATCCAAATACTCATATAGCTAACTTTTTAGAGTTCTGTGATACCTTCAAAATAAATGGTGTTTCTGATGATGCCATACGTCTTCGGTTATTTCCCTTTTCATTAAGGAATAAAGCCAAACAGTGGTTAAACTCGTTACCACGAGGGTCAATGACTACATGGGAACAAATGACTGAAAAATTTTTATTAAAATATTTCCCACCGGCCAAAATGGCCAAATTACTGAATGATATCTCTTTTTTTATGCAGATGGATTTAGAGGCATTATACAATACATGGGAAAGATACAAGGATCTCCTGAGAAGGTGTCCACACCATGGTTTACCCTTGTGGCTGCAAGTCCAAACATTCTATAAAGGTGTGAATACTTCAACTAGACAACTAATTGATTCAGCTGTCGGTGGAACCCTAAACAATAAAACTCCTGAAGCAGCGTACAAATTTATAGAAGACATGTCACTGAATAATTATCAGTGTCAAGTTACAAGGACGAAACCGACAAAATGAGCCGGAGCTTTCAACATAGACGCAGTGACCATGCTATCAACACAGATAGAGATGCTGAATAAAAAGCTTGATAGTTTGTGTTCTTCGCAGGTACACCCAGTAATGCAGTGCGACGCAAGTGGAACCGTGGCGAATCCTGAGTTCCCACCCTACCAATCGAATGCAGAGAGTGAATAGATGAACTATATAGGTAATAACTTCAGATCTAATAATAATCCTTATAGTAATACTTACAATCCAGGTTGGAGGAACCACCCAAATTTCTCATGGGGAGGACAAGGAAATCAAGGAAATCAAAGACAACAACCTCCTCAACAATTCCAAAATCAGCCATATCCGCAAGAGAAGAAGCCAACCCTCGAAGAGATGCTGACAAAATTTATGGCAAACACAGAAAACCGTTTCAAAGAAAATGAGAAAATACTTAAAGATCAACAAGCGTCAGTTGAAAAAGTTACTAAGTCAGCCAGGGAAGTCACTAATATAGTCGAACAACTTGCAAAATTAATGTCCTAACGACCGTAAGGGCGTCTACCAAGCAACACTGAGATTAATCCAAATGAGCAAATCCAAGCCATAACAGCTCAGGAAAAAGTAGAGTTAGATGAACCCAACCCAATACAAGAAAACAAAGTTGAAGAAGGTAAAAAAGAGGTAACGTAAGAAAAACCAAAATCAGTAATCAAGAAGTACCAACCTCGCATACCTTATCCCGAAGTGTTAAAAAGAGATGATTCAGAAGAACAGTTCGGTAAGTTTCTTAAACTTCTAAAGAAATTACATATTAACTTACCTCTTCTTGAAGCTCTTTTTTAGATGCCAGACTCGAGGAAATTTTTAAGACAGCTCTTGATAAATAAATGCAAATTAGACGAAGAGCCACATGTGGAACTCAACGCAAAGTGCTCAGTAATTCTACAAGATAGACTACCACAGAAATTAAAAGATCCAGGGAGTTTTACAATTCCATGTTTAATTGGTAGTTTAACTATTGATAATGCGTTAGCTGATTTAGGGGCAAGTATAAATGTTATATCTTATACATTGTTTAAACGACTAGGTCTAGGGAAGCCCAAACAAACTAGGATGAGTATTCAATTAGCTGATAAAACTGTTAGAATTCCTAGGGGCATTATGGAAGATGTTCTTGTTAAAATGGATAAATTCGTTTTCCCAGTAGATTTTGTTGTCTTAGACATGGATGAGGACAATTTGATCCCTTTAATTTTAGGAAGACCTTTTTTAGCAACTACTAAGACTAAAATTGATGTTGCCACAGGAGAACTTATACTTTGTGTAGGCGACGAGACAGTCACTCTTCAAGCTCTCGATTCAGCCAGGACATCGAATGACCAAGGTGAGAAAGAAAAATCCATTGAAAACCATTCGATTAAGCTCTCCTTTCAGGAACCACCAAAAAAGGGCACGATTGAACTTGATCCTCAGTTCAGTGCTAACAAAGAAAAAACTCACGAAGAGCAAAGGATTCAAATCGATGACTTAGACGAGTGGAAAACACACTTCAAGGAAAAATTAGGGATACAGGAAACAGAATCAAAACCACTTTATGGGACAGACAAATTCGAAATCGGAGATCAGGTATTGTTAGATAAAGCAGATCCACGACTAATCCCTCCGAACCCTGAAACAAACAAAGAAATTATTTTTAAGGTAATCAATATTCTTCCACACAGAACACTCGAGGTAAGCAATCCTAATTTTGGTACTTTTAAAATAAATGCTACTCCACCTAAACCATACAATGAAAATAAAACTGATAAAATGAGGGAAGATATTAAAAAACCCCCTTGAAATTTTGAAACACAGGGAAAGTCTAGCTTAAGACTATAAACGAGCGCTCCTTGGGAGGCAACCCGAGCACTAACCCTACTTCTTTTACAATTATTTCCATTTTATTTTCTTTTTTTATTTCTTTTTTAAACTAACCAAAAGTGCAGATTTCTAGCCACATGGCCTTACACACGACAGTGTCCGTGGCCGTGTAGACCACCGGAATCCCCGAACTAACATAGCAGAGGCCGTGCAGTTCAGTCCCAACCATTCTTCAACGTTACGGATCCAACCACTACCACACGGGCACCGACAGTGAGGCACGACCGTGTCGCACAACCGTGTGAAGGTACTGACTTGTCAACCACGGGCAAGACACGCCCGTGCACCCCAACCGTGCCAACATACTGACTTCCCAGACACGGGCGAGGTTGGCTGAAAAAATGGGCATGGTGAAATAACACACACAGACACACGGCCGTGCGAGGCGGCCGTATAAATTGACACGCCCTTGGACCACGGCCGTGGGAACGTGGCAGATTTGAACTCTTTTTTTTAAACCCCACAGCCCTTCCCCTTCTTCCCATCTAACTTCATCTTGTTTTTCTTTTCTCCCTTCTTCCCCTCAGACTTTTCACTCCAATTAATAAAACTCTAGATCCTTGAGCCATCACACAACATGTCGAAGAAGCATAAAAGGCCAATCTCCTCAAGGGAGACTAACTTACATGAGATCATGCCGGCAGCTTCATCCAAACAAGAAGCCAAGGGTCTTTGAGACCATACAATTTCTATTTTTCTTTTCTCTTTTGCTTCAATTTCCTTAATTTTACTTCTTTTCTGTTTAATGTAGTTTCACTTATTTTCGTTTCGTAGTGTCAGGTTCGTCGGGCTGCTAGGGAATCACGCCACTTCCGCCACCGCCGAGAAAACATCCAAAACTGAGGGAGTAATTCTTTCCCCTTCTCTTCTGATTTATCCCTTAAATGTTCTTATCTATCTTTGTACATTAAGGGTAATGTACATCTTAAGTGTGGGGGGTGAATAATTATTTTGAGAAAATGCCTAACTTTCTTCATTATTCTCAAACCCTGAGGATAAAAATGCCTAACTTTTTGCATGATATTCAAATCCCTGAATTTAATCCTGTTCTTAAGTAATTTTCTCATATTACTAGTTAAGATGAAATTTCTGATGGTCTATGATTTTTATCGATATGTTTTTTGAATAAGTCATAGTTAATTGTGCATTGATGATTAAATTTGAAGAATACTAGGGAATCAAGCATGATAAGTCTAATTTTCAAAAAATTAAAATTTTAGGTTGTTAACTTGAATTTGAATATTACTTTGAAGTTTGAAATTTACGAGGTTGATGTTAAAAACACCCATAATTTTTGTGAGATTTTGAGCCTTATAGAGCATACATTCTTTTTCATGCTCACTTTATTGATTATGAGTGTGTCAACATTGAACTGTTATTCTAGAACTTGCCTTGATTATACATGTCAAGACCACCGTTATGATTTGATATACCAAGATGATAAAGGCACTTAGGTTTTAACCCACTTACTCCACTAAAAAGGCCTACCTCCACAATTAACCCCTAGTGAACCCCGTTGATCCTAACAAACCTTTTGATTGACTAACCCACTAATATTAACCCAAAACCCTTTGTATTTGTTATCACCCTTCCTTTTGATTACCCTTTAATCGAGATATGATTTGATTAGTTACCTAAGTATAATATATTATGAGTTGAATTCATTTGTTACTATTAGTTTGTTCATAAAAAAAAACAAAGTATATTCAATATTTGTAGTATGAAAAGAAAGCTTACATAATCAAAGTCTATATCAAAAGAAAAAACTCGTATTAGTAGGTTTATTATTATCAGTTGATGTAATTATTATCTCATAATTTGTTGGTAAGGTACTTGTCAAGTCAATCTCTATTCTAACCTTCTAATTCAGCCTTTATCCACACATTTAACCCTAGCCTCGTTACCACCCTAATAAAGACCTTTTGATCTGTTATCATTTCATTTTACAGTGGTAGAGATTTGATTTCCAGGCAAGCCTCTGGGATTAACTTTTCAGGTTCGACTTATGAGTGCTTAATTTTGACCCTTAAACACTTTGAGTGATTTGAGTGAATCTTTTGTGAGGATGTCAATCCTTGTAGGTTTTGAATTAAAGGTAGTCATTTAGATGGTGGGAAACACCTATGTTTTCGTGCTACAAATGTATGACTTATCTCGTTTGAATCTTTAGGACTCTTTGCATTGAATTATCCATGTATAAATTATCTATGAATTAGGATAAGGCATTGTTGATAGGAATTACGAATCATGGAAAGTTTGTTTTAATTGTAGTTGAGAATTTTGCTTGAGGACAAGCAAAAGCTTAAGTGTGGGGGTATTTGATAAACCGTAATTATAACATATTTTAATCCCGCATTTAGCTTACTTTGATTTATTCCTTGATTTATATAAAAAGGTGTTTTTAATCATTTCTTTTCATGTTTTATACCCAGGAAAGTACCCGAGGATGGAAAGAACATAAAACGGGCCCAAAATGAAGGAAATGGGCTTTAGCACAAAATCACCACGGCTTGGCCCAAATCCCACACGGTCGTGCCTCACCGATTACCTAGAGCACAGCCTAAACCCCGACTTACATGGCCGTGCCTCAAGTTAGAAATCCGAACACGGTTTGAAGTAGATCCACACGGGTGTGTGCCATGGTCGTGCCCCTATCGCTGGAAAGAGCAATTTCAGTCAGAAAAGGATACTTAGGGGAAAGAATCGCATTCCAAGAGCCTATATATACCCCCTAAGTAGAACCTTTGAGAGGGCATCGAGCTAGGCCAAGGAGCCAAGTCGGAAAGGTCAGAATTGTGGGAATCGCTCAAAGTTAGCCACTTGATCCATCCCAAGAAGCCGAAATTATACTCAAGACGGCGTATTTCTCCTTCAATTCCTTCAGGGATTTTAGGGATTTCTTATGTTTTGTTTTATCTTTTCTCTTGATATGCTTTCTTTATTTGTTATGAACTAAACCCTTCAAATACATGAAGGGGATGAAACCTAGATGAATCTTATTATTTGATTTTTGAGTTATATGATAAATACTTAGTTTGTTCTTAATTATCCATGCTTAATCCAAATCTGATGTGCTTAGGTGGAGGAGGAATAGACCCTGCTTAAGAGTAGATCTAGCATAATTAAGTGGAGTTGAGCGTACGCCTAGAGATAGGGTGACGAGATTTTGTCGGATTAGGGTGAAACCTAATATCGGAATCCATAGATTGATTTACTGCTATTCTAGGGGGTTATTATAAGAGAACGAGAGTTCCGCTAATTAACCTAGGGTTAGACGTTATTCGCCTCGAGAGAGGGTTTAATATACGTTAGGGAGTCTCACGGATCAAGCTAAGTAAATAAATCATATGATTCAGGGTTAGATAACAAGTGAAGCCTAGGTGGGTTCTTCCTGAGGGTATCATCATGATCAATTGAGTTTTTCTTCAAGTTATTTCCCAATTCGTTCTTTTTGTCTTTGTGTCCTTAGCTTAGTCGTTGTTAATTTAGATTAAAACAACTTCACTTTATTTTAGGCTAAATAATAAAAAGAAAGTTAGTATTAATACCTTTAGTTCCTTTGGGTTCGACAATTCGGTCTTGCCTAAGCTATACTACTGTTCGATAGGTACACTTACCTTTAATCATTGTCAGAGTTAGTTTCCAGGTTTGATCATTCTTTTATAAATTTTAAATCTTTGATTTCAGCGATCATATTGTTATACACGAATTCAACCAACAATAAATATTTTTCCCAATTACCTTCGAACTCTAAAACACAGCAACAAAGCATATCATCGAGAATTTGAATCACTCTTTTAGACTGGCCATCGGTTTGGGGTGAAATACAGTGCTAAAATGCAACCGCGTACCCGAGTCCTCTTATAACTTCTTCCAAAACCGTGATGTAAACTGCGGATCTCTATCCGAAATGATGGAAACTGGTACTCCGTGCAATCTCACAATCTCAGAAATATTCAATTATGCTAATTTGTCAAGTGAGAAGTCTGTACGTACCGAAATAAAATGTGCAGACTTCGTCAAGCGATAGACAACAACCTACATAACATCTTTCTTTTTTGGAGATAAGGGTAATTCCGATATGAAATCCATCGTAACTCTATCCCATTTCCACTCTGGTATTATCACTTGCTGTAATAGTCCTGAAGGCACTTGATGTTCGGCTTTAACCTTGTAACAACCCATTTTGAGTCAAATTGGAATAGTGGTTTTGAAACCATAAATTCGAGGTTAAAATATTTATTTTATTATTATTTTAATGCCTAAAACATGATAGTATGATTGTGTGAAAGTTTTGTTAAGATATATGACTGTTTGAATGCCCAATTCGATAAAATGGGACTAAATCGTGTAAGGTGCAAAACTTGAGGTCTATAGGTTAAATACACTAATTGGCTATAGAATGGAAATATATGAGCACTTGCATGGTAATTAGACCATTCATATTGTAAGTGGACATTTATGTGCATGGTTAGGTGAGTTTTAATGTTTTATTTACAAGGTTAAAATAGTAAATTAGAAATTAAAGTTAAATTAAATAAAACAAACATTAGTATCATCTTTCTTCTTCACTTTCTCAACCGAAAATAAGAAGAAAAGAACTCCATGGATGTGTGTTGATTCGGCTAAGCTTGGTAGCTCAATCGATCAAGAAAAGCAAAACTCAGATCTAGATCGGGGGAAAAATAAAGTTATCGACTAATCGACATGTTTCGTCATTTTTACATCTGAAGTAAGTTCGTATTTAATAAGCATTGTTATAATTACGCTTTAAATGCTTTAATATTGCATAAATTGTGTACACGAGACTACAATAATGTTTGACGATGATTTGGCTATGTATGGCACTTAGTGTGCGAGATTGAGATAGCTTCGACTATGTATGGCACTTAGTGTGCGAGATTTCAAGTATTCGAAAGTATTTTGAATAGGTATGAGTTCGTTACGAATTGGTACAGGTATGTACATGGATCGTATGAGCTTTAAATCAAAGAAGTTATGAAGTTTGCATATAAGTATATGATTAAGCATGTAAAAGTGATTTCAAAGCTAGCTCGGATTCGGGGATCATCGGAGACTACGTCACACTATCCAACCATCTTTGGTACCTTTGAGCTTATGGTTTGGTCATATGGCATGTATAGGATTATGGTCATTTTGATATTTATTTTGGTAGTGAGTTTTTCCATTTGAGATGGCTTGTGAATGGTCATGTTTTGGTTTGTATATATAGCCATGAGACTTGGCTTAACTTGGTTAGTATGGTTATGTATATATATAAGTGTGCATATGGCTTATGTTATGTGATTGAGGTTGGTTTTGCAATGTTATTGATAATTGATATTATAGATGTCAAATGGTTGATAATTAAGAATCTATGTGCTTGTGGATTGGTGTATGATGATTCATGTTTGGAAAAAGTATAATTGGTATGATTTGAATGAGGAAATTATGAGATTATAACAATGTTAGTTGTTGGAATTGGGATAGTATGATTGATGTTTGATTGAGGTTATTTAAATGCTTTTAAGTGTTATGTTTTGGTTCTATGGAATTTGGTATAGTTGGGCATAAGATAGGGTGGCTAAATGGCTTGGTAAATAGCCTATTTTTTTGTCCACACGGGCGTGTGTCTTAGCCGTGTGTTACACACTATTATGTTACACAGCCATGTGTCCCCTGGTGTTGAAATTAAAATCAAGTCAGTATGCTCCACACGGACTCACACACGGGCATGTGACCTGGCCGTGTGGCATAAGTCAGTATACCCTACAAGTTTGGCACGGCTTGGCACACGGACGTGTATGGCCATTTGTAGGGCACATGGGCTAGCCACATGGTCGTGTGTGTTGGCCGTATGACCCAAGTCAGAGAGTTACACGGGGTCAGACACGAGCTAGAACACGGCCATGTGCTCCCATTTCGAATGTCCACATGGCCTGTGACACGAGCGTGCCTGTTGGCCGTGTGTCTGGCCACACAGACGTGCTTCACCTGTTTTTGAGAAAATTTTATAAATGTTTGAAAAGTTTTCAAAGTTATCGGTTTAGTCCCGAACCACTCCTAATGCATGTTTAAGGCCTTCTAGGCTCGTATTAGGGATGATATGAATGTGTTGATTGATATTTGAATGAAATTTGGAAATGCATGATAAAATGTATGTGTAATTATGTTATAAGTCTGATAATGCTCCGAAACCTTATTCCAGCTTTGAATACGGGTGAGGGACGTTACAAACCTGTTAAAAAATTAGCATCTCGACACAAAATTAGAAATGTCACGTTTCGTACCCGACCACCAGTACATTTGTCTCATATCACCATACATCTTAGTACTTTCCTGACGAACAGACAAGCTCCCATCGTGTGTAACACCCCTTACCCGTATTCTACGCCAGAACTGGGTGAAAGACATTACCGGACTTAGCATACTTAATCATACAAAATCGATCATAAAATTTCTTTCCAACTTTAAAACTTTTCATTCATAATCATATTGTCCCTATTACAGGCCTAAGAGACCCGAAACATACATATAGAGAGGTTCGAGACTGAATCGGAAGCTTATCAATGCTTAGACAATTTTTGCTCAAAACAGGGCCACACGCTCGTGTGGAAAGGAACACGACCATGTGGTCACACATGCCCATGTTCCTAGTCTGTGCGGATTTTATTTTTCATTTCAAACCTATAGGGGTTTTCACACGGCCTGGCACATGCTCGTGTCTATGGCCCATGTCCTTCACGTGGCTATGACACTACCGTGCCTTAGCCCGTGTGTGAAAACCTTGACATTCTGTTTATGACATCAGCAGATATTTAGGGTCACACGGCTGAGTCACACACCCGTGTGCTAGCCCGTGGATGAATTAAATTTTTCGGAATTAATATGTAGACTTCACTCAGCTTAGACACTCAGCCATGTCTCTACCCTTGTGTGAAAACCTTGACATTCTATTAATGACATCAGTAGACGTTTAGGGTCACATGGTCGAGTCGCACAACCGTGTGCTAGCCCATGTGATGAACTAAATTTTTCGCAATTATTGTGCAGACTTCACTCTGCTGAGACACACAGCCATGTCTCTGCCCATGTGTGAAAACCTTTACATTCTGTTTACGACGTCAGTAGACATTTAGGGTTCCACGGCCAAGTCACACACCCGTGTGCTAGCCCGTGTGATGAACTAAATTTTTCGCAATTAATGTGCAAACTTCACTCAGCTGAGACACACGGCCATGTCTCTGCCCGTTGTTTATTACTGGGCATTATGTTTTGCTAAATTTGGATGCAGGGGACACACGGCCTATCAACACACCCACGGCGTTAATCGTGTGTTACACACGGCCTAGAAACAATCCCGTATGTCTACCCGTGTGGACAATTATAAGGCTATTTACCAAGCCATTTGCCAACTTGAAAAGCAACGACACTTATACCATTTCCAGCAACACACAGTATAACAATAATGCACTTCTAATATCCACAATCACGACACCCACACCTTAATTCACATCACATTCGTCATGCATATACTTCACACATAACTCATTCAAATGCGCAAGCTAACATTTCATGAATTTCATCATCATTGAATATAGATAACTTAACTAGTATTGGCCAATTCCAATAGCCATTTACAAAATGAAATAAGTAACATTAATGGCCAACACATTGGCTAACCAATATGACATATAACAAAATGACCAAGTTTTTATACATGCCATAATTCAATGTAAATCTCATTATACCAAAATGTGTGGATAGTGTGGGTGATCCTCTAATGGTCTCCGTATCCCTAACTGGCTTGTCGACACTATAAAACAAGGGAAAAGAGAATGAAGTAAGCTTTAAGCTTAGTAAGTCTATATGTAAACAATAAACATCATACCACATACCTATCAATCAAGAACATTACATACTAATCAAGAACAGTTTCGATCCTTGTAGTTGCACTTACTCATTTCAAATCTTTCCACATTCCTAATACATAACATAAACACTGCTCACATATTCACGGTATTCAACCGTATCATTTTTCTATTCCAAAGGTTCATCTGGGAATTTCCTCACTTTCCATCATTTTAATAAATATCAATAATATTCACTCACATTTCACATAATACATTAATATGTAAAAACGTAAGTAAAAAGAACGTATCACTTACATATAAACTTACCTCGATACAAAATAAGTCAATTTGCAACTTAGTCCAAAACCTTGCCTTTTCCTCGGTCAAGGTCGATTCCACGTTCTTCTTAATCTATAATGACATAATTAGCTTATTTAATATACACATTATTCAAATCAGTCCAAAATCTTCCTATGGAAAAATTAACAATTTAGCCCCTAATTTTCTCAATTTTTACACTTTAGTTCCTAGGCTCGTAAAATGAAACGTGTTCATTTTTCACACACCCAAGTCTAGCCGATTCGTATTCTCTCTTATAGCAGCCAAAAATTTAACTATTTTACATTTTATACACATATTATTTCTTCTTTTGCAAATAAGTCCTTTTTATCAATTTCACCAAAAATCATCTAGCAAGAGTTGTTTATCACACTTCAAACTTTCATATTCTACCACTAGTCATCAAAATACATGTATGTCATCCATGGTTAAAATTTTAAACACAAACCTTAGCTCATAATAGTGAAAGAAATAGCTAAATCGAGCTACGAGGATTTCAAAAATACGAAGAGCATAAAAAATAGGGCTAGGAGGTACTTACAATCAAGCTTGAAAGTGAAACAAAACCCTAGTTATGGCTCCATGCAATTTACGGCACTTAGGGAAGAAGATGGACACAAATTTTGACTTCTTTTTCCCTTTTTATTAATTTATTAACCCATTGACCAAATTGCCCTTCATTAATCCTTTAGATATTTTATCCCTCTATGGGCTTTTTGTGTCCAAGCTATAATAAAATGGTCTAATTACCAACTAAGGACGTTCAATTTAAAAACCCATCTCAATCAAGTACCTTTATGGATTATAATACACTCTTTTCACCCATTGCAATCTTGTCCAACTAATAAAATTTCTCAACCAAAATATCACACAAACATTCAATCACTCAATAAACACAAAAACTCAATCGGAATAAATATTTTGACCTCGGATTCATGGTTTCGAAATCACTGTTTCGTTTAGGCCCTAATTCGAGCTGCTACAACTCTCCCCCTTTAGAGATTTTTGTCCCCAAAAATCTTATCGATAAAGAGCTTTGGGTACTATTTTCTCATGGCTTCATCCGTTTCCCACGTAGCCTCTTCTACACCATGCTTTTGCCACAACACTTTCACTAAGGCTATACTTTTATCCTCAACTGCTTAACCTTTTGAGCCACAATCTTAATTGCTTCCTCATCATAGGTCATATTCGGTCGTATCTTAATTTCTGTTAGAGGAATTACATGTGAAGGATCAGAACGATATTGTCGCAACATCAACACATGGAACACATTGTGTATTCTCTCCAACTCCATCGGCAAAGCTAACCGATAAGCTACTGGCCCAATGCTTTCAATAATCTCATACGGCCTAATGAAACGTGGACTCAACTTGCCCTGTCGACCAAATCTCAATAATTTCTTCCACGGGGATACTTTTAGAAACACTTTATCACCCACTTGAAACTCAATTTCTTTTCTTTTCAAATCCGCGTATGACTTTTGTCAGTCTGAAGTAGCTTTCAGATTATCACGGATTACTTTCACTTTCTCCTCGATTTCTCTAACTAAATCAACCCCGTGAATTTACTTCTCACTAAGCTCGATCCAATACAAAGGAGTTCAACACTTGCAACCATATAATGCTTCGTACGATGCCATCTGTATACTCGACTGATAACTGTTGTTGTAGGCAAATTCAACCAATGGTAGATATTTTTCCCAACTACCTTCAAACTCTAAAACATAGCATCGGAGCATGTTTTCGAGAACTTGAATCACTCTTCTGGATTGAACATCAGTTTGCGAATGGAACGTGGAACTAAAATTCAATTTCGTACCCAAGGCTTCTTGCAAACCTCAGATCTCTATTTGAAATAATGGACATAGGCACCCCATGTAATCTCACAATTTCGGCAATATACAGCTCAGCCAACTTGTCAAGTGAGTAATTAGTACGTACCAGTATAAAGTGAGCCAATTTTGTTAAACTATCAACAATAACCCACACGGCATCTTTATTTTTTGGAGTCATAGGCAACCCTGTTACAAAATCCATCGTGATTCAGTCCTATCTCCACTCGAGAACCATCACTGGCTGAAGTAAACCCGAATGTACCTGATGCTTGGCTTTCACTTGTTGACAGATCAAATACTTTGTCACAAACTCAGAGTTGTCTCTTTTCATACCCAGCCACCAATGCAACTTCTTCAAATCATTATACATTTTTGTACTGTCTGAATGTACTGACAAACAACCACTGTGTGCCTCATGTAAAATTTTCTGAATCAACTCATCATTTGGTCCGATTCGAAAAGCTAAATCACTACTCGATTCACACTGAACTCTTTTAACTTGCAATTCCTTGTCTTTCTTTTGAGCTTTACAAATTTGCTGATAAAATAACGGTCTAGCCCTCAACTCGGCCAAAATCAAACCGTCGTCAGACAAAGCCAACCCTGTACTCATAGCTCTCAAAGCATACAAGGATTTTTTGCTTAAGGCATCTACGACTAAATTCGCTTTCCTCGGATGATAATCAATCACTAGCTCATAATCTTTCAATAATTTGAGCCACCTCTATTGTCACAAATTCAAGTCCTTTTGGCTCATCAGGTACTTCAAACTTTTGTGATCGGTAAAGATTCGGCATTTCTTACCATACAAATAATGACGCCAAATCTTCAAAGCATAGATGATGGTGGTAAATTCCAAATCATGCGTAGGATAATTCTTTTCATGCAGTTTTAGCTATCTCGAGGCATAAGCTACTACTTTGTTCTCTTGCATCAACACACAACCAAAACCATTCAATGACACATCACTATAGATCACAAACTCCTTTCCTGACTTAGGTTGTACCAAAACCAGTGCTTTAGTCAATCGTGCTTTAAACTTCTCGAAACTTTGTTGACATCCAGCGGTCCGTTCAAACTTAACATTCTCTTGGAACAACTTAGTCATAGGAGAAGCAATCATCAAAAATCCCTCGACAAAACATCGATAATACCCGGCTAAGCCCAAAAAGCTTCTAACCTCGAATACATTCTTTGGCGGTTTCTAATCAACAATCACTAAAATTTTGCTCGGATCAACCCGAATACCATCACCTGAAACTATATATCCCAAAAATCTTACTTCACGAAGCCAAAACTCACTTTTACTGAACTTAGCGAACAATTTCTCCTCTCAGAGAATATGCAATATTGTTCTTAAGTGTTCAACATGCTCAGACACATCTCGGGAATAAATCAATATATCATCTATGAACACTACCATAAACTTGTCGAAATATAGCCGAAAAATTCAGTTCATCAAATCCATAAACATAGCTAGTGCATTAGTTAAATCGAAACGCATCACAAGAAATTCATAGTGTCTGTACCTCAATCTAAAAATAGTTTTCAGCACATCGGATTCTTTGACTCTCAATTGATAGTAGCCGAATCTTAAATCTATTTTTGAGAACGTAGTAATTGATCGAACAAATCATCAATTCTTGGCAATGGATACTTGTTCTTTATAGTTACCATGTTAAGTTGATGGTAGTCAATGCAAAGCCTCATTGTTCCGTCTTTCTTCTTTACAAATAATACTGGAGCACCCCAAGGAGAAAACTCGATCTTACAAATCCCTTATTGGTCAACTCTTGCAGCTGAGTCTTTAACTCTTTCAATTTGGTCGGAACCATTCCATACGTAGTAATGGAGATCGGAGCAGTCCCAGGCATCAAATTGATAGCAAACTCAATTTCTCTAACCGGAGGCAACCTAGGTAATTCTTCTGGAAATACATCAGGAAATTCACAAACTACTGGCATAGATTCAAGCTTCAACTCAAACATATCAGTATTAAACACATATGCAAGGTATGCTTCACACCCTTTTCTCATACACTTCTGAGCAGACATGTACAAAATCACCACAGGCATCTTATTTGAGTCATCTGTTTCAACCCAAAGAATCTCACCATTTTCACATTTCAACTCAAGAATTTTCTATCTATAGTTTACCTTAGCATCATGTAATGTCAACCAATCCGTGCCTAAAATAACATCAAACTTGTCAAATGGCAACAACATCAAATTAGCCGTAAAATAGTGACCTTGAATCGTCAAATGACAATTCTTCCAAACCTTATCTACTAACACATACTTGCCTAAAGGGTTTGACACATCAATCACAAATTCAATCAATTCAATAGATAATTTCTTACTATTTACCAAATTCACACAAATATAAGAATGAGTGGATCTGGGGTCAATTAGTGCAACAAATTTAGTATCATAAAGAGAGAATATACCTTTAATCACATTGGGGGATGATGCATCCTCACGAGCTCGTATGGCATAAGCTTTAGCAGGTGCTCTCATTTCTGACCTTACAGCTAAATCCTTCAGTATACTTTTACTACTAGCTCCACTTCCAGCATTTCGCAGTGGTCTACCTCTACTAGCATTGTTACTCGGTCTAACACTCTGAAGTTTCTCTTCTTCAACTTTATCAGGAAAATCTCTGATAAAATGTTCTCAATAACCACACTTGTAGCATGCTCAGTTGTTTCCCAAACACTCTCTGATTTGTTGTTTACCATAATTCTGACACTCGGGTTTATTAGACTTCACATTACCCACACTTGCCATCGAAGTGGCTTGAACTCTAGAGCCCGAATATGTTTTACCATGATCTCGGTGTGAATTCCCAGCTGAAACTATCATCTGAGGATTCGTTTCTTTGGACCTCTTTGATTGGGATTGCAACGACTTACTCATCGGCCTTTTCCTTGCATCTCGGGCCTCAATCATAGCTTTTCTCCTTTCTTTATTCAGCTCTTCAGCCTTGCAAGATCTATCGACCAGTACCATGATTTCTTTCAACTCTAAGATCCCAACTAACAATCAAATATCCTCGTTCAGCCCATCGTCGAATCTCTCACACATAATAGCTTTGGTAGACACACACTCTTGAGCATACTTACTGAGTCTGACAAATTCACGTTCATACTCTGCCACAGACATTTTACCTTGCTTCAATTTGAAGAACTCTTTCCTTTTCTGATTGATGAAGCGCTGACTTATATATTTCTTTCGAAACTCCTCTAAGAAGAAATCCCAGGTCACTCTCTCTTTCGGAACTACTATCAGCATTTTCCACCAGCAATATGCCGAGTCCTTCAGTAATGATACAACACATTTTAAGCATTCTTCGGGCGTGCAAGAAAGTTCATCAAATACCCGCATAGAATTCTCAAGGCAGAACTCTGCTTTTTCGGGATCATCATCTATGTTGGCTCTGAATTCCTCGGCCCCCTTATTTTTGAATCTAATCAACCGGGGGTCTAGTCAACCTTACCAAATTAATACCTTGATGAGCTACGAGGACCAGGTGAGATATAGGAGGGGGTGGAGGAGGTTGAGCATTAGGATTTGCTCGAAAAAGTTTCGTATACCAATTAGTCATCATATGGAGAAAGGCTTCCTGATCCTCCTCTCCCTAACCTAAGGTCTCAGGTTTACTTTCTACTGGCACGATCCCTTGCGTGGGAGCCGGTGCATTACTTGCAGCATCATCAACAGCAGCTCAGTCGGTTTCCATTTACTATATGAAAATATAGTTTGAAATTGTCAGGAGTCACCACACTATCATAATATACTTATGGCATGTATAGCTAGACTCTCGCACACGCTACGGTAGTCCAAGAATCGACTAAACCATAGCTTTGATACCACTTAATGTAACACCCCTTACCCGTATTCTATGCCAGAACTGGGGTGAAAGCCATTACCGAACCTAACATAGTTAATCATACAAAATCGATCATAAATTTACTTTCCAACTTTAAAACTTTTCATTCATAATCATATTGTCCCTATTACAGGCCTACGAGACTCGAAACATGCATATAGAAAGGTTTGGGATTGAATCAGAAGCTTACGAACACTTAGACAATTTTTGCTCAAAACAGGGACACACACCCGTGTGGGCAGGCCGTGTGGTCACACACGCTCATGTCCCTAGTCCATGTAAATTTTATTTTTCATTTCGAACCTATAAGGGTTTTCACACGACCTGGCACACGCCTGTGTCTATGGCCCGTCTCCTTCACACGGCCATGACACGCCCGTGCCTTAGCTTTAAAACTTTTCATTCATAATCATATTGTCCCTATTACGGGCCTACGAGACTCGAAACATGCATATAGAAAGGTTTGGGATTGAATCAGAAGCTTACGAACACTTAGACAATTTTTGCTCAAAACAGGGACACACATCCGTGTGGGCAGGCCGTGTGGTCACACACGCTCATGTCCCTAGTCCATGCAAATTTTATTTTTCATTTCGAACCTATAAGGGTTTTCACACGACCTGGCACACACCTGTGTCTATGGCCCGTCTCCTTCACACGGCCATGACACGCCCGTGCCTTAGCCTGTGTGTGAAAAACTTGACATTTTGTTTATGACGGCAGTAGACATTTAGTGTCACTCGGTCGAGTCACACACCCGTGTGCTAGCCAGTGTGACGAACTAAATTTTTAGCAATTATTGTGCAGCCTTCACATGGCTGAGACACACGGTATTGTCTCTGCCGTGTGTTTACTACTGGGCATTCTGTTTTGCTAAATTTGGAAGCAGGGGACACAAAGCCTATCAACACGCCGACAGGGCTGATCGTGTCTCACACACAGCCTAGACACACTCCCATTTGTCTACCCATGTGGACAATTATAAGGCTATTTACCAAGCCATTTGCAACCCTGAAAAACAGCCACACTTATACCATTTCCAGCAACACATAGCATAACAATAATGCACTTCTAATATCCACAATCAGGACACCTACACCTTAATTCACATTATGTTCATCATGCATATACTTCACACATAACTCATTCAAATGAGCAAGCTAGCTCTTCATGAATTTCATCATCATTGAATATATATAACTTAACTAGTATTGGCCAATTCCAACGACCATGTACAAAATGAAATAAGTAACATTAATGGCCAACACATTGGCTAACCAATATGACATATAACAAAATGACCAAATTTCTATACATGCCATAATTCAATGTAAATCTCATTATACCAAAATGTGTGGATAGTGTGGGTGATCCTCTGACGGTCTCCGTATCCCGAGCTGGCTTGTCGACACTACAAAACAAAGGAAAAGAGAAGGGAGTAAGCTTTAAGTTTAGTAAGTCTATATGTAAACAATGAACATCATACCACATACTTATCAATCAAGAACATTACATACTAATCAAGAATAGTTTAGATCCTTATAGTTGCACTTACTCAATTCAAATCTTACCACATTCCAAGAACATATCATAAACATTGCTCACATTTACATGCACTTATACCCTGCACTTTTCATCACATAGTCATACGTAATTTCACTTAGTCAAAGTTTCCCGATGAACACTTAAAAATAATACCGGATACACGTTGGCTTCACACACAGCCCACCAGTAATAAATAACACGGTGGTATCATACATAGCCCACCAATAATCACATTTTCACGGTGGTATCGCACACAGCCCACCAATAATCACATATTCACGGTATTCATCCTTATCCTTTTTCTATTCCAAAGGTTCATCTGTAAATAATAAGCAATAATCACTTTCCATCATTTTAATAAATATCAATAATATTCACTCGCATTCCACACAATACATTAATATGTAAAAACATAAGTAAAAAGAATGTATCATTTACGTATAAACTTACCTTGATACAAAATATGTCAATTTGCAACTTAGTCCGAAACCTTGCCTATTCCTCAGTCAAGGTCGATTCCACGTTCTTCTTGATCTATAATGACATATTTAGCTTATTTAATATACACATTATTGAAATTAGTCCAAAATCTTCCTATGGTAAAATTTACAATTTAGCCCCTAACTTTCTCAATTTTTACACTTTCCCTAGGCTCGTAAAATGAAATGTGTTCATTTTCACACACCCAAGCCTAACCGATTCATATTCTCTCTTATAGAAGCCCAAAAATGTAACTATTTTACATTTTATACACATATTACTTCATCTTTAGCAAATAAATCTTTTTTATCAATTTCACCAAAAATCATCTAGCAAAAGTTATTTATCACACTTCAAACTTTCATATTCTACCGCTAGTCATCAAAATACATGTATGCCATCCATGGGTAAAATTTTAAACACAAACCCTAGCTCAAAATAGTGATGGAAATAGCTAAATCGAGCTACGAGGATTTCAAAAATACGAAGAGCATAAAAAACAAGGTTAGGAGGTACTTACAATCAAGCTTGAAAGTGAAACAAAACCCTAACTATGGCTCCTTGCAATTTTCGAAACTTAGGGAAGAAGATGGACACAAATTTTGACTTCTTTTTCCCTTTTTATTAATTTATTAATCCATTGACCAAATTGCCTTTCATTAATCTTTTAGATATTTTATCCCTCTATGGGCTTTTTGTGTCCAAGCTATAATAAAATGGTCTAATTACCAACTAAGAACTCTCAATCTAAAAACACATCTCAATCAAGTACCTTTATGGATTATAATACACTCTTTTCACCCATTGCAATCTAGTCCAACTTATTAAGTTGGACATCCAACCAATAAAATTTCTCAACCAAAATATCACACAAACATTCAATCACTCAATAAACACTAAAACTCATTTGGAATAAATATTTTGACCTCAGATTCATGGTGTTGAAACCACTATTTTATTTAGGCCGTAATTCGTGCTGCTACACCGTGTGCTTCATGTAAATTTTTCTGTATAAGCTCGAGATTCTTCGGCACGCAAACTCTACCTTGGAATAACAAACAATCATCGGATCTGATCTGAAACTCTGAATCAGTAGTTGTGTCACATTGCACTCTCTTAGTTTGCAATTCATTATCACATTTCTGAGCCTTGCAAGTTTGTTGTAAAAACCTCGGTTTAGCTTTTAACTCAGTTAAGTTCTAACCATCATTAGACAAAGTCAATTGCGTATTCATCACTCTCAAAGCAAGCAAAGATTTTCTACTCAGAGCATCCTCGACTACATTTGCTTGCTCTAGGCGATAATCAATCACTAACTCATAGTCTTTCAACAATTCAAGCCATCTTCACTGTCTCAAGTTTATATCTTTTTGTGACATCAAATACTTCAAGCTCTTGTGATAGGCAAATATGTGGCACTTCTAACCGAACAAGTGGTGTCGCTAAATTTTCAATGCAAACATGATCGTAGCCAACTTCAAGTCACACGTCAAATAATTCCTCTCGTGTGTCTTTAATTTTCTAGAAGCATACGCTATCACTTTTCCTTTTTGCATTAAAACACATCCCAAATCGTTCAATGGCGCATCACTAAAAATCACAAATTCTTTACCCGAATCAGGCTGAACCAAAACTCTACTTCGATTAATAATGCTTTTAGCTGATTAGAACTCTATCGGCATTTCTCAGACCACTCAAACATTACATCTTTCTGTAATAACTGAGTCATCGGTGTAGCTATCATTGAGAACCCTTTAACAAATCTCTGATAATAGCCCACTAATCCCAAGAAACTTCTGACCTCGGATATGTTTCTTGGTAGTTTCCAGTCAACAACTACTGAATTTCATGCTATGGAAAAAATATCGTTTTGCCCCTAAGCATTTTACTTCTTTACAATTTAGTCCCTAGACTCATAAAATTAAATTCATGCAATTTCATTCACAACTAAGCCTAGCTAAATTTTATATGTGCTTATAGTAGCCCCTATATTTGTAACACACCTTACTCATGTTAGACACCAGAACAGGGTACGAGGTGTTACCTTACTTAAACACATACTAGCATACATTTCCAGGACATAAAAGTTCGTTCAAATTTAAAAATTTTTAAAGTTTGTCTTAAAATCCTTAGTATGAGCCTACAAGGCCCAAAATGCCCTTTAGAAACTGTTTGGGACCAAACCGAGCTCTTTAGAAAAACATTGAAAATGTCATTAAAAATAGGGGCACACGCCTATGTGGAAGGGCGGCACGTCCGTGTGACCTAATAACATGGCCATGTTGAAGGACCGTGTAACTCACACTGTAACAATCCGATTTAGACCCTAGTCAAAATAGTGGTTTTGGGACCACAAATCTGAGTTTGAAAATTATCTTAATATTATTTGCTGAGTCTACAGTATGTGAATTAGTATGTGTGACTTTTTCGTGATTTAATTTGATAGTTTGTGTGCTTAATTTGCAAGAAGGACTTAATCGCAAAAAATGTAAAAGTTGTGTTCTACATGATGAAGTGCTGAATTGACATGGCTTCTTAAATGAGAAGTCCTTAATATGCAAATAGACCATGGATAGTAGGATTGGACATATATGACCATTTATTATGTGTTATTATATGTTTTTATTAAAGGTTAATTATTTAAATTAGATAATAAGTTATATTATATAAAACAAAAACAATTAGATGGCCATTATCATCATCTTTTCACCGAAAATAAGAAGAAGAAATAGGGTTCTTAAGTTTTCAAGCATTCGGCACAAATCTTAGTCAACTAGGTATGAGTTTTTTATTCATTTTTTGATGTTTTTTATGCTTTTGAGATCGTTGCTTTGTCATCTACCTAGCCCATGTCTAAATTTCTGAATTTGATGAAGATTGTGAGTTATGCCATTGATAATTTTGTAAGCTTTGTGACTATAGTTGATGAAATATGAAAGATATGTGATATATTAATATGTTTTAACTTTGAATTTTTGATGAAATTGATTATTATGGGCTAATTTGTGAAATTTGTAAATAGAGGGGTCAAAATGTGAAATAAATGAAAGATATGGGCTTGTATGGACTAATGGAATATTCGGACAAGCATGTGTATAAGGAAATTATATGTATTTTGTAATTTTATGAAATATGGACTAAAATGTCAAAATGTGACAATGTGAGGGCTAATTTGTAAAATGTCCTAAATATGTGTATATGGATTCAATTGAATAAATTGGTGAATGAAAGAGTTAAATTTGTATATGTATAGATCAAGAACCAAAGAAAACAGAATTAGATCGGGGGAAATTGAAAGTAGTTGAATAGTCGTTCGTTTCCGTTCTTTCCTGTACGGGGTAAGTCAATATACAAATAAATGTGTTTGAATTGAATTATTATTGCATATATATATATGAATTGTGATATATGGCTATTTGAGTTGAATATATGGAATTCGAGAAAGTGCCGATAATGTGATGACGTCCGAAAAGTCCCGTACAAACCTTAGGAATAGTTAGGATACGTGTGTCATGACATAGGATTTTGATATGTGTTATCGTGTAAGACCACGTCTGGATGTTGGCATCGATTTGATATTTACGTGTAAGACCATGTCTGGGACATCAGCATCGTATATAATTTCGTGTAGGACCCTGTCTGGGACAGAGCCATTAATATTAATTACACGTAAGACCACGTTTGGGACGTTGGCGTTGTATGAGTTTTACGAGCTATCCGAGTATCCTTATTGAATCCGAATGGTTCAATGGGCATTCCGAGATATGATTGAATATGTGGATATGTATACGTTTCAGGTTCGTATGAAATGTATGTGAAGTTTGGCAATGGAAGATAAGTATGAATATGATCATTTGATATGTGAGCTACATGAAAATATGATAAGTTTATAAGCAAGTTGTTGTGAACAAGTGAGCTAGATAAGAAATATGAATTTGCTATTGTGTTATGCCATAGTTCATATGAATGAAATAGTTTGTAATTATTTATGTGATAAGTTTATTTGTATATGGCTTACTAAGCTTTTGAAAGCTTACTTTGTGTGTGTTTTCATTGTTTTATAGATTATCAAAGCTACTGGAAGCTCAGGGATCGCCGATGATCATCACCACACTATGGAACTATATTTTGGTACCTTTTGAAAATATACATATTGAAGTATTGCATGTATAGGCTAGAAATGTTAAGACATGTTTTGGTATATGTATATATATATATATAGCCATATGATATGGCTTAATAATGAATGTGAATATAAGTGAATTTAGTCCATGCTATGTGATGCAAATTTTGGTATGTTTTGGTTGCTTTAAGGTTATAATTTAATGCTTGTGTGATGCTTGTAGGTATGACAAAAAATGGGTGGCAATTTTGTCTTACAAATGGCCTATAATGTCCTACATGGTTGAACACATGGGCGTGTGTCCCAACCGTGTCCTTCACTATTTTAATTCGAGGTAAGTCAGGCTTGCACACAGGCCAGACACAGTGGCGTGTGATAGACCGTGTGACCCAAGTCAGTATTGCACACGGGCCAGACACACGGGCGTGTGATAGGTCGTGTGATTCAGGTCAATTTTGTACACGGGCTGAGGCATGCCACATGGGCGTGTGCCCTGTTTTATAAGAAAAAAATTTCTAAGTTCCACAGAGTTTCCGTATGAGATCGGTTTAGTCCCGAACCTTCTTTAAAGCATGTTTTACGGTCTCGTAGACTTTCTAAAGGGACTATATGAGTATGAATTATTATGAAATGATGTTGGATGATTGATGTTGTGAAATGAGCGTAAAATGTGCCGATATGTCTGGTAATGCCTCTTAGTCCTAGTCTGACGATGGATACGGGTTAGGGGTGTTACATTTTATTGGTATCAGAGCTACAGTTTAGTCGATTCTAGGACTAACGTAGCGTGTAAGAGTCTAGCTTTACATGCCATATATATGAACTGTGATAGTGTGATGAATCTTGACAGATAAAATGTGTTTATTATATAGTAAATGGATCCCGAACGAACCGTAGCTGACGATGTTGAAAGTAATGCGCCTGCTCCCGCTCAAAGGACAGCACTGTCTGATTCTAGACTGGTTTCTAGCGGTCAAGAAGGAGAGGCTAAATGTAACACCCTAAACCCGGTCAATACACCACGACCGAATCTGGTATGTTACGGGGAAAAATGTGTTTAAGGGGTTTGGTTTTCGGTTAAAGATTTGATAGAAAACTCTTTGCTATAATTTATACTTGTCAAAAACTTGGGCATGATTGTTTTAAAGCTGATAGTGTATTTTGAAAACCCGGGAATTTTGGAAACTTAGTTGGATCCATAAGTAAAACAAATTCATATCATTTAGAAATCTGAGAAAAACTCCTTGTGTTTGCTTAAAAACATTTTGAACGTAGTGTGAAGAAAATCTCAAGTTTGGAAAACAATTTGGGTGTATTCATTTTAAAGTTTTAGTGTGATACCCGATGGTAAAGTTTAAAACATATCGCTTTGTAGTTTTGAAAAAAACCCTTTTTCTTTCTAAGTTTTATCCAATATTAATCCCATAATTTATTAGAACATATTTGGAATCAAATCAAAGCATATAAATAATCAAAGCATAATCTGAAAAGGCCTTTTACAATCCCAACAAAACCAAAAGAAATTTAACGAAATAGAATACCAAGTTTGAAATCAGTGCAAGTCTGAATTTATTCATGGCATGGTCACCTCGAGTCCACCCGGCTCCATGTCCGCGATCTAAGTGTCACCTGAAATGATAAGGGAGAAGGTGAGTCGCAAGACTCAGTGCATAAATCCCCTCCCGATTAATGCAACAAGCTAACACACATCATAGCAAAGCAATACAATTAATGCACCCAGATCCTAACCATCCATATCGCCTTTTCTACCCCGTGTGGTACCAAACCACTGGTGGTGCCAAACCACTGGTGACCCAAAGTCACGATATCCATAAGTGTGGTGCCAAACCACTGGTGACCCAAAGTCACGAATAATCCAATGATGGGGCCAACCCATCGCGTGATACCAAATCACTGGCGTCAATCCCGTATCTCAACTGTGGGGCCAACCCACTGTGGTGCTAAGCCACTGGGACAAGACGCTGAGGTGCCAAACCTCTAGTGGCCCAAAGTCACAAAATATCATCTGTGGTACCAAACCACTGGAGGTGCCAAACCTCTGGTGTCCCAAAGACACAGATATCATATTCCCCCTCCTCTCATATCACCCAATGTCATACCGACTCATGTACAATATGCAAATCATGCTAACATGCTCAATATTGCATCTCACATCACATATATCATCAAACATGATATCATATACCATTAATAGAGCTCGTAATGAAACGGACTTACCCGTATCCGTGCACATACCCCGTAAGGTATCATATCAATCAACCATACTGGTTTGACAATCAGGTATATTAAACATATTACTAAGCAATGGGTGTGTTAGTTTACACACCTGTTAAACGAAAGCCTTAAACCCAACGAACTGATCTAAGCCCCTTGATTACTTTGCTCCTATAATCGGCCAGACATGGGGTTAGTCAACTAGACCATTCGGCCATAGCTATTAAACCGAATAGGTTAATGTTTAACCCTTACCTTGCAAACGGTTTGGTTTCCTACCAAACCCCGAACCAAACGGTGGTTCTTCTGACAATCGGCCTTCCTCTAAAACACAAACAATTAGTCTCATAAATCTTAGGCTTAACAAAAACTAAAAGAATGCACCATCAACCAACTTCTTACCACCACTTACCCAAAGATTAACAGAGTAGGGCGACTCTCTTGCTTGCTTCCAAAATCCAAAGACCCTATAACGAGATGATTAAACAAAAGATTAACTCCTTTCAACCAAAACCAACGTAGGCCTTAACCACACCGAAACCAACATAACAGTAGAGAGGAGAGAAATGGCTATTCGGCCAAGCACTTACCCAACTCCAATCGGTTGAAACAAGAACCCCCAACAAGATAAACACCCTTCTAAAATTCGGCAATGAAGAAACTACTAGGAGAGAGGAGAGATTGGGCCAATATTTTAAACAAGAAGGAAAAGAGGGTTCGGCCAAGGTGTTTAACACACTATGCACGGTTTTGAGTGGAAAGAAAGGGAGAGTAGAAATGAGAAGAAATAGAGGTTACGGCAATAGGGTTTGAGAGGAGATGGTTTCGGAACAAAAAGAAATGGAGAAAACAAATGGAGAATTCGGTTTAGAAAGCAAGGTAAGTTTCGGCACTTGTGAAAGAAAGAAAGTAAAATACGAGGAAAAGAAAATGGCTATTTTGGCTTAGCACAAATGAACAAAAACCGAAAAGCAATAAAAATGGGAGGGTTCGGCCGAAGTGGATAAAAGAGGTGAATGTTTGAAGGCTTAAGAGCATTCGGCTAACAATGAAAACACAAGGAAAACAAGGCAACTTTCGGCAAGCTTTAGGGGATTTGGTCTTTCGGTTTCAAGAAGAAAATACATGGGAAACTTACTTGAAAATTCGGCTTTGGTATGACAAAAGAAGAAGTTTTGCATTGACTCAGAGTGACCGAAAATGCACAAAATTCAAAAAAGAATTCCGGCACTCCCCATTCCCCACTTACCAACCGGCCACTCCACCCATGAAGCTCCCAAGTTTCGGCCACTCCCTCCAAACACTCACAACCACTCATTCAAACTAGTTTGAACTAGTCAACCTCCTAAAATCACTCTGCACCCACCACTTGAATAATTTGACTTGGTCTAAGGCAGAGTTTGAACTGCCTACAACTTCTCCCCTCCATGCCGTCAAAAAGGAAGCCAAAATGTGAAATTTTCGCAGCTTGAACACAGGACCTCTCCCCTTGTAGATGACGCCACACTCAAACTCCAAGTTGCGTATGCTTTGCCACTTCACCAGCTCATTTCTTGTGCTAAAATTCACCAAATAATATTTATAAACCCCAGCTTCCTCAGCTCCTCTCACATAAGACTTAAAACTAAAAAAATTTTCTTACCACTTCGGCTTACACTAGGCTTACAACTAAGCCTCCAAAACATTAAAACACAACATAGCAAGCCAATAACATGCAAACAAAGCCACAACAAAATAGCCCCCAACCCAGGATATTACAGTTCTACCCCCCTTAAAAATAATTTCGGCCTCGAAATTACCTGGTCAAAAGAGTTGAGGGTATTGCTGTCTCACATCCTCGGGTTCCCACGTAGCTTCTTCTACGCCATGGTTCCGCCAAAGTACCTTTACCAAAGGCACTGACTTCCTACGCAGAACCTTCACATCCCGATCTAGAATCTGCACAGGTTCTTCCTCCATGGTCAAATCTAGATTTACCTCGATCTCTTCCACTGCTACGACATGCGATGGATCTGACCGATAATGCCTAAGCATCGAAACGTGAAATACATCGTGAATCTGACTCAACTCTGCTGGCAACTCAAGCTGATACGCTACTGGCCCCACACGTCTCAGTATCCTATACGGCCCAATAAACCTCGGACTCAACTTGCCTTTCCTCCCGAACCTCAACACTTTCTTCCATGGCGAGACTTTCAGAAAAACTTGGTCTCCCACAGCAAATTCTATATCTCTCCGCTTGAGATCGGCATACGACTTCTGCCTATCTGAAGCTTCTTTCAGTCGAGCCTGAATCAACTTAACTTTGTCTTCGGTCTCTGCAACCAACTCTGGTCCTAACAACTGACGTTCTCCCAACTCCGTCCAACACGTAGGTGAGCGACACCTCCTACCATACAACGCCTCATATGGTGCCATCTTGATGCTTGCTTGGTAACTATTGTTGTAGGCGAACTCAGCTAATGGAAGAAACTCCTCCCAACTACCTCTAAAGTCCAGAACACAACCTCTCAGCATATCCTCTAAGATCAGTATAACCTCTCCGATTGCCCGCCGATCATGCGGGTGAAAAGTCATCTTTGAAATCCAACCGCGTACCCAGAGCTGATGTAACGCTCTCCAAAATCTTGACGTAAATCACAGGATCCCTATTCGAGATGATCGATCATCGGCACACCGTGCGCCTCACTATCTCTCGACACATACAACTTCGCCAACCTCACGAGTGAGTAGTCAACCTCACCGGAATGAAGTGAGCTGATTTAGTCAGACGGTCCATAATTACCCAAACTGAGTCCTTCTTGCTTGGCGTAAGAGGTAAACCACTGACGAAATCCATAGTTATCCTTTCCCACTTCCATTGGGGAATCTTCACCGGCTGAAGCAACCCTGACGGCAATTGATGTTCAGCCTTGACCTGCTGACATGTCAGACACTTCCCCACAAACTCTGTCACCTCTCGCTTCAGACCTGGCCACCAAAACTGCTCTCTTAGATCCCGATACATCTTACTACCTCCAGGATGCATAGCGTCTGGACTGCTATGTGCGTCCTGAAGAATCTTCTGCCTTAGCTCAAAATCCTTCGGCATCCAAGGTCTCTCTTGAAAACACAGCACTCCATCACTGGACAAACTGTAACCCTCCAAACCACTGTCCTGCACCTGAGACCTACGCGTACTCAACACCTCATCTTCCAACTGTTTCTCCTTGATCTACTCCACCCAAGTAGGCTTAACCTGCAACTCTGCCAGAATACTTCCATCGTCATACAAACTCAAATGGGCAAACATCGCTCTTAAGTCCGAAACAACTTTACGGCTCAACGCGTCTGCTACTACGTTAGCCTTGCCCGGGTGATACTCAATCGAACAGTCGTAATCCTTGAGCAACTCAACCCATCTGCGTTGCCTCAGATTCAGATCCTTCTGAGTCAAAAGGTACTTCAGACTCTTGTGGTCCGTGTAGACTATCGATCTCTCTCCGTACAAGTAGTGCCTCCAAATCTTCAGAGCGAAGACTACTGCTGCTAACTCTAAGTCGTGCGTTGGATAATTGACCTCATGTGGCCTCAGCTGTCGAGATGCGTAAGCCACTACCTTACCTTCCTGCATCAGCGCACAACCCAATCCCGTATGTGATGCATCACAATACACTGTGAATTCCTTACCTGCCTCAGGTTGAATTAAAACAGGAGCTTCAATCAAAATCTTCTTTAACTTGTCGAAACTCTCTTGCTGTTTCTCAGTCAAAACAAACGGAACTCCTTTTCTTAATAGCTTAGTCATCGGTGCTGCAATTAACGAGAATCCCTCTACAAATCTTCGGTAGTATCCTGCCAAGCCCAGAAAACTCCGAATCTCAGCAACTGACTTAGGCGGCTTCTAATCCAAAACTGCCTCAATCTTTCGAGGATCCACCCTAATCCCCTCAGCTGACACTACATGACCCAAGAAAGTCACTTCTCTGAGCCAGAACTCGCACTTACTAAACTTAGCATAAAGCTGTTTCTCCCTCAGAATTTTCAGTACCACTCGCAAGTGTGTATCATTCTCCTCCTCTGACCTTGAGTACACCAAGATGTCATCAATAAAAACCACTACGAACTGATCCAAATACTGCTGTAACACCCTATTCATCATATCCATGAATGCTGCCGGCGCATTAGTCAACTCGAACGGCATTACCAGAAATTCGTAGTGCCCATACCGAGTACGAAACGCCGTATTGTGGATATCCACCTCCTTGACCTTCAATTGGTGATACCCAGACCTCAAATCAATCTTCGAGAACACCGAAGCACCCTTCAGCTGATCAAACTAGTCATCTATCCGTGGCAAAGGATACTTGTTTTTAATCGTCAGCTTGTTCAACTGGCGGTAATCTATGCACATTCGCATGGTACCATCTTTCTTCTTGACAAAGAGTACCGGCGCTCCCCATGGTGAAACACTTGGCCTAATAAAGCCTCGGTCCAACAACTCCTGGATCTGAGCCTTTAATTCCACTAACTCCTTTGGCGCCATCCTATACGGAGCAATAGATACTGGCGCGGTTCCCAGCAACAGATCTATCCCAAACTCTACTTCACGATCCGGTGGCAAACCCGGAAGCTCCTCTGAAAACACATCAACAAATTCCTTAACTGTTCGGACCTTCTCAACAGTAGACTCCTTCGCCTCCAAGGCATACACATGCACCACATATGCTTCATAGCCCTTCCTGACCATCTTTTCAGCTTTCAGAGCCGACACCATGTTGGACAGGTAATCTCTTCTGTTACCTATCATAACCACCTCATCACCCTCAGCTGTCTTAAGAACCATGCGCTTAGCCGCGCAATCCAACTTAGCCTGGTACTTAACCAACCAGTCCCTCCCAAGAATCAGATCGAACTCCCCAAACGGCAGTTCCATCAGATCAGCCACAAATACTACCCCTTGGAGTTCTAGGGGTACATCTCTATATAGCTTACCTACGACTACGGAGTGACCTAGAGGGCTAATTGCTGTCATCTGCCTAGAAGTAATTTCAGAATCTAAGTCCATGGTCTCAACTATGCTACTAGCAACGTAAGAATGCGTTGAACCCAAATCAATCAAGGCAGTATATGGAGAACCAAAGATCAAAAACGTACCGGTTATGATGTCCGGTGCGTCGCCCTCCTCTCGGCGTTTCGCTGCATACACCAAACCCGGCTGTCGTGCCTCAAAACTTCCCGCACCTCTGCCCGATGCTCCGCGGCCTCGGCCAGAACCATTACCTCCTCTGCCATTACCACGACCTCTCTGCGGTGGCGGTCCATTATTCCTGAACTGAGTACGGCCCTGACTCTCAGACTGAATCCTAGCCAACTTAAGCGGACAGTCCCTCACACGGTGATCCAATGAGCCACACTCAAAACATCCCTTTCCACCGGTCCAGCATCCTCCCCAATGAGATTTCCCACAACGGTTACACTGTGGTGGTCACTAATTAACAGCAACAGGCCTACCAGACTGATTCGGCCCACTCTGTCTAGATCTTTTCTGAAGGTTACCTGACAACCCAGAAGATCCAAAACTCCTCTTATGCCTGTTCCTATCCACATTTTGCCTCACAGACTCTTTAATACCCTCGGCTACCTTAGCCTTCTCAACCAGATTTGCAAACTCACGCTCCTGCTGTGGAGCAATCAACAATCTTAATTCATCTCTCAGACCATCCTCGAATCGAACACACCTCTCGTGTTCAGTAGCCACAATGCCCTAGCATACCGACTCACCTTCAAGAACTCGCCTCGCATCTCGACAATCGACTTTACTCCTCGAACTAGCCTCGAAATGTTTTTACATGGCGCGTCGACGTAACTAGCCCAATGTACTTTTTCTAATAAGCAGCCCTAAAATAATCCCATGTAAGATCCTCTGCTGCAACACTGTCCCGAACCGTGAGCCACCACTGGTATGACTCATCCCGAAGAAGCGATACTATCCCCTTCAGCTTCTCCTCAGTAGTCAAGTCTAAGTCGTCCATAATCCGCTCCGTCGCCTCCGGTAATACTCACCGTCTTTGAGCAACACCAGAAACACCTCGAAAGAATTCAGCCCCGTTCGCCCGGAGTCACTCAGGCATAGATTTTCGAACTCCTGCACCTCCACTTGCTCCAACTACCCTTTCCAAAACTCGTAGCATCGCCTGTGACACTGCGTCATCCCCAGTCTGATCCTGAAACTCACCACCTCCAGCTGGTGGTGGTGCCGGTATCTCATTTTCGACTTCGACTGGACTCCTACGGGTTCAGAAACTGTTATCCTACCACGACCATGTCCACGTGTGTTACGACCACGTCCACCTCGAGTGCTCATGACTAGAATTCGACTTATCTAATTTAGGAGTTTTATGCATCAGTATTTATTCCACTGTCTTATGAATATTGCTTACTAAAGAAATTTTGTTTTCGCAAGTTTCTAGAGTCTTATCAGTTTCAGTCTCTAAAGTAATCCACTATTGCTAGTCATTCAATCATATCATACTCATATCAAAATCATAAGCAATAGTAAGGGGTACTTACCTGGGCGGTTTGGTGCCGGTGTCTCGGTGCCATGCCTTTCAAACCATGTGTTTTCAAACAAAAACTTTTAAAAACAATTTTTAAAAACAATTTGGGCCTCCGGCCCACAGCCGAGCCTTTGAACTTGGCTCTGATACCACAATTGTAACACCCCAAACTCGGTCAATACACCACGACCGAATCTGGTATGTTACGGGGAAAAATGTGTTTAAGGGGTTTGGTTTTCGGTTAAAGATTTGATAGAAAACTCTTTGCTATAATTTATACTTGTCAAAAACTTGGGCATGATTGTTTTAGAGCTGATAGTGTATTTTGAAAACCCAGGAATTTTGGAAACTTAGTTGGATCCATAAGTAAAACAAATTCATATCATTTAGAAATCTGAGAAAAACTCCTTGTGTTTGCTTAAAAACATTTTGGACGTAGTGTGAAGAAAATCTCAAGTTTGGAAAACAATTTGGGTGTATTCATTTTAAAGTTTTAGTGTGATACCCGATGGTAAAGTTTAAAACATATCGCTTTGTAGTTTTGAAAAAAAACCCTTTTTCTTTCCAAGTTTTATCCAATATTAATCCCATAATTTATTAGAACATATTTGGAATCAAATCAAAGCATATAAATAATCAAAGCATAATCTGAAAAGGCCTTTTACAATCCCAACAAAACCAAAAGAAATTTAACGAAATAGAATACCAAGTTTGAAATCAGTGCAAGTTTGAATTTATTCATGGCATGGTCACCTCGAGTCCACCCGGCTCCATGTCCGCGATCTAAGTGTCACCTGAAATGATAAGGAGAAGGTGAGTCGCAAGACTCAGTGCATAAATTCCCCTCCTGATTAATGCAACAAGCTAACACACATCATAGCAAAGCAATACAATTAATGCACCTAGATCCTAACCATCCATATCGCCTTTTCTACCCCGTGTGGTACCAAACCACTGGTGGTGCCAAACCACTGGTGACCCAAAGTCACGATATCCATAAGTGTGGTGCCAAACCACTGGTGACCCAAAGTCACGAATAATCCAATGATGGGGCCAACCCATCGCGTGATACCAAATCACTGGCGTCAATCCCGTATCTCAACTGTGGGGCCAACCCACTGTGGTGCTAAGCCACTGGGACAAGACGCTGAGGTGCCAAACCTCTAGTGGCCCAAAGTCACAAAATATCATCTATGGTACCAAACCACTGGAGGTGCCAAACCTCTGGTGTCCCAAAAACACGGATATCATATTCCCCCTCCTCTCATATCACCCAATGTCATACCGACTCATGTACAATATGCAAATCATGCAAATAATGCTAACATGCTCAATATTGCATCTCACATCACATATATCATCAAACATGATATCATATACCATTAATAGAGCTCGTAATGAAACGGACTTACCCGTATCCGTGCACATACCCCGTAAGGTATCATATCAATCAACCATACTGTTTGACAATCAGGTATATTACACATATTACTAAGCAATGGGTGTGTTAGTTTACACACCTGTTAAACGAAAGCCTTAAACCCAACGAACTGATCTAAGCCGCTTGATTACTTTGCTCCTATAATCGGCCAGACATGGGGTTAGTCACCTAGACCATTCGGCCATAGCTATTAAACCGAATAGGTTAATGTTTAAACCTTACCTTGCAAACAGTTTGGTTTCCTACCAAACCCCGAACCAAACGGTGGTTTTTCTGACAATCGGCCTTCCTCTAAAACACAAACAATTAGTCTCATAAATCTTAGGCTTAACAAAAACTAAAAGAATACACCATCAACCAACTTCTTACCACCACTTACCCAAAGATTAACAGAGTAGGGCGACTCCTCTTGCTTGCTTCTAAAATCCAAAGACCCTATAACAAGATGATTAAACAAAAGATTAACTCATTTCAACCAAAACCAACGTAGGCCTTAACCACACCGAAACCAACATAACACTAGAGAGGAGAGAAATGGCCATTCGGCCAAGCACTTACCCAACTCCAATCGGTTGAAACAAGAACCCCCAACAAGATAAACACCCTTCTAAAATTCAGCAATCAAGAAACTACTAGGAGAGAGGAGAGATTCGGCCAATATTTTAAACAAGAAGGAAAAGAGGGTTCGGCCAAGGTGTTTAACACACTATGCACGGTTTTGAGTGGAAAGAGAGGGAGAGTAGAAATGAGAAGAAATAGAGGTTACAGCAATAAGGGTTTGAGAGGAGATGGTTTTGGCACAAAAAGAAATGGAGAAAACAAATGGAGAATTCGGTTTAGAAAGCAAGGTAAGTTTCGGCACTTGTGAAAGAAAGAAACTAAAATACGAGGAAAATAAAATGGCTATTTTGGCTTAGCACAAATGAACAAAAACCGAAAAGCAATAAAAATGGGAGGGTTCGACCGAAGTGAATAAAAGAGGTAAATGTTTGAAGGCTTAAGAGCATTCGGCTAACAATGAAAACACAAGGAAAACAAGGCAACTTTCGGCAAGCTTTAGGGGATTTGTTCTTTCGGTTTCAAGAAGAAAATACATGGGAAACTTACTTGAAAATTCGGCTTTGGTATGACAAAAGAAGAAGTTTTGCCTTGACGCAGAGTGACTGAAAATACACAAAATTCAGAAAAGAATTTCAGCACTCCCCATTCCCCACTTACCAACCGGCCACTCCACCCATGAAGCTCCCAAGTTTCGGCCACTCCCTCCAAACACTCACAACCACTCATTCAAACTAGTTTGAGCTAGTCAACCTCCTAAAATCACTCTGCACCCACCACTTGAATAATTTGACTTGGTCTAAGGCAGAGTTTGAACTGCCTACAACTTCTCCCCTCCATGCCGTCAAAAAGGAAGCCAAAATGTGAAATTTTCGCAGCTTGAACACAGGACCTCTCCCCTTGTAGATGACGCCACACTCAAACTCCAAGTGGCGTATGCTTTGCCACTTCACCAGCTCATTTCTTGTGCTAAAATTCACCAAATAATATTTATAAACCCCAGCTTCCTCAGCTCCTCTCACATAAGACTTAAAACTAAAAAAATTTTCCTACCACTCCGGCTTACACTAGGCTTACAACTAAGCCTCCAAAACATTAAAACACAACATAGCAAGCCAATAACATGCAAACAAAGCCACAACAAAATAGCCCCCAACCCGGGATATTACACTAAACAAGCCTTCTTCCAAATGATGAATGAGTGCTTCACTCAGTATATTAGAACAAACTCAGCTGTTTCTACACCTCCGCCCCCACCTAATCCCCATCAGACTTCTGTTGTACCTCCGGTTATGAATTCGAATCTGTTGAATAAGCCTCCGATCTATAAAATCCGTAAATATGGGGCCGAGGAGTTTAGGGCTACTAGTGATGATAATGCTGAGAGAGCTGAGTTTTGGCTCGAGAATACAATTCGAGTATTCTATGAAATGTCCTGTACCCCTGATGAATGTGTAACATCCCGAATTAAGGCCTAGTCGGAACAGTGGCTTCGAGATCACAAATCCGACAAGGAAAATTTTATTTTTACTATATTTTTATGGTTTATGATTTCACGAAAAGATTTCGTGAAAATTTCGTTCGAAAATTTTGACGTTTGGGCACTCAATTTAGTCAAAAGGACTTAATTGTAAAAAGTGCAAAAGTTGAGTTCTATATATTAAAGGTGTCAAATTGCTATGAGTTTTAAATTGGAGGTTCTTAAAAGGTAATTAGACCATTGGATAACTTTATGGACAAAAATGGGCATGAATAGGACAAAATTGAAAGAAAAGCCTTAAGGGTATTTTAGTCATTTAGTGTTTTAATGAATAAAAAAAGACAAAATACAAGAAAAAAATCTACTCATCTTCTTCAAGTTGCTGTCAAAAATTTCATGACTCATGGCTAAGGGTTTTAAGCTTTTCAAGCTTCATAACCCCGAAAAACAAGATTTGGACCTAGAACTGGAGGAAAATCGAAAATCGGGAAAGTTGGTAAAATGGTCGTTTCAGCATTTGACGTAAGTTCGCGTGTTAATAATAATGCAACACCATGCTTGAATTGTAATTTTCTATTGATATGGCATAAATTGTATGATTTAATATGTTTAGGAGAAGTTGATGGATGGTATGTATGGTATGGAAAATGTGATGTTTGTTGTGTCATGTGAAATTGAATGGCAAATTAATGTTACAAGAATTGAATGTTAAATTAATATTACATGGGTTGTATGAGTTGCTACACGGTTGTACCTGACGAGATTTTGACAAGAAAGTTTATATGTAACTAATGCATTTATTTTACTTGTACAATAATTATTTTGCTAGATATTATGGAAATCATTGGGTGATAACTAAAATATGAAAAAGTATGGAAATGGAAATTCTCGATTGAACCTTCAAAAAACTGAGAGATACGGACAATATGTAGCTAGGTCACACGAGTGATAAGGGACCTTCACGGTGTGCACAAGAAAGCTACTAGATGGCAAAATTTGATATGTAGCTAGGCTACATGGATGATAAAGGACTTTCACCATGTGTGCCAGAAAGCTACGGGATAATAATTTCATATATAACTAGGTTACATGTGTAATACTGTGTGTATACCATGTGTACAAGAAAGTTACGGGTTATGAGTAGCTAGGTCACATGAGTGGTTCCTAGTGTTGGACACCATGTAGACAAGAAAGCTACGAGATGGAATGGCTAGGTCACATGGTGATAAGGGACCTTCGCCATGTGTGCAAGAAAGCCGAATTATGTGTAGGTGGAGCTATGTGCTGAGACCACCGAGTATCGGGCGTTTTCCGAAAGGGTTCAACGAGATAATTTACTAATGATGATTGGTGCGATCATGTTACGAATAAGTGCAAATGTGAATGTGACCAATTGAGAAATGTGGCAAATGTACGTAAGAGCAATATGCTCGATATGTAATCAGAAATTGGAAGGATTGGTATAGGCAAGTGATGAACTAAAGTGAGAGAGAGCAAAAATTTACAATAGAACTGCTTTGGACGATAGCAGTGACGTGAATTTGAAAAATCACCGAAAATAGTAGAAATTGAATTATAATTTGGACGAGATATTGATTTAAATCTTATTGAGTCTATTTATATATAAAAGAAACATAGAAAACAAATGATTCATATATTTTTAGATATTTGAATTTTTGTGAGACTGGTTCAGAATGATTATGTGATCCCCTATTTAGCCTTGGAAAATGATTAAAAATTGTACAAAAATAATTGTGGAATATAATTTATATGCCTAAAATTGAGAATGAGTCTATTTTCAAATGAACCAAATAATAAGTTCATATGAACTCTATACAAGGAGAAAATTGATTTGTAGTGAAGTGATGTCAGAATAGTCAAATAGTGAAATAGGGGAAACTTTAATGAATAAACAGTATTGATTGGCTAAACTAAAAATTCTAAAAATTTTATGGTAAGAATATATATGAGTCTAGTTTCATATAAAATTTACGGATCTTAATTTGGAGTTTCCTAGCTCCATATATAAATAATTTAATGACTATGACTGAAGAAAACAACTTAACTGGAATTTGAATAAATAGGAAGAATATGAAAATGTTATCACATTGCTTATTATTTTCATGCGAGCTTACTAAGCATAAAGCTTACTCCCTCCTTTCTATTTCTTTTAGTTTTGTCAGGTTAGCTCAGGGTTGGAGATCGTCAGAGGCAGCATCACACTATTGAGCCATTATCCTTGGAGTACTGGCATATGTATGTTAAATATTTTCAAGTGTGTGGCATGTATAGGGACTTAATTTTTCTATGATGGATGTTGTTGTGATTAGTCAAATGTATCAGCTTATATTGATTTGTTGATTATAGCCATGAGATATGGCTTATGATGATTTTGGCTTGTAAGCCTATTTGTCCATGGTATGTGTTAATGTATCGTTATGTGGTATAAGTGATTAAATAGATGACAAGGTCAAGTGCATGTATTTGAAAAATTAAAATTTTGGGTGAAATTTGGTAACCTGATTTTGTATGATTGTGAATGTTTAAATCCGGTAACGCCTTGAACCCTATCCCGGAGTTGGATACGGGTGAGGGGTGTTACAGAATGTGTGAAATATGCCGTTTCTTTGTTGAGAGATGCAGCTTATCAATGGTGGAAAACTTTGATTTTTGTTGTGCCAAAAGAATGAATTACCTGGGATTTCTTTCAATTTGAATTCCAGAAGAAATATATTAGTCAGGGATTCATTGATCAAAAGCGAAAAGAGTTTCTTGAATTGAAACAGGGTCGTATGTCTGTTACAGAATACGAACGAGAATTTGTGAGACTGAGCCAATATGCAAGAGAATGTGTCTCGACTGAAGCAATAATGTGTAAAAGGTTTCTAAGATGGTTTGAATGAAGATATCCGCTTGTTAGTCGGAATTCTGGAAATAAAAAAATTTGTTGTGCTTGTTGATCGGGCATGTAAAGACGAAGGACTCAGGAAAGATAAAAGAAAAGCTGAATCAGAAGCTAGAGATGTGAAAAAGAGATCCTCAAATAAATCATTTCAGTCTGCCTCAAAGAAATTCTGAGATGAGTATAGCCGTTCAAAAGCCAATGTGGGACATTCGAGCAGAGATCGAGCTAGATCGCATTCGAGCTTCAAAGCTCTAGTTACTTCAATAGCTAGTGTTGGAAATGTCAGATCTGAACGACTTGAGTGTGGACTTTGTGGTAAAAGACTGGGCAAATTTCGATTACACAATCAAGATTGTTTCAAATGTGGATCTTTAGATCATTTTATCTGAGACTATCCCAAGTTTGTTAAATAAGAGATTGTACAAAATCTGAAGTCGAATAACATTTCAGCTAGGGGTAGACCACCCAAAAACATGGGAAACGTGAGTGGTAGTCAGAGAGCTATGAAAGATATAGTTGCGAGATCTGAAACGAGAGCAGCTGCAAGAGCTTACGCTATACGAGCTCGTGAGAAAGCTTTGTCTCTAGACGTCATTACCGATACTTTTACTCTTTATGATACTTCTGTGATTGCATTGATAGATCCAGTAAGACTTTGCCTATAGAGTCTACTGAATTTGTAATTAAAGTATCAAACCCCTTAGGCAAGTGTGTTCTGGTTGACAAAGTGTGCAAGAATTGTCCCTTGATGTTTTGAGATGTCTATTTTCCTGCGGATCTAATGTTATTACCCTTTCATGAGTTTGATATAATACTGGGTATGGATTGGCTAACCTTGCATCATGCTATTGTAAACTATAAATGAAAGACTATTGATTTGAGATGTCAGAATGATAAGATAATACAGATTGAGTCCAGTGATTTGAATCGGTTACTGGCTGTGATATCAGTGATGAAAGCTCAGAGTTATTTGAAAAAGAGTTGTGAAGCCTATCTTGCGTATGTGATTGATACGAAAGTGACAGAAAAGAAAGTTGAATCTGTGCCAGGTTTGTGAGTTTCCTGATGTATTTCCTGAAGAATTACCAGGATTACCTCCGATACGGGAAGTTGAGTTTGGTATTGAGCTAGTGACGGGGACGACCCCTATCTCAATAGCTCCGTATAGAATGGTTCCGACAGAATTGAAAGAATTGAAGTCTCAGTTGCAAGAATTGACCGATAGCGACAGAGTTTCTCACCTTGGGGTGCTCCCGATTTGTTTGTGAAAAAGAAAGACGGCACGATGAGAATGTGTATTGATTACCATCAGTTAAAGAAAGTAACCATCAAGAATAAATATCCTCTGCCCAGAATAGATGATTTGTTTGACCAATTGAAAGGAGCTTCTATGATTTCAAAGATAGATCTGAGATCGGGATACTATCAATTGTGAGTAAAAGATTCAGACATCCCGAAAACTGCTTTCAGAACGAGGTACGGGCATTATGAATTTTTAGTTATGACTTTCGGACTATCAAATGCTCCTACTGTATTTATGGATTTGATGAACATAATTACCAGACTGTATTTGGATCGATTTGTGGTTGTGTTTATAGATGACATTTTAATCTATTCCCATGATGAAACCGAGCATGCCAAGCATTTGAAAATAGTGTTACAGACTTTGCGCGACAAGCAGTTGTATGAAAGGTTCAATAAATGTGAGTTCTGGTTATGAGAAGTCAGTTTTCTAGGACATGTTGTATCAACATCAGGTATTTAGGTTGATTTAAACAAGGTTTTGGCTATACTAGATTGGAAGCCTCCTAGAAATGTATCTGAAGTTTGAAGTTTTCTGGGACTAGCTAGTTACTATAGACAGTTCGTAAAAGGTTTCTCTATGATTGCAACCCCGATGACGCGACTGCTTCAGAAAGATGTTAAGTTTGAGTGGTCAAAAAAGTGCTAGAAAAGTTTTGATCAGTTAAAAGCTTTGTTGATCGAAGCTCCAGTGCTAGTTCAGCCAGAATCGGGTAAAGAATTCGTTATCTATAGTGATACATCTTTGAACGGTTTAGGCTGTGTTTTGATGCAGGAAGGCAAAGTTATAGCTTATGCCTCAAGACAGTTAAAGACAGTTAAAGCCACACGAAAAGAACTATCTGACACACGATCTAGAATTGACAGCTATTGTGTTTATGTTGAAAATTTGGCGACACTATCTGTCCGGTGAGAAATGTCACGTCTATTCTGATCACAAAAGCTTAAAATATTTGATGGCCCAGAAAGATCTGAATCTACGACAGCGAAGATGGTTAGAGTTGTTAAAAGATTACGAGCTTGTAATTGACTACCATTCGGGGAAAGCCAATGTTGTTGCTGATGCTTTGAGTCAAAAATCATTGTTTGCCCTACGTGTGATGAATACTCAATTGGCCCTATCTAATGATGGTTCACTAGTAGCTGAGTTGAAAGTGAAACTGTTATTTATTCAGCAGATTTGTGAGGCTCAAAAAATTGATAACGAACTGGTAGCAAAACGGGCTCAATGTGATGCGAATACTGATTCAGAGTTTCGAATTGATGCTGAAGGTTGTTTGAGGTTCAAAGACGGAATGTGTGTTCCAAGAAATTTAGATTTGATTCAGATGATTTTGAATGAAGCTCAAAGTAGTTGGTTACCTGTTCACCCGGGTAGTACAAAAATGTATAATGATTTGAAACAGCTTTACTGGGGGCGTGGTATGAAATGAGCCATCTCTGACTTTGTTTCGAGATGTTTGATCTGTCAGCAAGTCAAAGCTAAGCATCAGGTTCCGTCTGGGTTACTTCAACCGATTATGATACCCGACTGGAAATGGGACAAAGTCACGATGGATTTTGTATCAGGTTTTCCTTTGTCATCGAGCAAGAAAGATATAACCTAGGTCGTTGTGGATAGATTGACCAAATTGGCTCATTTCATTCTAGTTCGCACAGATTACTCGCTTGATACGCTTGCTGAGTTGTATATTTCTCAGATTGTTAGATTACACGGAGTACCTATTTCTATTTTATTGGATAGAGATACGAGGTTCACATCGCGATTTTGGAAGAAACTGCAAAATGCGCTGGGTATAAAATTACATTTTAGTACTGCTTTCCATCCGTAGATAGATGGTCGGTCCGAACGAGTTATTCAGATACTCGAGGATATGTTGAGATGTTGCATTCTCGAGTTTGAAGGCACGTGGGAACGATACCTGCAATCGATTGAATTTGTGTATAATAATAGTTTTCAATCAAGTATCAAAATGGCACCTTACGAGGCTTTGTACGGTCGCAAATGTCGAACACCATTGTATTGGATTGAGCTCAGTGAAAATAAGACACACAGGTCGAATTGATCAAAGAGACTAAACAGAAAGTAAAAGTGATTCGCAATAATCTGAAAGTAGCATCAGATCGTCAAAAATCGTATGCAGGCCTAAAATGAAAAGAGATTGAGTTTCAAATCAGGGACAAAGTGTTTTTGAAAGTCTCACCGTGGAAGAAAATACTTCGATTCGATCGTAAACGCAAATTGAGTCCAAGATTTATTGGGTCGTATGAGATTATTAAGTGTATCGGGCCGGCTGTTTATAGACTGTAGCTGCCACCTGAGTTAGAAAAGATCCGTAATGTATTTCATGTTTCGATGCTTCGACATTATCTATCTGACCCATTGCATGTAATTTCCCCGTTTGAGATTGAGATTTGATCCGATATGACATACGAGGAAGAACCAATCCATATTTTAGATCACGAAGTGAAGGAATTGAGAAATAAGAAAAATTTTTTAGTGACATTGACACAGGGTTGAAGAAGCTACGTGGGAACCCCAAGATGCTATGAGAGAACGTTACCCAAACCTGTTCACTGGTAAGATTTTCGGGCACGAAAATCCCTAAGGGAGGAGAGTTGTAACAGTCTAATTTAGACCCTACTCAGAATAGTGGTTCTGTGACCACAAATCTGCATCTAAAAAATATTTTAATATTATTTTCTGAGTCTACAGTATGTGAATTCGTATGTGTAAATTTTTCGTGATTTAATTTGATAGTTTGTGTGCTTAATTTGCAAAAAGGACTTAATTGCGGAAAATGTAAAAGTTGTGTTCTACATGATGAAGTGCTGAATTGACATGGCTTCTTCAATGAGAAGTGCTTAATATGCAAATAGACCATAGATGGTGGGATTGGACATATATTACCATCTATTATGTGTTATTATATGCTTTTATTAAAGGTTAATTATGTAAATTACATAATAAGTTATATTATATAAAATAAAAATAATTAGATGGCCATTATCATCATCTTTTCACTGAAAATAAGAAGAAGAAATAGGGTTCCTAAGTTTTCAAGCATTCGGCACAAATCTCGGCCAATCAGGTATGAGTTTTTTATTCATTTTTGATAATTTTTATGTTTTTGAGATCATTGCTTTGTCATCTACCTAGCCCATATCTCAATTTCTGAATTTGATGAAGATTGTTAGTTATGCCATTAATGATTTTGTAAGCTTTGTGACGATAATTGATGAAATATGAAAGATATGTGATAGATTAATATGTTTTGTCTTTGAATTTTTGATGAAATTGATTATTATGGGCTAATTTGTGAAATTTGTAAATAGAGGGTTCAAAATGTGAAATAAATGAAAGATATGGGCTTGTATGGACTAATGGAATATTCGGCCAAGCATGTGTATAAGGATATTATATGTATTTTGTAATTTTATGAAATAGGGACTAAAATGTCAAAATGTGAAAATGTGAGGGCTAATTTGTAAAATGTCCTAAATATGTGTATATGGATTGAATTGAATGATTTAGTGAATAAAAGATTTAAATTTTTATGTGTATGGATCAAGAACCAAAGATAACAAAATTAGATCGGGAGAAATCGAAAGTAGTTGAATAGTTGTTCATTTCTGTTCTTTCCCGTACAAGGTAAGTCAATATACAAATAAATGTGTTTCAATTAAATTATTATTTCTTATATATATATATATATGAATTGTGATATATGGCTATTTGAGTTGAATATATGGAATTCGGGAAAGTGCCGATAATGTGATGACGTCCGAAAAAGTCCCGTACGAACCTTAAGAATAGTTAGGATACGTATGTCATGACATAGGATTTTGATATGTGTTATCGTGTAAGACCACGTCTGGGGCGTTGGCATCGATTTGAGATTTACGTGTAAGACCATGTCTGGGACATCGACATCGTATATGATTTCGTGTAAGAACCTGTCTGGGACAGAGGCATCGATATTTCTTACATGTAAGACCACGTCTGGGACGTTGGCATTGTACGAGTTTTACGAGCTATCTGAGTATCCTTATTGATTCCAAATGGTTCAACGGGCATTCCGAGATATGATTGAATATGTGAATATGTATGTGTTTCAGGTACGTATGAAATATATGTGAAGTTTGGCAATGAAAGCTAAGTATGAATATGATCATTTGATATGTGAGCTACATAAAAATATGATAAGTTTATAAGCAAGTTGTTATGAAAAATTGATGTAACACCCCTATCCTGAGTCCGTCGCCGGATTAAGGTTAGGAGCGTTATCGGACAAATCAGAAACATTCACAGACGAAATCATACATTTAATCATCATTCTCAGACAAAATGTCCCTTAAACCGGTCCTCGAGACCTTAATTATACTTATAAGTCGAGTCGGGACTAAACTGAAACACATATGAAATTCCATGAAAATTTGAAACTTTTCTAAAATACAGGGGAGACACGCCCGTGGGAGGAGACCGTGTGCCCTCCACGGCTTCTAGACACCCCCGGGTATCCATCCTTGTTTATACAACTATACCAACATGGCCATTAGGCACGCCCGTGTGCCATGGCCGTGTACTTTTAGGTTATATACTAACTTCCCCACCACGGCCACCAAGCTCGCCCGTGTCGAGGCCGTGTAACTTTAGGTCATATACTGACTTCAACCACACGGCCTGAGCACACGCCCATTCTTTGAACGTGTGTCCTACACGGTCTTTACACACGGCCGTGTAAAATGATCATGGTCTAATTTTATTTAAAACATTAAGGTGCAGGGTTAACACGGTCTAGAACACACCCATATGTCTAACCGTGTAGGCAACTAGAGGCTATTTACCAAGCCATTTGCCTCCCTGAAATTAAGATCAACCCAACTCAAAACAATACAATTCATTACTAACAATTTTCAAGAATAATACTATGTATTTCATTGATATCTATATACAAACAACCTAACCAAGTTTGGCCAACCACTTAGCCATATACAAAAGAATAATAAACTTGATAGCCTATACAATGGCATTACACAAAACATGTTCCCAAAATGAATGATTCCTATATATGCCATACTTAGTAATATAATTTGGCTATGCCAAAATAAGGGTTGATAGTGTGCTAAGAGCTCCGACTCCAATGATCCATAAATTAGCTTGGAGGGACTACATAGAAAGAAACAATCAAAGACGTAAGCATTTAGCTTAGTAAGTTTGCATGAATTACACGTAATATATAAACTTGCTTCAGATAAACCATTTGACATAAGAATGGTATCATTATCTCATCTATAAAGCTTACTTACTCATACATGATTCTTACTTGTCTCATAGTACTCACTAATCTCATACTTGTTAGGTAACAAGATGCCTGTATCATTTGATCACATTGATCAGCATACTTAAACCTAATAATTATGTCTTCTAACTCATCATTCATAACATGAATAATATTCAATTTCAACTTGGTAATAGCTATGCTTTCGTTACATTCTTGTTTTCACATTTTAGCTGACTCATTTGCCCGATGAATTTCCATGAACTACCGAGAATACTAGATCTCTTGTCATGTACTACATGCCAATGCCATACTCTAGATATGGACTTATATGGAAGATCTCTTCTTGAATCAATGCCAAGCTTGCCTTGGTCTTACATGATAACTTATTCAATGCCAAGCTTGAGTCCTTGGACTTACATGATAACTTGCTTGATAACTTGATCAATGCCAAGCTTGAGTCCTTGGGCTTACATGATAACTTGATCAATGCCAAGCTTGAGTCCTTGGGCTTATATGATAACTTGCTTGATAACTTTATCAATGCCAAGCTTGAGTCCTTGGGCTTACATGATAACTTGCTTGATAACTTGATCAATGCCAAGCTTGAGTCCTTAGGCTTACATGATAACTTGCTTGATAACTTGATCAATGCCAAGCTTGAGTCCTTGGGCTTACATGATAACTTGCTTGATTACCGATGCCATGCCTTGGCTTGGTCTTATACGGACTTTCTTATCTCATGTAATAGACCGTATCTCCTGGGTAATTCATCTTCAATCGGGACTTTTTCTTGTTTAATCTTATTGAATTCTTTGTTTAACATAACATTAAACCATTCATGATAACAATGTATATTATACTAAGCAATTAAATGATAAAATCATAAAGCTTAGAACTCATACAAACTTACCTCAATATACAAAATGTATGTAGTTATGCAATTTAGTCCTCACTTTCTTCTTGCCTCAGTTTCGATCCGGGCTTCATTTTTCTTGATCTATAGTCATAAATAGATCATTTAATAATCACATTGACTAAATTGACTCATAACTCATAATTTGGCAAAATTACTATTTTGCCCCTATACTTTCTCATATTTGCACTTTTGCCCCAAAGCTCGTAAAATGATTTTCCTGCAACTTTCTTAAACTACATGCTTAGTTGAATCATTTTCTCTACTATAGCAATCATCAATTCTCTCTATTTCTAATAGGTATGACCAATTTTTATAACTTTTACAAAATGGCCCACACTATCATCTTTCATGAAATTCATTAAAGAAAAGATGTTTATCTAACATCAAACCCGCAAAACTCCCATAAAACATCATTTAGCATGCATGTCGCTCATGGGTACATTTTTAAACATGCATCTTAGCTAATCAAATAGCTAAAAATAGCTTACTCATGCTACCGGGACTTTAAAAATACGAATAATATCAAAAACCGGGCTTATGAGCACTTACTAGCAAGCTTGAAAAATTGAAGAACCCTAGCTATGGCTTCCTTCAATTTTCGGCAATGGGGGAAGAAGATGATGAGATTTTTATCATCTTTTTCCTATTTTAATTACTTATTAGACAAATGACCAAAATGCCCTTATTACTAAAAATTGCTATAATACCATCTCAAGGCCAATTTTGTCCAAAAATTAAATTTTGGGCAAATTGTTACTTAAGGGCTCATAATTCATATTCTAAAGCTATTTCATACAAAAAGCTTCTAGAAACTCAAATTTTGGAACTTTTGCAATTTAGTCCTTTTTGGACCAATCAACCTCAATTTAATAAAATTGCTTCATGAAACTTTTATACTAGCATGGAAACATAATATAAACTTTAAAAACTCATAATTTCACCTCGGATTCGTAGTCTCGCACCACTATTCCGGCTAGGCCCTAAATCGGGCTGTTACAATTGAGCTAGATGAGAAATATGAATTTGCTATTGTGTTATGCCATAGTTCATATGAATGAAATAGTTTGTAATTATTTATGTGATAGGTTTCTTTGTATATGGCTTACTAAGCTTTTGAAAGCTTACTTTGTGTGTGTTTTCATTGTTTTATAGATTATCAAAGCTACTGGAAGCTTGGGGATCATCGAGGATCATCACCACACTATCGAACTATATTTTGGTACCTTTTGAAAATATACATATTGAAGTATGGCATGTATAGGCTAGAAATGTTAAGATATGTTTTGGGATATATGCATATATATATATAGCCATGTGATATGGCTTTATCATGAATGTGAACATAAGTGAATTTAGTCCATGCTATGTGATGCAAATTTTGGTATGTTTTGGCTACTTTAAGATTATAATTTGATGCTTGTGTGATGCTTGTATGTATGACCCAAAATGGGTGGCAATTTGGCCTTGCAAATGGCCTATAATTGCCTATATGGTTGAACACACGGGCGTGTATCTCGATAGTGTCCTTCACTATTTTAATTTGAGGTAAGTCAGGCCTGCACATAAGCCAGGCACACGGACGTGTGATAGACTGTGTGACCAAAGTCAGTATTGCACACGAGCCAGACACACGGGCGTGTGGCAGGCCGTATGATTCAAGTCAGTTTTGCACACGGTCTGAGACATGGTCCAAGGCATGGTCGTGTGAGACACATGGCTTAGCCACATGAGCGTGTGCCCTGTTTTGAAAGAAATAAAAATTTATGAGATCGGTTTAGTCCCAAACCTTCTCTAAAGCATGTTTAAGGTCTCATGGACTTTCTAAAGGGACTATATGAGTATGTATTATTATGAAATGATGTTGTATGATTGATGTTGTAGAATGAGCGTAAAATGTGCCGATATGTCCAGTAATGCCTCTTAACCCTAGTCCGGCAATGGATACGGGTTAGGGGTGTTACACACACGGCCTCAGCATCTAGGGACACGCTCGTGTCCCTTGCTCGTGTGGATTTATTTTTAAATTCAAAACTACAGGGGTTTTCACACGGCCTGGCACACACCCGTGTACATGGCCCGTGTCCCCCACACGTCCACGACACCCCCGTGCCTCATCCCGTGTGCAAAAACCATAACATTCTCTTTCTTACATCATCAATCAGTTCGGGTCACATGGCCAAGGCACAAGCCTGTGTGCAAGGCCGTGTGGAAATTCTAAATTTCACATTCAAGGTGCAGACTTCACACGGCCTAGGCACATGCCTAAGTACAATAGCCGTGTCTTCCACATGGTTGAGACACACAGCCGTGTCTCAGCCCGTGTGGTTACTACTGGGCTTTCTGTTTTACCAAATTAAGGTTCAAGGGACACATGGCCGGACTACATGCCCATGGGGCAGACTGTGTGTCACACATGACCTAGACACATGCCCGTTTGTCTACCTGTGTGGACAGCTGTAAGGCTATTTTCCAAGCCTTTTTTCCACCCTTTTCAAGCACCCATCTACACACATAGTATAGTACCATCACAAGCACAAACACATGACTAAATCAATCACAACCAAGGCATCGACGTCTCAAATCCAAGTTATTTTCTATCACCTACAACGTTTCTTACTTATCAACCAAACCATGTATTAACCACATTAATGGAAACACTAACATTGCATTTATCAAGAACAAGTATTAGCCAACAACTATGGCCTTATACAAAATGAATCGACCTTCAAGACAAGCCAACACATTTGGCCAAACAATATTAAACTTGACAAAAGACCAAGTCTCTGTACATGCCATACTCAAAATGATAAATCTAACTATACCAAATGTTCAGATTGATAGTTGATCGAGCCTCCGACGTCCTTTAATCCCCGAGCTAGCTTGGCGATACTATAAGAAAATGGAAAAGAGAGGGAGTACGCATAAAGTTTAGTAAGTCGCATGTAAATAATTAACAACAATTACCATGCATTATCATACTCATAACATCTTATAAACTTGCACATAATTCTCAAATGATTAAAGACATAACTTACTTATTTTTATCCTTAGTAATCATACAACATAAATTGAGCTCATTTCTCATGAATTTCGTGTAGTTACCTGTATCACTTACAACATAGTCGTAACAATTCTTACTTTTTACACAAGCTTTAAATTATAGGTTGAACCCATTGGAATACCAAAGGATATCCGATAAGCCTCACACAAGAAGGTAAAATGTCGATGCCTTGTCCCATACATGGTTTTACACTGGCTCACATATCAAGGCAGATGCCATGTCCCAGACACGGTCTTACACTAGCTCTCATCTTAATGCCAATGCCATGTCCCAGACATGGTCTTACACTAGCTCTCATAACGTTGCTGATGCCATGTCTCAAACATGGTTTTACACTAGCACACATATCAACACTGATGCCATGTCCTAGACACGGTCTTACACTGGCTTACATATCGAGGCCGATACCATGTCCCAGACATGATCTTACACTGGCTCTCATATATCCGTAATGTCGTGGCATGGATATCGGATCTATTCCTAAGGTTCAACCGAGAGCTTCTACTACATCAGTTCTCATCATGCATATTCACTATTCTCCCCCACTTAGGGATTTTCGTCCCCGAAAATCTAACTAGTGAAAAGGTTTATGTCTTACTCTCTTATAGTCTCCTCGGGCTCCCATGTGGCTTTCTCGACCCCATGTCGATGCCATAATACCTTTACAAGTGCTATACTCTTATTACTCAATTTCATGACCTCCTATAACACCCCCAGACCCGGCCCAGACGTTATGGCCGAATCCGGTGATGTCACATCATAGGGATAATTCCAAAACGACTTTGTTTAGTTAAATTTATGTTCTGTAGGAAATTTGCATAGTTAAAAACTTAAGTTTAAGATTTAGAAACCCAAAATCCTTGCAACTTGTTAAGTTATGATAAATGTCCATGTTTTAAGAAAATATCCATATGTTATAGTTATTTCGAAAACCATGTTAAACTTTAGAAATTTATTTAAGTTTAATAATTAGGCAATTGAAACAATAATAAAACCCAAAGGTAAAGTCAAATTGGAGATACAAGGCCTTATTACATCCCAATGAAAATAAAGTAAATAAAATAAAGTCATTTGAAACTAATTAAAAACTTCTAAGTAGTTTGCAGTATGGCCACCTCTGAGTCTTCTTCCATGTCGAGCCGTCTACTGAGAATCACCTGAAACATTAAATAAAAAAGGTGTGAGTTTCGAAACTCAATGTGTACGACCCTTGGTAATCCAATTAACATACAATTATCACATTGGGCCTAAGCCCTATAAAAAATGGTGGTCTTGGGTCTTAGCCTACAATGACCTCATATCACATCAATATCACATGAATGCAATGTTCCCATCCCAAATCCAACCCTGCACTCCATTTCCCTTCCAACCCTACACTCCTGTGGGGATATAAATATCAACCCACCCATCCCTATACTCTAAAGGTAGCACCAACAGCGGCACTACTCATATGTTACAGCAAGGCTGCTAAGCATATAATGGGCTTAAAGCCACCAGTGGATCCACGGTCGTCAAGCGACAATGCGATCCTCACATATCTTCCTCCGTATCATCAAACCCACCCAATTGCAATATATATCTCATGAATGCAAAAAACACATTTTCACACATTAAGCACCTAGGGTTATTTTAGTCATTTCACTACCCAGGGGTATTTTTGTAAATTTAAGTTACAGGGTTATTTTGGTAATTTTACAAATCAGGGGTATTTTGGTAGTTTTGCAATTTGCGGGTATTTCGGTAATTTTGCAAATCGGGGTTATTTTAGTAATTTTGCAAATCATGGGTTTTAGTTATGAACTTTGGCCCATTAACAAGTCCTTGCGGCGAAAGTGACATGACACTATGCACCAGGTAGGATCCCACAGAAGAGAAGGTGGGTTACTAGGACCGCTTAAGTACCAAGCTCTCCCTAGATCCAATCCTAGACATGCATATGTCCATTGCCACACTCTAACCCAGCGACTTGTCCACAGACATGTTTGATTATTAAATTAAGTTTTATGCTATTTAAGAATGTATCAGAACTAGACCTAGAGTCCATTACAACTCCAGCATGCATTTCTAAAATCCCATAAAGCCCACTAAGCCCAATCATGTCCATATAGCCCATTAAGCCCAATCATGTTTATGTAGCCCATTAGGCCCGATCATAATCAAATCATACAACCATCCATATCAATCCATCATTCAATTTCACATATCAACTCTTGCCGATTTGGGCCAACGAGCTCGGCAGGCCCATTTCGCCCCGTCTAGCCTGGTCGACAAAATAGTCGCCCGAGACCATGAGAACGCTCTCTTGGCCCCAGTAATCATATCGGTGTTCCCACACGAATGTTTACACGCTCATCTGGTTTCCGGTGCCAACCTTTCGGCTTTTCGACATTTCAAGTTTTTTGGTATTTCGTCTTCTTCCAATTGTCGTGTGTGAAGTGTATGTACACACCTGGTTACTGCCACGTGCTACACTATCCCTAACCTTGAACCTACAACCAATACCAATCTCCAATCAATCACACACTTAACCACAATTTTACCAAAAAATCGAAGCCTTACCATAACATTACCGTGTGCCACCAGTTCTAGTATCCATCCTTAGCTACTATTCACGAATATCCCTTAGATCTGTACCCACACATATACTATCAAAAATCAAGTGACTCATATTCCACACAAGTCACCTTTTTAAGCCACACTTACATTCGGCCACTTACTAATCCACAATTGAGACGAGTACACTTACCACTTGCAAGCGATCCTCACCACGCTTGCGATCTTTGAACCCTACCCTTGTTAATACAAGGTTAACGACAAGCAAGAGATAGATAGCCTTCTGGCTTTTACCAAAACACACTAAAGGATGTTGACTAAGTACTTATCTAATCCAACCTTTTATCCTGTGGCCTAGATAGCTACTGAACAAGATCCGGCTTTTAAAACTTGATTAAGAATAGATAATAGCAACCGATTTGTGATGGAGGAAAAACAACAAGGAATCAGTAAAAAGATAGGGCTATTCGATTATAAGGGAATATTCGACTTTCAGAGAAAGAAGAAGAACGCAACACCAATAGGGATTTTGGCAAAAAGGAATGATGGTTTTTCGGCAATGGAAGAATTCGGAAATGGAAGAAATAGAATGAGGGGGAGAAAAGAAAAGTAATGGAAAACCCATGGAACCTCTCAAAGGAATTCGGCACCCCCTTTTATAGCCAAAAGCTGAAACTACCTTCCTCCAAAGTCCCATTGACACTTCTCAGCTCCTAACTTTTCTCCCTAATAACTCCTCAATCTCATCCTAAATTTCCTCCACAACCATCTCACAAGACCAATTCAAACTCGCCAATGTAAGAGTTCAAATCCAACACAAACTCTGGCCGTCCAATCTGCAAAATAAACACTCCAATAAAATACCATGCCACTACTCGAACCTTGGTCTTTCTTGCTTGCTAAGGGCGCCACCTCCCCTCTCCCTAAGTGGCGCCACTTTGCCACTACACCACAATGTGTCATTTTTCTTCTTCATTTATTTAAAAGGCCTAGAACGAATTCTGGGTTATCGCTGCTCGAGGTTGGTGGCCTCACTCTGACCTTTGTCTCCTAGACCATCTCATGCTCTGGTGAATCCGGTGCCTCCCCAGCAGATGTGTGGCCCGATGCTGATGATCCAGCCCTAACACTTCCACGACCTCTGCCGCGACCCCTTGCACCTCTTCTAGTTCTCATCGTTGATTCTCGTATTCTCAAAATTAGGAATTTTATGCAATTAGTTCATAGTTCCACTGTTTAAAGCATGTCTTATGCAAGTAACAATTTAAAAGTTATTTCGCACAGGCTTAAGTTTCCTACGGGCTTTAGTCTCTAAGAACCTATTGTTTAAAGTAGCCCAATATATAAATATAGTTTAGTAATTTAAACAAGTGTAGCAACATAAAAACTTACTTGGCTCGACGTCGAGGGCTCGGTGAACCACACTTTAAGAATCCTGCAAAATCTTTTTTAATCTACTTGTTTTAAAAACCCAAAATCTAAGGCCCGTTTCACAACCCGAACTTTGCAATCGGGCTCTGATACCACTTAATGTAACACCTTCAGGCCCGTCCCAGACGTTATGGCCAAATCCGGTGATGCCATATCATAGGGATAATTCCAAAATGACTTTGTTTAGTTAAATTTATGTTCAGTAGGAAATTTGCATAGTTAAAAACTTAAGTTTAAGATTTAGTAACATAAAATCCTTACAACTTGCTCAGTTATGATAAAACCCCATGTTTTAATAAAACGCCCATATGTTATAGTCATTTCGAAAACCATGTTAAACTTTAGAAATTTATTTAAGTTTAATAATTAGGCAGTTGAAACAATAATAAAACCCAAAGGTAAAGTCAATTTGGAGATACAAGGCCTTATTTCCCAAGGAAAATAAAGTAAATAAAATAAAGTCATTCGAAACTAATTAAAAACTTCTAAGTAGTTTGCAGTGTGGCCACCTCTGAGTCCTCTTCCATGTCGAGCCGTCTACTGAGAGTCACCTGAAACATTAAATAAAAAGGGTGTGAGTTTTGAAACTCGGTGTGTACGACCCTTGGTAAACCAACCAACATGCAATTATCACGTTGGGCCAAAGCCCTATCAAAAACGGTGTTCTTGGGTCTTAGCTCTCAATGACCTCATATCACATTAATATCTCATGAATGCAATGTTCCCATCCCAAATCCAACCCTGCACTCCATTTCCCTTCCAACCCTACACTCCTGCAGGGATATACATATCATCGCACCCATCCCTACACTCCAAAGGTAGCACCAACAGCGACACTACCCAAACGTTACAGCAAGGCTGCTAAACAAATAATGGGCTTAAAGCCACTGGTGGTTCCACGGTCGTCGAGCGACTATGCGATCCTCACATATCTTCCTCCGTGTCATCAAACCCACCCAAGTGCAACATATATCTCATGAATGCAACAAACACATTTTCACACATTAAGCACCTAGGGATATTTTAGTTATTTCACTACCCAGGGGTATTTTTGTAAATCTACCCTACAGGGGTATTTTGATAATTTTACAAATTAAGGGCCTTTTGGTAGTTTTACAATTCGGTAGTATTTCGGTAATTTTGCAAATCGGGAGTATTTTAGTAATTTTACAAATCACGGGTTTTAGTTATGAGCTTTGGCCCATTAACAAGTCCTTGCGACTAAAGTGAACAAACACTATGCACTAAGTAGAATCCTAAAGAAGAGAAGGTGGGTCACTAGGATCGCTTAAGTACCAAGCTCTCCCTAGATCCAATCCTAGACATGCATATGTCCATTGCCACACTCTAACCCAGCGACTTGTCCACAGACATGTTTAATTATTAAATTAAGTTTTATGCTATTTAAGAATTTATAAGAACTAGGCCTAGAGTCCATTAAAACCCTAGCATGCATTTCTAAAATCCCATAAGGCCCACTAAGCCCAATCATGTCCATATAGCCCATTAAGCCCAATCATGTTTATGTAGCCCATTAAGCCCAATCATGTTTATGTAGCCCATTAGGCCCGATCATAATCAAATCATACAACCATCCATATTAATCCATTATTCAATTTCACATATCAACTATTGCCGATTTGGGACCACGAGCTCGGCAGGACCATTTAGCCCCGTCTGGCCCGATCGACCAAGCAGTGGCCCGAGACTATGAGATCACTCTGTTGGCCCCATTAATCGTATCGGTGTTCCCACACGAATGTTCGTACGCTCGTGCGGTTGCCAGTGCCAACCTTTCGGCTTTTCGGCTTGTAAGCATTTTAGATTTTTCAGTATTTCGACTTTTGCCAATTGTTGTGTATGAACTATATGTACACACCTGGTTACTGTGACGTGCTACACTATCCCCAGCCTTGAACCTACAACCAATACCAATCTCCAATCAATCACACACTTAACCACAATTTTACCCAAAAACTGTAGCCTTACAATAACCTTACCATGTGCCACCAGTTCTAGTAGCCCTTCCTTAGCTACTATTCACGAATATCCCCTAGATCTGTACCCACACATATACCATCAAAAATCAAGTGACTCATATTCCACACAAGTCACCTCTTTAAGCCACACTTACATTCGGCCACTTACTAATCCACAAGTGAGACGAGTACACTTACCACTTGCTAGTGATCCTTACCATGCTTGCGATCTTTGAACCCTACCCTTGTTAATACAAGGTTAGCGACAAGCAAGAGTTAGATAGCCCTTTATCTTTTACCAAAACACACTAAAGGAGGTTGACTAAGTACTTACCAAATCCAACCTTTTATCCTGTGGCCTAGATAGCAACTGAACGAGATTTGGCTTTTAAAACTTGATTAAGAGTAGATAACAGCAACTGATTTGTAAATGAGGAATCAGCAAAAAGATAGGGCTATTCGATTATAAGGGAATATTCAGCTTTCAGAGAAAGAAGAAGAATGCAACACCAATAGGGATTTCGGCAAATAGGAATGATGGTTTTTCGGCAATGGAAGAATTCGGCAATAGAAGAAACAGAATGAGGGGGAGAAAAGAAAAGTAATAGAAAACGCAAGGAACCTTTCAAAGGAATTCGGCACCCCCTTTTATAGCCAAAAGCCGAAACTACCTTCCTCCAAAGTCTCATTCGGCACCAACTCTTCACACTTCTCAGCTCCTAACTTTTCTCCCTGATAACTCCTCAATATCATCCTAAATTTCCTCCACAACCATCTCCCAAGACCAATTCAAACTCTCCAATGCAAGAGTTCAAATCCAACACAAACTCTGGTCGTCCAATCTGTAAAATAAACACTCCAATAAAATACCATGCCACTACTCGAACTTTGGACTCCCTTGCCTGCTAATGGTCCCACCTCCCTGCTCCCTAAGTGGCGCCACTTTGCCACTACACCACAAGCTCTTTTGTATCATTTTTCTTCTTCATTTATTTAAAAGGCCTACTAACTGAAGTCACAGTTCCCTTCGGCCTTAAACCAAAATTTTTCTGATACCCTTACTTGATCCCAGGACATCTCCAACACCCCTAGACACTCCAAATTCATTAACCCTCAAAGCCCACATGCCAATTGTCATTTTCTTGCTCACTTAAAAATTTTCTGAGACCTAAAGCCCAAAGCCCAATAGGCCCAATTCTACTAGGCCCAAGTTCGGGGCGTTCCACCTCCCAATCTAAAATCTTAATCGGCTTTTCACCATAGGTCATATCCAATCGAATTTCAACCTCTACTGGTGAAATAACGTGTGTAAGGCCAGAACGATAACGGCGCAACATAGACACATGGAAAACGTCTTGGATCTTATCTAACTTGGACGATAAATCTAATCAGTATGCTACCGGTCCAATTCTTTCATTCACCTCATATGGCCCAATAAAATGTGGACTTAATTTGCCTTTCCTACCGAATCTGTGGACTTTCCTCCGTGGGGATACTTTCAAAAACACCTTATCACTGGCTTGAAACTCAATTTCTTTCCTTTTCAAATTCGCGTAGGATTTCTATCTATCTGAAACTGCCTTCAAACAGTCACGAATTACATTTACTTTCTCTTCGGTCTCTTTGACTAAGTCAACCCCGTGAATCTAATTTTCTTTGAGTTCAGTCCAATACAAGGGCGTTCGGAACTTAAGCCCATACAAAGCCTCATAAGGGACCATTTTCAAACTCGACTAATAATTATTGTTGTAGACAACTCTACCAAAGGTAAGTACCTTTCCCAACCGCCTTGAAACTCAAGAACACAACACCGCAACATATCCTCAAGTATCTGAATTACTATTTCTGACTGACCGTCGGTTAGCGGGTGAAAAGCAGTACTAAAATTCAGTTTCGTCCACAATGTTTCTTGCAACTTTTTCCAAAACTGTGATGTGAACCTCGGATATCTATCCGAAATGGTTGATAAAGGTACCCCGTAAAGTCTCATGATTTCAGAAACATACAAATCGGCCAATTTCTCAAGTGGATAATTGGTACGCACCGATATAAATGAGCTGACTTAGTTAGCCTATCAACCACAACCCATATAGCATCTTTCTTCTTTGACGTCAATGGTAATCTAGACACAAAATCCATGGTAATACGGTCCCATTTCCACTCCGGAACCATCACGGGCTAAAGCAAACCCGAAGGTACTTGGTGTTTGGCTTTCACTTGCTGACAAATTAAACACTTAGAGACAAACTCTGAGATGTCTCTTTTCATTCCCGACCACCAATATATTTTCTTCAAGTCATTATACATTTTCACACTACCCAGGTGGATAGACAAACAACCACTATGGGCCTCTTGCAAAATCTTCTCAGTAAGCTCTTCATCCTTAGGTACACAGATCCTGTAACACCCCTAACCCGTAACCATCACTGGATTAGGGTTAAGAGGCATTACTAATCATTTCTGAACATTTCATATCATTTCACAACCAAACGTGTCAATTCACATTCATATAGTCCCTTATATAGGTCAACAAGACCTTCAACATGCTTTAAAATAGGGCCGAGACTAAACCGAACACACACGAAAATTTTTGAAATTCAAACATTTTTCTAAGTTACAAAGGTCACACGCCTACGGCCTCAAACACGCCCATGTGTCCATGCCATGGCAAAATAGGGCATACCTACAGACTTGTCCACATGGTCTGAGACACGCCCGTATGCCTCACTCGTGGTCGACAATGACTTGCACTACACGGCCAGTTACACGCCCGTGTGTCTTGCCACGTGGTCGAGTCTGAGTTGTTTTAAAATACAACCTCAAAATTCACGATCGAGCCACAAGCCCGTGTGCTCAACTGTGTGTACAATTATAGGCCATTTTCAAGGCCAAATTGTCATCCACACTTTGGAATTACCTATAAGCATTAAACCAATATCAATTCATGCCTCAATTGCGACCAAAACATACCATTTCAAGCACCAATTAATCAACAGCAACATCATCTATTGTTATACTCAATTCCTACTCAACTAAATCCATTCAAAGCACCATTTTCACAACTCAAATCATGTAAGCTAAACATCATGTAATTCATACTTCAAGTTCACATTTTATCCAACATTCTCATCAACCAATTCAAGTATAAAACATACCATTTCCATTCTCACTATTTCATAACTCATTCATCATTTCCATAGCCTACATACATGCACCTTCAACATTCAACCATCTAGCCATATCACATGGCAAGGTCCAACATTACCAAAACATACCATAACTTCTAGCCTATACATGCCATATACCAAATATGTACATATTTCAAAAGTACCGAAATAGATAATTGATAGTGTGATCGAGTCGCTGACAATCCCCAAATCCGAGCTAGCTCTACTGATACTATAAAACAAAGAAACACATCACACAGTAAGCTTTAAAGCTTAGTAAGCCCGTAATATAATACATACTACTCAATAATGCAACATCAATACATAATTAAATCATCACATAGATAGATGCACAATTAGGTACATTATCATTCTCAACCATATGCTCAAATATCCATTCATTCAACCATTAAACTATCATCAACCACATAGGTTCAAACATACCTTGCCAACACTTAGTTAATAAGCGTTCTTGCTATTCGATGCTCGATACCATATCTGATTCACTGCTCTATATCTTTTCGACTCAATCGCACACTTAGTGCCCAAATCATAGCTGAAGCTTAATTAACATCGCACACTTAGTGCCTAGATACAAAACCAAACTTTATTCAGCATCACACACACAGTGCCAATCAGTGAAGCCGAAGCTTCCATTACTTCTCACACACAGTGCTATTCATCTCTGTCTCGATTTCAATTACGCACACTTAGTGCCACATTTCTCAATCTCGTATTTAACATTTCTAATTCAATAATTATACATTTAGTCAATTCACATCACATAGATATAATTTAACAACTAGTATTATATCCAAACTTACCTCGAACGTCGAAATACCGAAACTAGCTGATCAATCGAGTACTTTGTCTTTGCCTCGATCTCAATTTGAATCTCTCCTTTCTTGGTCTATACATATTCAAATTTTACTCATTCAATCATCAATTCATTCATTTTAATCCACACACACATATTTAGGGCATTTTACAAAATAGCCCTCATATTTTTACATTTCGACACTTTAGTCCCTATTTCACAAAATCATCAAATTCACATGATTTCACTTAGCATATGTGTAGCCAAATTCTCCTCTAGCCCATAAAAGCCCACAAATTTCATTTATTTCACATTTTAGTCACTTAAAATATTATTTTCACAATTTAGTCCAATTTACTCAATTTTACCAAAAAAATCCAAGACAAAATATGTTAATCTTTCACATATCTTTCATATTTCATCATCAACTATCACAAAGCTCAAACATTCATCAATAGTATATCTCAAAATCACCATCAATTTCTAAAATTAAAGCATGGGCTAGCTAAAGCACAAAGCAACGATCACAAAAACATAGAAATTATCAAAAATCGAGCTCAAAACATAACCTGATTAAAATCAACAATGGCTGAACCCTAGATGCTTTTTCTCTTTTCTTTTCTTCCAAATTTCGGCAAGGATGGATGAACAATCCACTAACATTTTTCATTTATTTTATTTAATTCATGTTATTATATTATTTACTATTTTAACCTTTAAAATTAAATAAGTAAACTATATAAATCAAGCCCCTAACCGTCCATCCCAAGGTCTAATGGCCAATTTGCAACATAAAGCCTCCATATTATAAAGACATTAACAATTAGGCACTTATAAATCAGCACACAGCTTTTGCATTTTATGTGATTAAGTCCTTTTTCATAATTCGACACACAGACGATAAAATTTTCACACAGAACTTTCACACATGCTCAATCAAATATCATAAGCACCAAAAATAATATTAAAATATTTTTTTGACCTCAGATTTGTGGTCCCGAAACCACTGTTTCGACTAAGGTCTAAACCGGGCTGTCACAGATCCTCTCTCGAAACATCAAATAAATGTCAGTACCAATCCAAAAATTTGATTCAATACCCGTCTCGCACTGAGTTATATTGGCTTGTAACTCTTTATCACTTTTCTAAGCTTTACAAATCTCTTGCAGAAACATCGGTCTAGCTCTTAACTTTGCTATGACCGAACCATCATCAGTCACAGACAACTGATATTAATAGCTCTTAAGGCAAATAATGACTTCCTACTCAAAGCATCAGCGACCACGTTCGCCTTCCCCGGGTGATAGTCAATCATCAACTCATAATCCTTTATAAACTCTAACCATCTCCGCTGCCGTAGGTTTAACTCCTTTTGAGTCATCAAATACTCTAGACTTTTATGGTCAGTGAATACCCAACATTTCTCGCCATACAAATAATGTCTCCATATCTTCAATGCGAACACGATAGCGGCCAACTCTAAATCATTTGTCGGATAGTTTTTCTCATGTGGCTTCAGCTGTCTCGAGGCATAAGCTATTACATTACCTTCTTGCATAAGCACACACCCCAATCCATTTAAGGATGCATCACTATACACCACAAATTCCTTTCCCGATTCTGGTTGCACTAAAACTTGGGCTTCAGTCAACAATGCTTTTAGTTTCTCAAAAATCTGTTGGCACTTCTTTGTCCATTCGACCTTGACATCTTTCTATAGCAACCTCGTCATCGGTGTAGCAATCATAGAGAATCCTTTAACAAACCATCTGTAGTATCCGACTAAGCCCAAAAAGCTTTTAATCTCTGACACATTCCTCAGCGGTTTCCAATCAACAATAGCCAAGATCTTATGCGGGTCAACTCCAATTCCATCACCTGACACGATCTGTACTAAGAATCCGACCTCTCAGAGCCAAACTCATTTTTACTAAACTTGGCATACAATTGCTTATCTCTTAAAGTCTGTAAGACAGTTTTCAAATGCTCCACATGCTCACTTTCATCACGGGAATAAATTAATATGTCATCAATAAAAACAACTACAAACTTATCCAAGTACGGTCTGAAAATACAGTTCATTAAATCCATAAACACGGCAGGAGCATTTGTTAAGCCAAATGGCATGACAAGGAACTCATAGTGCCTATACCTCATCCGAAATGCAGTTTTTGGTACATCTTGTTCCTTAACTCTTAGTTGGTAATAACCAAACCTCAGGTCTATCCTAGAAAACATCGTGGCTCCTTTCAATTGGTCAAATAGATCATTGATCCTTGGCAAAGGATACTTGTTCTTCACAGTCACCTTGTTGAGTTGTCTGTAGTCTATTCATAACCTCATCGACCCGTCTTTCTTTTTCACAAAAAGTACCGAAGTACCCCACGGAGAATAACTAGTGAAACACCCCAAACCCGACCCACGAGCCTTGACTGGATCTGGTATGTTCCCTGAGTAAAACTGTTCCAAACTTGTTTGTTACTTTGGAAAATTTTGGCTAGTTTTGAAGGAAATTTGATTTGTGTTGAGTTTAGATTGAAAACAGTGTCGTTCTTGAAGACTAGGTTTTATTAAAACAATGTTTTTATTTGTACTTGAAATCAATAAGTTAAAAGTATTGCCTGAGTTTTTAGAGTTTAACATTAAATTGAAAATCATTTGTGATTAGGTGTCAAGTCATTTAAAATTTATTTTTAAGAAAAGTTATTTAATCTTGATTTAGTAATAAACGTATCATAATAAACCGGATAAAATGCATGCTTAAAACAGTTAATAGTAATGGCCTTATTACATCAAAACAAAACCCAAAATAAATCCAAAATACTTAAATATAAAGTTCAAAATAAAATAAATGCTGAGCTGAGCATGGCCACCACTAAGCTTCTGCCGACCCGGTCCATTTACTGAGTGTCACCTGAAAAGATATCCCACAACGGGGTGAGTCAACAGACTCAATGTGTAACAACCAACACAAAGTCCCAACGATTTAGGCATAGCAAATCATATATATAACAAATATAGTCAATGATGCAATCCCGAACCCAAACCTAAATAACCATCCTCTACACATCACCCGTACCAACCAATCACACCGTGGGGATTACTAAATCGACCCTCCATCCGCTACACACCATCGAAGGCAGTCGCTGCAGACAACATGCACATCGCCGTTATAAATTGTGGCATAGCCACCAGATAATAATATGTGACATAAGTCACCACATTCAGATTATGTGACATGAGTCACCAGATATTGTGGTAAAAACCACCAGATCACTTCCCCTTTTCATATTCACCCATATTCCTTATTTCATATCCGTTACAAATTCACATATGTGTCATAACAGATATTCATAACATTATTAACATGGTAGTAGTAGGTTAACGTACCTGAATACTCTGTACCATTGAATGGTACCTTTTAGCCATATTTTCCGTATTTCCATTAACACGTATATTAAACTAATACCATAAATCAATTAAGAATCAGTGTGGGGCTACACACCTGGTATTAACGCTTTCACTAAATCCCGAAAATCTATCGAAACCGATTGTATTCCCTCCTCGATTATCTAGATCCTGAGATCGCTATCTGTTAATGGAGACGTCAAAATGCCTACATGATCTATGTTAGATCCGATTCTAACACTTAATGAACATCATAAATGGCCTTTGGCCTAATGTTACACTTTACTTACCTTAGATATCTAAATCCCGAATGATCTTCTCTTGTAGTCGACTTAGCAGAATTCCCGAAATCCTCCTTCAAAGATTCGGCCAAAGAATATTAATGGGATTAAAGCCTTGATTTTTGATAGTTAGAGAAAGAAAAGAACAAGAGTTCGGCCAAGAGAGATCCTTACCAATAGAATGATCAAAACGCAATTAGCTCACCAACTTGAAGTGCCGACAAGAGGAAGGAAGTGTTTGAATTTCGACTTTTGGTCTAGTGAAGGAATCGACCCCAAAAGAAAAGGTACAATCGGCTATGGCCACCAAAATAAGAGATTTGGCTTTTGGAGGATTGCGAAAAGAAAAAGAGAATGAAGTGCAGAGAGATTCGACAATAGGGTGTCTTGGGTTGAAGAGGTTGTGGCAATGGTGAAATAGGAAGAAGAAGATTTCGGCTTGGGCAAGGGAAAAGAGAAAGATGTCAAAAGAGAAAGGAAACCGAAGAAAAATGTCTAAATCCACTATACATATTCGGCCTCTCCTTGCTTCAATATGACCGAAAATGACCAACAAAAGAATCCCTTGGCCTGCCAACACTCATTCCCCTCTCAAATTCCACCTTTTTCGCCTAATTTTCCTCTTCTCCCCTCATTCAAACAAGTTTGAATGAGTCAACACTTATCCTCTGCCCTTAGCCGAATTTTAAAAGGAATTTGACCTCAACTAATGCTCATCCATCCAGTCTCCCCATGCTGTCCAACTCTCCTACTGCCTGACGCAAAAAGCAGCTCAAAATTGCTCCCCTTGCTGCTTGAACCTAAGCCCCCTTGTACTACTTGTGGCGTCACTTACTAGGGCTTTAAGTGGCGCCTCCTTGCCACTTTAACAAGCCCATTTTTGTGTCCTATTTCTCCTACAAATTCTCCTAAGGCCTATCAAGCTCGGCTCCACTTCAAGACTTAAAATCTGATATTTTTCTAAGGCATTCACCTACACTCTAAAGTTCCCAAGATCCATAAAACACATTCAAAATACACACAGGTATACTAGCACATGCAATTAAGCAAAAATGCACAAGCCCTAAATCCTGGATATTACAACTAGGCCTCACAAAACCTTTATCAGTTAACTCTTGTAGATGAACCTTCAACTCTTTTAACTCTAACAGTTCCATCCTATATGGGGCAACCGAAATAGGTGCCGTACCAGGGACCAACTCAATACCAAACTCAACTTCCCTAGTTGGAGGCAATCCAGGTAATTCCTCGGGAAACACATCCGGATACCCACATACCATTGGCACTAACTCAATCTTTACTTCCGACACTTGAGTATTCAACACAAACACGAGATAAGACTCATACCCTTTTCTTATACATTTCTTAGCTGTCAAAGAAGAAATCACTACAAACAAGCTATACAATTCACCCGATTCAATCTGAAGGATAACCCCACTTTCACATTTCAGTTCAATAAATTTTCTCCCACAATTTACTATCACATCATGAGCTGCTAACCAGTCTATACCAAGAATCACGTCAAATTCATCAAACGGTAGCAGCATAAGATTAGCACATGCTTGCCTAAAGGGTTTGACACTTTTACCACAAGTTCAGTAGACTCAACATGCATATTCATACTTAACACCAATTTCATACAAACATACGAATGGGTAGACCCTGGGTCAATCAAAGCAACAACAGAGATATCATGAAGAGAAAAAGTACCTGTAATCACATATTGGGATGAAGGCTCTTCATGAGCGCGAATGGAATAAGTCTTTGCAGTGGCTTTACCCTCTGATCTCACAGTGTAATCTCTAGGTGTACCTCTACTGCTAACCCCACTTCCCAGGTTCTTCTGTGGTCTACCTCTAGAAGGAGCATTACTCACTCGCACATCTTGCTTTTTGTCTTTTTCATCCATCTCAGAACAGTTTCGAATGAAGTGGTCTAGTGAACCGCACTTGAAACAGCCTCTATCATTTCCTCTACACTCACCAAAATGTCGTCTACCACACTGCAAACACTTTGATTTAATTGGTAGAGCATTAACAACACTCACAATAGCCTGAGCCTTAGAAACCAAGTACTCTTTACTTTTATTTCTATTCGAGAATCCTGTTGAAGCATTTGATCGAGCAGTGAACTCTTTTGATTTCTTATAGGAGGAATGAAATGATTTCCCTAACTGTCTTTTCTTCGAGTCACGAGACTCGATTTCAGCTTTTCTTTTCTCTTTGGCCAATTCTTCGGCTTTGCAAGCTCTTTCAACGAGCACCACAAACTCCCTTAACTCTAAGATGCCAACTAATAATCAGATGTCTTCATTTAATCCGTCCTTAAATCTCTTACACATGATGGCTTCGGTGGATACGCACCCCCAAGCGTATTTACTGAGCCTTACAAACTCACGCGCACACTCGATTACCGTCATTCGGCCTTGCTTCAATTCTAGAAATTCCTTCCTTTTCTAGTCTATAAACATATGGCTAATATACTTTTTATGGAACTCTTCCTGGAAGAATTCCCAAGTCATCCTCTTCCTCGATAGAATTGACATAAGGGCGTTGCACCATTGATAAGCCGAGTCTCGTAGGAGTGACACTACACACTTCATGCACTCCTCAAGTGTGCAAGATAACTCATCGAATACCCTAATTGTATTTTCTAGCCAGAATTCTGCTCTCTCTGGGTCATCATCTATATTCGCTCTAAATTCCCCATCCCTTTATTTTTGAATTTTGTCTGATAAACCATAAATGTAACATATTTTAATTCCATGCTTGGCATTTTTTTGGATGATTTATGATAAAAAAATTAGTGAATTTGATGCTCATAATCCCTTAAATTCATGTTTCTATACTTAGGAGAGCATTTGGAAGCAAAAGGAGCGAAAAAGGACCAAAATCAGAGTTTTCAGGATCCACATGGGCTGGGCGCACGCCCATGTGAGCCACACGGGCTGGCCACACGCCCATGTGCCAGCCCGTGTTGATTTTGCACCTTACTTCCCTATTACACGGAAAAACCCAATTTTTAGGGTTTTTGAGCCTTCTAAAGTCTATAAATTCACACTAGAAGAGGACCTAAGGGAGCACACAGAGTAGAACGAAGAAATTACTAAAAGGAAGCCATCAGAATCATCTCGGAAGCAGATTCACTCCAAGATTGAAGATCTCCACCAAGTTCTTTAGAAGTTTTTGGGTTCTTTATGTCTTGTTGTTTTCATTAGTCTAAGATGTTTTCCTTTTACGTTATGAATTAAACTCCCTAAATACCTAAGGAGGATGAAACCTAGATGAATCTTATTATTCAATTATCTGAATTACATGAAAAATATTTGTTCTTGTTCTTAATTATGTGTTATTAACCCTTGCTTTAATATTTTTAGGATATTAATTCAAGTTTAATGTGCTTATTAAGTGGAGCAAAAGTCTCTGTTTAAGAGAAGATCTAGCATAATTAACCGGAGTTGATTGCAACCCTAGAAATAGGATAACATAAATCTATCGAATTAGAGTCAAGTCTAATAAGGGAATCCATAGATCTAGTTAATGCGATGATAGGGGTTTAATTAGAAAGAGATTTCAGTTAATTAACCTAGAGTCGATTGTTTTTAGTCTCAATTAAGATATTAACATAATTTAGGGATTTCTACGGATCAAGGCAAGTGAACAAATCGTTTAATTCAGAGTCAGAATAATAAGTGAAGTCTAGGTGGATTCTTCCTTGAGTACTGTCTCTCTCATTGGTTTTCTTCGAATATTTTCCCAATTTTATCTCTGTCACGCTTATAGTAAATTATTTAGTTAAGTTTTAGATTAAAACAGATTCCCTTAAGTATTAGGCTAAATAATAAAAGGATAGTTATTACTAGTAATTTTAGTCATCGTGGATACGTATTCTGGACTCATCAAAGCTATACTACTGTTCGATAGGTGCACTTGCCTTTGTCGAAATATTAGTTAGTCTCGAGACCATCACTGTCAACTGGAGGTTTTTCCCTTTTTAACATCTCCACCACTTGGGAAGCTACAGGGGCAGACTATGGAATTGGAGGGGGTGGAGTAGGTGGAGCATTCAGGTTTGCATGAAAAAACTCCGAATACCAAGAATTCATCATATGGAAGAAGGCTTCTCTAGCCCCTCCGCCCTGACTCAGTGTCACGGGCCCACTTTTAACCGGCGCAGTCCCTACTGCAGGAGGTGGCGCATTACTTTTGACATCATCCGCCATTGCTCCGTCGGGATCCATTTACTATATAAAAACACATTTTAAATTGTCAAGAGTCGTCACACTATCATAATTCATATATAGCATGTAAAACACCCCAAACCCGGCCCACGAGCCTTGACCGGATCTGACATGTTCCTTAGGAAAAACTTTAACTAAACCTTGTTTGCATTTTGGAAAACTGTGATGATTTTTTGTTTGCTAAAGCATGTCAGCATTTAAAACAAATTTCGGCGTGTTGAAATAGTGAGATGTGATTCGAGTTTGTATTTTTAAGAAAACGTATGTTTTATATTTTGTAAAATAAGTGGGATTGCCGATTTTTTTTTGAAATGGGTATTAAGTTGTAAACCGTAGTTACTTAGGTGATAAAACATTTAGAGTTTTGCGAAAAACATTTGGTTAATTCATATACCGATTATTAAATGAAATTTAAAACTTAAAGCATAAAAATTTAAATATCTAAGTAGTGGCCTTATTACAACTGAAAAATAACAAATAAATCCCAAAAATAAAATGATAGCAAACGCAAATTTAACCGTTTGAAATCCCGAAAACATTTAGCATGGCCACCACATAGTCTCTGCTGACCCGATCCATGTCACTGAGTATCACCTGAAAAGATATCCCACAAAGGGGTGAGTCAACAGACTCAATATGTAACAACCACACAAACTCCCAAACGATTTAGGCATAACAAATTCATACATATAACAAATATAGCAATGATGCAATCCCGAACCCAAACCTAAATATCCATCCTCTACACATCTCCCGTACCAGCCAATCATACCGTGGGGATTACTAAATCAACCCTCCATCCGCTACACACCATCGAAGGCAGTCGCTGCAGACAACATGCACATCGCCCTTATAAATTGTGGCATAGCCACCAGATAATGTGACAGAGTCACCAGATAATAATATGTGACATAAGTCACCACATTCAGATTATGTGCCATGAGTCACCAGATACTGTGGTAAAAACTACCAGATCACTTCCCCTTTTCATAATCACCCATATGCCCCATGCGTCATGCATTCATGCAGAAGTAATGCAACTTAGCTTATCTCATATTCGTAACAAATTCGTATATGTGTCATATTCAATATTCACAATATTATTAACAGAGCATTAATGGATAACGTACCTGAATCCACTGTACCATTGAATGGTACCTTTAGCCACACTTTTCATATTTTCATTATCACATACAAATCATTGATACCATAAATCTATTAGAAATTAGTGTAGGGCTACACACCTGGTTACTAACGTGTTCACTGAATCCCGAAAGTCTACCGAAACAGCTTATACTCCTCCCTAAAAATCAAAGTCAGAATCGGCTAGACACTAATACTTAATATGGCCTTGGTCGAATATTCATATTCCCTTACCTTGATTGTCTAGATCCCGAAATTAACCCTTACTCTTGGTGATGTCGAAATTCCTATAGGCATATGTTAGATCCAATTCTAACATTAAACACAATAAATGGCCTTCGGCCTATGATTATATTTGCTTACCTTAGATCTAGAAATCCCGAAGATCTCCTCTCTTGAAGTCGGCTATAATAGGAATCCTGAAATCCCTCTTTAAGATTTCGGCCAAAAAGGATAAAAGGGATTAGAGTCTTAATTTCGGCTAAAAGAAAAGAAAGAAAAGAACGACAGTTGATCCTTACCCTTACTACAAAAATTGACTGCACCCTTGCTTGAACCCACAGAGATATTCGGCTATGTAGGCTAGATGTAGATCAATTGGTTTCGGCTTTTAGGGTTTAATGAACAATCGACTATGGTCTAGGAAGAACTTACTTTCGGCTTTTGGAAAATTGTGAAAAGAAGAAGAGAAAGGTTGAGCAATTCGGCAATGGTGATAAATGAAGATTCGGCTAGCACAAGGAATATTTCGGCTTTTAGTGCTATGATCAACTTGGCTATATGGAAGAGTGATTAACTTTGAAGAAGAAAGAGATGAAGAAATCGGCTAGGCTTACTTGTGTTTTCGGCTTTGACAAAATAAAAGGAGAATAGAAGATTCAGCAGAGAAAGAATTTCGGCAAAGGCACAATTGAAAAGAAAAGAAAACAAATGGCCTCATTCCCCTCCCTTTGGCCGAAAATACCACAGCTAGACCCCTCCATTCGGCCAACTCTCTTTCCCCCTATCTAATCCCTTCTTTTTCTCCTATTTTCTCTCTTCTTTACCCATTCAAAAATAATTTGAATAAACCAATAATTATCTCCCTACCTTAGCCGAATTTTGAATGCATTTGACTTGATCAAATGCTCATCCCTCAAGTGTCCCATTGCCGTCCACCACTGCTCATCCTTGCAGCAAAATAAAACTCCTATTTGCATCCCTTGCTGCTCGAACCTAGGCCCTTTTACACTGCTTGTGGCGTCACTCACTAAGGCTTTAAGTGGCGCCTCCTTGCCACTTTAACAAGCCCATTTTTATGTCCAATTTCCCCTATAAATTTTCTTAAGGCCTATCATGCTTAGTTCCCCCTTTAAGACTTAAAATACAATATTTTCTAAGGCATTCACCTACACTCTAAAGTTCTCAAAATTCATAAAACACATTCAAAATACACACAAGCATGCTTCCACTTATATTTAAGCCAAATGCACAAGCCCAAAATCTCGGATATTACAGGTATGTATAGCTAGACTCGTACACACACTAAATATAACACTCTTTACCCATGTTTGACGCCAGAATAGGGTACGAGGCGTTACCTTACTTAAACACATACTAGGATACATTTCTGGGTCATAAACGTTCATTCAAATTTAAAACTTATAACAGTCCGGTTTGTACCCTAGTCGGAACAGTGGTTTCAGGACCACAAATCCGAGTCTATATAATATTTTAATCTTATATTCTATGCCGTCGATGTGTGGTTTAGCATGTGTTAAATTTTCGTAAGTTAATTTGTCTGTTCGTGTGTTTAATTTGACAAAAGGATTAAATTGTATTAAATGTGAAAGTTGCTTGCTATTTGTTAAAGTACCTAAGTGTTGTGGCTTTATAAATATGAGGACTTATGTGGAAATATAGCCATTATTATTGTGAGTGGACGGCAATGGGTGGTAATATGTATATATTATATGTTTAATTATATTTACTTTAAATGTTTCATTAATATTATTATGTTATATGTTATATATTATTATAATAAAAACAAAAAGGGAGCATTATCATCATCTTATCTCTTCATTGCCGAAAACACCAAAAGAAAAAAAGAAAGAAATTTTGGCTAGCATTCGGCTACTATCAAGCAAAAATTCAAGATCAAGAACCGAGGAAAACAGATTCAGATCGCGAGAAAGCAAAAGTGAACGAATAGCCGTTCTCGTTCCGATAAACCGAATTTGAGGTAAGTCACTATAGAAAAATGTTGATAATAGATGTTTATGAGAGGATTGTGCATATGAATTCCGAGATAAGTTTGAATATAAAAAGTGTACTAAGCTATGTTTAAATGTTGTAAAACGAATGGTTATGATATCATTGAATTATAAAAGCTATGTGAGAAATGGATCTTTGTGGCACTAATGTGCGTAAATGGAAATGTGACTGAGATGATTTGCACTGTGTGTGCGAAATATTATAAGATTCGACTTTGTGGATAGCACTGTGTGTGCGATACCTGTTTAAGATCAGTTTATTATAAATGCACTAAGTGTGCGATATCATTTAAGCTTCGGCTATGAGTTGAGGCACTAAGTGTGCGATCATAATTAATGAATAGTACTGTGTGTGCGAAACAATAAATGCTACGGCTTTAATGAATAGCACTGTATGTGTGAAATAATATAAGTTTCGACTTTGTGATTAGCACTGTGTGTGCGATATTGATAGAAGTTACGGCCTTTATTAATTAGCACTGTGTGTGCAAAAAGACAAAAGTTTTGGCTTATTGAATATGCACTGTGTGTGCGATACCAAAAATAAGTTCAGTTTAGCATATTGGCACTAAGTGTGCGATAACTATTATGTTCGGTTATGAAATTGGCACTAAGTGTGCGACACATTGCTAATAAATAGCACTGTGTGTGCTCTCCTTTTTCAGTAATGACATTAATTGTGTTATACGTTATTTGATTTGTACTAAGTGCACGGAGTTACGGATCCATTAAAACATTAACCCACTAATGGAGATACCCGAGAAATATTATTTATGTATATAATGCATGATATCTTTGTAACATAGTACTAATGAGGTAAGTTGTTCTTACTTTACGGGATTATAGGAACGAGATGTAATTCATTAATCTATGAGCTTGTCCGAAATGAATATATGGTATGTATGTATGAGGTAATATCAAGAAATTGAGTAGCATGAATGGTGAGTAACTAAGTGTTGATTAAGGTATGTATGATAGCTATGTGGATAATGATAGTTTTAAGAGTTGAAAGAATAGATACTTGAGTATGGGGTTGAGATTGATAATGAGCTAAAGAAAGATTGAGATGAATCTGTTTCATGTACGTTGAATTGTACACTAAGTGTGTATATAAGGTAATTCACTATGTGATCTTATTATGATGATTATGTATAATGGGATATCAATATGATATGTGAAGGTGAGTATAAAAAGCTAAGTATTTATATATGATTCTTGAATTGATGATGGTGCCAAATGTGGCCAAAAGTATGAACCAAAGTATATATATGTGAGAAGTTGGTTATGTATAAGAAATGTGCTTATGTTTTTAATATGCTTATATGCTTACATATGAAGTTTATTTGTATATGACTTACTAAGCTTTGAAAAGCTTACTCTGTGTACGTTTCTTCTGTTTTATAGGTCGTTAAAGCTACTGAAGGCTCAGAACCGTCAAGGATCGTCATCACACTACTAATCTCTTGTTGGGTACACTTTGATTATGTACAAAGCTAGATATGGCATGTATAGGCTAGTATTTTGGTGCAAATAGTTATGTGATCTTAGCCATGTGATTTGGCTATTTAAGAGTTGAAACTTTGCTTATATGAATGTGTTATATGAAGGTATATTTTGGTATGATGAAAGAATGAGGAATTGCCAAGTTTGAATGAGCAATTGCATGAATTAGTCTTGTAATGATATGAGTTTTAATCCTTGAGATTTCAATAGTTGGGATTGGTTTGAATGTAAGGTTTGAATGGTTATTTTGGTGTGTTTGATGGTTATATGTGCATGAAATATCTTGTTAGATATGGCTTGTAGGTTTGACCCTTATGGGTGGCATTTTGGCCTTGTAATGGCCTATAATGTCACACGGTTGTAGCACACGGGTGTGCCTAACGACCGTGGGTAAATTGGCAGGATGCAGTTTATCATCACACGGCCTCGACACGGGCGTGTCATCTGGCCGTGGTGTGCAAGTCAGTAGCTAACATAAAAGTACACAGGCTCGACAGGGGCGTGCTTGGTGGCCGTGGTGGGGAAGTCAGTATATGACCTAAAAGTACACGGCCATGGCACACGGGCGTGCCTAATGACTGTGTTGGTATAGTTAGTATAATCAAGGATGGATACACGGGGGTGTCTAGAAGCCGTGGAGGGCACACGGTCTCCTCCCACGGTCGTGTCTCCCCTGTATTTTAGAAAAGTTTCAAATTTTCATGGAATTTCATATGTGTTTCAGTTTAGTCCCAACTCGACTTATAAGTATGATTAAGGTCTCGAGGACCCGTTTAAGGGACATTATGTCTGAGAATGATAATTGAATCTATGATTTCGTCTGTGAATGTTTCTGATCTGTCCAGTAATGCTCCTAACCTTAATCCGGTGACGAACTCGGGATAGGGGTGTTACATTTGATTGGTATCAGAGCTACGGTTTAGTTGATTCTCGGACTAAGGTAGCGTGTTAGAGTGTAGCTATACATGCCATATATTTAAACGGTGATAGTGTGATGAATCCTGACGTATAAAATGTGATTTTCGTATAGTAATGGATCCTGAAAGAGCCGTAGCTGACGACGTAGAGAGTAATGCGCCTGCTCCCGCGCAAGGGACAGCGCCCTCTGATTTGAGACCGGCTATGAACGGTCAAGAGGGAGAAGCTAAACAAGCTTTCTTCCAGATGATGAGTGAGTGGTTCACTCAATTTGTGAAAAATAACCTGACTATTTTGCAACTTCCGCTCCCGGTTAACCTCCCTCAGACATCCGCTATGCTTTCGATTACGAATCTGAATCTGATGAACAAGCCCCCGGTTGATGAAATTTGCAAGAATGAGGTCAGAGAGTTTAGGGTTACTAATGATGATAATACCAAGAAAGTCGATTATGAAGCTCATAATGAAAGAAAAAGATCGATTAGTAATTTTTCTCAATCTTTGATGAAGAAATATAGAGATGCAAGCAAGAGATTAGATGTTTCAATCGGACATGCGGTAGAAATCGTGTGAGACCAAATGTTGGTCTGAAAACTCAAGCTCCAATTGAATCAACTGATAGAAGTACTAAAAGCAACAAACCTGAGTGTAGAAAGTGTGGAAGACGACATTGATACGAGCACGCCCGGGGCACCAACATTTTACAAAGTGACGAAGCTCGAATTAAATGCCCCAAGTGTTGAAAACATTGATTTGCACCTTGGTGCATTTCCAATTGAACCGGATTAGTCCATTTGGGTTCAATTTGAGCTCACTCGAGCTCATCTCAGCTCATTGAGTTGTCTGTTTTAATTTAATGTTTTTAAAATAAATTGCATAGTTTTATTTTTCTACACCACGTTAATGCGTCCTAATAAATTAAATGTGTCTAAAATAATTAATTTAATGTTAGATTTAATTTATCTAAACTTAAATTAATTTGTCACATTTTATTGCATGCTTTTAAGATGTTTTGAAATTAAATTTAATGTGCAATTTTTGTCTTTGATTAAATGGGTGCTGCCGGATTTTAGACATGATTTAATGGGTTCCAATATAATTTGTGGCAGCTCAAAAACATATATTAAATAAGTCCTAAGTGCTGGAGTTTGAATTAGCTAAGCTTTAAGACTAATGAGGTGATCCATTTCCTTGTATAGGTGCATGAGTGGGACGACATAGTGCAGCCCATATGGAGTTGAAATTTCTTCCAAAATAGGTGCCACGGCAAAGGATTAATGGTGGCTTAAATTTTAATCTTTCAAGAGAGATGTTTGAAGTGGAAAACGCCTAGATGGAAGCATGAATTAAAGCATGTGAGATTATGGGTGAAGGCATGAATGGTGGGACGGCAACCTTGTCTTGATCATGAAACTTGGCGGAGGAATAAATAAATGAAAGAAGACATGTGTTGATTAAGTTGGATGAGCATGATGAATGAAATTTAATTACTAGAATTAAACAGCACATGCAAGATTGATGCCTTTCATGAATTTTAAATTATCCTTCAAGACTTGGACGGCACTAATGGAGAAGGAATGAGGAAATTAAAAGTGATGGAAGGTGTGTTCATGCGTGAGTGCACTTACCTTGGACGGCATGGAAGCTTAATATTTTAAGGGAGAAACATTTGATCATGGAAAATAAAGAATGATTAATGGTTTTGCTCACATGTTTGAGTTTACATTAAGTTGGACGGCAAGTGGAAGGCCACAATTCATGGAGACTTATGAAGCATACATGGAAGATTGATGCATGAAGAACAATTTATGGAGCCAAAACAAATTTTAAATTCCTTTTAAAATACAAGGAGTATGGACGGCCAAATAAAAGCTACTGGGAGCATAAATACAAAGCAACATGGGTGGTTGTGGGAATAGTGGACGGAAAAGCACATTTGAAAATAAAAATAATGGCCACATTGGGAGGTCACAAGAATATTATGGGAGAATTATGACCATGATGAATTAAATAATCACACCATGGTGGACGGCAATTGAAGACAAAACTCTTGCTATTTTTTTCTTTTATTTGTAAGGTAATTAAGTTATGTTTTTGTCCATTCAGTTAGCTTGTAGAATAGGCTATAAATAGTTTGCTACTTTCATTTGTGAGGGAAAGAATTTGTATGAATGAATTTTTATGAACTTTGTTCATTTGAGTGAGTTTATCTCCTCTTCGTTTTCGTACAAGTTTTGTTAGACTTATCAAGTTTGCTTGTGGCGTCTTCGACTTGTTTGAACTTATCACCAATTTCGTTTGGTGTGGCGTTCATCAACCTATCTCCATCTATCCACCTTAACGATATAAGAAACGGGGTGACACTGATATATAGTGTTGAATCTTTCTTAAGTTAAGTTCGTATTTCTGTTTCCATCTTCGATTACCATTTTTCACCTTAAACATTATAGAATCTGGGGTGACACTCTTTAGTGTTGAATCGATTCTCGTTTAAGTTCTTTATCCATCTCCATTGAATAATCCTTTTATCTATCTTATTTATTTTTATTTTATTCCACCCAAATCGAACCATCTTCTATTTTATTCACTTAAGCTTCCGCAAATTCATCCATATTTTCCGAATATCTTCCAAAGGCTTGATCCCTCCTCGTAGACGATTGGGCAACCCATATACGTTTCGACTCACCCCGAGCCGGTTCGTATCAGACATGTGGGAAAATGTTGGGGCAAGTATAACAATAGAGTTTGTTATAATTGTGGATCACCAAATTATTTCATTCGAGATTGCCCAAAGATGGCGAGTGTTGAAAATTTCAAAGCCGAGCGACTCAAGTGTAAACGTTGTAGTAAAAGACATTCGAGGGATTGTAGATTGAATAATCAAGCTTGCTTCAGATGTGGATCGTTAGATCATTTTATTCGAGACTGCCCAGAGCCTGTTGAACAAGAGACTACCCAGAATTTGATGATAATACCAAGAAAGTCGATTATGAAGCTCATAATGAAAGAAAAAGATCGATTAGTAATTTTTCTCAATCTTTGATGAAGAAATATAGAGATGCAAGCAAGAGATTAGATGTTTCAATCAGACATACGGTAGAGATCATGTGAGACCAAATGTTGGTCTGAAAACTCAAGATCCAATTGAATCAACTGATAGAAGTACTAAAAGCAACAAACCTAGGTGTAGAAAGTGTGGAAGACGACATTGATACGAGCACGCCCGGGGCACCAACATTTTGCAAAGTGACGAAGCTCGAATTAAATGCCCCAAGTGTTGAAAACATTGATTTGCACCTTGGTGCATTTCCAATTGAACCGGATTAGTCCATTTGGGTTCAATTTGAGCTCACTCGAGCTCATCTCAGCGCATTGAGCTGTCTGTTTTAATTTAATGTTTTTAAAATAAATTGCATCGTTTTATTCTCCTACACCACGTTAATGCATCCTAATAAATTAAATGTGTCTAAAATAATTAATTTAATGTTAGATTTAATTTATCTAAACTTAAATTAATTTGTCACATTTTATTGCATGCTTTTAAGATGTTTTGAAATTAAATTTAATGTGCAATTTTTGTCTTTGATTAAATGGGTGCTGCCGAATTTTAGACATGATTTAATGTGTTCCAATATAATTTGTGGCAGCTCAAAAACATGTATTAAATAAGTCCTAAGTGCTGGAGTTTAAATTAGCTAAGCTTTAAGACTAATGAGGTGATCCATTTCCTTGTATAGGTGCATGAGTGGGACGACATAGTGCAGCCCATGTGGAGTTGAAATTTCTTCCAAAGTAGGTGCCACGGCAAAGGATTAATGGTGGCTTAAATTTTAATCTTTCAAGGGAGATGTTTGAAGTGGAAAACGCCTAGATGGAAGCATGAAATAAAGCATGTGAGATTATGGGTGAAGGCATGAATGGTGGGACGGCAACCTTGTCTTGATCATGAAACTTGGTGGAGGAATAAATAAATGAAAGAAGACATGTGTTGATTAAGTTGGATGAGCATGATGAATGAAATTTAATTGCTAGAATTAAACAGCACATGCAAGATTGATGCCTTTCATGAATTTTAAATTATCCCTCAAGACTTGGACGGCACTAATAGAGAAGGAATGAGGAAATTAAAAGTGATGGAAGGTGTGTTCATGCGTGAGTGCACTTACCTTGGACGGCATGGAAGCTTAATATTTTAAGGGAGAAACATTTGATCATGGAAAATAAAGAATGATTAATGGTTTGCTCACATGTTTGAGTTTACATTAAGTTGGACGGCAAGTGGAAGGCCACAATTCATGGAGACTTATGAAGCATACATGGAAGATTGATGCATGAAGAACAATTTATGGAGCCAAAACAAATTTTAAATTCCTTTTAAAATACAAGGAGTATGGACGGCCAAATAAAAGCTACTGAGAGCATAAATACAAAGCAACATGGGTGGTTGTGGGAATAGTGGACAGAAAAGCACATTTGAAAATAAAAATAATGGCCACATTGGGAGGTCACAAGAATATTATGGGAGAATTATGACCATGATGAATTAAATAATCACACCATGGTGGACGGCAATTGAAGACAAAACTCTTGCTATTTTTTTCTTTTATTTGTAAGGTAATTAAGTTATGTTTTTGTCCATTCAGTTAGCTTGTAGAATAGGCTATAAATAGTTTGCTACTTTCATTTGTGAGGGAAAGAATTTGTATGAATGAATTTTTATGAACTTTGTTCATTTGAGTGAGTTTATCTCGTCTTCGTTTTTGTACAAGTTTCGTTAGACTTATCAAGTTTGCTTGTGGCGTCTTCGACTTGTTTGAACTTATCACCAATTTCGTTTGGTGTGGCGTTCATCAACCTATCTCCATCTATCCACCTTAACGATATAAGAAACGGGGTGACACTGATATATAGTGTTGAATCTTTCTTAAGTTAAGTTCGTATTTCTGTTTCCATCTTCGATTACCATTTTTCACCTTAAACATTATAGAATCCGGGGTGACACTCTTTAGTGTTGAATCCATTCTCGTTTAAGTTCTTTATCCATCTCCATTGAATAATCCTTTTATCTATCTTATTTATTTTTATTTCATTCCACCCAAATCGAACCATCTTCTATTTTATTCACTTAAGCTTCCGCAAATTCATCCATATTTTCTGAATATCTTCCAAAGGCTTGATCCCTCCTCGTAGACAATTGGGCAACCCATATACGTTTCGACTCACCCCAAGCCAATTCGTATCAGTTGGTATCAGAGCTACAAAACGGGGAGTACCGACAGCCATACGTGAAGCCGGAATAGGTTCGTAAAAAAAAGTTCAAAAAAAAATATTCAAGTTGTAATTTTTGTTTCTTGTATTTCATTATAGTATATTTGAAGTTCAAAAAAAAGAGATAAAAAAAGTTCAAATAAAAAAAATTCGCATAAAAAAATATACGAATAAAAAAAAAGGAGAAGTAAAAAAAAAGCGAGAGTTAAAAAAAAAAGGTGTGGAAATTTTTTTTGTTTTTTTTGAAAGTTTGCAAGTTTTTGTTTCATTACTTCTTTCCATCTTCAAACCACCTTCTTGACCCCAACGCCACTATACCGAATTTTTTTTTTCAGCCGACCTCCACCCCATAACATCATTTTCCCTTGTACCAATTTTGAAGCCAACCCTCAAGTTGCAATAGGTCTTTTTGAAACGAAGTACGAATTTGTGAGACGAGATTGAGCCGTATTCATTAAAAAAAAGCCATATTCGAGTAAAAAAAAAAACAAAAATGAGTGTGTGCGATTTTTCTTTACAAGTGACTTGTGAGATTTTGTGGTAAGGTATTTTAATTTTTGTCGGTTTATTTCCCTTTGTTATAATAGTTTTCTTTTTTTCAGCAATAAATATGTCTCAAGAAGAGTTCTCATCCAATGATTACCAATACTTGTTGAATGGAGTGCGAAAAGCCATAAACAAGTTGGAAAAGAACTTGGATCAGATCGAGGAACTAGACCAACGAGATCTACTTTCTTCAAGTCGAAGGACGGAGTCAAGATCATCTCGAAGACACACTTTCGAAGAATATTCAAGAAGAGACTGTGATCGACATTCTTATTCCTCAAAAAGTTCGAAACGGTATTCATCCACGAAAGATTATTCTCGAAATGGTACATATTATGATTCTTATTCCCTCCAAGAAGACATGCGAGTTGATCGGTATATTCGTTCAGGAATTTCTAAGAAAGGTCCATGGAGTACTCTCCCCGAAGAACTTATCGAGATATCTTTGAGAATGCTATTCCTTCTCTTGAACAAAATTTTACTCATTTTGATTCTTTTGTATCCTCTTCTTGTCATAATGGAAGGAAGAGAGAAAAAGAACTAAAAAGAAAAGAAAGGCAAGAGAAGATCATGAAAGAAAACGAGCGAAAATGGAACGAACTTGAGAAAATAAAGAGAGAGAACTTGGAGAAAGGGTTCGAGAGAAAAGAAAATAAAAATGAGAAACAAGAAAAAGAAATTGAAAAAGAGAAAGAAAAAGAAAGAGAAAAAGAACAAAACGAACGAGAAAAAGAGAGTGTTGACTCAATTAACCCACTTGAAGAGTGTACTTGTTCTATTTCTTCTTTTCAGGTTTCCGAGAAACTAAATGACGAATACCCACTCCAATACCTCCCGGAAGAACGACGTTTTCATTTGATTAAAAAAGGTAAGGAAGGTAAGCGTTTTGAAGCATCAAATTTTTTGTATAAAGATGATTTTTTTTCTAACCCCAATTTGTTTGATTGTAGATATTACGAGATTAACTCGTTGTCTAAAATTAAATCGCTGAGTTTTTGTAAATACATTTTGAAATATGTTAAGAGTTTTGATCGCTTTATCTTGAACGTACATAATTTTTATTGGTCTAACGTGATTGATTTTTCGGAACCTAAGTCCCATAAATCGGGCATATGTTTCGATTTGTTTAGTGGAAAACTCAAGTATCATCCTGTAAGTTTGAAAGATTTCTATATTCTTGATACTTGGTTTTTGAATAAGGTAACTAATTTTGTCAACTTTGTTTTCAATTTTTATTCGTTCCTTAAACAATTCTTATGGTTGTTCACCCACCATTTGAAAAAGATTGAATCAAGCGAGCATCTTCGATTACACTACAATCCTGAGGAAAGAAGGTTCGTCTTGATCGAGCAAGGTAAATTCGATCTTCAATTTTCAGCTTGTGAAGACAAGCAAGGTAAGAATGACTTTTGTCATACCGAGCATAAGGGTAAGGTCGATTTCTTTCTTTCAACACCCAAAGGTAAGATACTTGAAACCTATGAACACATTTTGTTTTCTTCGGATGTTGACACGAATCACGTTGGTGAATCCACTCTTGTAAAATCTTTAAAACGTGATGTTCTTCATTGCTCTATCTTGTTGGATAATGGACTATCTGTTTTAGTTCTTGACAAAAAGATAATTGTTTTCGATAAGTGTCATGAAGCATTTGTTGAAACATGATGTTGAAAGAGTTCATAATGATGACTGCCATTTTGAAAAGCTTTTAGAACATAAATTATTTGAATGCCCTATTTTGTTTATTAATGGTCTATTTGTTTTAAAGAAAGACAAAAAGAGTTTTGTGTTTGATAATTTTTATTCATGTGCGAGTACAAAGCAAGATTTGAATGTTCAATTTCAAGTGCCATATGCTTTTTCTTCTTTACTTGTTTTTGACGACTATATCTATCACTTGATGTGTTATTCGCATGTTGGTTTAGTCTTATGGAATCCAATTGGATGGTATGTATGCTTTGAAACTCATCCGTTTTTGTTCCAAAATTTTGACAAGGTATTGATCCTTTTGTATGATAAAATGCTTATGCCTGCCCTCATGCGATTTATTTGTTTGGTGTTGATTTTATACAGGTCGCAAGTATGTTTAAAACATTTCTTGTTAATTCTTGAATTTTTTTTTCAGGTATTGCGATTATCATCCATCCCGTTTGATCGAGGAAAGACGAGCAAGAAGTTTTGTTTGCACAACCAACGGGCCGATTCGAGGACGAATCGTCTTGAAGAGGGAGGGGACGATACGAGCACGCCCGGGGCACCAACATTTTACAAAGTGATGAAGCTCGAATTAAATGCCCCAAGTGTTGAAAACATTGATTTGCACCTTGGTGCATTTCCAATTGAATCGGATTAGTCCATTTGGGTTCAATTTGAGCTCACTCGAGCTCATCTCAGCTCATTGAGTTGTCTATTTTAATTTAATGTTTTTTAAAATAAACTGCATAGTTTTATTTTTCTACACCACGTTAATGCGTCCTAATAAATTAAATGTGTCTAAAATAATTAATTTAATGTTAGATTTAATTTATCTAAACTTAAATTAATTTGTCACATTTTATTGCATGCTTTTAAGATGTTTTGAAATTAAATTTAATGTGCAATTTTTGTCTTTGATTAAATGGGTGCTGCCGGATTTTAGACATGATTTAATGGGTTCCAATATAATTTGTGGCAGCTCAAAAACATGTATTAAATAAGTCCTAAGTGCTGGAGTTTGAATTAGCTAAGCTTTAAGACTAATGAGGTGATCCATTTCCTTGTATAGGTGCATGAGTGGGATGACATAGTGCAGCCCATATGGAGTTAAAATTTCTTCCAAAATAGGTGCCACAGCAAAGGATTAATGGTGGCTTAAATTTTAATCTTTCAAGGGAGATGTTTGAAGTGGAAAAGGCCTAGATGGAAGCATGAATTAAAGCATGTGAGATTATGGGTGAAGGCATGAATGGTGGGGCGGCAAACAGTGTGTCTGATCATGAAACTTGGTGGAGGAATAAATAAATGAAAGAAGACATGTGTTGATTAAGTTGGATGAGCATGATGAATGAAATTTAATTGCTAGAATTAACGAGACATGCAAGATTGATGCCTTTCATGAATTTTAAATTATCCTTCAAGACTTGGGCGGCACTAATGGAGAAGGAATGAGGAAATTAAAAGTGATGGAAGGTGTGTTCATGCGTGAGTGCACTTACCTTGGACGGCATGGAAGCTTAATATTTTAAGGGAGAAACATTTGATCATGGAAAATAAAGAATGATTAATGGTTTGCTCACATGTTTGAGTTTACATTAAGTTGGACGGCAAGTGGAAGGCCACAATTCATGGAGACTTATGAAGCATACATGGAAGATTGATGCATGAAGAACAATTTATGGAGCCAAAACAAATTTTAAATTCCTTTTAAAATACAAGGAGTATGGACGGCCAAATAAAAGCTACTGGGAGCATAAATACAAAGCAACATGGGTGGTTGTGGGAATAGTGGACGGAAAAGCACATTTGAAAATAAAAATAATGGCCACATTGGGAGGTCACAAGAATATTATGGGAGAATTATGACCATGATGAATTAAATAATCACACCATGGTGGACGGCAATTGAAGACAAAACTCTTGCTATTTTTTTCTTTTATTTGTAAGGTAATTAAGTTATGTTCTTGTCCATTCAGTTAGCTTGTAGAATAGGCTATAAATAGTTTGCTACTTTCATTTGTGAGGGAAAGAATTTTCATGAATGAATTTTTATGAACTTTGTTCATTTGAGTGAGTTTATCTCCTCTTCGTTTTCGTACAAGTTTCGTTAGACTTATCAAGTTTGCTTGTGGCGTCTTCGACTTGTTTGAACTTATCACCAATTTCATTTGGTGTTGCGCTCATCAACCTATCTCCATCTATCCACCTTAACGATATAAGAAACGGGGTGACACTGATATATAGTGTTGAATCTTTCTTAAGTTAAGTTCGTATTTCAGTTTCCATCTTCGATTACCATTTTTCACCTTAAACATTATAGAATCCGGGGTGACACTCTTTAGTGTTGAATCGATTCTCCTTTAAGTTCTTTATCCATCTCCATTGAATTGTCCTTTTATCTATCTTATTTATTTTTATTTCATTCCACCCAAATCGAACCATCTTCTATTATATTCACTTAAGCTTCCGCAAATTCATCCATATTTTCCGAATATCTTCCAAAGGATTGATCCCTCCTCGTAGACGATTGGGCAACCCATATACGTTTCGACTCACCCCGAGCCGGTTCGTATCAGACATGTGGGAAAATGTTGGGGCAAGTATAACAATAGAGTTTGTTATAATTGTGGATCACCAAATTATTTCATTCAAGATTGCCCAAAGATGGCGAGTGTTGAAAATGTCAAATCCGAGCGACTCAAGTGTAAACGTTGTAGTAAAAGACATTCGAGGGATTGTAGATTGAATGATCAAGCTTGCTTCAGATGTGGATCGTTAGATCATTTTATTCGAGACTGCCCAGAGCCTGTTGAACAAGAGACTACCCAGAATCTGATATCAGATAAGGCTTCAGAGAGAGATAGACCTTCCCGATATGTAAGAAATATTAGTGGTAGTCATAGAATTTCGAGAGATAATGTTGTCAGATCTGAAGCTAAAGCGCCAGCCAGAGCGTATGCTATCCGAGCTCGAGAAGAAGCTTCATCCCCAGATGTTATAACTGGTACTTTTACTCTTTATAATACTTCTGTGATTGCCTTGATAGACCCTGGTTCTATGCATTCATATATTTGCATGAATTTAGTATTCAGCGAGACTTTGCTTGTTGAGTCTACTGAGTTTATTATAAAAGTATCGAACCCCTTGTAAATGGCCTATAATGTCACACGGGCGTGCCTAACGATCATGGGTAAATTGGCAGGATGCAGTTTATCATCACACGGCCTCGACACTAGCGTGTCATCTGGCCGTGGTGTACAAGTCAGTAGCTAACATAAAAGTACACGGCCTCGACACAGTCGTGCTTGGTGGCCGTGGTGGGGAAGTCAGTATATGACCTAAAAGTACACGGCCATGGCACACGGGCGTGCCTAATGACCGTGTTGGTATAGTTAGTATAATCAAGGATGGATACACGGGGGTGTCTAGAAGCCGTGGAGGGCACACGGTCTCCTCCCACGGGCGTGCCTCCCCTGTATTTCAGAAAAGTTTCAAATTTTTATGGAATTTCATATGTGTTTCAGTTTAGTCCCGACTCGACTTATAAGTATGATTAAGGTCTCGAGGACCTATTTAAGGGACATTATGTCTGAGAGTGATGAATGAATCTATGATTTCGTCTGTGAATGTTTCTGATCTGTCCGGTAACGCTTCTAACCTTAATCCGGCAACGGACTCGAGATAGGGATGTTACAAAACTTTTCAAATTTTGTCTTAAAATCCTTAATATGAGCCTACGAGGCCCAAAACACCCTTTAGAAACGATTTGGGACCAAACAGAGCTCTTTAGAAAAACTTTGGAAAATGTCATTAAAAAAAGGGGCACACACCCGCGTGGAAGGGCGACATGCCCGTGTGACCTAATACCATGGCCATGTTGAAGGACCGTATAACTCACACGGCCTCAGCATATAGGGTCACACCCATTCCCCTTACTCGTGTAGATTTATTTTTAAATTCAAACCTAAAGTGGTTTTCACACGGCCTGGCACACACCTGCGGCCATGGGCTGTGTCCCCCACAAGGCCATGACACGCCTATGTCTCGTCCCGTGTGCAAAAACCTTGACATTCTATTTCTGACGTCATCAATCATTTAGGGCCGCACGGCCAAGATACAAGCCCGTGTGTAAGGCCGTGTGGAAATTCTAAATTTCACAATCAAGGTGTAGACTTCACACGACCTGGGCACATGCCCAAGTCCTATGGCCGTGTCTTCCACACGGTTGAGACACACAGCCGTGTCTCAGCCCGTGTGATTACTACTTGGCATTCTGTTTTACAAATTAAGGTGCAGAGGACACACGGCCGAAGTACATGCCCATAGGGCAGACCTTGTGTCACACACAACCTAGACACACGCCCATGTGTCTGCTCGTGTGGAGGGCTGTAAGGCTATTTTTCAAGACTTTTTGTCACCCCTTTCGAGCACCCATCTACACACATAATATAGTACCATCACAAGCACAAACACATTAAATCAGTCACAACCAAGGCATTGACGTCTCTAATCCAAGCTATTTTCTATCACCTACAACATTTCTTACTTATCAACCAAACCATGTATTAACCACATTCATGGAAACACCAACATTGCATTTATCAACAACAAGTATTAGCCATCAAGTATGGACTTATAAAATATGAATCGACCTTCAAGACAAGCCAACACATTTGGCCAAAACAATATGACACTTGACAAAAGACCAAGTCCCTATACATGCCATACTCAAAATGATAAATCTAACTATACCAAATGTTCAAATTGATAGTGTGATCAAGCCTCTGATGTCCTTTGATCCCCGAGCTAGCTTGGCGATACTATAAGAAAATGGAAAAGAGAGGGAGAAAGCATAAAGCTTAGTAAGTCGCATGTAAATAATTAACAACAATTACCATGCATTATCATATTCATAACATATTATAAACTTGCACATAATTCTCAAATAATTAAAGACATAACTTAATCATTTTCATCCTTACTAATTATACAACATAAATCGAGCTCATTTCTCATGAATTTCGCGTAGGTACCTGTACCACTGACAACATAGTCAAAACTTTTTTCACTTTTGGCATAAGCTTTAAATTACCCGTTGAACCTGTTGGAAAACCAAAGGATATCTGATAAGCCTCACACAAGAGGGTAAAATGTCGATGCCATGTCCTAGACATGGTCTTACACTGGCTCACACATCGAGGCCGATGCCATGTCCTAGACACGGTCTTACACTAGCTCTCATCTTAATGCCGACGCCATGTCCCAGACATGGTCTTACACTGGCTCTCATAGTGTGGCCGATGCCATGTCCCATACATGGTCTTACACTAGCATACATATCAACACGGATCCCATGTCCCAGACACGGTCTTACACTGGCTTACATATCGAGGCCGATGCCATGTCCCAGACATGGTCTTACACTGGCTCTCATTTATCCCTAATGTCATGGCATGGATATTCGATCTAATCCTAAGGTTCAATCGGGAGTTTCTACTACATCGATTCTCATCATGCATATTCACAACAATAATCAAATATTTTATGCAATATCAATTGTTTAATGCATAATAACAATAGAGTTGTATTATTTATGTACAACTTACCTCGGTATACAAAATATGGGCGACTAGTTCGATTTAGTCCAATAGCTTGGTTTTTCCCCATTCTGGGTTCAAATTCCATTTTCTTTGATCTATAATGACAAAATTTACTTATTTAATTAGTACATTAATCAAGACAAACTATAATTCATACCTGGGCAAAATTACCATTTTTTCCTAGACTTTTACATAATTACAATTTTGCCCCTAGGCTCGTAAAATGATTTTAATCAAATTTCCTCTGTTAAAAAGCCTAGACGAACCTTTATTACTCTTATAGCAACTCACAAATCCAATTATTTCACACATTTACTACCCATTTTATAACTTTTACAAAAAAGTCCTTTTAGGTGTTTTCATGAAAAATCCTTTCACAAAAGTTGTTTATTTAACAACTAAGCTTTATTTTCCCCCATAAAATTTCAGCAAACAACATGAATACTTACAAGGTAAAACCCTAGACTCTCAACCATTTTGCAAATTAGTCCCTCCGTTAGTTAGCTTAAGCTACAAGGGTCACAAAAATACAAAAAGCTTCAAGAATAACCATCAAAAACACTTACTTGCAAGAGGGAAGCTTGGCTGAAATTTTGAGCTCTCAAAACCCTTAAGTTTGTTGAAAATTTTGGTTGAAGAGGAAGAAGATGGGGAAAAGATGATAACTTTTTCTTTGTTTTATTTTATTTTATTCAAGTCACCTAATGTCACCTAATTTTATGACTTTGTCTCCTATTAAAAATTCCATGTCCAACCACCATAATTTTTATTGGTTCATTTACTCAATAAGGACCTTTACTTTAGTGTTCCATAGCTATTTAACACCTTTAGCTTGTAGAACAAAACTTTCGCACTTTATGCGATTTAGTCCTTTTTTAAAATTAAGCATGCAATTACTAAAGTTAGTTCACCAAAATTTTCATGCACTCACATAATCATGCTATAACACATAAAATAATATAAAAATAATTTCTTTGACCTTGGATTTGTGATTTTGAAACTACTATTTTGACTAGCCCCAAAATCGGGCTGTTACAATATTCCACAAATTCACACATTTAACATAAAATTCTCATAATTATCAATTAAATCCCTATTTGACAATTTTAACAAAACTCACTTAACAAAAGTTGTTTATTTAAAAACCAAGATTCATTTTCTTCCATTAAGCTTCAAGAACAATTAAAAATCTCTCATGGAAAAGCCCTAGACTTTCAATCATATTGCAAAATAGTCCTCTAATTAGCTAGCTCAAGCTACAACTGTCCCGAAAACATAAAAATCAACGAAAATGAGACAAGAAATTACTTACATGGAAAGAGAAAGCTTGAACAAAATCTCTTCTCCCCTCCTATGTTGAAATTTGGCTATACAGAAAAGAATGGGAGAAGATGCTAGCTTTTCTTTGTTTAATTTAATCTTTAATTACCTAATTACCATTTTACCCTTACCTAACTTTAAAATTTTCACAATTACCAAGCCATGCACATCCACTAACTCAATCAATGGTCCAATTACCTTATAAGGACCTCTCCTTAAAATTTCTTTAGCTATTTGATACCTTTAGCTAATAGAATACAACTTTCGCACTTAACGCGATTTAGTCCTTTTTCACAAATTGAGCATACAAACGATAAAATTTCATAACAAAATTTTTATGCAATAATACCATCATGATGTAGGCCACAAAATAATATTTAAATTAAATTTTATGAGCTCAAATTTATGGTCCCAAAACCACTGTTCCGATTTCACTGAAAATGGGTCGTTACATTTCATAGCGAACTCTAAAGCAACGAAATACAGGGCAAACTATAAAGGAAATGCCTTTGTGGTGGACAATCTTGAACCCTTGGTAAGATATTCTTAATGAGTTTCCTTTTTGGCGGACTCTATTTGAAATGGTATGACGTATTCCACATGGCTCTTAATCAAAATTAAAGAGACTATATTGCGCTAGAACATCTGATGTATATAGAGTAGGCATATACTTGTAAATAGTAAGAGAAAAGGGGAGTTGAAGAATGATCAGGTATGAAGAGTAACTTTAAACATCATTTCACGAAGAGCAAGGGTAAAGGAACCATCTTTAAGATAAGTTAGAAAGGAGGTCTGAGGCGATGAAGTTATTGATAGAACTATGTGACTGCCTCCGGATGTACCAATGTCCTAAATAGAAATCCTGCACAAAATATATGAAAAGGTGGTATGCACAAGTAAACGAGTCAAGTTGTAATATAGTTACAATGGAGTATATGAGTACTCTGAGGATCGTACCCAAGGGAGGAAAGCACTAAATTACTCCTAACCTAAGCATAAATAAATCTAATCAGTACTTTAAATGGATTATATTACGATGAAATAAAAAGAAAGGTTTTTGATATCTATACTAATAATTATAAAAGAAAGAAAAGAAATAAATGAATCATGGGAAATCAAATAAGAGATTATATCAAATCTGAGCATGGGTGATTAGCTCGCTTCTGTGATCATAACCAATTTTCGCTTTAGGTTTTCTTATTCAATCAACTAGTCGATATCCCAGTAGGATCTTCCAATCTTCCACTAGAATAACGAGTTGGAAAGAACTACTTATCTCTCCATCTCACAATCAAGATATATTTAGGGTTAAGGTGTTCACAGATAGGCCATACCAAGTTTGGGTTAATTCCCACCTTAATGACTTCCTAGGGTTGCCAAGCCTAGGTTTTAGATTCTTCTTTTCCTATATAGTTGATCTGCTAGAGAACCTTACAAAGCAGTTAATCAATCATACCTTCACTTGCTAATCCCCCATAAGAGGATTAATTTCTCATGGATCTCATAAACAATATAAACTTGATAGAAAGAGTAAACATGAATAATAATTCAAAAGTATAAATTTTAGAAGAAGAAGCTTGATTTGTATTTAGAATTGAGTGCAGAATCCTCACAGAGTTTGATTATGTTCTACAAATATGATTTCTCCACAAGAACAAATAACAAAACCAAAATAAACCTAAAGTCTAAAAAAAAGAAAAACTAAAGACTAATTCTAAGAATAAAATTATACAATACGAAAGATGTCCATAACATGTGTTAAATAGGCCTATTTATAGACTTTAGAGTGGTCGTCGTCCTTAACCCTAGTTCAGCTATTGTCCTCATGCTTAATGTTTGATTGTCGCCCATAGATCATAATTATTTCCCGTACAGAGGTGATGTCGCGACACAGTAGGTCTTATGTCGCAAAATTGAGGGTAGTATGCTCCTCTTCAAGGTATCTTTAGGAATGTGTCGTGACATCCTCAGGTTGTGTCGTGACACCGAAGGCTGTCTTGAAATTCTTTTACTTTGATCTATATGTTACGACATCCAATGCTCCGTGTTGCAACATAGCAACCAATATCGGGTTAGCATGCCTTCTTATAGTCTCTTGCACACTCACAAAGTATTTTAGTTCACCTTTAGGTCTCATTCGGCCCCTAAGGTCAATAAAAGACTCAAATCACACAGTTTATTGAATTTGACTAAAATTGCGAAAACATAATTAAAACTTAATCAAAATGCTTGTATTCAAGCTCCTAAAGTGCAAGAACTAGTTTAATTTGCTATATTGAATTACGGTAAATCAATCTCCACCTCACTTAAGTCATTGCTTGTCCTCAAGCAAAACAACTCAAAATAGAAAAAGAAAAGATAACCCTTGAGCAAGTATGGTACAACTATTTTTTTTGGAGCACATGAATGAGCATTTCAGAATTACACACAATCTTAGAATTATATATAGCTGACTTACGACTTTCGTTATCAAACACCTAAGTTCAGTATATTACAAAAAATATAAGTATTAAGAGTCTCAAATGTAGAAATCCTTCAATAGATTATGCAAGTAATTCAATTATCCTAGCAGAATATAAATAGTCATAAATGCAATTATTTAGTATGATTTCAAATTGTGAATAAGTCTACCTAAATCACATGTGGCTTTTCAGCTTGTAATGTTTTGAGGCTTAGGACATGTATGGAATTCAAGAATAGTAAGCATTAAAATGGTTTTAAGCATGAAAATAGTTTGGTACATCATATTGTCGCCTATTCTCCCCCTAGTGACCCTTTCTCGTTCACCTTCTTATTTCTCCTTCTCTCACCTTCCTTAGTTCTCCTCTATAGAAAATCTTAGCATCAGATATTAACTACATCTAGCTCATGAGTTTTTATGCAATAATGAATTGGTCTTTCTATAGTTGTGACTTTCTCACTTTTCTTTCTTTTTCACGATACCTCACTTACAATTGCTTTTACTTTTCACGTACTTTCTCTACTCGTTAATTTTCTTTTTAAATTTTTCCTTTTGCACTTTTAAGCTAACCTATAATCAGTATACTCTACTAATGTTTCCTATCACTCTATTTTTACAAAACCACCGTAATGTGTCTACTTAACCTTCAATATGTATGGCCAGACGTCTATAATCATGCAGTTCAGGACCAAAGAAAAGGGTAAGCACAAATCATTGCTTTTAGCTTGGATTTTGTATAGAGGTTCATCAATAAGTGTTTTCTGGCTCAAAATTGGTACTAAGAATGAATAAATAGGGTTACGTTTTTTGCTCTGGGTGTATATCAAACAATGCCTTAAGTCATCCCTTGGTATCTCAATATTCACAAATTTAATCAACTAAACAATCACAACTTCAACAATTTATCATTCATACTAGCATGCTCGTTTCCTTGTATTCTCTATATCATTTGGTACATTCGATTTCTTAGTGCCAATTCACAATGTAATTGAAACACCCCAAACCTGGCCCACGAGCCTTGACCGGATCTGGTATGTTCCTCGATGTAAACCGGTTCAAAAATTCTTTTGTTGCTTTGGGAAAACTGTGTGTTTTGAAAGAAAAATTATTTTGGGTTGGGCTCGAGTTGAAAGCAATTTTATATTAAATTGAAATCCCTTTATTTTAAGTGATAAAACGTTTAGAGTTCGTTTAAAAATGAATTTACTTAAACTTTAATTGATGAAAATTCATAAACATAATAAAAACAATAGAATAGTTCAACTATGGCCTTATTACATCGAAATAAAACCCAAAATTAAATTCAAAGTACATAAAATAAAAAGTCCGAATAAATTAAATTTCTGAGCTTAGCATGGCCACCCCTAAGCTTCTGCCGACCCAGTCCATCACTGATCGTCACCGGGAAGAAAAAGTTCCCCAACGGGGTGAGTCAAACAGACTCAATGTGTAACCAACACTAAAATTTAATAGCTCGGGCATACATTATCATATCACATGCATATTCATATAACAAATAGAAAAAAAATGATGCAACCCGAACCCAAACCTATATGCCATCCGCTACATGTCCCCCGTACCATCCTACACACCATGGGGACTACTAAGTCAACCCTCCATCCGCTACACACCATCGAAGGCTGCCGCTGCAGACAACATGCTCATCGCCCTTATAATTTTCGTGTCATAGCCACCAGATAATACTTGTGTCATGTGACACCACATTCAGATAATGTGACCGAAGTCACCACATTCAGATAATGTGACCGAAGTCACCACATTCACTTCCCCTTTTTCATATAACCCGAATGCCCCATATCATACATATCATGCACATCATGCCTTAATTCACATTCTTATCACTTTTCACATATTATATATAACATATATTCATAATCATAGTAGGAGTAAGAAACGTACCTGAGTACTTTGTACCATTGTATGGTACCTTAGCCATATTTTCACAATCTTATTAACTTATTTAATTTAAAACATAGCCATAAACATATTAAACCTTAGGGTAGGGTACACACCTGATATACTTAACGCTTTATAGAAATCTCGAAAACCCGATCTAGTGCTTTAGATACTTAACTTCCTACATTCGGCCACACTTAGTACCTTTAGTAAAAGCCTATTCGGCTATTCAATCAAATCCCGAAGAATCACTTGTAACAAAACCCCCTTACCTGCTGCCGATTTGATTGCTAATCAAATCCTGAGACTCAAAGATATCTCCTCCTTGCAATCGGCCCACACTAGATCACATAACAGGTTAGCTTCCGGCTTTTGAATAATTAAGAAATAGATCTAAGTACTAAAATAGGGCCTTGGCCGATTATACCTAAGTGCTTACCTTAGATCTTTGATATCCCAAAGAAAGTCCCGAAAGATCCTCCCTTATAGTCGACAGTAGGCAAAACCCGAAACCTTTTCCATAGTTTCGACTAACGAACAACAATAACAATTAGATCTCATATTTCGGCTAAAAGAGAAAGGATTGAGAACCGAATAATAATTGATCTTACCCTCAATATTGAAATCGACTGCACCTTCACTTGAATCCACAGAGAATTCGGCTATGGCTAAAGGAACTTGGTTTCGGCTTTTGATGATCTCTTGAGAGATTCGGCTTCACAGGAACAAAAAGAGAGGAGTATGAGGCTTAGGAGTTTCGGCAATGGTGATCTTTTAGAAAGAGGTAGTTTTCGGCTAGAGTGAAAGAAGAAGAAAAGAAAAACTTTGGGAGAGAAAAAGAGTAAACGAAAAGGGAGGCTGATTTGTTAAATGAAATTCGGCTATTCCCTTTCCTAGCTTAGCCAAAATTACTAAACTTAAAGTCCCTTACTTGGCCATCACTTCTCCCTTATTTTCCTCTTTATCTCTTTATTTTAAAATTAAAGAATAATCCCTCATTTATCATCTTTTATCCTTAAAAACTAAAAGGGATAAAAACTCCTAGAATTTAGCCATGTGCTGTCCCCCCTACTCCCTCTCATTGACGTCACATGCTAAAAATTAAAGCCTTAAAATTTTGCTTCCCACGCGACTCGAACACAAGTCCCCCTTGCACTGTGTATGGCGTCATTTCCAGAGCCTTAAGTGGCACCTCCAAGCCACTTTTCCAAGCCTGTTTGTGTGTCATATTTCCTCTATAACTTTTCTTAAGACCACCTTGCCTTAGTTACCCCTTTTAAACTTTAAAATCGAGTAATTTCTAAAGTGTTACCTACGCACTAAGGTTCACAAAATTCATAATGCACATTTACAACACACACAAGCATGTTATTTCATATAACTTAATATTAATGCATAGGCTATAATCCAGGATATTACAGTTCTACCCTCTTAAAATAATTTTGACCTCGAAATTACCTGGCTAAAACAAATGAGGGTATTGTTGTCTCATTGCTTCTTCTAGCTCCCACGAAGCTTCTTCTGATCCATGATTGCGCCATAACACTTTGACTAGAGGAACTAACTTCCTCCGTAACATTTTCACATCACGTTCCAATATCTGAATCGGCTCTTCTTCGTAGGACAAATCTGGTCTTAGCTCCACCTCCTCGACTAGTACCACATGAGATGGGTCTGATCGATATCGACGTAGCATGGACACATGGAATACGTCGTGCATCTGTTTCAATTCCGAGGGCAACTCTAACTGGTATGCCACTGGTCTAACTCGCTTCAATACTCGATAGGGTCCTATAAACCTTGGACTTAACTTCCCTTTTTGTCCAAATCTCATTACCTTCTTCCAAGGTGACACTTTAAGGAACACTTAATCCCCCACATCGAACTCTATTTCCTTCCGTTTCAGGTCCGCGTACGACTTTTGTGTGTCAGAAGCTTCCTTCAAATGTGCCCGGATTATCTCAACCTTCTCTTCAAATTCTCCCACAATTTCTGGACCCAAAACTCGTCGTTCTCCCAACTCTGTCCAACACGTAGGAGTTCGACACTTCCGGCCATACAACGCTTCATACGGTGCCATCCGAATACTGGCCTGGTAGGTGTTGTTGTAGGCAAATTCTACTAAAGGCAAATATTCCTCCTAACTTCCTCTAAAACCCATCACACAGCCCCTCAACATATCCTCTAACACTTGGATTACCCGTTCAGACTGACCGTCCGACTGTGGATGAAAAGCCGTAGTAAAATCCAACTTAGTGCCTAAAGCTTGATGTAGCACTTTCCAAAACCGAGACGTAAACCTTGGGTCTCTATTCAAAATGATTGACACTGGCACTCCATACAACCTTACAATTTTTGCTACATATAACTTTGCCAATCTCTGCAAAGAATAGTCGACTCTCACCGGGATAAAGTGCGCGGACTTGGTCAAACGGTCTACTATTACCCATACCGAGTCCTTCTTAGTAGGCGTAAGGGGAAACCGACTAACGAAGTCCATGGTGATTCTCTCCCACTTCCACTGCGAAATCTCGATTGGCTGAAGTAATCCCGATGGAACTTGGTGTTCAGCCTTAACTTGCTGACACGTCAGACATTTGCCAACGAATTCTATAACTTCCTTCTTCAAAACAGGCCACCAAAATTGTTCCTTTAGTTCTCTGTACAACTTAGTGCCTCCAGGATGCATAGCATAAGGGCTACTATGCGCTTCCCGAAGAATCCTCTGTCTTAACTCCTCGTCCCTCGACATACAGACCTTTCCCTTGAAGCACAATACTCCCTCATCATTAACACCATAATCCTCTAACTCTCCGTCCTGTACTTGTTTTAACTTAACACTTAGATCCTCATCCACCAACTGACTTTCCTTTACCTCATCCAACTATGTTGGTTTGACTTGCAATTCTGCCAGTAAACTCCCATCATCATACAAACTCAAGTGTGCGAACATCGCCCTCAGATCCGACACCACCTTCTGACTTAGAGCATCTGCTACCACATTCGCCTTGCCCGGGTGATACTCTATCGAACAATCATAATCCTTCAATAATTCCACCCACCTTCGCTGTCTCAAGTTCAACTCCTTCTGAGTCAACAGATACTTGAGGCTCTTGTGGTCTGTGTAGATTATCGACTTTTCTCCATAAAGGTAGTGCCTCCAAACCTTAAGAGCGAAAACCACTGCTGCCAATTCCAAGTCATGGGTTGGGTAGTTAACCTCATGCGGCCTTAATCGCCGAGGCACGCATAAGCGGCCGCTTTCCATCTTGCATTAGAGCACGACCCTAATCCCGTGTGCGAAGCGTCATAGTACACCACAAAATCTTTTCCTGCCTCCGGCTGAATTAACACTGGAGCTTCAGTCAAAACCTTCTTGAGCTTCTCAAAACTCTCCTGTTGCTTATCCGTCCATACAAAGGGTACTTCCTTCCTCAACAACTTTGTCAAAGGCGCAGCTATTGACGAGAACCCTTCTATGAACCTTCTGTAATAGCCTGTCAATCCTAAGAAACTATGGATCTCAGCCATGGACCTAGGTGGTTTCCAGTCCAACACTGCTTCGATCTTCCTAAGATCCACCTTTATTCCCTCTGCGGATACCACATGCCCTAAGAATGCCACCTCCTTAAGCCAAAATTCACACTTGCTGAATTTGGCATAGAGCTTCTTCTCCCTTAATACTTGTAACACTATCCGTAGGTGCTCATCATGCTCTTCCTCTACCTTCGAGTATACTAAGATGTCGTCGATGAACACAACGATGAACAAATCCAAGTAGGGTTCAAAAACCCGGTTCTTCATATCCATGAACGCGGCTGGAGTGTTCGTCAATCCATACGGCATCACTACAAACTCATAGTGGCCATACCTTGTCCTAAAGGCTGTCTTATGGATATCTGCCTCCTTCACCTTCAACTGATGATATCCCGACCTTAAGTCGATCTTTAAGAATACCGCGGCCCCCTTAAGCTGATCGAACAAGTAATCTATCCTTGGCAAAGGATACTTGTTCTTGATGGTCAGCTTATTCAACTGACGATAGTCTATGCACATATACATAGTTCCATCCTTCTTCTTCACAAACAGGACCGGTGCTCCCCACGGAGACACACTAGGTCAGATGAATCCACGGTCAAGCAACTCTTGGATTTGAGCCTTGAGCTCAACTAACTCCTTTGGCGCCATTCGGTATGGAGCGATTGACACAGGAGCTGTTCCCGGTAGCAAGTCTATTCCAAATTCCACCTCCCTATCTGGGGGTATTCCTGGTAGCTCCTCTGAAAAAACATCCACGAAGTCCCTTACCGTTCTAACTCTACTAATTCCCCTTCTTTTTGTGTCCACAAAGACTAACTTGAAGGCGAAATGCCTTGCACCCTTTCCGATCCATCTTCTTAGCCTTCAACGCCGAAACTACATTAGACAGTAGTTTCTTCTTTCTCCCATCATGACCACTACTTCATCCTCCGGGGTCCTTAACTCCATTCGCTTAGCTGCACAATCCAACATGGCCCGGTGCTCTACTAGCCAATCCATACCAAGTATGAGTTCGAACTCTCCGAAGGGTAATTCCATTAAGTTAGCCCGAAAGTTCACTCCCTGAATCTCTAAAGGTACACTCCGAAAGGTCTTATTTACCACTACAGTTTGGCCTAATGGGCTTACTACAGTCATCTGCCTATCAGAGAGTTCAGAGTCTAGGCCTAGTGTCTCGACTACACTACATGTAACATAAGAATGGGTCGAGCCCACATCAACTAGAGCAAAATAAGGCTTGCCATAAATAAGGAACGTACCGGTTATAACGTTCGGCGCGTCTCCATCCTCCCTCCGACGAACCGCGTACACTAGACCCGACTATCTTGCCTCTACATTACCAACACCTCTGCCAGGTGTTCCACGTCCTCTTCCAGCACCATTTCCTCTGTTATTCGGACCACGACCTCGCTGAAGCTGCTGTCTACCTCTACTAGCCTGATTAACATTCTGAGCTGCTGGTCGATTCCCATCTGGTTTCATAGGATAGTCCTTGATCATATGGTCCTTGGACCCACACTTAAAGTATCCTCCCGTCTTTTTCCAACACTCTCCTAAGTGCTTCTTTCCACACTGATCACAAGGATGATACTGCCCTCCTATAGCAGCTTGCTGACCTCGCGGCCAATCAACTCTAGGCCTCTTATTCCCAGATGATCCTGACGGCCCAAAACCTCTCTTTAGCCTATTCCGATCCATATTCTGCTTCACAGAATCCTTAATTCGTTCAGCTACCTTAGCTTTCTCTACTAAAGCAGAAAACTCCCATTCCTGATGTGGAGCTATTAACAACCTTAGGTCGTCCCTTAGTCCATCCTTAAACCGGACACATCGCTCATGTTCCATAGCCACTACTCCACGAGCATACCAGCTCAGCCTTAAAAATTCAGCTTCATATTCCGCCACGGACTTGTTTCCTTGAACCAGCCCAAGAAAAGCCTTCCTCTACCCATCAGTATACCATGTGCCAACATATTTCTTCTGATATGCTGCCTTAACATACTCCCAGGTCAGATCCTCAGCCGTGGCACCATCCCGAATTGTTAACCACCATTGATACGCTTCATCGCGTAACAGTGCCACCATTCCTTTCAACTTCTCCTCAAGGGTTAGATCGAGCTCATCCATAATGCGCTCGATTGCATCCAACCAATATTCGACCGTACTGGGTGCTACACCAGATACACCACGGAATACCTCAGCTCCATTGGCACGAAGTCGCTCAGGTATCAACTTTCGAGCTCCCGAATTTCCTCCTGCCCCAGCCACCAACTCAAGAACTCGCAGCATAGCTGCGATCTGAGATCGTCTCCCGTCGATCTTCTTGCTTCGGCCAACACAATTTGGTCTTTGGTGGTGGCGGTACCTCATTCTCAGATCCTTGACCCGACCTCACGGGTTCTGACACAGTCATCCTACCTCTACCGTGTCCTTGTACATTTCGACCACGTCCCCTAGAGCTCATGTCTACGTTCGTGCTTTAATCTGATTAAGAAATTTTTATGAATTAATACTTGTTTCACTAATTATCCGCGAAGAAATTTTATGAAAGAAGTTTAGAAGTAGTTCTTTCGATCAATCAAAATTCAAGTTTTCTATCCTAATTCAGAGAAGCACATTCATTCAAACATTCACTCACACACGTTCTCTATTTCTCTATTTTTGTCTATTCCTACCCCAGGGGTATTTTCGTAATTTATCCTACAGGGGTATTTTCGTAATTTTTCAAAATAAGGTTCTTCGGTGATTTTGTCAATAAGGGTATTTTGGTAATTTTGCATTCCCGGGTATTTTGGAACTTTTGAAATCAGGCGTATTTGGTAATTTTGTAACTTCGGGGTATTTTTGTAATAAACCAGGTAAATTTGTAAAGCTTAATAATTGAGGGGTATTTCCAAAATTTGCAAAACTTGGGCGGTTCTTTTTGAGAATTTGTTTTCCGGAACGGTGATGTTGCAAAAAATTTGGAAATTAGAGTCGTTTTGGTAATTTGTGGGTTAGGGGCAATTTCGTAATTTTCCAAAATCAAGGTATTTTGATATTTTGCAAATTAGGGTTTTTGGACATTTTATAAAGTAAGGAAATTTTGATAAAACTGTGGGTAGATTGGACATTTTATAAACCAAGGGCATTTTTGTAATTTCACAACTAGGGGTATTTAGGTAAATTTATAACTTAGAATTTTTTAGGAAATTTTTCCAAAAATAGCAATTTTCACAATAAAAGGGTAGTTTGTTGACTTTTAAAAACTAGGGTTTCCATGAAAATGTGGCTAATCCCTTTCGGGTTTTAGTTATTGTGTTTAGCCTGTGACTGAGTCCTCTTAGTTAGGGTGAACCGAAGCTACGCACCAGGTAGGATTCCAGTGAAGAGGAGGTGAGTCACTAGGACTGCTTAAGTACCAGGCTCTTCCGGATCCAATCCTAGACATGCGCACGGGGTTGCCACACCCTAACTCGGCGACTTAGCCATATGTTTGTTTAATTAGGCACTTAAGTCTTATGTGATTGTTGGGGAAAACTAGTCTTAGGGTTCAAGTACCTATCATACTATTTCTACGTTCCATTCCTACCCTTCTACAGATCATACAATAAGTCACAAAATGGATATGGGTACTTACCTGGTGGACTGCGGGTCGGAGACTTAGGTGCCATGCCAGAAAACCTGCTCACTTCATAAAAATTTTCACAAAATTCTTTTTGGGCCAAATTTTTAAAACTTTGTGGGCTTTAAACCCAAGGCCGAGAGTTTAAAACTGGGCGCTGATACCAAATTGAAACACCCCAAACCCGGCCCACGAGCCTTGACCGGATCTGGTATGTTCCTCGATGTAAACCGGTTCAAAAATTCTTTTGTTGCTTTGGAAAAATTGTGTGTTTTGAAAGAAAAATTATTTTGGGTTGGGCTCGAGTTGAAAGCAATTTTATATTAAATTGAAATCCCTTTATTTTAAGTGATAAAACGTTTAGAGTTCGTTTAAAAATGAATTTACTTAAACTTTAATTGATAAAAATTCATAAACATAATAAAAACAATAGAATAGTTCAACTATGGCCTTATTACATTGAAATAAAACCCAAAATTAAATTCAAAGTACATAAAATAGTAAGTCCGAATAAATCAAATTTCTGAGCTTCGCATGGCCACCCCTAAGCTTCTGCTGACCCGGTCCATCACTGATCGTCACCTGGAAGAAAAAATTCCCCAACGGGGTAAGTCAAATAGACTCAATGTGTAGCCAACACTAAAATTTAATAGCTCAGGCATACATTATCATATCACATGCATATTCATATAACAGATAGAAAAAAAAAATGATGCAACCCGAACCCAGACCTATATGCCATCCACTACACGTCCCTCGTACCATCCTGCACACCATGGGGACTACTAAGTCAACCCTCCATCCGCTACACACCATCGAAGGCTGCCGCTGCAGATGACATGCTCATCGCCCTTATAATTTTCGTGGCATAGCCACCAGATAATACTTGTGTCATGTGACACCACATTCAGATAATGTGACCGAAGTCACCACATTCAGATAATGTGACCGAAGTCACCAGATTCACTTCCCCTTTTTCATATAACCCGAATGCCCCATATCATACATATCATGCACATCATGCCTTAATTCACATTCTTATCACTTTTCACATATTATATATAACATATATTCATAATCCTAGTAGGAGTAGGAAACGTACCTGAGTACTTTGTACCATTGTATGGTACATTAGCCATATTTTCACAATCTTATTAACTTATTCAATTTAAAACATAGCCATAAACATATTAAAACTTAGGGTGGGGTACACACCTGATATACTTAACGCTTTATGGAAATCCCGAAAACCCGATCTAGTGCTTTAGATCCTTAACTTCCTACATTCGACCACACTTAGTACCTTTAGTAAAAGCCTATTCGGCTATTCAATCAAATCCCGAAGGATCACTTGTAACAAAACCCCCTTACCTGCTGCCAATTTGATTGCTAATCAAATCCTGAGACTCAAAGATATCTCCTCCTTGCAATCGGCCCACACTAGATCACATAACAAGTTAGCTTCCGGCTTTTGAATAATTAAGAAATAGATCTAAGTACTAAAATAGGGCCTTGGCCGATTATACCTAAGTGATTACCTTAGATCTTTGAAATCCCAAAGAAAGTCCCGAAAGATCCTCCCTTGTAGTCGACAGTAGGCAAAACCCGAAACCTTTTCCATAGTTTCGGCCAACAAACAACAATAACGATTAGATCTCATATTTCGGCTAAAAGAGAAAGGATTGAGAACCGAATAATAATTGATCTTACCCTCAATATTGAAATTGACTGCACCTTCACTTGAATCCACAGAGAATTCGGCTATGGCTAAAGGAACTTGGTTTCGGCTTTTGATGATCTCTTGAGAGATTCGGCTTCACAAGGACAAAAGGAGAGGAGTATGAGGCTTAGGAGTTTCGGCAATGGTGATCTTTTAGGAAGAGGTAGTTTTCGGCTAGAGTGAAAGAAGAAGAAAAGAAAAACTTTGGGAGAGAAAAAGAGTAAACAAAAAGGGAGGCTGATTTGTTAAATGAAATTCGGCTATTCCCTTTCCTAGCTTAGCCGAAATTACTAAACTTAAAGTCCCTTACTTGGCCATCACTTCTCCCTTATTTTCCTCTTTATCTCTTTCTTTTAAAATTAAAGAATAATCCCTCATTTATCATCTTTTATCCTTAAAAACTAAAAGGGATAAAAACTCCTAGAATTTCTCCATGTGCCGTCCCCCCTACTCCCTCTCATTGACGTCACATGCTAAAAATTAAAGCCTTAAAATTTTGCTTCCCACGCGACTCGAACACAAGTCCCCCTTGCACTGTGTATGGCATCATTTCCAGAGCCTTAAGTGGCACCTCCAAGCCACTTTTCCAAGCCTGTTTGTGTGTCATATTTCCTCTATAACTTTTCTTAAGACCACCTTGCCTTAGTTCCCCCTTTTAAACTTTAAAATCGAGCAATTTCTAAAGTGTTCACCTACGCACTAAGGTTCACAAAATTCATAATGCACATTCACAACACACACAAGCATGTTATTTCATATAACTTAATATTAATGCATAGGCTATAATCCAGGATACTACAGTAATGTATAGAACTTAATAGTCTAATAAAAAAATTTAAAATCACCTATCATCATGCCAAGTTCACTGTAAATATAATCAACCTATGTACATGCTCCTAACCAGTCACTTGTATTTCTACAAGCTCAAGCACACATTTGACAAGAAAAATCAAACAAAAACATAGAAATTAAACAAATTTTCTATGTTACCCCCCACACTTTGGAAAACACATTCCCCTCAATGTGTAGCCTCATAAAATAAGGAACGAAGTTACCCGATTGATCGTGATAGCATCGCAAAATATTGGTGGGTGCCTCATCCTTTTATCATTGAAAGCCCAAAATTGTTGTGTTTCTTCCCAATGGGGTTCCTACACAGAAAATATAAACACAAAACAACTACTAGTCTATTATCATTCCTACTCCTAACAATTTATATAAATTAAAAATCATCCAAATTTAATACAATCTTAAAAAAAAAAAAAATAAAAGTTCAATCATCTTCCTCATAATCCATCTCATCATCTTCCTCCCCCTCCTCAGTTCCTTATTCCTTTTCACTCGCATGCTCCTCTTCTTCCTTCACTGGATTCGTTGGTCCAAACATACCTAACGTATTATTAGGTACCCTATTATTATTTTGCCATGCAAATTCTTGAAAAATCGAGCTTGACTCATGCATCCAGTGTATCATCCAGTCTAGCTTGGGATGACTGCTCTTGCCAATTTCTTGTTGATTGGTCACTTTTTCTTTCCTTTAAGACGAAGCTAGAGTGGCCATCATCTCTTGCTGGCATTTATTCCACTCATTAATTTGTTTAGCTCAAACCTCAGTGTACTGTTTATACAGAGTGTCACCAATTATGCTTTGAGATGACTTCATTGATTGCTCCATAGACACCATCGAAATGCTTGCTCTTTTGCATAAGGCCATCACTAAATGGGGAAATAAGACTCCTACTCTCTGGCCACTAATAAATCAGTTCATATTTTGGTATATCCACGTTCCAATGCATACCTATTTTTTCTACAAAATAGCGTAAAGCAGAACCACTCAAAAAGTATTTGCATTAGAAACATTCAAAATAGGACCTATCCTAGTGCACAAAAGTTGAATCCACATTTTTGCTTTAGGAAACATTATTTCTTGATTAAAAGAGGTTGGAATATTAGTACCTGGACAACATTTCCATTCACTCCTCCCCTCTGTTAGGAAATTTATAAAGTTATCCATATTTATATCTTAAAAACATTCCTAATTAGTTTCTTCTATAAAATCTTTTTCATAAAATGGAGCATTATAAAATTTACAAATAACCGAGGGGTAATTCGTACATCTTTCCCTCACACAGGTATCGTTTCCCATGTACGACCTTCAACTTTTCTATACTCTTGGTCCCATAAAGACGCATAAAATTCCTCAACTACAAGGGCTACGACAGAGTCTTTTGGGATCATACAAAAATGTTCTCTCCTATGATTTCTAGCTAAAAGCCATATCTCCTAACAGAGAACCAACGATGGTTTAAATCCCCTGTCTTGAATAAATGGTTTTCCCTGAAGTTCTAGAAAATATTTATCAACGTTTGGATTCAAGAAATTAGAGGGATTTGAATTCGTCAAGGGTTCTGGATCATTAGTTCTTCTAACCTTTCTTGGAGGCATATTCAATACTATTATATATTATGAAGTAATGTTAAACAATAATCTTAATAGAAAAATAATAATGAGAAAAGAATGCTTAACCTTGATTTCCTTGAGCCTTTGGTTACATTTCCCTGAGTGGTTTATGGTCCTGCACTTAAATAACAGAAATTAGGTTTTATGATTTTAAGGTATGGAGTGAAAAAGAAGTTTAAGGATGGAGAGTATATGGGACAGTTTAATGTTTAGAAAAGAATTAGATTTTGAGTTAAGATGTTTTTAAGTTAAAAATTAAAGGTTTTTAGGTCTAAAAATTGGGTAAAATGAGGGCTAATCTGTTAGGTTACGCAACTGGGTCAAGTCAACCCTGCAAAAAATTGTAGCTCTCGCGACATAGGGGTTTCGTGCTGCGATGTCCCTATCAAACTACTGTTGTCATGACATCGAGGTTTGATGTTGGGAACACTTTGGAATTTTGGAATTCTGGGTAAACTGTCTTTGGTGTCGCAACACACAGAGTCCATGTCGCGACATTGAGATGGTTTTCACAATTTCATTTATTTTGGCCTTTTGTGTTGTGACACGAGGTTGTCATGTTGTGACACTAACTTTGTTTTTCGCCCAAAATTTCCAATTTTTTGAGTGTCACGGTTCCTATAAAATATAAAATTGATAAAAACTAAAATCTAGACTAAATAATTAGTTAAATATACAATAATTTACAGAGAATTAAGTATCAATTTAAACTATTAATTTTTACTGTTAGATTCATCCAACAACACCATTAATGCATATAAGGTCGGTTCTCTGGTTCTTTCAGTGTAGGTCCATCGCCCGTCATGCCACTTTACCTTCTTCCACTTGTCTCTTTCCCTAAACCTGTTATATTGGCATGTATTGATTATAGGAAATACATCCCTTGATTTGGATTTATTAGAGTTAAAGATAGATAATTCATCACAATGATCCCCTAAGTTTTTATTTGCCCCACTCTGTTGGTGACCACATTTAAAAATTTTTATTTCACCATTGATCTTCATGGTTAATTCATTTTTCTCCAGATCAATGGTGGACCTTGAAGAAGCTAGAAAATGTCTACCTAATAAATTTGGTATCTCTCAATCTTCTTCAAAGTTTAAAACTAAAAATTCCGATAAAGCTACTAACTTTGACTAACACATCTTCTACTACTCCTTTTGGATGCACTGAAGATCTATCAGCCAACTGTAATGTAATTTGAGTGTTCTTGTAGTTCCCTAGCCCATGCTTTTTACATATTGATAGAGGCATTAAATTGATGCTAGCTCCTAAATCACACAGGGCTATATTGAAATGAATACTACCTATCTCTATGGGAATTGGAAAGCTTCTTGGGTCTTTCAGCTTTTGGGGAACCTGTCTAGAGATAATAGCACTACAGGAAGTGCTCATGATTTCCTAAGCCTAGACATGATTTCCTTTAAAAATTTGGCGTACTTAGGAACTTTCTCAATTAGTTCAATTAAAGGTAGGTTGATATTTAATGTTTTGAACAAGTTTAGAAAACTTACAGACTTGTATTCATCCAATTTTTGTTTCTCTTCCAACCTTGAAGGGAATGATATCTTTGCAATGATGGGGTCTTTAATTATCTCTATTTTTTGTTCAGTTGTTGGTTCATCTACTTCCTCTAGTTCTGGCTCATCATCAGCTTCTCAGTGGTCTTCTTGAAGATCTTCTACATTCTCTCTTATCTCCGCTCGTGTCAATGTTTCTAGGCTACTCAAGATTTTACCCGAACGGAGTGTGATTGCTTTCAAATGCTCCTTCTCTTCTTTTCGAGGATTATTTTCAATATTACTTGGAATGTCGGTGCTAATTTTCCTTTTAATATCTCCAATCATACTTATTAATTGGTTCATTTACGTTTGTCCAATCCAGATGAATTGGTGCACTCAGACTGCACTTGCTTTACATTTGTCCTCATCTACTACATTTCTCCTTCGATTCGGTCCAAACGTTGACCATATATAGTATGGTCATTTGGGTTGGCCCTTTCCTGAGGTTTCTATAAATAAGGAGCTTAATAGTTCGTATTTTTAACCTGATTTGAAGTTTTACCTCCTCCTTGATTTCCTCTCCATCTTAGATTTGGGTGATCTTTCTATCCGGTATTATAAGTATTTGAATAAGGGTTTCCACCACTATTTCCTATATAATTCACATCATTGGTAGGATTAATAATGTAATGAAAGAGTGGTTTGTCCCCTTCACAAATAGACAATGCACTATTCTCAGATTCTATACGGTTGATTCTGTCCACCAGTTGTTGATAGCTATCATCCTCCTAAACAGCCTTTACCATAGATAGTCTTTGGCTATATGTGTATTGTTCTGTTGGCCATTGGCAAGAGCTCATCACCATATTTTCTATTCATTCATATGCATCCTCGAACATTCTGATTTATCAAGGCACCTCCTACTGCTCCATCTAATCCTGACCTTGAATGCACATCCAACCCATTGTAAAAAAATTGTAGTTGTAACCACCAGGTAATCTATGGTGTGGACATTTCTGAATCAGCATCTTAAAACGCTTACATGCTTTGTGAAAACTTTCCCCCTCCAATTGTTTAAACATAGAGATTTCCTTTCTTAGTTGGACCGTCTTGCTAATGGGGAAGAACTTTTGTAGGAATTTCTCTACGAGTTCGTCCCATGTGATGATTGATCCTGGTGCCTGCGATCTAACCAAGAAAAAGTGTTAACAATTAATGAAAAATGGAACAACTGAAGACGAATAGCATTATCAGTGACCCCATTGTATTTGAAGCTATCATAAAGTTGGAGGAACCATTTTGGATGTTGACTCAGATCTTCTATCATTGTTCCTCAAAATTGCAAAATATTTTGGATCATTTCAATCATAGCTGGCTTGATCTCAAAATTATTGGTCGTGATGGCCGGCCTCGTTATACTCCCTTGAACAATGACCAAATTCAGTAGTGCATATTCCCTTAGAGTTCTTTCATTATGCAACATGAGAGTTTTTACGGGTAACTGTGGTAGTGGTGGTGGAACTTCTAAATTGTTATTGTTAGCCTCGTCGAATAGTGGATTCTCGCGGGGTGGTAAATTATCTCCAGCATGTGGTTGATTTTGCATTGGTTGTTTTGCTACTATCGACGATTCCTTCATATTACTTTTCTAGATATGTGACTGGCACTAACGGTGTTCCCCTACTACGAGCCATAGACTAAAACCAACAAGAAAAGATTAGTAAAAAAATAAGAAAAAAAACTCGTAGCTATAATCTAAAATTTTCCTAATTAGTCTATTAAAATGAAAAAAATTATAATTAAAATAATGACATTGCCTCCCTGACAACGACCCTAACAACTTGACCACCTCAAGACGTACCAACGTCTAGAGTAGAAATCATTCACAAAATATATGAAAAGACAGTATCCGCAAGTATACAGGTCAAGTTGAAATATAGTTTGAACATGGGTAATTAGCTCTCTTCGGTAATCATAACCAACTGTCTCTTCAGATTTTCTTGTTCAATCAACTAGTCAATATCCCAATACGATAGTCAATATCCCAATACGATCTTCCAATCTTCCATTAGAATAACAAATCAACAATAACTACATATCTCTCGACCTCACAGTCTATACTAGTTCAGGATTAAGGTGTTCACGGATAGGCCATAGGAAATTTAGGTTAGTTCCCACCTTAGTTACTTCTTAGGGTTGCCAAGCCTAAGGTTTAGGTTCTTCCTTTCCTGAACAGCTGATCTGCTAAGAGAACCCTACCAAACAATTAATCGATCATACCTCCACTCTCTAATCCCGTATAGGAGGATTAGTTTCTCATGGATTTCATAAACAATATAAACTTGATAGAAATAGTAAGCATGAATAATAATTCAAGAGTATAAAGTTTAGAAGAAGAAGCATGATTTGTATTTAGAATTGAGTTTAGAATCCTCAAAGAGTTTGATTATGTTTTACAAAACTGATTTCTCCACAAGAACAAATAACAAAACCAAATAAACCTAAAGTCTAAGAAAAAAGAAAAACTAAAGACTAATTCTAAGAAAAAAATTATACAATATGAAAGATGTCCATAACATGTGTTAAATGAGTCTATTTATAGACTTTAGAGTGGTTGTCGTCCTTAATCCTAGGTCAAATATTGTTCTTGTGCTTAATGTTTGATTGTGCAGACCAAAAGACCACTAGATCAAAATTATTTCCCGTACAGAGGTGATGTCGCAACACAGGAGGTCCTATGTCGCGACATCGAGGGTAGTATGCTCTTCTTCAAGGTATTTTTAGGGGTTGTGTCATGACAACCTCAAGCTATGTCACAACACCGAAGGCAGTCTTGAAATTCATCTATTTTGCTCCCTATGTTGCGACATCCAATGCTCCGTGTTTCAACACTGTAACATCCTGAATTAATGGGCCTGTGCATTTTGGTGTGTTGTATGTTTAATAGGTTAGTTTGAGAATTAGAAGTGCGAATTGGGCTCAGGAATGGGCTGAGGCCTTGGCTAAATTCCTGTGTAGACACTCTAGTGCCTTTAAGATAAGTATCTGTGTTTAAAATATCAAAATGGGCTTGTGGCCCAGTGGCAAAATGGCGCCACTAAGAGGGAAAGGAGTTGGCGTCACTAAGAGCCTAAGGTTGGCCGCTTGGAGCCCATGTTTTTGGGCCAAATTCGGCATTTAAAAGGGAGTAAGGGGGGACGGCAACAAGGCTAAAATTTAGGGATTTTTAATGTTCAAAATATGCGGATATTAGGCTGATAAAGAAGGGAGGAATTGGAGCTAGTTAAGTCTCTTTTGGATGAGTTAGTAGATTAAGATAAGTGGAAAGGATAAGAGCTATCATTTGGTTGCAGAGTTGGCCGAAAATCAACCACAGGGAGGGAGAATCGGTTTAGTATGGGCAAGGGGATGTGCCGAATTTTTCATTTGTTTCTCTAAGAATTGCCTTTAGTTATTCTCTCTTTCGGCAAACAAGAATCATCTCTTCTTCTTTTTTCTTTTCTGTGAGAAACTGAAACCCCTGAGGTCTCACCAATTGTCGAAACCCTGCTAATTTACCTTCTCTTCTCTTTCAAACTCTTTGGCTGAATCTATCTATCAACTTCCTTGCCCATCTTTTCAATTCCTAGTTATTCCAAAAGCCAAAAACGCATCAGTATTTCTCTCGTTTATCTTTTCTGAGATTTTCTCAAAAGCTGAAATCCCTGGATCTCATCTCCTGTGATTGCCGAATTCCTTCTGTGGTGTCTGCTTGTGCCGGATCTTAAAGAAAACTAAAGGTAAGTTTCGATTCATGAGATTTCAATCTTTTTCTGGCTTTTAGAGATCTTAGCCGAATGACTATATGGTTAACTAATCGGGTGTTTTCTCTCATTTGCGGCTCCGGGATTTGAAGAGGATTCAATCGCTTAGATTTCTAACCCAGAATTCAGTAGCACTCGAATTGTATTACTTTTGGGATTTCAAGGTAAGGAGATCTATTAATTTAAACGTATAAATTCAGGTACTTGGCCGAATATAGGAGAGGCCTTATCTTCGTGTTCTTCCGGCTTTTGAGCAAAGTTGTAGACAGAAGGCAGTAGATTCGATTAGCGAGGGTATCAACGTAAAGGGTAGTCCTACGCATTAATCAGGTGTGTAACATTCTCACACCATTTGGATTGCCTGTTAGTATATGCTTATAAATCTGTTATATTCTGTTAAATGCCGAAATACCGGCATGGCTGTTAAAAACCCGAGGAAGGTAAGGGCGAATCACCCGGTTAGTGATCTCTGTCATTCTAAAGTGAATGTTTTCGTCGATTTGATATTATAAACATGTATGTCGATTTTTTGTGATTGCACGGGGTAGGGTGATTGATGAAAAGGGAAGTGTTCTTTTGTAGTGGCTTTTGCCATGATCTATTGTAGTGGCTATTGCCGTGATTTGTTGTAGTGGCTTTTGCCATGATTTGTTGTAGTGGCTAATGCCATGATCTATTGTAGTGGCTATTGCCATGATCTGACGATGAACAGCTAACTGCAGCATGACTGCCATTGATGGTGTGTAGTGGTGTGGGTTGATTGTAGAAATCCCCAATGGTGTGATTGGCAGGTAAGGGTGGTGTGTAGCGGATGGAAACCTAGGATTGGGTTGGGCTTGCATATTTTCTGATATATTATACTCTGTTATCTGTTTGGTTGGGCTAAGGCCCAATCTGATGGTGCACGAGTGTTGCACACTGAGTCTCGTGACTCACCCTATTATTTAACATCTTTCAGGTAGCACCTAGTGCATCGGACCAGGCTGGAGAAGAGCGCAAGGTAGCAATGCTAGAGATTATTTTTATTTAGCAAAAGACTTTACTAGTTTATTAATTTTTAATATTTTCAGTTAGTGGGTTTTAAGTTTCATTGTAATAAGGCCATGTGCCACTAGCTTTATATTTTCGTTTGTTTTGGGCTTTTATTATTACTAGACATTTATAATTTACATTTTAATTATGTTAAGGCATGTATCAAATTCAGTTCTTAATTCACTAAGGCATTAATATAAAATGTATATCTTTTACAAATTATTCAACCATTTAGTTTCCCGAATAAAATGTTAAAATCAAGAAAAATATTTTTCAAAATTGCGATATCTTTTAAAATCTCCTTAGTGACATGCCAGATCCGGTCATGGTGTTTGGGCCGGGTTTGAGGTGTTACAAACACAGTGACTAGTATCGAGTTAGCACGTCTTCTAATGGTCTCTTACATGCTCACAAAATATATTAGCTCACCTTTAGGCCTCATTCAACCTCTAAGGTCAATAAAAGTCTCAAATCCAACACTTTATTGAATTTGACTAAAATTGTGAAAACATAATTAAAACTTAATCAAAATGCTTATATCTGAACTCCTAAAGTGTGAAAACTAGTTCAATCTACTACACTGAATTACAGTAGATCATTATGATATAGGATACAGGCCATGATATAGTAGACAGAAGAAATGATCATGTTTAAAAATGGTGTAATGCTCATAATGATAGATAGATAAAGCTTAAAAAAAAAGAGAGAGAGAAGCCGGTGGTGATGGACTATCTGTATATTTACGGAAGGCAATGATTAAGATATAAAAGTTTACTTCTTACTAATTTTTCTTGCACTTGCATGGTTATTTCCTATGTTTCAAGATGAATGTACGACTGTACTTGGAGGAACGAGGCCAAGACTACGCCCAAGGAGTGGCGTATCAATTTATTATGCATACAAAGCAGTTGGGCGGCGTGTTCAAATCCTGAGCCAGTGCATAGAAATCCATACCTTGGGACATCTATGATAGATTAGGATTTCAAATTGGATATTCGTGTAATTTAGTTACCATGCATTGTACTTTTTTTCACTTGTTGTATATACTTATGTATTTTAGCGCAAAATTTTGTAATTAAGTATGTAACCACTGATTGAAATTTGTATAAGTAGGTTAAGTTCTCGTCTATATAGTTAGAAATACCCAAGATCTAGATCTGGCAAACCGGATTAGGTTGAGGGTGTTACAATGTACAACCAGTGGCCTTGTCATGAGTGTGTTACCCTCATAATATATTTTTAATCTTTTTTGGATAAAATATGTTCTCTCATTATGATCCTCTTTTATCTCATGGTATCCATTACATATTCTAATATAAAAAAGTCAATTACTAACACATAGTAATTAAATCATTTGTCTTATGACAAATGACCTGTAGCCACGTTCCTTTTTCAACAATCATGTAATGCCAATGATATGATATCATTTACTCTTATGGGGCTATGTTTTCACTGTTGAAGAACAATACTACATTATGAAGAAGTCGTATATTCAACATACCAACTTTCGGCTCCTTATTTATTTGAACTCAAGCTTTTAACATATCAAACTATATGAGTCATTCATACTATAACACCCAAAAATTTGGAGGTTAGAATTTTAAAATTTATATAAACTAGATCCTAGCATTAGTGGTTAAGAGCTTAATAAAATCCCTAGAGAACTAAGGTTCAAATCCCACCTTTTTCATTTTTCCCTTTTATTATTATTATTTTTTTTTTTTTTTTTGCACTTAAATAACCATTGTTAAAGTAACTTATGTACTATTTGTGGTAAAATATGGTCAGGGAATGGGCATTAGCCCAATGGCCAAGCTTCATCTATTCCATTCCTTTGATCTTCGGTTCAAGTCACGTTGGTTTCACTTCCTTGCTTTTCTTTTTCCTTAATTTCGGCCAAAAAGAGGTAATTGCCAAACAACTCTTATCCTTTCCAATGTCCAACAAATAAACCACTTCCTAGCACAATTAAGATTTCCTATTTGATTCTAACCTCAATTGAAACCCCCATTCTTTCTATTTATTCTCAATTTTCTCTACAAACCATCTTTTGTAAAATTCTCTCAAAAATCGTTGCTGGAAATTTAATTCTTGAAATCCAACTTTGCAATCGAGTCCAAATCAAATCATTTACCAACCAATTATTGAATTATGTGCCATCAATCTCTAAAATTCTATCAAGATTAGTAAGTTTTTCATTTCTCAATAGCTAGATTTCATCAATTCTAAAAAATCATAGTTTTCGTTAGATCTTTTGTCCGTTACGAATTTTTTACGATCTTGTCGAACCTCCCTAAATCTTGAAATTTGCTGCTAATTCTTGCCTTTTTGTCAATCGAAAGACCCATGTAGGTAATCCATATCATACACAAGACCTCGGAATATAGGTGTGTGTACTTTTATTAAAAATCGAGTCAAAGTTTAAAACTACCCAATTGCACACGGCCTACTATAAGGACATGTGGCTAGACTGTGTGGATCGCATGGGTATGTCATGTGGTATCCCCTCGTTTCTTCATTTTGCACATAGGCTGGGGCGTCACACATAGTCCAGTCACACGGTCGTTTGACCCTTACACCTCACTTATCTGCTTCATACACAATATAGGGCTTCATACACGATCAACTTACACAGCCGCGTGGCCCTTGGACCTCAGTTATTCAAATTGCACACAGCTTGGGGCTTCGTACAGGTCCGCTCACACAGTCGTATGGCCCCTAAAACTTAAAAATTATAGTTTTTTTCTTAAATTTTATATTTTTATTCAAATCAGTCCCTAATTAGGTTTCTAATAGAATTTAGAGAACTAGATTATACAATTAGGTCCTGAATTAGGACTAGAACAACGAGATATATAGTAAATAATGTTTCATGTATATTATGGATACCCGATTGAATGATTCGAATTCCCTAATTGTTTGCAAAATTAGATGTCTAATTTATTCATGACTTGGAATGTATCTTTATTGCATTTGCATGGATTGGGTTGACATGATAGGAGGAAAAGCCATTAGTATATCTGCATTTAATTTTTTGTTGTGAACTCACAGTTACAACAAATTCGAACTATGATGGTCTCGCTGTGTACCCACAAATACAGCAGATCCTAACTGCAACGTTTTTATTGTGATCTCACGATCCCTCTAACAGTTCTTATTTGCGAGATGGTCGTGTTTCCGTAGTTACTGGCAACTTTTATCTGCAATTATCCAAATCTGAATGTGGTATTAAGTCCACAAATTGGAGTGATAGTGGAGGGAGTTCTAGGGAACTCCTAATTTTTGAGCGCTAGTGGTTGGGGGTAGGACAATTGATTTTTAAACTGATTTTTGTATGGCATATTTGGCAATATATGCATACATGACTAAATTTATTTGATGGTATGGCATATTTGGCAATATATGCATACATGACTAAATTTATTTGATGAAATGATTGATCTGATTTTTGTGTATATATCTTTCGTGAATATTGTGAATAACTTTGAAATTGATTCAGTTAATTGTCCATGTTTGAGAATATTATTATTGCTGGACTAAAGTAGCAACACCAAATTATCGTATTTGAAATTGAAAGATAATTATAACCGATTGATTCTTGATAATGATTTATGGTGTTATTTAATGTTTAAAAATATAACTGTATGATTTTGTTTATTGTAAAAGGACTCACCTTTAGCTTCCATAGCTCACTCCCCCTAATTTCCATCTTTAATCCTTCTAGCTAGGATATAAACACGACATTCGGAGGGTATTAGCTTTTGTTCAAGTTTTATTTCTGTTAATGTTATTATTATTTTTAATTCCTTAGAAGGTTGAGTTATTTTCATTTACTTTTATTATGAATCATGGTTTGGGATTTGGCTTTAATTTAATTGTTAGGTGCATCTCATTCAATATAGGTTATAAAGTTAGGTTATTATTTGTTATTATTGGGTTAAACTAAATTGTTTTATTAAATCGGCTTATGTTTTATTTTTACTACTATTCCTGATAAGTTAAACTAGAACATATAAAATTCCTTTATAAACTTGAGTTTTTAAAGGAAAATTGATTTTCATAAAGACCAAGCCACTTCGATGGTTAATGTAATCTCTCGAATCCGGGTCTACTGTCTAGGCCGGGTTGGGGAGGTTACACATACATAGTCCATCATCCACTTAGGATTAATGTATATTATAATATGAACACCACAATTGAATAAATCCATAAATGGGCTAGGATAAATTTAATTTGGATCTTGTTCAATCTATTATCAGTTCAAACAATCACATCTATGTCTCTATCTTCTGGGAGTCATCCGCTCTAATACCCTAGATAAGATATCTCCCCAATTGGACTTAATAGATGGCATAATAGTCTTTCAGTCGATTTCTCAATTTCATTAGACTACAGATTGTTTAGATTATCTAATATAAGTTGTCTTCTCGCATTATGATCTGACCATATAATGCAACTTAATATTAGTTAAACATTAGATAATCAATAAGTCAATATTTTCTTACATTTTTCCTTTCATACAAAAACCATTAAGGACAAATACAAACAATATTAATGAATAATGGAATTTTATTTAAACCAATCTCTTCAAAAAATAACAAGTAAAAATTGACAAATACACTACACTTAGCGTACACGTTGGGAATAAGTCGGGACTAAATCAAAAACTCAGAGAATTTTTTCAAAAAAATAGCAAATATTTTCAACACTGCAAGGGTCATACGGCTATGTGTACAGGACGTGTGATCCACACGGCCAAGAGACATGCCCGTGTCTCAGGCTGTGTGGGCATTCGAAGTAGGGACACACGACCGAGTCTCAGCCCTTGTCCATGCCCGTGTGCCAGGCCATGTACCCTTAGAAATAAACTCACACGCTCGTGCGCTAGGCTGTGTGCTAGGTCATGTGAAAACTGACTTGCAACCCTTTAAAAGCTACAAGGGAAAAACGGTCATGTGTCACACACGGCTGAGACACGGGCCGTGTGGATGAAAATAGGCTATTTTACAAGCCATTTTTGTCACCCATTTTGGCATTACCTACACCCAAAAGTTCACATATATACAAGCTATAACAAGGCACTAAAATAACGTAAAATCAAGCTAGATGCATATGGTGCCTATAAGCACCTCAAATGTCAACATATAAACATGTAATCATGCACTTAATTTAGTCAAATAATATTCACTATCCTTTAAACTAAATTTGTTTCAACATATGCTATTAAAATTTACCTAACAACAAAACACCAAAAAGATACCATTTATTTCATTCCACTACTATCACCAATAGACTTATATGCCATTGAAAACAAAGATACCAAATCCATAATTAAACATATCACATAACCTATATAACATGCTTTTTCAAACTAGTCTTTCATCATTATTTATTGAAACACTTAACCAAATACAAATACTAGCATAACAACTTAAATTCATCAACAATAAACCATTCATAAGTGATTGCATTCATACTAATTTGTCAAGTCAAAAGATACATATGTACAACATAGAAAACAAAATATCCAAACATACAACTTAGCAATTCATTTTTATACCAAAATAACTAAACACAAATACATATACACTTATAGACACATATACATGCCACAATCCCAAAAGAGTTCAAAAGCTAATAACAATAATAGATAGTGTGAGCCGAAGTTTCGATCCGTCCCAAATCAGTAAAAGTAATCTATAAAACGACACATAAACTCGTATAAGCTTATAAAACTTAGTAAGGACATAGCAATTTATTTAACTTAACATTAAATGAATGAACTCCTACTTTACTTAATAAATGTTATCGAAACGTAATCACGGCACGAAAGTGCTATCAAGGGTAACAGGGACACGTAAGTGCGATCAGGGGTACCAAAGTACAATAGGGGCACGTATGTTTGATCAGGTCATAATTATATATATAATAATTAACTACATGATTTTTAAAATACAAATACCTAAGGTAATCAAATGATATAATTTAATTATGAACTTACCTCGACAACTATCGCGTATGAGTACACTTGGTTAATCCACGATTTTTGCCTTTCCTCGATTTAGATCCAGTTGAGATTTATCTTGATCTAAATAAAAAAATTCAAGCAATTTAATAACTATTCTATTCAATTCAATCCAAATTCACATGTTTGTAAAATTACTCTTTTGACCTTAAACTTTTGATTTCTTTTCACTATAGTCCTTAGTTCATAAAAATGAAAATTCATGAAATTCAACCACAACCCATCATAGCTGAATATCAATTGGGTCCCTAACAAGCCCTATATTTCATTTATTTCACCATTTCACCATATATAGTTTTTTATTTTTCAATTAAATCCCTATTTGTCAATTTCATAAAAAATTACTTAACTCAAGTTGTTTATCTATCAACAACTAACCATTTTCTTCCATAAAAAATCAAAACTCTTACACATTAATTAATGGAAAAATCCTAATAGTTTGACAGTTTCACAAATTAGTCCCCTGGCTAGCTAGATTAAGTTAAAACAATCCCGAAAACATAAAAATCATTAAAAAATGGGACAAAGTACATACCAATCTAGCAAGGAATTTGTTGCCGCAAGCTCAAGCTCCACAATGGCTTCCCCAAGCCCTAATTTTTAGTTCTTCATTGAAGAAATAAAGATGATACTTGATTTGTTTTATTTAATTTACCATTTGCCTTTATAACCTTTTAATTTATTACAAATTTCAAGAATACCAAGACATCATATTCCACTATCAATTTTATGGTCTAATTACCACATAAAGACTTATATTTTAAGGTTTCATAGCTATTTAATACCTTTAGCCACTAGAACTCAACTTTTGTACTTTATGCGATTTAGTCCTTTTTATCAAATTAAACACGTAAACGGTAAAATTTCTTAGCGATATATTTATACGACGCTACTATCATGCTGTAATCGTTAAAATAATAATAAAATAAAAATTTCCATTTTAGATTTGTGGTCTCGAAACCACTATTCTGATTTCACCAAAAACGGTTGTTACAACTCTACAGCTCTAAAGAAATTTTTGTCCCCGAAAATTCTTACCAGTAAAGAGATCCGGATATTGCTTTCTCATAGCTTCCTCAGGTTCCCAGGTAGCTTCTTCTATTCTGTGTCATTTCCAGAGAACTTTTACTAAAGCTATGTTCTTATTTCTCAATTCTTTCACCTCTTGTGCCAAAATTTTGATCGGTTCCTCATTGTACGACATATCAGGCCAAATCTCGACATCGAATAGATAACATGTGAAGGGTCAGATTGGTACCATCGTAACATAGACACATGAAAGAAATTATAAATCTTTTCTAAATCTAACGGTAAAGCTAATGAAACACCCCAAACCTAGCCCACGAGCCCTGACCGGATCTGGTATGTTCCTCGAGAAAACATTTGAAAGTCTGTTTGTTACTTAGGAGAAATTCGTGTGGTTTTGAGAGAATTTTTTTTTTAAACTTCTTTGGGTTGGGCTCGAGTTGGAAATAGTTCTTTTTTTTTAAACTTCTTTGGGTTGGGCTCGAGTTGGAAATAAGTTGTTTTTTTTTTTTAAATCCAAGTTTTTATAAGACTATAAAATAGAGAAAATATCGAGTTGGTTTAAAATTTACTATAAATTGAAAACCATTTGTTTATGGGGTCCAAATCACTTAGAGTCATTTTTAAAATAAAATTTACTTAATCCTTAATTTGATAAAAATTCGTAACGTCATAAAATCAATTAAAAACATGCATAAGACAGTTCATACTGTGGCCTTATGACATCAAAAAAACGAAACCCTAAAATAAATCCAACAAACTTAAAATAAAACAAGTCCAAAAATAAAGTAGAATCCGAACTGAGCATCGCCACCACTAAGCTCCTGCCGACCCGGTCCATCACTGATCGTCACCTGAAAAATATTCCCACAACGGGGTGAGTCATACAGACTCAATGTGTAACCAACACTAGATCCAAACAGATTCAAGCCCTGACCGGTACCCAAACCTAGGTACCATCCGCTACACATCACCCGTACCAACCTGTACACCGTGGGGACTACTAAGTCAACCCTCCATCCGCTACACATCATCGAAGGCAATCACTGCAGTCGACGTGCTCATCGCCCTTATAAAATTCGTGGCATAGCCACCAGATAAAATAATTGTGACATGAGTCACCACATTCAGATAATGTGACCGAAGTCACCACATTCAGATATCGTGGTATAAAACTACCACATTCACTTCCCCTTTCATATAACCCATATGCCACATGTTATAAAAATATGCATATGTCAGATTCCTATTTCATATTCTTACAGTTTCACATAAGTGCCATGACAAATCTCATTATAATCCTAGTAGGAGTAGGAAAACGTACCTGAGTACTTTGTACCATTGCATGGTACCTTAGCCATATTTTTCACATTCTTATTAACATATTTAAGAAAACATAGCCATAAATCTATCGAGAAATAGTGTGAGGTACACACCTGATTTTCTTAACGCTTCACTGAATCTCGAATATCCTGATCTAATGTCCTAGATCTTAAAATCCTACATTCGGCCAACCCTAAATATGTTAGCCAAACCCAATCGGCTTATACCCTCAAATCCCGAAGGATTATTACAACCAAAACCTTACCTTGCTGCCGATTTGGTACTGCACAAATCCCGGAAACTTCGTGATGACTCCTTTTGTAATCGGCTAGCCACTAAATCCTTCAACTAGTTAGTTTCGGCTTTTGAATAAAATAAGGAATAGATCTAGTCACTAATTATAACCTTGGCCGAATGTACACGTACACTTACCTTGCGTTTTAAAATCCCGAAAGTGGTCTCTGGATATGAAGTTGTCGAAATCCCTATAGACATGTATTAGATCCAATTTTCACTCACTTTAATGAACTTAATGAATGGCCTTTGGCCTAAGATCTTGCGTTTCTTACCTTAGATCTTAGAAACTCAAATGATCCCCTTTGAAATCAGCTACAAGAGAAATCCCGAATCTTTCCTTCAAGATTTCGGCCAAGAATATTAATGTAATTAGAGCCTTGTTTTCGATAGTCAGAGAAAGAAAAGAATAAATCGGCATCAAAGAGATTTCTTACCAAACAAGAAAGACCAACCGTAAATGATCAACCACCTTCACAAAATCGACAAGGAGATCTGCAGGGGAATCGATTCAGAGAGTGCCAAAGAAGTGAACTTTTGGCTTTCAACAATCAGCTAGAACTACTCTGAGTATTCGGCTTTTGAGAGAACTTTCAGAAGAAAAGAAAAGATCAATTTCGGCAATGGAGAGGGATAAAGTTTTGGCATTGGATGTTGTGAAGAAACCGGCTATGACTGCTTGTGTTTTCGGCTTTTGACAAAATAGAAGAGAGAAGAGTGGCTAGAAAATTGGGCAGAGGCTTCAAGAGAGAAAAGAATAATGGCCTTACTCCCTTCCTTAGCTGAAAATATCACCCTTAGACTCCCCTAATCGGCCAACTCTCTTCCCCTCATCTAATTCCTCATTTTTCTCCTTTTTCCTCTCTTCCTACTCATTCAAAAATAATTCAAATAAAAACAATAATTATCTCCTAGCTTTGCCGAATTTTAAAAGGATTACAACCTCATCTTAAACTCCTCCCTTAGACTCCCCATGCCGTCCATCTCTTCCCCTTATTGCCGCAAAAATAAAAGCTTTATTTAGCTCCCCATGTGACTTGATCCTAGGCCCTTCCTCATAGCCCATGGCGTCATTTCCAAAGGCCCTAAGTAGCGCCTCCAAGCCACTTAACCAAGCCTGTTTATGTGTCATAATCTCCCCTATATTTTCTCTTAAGACCTCTCTGCTTCAGTTCCCTCTTTTAAACTTTAAATCGAATAACTCGTAAGGCATTCACTACACTCTAGGGTTCATAAAACACATTATAACACACATAGACATGCTATTTCATATCAAGCAAAATGTACAAGCCCAATTTCAGGATATTACAGTTCTACCCCCTTAAAATAATTTCGTCCTCGAAATTACCTGGCTAAAACAAGTGAAGGTATTGCTGTTGCATTGCCTCTTCTGACTCCCACGAAGCTTCTTCTGATCCATGATTGCGCCATACCACTTTAACTAGAGGAACTGACTTCCTCCGTAACACTTTCACATCTCATTCTAAGATCTAAATTAGCTCTTCCTCGTAGGACAAATCTGACCTTAGCTCCACCTCTTCAACTGGAACCACATGCGATGGATCCGATCGATAACGATGTAGCATAGAAACATGGAATACGTCGTGCATCTGCTTCAACTCCGAATGCAACTCTAACTGGTATGCCACTGGTCCAACTCGCTTCAATACCCGATAAGGTCCTATAAACCTTGGATTCAACTTCCCTTTCCGACCAAATCTCATCACCTTCTTCCAAGGCGATAACTGAAGAAATACTTGATCTCCCACATCAAATTCTATTTCCTTCCGTTTAAGGTCTGCATACGATTTCTGTCTATCCGATGCTTCCTTCAACCGTGCCCGAATTACTTCAACCTTTTCCTCGGATTCTGCTACCATCTCTGGGCCCAAAACTCAACGTTCTCCTAATTCTGTCCAACACGTAGGAGTTCGACACTTTCGGCCATACAACGCTTCATACGGTGCCATCCGAATACTAACCTGATAGCTGTTGTTGTAGGCAAACTCTGCTAAAGGCAGATATTCCTCCCAACTTCCTCTGAAGTCCATCACACAGCCCCTCAACATATCCTTTAACACTTGGATTACTCGTTGCATCGCCTGTCGATTTGTGGATGAAAAGCCGTAGTGAAATCCAATCTGGTACCTAACGCTTGATGTAGAGCTTTCCAAAATCGAGACGTAAACCTTGGATCCCTATCTGAAATGATTGACACCGGCACTCCATGTAACCTCACTATTTCCGCCATATACAACATTGCCAACTTCTGTAAAGAGTAATCAACTCTTACCGGAATGAAATGCGCGGACTTTGTCAACCGATCCACTATTACCCATACCGAGTCCTTCCTAGTAGGCATAAGGGGAAGGCCACTAACGAAGTCCATGGTAATTCTCTCCTACTTCCACTGTGGAATCCTAATTGGCTGAAGTAACCCCGACGGAACTTGATGTTCAGCCTTAACTTGCTGACACGTCATCACTTGCCGACAAATTCTGTAACTTCCCGTTTTAGGCCAGGTCACCAAAACTGTTCCCTTAGATCCCTGTATAGCTTAGTACCTCCAGGATGTATAGCATAAGGGCTACTATGCGATTCCTGAAGAATTCTCCGCCTAAGTTCCTCATTCTTCGGCATACAGACCTTATCCTTGAAACACAATACTTCATCACTGGATATACTGTAATCCTCTAAACCACCATTCCGAACTTGCCGCATCTTAGCACTTAGATCCTCATCAGCCAACTGACCCTCTTTTACCTCACTCAACCACGTCGATTTGACTTGCAACTCTGCCAACAGACTTCTATCGTCATACAAACTCAGATGTGCGAACATCGCCCTCAGATCTGACACAACCTTCCGACTTAGCGCATTTGCGACCACATTCGCCTTGCCCGAATGATATTCTATGGAACAATCGTAATCCTTTAACAACTCCACCCACCTTCACTGTCTCAGGTTCAACTCCTTTTGAGTCAATAAGTACTTAAGGCTCTTGTGGTCTGTGTAGATCACCGACTTTTCTCCATAGAGATAGTGCCTCCATACCTTGAGAGCAAAAACCACTGCCGCTAGTTCCAAATCATGCGTCGGGCAGTTAACCTCGTGAGGCCTTAACTGTCGAGACGTATAAACGACCACTTTCTCGTCCTGCATCAAAACACACCCTAATCCTGTGTGAGAAGCATCACAGTACACCACGAAGTCCTTTCCTGCCTCAGGCTGAATTAAAACTGGAGCTTCAGTCAAGACTCTCTTAAGCTTCTCAAAGCTCTCATGTTGCTTCTCGGTCCATACGAAAGGTACTTCCTTTCTTAGCAACTTTGTCAAAGGTGCGGCGATCGATGAAAACCCTTCCACGAACCTTCTGTAGTAGCCTGCCAATCCCAAGAAACTACGAATCTCCGCCACAGACTTAGGTGGTTTCCAATCCAGTACTGCCTCAATCTTTCGAAGATCCACCCTTATTCCTTCTGCGGATACCACATGCCCTAAGAATGCAACCTCCTTAAGCCAAAATTCACACTTGCTGAATTTGGCATAAAGCTTCTTTTCCCTTAGCACTTGCAACACAACCCGAAGATGCTCATCATGCTCTTCTTCAGACTTAGAGTACACTAGGATGTCGTCGATGAATACCACGACGAACTAATCCAAATAGGGTTGAAAGACCCGATTCATCATATCCATGAACGCGGCTAGGGCGTTCGTCAAACCAAACGATATCACTAAGAACTCGTAATGGCCGTACCTTGTCCTAAAGGCAGTCTTATGGATATCTGCCTCCTTCACCTTCAACTGATGATATCCCGACCATAGATCTATCTTCGAAAATACTGCTGCCCCCTTCAGCTGATCAAACAAGTCATCGATCCTTGGCAAGGGATACTTGTTCTTGATGGTCAGCTTATTCAACTGACAATAATTTATGCACAAACGCATAGTTCCGTCCTTCTTCTTCACAAACAAGACCGGTGCTTCCCACGGAGACACACTGGGTCGAATAAACCCACGATCAAGTAACTCTTGGATTTGAGCCTTGAGATCAACCAACTCCTTTGGTGCCATTCTATATGGGGCAATTGACACGGGAGTTATTCCCGGTAGCAAGTCAATTCCAAATTCCACTTCCCTATCCGGGGGTATTCCAGGTAATTCCTCCGAAAAAACATCCACAAAATCCCTTACTGTTCTTACTCCATTAACTCCCCCTTCCTTCGCATCCAACGCGCTAACGAAAGTCAAGAAAGCCTTGCACCCTTTCCGAACCATCTTTACAGCCTTAAGTGCTGAAACTAAATTAGACAAGTAGTTTCTTCTTTCTCCTATCATGATTATCACTTCATCCTCTGGGGTCCTTAACTCCATTCGTTTAGCTGCACAATCTAACACTGCCCGATGTTCCACTAGCCAATCCATGCCAAGTATGAGATCGAATTCTCCGAAGGGTAGTTCCATTAAGTTGGCAGGAAAGTTCACTCCCTGAATCCCTAGAGGTACACTCTGAAAGATTTTGTTCACCATTACAGTTTGACCTAGTGGGCTTACTACAGTCATCTCCCTATTAGAAAGTTCAGAGGCTATGCCTAGTGTTTCAACTACACTACATGCAACATAGGAATGGGTCGAGCCGACATCAATCAGAGCAACATAAGGTTTACCAAATACAAGGAACGCACCGGTTATGACGTCCGGCGCGTCTCCATCCTCCCTCAGATAAACCGCATAAACCAAACCTGGCTGTCTTGCCTCTGTATTCCCAACACCTCTGCCCGGTGTTCCTCGTCCCCTTCCGGTACCATTACCTCTACCATTTGGACCACGACCTCACTGAGGCTGCTGTCCACCTCTACCAGCCTGATTAACACCCTGTCCTATTAGGCTGCTCCCATCTATCTTAATGGGACAGTCCCTTAATCATGTGATCCTTAGATCCACACTTAAAACATCCTCCCGTCTTCTTCCAACATTCTCCTAGATGCATCTTCCCATATTGATTACATGTACGATACTGCCCTCCTGAACCAGCTTGTTGACCTCGCGGCCCATCAGCTCTAGGCCTCTTCTGCACATTCCCAGACGGTCCGGATGATCCAAAACCTCTCTTTGGTCTATTCCGATCAGAGTTCTGCCTTACAGAGTCCTTAATTCCCTCGGCTACCTTAGCCTTCTCTACCAATACCACGAACTCCCTCTCTTGCTGTGGAGCTATCAATAACCTTAGATCATCCCTCAGTCCGTCCTCAAACCGGACATATCGCTCATGTTCAGTAGCCACTATCCCTCTAGCATAACGACTCAGCCTTAAGAATTCAGCCTCATACGCTGCTACGGACTTATTTCCTTGAACCAGCCTCAGAAATGCCTTCCTCTGCGCATCAATGTAGTGAGTACCAACATACTTCTTCTAATATGCCACTTTAACATATTCCCAAGTAAGTTCCTCAGCCGTAGCACTATCCCGAACCGTGAGACACCATTGATACGACTCATTGCGGAGAAGCGACACCAACCCTTTTAATTTTTCCTTAGCAGTCAGATCGAGCTCATCCATGATCCGCTCAGTCGCTTCCAACCAATACTCAGCCGTACTGGGTGCCACACCGGATACACCACGGAACACCTCAGCTCCATTGGCTCGGAGTCGCTCGGGTACAGATTTTTGAGCTCCCATATTTCCTCCAGCACCAGCCACCATTTCAAGAACTCGTAGCACGACTGCGATCAAACATCATCTCCCGTCGATCTTCTTTGCATTCGGCACAACAATTCTTCTTTGGTGGTGGTGGTACTTCATTCTCAGATCCTTGACCCGACCTAACGGGTTTCGACACGGTCATTCTACCTCATCCGCGTCCTCGTACGTTACGACCACGTCCCCTAGAGCTCATGTCTACATTCACATTTTAATCAGATTAAGAAATTTTATGCATTAGTCCTTGTTCCGCTGAGTGTTCACGAAGAAATTTTATGAAAGGAGCTTAATAGCAGTTCTTTCAATCAATCAAAGTTTTCGTTCAATTTTTCTATCCTAATTCAGAGGAGCACATTCATTCAAACATTCATTCAGTAGCATCTATCACACACATCCACTATTTCAATATTTTTGTCTATTCCTACCCTAGGGGTATTTTTGTCATTTGTCCTCAGGGGTATTTTGGTAATAAATCAGGGTCAATTTATAAATCTTAATAAATCAAGCCACTTTGAAATTTTCAAACCTCAAGGGTACTTTTGTAAATTTTCTCAAATTAGGGGTATGGCAGAGATTTTAAAAATTCGGGGGTCATTTTGGTAATTTTGTAAATCAGGGGTAATTTCGTAAATTTTCCAAATCAAGGTGTCTTGGTATTTCGCAAAGATAAGGTTTTTGGACATTTTTGTAAAATCAGAAAATTTTATTAAAATCTGGGGTAGTATGGAAATTTTGAAATCCAAGGGCATTTTAGTAATTTTTCCACTAGGGGTATTTAGGTAATTTTGCAAATCGGGAATATTTTTGAAAAATTTTCAAACGAGGTTTGCTACAATTTAAATGGGTAATTTGGTGATTTTAAAACTAGGGTTTTCATGAAAATACGGCTAGTCCCTTTCGGGTTTTAATTATTGGGTTTAGCCCGTGAATGAGTCCTCTTGGTTAGGGTGAACCGAAGCTACGCACCAGGTAGGATTCCAGCGAAGAGGAGGTGAGTCACTAGGACTGCTTAAGTACCAGGCTCTTCCGGATCCAATCCTAGACATGCGCACAAAGGTTGCCACACCCTAACTCGGTGACTTAGCCACAGGTTTGTTTACTTAGGCACTTAAGTCTTATGTAATTGTTGGGGTAAACTAGTCCTAAGGTTCAAGTACTTAGTATACTAATCTACGTTCCATTTCTACCCTTCTACAAGTCATACTATAAATCACACAGTAGTTAGAAGTACTTACTTGGTGGACTTCGGGTCGGAGACTTGGGTGCCATGCCAGAAAACCTGCTCAATTTCACAAGACTTTTACAAAAATTCATTTGCGCCTAAATTTTAAAACATTGTTGGCTTTAAACCCAAGGCCGAGAGTTTAAAACTGGGCTATGATACCAAGCTGAAACACCCCAAACCCGGCCCACGAGCCCTGACCGGATTTGGTATGTTCCTCGAAAAAACATTTGAAAGTCTGTTTGTTACTTAGGAGAAATTCGTGTGGTTTTTAGAGAATTTATTTTTTTTAAAACTTCTTTGGGTTGGGCTCGAGTTGGAAATAGAATTCTCTTTTTTTTTAAACTTCTTTGGGTTAGGCTCGAGTTGGAAATAAGTTGTTTTTTTTAAAAAAAAAATTCCAAGTTTTTATAAGACTATAAATCAGAGAAAATATCGAGTTCGTTTAAAGTTTAATATAAATTGAAAACCATTTGTTTAGGGTGTCCAAATCACTTAGAGTCATTTTTAAAATAAAATTTACTTAATCCTTAATTTGATAAAAATTCCTAACGTCATAAAATCAATTAAAAATATGCATATGACAATTCATACTATGGCCTTATTACATCGAAAACGAAACCCTAAAATAAATCCAACAAACTTAAAATAAAACAAGTCCAAAAATAAAGTAGAATCCGAACTGAGCATGGCCACCACTAAGCTCCTGCCAACTCGGTCCATCACTGATCGTCACCTGAAAAATATTCCCACAACGGGGTGAGTCATACAGACTCAATGTGTAACCAACACTAGATCCAAATAGATTCAAGCATATCTGATTATATATATATTCATATAGTATTTAAATAAAATGATGCAAACCCGAACCCAAACCTAGGTACCATCCGCTACACATCACCCGTACCAACCTGCACACCGTGGGGACTACTAAGTCAACCCTCCATCCGCTACACATCATCAAGCCGGCGATCATTGCGATCGGCGTGCTCATCGCCTTATATAAAATTCATGGCATAGCCACCAGGATAAAATAATTGTGACATGAGTCACCACATTCAGATAATGTGACCGAAGTCACCATATTCAGATATCGTGGTATAAAACCACCACATTCACTTCCCCTTTCATATAACCCATATGCCCCATGTCATACAAATATGCATATGTCAGATTCCTATTTCATATTCTTACAGTTTCACATAAGTGCCATGACAAATCTCATTATAATCCTAGTAGGAGTAGGAAAACGTACCTGAGTACTTTGTACCATTGCATGGTACCTTAGCCATATTTTTCACATTCTTATTAACATATTTAAGAAAACATAGCCATAAATCTATCGAGAAATAGTGTGAGGTACACACCTGATTTTCTTAACGCTTCACTAAATCTCGAATATCCTGATCCAATGTCCTAGATCTTAAAATCCTACATTCGGCCAACCCTAAATATGTTAGCCAAACCCAATCGGCTTATACCCTCAAATCCCGAAGGATTATTACAACCAAAACCTTACCTTGCTGCCGATTTGGTACTGCACAAATCTCGGAAACTTCATGATGACTCCTTTTGTAATCGGCTAGCCACCAAATCCTTCAACTAGTTAGTTTCGGCTTTTGAATAAAATAAGGAATAGATCTAGTCACTAATTATAACCTTGGCCGAATGTACATGTACACTTACCTTGCGTTTTAAAATCCCGAAAGTGGTCTCTGGCTATGAAGTTGTCGAAATCCCTATAGACATGTATTAGATCCAATTTTCACTCATTTTAATGAACTTAATGAATGGCCTTTGGCTGAAGATCTTGCGTTTCTTACCTAAGATCTTAGAAATCTCAAATGATCCCCTTTGAAATCAGCTACAGGAGAAATCCTGAATCTTTCCTTCAAGATTTCGGCCAAGAATATTAATGTAATTAGAGCCTTGTTTTCGATAGTCAGAGAAAGAAAAGAATAAATCGACATCAAATAGATTTCTTACCAAAGAAGAAAGACCAACCACAAATGATCAACCACCTTCACAAAATCGACAAGGAGATCTGCAGTGGAATCGATTCAGAGAGTGCCAAAGAAGTGAACTTTTGGCTTTCAACAATCGGCTAGAACTACTCTGAGTATTCGGCTTTTAAGAGAACTTTCAGAAGAAAAGAAAAGATCAATTTCGGCAATGGAAAGGGATAAAGTTTTGGCTTTGGATGTTGTGAAGAAACCGGCTATGACTGCTTGTGTTTTCGGCTTTTGACAAAATAAAAGAGAAAGAGAAGAGTGGCTAGAAAATTGGGCAGAGGCTTCAAGAGAGAAAAGAATTATGGCCTTACTCCCTTCCTTAGCCGAAAATATCACCCTTAGACTCCCCTAATCAGCCAACTCTCTTCCCCTCATCTAATTCCTCATTTTTCTCCTTTTTCCTCTCTTCCTACTCATTCAAAAATAATTCAAATAAAAACAATAATTATCTCCTAGCTTTGCCGAATTTTAAAAGGATTACAACCTCATCTTAAACTCCTCCCTTAGACTCCCCATGCCGTCCATCTCTTCCCCTTATTGCCGCAAAAATAAAAGCTTTATTTAGCTCCCCATGCGACTCGATCCTAGGCCCTTCCTCATAGCCCATGGCGTCATTTCCAGAGGCCCTAAGTGGCGCCTCCAAGCCATTTAACCAAGCCTGTTTGTGTGTCATAATCTCCCTTATATTTTCTCTTAAGACCCCTCTGCTTCAGTTCCCTCTTTTAAACTTTAAATCGAATAACTCGTAAGGCATTCACTACACTCTAGGGTTCATAAAACACATTATAACACACATAGACATGCTATTTCATATTAAGCAAAATGCACAAGCCCAATTTCAGGATATTACAGCTAATCGATACGCAACAGGTCTTATTCTTTCAGTAATCTCATACGGCCCGATAAATCGCGGATTTAACTTTCCTTTACGAGCAAACCAAAAAACTTTTTTCTAGGGTGACACTTTTCAGAACACTCTATCGCTGATTTGGAATTCAATATCTTTACACTTAAGATTCACATATGATTTCTTTCGATCTGAAGCTACTTTCAAACTATCTCAGATCATTTTTACTTTTTTTTCAGTCTCACGAATTAAATCAACCTCGTGTATCTTTTCCTCACTGAGCTCAGTCTAATATAATGGAGTTAGGCATTTACGACCATACAAAGCTTCATACAGTGCCATCTTTCAACTTAATTGAAAACTCTTGTTGTACACAAATTAATACAATGGTAAATATTTCTCCAAGTTGCCTTCAAACTCTAATACACAACATTGAAGCATATCCTCGAGAATTTGTATTACTCGTCGAACTGACCATCGGTATGAGGATAAAATGCAACGCTAAAATGCAACTGCATACCTAGAGCTTCTTATAACTTTCTCCAGAATCATGACGTAAACTGCAGATCTCTATCTGAGATGATGGAAGCTGGTACCCCGTGTAATCAAACAATCTCAGAAATGTATAACTCAGCTAATTTCTGAAGGGAGTAATCTTTACATGTTAGAATAAAATGCATTGACTTCGTCAAATGATCAACGACAACCCTAATGGCATCTTTCTTTCTCGGATAACAAGGTCCATAGTAACTTGATCCCATTTCCACTCTAGTATCATTACTGGCTGTAATAAACCAGAAGGTACCTAATGTTCAGCTTTAACTTGCTGACATACTAAACATCTCAGGACAAAGTTTGAAATTTCTCGCTTCATACCCGGTTACTAGTACATCTTTTTCAAATCGTTGTACATTTCAGTACTACCAGGGTAAATGGACAAACTACCACAATGAGCTTCATACAAAATCTTCTGAATTAACTCTGAATCCTTCGGTACACAATCTCTACCTTCAACAAGTAAACAGTCATCGAACCCAATTTGAAAATCTGAATCAAGAGTCGACTCGCAAAATTTTCGTTTAGCTACGAGCGTATCATCGTATTTTTTAGCCTCACAAATATGTTGTAAGAACAATGATTTAGCTTTTAACTCAACTAAAATCAAACCATCAATAGACAATGACAACCGAGTATTCAACGCTGGTAAAGCAAACAAAGATTTTGCACTCAGAGCATCAACCACTACATTTGCTTTTCCCAGATGATAATCAATAATTAAATCATAGTCTTTCAACAACTTGAGTCATCGGTGCTGACTCAAGTCCAAATATTTTTGCGATATTAAATACTTCAAACTCTTATGATCAGTAAAAATGTGACATTTTTCACTGAACAAATAGTGTCGCCAAATTTTCAACGCAAACACAATAGTTGCCAACTCTAAGTCATGTGTCGAGTAATTCTTTTCATGCGGCTTTGATTGTCAGGAAGCATAAGCTATTACTTTGTCTTCATGCATCAAAACACAGCCTAATCCATTTAAAGATGCATCACTAAAAATCACAAATTCTTTACCTGATTCAGGCTGAATTAGAATGAGTGCCTCAGTCAACAGTGCTTTCAACTGATCAAAAATTTGCTGACACCTCTCAGACCAATCATATTTCGCATCTTTCTATAATAATCGTGTCATCGGGGTAGCTATCATGGAGAATCCTTAGACGAATCTTCTGTAATATCTCGCTAGTCCTAGAAAACTTATAATCTCAGATATATTTCTTGGAGGCTTTCAATCAACAATAGCTGAAATTTTACTTGGGTCTACTCTTATGCCATCTACCAACATAACATGTCCTAGAAAACAAATTTCTTGTAGCCAAAACTCACACTTGCTAAACTTAGCGAATAATTGTTTTTCGCGTAAAGTTTGCAAAACAATTTGCAGATGTTCAGCATGCTAGGATTCATTTAGTGAATAAACCAAAATATCTTCGATGAAAACCACAACAAATCAATCTAGTTACAGTCTGAATATTTTGTTCATTAGGTTCATAAACATTGCAAGCGCATTAGTTAAACCAAACGGCATCACTAAAAATTCATAATGTCCGTACCTAGTTCTGAATATAATTTTCAGCATATTTGAATCTTTAACCTGCAACTGATAGTAGCCAAAATGAAGATCAATCTTCGAAAATACTGTTGCACCTTTCAATTGATCAAACAGATCATCAATATGCTGCAATGGATATTTGTTCTTTATTGTCACTTTGTTGAGTTGTCGGTAATCGATACATAACCGCATAGATCCATCTTTCTTCCTAACGAATAAAACAGAAGCACCCCAAGGAGAAAAGCTGTAACATCCCTAACCCGTATCCGTCGCCAGAACAATGTTTCGGAGTGTTACTGGAACATTCAGAACATTTATCAATTAATTCAGGCAAGTTATTATTCATTCACCTACGTCATTCATAATGTCCCTTAAATGGACCCTCGAGGCCCAATACGAGCATTAGAATCAAGTTGGGACTATATCGGGAACTCAGGGAATTTTTCGCGAAATTCCAAAATTTTCCAAGGTGCAGGGCTCACATGCCTGTGTGGTCCAAGGAACATGCCCGTGTGACCCTGGACATGCCCGTGCTATAGGCCGTGTTCAAAACTAGGTAGCCCTCTGACTTGCACCACACGGCCATGCCACACGACTGTGTGCTAGACCGTGTGGTTATTTAATTCAATTCAAATTTGGTGCAGGTTTTACACAGCCAAGACACACGCCCGTGTCTCTGCTCGTGTGCTCAATTCTGAGCAATCTATTTTCTCAAATTTAAGGTACAAAGGACACACGGCCAGGTCACACGCCCATAGGGTCGGCTGTGTGTCACACACGGTCTAGACACACGCCCGTGTGGACAAAATAAAGCCATTTCCTAGCCTCATTTGTCACCCAAATTTACCATTTTCCTACACCAAAACATACCAAGTACAATCCAACCCTTCTAAGCATTTAAATAAGCAAATTTCATCATTCAACATGGCCTATCATTGCATGCATACATGTTTACTATCCTACCCTGGTCCAATTCATGTGTTAAACATGATTTGATCAACTACTTAACATATACATATGGTTACCATAGCATAACATTACAAGTATATCAAAGCAACCATTACTAGCCATTCCAATGGCTAGATTACAAGCATCATTTACATTTACATGCCAATATGGCTAATACAACCTATACATGCCATTACAACCATAATTGATTTACCATATTGTACCATCATGGGCTGATTGATAGTATGAGTGATCTCCGCCAAGCTTCCAATCCAATAAGCTTCTGATTTACTCTAAAATAGGGGAAAATAAAACGGGGTAAGCATTACATGCTTAGTAAGTTCGTATAACATGGTACTTAGCTTACCGTTCATCCTATTTTGAGGTAACTATGTAAGTAATATTCACTTAATTTGACCTCAAGCCCTACACACATCATCACTACCCTTATTAGTCATATAATCCATGATAACATCAAGACATATATAAGCTCAATCAACAATCAAGTTTCCAAGCATATATGCTTTCCACAACATGTATTCATTAAGCATGTATATATCATCTCTTATTATTACAAGTATTGTTTCATAGTAGTTCGTTTCGAGTTCAGATAGTTTCATGTCATGACTTTACTCATTTTATTCAAGTATTAAGGTCACCAAGTAGTAGTACACTTAAGATGTACAAATATATAATCAAGGATGAACACTCTCATCAAATAATTTCCATTTAAAATTATCATCTCTCCATATTTTCATACATCACTAGTCATAAATCACCATTTCCTTGTATTTCATGTAATATCCTTTTTCATGTCATATTTCATATCATATATATATATATCATTCCATGTCAATTTGTCTTAAACTCATATTTGCACTTATCAGAGCTCTACCCGTTGAATTTGTTCGAAATATCGATGGATACACAAGTAGTACACTCGAGGTGAATGAATCAGAATCCGTCAATTCGTGTCCAATGGTACCCATATGGTACAATTTCAGAGAGTACACTCTCGAGCCACATATATGTAAACAACAAGATTACCAGTCTAGGCTAAATCCTTCTTACGCCATATAATCTAAAGAGCTTGATTTGGATTACCCGTCCGGGCTAAATCCTATCAAAATTGAGGTCGGAGGATTACTCATTCGAGCTAAATCCTATCCGCAACAAATGCAGGACCTCTTTCGTTTCGAGAAATCACATATCCATCGATTTTCCATTTATTCAACTGGGATTTAAAAACTTTTCAAGCATTATCAGGCATTTGATTATTTCATACCTCCGTAGCATTTATGTAATTCGAGTGAAACACATTCCACATTCATGTCAAGCATACAAGTAACATTTTATTCATTTACCATTTTATCAGGCATTTTAATTTATCGGGCTATATCGAATAGGTGATCATTTCACATATTTATGACCTTAATAAAATTCACAAACACAACATTTAAATCAAGCATAAAAACATATACAATTTAGTTACACGAACTTACCTCGACAAATGTTCGTGTACATAAATCCACTAATCCGTCATTTTCCTCGTTCTAACTCCAAATTTGGTCTATCCGGATTTATAAAAGTAAATTTAATGTCAATTTATCACATTTTACACTTATTTGGACTCAATTTTTATCCTAAGCAAAATTACCATTTGTCCCCTAACTTTTCCATAAATTTCCATTTTGTCCTTCGGCTCGGAAAATGAAATTCATGAAATCCAACCCTCTACCCAAGCCTAGCCGAAATATACATACAAATTTTACAGCACATACATTTCACAAATTTCAGCTTTTTCCATGACTTTTAACCAATTTTCATTTTAGTCCCCAAATCAAGTTTTCATGAAAAGTCACTTTGTAAAAGTTGTTTATCTATCATCAATCTTTCAATTTCTACCATCAATTTCAAATTTCCAGCACATACATCCTTGACTGAATTTTTATACTTTGATAACTTTTCAAATTAATCCCCTAAATAGATAGTTTAGGCAATCCCGATTCCAAAAATATCAAAATTACTAAAAACGAGCCAAGGAAACTTACCCAATTTGGCCAAGAAAGTTTTTTCTCTCTCTCCTAGGGCTTCCATGTTTATTTTTGGGAAGAAGATGGGAAAATATCATTTTTTATTTTCTTTTCATCTTTTTAATTAATTAATATTTTCACTTTCCAATTTAGTCCTTAGCCTTTTTCTCAATTTCCATGGATGAATTATCCAAAAATATCTAATTATTAATGGTCTAATTACCATATAACGACCTCTAGTTTTGAATTCCATAGCTATTTGAACCTTATAGCTACTAGAATTCAACTTTTGCATTTTATGCGATTTAGTCCTTCTCGTAATTAAGCACTAAATTGATAAAATTTTTGTATCAAAATATTCACATGACTTTTCTAACATAATACGGTCCATATAATAAAATAAAATAAATTATATTTTCAGCTCAGATTTGTGGTCCCGTAACCACTGTTCTAATTTCATCAAAATTTGGGCTATTACAAAAGCTCGATCGAGCAAAACCTCTATCTGTCAACTCCTGCAACTGTGTTTTCAACTTTGTCAATTCTATAGGTGCCATTCTATATGGTGCTATAGATATCGAGGATGCTCCCGACATCAACTCAATGCTAAACTCAACCTCCCGAGTTGGAGGTAGCCTAGGTAACTCTTTTGGTAACACATCCAAAAATTCACACACCACTGGAACCAATACTAGTTTTATTTTTGAGATTCTAGAGTCAACTACACAAGAAAGATATGCTTCACAACCCTTTTTAACATTTTCCTATGCTGTCATAATGAAGATTATATAAGGTGTGTCATCCAGTCTGCCTAATTCAATTCGGACTCGTTTACCATCCGGACATTTAAGCACAATAAATTTTCTTCTACAGTTCACAATAGCATCATGCTGTGTTAACTAGTCCATTCCCAGAATTACATCGAATTCATCAAAAGGTAACAACATCAAACTAGCGAGAAAGTCGTAACACCTAATTTTCAATAGGCAATACCTACATAACTGATAAACTAGAACACACCGACCTAAAGGATTTGTGACCTTAACAGTATATTCAGTAAATTCAACAGGTATTTTCTTCTTGTCTACTAATGTAGTGCATTTATAAGAATGAGTTGATCCAGGATCAATCAATGCATATACATTAATATCAAAGAGAGAAAAAGTGCCCGCAATAACATTTGGGGCAGTAGCTTCTTCTCGAGCCCAAATTGCATACACTCTAGCCGTGTTCTCGCTTCTGACTGTTCCTTCATCTCGTTATTCTTTCCTTGATCGGGGGTAGTATTTCTAGCATTTCCAGATCTTCTACCCCTATGAGAGGTGGCTTCAAGCTTATTTGATTGATTCCCAAAATCACGTTGCTTCTTAGGATAGTTTCGAAGAAAGTGATTGGTAGCTCCACAATGAAAACAAGCTCTTAACTTCGACCGGCACTCACCAAAATGCATTTTATTACGGTCATCACACGTCGGAATGGTTCTCTCCACATTTCTTACACTTCCAACACTTACCATTAGAGCATTGACTGACTAGATATTGTTTTGTCCTAATTTCTCTCGGTTAACAAACTCTAAAGGAGCAGTTGACTGACTTGTGTCATTTCTAACTTTCTTTGAGGAAGACGATTGAGCTGGCTTGAATGACCCTCTCTTTTTATAGTCTTTGTATCTTGATTCTGATTGTCATTTACTTTTACAAATCTCTTCAACCTTTTGTGCTCGCTCAGACAATTCTACAAATTCCTGTAACTTTAGTGCTACTACAACCAACTAGATTTCATCATTCAACCTATCTTCAAATCTGATACACATTTCCTCTTTGATCAATATAATGTTACAAGCATACTTGCTTAATTGCACAAATTCTTGTTCATACTAAGCTACGGTCCGGTTTCTTTGCTTTAATTCGAGAAATTCTTTCTTTTTCGATCGATAAACAATCGGCTAACATACTTTTTCTTGAATTCTCTATGGAAGAAGTCCCAATTAATTCTATCATCTCATACCATCGTGCTCAAGGTATACCACCACAAATATGCCTCGTCTTTCAACAAAGACACCGTGCATCTCAAGCAATCATCACGGTACACAATAATTTTACAAAAAAATCTTTTTGTATTTAATAGCCAATACTCAGCTTTTGATGAATCATCATCAACCATACCTTTGAACTCTTCCGCTCCATATTTCCAAACCTTATCTACGGGTATCCGAGTAGCCAACACTAGTACAAGGGTGGTAATATTTAGGGGTGCCGAAGGAGGCACAATAGGGCGTGGAGGAGGTAGAGTAGCCATATTTTCTTGTTTGAACACATTGAACCATTGGTACATCATTCCCATAAACATATGTTTCATTTCATCACCAACCAATTGAGCAATACTAGCACTGTTACTTGCTTTTAGATTCGAAGCTTGAAAATTACTTTCAGCTTTATTAACTATAGCTCCATTAGATCCTGCCGACATCTTGAATCAACAGATCAACGCATCACACTATCACAGGGTATATGTGGCATGTATATACTAATTCTTTTTTTCCACTACGTTAGACCTAGAATCGACTAAACCGTAGCTCTAATACAAATAAATGTAACAGCCCTAACTCGTATCCCTCATCGAAACAAGGTTACAGAACATTACTGGAGTTTACAAACAAATAAATAATATTTCAAATATTTCAAATCTTATCAATAATCATATTAAAACAAATCCAAATCATACATGTTGTCCCTTATACGAACCCTTTAGGCCCTAAAAACAAGTTAGGAGCAAGTCGGGACTAAGTCAGAAACTCAAATAATTTTTTTTAGAAAATAAAAAAATTCAACATTGTAGGGGTCACACAGCTGTGTAGCCATTTGAACTAGAGACTCACGGCCGTGTCTCAGCTCTTGTCCATGCCCGTGTAACTAACTGACTTGGGTCACACAGCCAAGCCACATGCCCATGTGCCAGGATGTGTGCCCTTCGAAATAACCTCACACGCCCGTGTGTCAGGCCGTGTGCTAGGTCGTGTAACAGTCTAACCTGTAACCCTTTGAAAGCTATAAGGGACACAGGGCCATGTTGCCTGACACACGGCTAAGACACATTCCCGTATCTCTACCCATGTGGACTAAAATAGGTTATTTTACAAGTCATTTTTCTCACCAATTTTTCCATGTACCTACACCTAAAATTTCACATATATACAAGCTATAACAAGGCACCAAAATCATGTAAAATCAAGCTATATGCATATGGTATATTAACATACAACGAACATGCCTATAGGCACCTCAAATGTCAACATATAAACATGAAACCATGTACTCAATTTAGCCAAATAATATTCACTATCCTTTAAACTAAACCATTAAAATTTACCTAACAACCAAAAACCAAAAAGATACTATTTGTATCATTCCACTACTATCACCAATAGACTTATATGCCATTGAAAGCAAAACACAAAATCCATAATTAGAACATATCACATAACCAATAGACTTATATGCCATTGAAAACAAAGATACCAAATCCACAATAAGAACATATCACATAACCTATATAACATGCTTTTTCAAACTAGTCTTTCATTTTTATTTATTCAAACACTTTACCAAATACAAATACTAGCATAACAACGTAAATTCATCAACAATAAACCATTCATAAGTGATTGCATTCATACTAATTTGTCAAGTCAAAAGATACATATATACAACATAGAAATCAAAGTATCCAAACATACAACTTAGTAATTCACTTTTATACCAAAATAACTAAACACAAATACATATATACTTATAGCCACATGTACATGCCACAATCCAGAAAAAGTTCAAAAGCTACTAACGATAATGGATAGTGTGAGCTGAAGTTTTGATCCGTCCCAAGTCAGCAAAAGTAATCTACAAAATAACACATAAACTCGTATAACCTTATAAAACTTAGTAAGTACATAGCAATTTATTTAACTTAACAGTAAATGAAAGAACTTCTATTTTACTTAATAAATGTTACCGAAACGTAATCACAGCACGAAAGTGCTATCAAGCGTGTCGAAGTACAACAAGGGCATGTAAGTGCGATCACGTTATAATAATATATATAATAATTAACTACTTGATCATAAAATACAAATACATAAGATAATCAAATGATATAATTTAATTACTATGAACTTACCTTGACAACTATCACGTAGGAGTATGATTGGTTAATCCACGATTTTCGCCTTTCCTCGATTTAGATCCGGATGAGATTTATCTTGATCTAAATAAATAAATTCAACCAATTTAATAACTATTCTATTCAATTCAATCCAAATTCACATGTTTGCAAAATTACTCTTTTGACCTTAAACTTTTGATTTCTTTTCAATATAGTCTCTAGCTGATAAAAATGAAAATTCATGAAATTCTGTAACAGCCCAATTTTGGGCCTAGTCAGAACAGTGGTTTCGGGACCACAAATCCGACACAACAAAGTTTATTTTTATGATATTTTTATGGTCTATAGTTTTATGGAATGATTTTGTGAAAATTTCATTCGAAAATTTTGACGTTTGGGCACTCAATTTAGTCAAAGGACTAAATTGTAAAAAGTGCAAAAGTTGAGTTCTACATGTTAGAGGTGCCTAATTGCTATGGGATTTTAAATTATAGGTCCTTATATGATATTAGACCATTTTTTAAGATAGTGGACAAAAATGGACATGGTGAGATAAAATTTTAAAGTTTGGCAAAAAGGGCATTTTGGTCATTTGGTTAATAAAAGGATAAAAAGGGAAAATAAAGCCAAAATTTGCTCATCTTTCTTCTACCTTGGTCGAATTTCATAACAACACCATAGCTAGGGTTTTTTCATCTTTCAAGCTTGATTGTAAGTACATCCTAGCCCCGTTTTTAATGCTCTTTATGTTTTTGAAGTTATTATCATCGGATCTATCTATTTCTACCATTAATTTAAGGAAAGAATCAAGGTCTAGGGTTTGACCCATGTTGGATATTTGTGTATTGATGTCTAATGGTAGATTATGCATGTTTGATGTGTGATAAACAACTTTTACTAGGTGGTTTTTTATGAAAATGTCAAAAGGACCTAATTGTAAAAAGATTATAAAATGTGTGTAAAAGTGTGATTAAGTGAAAAATGTGCACTACTATAAGTATAAAAGAGGATCATCTAGGCTTGGGAATCAAAGAAATTGAATAGATTTCATTTTTCGAGCCTAGGGGCAAAAATATAAATATGTCAAAGTTTAGGGGCAAAAATAAAATTTTTCCATAAAATGATTTTTTGACTGAATTGAATAATGTGAATAATAAATAAGTTAAATTTTCTATTATAGATCAAGAAAGATGAGGTTCAAACCTTGATCGAGGGAAAAATAAGGTTATTGACGATTAGGTCTATTTCTGCTATTTTTGTACCGAGGTAAGTTCGTATGTAAATAGTGCATTATTATTTATGCTTTAGTTGTGTTATTATTGTATGAATCGTGATTTACTCTTTGAATGAATTCGACAAAGTTCGACAAGAGAGAAAAATCCGATTGAACCTTAGGAATAGTTAGGATACAAATGTCAAAGCATTACGGTTAGTTGAGATTACGTGTAAGACTATATCTGAGATATGGCATTGATATGAGATTTCGTGTAAGACCATAGCTGGGCTATTTGCATCGATATGAAATCCCATGTAAGACCATATTTGGGATATGGCATTGGTATAGTACTATGTGTGTGAAATTTTTCGAGTATCCTTTACTATTCCAAGTGGTTCAACGGGAAACTTAATGGCAAAGTTTAAGTTGTGAAAGACTATGGTATGATGTGAAAGATTATGGTAAGTTGTAAGTTGGTACAGGTATGTACATAAAACTCATGCTCAATTAGCTCGATATGTGAAGAAACCTCAGATTGGTTCGATTGAGTAAGTTATGATGTTAAGATTTTAATAACATCTATGCTAAGCTTGATTATGAATTCACAATGACATTTATGTTAGTTTACTTTATGTTAAATATATGTTAAAGTGTGTCTGATGCTTATTATTTGCATAGGAACTTACTAAGCATTAAAGCTTACTCTCTTTCTTTTTCTCTTGTCTTATAGTGTCACCAAGCCAGCCCGGGGATCAAAGACAGCCGAAGATTCATTAACACTATCAAATTATCATTTTGGGTGCTTATGATTTCAATATTTTGAGTTATGACATGTATAAGGACTTGGTCTTTTTGCTAGGTGTCATAATTGATTTGGCCATAAGTAAATTCATTTTGTAAATGGCCATTTGATATTGGCTAACATTGGTTAAGTTTATATATACATATGATGATGTTTTCATGAATGTGGGAAATTGCATAGTTTGAGATGCTAAGTATGTGATGTTTGTATGTGATAAATGGTAGCATGTAATTGATATGTGGATGCGTTGTGTATGGCTGATTGGGTTGAAAGTATATGCTTGGATTGGTGCTATGTTTTTGTTGTGTAGGTTGGTGCATGGAAGGATGGAAAAAAGGCTTGATAAATAGCCTTATATTTGTCCATACAGGTAGACACACGGGAGTGTGTGTAGGCCGTGTGCAACACACGGTCTGCCCCATGGGCATGTGTTTCGGCTGTGTGTCCCCTGCACCTTAATTGTTGCAAAATAGAATGCTCAGTAATGAGCACACGGGTAGAGACACGGGCGTGTGTCTCAGCCGTGTGGACGGCACGGCCTCGAACACGGGCGTGTGCCCTGGCCATGTGAAGTCTGCACCTATTTTATGAAAAATGTATAAAATTTAATCTTCAGCTACCTTAGAAGAATTAAATATGCACAGATTAAGTATTGTATCCATTAATTACAATTCCAATGTGTAACAACCCAAACCCGGTCTTTGCGTTAAGACCAGATTTGGTATGCCACACAAATCGAACATACATCTAGTCATCTAATGATTTAAAGAAAGCATATCTTCAAAACTATTTTGGAGATGGAGTTTATCAAAAACCGAGGTTAACTTGAAATCCATGATTTTAAAACATAAGAGTTTATAATTTGATTTTCAGAGAAATAATTGGTTAAAAATTTTAAAGAAGTAAAAATTCAAAAGGGATTGAAACATATTCATAGAAGAGTTTTCACAGAAATTTTTACTAGTTTGTGATATTTAAGAAAACCTTTTTTTTTTATACGTAAGTTTAAGAAAACATTTATAAAAATTAAAATAGTCCCATTTAAGTATCTAAAACATATTAAAATCCATCCACGAAATAAAAATCCATGAAAACAATACCAGAGGCCTTATTACATCACCATTTAAATAGTAATTAAATAAAAATACTAAAGAGTAATTTAAAGTTCATAAAAACCATCATTTGAAGTATGGCCCCGCTGTCATCCTCACCAAAGCCTCCATCAATTATCATTACACGAGAAGGGTAAGAAAATGGGGTGAGTTACTTAGAACTCGATGTGTAACCCACTTACCAAGTCCATCACCAAATTATCAAAGCATTTTATTGGGCTTGAGCCCATTTACAAATTTAACAATATAGTAATTAAAAATGCATGTGAAATGCAATTCCCAACCAAGCCTAAATTTCCATCCGCTACACACCACCCGTACCAACCAGCACACCTGTGGGGATCAAGTCAACCCACCCTGCCAACACACCAATCGCAGGCATAAAGCCATTTAAAATGTTTGTGGCTGAGCCACCCGAACTAGATTATGGCAGAGCCACCCGAACTAGATTGTGGCAGAACCACCAGAACTTCTCTTCAATTTTATCCCAACCCATGCAATCATGTATACATATACAAAGCATAAAAATTTTCATATGATAATTTCAACATAAGGCCCATACTACAAGTTGGCCCATTAAGCAATCTAGCAATTTGGCCTATTAAGCACATGAGGCCCAAAAATTACTTTTTATCAAATTAGCCCATCGAGGGCGATCCCGTAATTTCCACGACTTTAATATCGATTTCATGCATTTACACATAAAGTGTTAGTATACCGTATTTTTAATTTTACCAAATTTACGATTTTTATTCTAATGTTTACGGTATAATATCTAACCCATGAGATAAGTGTGAAATTACACACCTGATTACGGTGAGAACTAAACTTTCCCGCTCGTCAATACCTAAATATATGTCATGTTTGATTAGAACACTAATATTTAATATAAATCTATACTAAAGATAAGCGATCTAGATCTTTACCCTCAGAATTTCGAACAACAACTATTTGTGGTTTCTCCCCGATTGATGGTTCATAACCCGTTGAAGAACCACGACCAGTCAATGGCTCAGGAGTACGAACGACTTTAAATAATTGATTTTCACCATAAGAGGGTCCACAACCCGGTGGAAAATCTCGGATTGCCGAAACAGCCCTTCGCTTGAATCTAGAGGGAATAGTCAATCCACCCCTCTTCCGAACACTATTCACCACTCTTTTTGAACCTATCTTGTTTGCCTCCATTGATTAAAGAATATTAGTCCAACTAATATTTCGTAAATTAAGTCTAGATTTTAAGTGCGAAATCGGCTTACCACGAAATCCCACGTTCATGGATGAAAATCGAGTGATAACGTCCCTTAACACTTTGAACTGAATCCTAGCGATTCACGATGATTACGAATACTCCGAGTTTTAGCCTTCACTTTATCACTATTAAGATGAATAAGATTGTTTAAAAGAAAGAAATAAGGGATGTTATTTTCGGTCAAAAGACCCTCTAAACAATATGCATATTCGGCTAAAGACAAAGAAGAAAATAAAGAAATGAAAAGGGTTCTTACCACTTGATTTAAACAAAAGTTGAAAGAATGATTAACAAGAGAAAATATGTGAGGAGAAGGGTTCGGCTAAGAAGAAAATTTTGATGGAAATGATGCTAGCAACATTCGGCCATGGAGAAAAATAGAAGAGAGAAAATGTTCGGTTTTTTCAAGGATAAAAAAGAACAAAATGAGGGGTTTGGCACAAGAGAGCATTCGGCCAAAGAGTAGAAAAGAAAGAAAAGAACAATGGCCTTTGTGCTTTGATGATTTCGGCACTAGAGAGGAAGAACTTGAGAGGTTAGGCAAAGATTGAGACCAAATGGTCAAAAACAATGACCAAAAGAAGAAAACAAAAATGCTCACAATACACCAATTGCATTCGGCTAAGGAGAGAAAAATGAGAAGAAAAGTTTTATGAAAAAAAAACCTAAATGACCAAATGAAAGTGACCAAAACATGCTACCATCCTTACCTATGCTACCAAAACTATTCGGCCATCCCCCCTAGACCCCAAAATCGTCCATGTTCATAGTCAAAGTTTAGCCACCCAAAAGTTTTACAAAACATCACCCTTGTTTCAAGCCTTATGTTCCCCCCTACATGCCATATTCTCATGATTCTCTGCCTTAAGTTCATTCTTACCATATCTTTTTAGCCACCATACCATAAAATAAAAGTCTAACTTACCAAAAATTTGATGCTTGGCCGACACTTGCTAGGAAAGAGCAAAAATAAATGTCACAAATGCATTCCTAAGGATTCAAACCTCTTCCCTCATGCAACACTTATGGCGCCAACTCCACTTTACTACTAGCTCATCTTATGCTAGTTTTTGCCACTTAATTTCTTTAAACATCAAGATCACTTGTTCCACTTCAATAAAGTACTCATTACTAAAATTTATTCTAATTCCGAATAAATCCCAAGCCTTTTCAAGACTATATTAGACACACAATTTGAATCATTCACAAGCTAAGCACCAAAAACATGCAACATATCGTTTACTCAATTTTTAGGATGTTACACAATGCGTTTAAATAATTAATTCATTCGCTATCTAAACAATTATAATGCCAGATAACTTAACATGATTTTACTTAATCAAGCATTTTACCGAGGCCTTTAACAGCATAAACACAATTTTAATAATTTAAGAGGATGAGACGCAATCAACCTAACACGAATTAAATTCAAGCTAAATTGATTAAATTAATCATTCCAATAGCATAAATATTCATAAACATGTTTGTTAAAACAACAACGAAATTTAAAGAGACAGGGAACAAGAAACAAATTCGGTGTTTTTCCGTGGTTTCGTTGATTGCTCCGTTCTTCATTCTCCGTTGGCCTTGGCTATCAAGGTGGCTTATGAACACTCCACTTGCTGCTCCAAATGGCTGGAAAAACACCTCTTTTCCAATAGGGGAAATCGGCACAAGAACAAAGAAAATGGAAATGGAAAATGGAAATTGAGAGAAAGTGAGAGAGGAGGAGAGAAAGAAATGTGAGTGAGTAGTGAGGAGTGATATGAATGATCAGCAAGGGAGTGTATTTATAGCTAATCAAGGCTGTTAAAAATAGCAAATAGTTGCAGCAAAAGAGGCCTCCCTTGGCTGGCCACCTATGTGGCAAAGTTGATGGATTCAACTTTGCTAAAAATAGCCTGGGCAAATCTACAAAGCCACAATATTTGGAAGGGTTTGAATGCAACTTTGAAGAGTCTTCAAGGGCTTCTTTGCAACTTAATTAATCAGCTAATAAGCTGATTTGGGCCAGCAATGTGGACAGTTTGGGCTGCCTAACTCTTTGCTCTGGTTCGGTTCAACTGGTTTGGTTCAACTGATGCGATTCAACTGGGCTTTTTCATAATTAATTAAGATTAATTTATTTAGCCCAAATTAAATTGGGAATAAATTATAATTAATTATATTATGATTAAATATTCATAATAGGACCGTCTTGGGCTGGAAATAAATTTGCCTTGATACTTCAAATTGCTTCTCGGGTTTATTCTTCGAGCAGTGTCTGCCGAGCCAATTTTCGCCCTTTGTGCGAATCTGTCAAAAATAGTCAAAATAAATCAAAATTAACTATAAGATTAATTAAAATTCATCATGTTCATATTTTTAACACAATTTAATTATTTTATAATATTTAATTATTTTCCGACAAGAATTTAAACGAAACTGCATAAATTTGAGTTAAAAAGGGCATGAAAAAGTGTATAAATTTCCGTGTTTCCAGCTGAATATCAATTAGGTCCCTAACAAGCCATATTGTTCATTTATTTCACATTTCACCATGTATAGTTTTCTATTTTTCAATTAAACCCCTATCTGTCAATTTCATAAAAAAATCACTTAACAAAAGTTGTTTATCTATCAGCAACTAACCATTTTCTTTCATAAAACATCAAAACTCTTACACATTCATCAATGGAAAAACCCTAATAGTTTGACAGTTTCATAAATTAGTCCCCAGGCTAGCTAGATTAAGCTACAACAATCTCGAAAACATAAAAATCATTAAAAACGGGACAAAGTACATACCAATCTAACAAGGAATTTATTGCTGCAAGCTCAAGCTCAAAAATGGCTTCCACAAGCCCTAATTTTCAGTTTTTGATTGAAGAAATAAAGATGATAACTTGATTTATTTTATTTACTTATCATTTATTTACCATTTCCCTATATAACCTTTTAATTTATTACAAATTTCAAGAATACCAAGCCATCATACTTCACTATCAATATTTATAGTCTAATTACCACATAAGGACTTATATTTTAAGGTTTCATAGCTATTTAATACCTTTAGCCACTAGAACTCAACTTTTGTACTTTACGCGATTTAGTCCTTTTTATCAAATTGAACACGTAAACAGTAAAATTTCTTAGCAAAATTTTTATATGACGCTGCTATCATGCTATAATCGTTAAGATATTAATAAAATAAATATTTCCACGTCAGATTTGTGGTCCCGAAACCATTGTTTTGATTTCACTAAAAATGGTTGTTACAAAGATTGGTGAATTTGAGCTGTATTAACAAATATTGTGTGTCAATTTCTCCCATTGCCTTACTCTCATTTTATGAAATGTTTTTAAAATTAATTCCGACTTCTGTTGCAACATCAATTGGGATATCTAATTGGGACATTCAACAAACTGTGTGCCTTTTCACTGTCAAATACTGAAAACTATTTGATCATATTTTTTAACTTAAATTTGAAAACTAAAATAATAAATATTTTATTAAATTCAATCAAAAATTTTATGAGAAGTTAAAAATAAAGTTGGTTTTTAAAATTGAATTAGTGGTCAAATCGACCAAATCACTTGTTCACTTGTTTGATTAGTTCGATTAAAAAATAATTAAAAATTCATAAAAAAATAGAAAAGACCTAGTTCAATCATCAATTTAACCGGTTTTTTAGCCATATTCAATTGATCTATATCGATTCTAATCAACCGGTCTAACCTTTTATTTTGAATCGATACACTAACTTATTCGGTCTAGTTCCGAAAACTATGCCTTTATGAGTTTTTTGAGGTAACAGAAATGGTGAGTTGAAACCCTCAAAGAACATCAGATTCTGGGATTTGAAGCTTTTTTTTTTGTTTATTTCAAGCTCGTAATTCCCTTTTGTAATCATGTTTATGATCATTTTTTGGTCTTTTATTAGAATATTTGGGGCTGAAAATGAGGTTTTGCAATGTACTTCCATTATAACTTCAAAGCAAACACGACATTTGGAAGCTAAATTTTGTAAACCCAAACACCCATGCCATGGCATTTCAACCAAAAAAAAAAAACACCCGTGCCCATTACTCTTTACCCTTTTATTTCACTAAATCTGCCTTCTTTTTCTTTTTCCTTTTCTCCTTTAATATACTTATTTAAATTTGTTCGGTTTGATTTTATAATTGAAATTAAGATTTAATTGCATTTACCGACAGACCACAAGATTATTGGTTGAATTTTGATTTTTCTTTGCTCTTTCAAGACCATTATTTTTGTTATTATTATTGTTAAGTATGACTCATATTTCAGTCAAATTTGAGAAATAATCTCCTAGTTAAACTATGTTTATTTTTTCAATCAAACTCTAATTAGTCTAGATTATTTTTTTATTATTTAACCTATGAATTTAGCCTATAAATAGGCTCTTTTAGAACCTTAAAAAATACACCCATTAGAGATTAGAACTCATAATAATCTGAAAGAATTTTGTGTTTATGTTTTGATGGTTCTTTATTTTTTAAGTTTTCAAGGTTTAGTTTTTATCTCCATCTTTTGTACTCTTCATTCTTTTTCCATTATAGTAAAATTATCTTTGCCCGTGGTTTTTTATCCTCTTTGGAGGGGCTTTTTCACGTTAAATTTGTGTGTTCAATTTCTCAATTTCTTTCGCTATTTTTACTTGTTCGTTACTTAATCAGGTCAATCCTTAACAAGTGGGATCAGAGCTAGTTCAATTTTCATAGATCAGCCCGTTCAAAGATGGCAGCAATAAGGTTTGAAATTGAGAAGTTTTATGGTGTCACAAATTTCAAACTGTGGCAAGTTTAGATGATGGCAATTCTAGTTCAAACCAGACTGAAAAAGGTTATTACCGGGAAAAAGCTTGAGATTCTAAATCAAACAGAATAGGAAGAACTTGATGAAAAGGCTTTGTCTTCAATCTAGTTGTGCCTAATGAATACGGTATTGCAGAGGTATTGATAGAGAAGACCTCACCCAACTTGTGGAAAAGGTTAGAAACTCTTTATTCGACTAAGTCTCTAGCTAACCGTTTAGTGTTAGAACAACATCTATTTATGTTTTGCATGAACGAATGTGAGCTTCTTAGAGATCACATTAGTCAATTCATTACTCTTTTAAATGGTTTAAAGAACGTTGAGGTTCAGATTGACGATAAAGATTAGGCTATACTATTATTGTGCTCTTTACCCCCTTTATACAAGTCTTTCAAGGATACCATGATTTATGGAAAAGATAAACTCTCGTTCGAATATGTAAAGGGTCATTTGTTGAGTAGAGACAAAATCGATAATGAATTTGGTTCCAATAGCAAGACAAATAGGCAAGCTTTCGTTTTGATAGCATGAAAGAAGCGAGACAAAAGGTGTCACTATTGTTAGAAGTTAGGTCATGTCAAAGTAGATTGTTATAAACTACAAAATAAAAGGGCTGCTGAGAGTAACGAGGAAGATGTCCCTGGTGCTAATTTGGCTGATGAAAGCAATGATAATTTCTTGTTAGTGTCAACGAGCGATAACTCCAAGCTTACTTCCAAGTGGATCCTAGATTCGGGATGCTCTTTCCACATGTGTCCCAATACAGAATGGTTCTCTGCATACAATTCGGTTGAAGGTGGAGTTGTGCACATGGAAAATGATTCATCCAAAAAGGTAATTGGTATTAGTACTGTTAAAATTAGGATACACAATGGGACGATTAGGACACTTTCAGATGTCAGGTATGTACTTGATTTACGAAAGAATCTCATCTCCTTGAGTATTTTAGACTTGAAAGGATGTATAATCAACATCGATTCGAGCGACATTAAAGTATATCATGGAGCTCTCATTTTGTTAAAAGGTAAAAGAACCGACAATCTTTACATTTTGAAAGGTTCTACAGTGACCGATGAAATTAAACGTCCCTTATCCGTTACGGAGTCGAAGTCAACTCGTTTGGAGTGGAGGCAACTTTGTCATAGGAGGGAAAAAGGTATGGCCATTTTGTTGAAGAGGGTGTAGGTTTTGAAAAGTTAGGGCACTGTGTTCGTGAAAATCAGACCCGGGTTAGTTTTGATTTGGTAGTGTACAAGTCGAAGGCTAGAAGTCTTCTAGTTTCTAAGCACAAATTCGACTCAGTTAATTCCCTGCATAGTTCAAGATAGGTCGTAGCAGGCTTTGGCAAAGATGGCGTTGTAGAAATATGAGATAAGTGGAGATTTGTTAAGTATGACTCCTATTTCAATCAAATTGGAGAAATAATCTTCTAGTTAAACTATGTTTATTTGTTTCAATCAAACTCTGATTAGTCTAAATTATTTTACTATTATTTGACCCATGAATTTAGCCTATAAATAGGCTCTTTTACGATCTTAGAAAATACACCCATTAGAGATTAAAACTCATAATACTTTCAGAGAATTTTGTGTTTACGTTTTGAGCGTTCTTTCTTTTCAAGTTTTTGAGGTTTAGTATCTTTTGTACTCTTCGTTCTTTTGCCCCGTGGTTTTTTATCCTCTTTGGAGGGGTTTTTCTACGTTAAATGTGTGTTCAATTTCCCAATTTCTTCAACTATTTTACTTGTTTGTTACTTAATCAAGTCGATCCCGAACAATTAATTATTGTTAGATTATTGGTTGAATAATTTTCTAGCATAAAAAATAAAAGAAAGTAATTAATTTGGGAAAGTTCAATTACGTTTTTAATGCATATTTTGTTGAAAGTGAAAGTGTCTTAAAGAAAAGTTACTGCATGAGAGAAAGTTACCTTTATTCAAACCATGGATTTGTGGGCTCCTTGAGGCATACAAAAGCTAAAACTTGCAAAATGATAAGATGGATTCCACCATGGGTGCATAAGGTAAATATTTATGGTGCCATCAATAAGGCATCTGGGAATGCTTCAGCAGGTGGATTAATTCGCGACCAACATGGGATGTGGATTGTTTGTTTCTCAAGGAATATTGGCTACTGTTCAGTTTTTGATGCTGAACTATAACATCCTAAAATTGGGGGTTCGGCATTTTGCACTATTCCATGTGTTTGGCTAGCTAGGCGTGTCATTTGGGTGTGTTTGAGGGGTCCTAGGGAGGCTCGGGTTCGAGCCTAAGCCCTGGGAAATTTTTACTTTCTGGCTCTTTAGTGGAGAGGGCTTCTGGTACTAGGACTTAAGTAAATTGGTGTGTGTTTGGGAGACACAAGTGGAATGTGTAGCAAGGTGGTGTGGCAACAAAGGGAGTGCAAGGGGGTTGGAGGTTCAAATCCCACAAGCAACATGTTGGGAGTTTTATTTTTGTGCTCAGGCAAGGGAGGTAGCTGAGTGGAGACCAAACTCTGTAGGAGAGAGGGATGAATTGGTCAAATTGTTTGAATGTGTGCTGGAGAGGAAGTTGGGGAGCAAATGTAGGAGGAAATCAGGGAAATGGATGGTGTTGGGAGTGTTTGGCCGAATGTGGGGTGTGTGGGGAGGAGAAATTTGGCTAGAGGTTGTTGTTGGGGAGAAAATTCAGCATTTTGGTGAATGGAGGATAAACTGAAACCTCTTGATGCTTTGTGCCGAAATTCTCTGGTACATCTTAGTTTTTCTTTTGCATTTTTGGCATTTGCTACTCAAGTATTTCGGGTATCTTGTTGCATTTCTCTTTGCCGAAACTCCAACTTGCCTTTTGACTCCTTCTCTTTTCACTTCAAGCACTTTTCTCTTTCATTCATGATTGCTAAAACACCAATAGCAGAATTCTTTTCTAATATTTTTCTTCATTTAGCCGAAACCTCATTTCGTCTTCCTTGTTTCTCTATTTTTTTCTCCATTTAACCGAACCTCTACTTTTCCCCAGTTTGAATCGGTCCTTCTCTTCTTTTACCCAAACATCTTGTAGTCCCTTTTGTCTGCCGAATCTACCTTGGCTTTTCGGCATCGCTGTGAGCACAAGGTAATATCTTCTTCTTATTTATTTTCCATCGGTTCTTACTTTTCTCTTCTCTCTAAAAGCCAAAATTCTCACTCTTTTGCTTTTTGTTTTTTTCTAAGGCCGAACCTAAGCACACTCTCTCGCCCTCTTTTTAGCTTTGGGTTTTCATAAAGTGGGTGGTAAGTAAATCATGGTTGAATATAGGTGATGGATGGACGTTCTTATTCTAAGATTATTTAGGCCGAAAGGTCATTTTATCGTCATTTTGAAATAACATCACTAACTCGTACTCTTTTTAAGGGACTTGATTTTGTGATCGGAGGAAGTGAACCGAACTCTCAAACGTAGCAAGGAGTTGCCGATGTTCTTGGTAAGTAGCGTGAATTAAGTTGTCGTTTTCAACCTAATGGATACGTCTTGCTTAGATTAGACTAATGGTTTAAGTGTATGGATTTAATAGGTGCGTAATCTCGAGGGTTAAACCTGCATTCGCAACAGGTGCGTAATCTCACACCTCCTTTGTATGAATGCTTATGATGTTTTGCGAATCAGCCAAAAGCCGAAAAACTGAAAATCGGCATCTGTACCCACACGAGTGTGCGAGTGCTCGTAGTGGTAAATCGAAAATGGAGTAACGACGGTAAGTCGCGGAAAGTGTCACGAGCACACTCACGAGGCTAGGGCTATAACAGGCCTAGCCGAGCCGAAACGGGCCTAACGGGCCCAATGGGTTATTCGGCCCACATGGGCAAAATGGATGGAAAATAGTTAATTGATAAAACTAAATGTGAAATCTGCAAACCTGTAATCGAAACCATGCATCTTGGGCTACCCGAGCGTGTGGGCCTGTTTAGGCCTAAAATGGGCTTTAGGCCCAATAGTTCCGTGGAGACCTACAAAGGGTCCCAAGTCGCTCGAGGCGACAGTAGGCCTTTGGAAAGACCGTTATATGTGAAATTACTAAAATACCCTTGGGTTTTAAAATTACTAAAATACCCTTAGGTTACGAAATTACTAAAATACCCATGGGTTACGAAATTACTGAAATACCCCTAGGTTGCAAAATTACCGAAATACCCTCAATGGGTAGAATGACCGTAGTACCCTTTATTGTGGTTGAGTATCGTGTGCATGATTTCATTACACTTTTATATGTTGATATATTGCATGTTATCATATTGCTTGGGGCGGGATAATGATTGAAGAGTAGTGTAGCCCGGTGGCTTTTCCACATATTATTTTAGTGGCTATGCCACATATATATATGTATTTTAACTCTAGTAGCTCAGCCACAAATATTGTGATTAGCAGCTTGACTGCATTATTGGTGCGATTGGCGGGGTAGGTTGACTTGATCCCCACAGATGACGATTGGTTGGTACGGGGGTGTATGTGGTTGGATTGGGTTGGGTTGCATTACATTATCTGCACTTACATGATTATAGGGCTTAGGCCCAGTTTGATGTTTTATGGGCTCGGGCACAGTCAGTAATCATTTAAGAGATTACACACTAAGTTCTTGTAACTCACCCCTTTTTCTTTAACCTCGAAGGTAATCCCCAGCATTGAGGATTTGGAGTGATGGTGGACTCTGTGGTGGCCATACATCGTGAACTTAGTAATTTACGTTTTGTTTTACTTTAAGATTTATTTCATTCCGGGTTAATGTTTTGTAATAAGGCTGCTGGTTTAATATTTCTTTTAAATTTTCGTTAATAACTGTTAAATGCATAAACATAAGATTTTCTTAAAAACATAAATAATTATTTTCCAAAATATCACATTTCCGCAGCGATTCAAGTTCAATTTTCATACCAAAAATAGTCTTTTCAAATGATAATAACTTTATAAAAGGGACACTAAGTAAATCGAGGTTTTTTTACAAGCAAACATAAAAACTCGGAGTTTTACAAGAGACGCAACCTTTTTAACGAACGCTTAGCTTTTCAACTATCGTTCGACGTGGCATGCTAGATCCAGCCATAACTTCTAGGCTGAATTTTGGGTGTTACATTTTTTGGTATTAGAGTCCGGTTGCAAAACTCAGCTGTGGAATGGGTTCGAAAACATTTTTCAAAAATTGGTTTGAAAAATGGTTTAGAAAATATATGTCTTCTTGGAAGTATGGCACCCGAGTCTCCGGCACCAAATCCGTAAGTCTTCTGACTTTGTTTGATAATATGAAGAAATGAATTTAGAAAGAAACTACTAGAGTTAGTAATAGTATACTGAGACTGTTAGCTATAAGAGATAAGACTGTAGAGACTGAGACATTAGGAAATTCGATCTGCAAAAACAACTCTTATACTTGCTTTTCATAAAACATCTGTTAATAAACATTGGAATTATATACTGATTCATAAAATTTCTAATCAGATTAACTTGATTCAGCAACATGAGTATAAGAGGATGTGGACGTGGTAGACATGGCCGTGGTAGGGGCCAAGGTGTTGAGGATGGGTCCGAAGCATCAGGGCATATGCCTGAAATGGAAGCACCTGTATCACCGATGACCGAGATAGGGTCCTATAACCGAACTGGAGGGGACGACGCTCTGTCCTAAGCTATGCTGCGAGTTTTGGAACGGGTTGCTGGAGCAAGTACTGGGTCGGCAGCTCGTAGGTCTATTTTTAAGCGACTTAGGTCAAATAGGGCCGAAGTTTTTAGGGGCATCTCTGGTGTAGCCCCGAATGTAGCTGAATATTGGTTGGAGGTAGTTGAACAAATTATGGATGATTTGCATTGCACTACTGAACAAAAACTGAAGGGGGCAGTGTCTCTGCTGAGAGATGAGGCATATTAGTAGTGGCTCACGGTGAGAGAAGGTACACAAGTAGATCGTATCACTTGGGATTTCTTTAAAGCGACCTTACAGGGAAAATACGTAGGGGCAAGTTATGTGGATACCCAAAGAAAAGAATTCCTGAATTTGGTCTAGGGGAATAAGTCCGTAGCAGAATATGAGACGAAGTTTTTGTACTTGAGCCGATATGCTCGAGGTATAGTTACAACGGATTATGAGCACTGTGTATGATTTGAGGATGGATTACGAGATGAGCTACGAGTATTGATAACCCCGCAGAGGGAAAGAGACTTTGCTGCCTTAGTAGAAAAAACAAAGATTGCTGAGGAAGTGAAACATTCTGAGAAACAAAATCGTGATAAGGAAAGAGGCAGGAACAAGAGAGATTCTGGGTTTTCAGGTCCTTCAGGGGGATTTCATAAGAGGCCTAGGTTTGATGGGCCAGCTCGAATTGGGGTTCCAGTAGTTGTGGGTCGACAGCAATCTTGTGAGGTATGTGGGAAATTCCATTCAGGAGAGTGCTTGAGAAGAATTGGTGGGTGTTTCAGATGTGGGTCTAAGGATCATCAGCATGCAGATCGTCCTCGTCGTGAGCTGTTTAGACACAGGTAGTAAGTCAGAGATTTGGGCATCCAAGGAGAGGTGGTCAGCAGCCACCGAGAGATCGCGGTCCGCTTCGAGGAGGAAATGGGTTTGGACGGGGTCGTGGAACACCGGGTAGAGGTGCTGGTAATACAGATGCAATGTAGCCAGGGTTGGTTTATGCGGCTAGACGTCGAGAGGATGGCGACGCACCAGACGTCATAACCTGTATGTTTCTTATTTTTGATGTGCCCTTTACCGCTTTAATTGATATTGGGTCCATCCATTCATATGTTGCCTGTATTGTGTCTGGAAATCTAGGTATAGAATCTGAGATTGCTACTAGAGAAATGTCTGTGATTAGCCCTCTAAGACAATCTGTGTTAGTGAACAAGCTGTTTAGGAATGTGCCTTTAGAAGTTCAAGGAGTGGTATTTTCGGCAGATTTGATGGAATTGCCGTTCGGTGAGTTTGACCTCATACTAGGCATGGACTGGCAAGTAAACATCGTGCAAATTTGGATTGCGCTGCTAAGTATATGGTTTTAAAAACTTCAGAGAATGAAAAAGTGTTGTGATAGGAGAAAGAAGAGATTATCTGTCCCATGTGATTTCAGCACTAAAGGCCGAAAAGATGGTGCGAAAAGGTTGTGAGGCATTTTTAGCCTTTGTCAGCACATTTGATGTTAAGGAATTGTCTGTTGGGGATGTTAGAACCATGAAGGAGTTCTCAGACGTTTTTCCCGAAGAGTTTTCGGGGTTGCCTCCGAATCGTGAGGTTAAATTTGGCATTGAGCTGCTACCAGGAACGGCTCTGGTATCCATCGCCCCTTACAGGATGGCACCGAAGGAGTTGGCAGAACTAAAAGCTCAGATCCAAAAGCTGTTGGACCGTGGATTTATCCGACCAAGTGTATCTCCGTGGGGAGCGCCGGTATTGTTCGTGAAGAAAAAGGATGGGTCGATGTATATGTGTATTAACTATCGTCAGTCGAACAAGTTGACTATTAAGAACAAATACCTGCTACCAAGGATTGACGATTTGTTCGATCAGCTGCGAAAAGCTTCGATTTTCTCGAAGATAGATTTGAAATCGGGATACCATCAGCTAAGGGTCAAGGAAGCAGATATTCACAAGACTGCTTTCCAAACTCGTTATGGGTATTACGAGTTTTTAGTGATGCCGTTCAGATTAACAAATGCACCAGCCACTTTTATGGATATGATGAATCGGGTCTTCCAACCCTATCTAAACCGGTTCGTGGTGGTATTCATCGATGACATTTTGGTGTACTCAAAAACTGGGGAGGGGCATGACTCGCATCTTTGGGTTGTTGTGCAGATATTGAGAGAGAAGCAACTTTACGCCAAATTCAGTAAGTGCGAGTTTTGGCTGAAGGAAGTGACCTTTTTAGGGCATGTTGTGTCTGCCGAGGGGATTAGGGTGGATCCTCGGAAAGCTAAAGCGGTATTAGATTGGAAGCCACCGAAGTCAGTGTCAGAAATTTGAAGTTTTCTGGGTTTGGATGGGTACTACAGAAGGTTTGTTGAGGGGTTCTCATTGATTGCTGCACCCCTAACTAAGTTACTGCGTAAGGGCGTACCGTTTCTTTAGACTGATAAACAGCAAGAAAGATTTGAAAAGTTAAAGAAGATTCTAACGAGGCACCAGTGTTGATTTAGCCGGAGGCTAGGAAGGAATTTATTGTCTATTGTGATGCATTGCACACAGGTTTGGGTTGTATGCTAATGCAGGAAGGGGAGGTGGTAGCATATACATCTCGTCAACTAAGGCCACATGAGGTGAACTATCCCACACATGATTTGGAGCTAGCTACTGTGGTGTTCGCACTGAAAATATGGAGACATTACCTATATGGAGAAAAGTCAATTATCTACGCTGACCACAAGAGTCTGAAATACCTCCTTACCTAAAAGGAGCTGAACTTAAGGCAACGGAGGTGGATAGAGTTGCTGAAAGACTACGACTGCTCGATCGAATATCACCCGGGTAAGGCCAACGTGGTGGCAGACGCATTAAGTCGTAAAGTGGTATCGGAGTTGAGAGTAATGTTTGCTCATCTCAGTCTTTATGAAGATGGTAGCTTGTTAGCGGGACTTCAGGTGAAACCGACATGGGTAAGTCAGATTAAAGAGAAGCAATTGTTGGATGAATCGTTGGGTTCTCAGCTTCAGCAAGTGAAAAGTAGGGAGACAGTAGATTTTGGGCTGAACAATGAAGGGATATTATGTTTTCGTGGAAGAGTTTGTATGCCGAAGGACTCTGAGTTGAGACAGATGATTCTGTGAGAGGCGCATAGTAGCCCATACGCTATGCATCCCGGTGGAAACAAAATGTACCGAGGCCTGTGTGAATAGTACTAGTGGCCAGGGTTGAAACGGAAAGTTACCAACTTTGTAAGCAAGTGTTTGACATGTCAGCAAGTGAAGGCGGAACATCAACTGCCTTCGGGATTGTTGAAACCGGTGAAGATTCCACTTTGGAAATGGGAGAGAATAACCATGGATTTTGTTAGTGGGCTACCCCTAACGCCTACTAAGAAAGATTCAGTGTGGGTAATCGTTGACCTGTTGACTAAGTCCGCACACTTCATACCAGTGCGCACTGACTATTCGCTACAGAAGTTGGCCAAACTGTATGTAGCAGAGATTGTGAGGCTACATGGGGTACCAGTGTCTATCATATCGAACAGGAACCCTAGATTTACATCTCGGTTCTGGAAAGTATTACATGAAGCTTTGGGTACAAGATTAGATTTCAGCACGGCGTTCCACCCACAGACTGATGGTCAGTCAGAAAGGGTAATCCAGATTCTGGAAGACATGTTAAGGGATTGTGTAATTGACTTCAGGGGCAGTTGGGAAGATTATTCACCGTTAGCAGAGTTTGCGTATAACAACAGCTATCAATCCAGTATCCAGATGGCACCCTACGAGGCATTATATGGTCGTAGGTGTTGTACCCTTACTTACTGGACGGAATTGGGTGAGCGACGGTTGTTGGGTTCGGAATTGATTTCAGAGACTAAGGAAAAGGCTAAGTTGATTCTGGGTCAGTTGAAAGAAACTTCTGATAGACAAAAGTCGTATGCAGATCTGAAACATAAGGAGATAGAGTTCACAGTGGGGGATTATCTTTTCTTGAAGGTCTTACCTTGGAAGAAGATTTTGAGATTCGGACGGAAGGGTAAGTTAAGCCCCAGATTCATCAAGCCTTATCAGACAGTGAAGTGTGTGGGACCAGTCACTTATCAACTTGAATTACCTCTAGAGTTGGATTAGATACATGATGTATTTCACGTTTCTATCTTAAGAAGCTACCGCTCAAATCCTTCTCATATAGTGACGATGGAAGGAATTGAGGTTAGACCTGATCTGTCATTTAAGGAAGAACCCGTGCAGATCATGGATCGGGATGTGAAAGTGTTGAGGAGGAAATTGGTTCCGTTGGTCAAAGTGCTATGGCGTAATCACCATTCAGAGGAAGCCACGTGGGAGCCTGAGGAGGCAATGCGACAGCAATACCCTCACCTCTTTTAATCAGGTAAATTTCGAGGCCAAAATTTCTTTAAGAGGGATAGAACTGTAACATCCTAAAATTGGGGGTTCGGCATTTTGCACTGTTCCATGTGTTTGGCTAGCTAGGCGTGTCATTTGGGTGTGTTTGGGGGTCCTAGGGAGGCTCGGGTTCGAGCCCAAGCCTTGGAAAATTTTTGCTTTCTCGCTCTTTAGTGGAGAGGGCTTCTGGTAGTAGGACTTAAGTAAATTGGTATGTGTTTGGGAGACACAAGTGAGTATGTAGCAAGGTGGTGTGGCGTCAAAAGGAGTGCAAGGGGCTGGGGTTCGAATCCCACAAGCAACATGTTGGGAGTTTTATTTTTGTGCTCAAGCAAAGGAGGTAGCTGAGTGGAGACCAAGCTCTGTAGGAGAGAGAGAGGACTTGGTCAAATTGTTTGAATGTGTGATGGAGAGGGTAGAACTGTAACATCCTAAAATTGAGGGTTCGGCATTTTGCACTATTCCATGTGTTTGGCTAGCTAGGCGTGTCATTTGGGTGTGTTTGGGGGTCCTAGGGAGGCTCGGGTTCAAGCCCAAGCCTTGGGAAATTTTTGGTTTCTCGCTCTTTAGTGGAGAGGGCTTCTGGTAGTAGAACTTAAGTAAATTGGTGTGTGTTTGAGAGACACAAGTGAGTGTGTAGCAAGGTGGTGTGGTGTCAAAAGGAGTACAAGAGGGTTGGAGGTTCGAATCCCACAAGCAACATGTTGGGAGTTTTATTTTTGTGCTCAGGCAAGGGAGGTAGCTGAGTAGAGACCAAGCTCTGTAGGAGAGAGGGAGGACTTGGTCAAATTGTTTGAATGTGTGATGGAGAGGAAGTTGGAGAGCAAATGTAGGAAGAAATCGGGGAAGTGGATAGTGTTGGGAGTGTTTGGCCGAATGTGGGGTGTGTGGGGAGGAGAAATTTGACTAGAGGTTATTATTGGGGAGAAAATTTGGTATTTGGTGAAGGGAGGATAAACCGAAACCTCGTAATGCTTTTTTGCCGAAATTCTCTGGTGTATCTTAATTTTTCCAAAATTCGGCATTTGCTACTCAAGTATTTAGGGTATCTTGTTGCATTTCTCTTTGCCGAAACTCTAACTTACCTTTTGACTCTTTCTCTTTTCTCTTCAAGCACTTTTCTCTTTCATTTGTGATTGCCAAAACACCAATAGCCGAATTCTTTTCTAATATTTTTCTTCCTTTAGCCGAAACCTCATTTCGTCTTCCTTGTTTCTCTACTTTTTCTCCATTTAACCGAACCTCTACTTTTCCCCAGTTTGAATCGGTCCTTCTCTTCTTTTAGCCGAACATCTGTAGTCCCTTTTGTCTGCCGAATCTACCTTGGATTTTTGGCACCGCTGTGAGCACAAGGTAATATCTTCTTCTTATTTCTTTGTCATCGGTTCTTACTTTTCTCTTCTCTCTAAAAGTTGAAATTCTTACTCTATTCCTTTTTGTTTTTTTTTCTAAGGTCGAACCTGTTGGAGTGCTAGCACACTCTCTCGCCCTCTTTTTAGCTTTGGGTTCTCGTAAAGTGGGTGGTAAGTAAGTCATGGCCGAATATAGGTGATGGATGGACGTTCTTATTCTAAGATTATTTAGGCGAAAGGTCGTTTCGTCGTCATTTTAAAATAACATCGCTAACTCGTACTCTGTTTAAGGGACTCGATTTTGTGATCGGAGGAAGTGAACCGAACTCTCAATCGTAACAAGGAGTTGTCGACGTTCTTGGTAAGTAGCATGAATTGAGTTGTCGTTTTCAACCTAATGGATACATCTTGCTGAGATTAAGACTAATGGTTTAAGTGTATGGACTTAATAGATGCGTAATCTCACACCCCCTTTGTATGAATGCTTATGATGTTTTGCGAATCGACCAAAAGCCGAAAAACCAGAAACCGGCATCTGTACCCACACGAGTGTGCGAGCGCTCGTAGTGGTAGATCAGAAATTGAGTAACGACGGTAAGTCGCGGAAAGTGTCACGGGCACACTCACGAGGCTGGGGCTGTAATAGGTGATGATTGGCGGGGTAGGTTGACTTGATCCCCACAGGCGACGATTGGTTGGTACGGGGATGTATGTGGTTGGATTGGGTTGGGTTGCATTACATTATTTGCACTTACATGATTATAGGGCTTAGGCCCAGTTTAATGTTTTATGGGCTCGGGCCCATTCAATGATCGTTTAGGGGATTACACACTGAGTTCTTGTAACTCACCCCTTTTCTTTTAACCTCGCAGGTAATCCCGAGCATTGAGGATTTGGAGCGGCAGTGGACTCTGTGGTGGCCATACATCGTGAACTTAGTAATTTACGTTTTGTTTTACTTTAAGATTTATTTCATTATGGGTTAATGTTTTGTAATAAGGCTGCTGGTTTAATATTTCTTTTAAATTTTTGTTAATAACTGTTAAATGCATAAACACGGGATTTTCTTAAGAACATAAATAATCATTTTCCAAAATATCACGTTTCCGCAGCGATTCAAGTTCAATTTTCATAACAAAAATAGTCTTTTCAAATGATAACAACTTTATAAAACTAAGTAAATCGGGGTATTTTTTACAAACAAACATAAAAACTCGAAGTTTTACAAGAGACGCAACGTTTTTAACGAACGCTTAGCTTTTCAACTATCGTTCGGTGTGACATGCTAGATTCGGCCATAACGTCTAAGTCGGGTTTGGGGTGTTACATGAACTTTGAGGTATATTGCAAGGTCTCCAACTAGCTTGAGGTCTCGGGCTGAATCGAGTGATTCTTAATATGGACAGTACTGAAGTTATTCAAGTGATTCAAGCAAATGTGGTTGGTCAACATTTTTAAGCTATGACACGAGCCATTAATAACCTTATACAAATTTCTTGGATGGTTAAGGTTACACATACTTTCATAGAGGGCAACATGGTAACTAATGGGTTAACTTAATGGCGTTTTCGAGACCGTTGAGTAGGTATATCTTTATGCAACCGCTAGATGAAGTCCTCTTATTATTGCATAATGATTATTCTAGGATGCCCTGACTTGACCTCACCTCACCTAATTTAGTTATAGCTTAATCCTTCTTTTTGTTCCAAAAAAAATTAAAATTAGTAATATATTTTAAATATATATCGCTATTGATAACTAGTTTATTCATCTATATATTACCAATTCGAAGAGAAATTTTAAATATGTTGGATTATTTTGATGCATACATGCTAAAATGTAATATACTAGATATTACAAGACTCTTGAGTCTGGTATCAAGTAATATTCAATTAGGAAAATACGTAAAAAAGTAAATTGCAAAATTACTAATATAATAGGTAAATAATTATAAGGATAATATTTGATGCATTGTTGGTATATAAGTCTTATGCACCATCAATACACCACAATTTTCACACCATTAATGAGTAAAACATTAAAAAATTGAAAGATTTTTTAATAAATACTTAAAATTTTATTTAACATAATTATAATTAATTATAATTCGCCCTTTATAATTTTCTCATCTTCCTCCTTATGTATTAATATGAAAAGGAAAATGCTTTGGGTTCATTAAATCTTAGAAATTTATTGCAATTTATATGATTAAAGTTTGGGTTTAGCTTTTAGTTGCGCTAAACAGTGCACACGTGGTCTTAAAGTCAAATCCACCCTGAAGCAAGATAGGAGAAATGAGTTGGAATAGGGTGGTAACTGGATAAGACCTCAGACTAATGGTGCATTGAAGATAGACTCTGGTTACGCTACTGTAGGAGGTGTTCTGAAAGATGAAACGGGGAGTGGCTTCTTGGTTTCAATAGATGTTTGGGTAAGTACCTTATTTTTTATGTTGAACTTTGGGGTGTTCTAGATGGATTAACACTGCTGCAAGGATTTTATTTAAACTAATGGTGCTCGAAGGTTTTTGTAAGGAGTTTTTGCATCTAGAACACCTTGTTAATCCATTTGTATCAACTAATGGTGCTCGAAGGTTTTTGAAGCTATTTAGGCTTCCAACTCAAATTTCGGCTTTAGTCAAACGTATCCATCAACTACTGGACAAAGTAAGGAATAGGAGGTTAGAACATATTCCTAGAGAAGGAAACAAAAAAGCTGACTAAATGGCCAAAATGGGTTTTGGCAAAGAAGAAAGGTTAGAGTCGTTTGCATAAAGTCCTTTTAATTGGTTGTCATTTTACTTTATTCATCAAAAAAAAAAAAAAAATTTGGGTTTGGAGTTAAAATTGAATGGAAATGAAGAATTAACTAAAATCCTAAAAATTTTATTGAAATTTATATGAAATTTTATATATTAACTAAAGCGGGAGATAGGTATCTTAAACAATTCCTTTTTTCAAAGTCTTAACAATTTTTTTCAAAGAAGATCGTCAATAATACGAATATTAAAAGGTTTTTTTTTAAAGTTAATACCCATCAAATTTAACATTTTCAATGAATAATAATTAGCACTATATTTTAAAATATTACATAATTCACAAATTTCTCAAAATTTCTCAAAATTCATAATCATATAAATTAAGTTTAAACAGTGTAATAAAATCATACATTCAAATTTGTTCTGCTAATAAAATTGAGTTGCGTCAATAACAATAAAGAACAAGAAAAAGAATTGTTTTCCTTCAATACAAGGTTTTCTTTTCATGATTTTTAGAACCCTAAGTTAAAAGTTCAATATTGTTATTAAGAGATGGAGATAAGAAATTATAATTAATTTTAATTACATTTAAATAAAATTTTAGATATTTAATAGAAAGACCTTCGATTTTTTAATATTTTACTCATTAATTATGTGACGAATTCACTCCCTTTTTCCCATTTCTCAAAGTAGAAATATTTTAAATTTTATGTTCACTAAATTCTATTTTCATTCTAATTATCACAATGTATTCTAACGATAATCTTTATTTACAGTACAGCCGTATAAATTACAAAAATCATGCAACATGTTGGTGGTGGAAATGGTATAAACAGAGAAATCCATTTCCGCAAGAAACAATCAAATTCTTTAATCAAATAAAAACAAGTTTGCGAACTTTGAAGTTCAAAAACAATTGCGAATTTTTTAATTTAAAAGAATATTATATTATTTTCGTGTTAGTGAGTGTCCATGTCACAAAATCGATAAGTGGGATTAATTAATTTATTAGAATTTAATCCAAATTAAAAGGCAGAAAAGGAATGTGGAGTCGTCGGGAGGCTTTTGTCGTGGCTTGCCTTGCCTCACCTTAAGCCTTGAATCAAGGTTTCATTCAGAATTTGATAACTTTGATTATGCATTTAATATATGAAATTATGGTTAATGGAATTGACAGAATGTGACTTTAAAAAACTAAGCTTAAAATTCTGGAAAATTTGGTTCTACTCTTGGAGATTGTTTCTGTTTTGCATCTTCTTCTAAAGGATTATTCCATTCTTTTTACCATAGTTATAAGCTTTGGCACTTGCCCACGTTCTCTATAAACACTAATTAACATGCTGTAGTTATCTATAAAAGTTTTGAAATTTTATTTTATATTCATTTAAAAGAGTTTAAATAAAAATATAATATCAAATTAATATATAAAATTTTGTTCGTTAAATTTATTAAATTTTATTTCAATATTTAAGATTTGAGCTCGTTGAGTCCATTTTTTTAATACATAATATAATGTAGATAGATAGAAAAGTGTTTTAATTTTATAAATGAGATTAAAATAATCATCATTTGATTTTTTTAAAATATTAATTAAGTACGTATAGTGGGTTTTTTTTTATATTATTTGTAGAATTGAAAAACTCAATGAGTAACATACCGAATAATTATTTCTTTGGATAAAAAATAATTGTGCTTTTTCTGTTTATATATTATATAATGTATATCATATAAATATAGTTTAAAAAGGACAGAGTAAGGTTTGTTCAGAATTCATATTAATTGAAATTTTAAATACAAGTTTTTTACTACTTCTAATTTAAAAAATTAAGCTGCTGTCCCCTAGCATAGATATTGACATTAATGATCTACCACTTCTAATTTTTCTTTATTAGGAAACCAAATTGTGTGATATGGAAAATGGATGGTAGGATTATGGGGTTGGCCTCAATATCTCTTACAATCTACTTTTGTCATGAGAATTTTGCATCACCATTTTTCAATTTCGAGATGGAAACTTTGGGGACTTGGCTTAAAACTTTCCCAACTTCTACAATGAGCTTTTCTATTTGTCTGTCTTGCAAAAAGAACTTGGTGCCATGGGTCCTCGATGAAGGGTAGTAATTAAATACTGTTGACACTTTAAAAATTTGAACATTAATGGTCTAAAGAAATTTGATGGATTTGACTAATTGGTGTTTCTATGTATATATATACATATGTTAAGAATTATTTAATAATTATTTAAAATGGGTAAATTACACCCATTAGTCATAAACTATTGGTAAATTTTCATTTTGATCATTTAACTAAAAAAGTTACTATTTGGTTAGTGAACTATTAAAAATTTTCATTTAAGTCATTGAATTGTTAAAGTTTTTTTTTTTTTTAAATAAGTTCCACCAGCAAAATCCAGACGACAATTCAACGCTCAATACAATGGATCAGTATCATTAAAAAAAAAAAACTAAATTGTAGAAGAGAAGGAGAAAGAGAGCTTTTGATTGGTGCAGGCAGTGCAAACAACTCAATGACTTAAATGAAATCTTTCGAATAATTTAATGACCAAATTGTAACATTTTTTAACTAAGTGACCAAAAGAAATTTTTACACATAATTTAGTGACTAATAGTATATATTACCCTATTTAAAAATATATTACCTTGTTATTCAATAAAAAGCAATTCATTAATTGCTTCTTCTTTTTTTGTTCTTAAATGTCATCTTAAGTAAGATCATATACACAAATTAGTATTCCCCTCTTTGAAATCATTATTGGTATTCAATTCATATAAATAATGTACCTAACTATTCTTTTTGATGAAACGTACCTAACGTTTTTAAAATGCTTTTTCAAGAAAATTTTTGTATTAGAAACATTATTTTTAGTAAATCCAAAAAAATAATTAATTTTACATTTCTTCTTTAATATATCTTGGAAAATGAAATTGACTACTATTTTTCTCATTCATTGATGTCACTGCTTACATGTATCATAACAATAAAACGTTTTTTAATAAAAAAAAATTATAATTACTTAAGTTATTACCTTAGTCAAAAGGATTAAAGGTTGGAGGAGCTTCCTAGAAATTGCCTGAGCCTAAGACTGCCACTTTCTCTGGTTTTGGATTTAATCCATTTCCAATTGTTTGTATAATTATAAAAATTAATTCTGTTTGTTGATGGGTTTTTATTTTTTATTTTTTTAGAGAAATTTGTGAAGTGTGATTTATTAAAAGTGGATGGACTCCCTCAATAAATATGTTCAGGGATATAACCAAAAATAAATATCCCAAATTCAATACTAAATATATTAAAATAATTCGTTTCTCTCCATAAACTTCTCCTCGGAAAATCAAAATTCCTTGAATTCATATCATTTTCCTGCATGCAATACAAGTAAATTTATTAATATATTAAGAAAAATAATAGTAATCGATGTTGGAAATAATGTGGAACTAATGTTAAACATGCACCGTTATTATATAATTCTAAATTTAGTCCCTACTAAATTTTAATAATTCAATGTAATTTTTGTCTCTTTGTTAAATAGAATATTTTCATTTTTACCCTCTCAAAAGTTAAAAGAATTTCAACTTAAGCTATTTTAATACAAAAAATAATTTCAACTTTGCCATTATAATTTTAGTTTGATTTGAATCTATCACATAATCCTTAGCATAATAGAGTATAATGATGGTTGTGTTTGTAAAATTGGAATATGAGATGGTGAGGAGGAAGATAAACCATCAAATACTTGACATTTTGTGTATCACTAATGCAATGGGTCTCTTGAGATTCTTGACTGTAGTTTCTTTATTGACTATAGTTCATCGTTAGGTTGGTATGATAATAGCAGGGTTAAGATGCAAATTTCAGTTACTTGATCAGTGATGCATCTCTAGTTTATTTCTAAATTCTTTTAATGGTAAATTTACTATTGATTTGTCTTTTTCCTTTTGAGGAATTATTTTATAGATATGACATTTGTGCATCATTTTGTAGTGCTTTATGTATCGTTTATATTATATGTCATGTTTTTATATTCTTATTTTCTATGATTCCTATAATAATAATTTTAAAAAATATATAAAAAATAATATATATTTTTTAAATTGTGCAGTTGATCCATGTAAATAGATCTTTCAATATATCAATTTGAATCTTATTTAATGAAGACAGATTTTGACAACTCCACTTAAATCTCGCCCTCAAGATTTCAACAAATATGGACAAAATTAAACAGTTTGTTGCAATTATATGTCAACCGATTCTAATTTAAAACCAAATAAAATAAAAATAATTATTATATATCTTGGCCTACAAACAAAATCAAGAAGTCAATATGAAGGTTAACTAAACAATTTCATCCAATTTGGGACAGCTACGTGTAAAATCAATTATCAATCGATTTGGTCGATTTTGACCTCAAAAGTAAGCACATAGACATATTTGTCTTTGACAAAGATCTGATTGATGTTAATTTGTATGATTTTAGTGTGTGAACAATGGATAATTCATGCCTAAACTGATCTTCTTTCATTAATTAAATATGCTTCTTAAAGGCAAGGAAAAAAAAAAAAATCAAATATTCCTCCACATAAAAGTTTTTACAGAAAATATTTTTAGTCTTTTTTTTTATATGTTTATTTCATATAAAATAGGATGTTCAACGTAAAAGGTTTTTTAGTCAACGTAAAATTACCTATTTATTCTTGTAAAATGTCTTATCAAATTTTATTCGTAAAACATTTTCCAAACTGATAAGACTCTATTCACTATAATACTCCTATACCCGATCCGAACACCAAGCCAAAACACTTGGATGTTACATTCTCTACTACATTCTTCACTTATCAAATATTTTCTTATAAACTTTCATAACTTTTCAATTTAGTCCATTTTTGTCATAAAAGTTCAATATTTACTAGTTAATCATATTAAATCAATTTTGTTTCTTGTTACACTTTAATCACATAATTTATCTCAATATCTTGTTTCACACATCAAATTTCTATGTATTTCACTTCTATTTTTCATCCACATATTTTCTCAAGTTTAACAATTTAGTCCTTTTCATTATAAAAATTTCATATTTTTTCACAATTTCACTTTTACAATAATTTATACATATTTCATCATCTCATAACACATTAATTAAACTTTTATCATAATTTCCTCATTCACATATTAAATTGTTTCACACTTAAACTATTGTACATTTTTCAATTTAGTCCTTATTGTCATATAATTTATTTTTCACCATATAAGAATTTTAATCAAATAATTCTTTATAATATCTTATTTCACATAACAAATCTTCATGCATATCACTTCTCTTGTTTCAATTATAAATTTCAAAAAATTTACAATTTAATCCTTAACATCATGAAAATTCATTATTTACTATAATTTCACCTTAATATCACTTTGTAATCAATTCACTACTTCATTTAAACTCTTTATCATAAATCTCAAATGTATGTTTGTTTCATTGAAAACAATTTTTCTAATATTTTAAGAAACCTACCAAAGAACAGAAAATATTTTACACAAATTCATCCAAACACGAGAAAATATTAATTTTTTCAGAAGAGTAAGTCATTTTCTAGAAATCATTTTTTAAAAGTTATTTTCAGTAAAACAAACGGAGCATAAATTTCTATTTTATCAATGCTTATTTACAGTTGAACTATCATGACATTAAGGTTTAGACGCGATGGAATTTATGGGATAATGGTGATGAAATCTAAATCAAAAGTTGTTTGCGTTTTATATTACTTTCTATCCTACGAAAAACTAATATATATATATTAGTTTGGATAGAAAGTAACTACTTTTCTGATAATTTAATCAGTTAGAAAGTAATTCTAATATTTGATATGTCAAATTTTATTTATTTTCCTTAAAATATAATTTTCTCTTAAGAGTTACTTTCCCATAAACTTGTTACTGTGATTCACATTATAAAAAGTGGGAAAATTACTTTATCATGAAGATTGGAAAGTTAAAAAATATATAAAGACAATTAATCTTATTTTATATTGGTTTAGGGTAATAGTCTATTATTAAATGTAAAAGACAAGAAGTTATTGTCTTATTCGTTTATCCTACTACTTGATTTTCTGTATTACTTCAATTGATTCTTCACAAATATTTTATATATAATTTTTTAACTTTAGTTTTATATATACATGATATTATATGTGCATTATTATATTTAAAATGTAGGACAAATTTGAAATAAATTTACTTCCAATTCACATTATAAATTTAAAACATTAAAAAAATATGAATTAAAATTTATTATTAAATATTTAATCTAAATATTTGTTAAGAATAATTTTTTTTATAAAAATTAAATATATGAATATTATCTTTTTTTCATAAGATAAATTTGTAAATTATCATTACATTCTTAGGAAAGTATTTAGTAAACCAAACATAATAATGTAACTTTCTTAATATTTTGATCAATATCTTATACCAAACATTGTAAAGTAACTTTCTCAGCAATAACATTTTCAGGAATCACATTCCATTAGAATCATAACATGGGAAAGCATCAAATGCTAGCAATGTGTTGTGTTAAATGAGTAACAGTAACCCAAAAAACTAAAATTTTTTGAATCAATATAATTGTATTTGTCATTCATGTAAAATTTTTAATCAAACTAATATTTCTATGATATTGATCTACAATACTCAATATATTAATATATATTCATCAACTAAATATTTTTTACATAAAACAAATAGTTGAAAAACATCAAATTTGACATGCATGATCTATATAAATAAAATATTAAATTCAATAGTTGAATTGTTAAAATATTAATTGTACAAAGAAATATGAAAGGGTGTAAAACGACTTTGGTTTTACACCAGTGTAAGCGGATTCCTTCCCATGTATACATATATTATCAATAGTTAATTATTGTATCAATAATTAACTTACACCGGTGTAAAACTAAAGTGATTTTACACCATTCCATAACTTTTTTATACGATTAATATTTTAAAAACTTCTAATTCAACAACAGAACACAAACACCCTTTAAAAATTGACGTGCGGTTCTCTTTTTTTTAAATATTTATTTTTTAAATATTTTATTATACCTCTATAAGATACTTGTTAACTTCTAATATTTTTTATGAAATTTAAAAATTTTTACTAATAGTGTACTAAATAATTATATATGTTAGGAGTTAATTACTGTATAACAATAATGTTTAAAGATATGTTTCAGATTTCGGTATGTAAATGAATTTTAAACGTGTTAAGATTATCTTAAAAATGTTTAACCAAATAAAAGTATATCACATCCATAAAGATATTTCATTTTTAAAATATAATGTGATCAAAATCAATTCCTGTTTTGCCAGTTAACATTGGATTTAATATTCTCTTAAAATAGAAAATTAATCTTGTTTGATGTGTAATATTTTTATTTTAAACTCAACTTAGAATATAATAATCATTCTAGAAACTGAAACATATCCAAATAAAAAAGTTTAATGTTCCAAGGCCACTGTTTTTATTAAAAGTGAAGTTAAAAATTTATTTTAGGAGATAAAAATGAATAAAAAAATTTGGAAAACAAAAATATAATTTTACGATCTTACTAACATGTGATTTTCTAAAAATTGAAGAGACTCCGAACAACTTTTCATTTTTTCCCTCCACCCCTTGCTTGTACCAACATTAGAATAAACTCAATGGTAATTAATTAATTAGTTTTAATCAAACTTAAGTGTGTTAATTGAGTTAGAGAGATGATTTGGTGCAAATTAATTTTTTTTAACTAAAGTTATCCTCTATATTCGCTATAGTGTATGAAAAGCCTATCCTTTCGAGGATTTGAGGTTATCTCTTCTAACAATATCGTTTCCAAAGTTCGAGCTTGTCTTCTTCCCTTCGATTTCAATTATATGTTTTTTCAATTGAGATAACATTGTTAGTGGTGTTTGAAAACCCAAATTTCCTTTTAAAGATTTTAATATAAATTACTAAAGAATTAAGTGCACCAAAGATATTCAAACTATGACTTTCATTTTAAATTGGTCTTAAAACTTCAAAACATTCTAGTTACATCCTAAAACTATTGATGTTATATTAATAATGTCATTCCATTACTAAGATCATTAATTTAACCATTAAATAACAGATAAAATCTTATGTGACGTAATTTAAAATAAAAAATAAAATGTTTATTTATGGATAAATTAATGATTTTAGTAATGGAAAGAACTTAATAGTGTAACATCAATAATTTAATGATGTAATTAGATTGTTTTAATATTTGAAGACTAATTTAAAATGAAGATCATAGTTTGAGGATGATTAGTACAATTAACTCGTTATTAAATTAGACCCAAATCATAACCCAAATATAGGAGTAAACAATTACTAGTATATTTTTTTTTCTATTTTTGGTTAATTATTAACAAAACATTAACATTTGAAAATGAAACCAAAACTTAATTTATTTCAATAAATGCAATTACTTCTTTAAAAAAAATTACAAGCATCTACACTGATTTGTTTTGGTTTTCGATTATACATATTGTTTTTTTGAAGATTATAATCTCTTTTATTAAACAAATAAATAATTGAAAGGGATGCATGATTGACTTGGGAAATACAGAAATATTGAATGCTGCCAAAACCCCAAAAGAAGTAGGTCAATCTTGTTTAGGTGCCTATGCTCCTCTCTTTATCTCTCCATTTGACTTTAAGACCATTTCTATGCTTATTTTCGTTTTGGTTGCTTTTTCCCTGCCATTTCTCCTCCAATACATTTATCCCGTAGGTTTAAAATAATTAATCGAACCTATTTATGATTAAGAGCTTTAAATTTCCTTTGTTTAATTTTCCCCCACTTTGATATCATTTCTTTTAAAGAAAAAAAAAATTAATATAGGAACTCTTTAGAAATAAAACACAAAATTAGTATAAATTAAAATTTTAAACATAAACAATTAATTACTTCACCAAAATTGAATCGACCCACTTTATTTATTTATTTATATGAAAATCATTTCCTTTGTGTCTCATTTTTTTGGTGAGTGAAGGATTAAAAATGATTGAAAGAAAGTGCATGCATGCTTTAAGCTTTAGCTCATGATTGTTTATAGTATCCAACTTTTTATCAAATAATAATTGTAATAGTAATAATAATGAAAACATGGATTATTGCACGAAAAAGATATCATCAGCTTTAGACAAATGGAAGTAATGGCGTTCCAATTGCCCATTTTCACAAACATCAAAAGAGAGAAATCAATTAATGCAACAAGAAAACATTTACTATATTTAGTAGGGATATATATAAGCTTAATGAGTTAATATATGTCCTCCATGAACATCGTGGCCAGCATCTCTGATCATCTATTAACTACGTAATGTGCCATGTTAATTTTCAAATGTTTATAATGTGTTTTTTCTTTTAACTTAGTGGGAGCAACTGTTTTGGAAATAAATAATCGTTTTAGAATACATCAGACAGAAAAATAATAATAATAAAGCAGAGCAATATAATACTTAAAGTTGAACCTATTTTATGTCCATTTTTTGTTGTTGTTTAGAATAATGTGCATGATTATTTTGCCATTTTAATTCTTATGAAATTAAACCCATGCCATTAATCAAGGGGTCGATGAACTCATGGGATTGCCTTTAGAGTGGACAATCAAAATACATATAGCACTATACCTTGAAATTATCCGGTGAAAGAGACTGATATATATATATATATGCCTGTATGTCTAAATAATGGATTTATTTATATATAAACTTAGTACAGTATAGTTTTATATTTAATTAACGGATTTATATTTGAAGTACTATAGTTGATGGACGAACCACCCTAGTGTAGAAGGTACTGGGTCATTTGATCTAGTTGGCAGGAAATTACTGCAATACATTCATTGATTAACATGTGCTTTCAAATGTTTTAATTTCCAGACATGAAGATAACAATAAAAGAATGCAGCCATAGTTAGATACGCCAATTTGCTAGAGCCTAGGAAGTTGAGGCCAAAACGTCAAAGCACCTTTTTAGGGTTCCACATTCCTGAAAATTAAAAAGTAAAGAAAACCCAGAAGAGAAAAGCTGTTTGTACTTCATATAGATAATTCAAAGTAGATAAAAGTTGAATTACAAAAACGAATTAATCTTTTTCAGCATGTAGGCTTTTTTTTTTTTTTTTTTTTCTGAAATTCTCCAATAAAAACCAGATTAATTCCCTAATCGATACAAATTTACACCACCCATGTATACAGTGCTGTTATTGTGGCCCGAAGTAGCTTGATTCGTCGAAGGTAGAAACTTGTGGGATGCTTTGGTGTTGGCAAGGTTCAAACCCAGAGACAAATTGAGGATAGGCTAGTGAATTTATGTCTCCCCAGCTGCTACTTTCGACCGAACTAGTCCCAGTACTGCTGCCATCGACCATGTTGTCTGTTCCATACAAACCCTCAAATCCATTGTTGTTGTAGATCAGCTCACTTAGCTCAGCTTGGAAAGCATCAAGACCTTGAATCATATCAGTAGGACCACCAACCTGGTTTACACTGAAATGGGTAGTACTGTTTGTTTGAGAACAAGTACTGTTTAAGGGACTAATGGAAGATGCAGATGAAAGTATGTTCATGGAATCCTCGTATAGCTGATGATCTTGAGAAAAAGAAACATCAAAATGGTATCGAAAATTCATTGGATTGGTGGTGGTGGATGTGGTGCTTGATTGTGGATGATCATCGGAGAATCTTCCTCCTAGTTTGACAAGTATATTCCTGATGGAATCTTGGTCTCTAAGATAAAGATCTTGGTTTGTGCTTGTTAGGGGCATGACTGGTGGTGACAGCAGTGGCCAATCAGAGGGCTGGTTCACCATTCCAGGAACCCTATAATTCTCAGTTTCTCTCTTCATATCTTGCTTAAAGCTAAGGCAGCTAGCGCTCCGAGCTTGCTGCACTTTTCTCTGTTTGCCCAGGAGCTTCTTTTTAAGCTTTGTGTTCCAATAGTTCTTAATATCATTGTCAGTTCTCCCGGGCAGTTGTGCTGCAATTATAGACCATCTGCTCATTCAAAAGAAACAGATACATATTAGAGGTTGGGAACAGATTAATTAAGACCCCAACCAAGTATATAGTAATCTTACCTGCTTCCAATGCTGATGTAAAGGCTGCAAATGATGTTATCCTCTTCCTCTGAAAACCCACCATGCCTAATGTTGGGTCGAAGATAATTTAACCATCTAAGACGACAGCTCTTGCCGCATCTCTTTAGACCTGAAATTGGTATATTCAAGAAAAAAATTTAGAGTAATTTAAACGGAAGGAAATTTTATATAGATTCAACTATTGCTAACCTATCTTTTGAGGCAAGGCAATCCAGTTGCCACCGGTGCCGTTTGCCTCTATATAAGCCTTAAGCTTGGCATCTTCCTCCGGCGACCATGGGCCCTTCTTAACGTTAGCTTTGTCACAACAAGGAGCTCTCCCCATGTTTGTTGAGTTGAGAAAGAGGGTTTGAAAGTTTGCTGCTCTATTCTTGTCTCTTCACAACAATGAGAGTGACTATATATAATCACACCATAGAAAAGAGAGGGAGACTATAATGGCCAGAGGAAGACAGACATGGAGGCTAGAGCTGTGTCCCTCCCAGGATTTCAAAAAGGGGAATGAGAAAAAATATATAAAAATTAAATAATAATAATAATAATATGAAACTTTATGCATAAAATATTGAAGAAATTGAAAGTGGTAGAAGAAGAGAGCAGCAGTTTTCTTATTGTCCTTCTACCTCCAGAATCTATGATAATCTAAGCTGTTTTTTATTTTATTATAATTAATTAATTAATTAATTAATTGAAATTGTTGGTTGCTACATTGATCAGCCATGTCTATAATTTGACTGGATCTGTGGCTGTAGGTAGGTCTGACACATGATCAATGGCTGCTATGGTTGATGATGATCATGGCATTAGTGGACCCAGTAAAGGTTGGTGTAATTAGTAAAAACGATTAGATAGGTAACGTTGAATGGTTCTCCGATTACTGTTTCTTAGCAATTGCGCTTCTTCATTGTGTAAGGAATTAACGTCATGGTTTTAGAACATATTTGGATAATTTGCAACATGAGTCACACCGATCACAATTGAATTGCTATTTTTTATAAAATAAATTAAGTTTTGATTTAATGATAAAGTTCACATCATCAAAATTTTAAAATTTTAAGTTTAAACTCGGTGCAAATAATGTAGGTTTTTTTTTTTTAAATTTTATTTTGATTTAAATCCCATGATTTTATCTAGATTTAATTTGGTTATAATAATTATTTAGATGTCTATTTTTTGTAATTTGGGACATATATCAAAACTATACATTAATTTTGATTCAATGTGCAATTTTATAGATGAGCTTTGATTTAGTGCGATTATGCACATGAAACTTTAATTGTGATTCAAATATATACATTAAACTTTAATTTTGATTCAATTATGCACATTTGAAGACATAAATGCATCAATTTATTATTATACTGGATAAATATGATTATTTGTATATGCAATATATAAACATGAAACAATGTTATATTAATAATTGTATTAATAATTTGTGAGAATTGAATCAAATTCAAATTTCATATATAAAATTGCATATTAAAGCAAAGTGCATGTACAACTTTGAAATTTATCCCTTTGTAATTGTAACTGTGTTTGTAGATAATTTTATTTGTAAAAAAAATAATAATGAATTTATTAAACTAAAGCTTTAGTTAATTTTCTTTTATGTTTGCTATATTTTTCATTCTCAATTTTTTTAACATTAGAATTAATTATGATGCAAACTTTAATATGAATATTAAATATGAAATATCACCTTAGGAATTTAAAGTTTGTGAGAACTTCTTTATCATTGACTAAGACTTCATGCACAAAAGTTGATGTGGTCTTATTTTCGTTATATTAGGCAGAATCTCTTTTAGCAAGTAAAAGAGGATTTTTTTGATTTGGTTGATTGCGTTCTTTTGATTTTCTCATCAAAATTAATTGAGGATAATTAGATTTAATTGAAATTTCCTTTTTTCTTTTTAAAGATAGGTTAACGTTGAACTGATACATTCTTTTTGACCATTTAAATTTACGGATTCTTGCAGAGTTATTATGGGTTGAACTAAGTTGGTTTTGACGTTGAAAAATTGTTTACTCAATTAAAAAAAATTCAGTTTTATTGTTTTGAAATTGTTAAAATATTTATATATTTTAAAACTAATTCAATAGCAATTCAATGCATCAATTTGTATTAAAAAAAATTTCTCATTTTTGTTCAGTTTGGACCAAACTTGTTGAAATGAAAGAAGAACTCGATTCTTGTACATTATATAAAAAGGTCACATACCCTAATTAATGTTTAAAAAAAATGAAATTACCCAAGCTAGTATTGTGGTCTTAAAAGGGTAGTAACATAGGTAAAAGAAAAAATGAATTGGAAAGGTAGGCATTGTCAAATACCACATGAATTGTGTAGAATTTAAGGGACATTACTATTAAGTTAGGTTTGGTAACCGATTAAAGGGCAAACAAGAAGAAAAATTGGCAATCCATATTGAAGAGTAAACTTAGCCCATGCTTTGAATTTACCTCTACTCGATTAAAATAATTGGAATGGTTTCAATCTATGGGTAGATGGATTTTGTTAATTATTATTAGGTATAAATTATTAAATAATTTAATTATTTAAATATCATCTAAATGCAAACCAGAACAAGTTTAGCAGTAGAAATCCACTATCATGTCAATTGCGTCACGAAACTGACATTAATGCCTGTCTCTTATGCATTTTCTTTCAAGATTAAATAATGCATTCAGTCCCTACATTTTATAAAATGTTATGATTTAGTTTAAAAAAACTTATTTTTACTATTTAAAACCTTAATCCAATCATTAATATTGTTAGTATTTTTCGTTTAAATTTACTAACTGCTATGTTAATTAGGTTACCCTCAATTAATGTGGCTTATGTTTAATGATTTTTTTTTTGTTAAATTAACAAATTTTAACGAGAAATTATTATATTATAATTTTAAATTTGAAAATGCAAGATAATTTAATTTTTAAAGAATAAATAATAGATTTGAAATTCTGTAAAAACTGTAGCATATATTAACCTTCTTTTAATGTATATATTTCTAATTTTTTTCTCAAACTTCTTTCCTCAAGCCTCACCATGTACCGTGTGTTTTTCGCACTTGTCCACTATGTTCCCTTTTAGAAGTTTTTTTTTTTTTATCTTTCAAGTTGTACCTTAAATTTTTTTTTTGTCCACAATAATTTCTTTCTATTTTATTTTTGAATTTAGATTTTGTTAGTATGTGGTAACATAACACTTAAAATTGTGATATATCATCACTTAAAAATTAAATAAATTATATAAAATTTAGAAAAAATTCTAGTGATGACGTGATAAATCTTATAATCCCATATCAATATAACTTAAAGAGGCCCAAATTCATTAAACAAATTGAGAAAAGTTGTTAATTTCAGATATTTGGATAGCTAGAATTATCAAGTTCATCCCTTTAATAAATATGAAATTCAATTTTTAGCACATGTAATTTTTTTTAAGTATTTAGATTGTGAAGTAATTTTTTAAATGAAAGAATACATTTAAGCTAAAAGATGTATAAATACATTCAAGCTAAAAGATGTATAAACTTCTTTCTTTTTTTTTTTTTGGCTTAAATAAAAAATTGGTTTCAATTTATAGCGCTTTTCCCACTTGAGATTACTCACTTTTATTGTAAAATAATTATTGACTGATGAATGATAAATTGATATTCAAATTAAACAATTGCATCTCTTGGTTTAATATTACATTTTTCCATATACTTGTATCTTAATATTGAATTTTTTTCATTCATTGTCTCTATTCACTCATGTCTATTAATTTTCATCAAATATCTTCTTTCATTTCTTCTCCTCTATATAAAGCCAAGTTAGGAGATTTCAAAAACATATCATCAAAAAACTATCAATATAAAAAATTCCTTTTAAATTCATTTCTCCTGATAATAGAGAAAGGCAAGATTGTGTTCGATTGATCACTATTGTTGTGCTACTACTGTGATCGTTTGTTGTTGTATCTTGGGAGACAGATGTCCAACGTTACTCAAAACACTGAGGAGAGGTCGAATCCATCTTAAGGAAACTGTTTATACTGGCCTCAACAAAATTCTTCTTCTAATTTTTAACTTTGTCCGATTACAGGTATTCTATTGTGTTACTGCTACTACATTGTATTGCATTATCATTGTTACTGACATATTAATATTACATACGATATCAAATTTTCTTACAATCTTAAGACAAATTAATTGTTGTAGTTTTAATCTAAGGCGTATAGGTTACCATAATAACTTATTTAAGATTGGTTTATACTTCTATTTCAGATTTTAATTTATTTATAGATTTTGGTTCTTTATTTTGATTACAGAAGAAATGTCTCATACGTCAAACAACTTATCCAATTCAAAGGCTGAGGCAATTGTCGCTGCTCAGGCTCATGCTACAAGCCAAACGTTACTTGTGACTATGGGTCACAATGAAAAGCTTGCGAAATTCACTGGACAGAATTTTAAAACATGGCAACAGAAAATGTTGTTCTATTTGACCATGTTGAATATGGTAAAATTTCTAAAGGATGATCCTCCTATTTTTAGAGAGGATGAGGAATATGCTATTACCACCTTCAACATTGCCGAAGCATGGAACAACTCTGATTTCCTATGTCGTAACTACATTTTGAATAGTTTATCTGATGAACTTTATGAAGTATACAGTATCAAGAAAATAACTAAGGAATTATGGGAATCGCTGGACCATAAATACAAAACTGAAGATGTTGGTGCTAAGAAATTCTTAGTTGCCAAGTTCTTAAACTTTTTAATGGTTAATTCTAAAGCTATTCTAAATCAAGTGTAGGAATTCCAGCTGATCATTCATGGTATTCTCGCAGAAGGGATGGAGATAAGTGAATCCTTTCAGGTGGCAGTCATTATTGAAAAACTTCCCCCTGCTCAGAATGACTTCAAGAACTATCTTAAGCATAAGAGAAAGGAAATGACAGTGGAAGATTTGATTATCAGACTTCGAATTGAAAAAGACAATTGAGGTGCGGCTAAAAGGCTAAACAAAGCAACCAATCCTAACTTTGCCAAGGGAAACGTAGTGGAAGTCAAAAAGGACTCCAAGAAAAGAAAACATTCTCACACTGGGTCTAAACTAGGACCAAAAGGCGGTGTTTTCAAGAAGCCAAAATTCCAAGGAAAATGCTTTAATTGCAATAAGATGGGACACAAGTCATTCAATTATAGGCTTTCAAAGAGGGTCAGAACAAACGAGGCTAACACTGTGGAAAATATTTCTAAGGAAATATCTGATCTTGACCTCTGCACTGTGATTTCTGAAGTCAACTTGGTTTATTCAAATCCAAGAAAATGGTGGCTTGATAATGGTGCCACACTTCATATTTGCTGCGACAAGGGGAGAAACTCTATATGGGCAACGCTGCAACTTCCAAGATTAAGGGGAAAGGCACTACGATTTTGAAGTTGACTTCTGACAAAGAGTTGAAACTTCAAAATATGTTGTATGTGCCTGACATACGCAAGAATCTTGTAACACCCCTAGCTCATATCTGTCGTCGAAATAGGGTTACAGAGCATTACCAGACTTATTTCATAAATAATCATATATTTCACATACATTTTCCATTTCCAAATAAAAATCATTCATAATCAATCACATTGTCCCTAATACGAGCCTACGAGGCCCAAAATATTCATTCAGAGTGGTTTGGGACTAAACTGGTAACTCAGGAAATTTTCGAAAAAACTTAGAAAATATTTCAAAATACAGGAGACACACACCCGTGTGGCCCAGCCGTGTGGACATTCGAAATGGGATCACATGGTCGTGTCCCAGCCCATGTCTTACCCTATGTAACTCTCTAACTTGGGTCACATGGCCAAGACACATGTTCGTGTGACTAGCCTGTGTGCCTTATGAAATGGCCACACACGCTCGTGTGTCAGGCCGTGTGCTAGGCCATGCCAAAATTGTAGGGTATACTGACTTATGCCACACGGCCAAGTCACACGCTCGTGTGATGAGCCGTGTAGAGCATACTGACTTGATTTCTAATTAAACACCAAGGGACCCATGGCCGTGTCACTTAATCGTGTATCACACACGGCTGAGACACATGCCTCTGTTTTTGCCCGTGTGGACAAAAATAGGCTATTTACCAAGCCATCTTTCTCACACAAACTTTCATTCACCTATACAAACCAAATGACATATAACATGGCATAAAATGGGCACTCCAACCAATCTCAATCAAGCCTAATTCATGCTAATACCATACCATCAACCACAAGACACATATGTATCACAATTAGCCATACAATTTCATACCAATTTCACAATCACAAATCACCTATATGGTCACTTTCAATTATGCATCACTTTACCTAAAGCCACAAGCATACCCATCTCAAATTTCAACCATTTGGAACTCCAAATACCAATTCACATCAAGCATCTATATAGCAATTATACACAACATATGAAAAGACCATTTGCACATATATATACATCACCAAGCATACCAAAATAAGCAAAATTATATGGCTATACACATAACCAAGCACTTATCATTTACAAGCCAAATCAAATGACTAAATCCATTATCAACATATATACCATAATGACCAAAACTCCTATACATGCCATATAACCAAATATTCAAAAGTACCAAAGTGATAGCTTGATAGCGTGATGAGATCTCCGACGACTCCAAATCCAAGCAAGCTTTGGTATTCACTATAAAACACGAAAAAGTAAACAGAGTAAGCTATAAAGCTTAGTAAGCTCGTATAGTTAATAAGTAAAACTTACCATTCATTCATCATTCAAGTGATATAAACATAATGTACTACAAAACCATTTAATCACAAAGTTAACATGTATTTATCCATATAATGATCATGAACTTACAATTTCATAGATTCAACGCTCATATGATTTCCGTACATACCTGTACTGATACATATTTATCTCACATCATTTCACATCTTCGATATACCCATTAAACCATTTGGAATAATATCGGATACTCAGGAATCTCGCACCCTAAGTGCCAATACATAATCGAGGCTATCTCAATCTCATATCTCATATAATACTCATTCTCGAGCCTATCAACGGGTCTACTCACACAAGCTGACGGTCATGACGTAGCTACATGGTGCTGCTCACACAAGCTGATGAGAATCTGCAACACATGCTGAAAAACTCAGCCACCGGTAGGACATATGGACCAGCACCCAAAACATATAACCCTTAATGACATGTCATTCGTATCCTAATTTATTCCTAAGGTTCAACCGGGATTTCACATTGCCGAATCTTCATCGAACGTATCCGTAAGGTCGTATTCACAACTAATTCAATAATAAAGCATTTAAAATACAATAATATAAATGCTTATTAACATATGAACTTACCTAAATCGCAAAAACGACGAAATGGATCGACTAGTCTAATACTTTGTTTTTCCCTCGATCAAAATCTGAACCTCATTTTTCTTGATCTATATAATATCAAATTTAACTTATTCAATTATCATTCTATTCAATTTAGCCCAAAAATCATATTATGAAAAAATTACACTTTTGCCCCTAATATTTCAACATCTTTACAATTTAGTCCTTAGCTCATAAAAACAGAAATTCATGCAATTAAGTCCCTACCCATGCTAGCCGAATTTCCCCTGTTATCATAGCAACCTATATTTTTCATTTATATCACATTTTACCACATAATTTTTATTTTTCACAAATAAATCCCTAATTGAAAATTTTACCCAAAAATCACTTTACAAATATTGTTTATCTAACAAGAAGCATACATTTTCTATCATCAAACATCAAAATACTCACATATTCAACAATGGAAAAACCCTAAACCTTTAACAATTTTGTAAATTAATCCCTAGGCTAGCTAGATTAAGCTACAACGATATCAAAAACATAGAAATCATTAAAAACTGGATAAAAAACATACCTAAATGGACAATGGAAGCTTGGCTGAATGAAAAACCCTAAAATTGGATTCTTCTCTTGTTAAATTTGGCTAAAGGAAGAAGATGGACATCAAAATATAGTTTTTGTTTTATTTATTTTAGTTTATTATATTAATAACCTATTTACCCTTTACTAATACATTAAAACATACATAAATAATGTCCATAAATGTCCATTCAAATTTCAAATGGTCTAATTACCACTTAAAGACCTCCACTTTAAGGTTCTATAGCTATTAGACACCTTTTGTAACACCCCTCACCCATATTCAACGCCGAAATAAGGTTATGGAGCATTACCAAACTTACAACACATTTAAATATACTTTTCTCATACATTTAATCAATACAAGAAATCATTATTCAATTCAATCAATATGTCCCTATTACGAGCCTACGAGGCCCTAAACATACTTTGGGAGTGGTTCGGGACTAAACCGATAACTTTAGAAATATTTGGAACACTTATAATTTTTTTAAAAATAGGAGACACACGCTCGTGTGGCCAAGCCGTGTGTTTCACACGGCCATCAGACACACCCGTGTCACAGGCCGTGTGGATATTCGAAATGGGAGCACATGGCCGTGTCCCAGCCCGTGTCCTACCCCGTGTCCAAACAAGTGAGCTTACTGACTTAGGTCACACGGCCAACACACACGCCCTTGTGGCTAGCTCGTGTGCCCTAAAAATGGCAATACACGCTCGTGTGCCAGGCCGTGTCAAACCTGTAGGGTATACTGACTTATGCCACTTGGCCAAGTCATACGCCCGTGTGTGAGGCCGTGTGGAGTATACTGACTTAATTTCTAAAACCACATCAGGGGACACACAGCTATGTAACATAACCGTGTGTCACACACGACTGAGACACACGTCCGCGTCTCTGCCCGTGTGAACAAAAATAGGCTATTTACCAAGCTATTTTGCCACCCAAATTTAGGTACACCTACACATCTCAAATAGCACACAATATAGCATCAAAAGGCATATATTTCAATTCCAATCAAGCATGATTTATACCAATTCCAACATCAACTAATACCAAAACATAAATACCACAAAACATCAAAATAACCATTTACAATTATACATTATTATGCTCAATTCCACAAACAGACCAATTCACAAATCATCATCTATTGACATTCAAAATTACCTATTATCAATGAGCATTATGAATCCACCCCAATCACACAACATAGGTCAATTGCCCACTCAAAACAAAAGCCATTTGTAGACTAATAAACACATCCAAATCAACCAAAATATGCCAACTTCCTTGGCTATATACAAACCAAACATAGATGTTTATAAGCCAAATCAAATGACTACATCATTTACCAAAATTGACTCAAAGTCCCTATACATGCCATATGACCAAAAACATAATTTCAAAAGTACCAAAGTGTCAGTGGATAGTGTGATAAAGTCTCCGACAATCCTCGAATTCGAGCTAGCTTGATATCACTATAAAACACAGGAAAATAAACAAAGTAAGCTATATAGCTTAGTAAGCTCGTATGTTAACAATAAGCAAATATCACATTTCTTTAATCATTTAAATAATAGAAAGCAATATACAACAACTCTATTAAATCACAAAGTTATCAATGATCATTCACATAACTTACCAAGGATCTCATCAATTCCATAGTTTCAATATTTAATTCATTTCCGTATGTACCTGTACCATCTTGTACCAATCTCATACACATTCTTGTCTTTCATTTACCCGTTGAACCATTTGGAATAATATTGGATACTCGGGAATCTCGCACACTAAGTGCCAACAAATAGTCGAAGCTATCTCAATCTCGCACACTAAGTGCTAATACATAGCCGAAGCTATCTTGATCTCGCAGACTAAGTGCTGATACATAGTCGAAACTTCGTCGAATGTTTCCATACAATTGTATTCATCAACAATTCAATATAAAATATTAAATCTCAATTATAATAATGCTTATTAACATACGAACTTACCTCGTGTACGAAAATGACGGACTAAGTCTATTTGTCGATAACTTTAGTTTTCCCTCGATTTAGATCCGAATTATGCTTTTCTTAATCTAAATATATTCAAAATTAATTTACTTAATCATCTATTTATTCAATTCAGTCCAAAATACACTTTAGGGCTATTTTACACTTTTACCCTTAAATTTTTACATTTTTCACAATTTAGTCCATATTTTATAAAATCACAAATTAATGAAAATTCAAATATACCCATGCTAGCCAAATTACCATTATGCCCCTAGCAGCCCATAATTTTCATTTATTTCACATTTTAACCATTGACTTTATACACTTCTCAATTTAATCCTTGTTTTTGTATTTTTGCTCAAAATTACTTAACAAAACATATATATCTCATAACAAATATTCATAATCTATCATCAAACATCAAAACTCATACATATTCATCAATTGTATCATTCAAAATATTTAACAGTTTTGCAAATTAGTCCCTGGGCTAGTTAGTACTAGCTGCAACGATCTCAAAAAACATAGAAATCATTAAAAACAAGACAAAAATAACTTACCAAATTAAGCTTCAAGGGACTGAACCTTCAAACTAATTTCATGGCTTTTCTAAGCCCTAATTTTCAAATAGGAAGATGAATATAAGGGTAATTTGGTTTTGTTTTATTTTAATTAACATTTTATTAACTAGTTTACTAAAATAACCTTTGTTATAAATCATTTAAATTCATTTATTCATGTACATTTATGTCCACTCACACTAATCATGGTCTAATTACAATATAAGGACCTTAACTTTGAGATTTTATAGATATTAAACACCTTTAGCTAATACAACACAACTTTTACGCTTTACGTGATTTAGTCCTTTTTATCAAATTAAGTATTCAAACTATAAAATTAATTCACGAAACTTTCACACATACATACTATCATGCTGTAAACACTAAAAATAATATTAAGATAATTTTTTAATCTTGAATTTGTGGTCCCAAAACTACTGTTCCGAATTGACTAAAAACGAGCTGTTACACCTTTAGCTAATAGAACTCAACTTTTACAGTTTATGCGATTTAGTCCTTTTTATCAAATTAAGCAATCAAACGATAAAATTTATTAACGAAATTTTTACACAATCATACTATCATGTTGTAGACACTAAAATAATAAAATAATTATTTCGATCTCAGATTTGTGATTCTGAAACCACTATTTTGATTTGACTAAAAATGGGCTGTTGCAAATCTTGTCTCTAGGACCCTCTTAAGTATGCATGGCTTTAGAATGGTATTTGAGTCCCAGAAGTTAATTTTGTCAAAAGGGGGAACATTTGTGGGAAGGGGATATGTATTAAATGATATGTTGAAATTCAATGATATCTCTGTAAAAGCTAATACTATGAATAAAAATAATGCTTCTTCTTCTGTTTATATGCTTGAGTCATTTGATTTATGGCATGGTCGGCTCGGACATGTTAATTCTAACACTTTACATAGATTAATTAACTTAGAGCACATTCCTTCATTTCACATTAATTATAATTATAAATGTGAAACGTGTATTGAGGTAAAACTAACAAGGTCTTCATTTCAATCTGTTGAAAGAAATACTGAATCACTTGAACTAATACATAGACTTAAAGTTTATTAAAACTAGAGGAGGGAATAAATATTTTATTACCTTCATTGATGATAGCACAAAATATTGCTATGTATATTTTCTTAAAAGGAAAGATGAAGCTATAGAGAAATTTGTTCTCTATAAGTAGAAAGTTGAAACCCAACTTAATAAAAGAATTAAGAGGGTGAGAAGTGACCGTGGTGGTGAATATGTTGAACCATTTGGTAAATTTTGTGCACAACATGATATTATTCATGAAGTGACACCACCATACTCTCCTCAATCCAATGGAGTAGCAGAGTGTAAAAATTGAACCCTAAAGGAAATGATGAATGCAATGCTAGGAAGTTTTGGATTGTCACAAAACATATGGAGGAAATCTGTTTTATCAGCGAATTGCCTTTTAAATAAGGTGCCCCGTAAGAAAAAGAACAAAACACCGTATGAGTTGTGGAAGGGCAGGAAACCTTCGTACAACTACTTGAAAGTGTAAGGGTGTCTTGCAAGGGTAATGGCTCCTTTGCCGAAACAAATGAAAAAAAGTCCTAAAACGGTAGATTGTATTTTCATTGGTTATGCACACCACATCAATGCTTATCAGTTTTTTGTACATGAATCAAAGAATCCTGAAATTCGCAAGAATGTGATATTGGAATCTAAAAATGCCTTATTTTTTGAAAATATATTCCCTTGTAAGACTAGAGAAGATGGATTAAATTCAACAAAACGAACATCAGAAACTATTGATAGTTAAGACTTTCAACAAGAAGTTGAATTCAAGATAGAACCAAGAAGAAGTAAAATGTAACACCTCAAACCCGACCTAGATGTTATGGCCGTATCTGGCAATGTCATACGATAGTGTTTTTGAAACCTCGTTATTACGATGAAAACATTCCATGCTATTATCCTTAGTAAACCTTTGTTAGAGCTTAGGAAGTCGTCTTTATTCATTCAAAACATTTGTTTTTAAACATCCCTTGTTGCGGAAGCTTTAATAAAACAGTCTAGGTGATCATGCGTTTAGAAATTACTTTAGCTTTTTGAAAACCAAATTTCCTATGACTAGCAGGTATAAATCCATAAAATAAAATAAATAAATAAAAACCCAAATTTAAAACCAAAGTCCCAAAGGGTCCTTAAATTATAACCCAAATAATCAATAATAATCAAATCATAAATCGTAAATTGAAAACCTTGAAGTCCAAAAATTATTGTGGTCACCACTGAGTCCTCCGTCGCACCGATCCTTCTAAGTCTGGGGATTACTTGTGCACATTAAACAAAAAGGGCGAGTTTACGTAAACTCAGTGTGTAATCCCGCAGAAACAAACAAACAATCAGTATTTACAGTGCACAGTTGAACAGTCTTGGGCCTAAGCCCTTTTTAGTATCAATGACAGTTTGGGCCTTAGTCCATCTCAATACAGTGTTAAAAATGCAGTAGAGCCTTAGCCCATCATAGTATCAGTAGTAGTAACAGTTATGCAGTAGCAAAATCCTACCTAACCAGCCTCTACACACCATCTCCGTCCAACCCTACACTCCATGTGGGGATATAATCAACCCACCCATCCTTACACTCTATGTGGGGATATAATCAACCCACTCATCCCTACACTCCAAGTAGTACTAAATGCGGCACAAAACAGTAGTTTGCAGCTGAGCTACCAGTAAATTAGGCTTAAAGCCTTTCAGTACACTTCCTCTGAATAACAACCCCCAAGCCAATGCAATGCAACATACAATAGATGACATGCTATTATGCAATTTCATTACATATATTCAGTTCAGATATTAACATGCCCAGTACATATATCATTCAGTCAGTTTCACACATTTAGGGTCTAAGTAGCGCTTACCGACCCCACAGTAGGTTCATAATTGACTTGGGCGACCCGTGCAACCTTAAAAACATTTCGGTAAAAATGGGCCCACATGCTCATTGATCTGCCTGTGTGGCCCACTCGGCCCAAATTGGCCTTACCCGTGGGATCCATTTTTAAAGTAACCCATGCTAGCTCAATACTCATATATGTTTTCACTATTTACTTATATGTTCATTCAAAGCTGTCTAGTTGAGTCATTATCACTAAATTATTTATATCTTGAGCTACAGAATTACATATTAAGATTCAATTGATGTTTTTTAAACTAGACTCAAATATCTTTCTACCATAAAATTTTCAGAATTTATATTTTATCAAATAAGTACAGTAAAATCTTTAAAGTTATCCTTATTCTGCTGTTTGGAAGCTTCGACCTTTCCTTACTAAAAATTATTTATCTCTTAGTATGAAATTTAGATGATGTTTCTGTTTATTTCTCTTGAAAATAGTCTCATTAAGGATTTAAACATATAAATTTTAGCCCCTAATTATTGTTTTACATTTTTTGATTATTTTCCAAAGTTAGAACAGGGGAACCTGAAATCATTCGGAACTTGTCTCACAAAATTTATTATAACTCATGATTTACAATTCATTGCTTACATTGTTTCTTTCATGAAATACTAGATTCAATAAAATTTAATTTCATATTTTATTCAACCTCTAAATCAATTTACACTATGTTTGATGATTTTTCAAAGTTAGACTACTGCTACTGTCCAAAACTGTTTTAGTGCAAAATGTTGATTTCCTAGTTTTTAACACCCTTATTTCCTTTCTCTACAATTTTTGCATCTTTTTCTCTTATTTCTCGACAGCAAGCAATTTTGGCTTTTTTTCGAACCCCGTTTTTTGCATTTCAGGTACACACTTGGTATCATTTTGATTCCTAATCACTCCTGAGCACTTCAAGGCCTAAAATCAAGATACTCAACATCAATTTAATGGATTTACAAGCGAATTGACAACCAAGAACGAATAGAAATCCAACTTACCGCCAACGATAACCTTCCATTTAACTATTGTTAAGACGAAAACACTGGATTCACTAGTTTGAGCCTCCCCCTACGCCCAAATCGCAGAGAAAAAACATTACCACTTCAGTCGCTAAGAGATTCTTGACAGAAACAAAGAGAAACACTTATTGAAACTAAACGGGCACTAACCGCATGCGAAAATGAAGGAAAATAACTAGATTAGGGAGAAGAATAGACGACGAAATTTTTTTTTTGAAAAAGGGAGCCAAAATTCGGTTATGAGAAAAAAATAAGAAAAAAAAATAAAATCCCGATAACCCCAAAAATCCCTTAATCTTCGCCCCTAATTCCCACTTCACATCCACTACTCAGAATCCCCCTATTACACAACTCTATCTCGAAATCTGAGCAAAAAAAAATACCTTTGCCTGTGTAGGGATTCGAACACAAGACCTCCACCATAATAACACATTACTTAACCACCAGACCAGTAGGCCCATTCTGATGTAATTTACCCAACATTTAAACTTAAGCCCTTTGCACAAGGTTAAGGCTTTATTTATAAAAATATCGAAATTTGCCCAAGTAAGGCTTGAACTTGGGACCTCTCACACACACCCAGAACACATAACCACTGAAGCAGATAGACATCGTGTGTCACACATACATGAAATCAAAAATTAAAATTTTGGGGCGTTACATAAAAAGGTAAGGGTGGAAAAGTCCGTTGGATCAGATTTTCTAACCTATATGTTAGAGACTGAACCTCAAATTTATAGTGAAGCTATATGCTCATCTAAGAGCATTTTTTGGAAAGATGTTACCAAGAGTGAAATTGATTCCATCATGAAAAATCATACATGGGAATTATTGGACCTACCTCAGGGAATTAAACCACTAAATTCTAAATGGATTTTCAAATGAAAAATAAAAGTAGATGGAACAATTGGTAAGTACAAGGCCAGATTGGTTATAAAAGGTTATAAATAAAAGGAAGGCATTGATTAGTTTGATACATTTTCTCATGTATCAAGAATACTATAAGGATGATACTTGCTATTGCAGCTTTGCAGAATCTAGAAGTTCATCCAATGGATGTTAAGACAACTTTTCTAAATGGAGATCTTGATGGGGAGATTTACATGGAACAACCTAAGGGTCATGTAGCTCTAGGGCAGGAAAAAAAGTTTGTAGATTGGTAAAATCTTTGTATGGACTTAAGCAAGCATTAAAGAAGTGGCATGAAAAGTTTGACAGTGTTAAGATATCAAATAGATTTAAAATTAATGATGTGACAAATGTGTATATGTCAAAATCACTATTGATGGACATGTAATTCTATGTTTATATGTTGATAACATACTCATTGTTGAAAGTAGCAATGAAATGGTAAAACGTACCAAAAAGTTATTAAATTCAAGATTTGATATGAAAGATATGAGACTTGCTAATGTGATAGTGGGCATCCAAATCAAAAGGTCATCTAAAAGTCTTGTATTGACTCAATCACACTACATAGACAAGATTCATAAGAAATTTGGCAAGGATGATATTGGTGTAGCCAGAACTTCGATAGATATAAATCAACATCTGTCCAAAAAAAAAGGTGAAAGCATTAACCACGTGGAATATGCAAGAGTCATAGGCAATCTAATGTACCTTATGAGTTGCACTACACCTGATATTCCTTTCACTATAAGCAGTTGAAGCAGATTTACACATCAATCTAGGGGAGAACCACTGGAAAGCGATTGTGAAGGTACTGAGATATCTCGAATATACTGTAACACCTCAAATCCAGCCTAGAAGTTAGGCCCGAATTTGGCATGTCACATCAAAGGTATATTTCAAAACGATTTTGATAAGTTAAATTTTAGGGCCCAGAAGCCCAAAACCCATGAGTCTTGTTAAGTAATGATAAAAGCCCATTTTATAGCTTTAAGTATTTCAGAAACCAAGTATAAGCATAAGAAATTTACTTAAGTTTAATCATTAAGTAAACAGTTAAAACATCAAAACCCAAAATTTAAAATCAAATCAAAGGACAAGGCCTTATTACATCTGACGAAAGTAAAGCAATTAAAACCATGTCCTTTGGAACAAGCAAATAAAAATAAAAATTTAAACATCTTGTAGTGTGGCCATCTCTGAGTCCTCTCCCATGTCGAGCCGTTTACTGAGGATTACCTAAAACATTAAATAAAGGGTGTGAGTTTCGAAGCTCAGTGTGTACAACCCTTGGCAATCAAATCAATATACAAATATTTATATTGGGCCTAAGCCCTATCAAAATTGGTGGTCTCGGGCCTTAGCCTACAATGACCTCATATCATATCACATCATATCATATGCAAGACAAGGTAATGCAAAACCCTCCCAAAAATCCATCCGCTACACACACCATTTCCCTTCCAACCCTACACACCTGTAGGGATTTCTAAATCGACCCACCCATCCTCTACACACCAAAGGTAGCACTCACAAATGCAAGCACTACTTCCAACGTTGCAAAGAAAGTCGCTAATCATATAATGGGTTTAAAGCCACCGGTGGATCCACGATCGTCAAGCGACTATGCGATCCTCAAATCTTCCTCTGTACCATAATTCCCACCCATATGCATCCTAAGCAAATATCATATGAATGCATCAAACACATAAGTAACATCCATAAACTTATACTCATCACATAAGGGGTATTTTCGTCATTTCACAACCCAAGTGTATTTTCGTAAATCTACTCTACAGGGGTATCTAGGTAATTTTGCAAATTAGAGGTACTTTGGAAATTTTGTAAATCAAGGATGTTTTGGTAATTCTGTAAATTAAGGGTATCCTGGTAATTTCACAATTCGGGGCTATCTTAGTGATTTTTCAAACCAAGGGTATTTTGGTAATTTCAAATTAGGGGTATTTTAGTAATTTTACAAATCAATGGTATTTGGCCCCTCTCGGGTTTTAGTTATGAACTTTGGCCCATTGACAAGTCCTTGCGGCTAAAGTGAACAGACACTATGCACCAGGTAGGATTCCAGAGAAGAGGAGGTGGGCTGCTAGGGCCGCTTAAGTACCAAGCTCTCCCTAGATCCAATCTTAGACATGCATATGCCCGTTACCACACTCTAACCTAGCAACTTGCCCACGGACATGTTTAATTATTAGAAAGTTTTATGTGGTTTAAGAGTTGTTTAGTACTAAGCCTAAAGTCCATAAAACCCTAGCATACTAGTCTACGTCCCCACAAAGCCCATCGAACCCATTTCATGTTCATATAACCCATAATGGCCACGTCACATCTTATGGCTCACTAGGCCCAAATCTCAGTCATATGGCCCATTAGGCCCAAAATAATTTCAGATCATGTAACATGCTTCCTTAACCCAATTCATATAATTAAATCAAACCATTTTATCAAAGTTAGCCTCAGAGCCCACCAGGCCCATTTAGCCACTTTCGGCTTTTTGGCTTTCCAGCATTGTCGAAATCATGTGTGTGTATAGTGTTTGTACACACTTGGATACCGCGACGTGCTATTCTATCCTTAGCCTTGATCCTAAACCAACCAACCTTTAATCAACCACTCATACTTAATCAAAATATTTATTCTAAAGCCGAAACCTTACCGTAACCTTACCATGTGCCACTGGGTTCTAATGGCCCTTCCTTCGCTACTAATCACAAGTGTTCCCTAGATCTGCACTCACACATACACCATCAAATTTTGGGTGACTCGTAATCCACACAAGTCATTCACACATTCGGCCATTCACTTCAACCATAATCGAGTTGAGTATCCTTATCCTTGCTAATGATCCTACTACGCTTGCGATCTCCGATCCTTACCCTTGTTAATACAATATCACCGATAATGAAAAATTAGATCGTCCTTCGGCTTTTAACAAAACATACTAAGGGGGGTTAACAGAATACTTACCAAATCCAACCTTAGATCCTGTGGCCTAGATAACTACCGAACAAGATTCGGGTTTTAACCTTGACTGAGAGTAGCTACCAACTGATTTGTGATAGAGAAAAACAACAAAGATTCGGCACTAATGGGGATTTCGGCAAGGAAGGATGATGGTAATTCGACAAAGAAGAGAATTTGGCTATAAGGGAATTCTGCTTTCAGAGAAAGAAGAAGAACACAACTCTAATAGGAATTTCGGCAAAAACAATGATGGGTTTTCTTTTCGGCAAATGAATGAATTTGGCTGAGGGGATAGAACCCAAGGAATTCGACACCCCTTTTTTATAGCCAAAGCTAAATCCTACCTTCCCCCCATAGTCCCATTCGGCACTAACTCCTCTATCTCCTCATCTCCTGACTTTTCTCCCTGATAACACCTTAATCGTATCCAAAATTTCCTCCACATCCAACACAGCTGTTTACTTCAAACTCTCCACGGTAAGAGTTCAAAACCAACACAACTCTGGCCGTCCATACAGTAAAATAAACACTCCATAAAATACCACTCATAAGCCTCGAACCTTGGATCTCTTCAGCTTACAACACGCCACCTTATAGCTCCTAAGTGATGCCACTTACCACTGGACCACAAGCCCATTTGTGTCCTATTTATTATTCATTTATTAAAAAGGCCTACTAACTGAAGTCACTGTTCCGTAAGGCTAAAACCAAAATTTTTCCTTTACCCTTACTTGATCCCAAGTCATCTCCAACATCCCTAGACACCCCAAATTCATTAATCCTCAAAGCCCACATGCCAATTGTCATTTTTCTCGCTCACTTAAAAAATTTTCTGAAATCCAAAGCCTAAAGCCCAATAGGCCCAATTCTTCTAGGCCCAAATTCGGGGTGTTACAATTTTTCCCCCTTTAAAGAAATTTCATCCTCGAAATTTCTAACTAATAGGGTGGTCGTGTATCAACTACCCCACCATGCTACCACTGCGCACTCTGACCCTAATAATTTTAAAACATACCCAAAACATCCACCTATCACAAACATTCTCAAACATACACAGAATAAGTACCAAATTATGATTCAAATGTTTACAAAGCCCTAACATATCCACAACCTCGGCCGCGGCCTCTTCCTCCTCTTCTAGTGCTCACCGTTGATTCTCGTATTATACGAATTAGGAATTTTATGAAATTAGTACATAGTTCCACTTGTTTAGGGCACATGTCTTATGTAAATAAATTTTTTAAAGTTATTTCGCGGTCGTATATCCACTACAAGCTTAAGTTTCCTGCGAGCTTTAGTCTCTAAAAGCCTATTTTTAAGTAGCCCATTATCTATATAGTTCATTAATTTAAACAAATGTAGTACAGAAAACTTACTTGGCTCGACTCCGAGGCTCGGTGAACCACACTTCAAGAGTCCTACAAAAACCTTTTTAATCTATTTGTTTTCAAAACCCAAAATCTAAGGCCCATTTCATAGCCCGAGCTTTGTAACCGGGCTCTGATACCACTAAATGTAGCACCCCAAAATCGGCCTAAAAGTTAGGCCCGAATCCATCGTGTCACATCAAAGGCATATTTCAAAATGATTTTGCTAAGTTAAATTTTAGGGCCCAAAAGCCCAAAACCCATGAGTCTTGTTAATTAATGATAAAAGCCCATTTTATAGCTTTAAGTATTTCGGAAACCAAGTTTGTAACGACCCGAATTTGGGCCTAGTAGAATTGGGCTTATTGGGCCTTGACCAGGGGAGTGTTTAAAATTTTTCGGGAACAAGAGAACGGCACTAATGCAAGTTGGACTAATTAGGTGAGTGATTTTGGAAGGTTAGGGGGCTTCCATGAAGTCCCAGGATCAAACATGGGCTTTAGGAAAAATTTTTATTTTAGGTGAATAAAACCCTAGGAGTTAGAAGGTAGGCTTTAAGAATAAAATGTGGAGAAAAATGACAAAAAAAGAGTTGCGGTCTAATGGTAAATGACGCCACATGGGAGACAAGGAAGTGACGTCATAGAGGAAGCAAGGGGTCGAAGGTTCAAGTCTTAGCGCTTGCAATTCATTTTGATTTATTTTTAAGTGAACTTAGACTTTGGCCCATAGACTTATATTTAGTTGCTCATGATTCTAGACACAAGACGTGGCTAACGGCGTGGATTAAGTTGCAGGGGAGCCAGAGTTCGAATCATATTGCAAGCAAAAAGGTATATTTATTTTGCTAAGTTGGGATGGCCAGAGTTTGTGTTAGAATTAAACTCTACTGAAGGAGGGATCCCACATCGGGAAGCTAGCAAGAGGGAAGGCGAGAAGATGGCTTTAAAAAGAGCAATCTATAGGGAGAGTAAGCATACTTGGGTTGGCGTTTGGGCATAGGAGTGGTCGAAGCGCGGATTAACTCCAGATTCCTATCAGGTGTGTATTTTGCCCTACTCTAGCTGTAGAGCGGCAAATGCCGAAATGCCGGTCATACGGCGATGGTAGCCACACAAGCGTGTGAGTGCACTTGTGGGAGATTCAACGTGATAGTTGAGGCCACCATAAGTATTCTTGTGGGTTGATGCTGTTTGGGCCATGATGGGCCAAAAGGGGCCAAGCGAGCCTAATGGGCCCGTGGGCCTATATGAATAAATTGTATGATCGTGTAGTAGATAGTGAACTGGTCTATGTGAATCTCATATCTACGGATAGATTTGGGCTAAATAGGCCACACGAGCGTGTGGGTCCATTTGGGCCGAGAATGGGCCCTAGGCCCATTCGCATCGTTATCTCTGTTTAGAATACCTTGGTTTACAAAATTACTGAAATACCTTTGGTTTACAAGATTACTGAAATACTCTTGGTTTACACAATTTCTTAAATTTCCCTGGGTTGAGAAATTACCAAAATACCCCTAAGTTACGAAATTACCGAAATACCCCTAGAGGGTAAATTACCAAAATACCCTAAAAGGGGTGAAAAAGACTGTTGTACCCTCGATTATGGTTGGATATCATGTATATGACTTTATGTACATTTTTAATACTTTATGTACATTTTTAATAGTCCGATACACTGTATTTATATCATGTTGCATGGGTTGGGTTTGATGAACGGAGGAAGTGTAGCCTGGTGGCTCTGCCATATACTGTTTAGTGGCTATGCCACATATAAACTATTATTATTATTTTGGTGGCTCAGCCACAAATATCGTGATTAGCAGCTTGTCTGCAATATTGGTGTGATTGGCAGGGTGGGTTGACTAGATCCCCACAGGTGGCAATTGGTTGGTTCGGGGGTGTGATTGGTTGGATTGGGTTGGGTTGCATTTTCATTATTGCATTACCATGATTATAGGGCTTAGGCCCAAATTGATACTGTAAAGGCTCGGGCCCAGATAGTGGCTGTCTAGGGGATTACACACTGAGTTCTTGTAACTCACCCCCTTTCTCTTAACCTTGCAGGTAATCCCCAGTCTTAGAGGATTTAGAGCTGCGGAGGACTCGATGGTGGCCATACATTGGAGTTACTTTTCACAAAAATTAGTAAATCTGATTTTACTTTATTTTATGATTATTTAATTTGGGGTTAATATTATGTAATAAGGCCATTAGATTTTATTTTCCTTTTTAACTTTCATTTCAGCTATTTTTAAATTATTAATGATTGAACTCTAAGTTTTCTTAAGACGACAATAACCGTTTTTTTTCAAAATATCACGTTTCCGCTAATTTCTTAATTAAACTTCAGTAATGAACAAAGTTTTTTGAAAATAATAATAACATTTTTTGACAAGAAAATAGTTATAGCAAATCTGAAATTTCACAAACAACAAAGTTCGGAGTTTCAAAAAGAATCTGAAGTTTTAACGAACGCGTAGCTTTTCAACTACCTTTTGATGTGACATGCTAGATCCGGCCATAACGTATAGGCCGGGTTTGGGGTGTTACAAAGTTTAAGCATAAGAAATTTACTTAAGTTCAATCATTAAGTAAACAGTTAAAACATCAAAACCCAATATTTAAAATCAAATCAAAGTACAAGGCCTTATTACATCCAACGAAAGTAAAGCAACTAAAACCATGTCCTTTGAAACAAACAAATAAAAATAAAAATTTAAACATCTTGTAGTGTGGCCATCTCCGAGTCCTCTCCCACGTCGAGCCGTTTACCAAGTTTGTAGCTTTAGACAAATCTGGAGAAGAGGTAGAATGGCTACGAAAATTTTTAAAGGATATTCCTAAATGACCAAAGTCTATGCCCACAATATGCATATATTGTAATAACCAAGTAATAATTGGTAGAGCACAAAACATAATGTATAGTGGTAAGTTGGGACACATGCGTCGTCGACATAATACTGTTAGACAATTGATCTCAACTAGAGTTATCTCTATTGATTTTGTAAGATCGAAAGATAACATTGTGGATCCGCTAGCCAAAAGTGTTAAACTGAGATAAAGTCGATAAAACATCTAAAGGAATGAGACTAAAGCCCATGAATATTTACGGCACTATGTGAAGGAAAACCCAACCTAGTTGACTGGAGATCCCAAGATCTAGGTTCAATGGGACAACCTACTTGCATAGACCTTGTGAGGTCACTGTGGGGGTTCTTATCTTGAGTCCATTCCTATGATGAAAACAATGATTAAAATGTTGAAAAGGTTAAGCAATGCTTTTAATGATCATTTTCTATTTCGGTGAAATAGATAACATAAGTCACCTATGTGATGGGGTCTCTTCAAGGAGACTATTGGGGCATAATTCTCTAAGCTCTTGTAGAACCAAGAAGATGTTCACAACCATATGAACATACCAATGAGAACCAAAAATCTTTCCAGAGAGGTATTTGCTTGAGGAATATCATCATTTACACAAACGGTAGAACAATTCAAGGACATCCCATCTACTGGTTAGCTAGTAAAGTAAATATACTTTCATAAGGGAATGTTCAAGGGTTGATGCCTACCTATCCTATGCAATTATCGAATGTAGAATCTATCACCTCTTTGAGTCTTGTTGATCCATCAATTTCATTCATGTGGGGAATTGTTGAAAAATAATTATTGAGTGGTGAATGATAAATTGATACTCAAATTAAACAATTGCATCTCTTGCTTTAATATTGCAGTTTTCCATACAGTTGTATCTTAATATTGAATTTTTTCATTCATTACCTTTATTCACTCATGTCTATTAATTTTTCAGCGAATCTCTTCATTCATTTCCTATCCTCTATATAAAGCCAAGTTAGGAGATTTCAAAAACTTATCATAAAAAAACTATCTATAACAACCTATTTTTTAGTGAAATCGGAATAGTGATTTCAGGACCGCAAATCCGATCTAAAAATAAATTTTATTTTTATTTTATTATATGGTCCATATTATGATAGACTTGTCATGTGAAAATTTTGATATGAAAATTTTATCGATTAAGTGTTTAATTACGAGAAGGACTAAATCGCATAAAATGCGAAAGTTGAATTCTAATAACTATAAGGATTAAATAGCTATGGAATTCAAAACTAGAGGTCCTTATAGGTAATTAGACCATTAAAGAAAAGTATGTAGATTTTTGGTGACTCATCCATGGAAAAATTAGAAAAGTGTAGGGACTAAATTGGAAATTGAGATAATTAATTATTTAAAAAGATGATAAAATATATCATCTTATTATTTTGTCATCTTCAACCCCAAAATTAGATGGAAGCCCTACGAGAGAGAGAAGAAACTTTCAAGGCTTAATTGGGTAAGTTTCCTTGTCCCGTTTTTAGTAATTTTGATATTTTTGAAATCAGGATTGTCTAATCTATCTATTTGGGGGATTAATTTGAAAAGTTATCAAGGTATGAAATTTGGGTCATGGATGAATATGCTGAAAATTTGAATTTTATGATAGAAAATAAAAGGTCGTTGATAGATAAACAACTTTTACAAAGTGATTTTTGATGAAAACATGATTTAGGGATTAAAATGTAAAGTTATGAAATTTGATGAAAATTTCTAAATTTTTATGAATACATGTGCTATAAATTTTGTAATGGGATTTTGGTTAGGCTTTGAATAGGGAGTAAATTGCACAAGTTTCATTTTCTGAGCCTAGGGACGAAATTAGAATTTATGGAAAAGTTAGGGGCAAAATGATAATTTTGCTTAGGACATAAATTGAGTCCAAATGAATACGAAATATGAGAAATTGATGATTAAAGCTATTTATATTGATCTGGACAGCACAAATTCGAGGTTAGATCGAGGAAAAGAAAAGGTTTCGGATTAGTAGATCACTTACGCGAACAAGTGTCGAGGTAAGTTCGTGTAACTTAATCGAGCATGTAAATATGTTTAATTGAATGTTGTGTTTGTATGGAATGTAACTTATTGATGTACATTATTTGAATGATGTAATGAAAAATTGAATATATGTTTGAATTGGTGAAAAAGGGTTAAGTCCCAATTGAATATTGAATTCCGATGAATATGTGTGCTTTCCCGAAATGAATAAAGTCCTGCATTTGTTATAGATGGGATTTAGCTCGGATGAGTAATCTTTTGACCTCATTTATAGAAAGGATTTAGCCCGAACGAGTAATCCATATATAATACCTCTCGAGTATACGTTACGATTAGGGTTTAGCCTGGACCGGTAATCCTAATTGAGCTCTTCTGAGCATACGTTATATAAAGGATTTAGCTTGGACTGGTAATCCTATTATACGATATGTGGCTCGAGAGTATTTTCCTTGATTAAGTGCCCTAATGGGTACTCTTGAAAAAGAATTGACGGGTTATTGAATTGTACACCTTGAGTGTACCACTTGAGTATCCATTGGAATTTCAATGATTCAACGGACATAAAACTCTTGACATGGTATGAGAATTATGAGATGAAATGGTAATGTCTTGAAATAATATTGCATGATGAGCTTATCTATCCTTACTTGATGTATATGTAAAGTTTGTGACTAACATGTTTGATTGGATGCATGTGTTTAGGCAATTTTGTCAAATGGATGGAAAACATGATATTTTATGCTTAGATTTAATAAATGGGATTGGTAAGTTTAGTTTCCGTTATACAAACTTACTAAGCATGTAATGCTTACTCTGTCTTATTTTCCCCTGTTTTATAGTGCTCGAAACCTCGCGAAGGTTGGAGATCATTAAAGCATTCTCACACTATCAACTAGCTTATTTTGGGTATACTTAGTAAAATCATTTTGGTATAATGGCATGTATAGGACAACTTGACCATTAGTGGCTTGATAATGATGCTTGTATTCTAGTAATTGGAATGGCTAGTAATGGTTGTTTTGATATACTTGTAATGTCATGCTATGGTAGCTAAACATATCTTAAGTAGTTGATCAATTTATGTCTAATATATGGAATGAACCAAGGTAAGATTGTAAGCATGTATGCATGTAATGTTATGCCATGATAAATGATGGAATTTGTTTAATTTGAATGCTTAGAATGGTTGGTATTGGATGTGTGTTTCAAGTGCAAGTCATGGGTGTGATTGTGGGTGAGAAATGAAGCTAGAAATGGCTTTATTTTGTCCACATAGGCAGACACACGGGCATGTATCTAGACAGTGTGTGACACACGACCGGGTACATGGACATGTACTTTGGCCGTGTGTCCCCTGCACCTTAATTTTGAGAAATAGAATGCTAAGAATTGAGCACACGGGCAGAGACATGGGCGTGAGTCTCAGCTGTGTGTGCTACGCGGCCTAGAACACGGGCATGTGTCTTGGCCATGTGAAACCTGTACCTAGCTTCGGATCGAATTAATTAACCACATGGCCTAGCACACGAGCGTGTGGCATGGCCGTCTGCACAAGTCAAAGAATTACATGGGGTCGAACACGGCCTATAGCACGAGCATGTCCTAAGGTCACACGGGCGTGTCCCTGTACCTTGTAAAATTTTTTAAATTTCGCGAAAAATTCTTAGAGTTTTCGATTAAGTACCGACTTGATTCTAATGCTCGTATTGGGCCTCGAGGGTCCAATTAAAAGACGTTTTGGATGATCTCAGTTTATGAATAGTAATTTACATAAATTATTTGTAAAATATTCTAAAAGTTTCGGTAATGCTCTGAAACCCTGTTCCGAGGACGGATACGGGTTAGGGGTGTTACATTATCAATATAAAAAATTTCTTCTAAATTCATTTCTCCTAGTATTAGAGAAAGGCAAGATTATGCTCGATTGATCACTGTTGCTATGCTACTACTGTGATCATTTGTTGTTGTATCCTAGGAATCAGACGTCTAATGTTACTCAAAGCACTGAGGAGAGATCAAATCTATCTTAAGGAAACTGTTTGTACAGGCCTCAACAAAATTCTTCTTCTAATTTTTAACTTTTTTTGATTACAGGTATTCTGTTGTGTTACTGTTACTGCATTGTATTACATTATCATTGTCATTGACATATTAATACTACATATGATATCATATTTTCTTACAGGCTTTACGTTCTTCCCTTGAGAACTTAGAGTAAACACAAATTGTTTACTCTCTCAAATGCACTCTAAAAAATACGTTCCACTATGAGTAGATAAGTGCTTTCAATACTTTATACAAAATAAATACTAGTCTTTAAAATATATAAGAGTTCCGTGACTTGCTAACATGCTAGATATATTACAATCAATTCCCCTATCAAGCTACAACTAAAATAACATGATACAATATAATAATAAAGACTAATGTAAAGTGGATTGTTAGAGGTATGTCTTCAATGCTATCCCAAACCAATCTCCAAATCAAGGAATCTGATTGCTTGATTCGATCTAATCTGATTTTTGGGATAAGTTACTTTAAATGGATTAATCTTCATAGTTAGGCTTTTATGCTTCCACTATATCAACATCATTCAATGCATAAAGATTTTGTTGAAAAAACTACCAACTCCAAACATCGCAGGTAACAAAGTTTGTTGCAGTGTTAGTCATAGTAGCCACTACCGTTAGCACTTCGACAACCACTTCAAACACTTGCCTCAAGAATTTCCCCTTTTATACATTTTCAAACAAAACCAATTCAAACAAGGAATGTAACACCCCTAACCCATCTCTGTCATTGAATTAGGGTTACAAAGTATTACAGTACAATTTAGAACATAAAAATAGAAACAATTACACAAACTATCTTATAACATTCACTCACATAAATCAAGGTAGAAATACATTTATGGACCTTAAATCGAGACTATGGGGCCCTAAAATAATAATTTGAAACTAATCAGGGGTCATTTTGAAACAAAATAAAAAAATATGGAAAATTTTAAAATCTTTGTAAATAGATGTTACACAGCTTGTGACAGAGCCCAGACCATGTGGCTCAGACCATGGTCATGTGGCTACTCCACACGTTCGTGTGGCTATTTCACATGACATGTACACAGACCATGTAACTAATTGTGCCCGTGTAAAATATGGTCACATGGCCGCGTGGCCAGGCCATGTAACTCACTGTGAACGTATAGCTCAGGGTCACACGGCCGTGTAACTGTCTGTATCTGTATGGTTCAAGGTCACACAGCTATGTCGCTAGGCCGTGTAAATCTCTATGCTTATGTGGACCAACTTGCTCTAAGAATAAATAAGACACACAATTGTATGACAGCCCATGTCCCAGGCCATATGTACCTTAAAAACTTTGCAAAACTAGGCACATTTTCATCCAAAACTTATGTATGAAGCCAAATCAAAACCAACCAATTCCATATCTTAAAAACACATTTAACAAGCCTAAAATATGCCAAAACATTCATCCTAAGTGCCTAACCAATGTGCCCTTACTGACACCACAATTCAAATACCTAAATAATCCAAAATTAAAGGTATGTTATCATGTCACAAGCATATATCACTTGGTTGCACTTAAGACATACTATTACTTTTCTTATCCGTTCACATCCGAATATACTATAACATAACCACCTATATAAGATTTATACCAAGTGACCAAATAGCATATCAATACTATAACCACACAATGTTTAAAACATGATCACATATAGCTATTACAAAACATAAAAATCATTTCATCAATTTAACCATTACTACAAATATGACACAATTAAAACTTATACCATTTCACCTATTACATGCCATATAAGCCAAAAAAATAAATGTCCAAAAACTACCAAAAGATATCCAGATAGTGTGATTCTTTGAGTCAACCCGATTGCCCGTCACCAAAAAATATATATCTACAAGGAAATAAGAGAAAAGACATAAGTAGGCTTAATTGCGCTTAGTAAGTTTGACAGTTAAAATAATAAACTAATCGAATAAACATATCAATTACAGAATACGGGAAATAAGCCAAAATCCTATCAATCACAATCAAGTCACATGTGAACTTTATACTTAAATGCAAATGATACAATCCAATCAAATACAATATACCATTGAATATATGCCCTATGAATGTTATACAATTCAAAACACACCGAATTGCTCAAATGAGCTAACCATCCAAAACACACCTGGGCACGAAGTGCCAAGCCTGTAGGCTAACATCCCTCCGAAACACACCTCGGCACTAAATGCTAAGCTCGAAGGCTTTACATCCACCCTCGGAAACATACCTAAATCACTGTAATATAACCCGATAGGCCACAAAAATGCTAAACTTCGGTATATTCAGTAAACAAGAATAAATAAGAAATCATCATTTCACACTAATCTATCCCGTATAGCTCACGGAATAACCTATTAGCATGCCAATTGTGTCCTATCCTACATTCATTGGCTCAATGATTTATCGAATAAGAACGCCTAATATAATTACTTTATCAAATCAATCCGCTTAATAGAATTCAACACTTTCAATAAATTTAACAATTTTAGATCATAAATAATAAAGTATTTCAATTATACAAAATTAGACCATACGAACTTACCAGGGCTAAACTGTAGAAACAACAACAGTTCAGGGACTATACCACAACCTTTTCTTTTCTACGATTATCAACTTGATCTTGATCTATAATATAATTTATTTCAACTATTAGCCTGAATTTCCTATATTATTCAATTTAATACATGTAACTTCCTAAGCTCAAATTTTCACATTTCCCTAAACTTTTATACATTATTCAATGTAATCCCTAAACTCAAAAATTACAAAAATTAACCTTATCAAGACATATCTACACTAGCCAAATATCTAAAGCTCCTATTCAACCCTTTATATACCATTAATTCAAAACAATACGAAGGATTTTACCATTTAAACAACTTAGTCCTTTAACATTAAAATAAACAAGAAATACTTTTCGAAATAGTTCTATTTAACAACCAAAATTAATAATCTATCAAAAACTTTCAGCAACACCTCAAATTCATCCATGGCACATTCTAAAACATTTAACATTTTCTAAAACAGAGGTATGGGTTAGCTGGACCTAATTGCAACAATCTCAAAAATATAAAAATTATAAGAAATAAATGAAAAATGGACTCACATGCATTAACAATAGCAAGACGGAAGCTTGGAACTTTAATTTCTATGGATTTCGATTTCAAGTACAAATAAAGAAGATGACTTTTTTTTTACTTAATTTAAGTTTTATTATCTATTTACTATTTTTCCCTTAAATAAACATCCAAATTTCACACTAATTTACCCTCTAACCATCCACTATATCTACCGAAATGGTATATGTAAGATCCTAAAAATAGGTCTAGTAGTTTCGGGTAAGGGTACCGGGTTTCGAGTGAAAAATTAGGAGTTAATCGGGGTTATTAGTAATTTTTCTCTTAGTTTAGTTAGTTTAATTTCATTTAAAAAATCGAGAAATAATATTCCGAAAAATAAAATATTTTTAGAAAAATTAATTTTATAGTTTTAAATAATTTTTGAGTAAAATCAATATTTCAGGTCAAATTAGAATTGAAAAATAAATTAAAATAGGGGTTTAATTGAGAGAATTTAAATATTAATTACATAGGATTATTTTGCAAAATAGGGGAAATGTTTGAGTGGTTTTATGGAAAATTACTCATACTCTCAGAACTTTGAAGGGAAAAGATTACTTTGTAAAAGGGAATTGTGGCAGTGGCCTGATGGCAATTTCCTAAAATTTTGAAAATCAGGTGGGGGGTTTTTTACCTCAAGAACATTGCAACCCCCTTACTTCACACACAATTTTCACTTGATCTCTAAGCGTTTTCTCTCATTTTTATTTTTCATTTTCAAAGTCCACATATAAAAAATTAGATCTCATATTTTAATTTCTCCATATTCTCTCAAAATTCTCCAGAAAAGATTTTCAAAGTTGGAAAAAAAAACTTATCCGAGTTCTTCAAAGATCTTGACCCAATCTTTAATATTGATTATTCTAGATTGATTGAAGGTAATTTCTCAACTCTAAATTTATTTTAAAGTTGTTTTTAATCATTATTTTTTATTTAAATCGATTATAATGGTTTTTCAAATCTTGATCTCTTCTCTCTTGAACATGAAATTCATCAATGGTGAATTCATGGTTTTGAGTTGGAATCCAAGTTTAAATGGATATCTAAGATCAAACCGTGTTTATTTACAGGATTTTTATCAGAGAAAAAGAGATTAAACTCATTTGATTGATCAATTTTAACAAATCCATTTTTAACTAAGAACACGAGTTAATTTTCCAAAAAATTATGAAATGGTTTGTTTGATGAAATTGATGCTTAGGTTTTGTGTTGATAGATTAGAAATGATGTTTAGAAATGGGTTTTGGTGCATAGAAGGTCATTTAGGGGCTGAAATTTGTGTTTTGGCTATACCGTGAGTTTTTTGTAAGATATTTTGGAGTGGCATTTTAGATCCGTGTAGTTCATGATTTTTTTCGATTTTCTTATTGTTAATAATAGCTTGTAACATGTATTTTATCTCTGTTTAAGCTCCACAACTAGGAAAGGCTATTGTTAACCAGAATCGAAGTCCAAATATAGCTACTTGATACACTTTGGCTTGAGAAGCAAAGAGTGAAGCTGGGTGGTTTTTCAAGGTAATTGGTAAACATGCCTATTTACATTCTAAATTGAAGTTTTGAATTGTGTTTCTAATGATTCAATTGTATCTCAAATGGTTTAGATTATTAAAATTGATTTTAATTTTATATAAGCATATTTGTAAATGATTTATGGAAATTGTGAATTGTGTGTTTGGTATGATTGATTTGGATTATATTGAATAATAATTGGAGTATGGATTACTGTATATTAGAGCACTTGATGATGGTTTTATGATTGGTTTTAGATCCATGGACAAAGACACTTATTGTGCTTTTTTTGTGTTGGTACTAAAATTGCAAAGTGGCATGATTTAAATTGAATTTTTATTTGATGAATTAAGTGCTTAAATATCAGTTTTTATGCCCTGTATGATTTGTTATATTGGCTACATTGCATGGTGGATCCATTGGATATATATGGTGTGCCATAGGATTAGTAAGTACTCACCACTATATGTGTTATTTGTAAGAATATGGCTTTAGGAGTATTGATTTTGTTGGAGTGGATAAGGTAGTAGCCTTTTTCTCCACTCTATTATTGGTGATTTCAAGACGATATATGGGCGTGTGTGGCTACGCCCCACTTAATAAGAGATCAGTTTATCCAATGCATGATCACATGTTTATATTTTTCTACGGATGTCATTTGCCAATATAAGTGTTCGTTTGTTAATTAAATTATGTTTACATATGCCATAATAAATGTGATTTTTACTCGTAGAATAACATATGGAATTATGATGTTATGATGTTGCATTGTTGTTGGAAATTTCAGTCAATTGAATGCTATAATTGAGCATGAAATGTAACACTCCCTAACCCTTATTCGTTGCCAGAACAGGGTTACGGAACATTATCGAATTTTTAGATCAAATATGAAAAAATTATTCATATCGTCCCTTTTTATGGGCCCTCGAGACCTTAAATATGTATTAGAAACAAATCGGGACTCATTCGGGTTCTCTAAAAATTTTTCACAAAATTTCATAATTTATTCTAGGTGCAGGGCTCACACACCCGTGTGGCCAAGGGACACGCCGGTGTGATCCTGTAACATGCCCGTGCTTCAGGTTGTGTCCTACCCTGTGTAACTCCCTGACTTACCTCACATGGCCAAGCCACACGCTCGTGTGCTAGGCTATGTGATCAATTTATTTTTCAAAATTTAGGTGCAGTTTTCACACGGCCAGGCACATGCCTGTGTGCTAGGCTGTGTGCCTCACACGGCTGAGACACACGCCCTTGTCACTACCCGTGTGGTAATACTTAGGCATTTTGTTTTGAAATTTTAAAGTTGCAGGGGATACACGGCCAAACCACATGCCCATGTGATAACCGTGTGTCTCACACGGTCTGGTCACACGCCCGTGTGCCAGGCTGTTTGGACTCAAAATGAGCTTTATACATCAAATTTACCAATCCTGCAAATCTTGAACAATAAGCAACTCAAAATCCAATTGTTCAATCAATCAAAAATACATTCAAATATGTTTAATACATGCTAAAGTCATCAATCTAAGGACCTAATCAAAGTACCCTCATAGTTATTTTACATATATTGTTTAAACAATCCATTTAAACACCAATTAAGTTAATTCGAACCTAATTTTTCCTATACCATACTCAATTATGCACCAACTAGAACATTTGATATCAATTTTCAACATTACATACATATGTCCATGTATATAAGTAGCTAATATCATTTTATAACATTATTTATAATGATTTTACAAAATGACATACATATGATTTCCTAGGTACATGCCATTACCAAAAAAAAAAAAATATACTTCACCACTTTGAGTTCGGGTTCGGCTTTGGATGTTGATTCAATGATCTGACTTTAACCTAACCTACGCACGGAAACAAACCGTACGTTGAGTATAAACTCAGTGGTATTTCTATAATCCAGATACTTATTAAGCAAGAATTTTTAATATTTATATATCTAATCACACATAACAAATATCATTCAAACAAATAATCAATTTCATAACACATCATTCATAACACTTTCAATTCTCATCTCTTATTCAATCTCATAATTGCTATTCAAATAGCTTTTCTCAATAGGATACACAATTCATTTTCAATATCAATATCCATTCCATGCTTTTCATTTGAATAATTCAATTCCATATTCCATTCCAATTTCATATTCAATATCTTTCAAAATCATTCATATTTCCAATTCATTTATTTACCCCTATTAACAGGACTTGGACTTTGGTGGATACACGGATCCAACCAAAACACAAAAATATGGCACCCACTGCCTCATCGGATAATTCGAAGTAATAGATTGACACTTAGTGTCTCATCGGTCATGCCAAAGTAAGTTGGAACCTAGTACCTCATCGAATTTATCCAAAGTAATAGTTTGACACCCAATGTCTCATCGACTCGAAGTCGAAGTAATCCCTGAACACTTTCAATCCTATGGCATGCCAACTATATCCGACTCAGCCCGATACAATTAATTGGGTTTCAAATCACATTTCAATTTCAACCAATATTCATTCCAATTCAAATAATCACACATGCTCATAAATCAATTCTATTCAATTCAATATCACAATATCAATTACTTACCTCAATCTACTTACCATACACATTAAGTAAATTCAATAAATAATTATTAATTTTGGATTATAGAAATACAAACCGTAATTTTCGAGTCACTCCTCATCGACTTTCTCTTTTCCTTTCTTAGCCGAGGTCTCTGGTACAACATTAGCTATGGAAATTAAAACAATTTAAAATTATCAAAATGCACAATTTCACATTGAATATTTCAATTTATACTCATCTTTTGCCTAAATTTTAATTTAGTCCTTAAATTAAGACAACTTTATTTTTTCTAAAACTATTTTATTTTTTCATTCGATTCCCACTTTAGACCAATTTCAACTTTCAAACTTCAACATAAACCCTAATTTCAAAATTCTCTCAATTTAGTCCTTATTGCTCAAAACTTATAATTTATTCTATAATTCAATCTCTCTTTCACTTCTAACACTTAAATTTATTCAACATGAACAACTTCTAAAAATTCACTAACTTCTAAAATTTCAACATAAATCAAGTAGTATTTTGTTCTAGGATTCTAAAAACATCAAAAATACAAGAAAAGGGGCTGAATTGACTTACCAATTTGAATTTGAACCCTTAAAACCCTAAATTTCCCTTTTCTTTTTCTTTCTATTTTCTTTCTCTCTTTTTCATTTCAACCTTTTATTTTCTTTTTCTATCTTTTGTTTCATTTATTTTATTTTTATTTTTCTATCTTTTGTTTCATTTCTTTTATTTATTCTTTATTTACTTATTTTATGCTTTAATATAATATAATATAATATAATATAATATAATATAATATAATAAATTATAATAATAATTACTTATATAATAAGCAAATATATATAAATATTACAAGTTTATGTATATAATTATTACACTTGTTAATACCAACACCGAACACTTGTCAACTTTTGGATTAATTACTTATTTAATCCCTTAACTTTTCTCTATTCTATAATTCAACTTTTACCATATTTGCAATCTAGTCCTTTCATCTAATTAACCTTAATTCAAGCTAATTCATCTAGCCAAAACCTAATTAACCACATAACTAACTTCGTAAATATTTTTTAATAAATATTTCGAATCCATTTTACGAAAATGGAGACTCGAAAATACACTTTCGAATACCCATAACTATTGGGTCATTACAATTCTTCCCTTTTAATAAATTTCGTCCTCAAAATTTACCTGAAAAGAGATGGGGGTACTGAGATCTCATTGTTTCTTCCAGTCCCCAAGTTGCTTCCCCAATACTATGACTTCACCATAACACTTTCACTAAGGGAACTCATTTATTATGTAACTCTTTCACTTCTCAAGCTAATATCTCAACCGGTTCTTCTTCATATGATAAATAAGGTCGGATTTCAATATCCCCTGTCGAAATAACATGAGAGGGGTCTGATCTGTATCTTCAGAGCATAGATGTAACACCACTTATGATGACGTCATGAACTAACTAAAATACGACAAAGGCAACTGCACTTATCGAATGGTAATATAGCTATGGTGAGTCTGGAATATCATATCCACAAGAACTAAAAGTAATAGTAATAACTATCTTTCTATTATTTAGCCTAATAATTAAGGGGATTGTTTTTAATCTAAAACTAAACTAATTAACTGTTAACTCGACAGAGAGTGAAGAAAGTAATCGAATAAACTAATGACAAAGACAATACCCAAGGAAGAATCCACCTAGACTTCACTTATTATTTTTGACTCTGAATTAAATGATTTATTCACTTGTCTTCATCCGTACAAATCCCTAAATTATGTTAATATCTATTTCGAAACTAAGAACAACTAACTCTAGGTTAATTAATTGAAATCTTTTTGTAATTAAAACCCCTATTGTCGCATTAACTCGATCTATAGATTCCCCTCTGAGATCTGACTCTAATCTAGCAGATTTATGTTGTCCTATTTCTAGGATTGCAATCAACTCCACTCAATTATGCTAGATCTACTCTTAAACAGGGACTTTGGCTCCACTGAATAAGCATATCAAACTTGAATTAATATCCTGAAAATATTAAAGCAAGAAATAAGAATACATAATTAAGAAAAATAACAAGTATTTATCATGTAATTCGGATAATTAAATAATAAGATTCATCATAGGTTCATCCTTCTCAGGTATTTAGGGAGTTTAGCTCATAAAGTAAAAGGAAAACATATCAAAATTAGGAAAACAACAAGACATAAAGAACCTAAAAACTTCGAGAGAAATTGGATGGAGATATTCAATCTTGAAGGAGATCCTGCTTCTAAATTGATTCCGATGGCTTCCTTCGAGTAATTTCTTTGTTCTACTCTGGATCCCCCTATTAGGTCTTCTTCTAGTGTGTATTTATAGACTTTAGAATGCTCAAAAACCCTAAAAATTGGCTTTTTTGCGTGTTTGGGAAATAGGGAGCGATATAGACAAGGGCAGGCACATGGACATGTGGCCAGCCCGTGTGGCTCACATGGGCGTGTGGCCAGCCCGTGTGGAAATGCCCAGGCCGTGTGGATCCTAGAAATAGCTCTTTTTGCTCAAATTTGGCTCATTTTCACTCCTTTCACTCCCTTATGCTTACCTAAGTATAGAAACATGGATTTAAAGGATTAGAAGCATCAAATTTGCTAATTCACATAATAATTCATCCAAAAACGCATCAAGAATGGGATTAAAAACATGTTACTTTTATGGCTTATCAAATATCCCCACACTTAAGCGTTTGCTTGTCCTCAAGCAAAATCCTCAACTCACAATTAAAATTAAACTTTCTCAATTCATAATTCTCATCAATAATGTTTTATCATAATTCACAAATAATCACACATTGATAATTCAACTAAAAGAGCATAAAGATTCAAACAATCCAAGTCACACATTTTAAAGCATGAGAACATATGTATTTCCCCTTACCTAAGTAATTACCTTTAATTCAAAACCGAAAAGATTTGACATCCTCACTAAAGATTCACTCAAATCACTCAAGGTGTTTAAGGTTAAAAAATAAGCACTCAAAAGTCAAACATGGAAAGTCATTTCTATAGGCTTGCATGAAAATCAAATCTCCACCACTATAAAATGAGACGATACACAAATCAAAAGGTATTTAAAGGGTCGTAATGGGGCTTGGGTTAAAGGTGTGGATAAAGGCTGAAATAGAGGGTTAGAATCGAGATCGAATTGACAATTTACCTAACTAGAAAAATAAACTAATACTGAATAATTACATCAATTGAAAACTTATCAATAATAACACGAGCTTCTTCTCAAAATGTGAAATTAAACATTTAAGCTCAAATAACATAAAACTAGTAATAGTTAAAATAAACTTATCAAACTTGTATTCTTTGTCTATCCTTTGTTAGATTTATCTCGAGAATTTAGATAAAATTATTAAGTTCAAAAAATAGATTTAAAATTTTGAATAAAAAATATTAAATCTATATACTATATATAGTAAAGGCCCATACCATTTTTCACTTTTTCTGAGTTATGGATAAAAGAGATAATTTAACAACTGAAACAAAAGAACATAGTTAGGCAACTGACCAAATCAAATCTCGACAAAAAGGGAGTCAATACAATAGGAAAAATTCTCAATGAATCAAAAAGATTCAGTTATGGGTTAATATTAAGGGTAGATCAAGAAATGGTTTATTAGGCTCAAAGGGGTTCACTAAGGGTTAATTATGAAGGTAGGCTTTTTGGGATAAGTGGGTTAAAACCTAGGCGCCTCTACCATCTCAGTATATCAAATCAAAGGTGTGGTCTCAACATGTATAATCAAAGCAAGTTCTAGAATAACCAATCAGTATTGACACACTCATAACCAATAATAAAGTGAGCAAGAAAAATGTATGCTCTAAAGGCTCAAAATCTCACAAAAAATATGGTTTTTGATATCAATATTACAAATCTCGAACTTCAAGGTAATACCTCAATTTCGGGAAACAACCTAGCAACTTTTTTATTCTGAAAATAGGCTTATCATGCTTGATTCCCTAATGTCTTAAAGTTTAAACAATCAATGCACAATTACCTATGAATTTAATTTAAAACATATCAATAAAAATCACAAATAGATAAGATTTCATTCTAATAGTAAAATGAGAAAATTACTTGAATAAAAGACATAATTTAGGCATTTTCTACTAATCATATAAATAACCGCCCCACATTAAAGATATACATTGTCCTTAATGTACGAATATATATAATGACAGTATAAGTAGAATATCATAAGAGAGGGAGAGAAGTGAAACTGCCCTGAATTTTGGATGAAGTCCTCAAATCAGTGACTAGCGGAATTGTAGAGACGGCTAAATGTAGTGCATGATTCTGAGCAAGCTATTAAGAAAACACAACTGTTGGAGAAGATTAAAGAATTACTCGATTAGGAACAACCATAATAACTAAAATATAGTTCAAAATATAATAGACAAGTCTTTAAAAGATAATAAGAAACATAAAAGACAAATAAAATAAAAATAAAAATAAAAATAAAAACAAAAATAAAAATAGGCATAAGATAAAACAAGAAGACAAAATAAGAAAAGAGAAAAGAGGTTAGGGTTTTTATGGGGTGACACAGTTGTGTGAGGGTCCCTGTTGGGCCACACGACCATGTCACATGCCCGTGTGACTTGTTTTCAACCCATGTTCGTCGAGGGGAAAAAATAGCCTAGTCTTCACATGGCACCGGACATGCCAATGTGCCCAGGCCGTGTGGTTCACACGCCCGAGTTGCGCGGCCATGTATATCGTTCTTCGCTTCTCCTGCGTCTGTGTGACCTCCGACACGCCCGTGTGGCTAGGTTGTGTCTCACACACGGCAGTGTGCCTTGCTCGTGTAACTCTCTGACTTGTTATAAAATTCAAAAAATTTTGCTCCAGGTTTCACACGGCCTAGGACACGCCTGTGTGGTTTAATTTACACATGCCATTCGGCCAAGGCCATGTCACACGCCCGTGTGGTTTAATTTAAGGCCGTCTCTTTGTCGATTTTTGGGAAAATTTTAGCCCTATTTCCATACAGCTAAGGACAAGCCCGTGTGTCCAGGTCGTGTGGGTCAAAAACCTGTATTTACACATGAAAAGAAGTAAAAATAAATTAATTAATAGAGTTAATGCTTGGGTTGCCTCCCGAGAAGCGCTTATTTAGAGTCTAAGCTTGACTTACCTCTCATTCGCATGGTCATGGTGGTTTGAGGAGTTTCAGTTCTAACACCAAAATAAAGTTTAAGTCGAGTACTATTTACCTTAAAAGTACCAAATTTAGAATGAGTTATCTCGAATGTACTGTATGGGAAGACATTTAGTATCGTAAAGGGAGTTGCTCCATTTGAATTAGGCTTTGAAGTGACAACTCGAGGATCTATTTATCTAACAATACCTGGTCCCTAACCTTAAATTGATTGGTTCTATCCTTAAGCTCGACATGGTGTTGCTTATGTTCCTCTTTGACATAAGTCCGCCATTCGCCTAGTTCATCTATCTGTAGCATTCGTCTTTCATGGATGGTTCCATTGTTGGCGCATGAACCAGAACATGGCTCATTTGTGTTTTTCAAAAGAGTTTCCTATAAAGAGGGTTAAATCCCATGATTAGTCTTATTAACAAGATTTATAAAATCGTCTTTATTACTTGATGTCTTAACCAAATCATGAGCTTGGAGCGTGGCCGTATCATCACCTACACGAAGTGTGAGTTCACCTGTGCCAACATCAATGACAGTTCTAGCAGTTGCTAAAAAAGGCCATCCTAAAATTAAAGGTACGTCACTATCCTCATCCATGTCTAGAACAAAAAAGTCAACTGGGAATATAAATTTATCGATTTTGACAAGAGCGTCTTCAATAATACCCCTAGGAAATCTAATGGTTCTATAAGCTAATTGGATACTCATCCTAGTTTGTTTGGGTTTCCCAAGAACAAGTTGCTTAAACATTTTATAGGGCATGACATTAATACTTACCCCTAAATCAGCCAAAGTATTAAACATTTAAACTACCAATTAATCAAGGAATAGTAAAACTCCCTGGATCTTTCAATTTATTGGTTAGTTTATTCTGTAGAATGGCTGAGCAAACTGCATTCAGATCCACATGCAATGAATCATCTAACTTCTGCTTGTTTGCTAAAAGCTCTTTTAAAAATTAGACTGAATTGGGCATCTGCGAAAGAGCTTCAATAAATGGTAACTTAATATGCAACTTTTTCAACAGTTTAAGGAATTTACTGAATTTTTCGTTTGTGTGGTCCTTCCTTGTCGCATTTGGATATGGCACACGAGGTTTATATTCCTTACCGACCGAATCTTGCTTATTTTGGCTTACCTCAACCTTACCATTGCTAACTACAGTTTCTTGCCTTAGTTTAGGTTTAGGTTCAACTAACCCTTCTTCATCTCGAATTGTAATTGGATGAAGCTGCTCTCTTGGGTTAGTTTAGGTGTTGCTAGGCAAGCTACCTTGTGGTCTTTCTAAAATCATTTTAGCAAGCTTCCCTATCTGGTTTTTGAGTCCTTGAATCGAAGCTTGTTGATTTTTAAGTGTAGTTTTAGTGTTTTGAAAATGAGTTTCTGACACCGAAATAAATTTCGTCAGCATCTCTTCAAGGTTTGGCTTATTCTCTTGCTGGTAAGGTGGTTGTTGGAAACCTGGAGGAGGTTGTTTTCTTTGATTCAATTGACTAGCCCAAGAAAAATTGGGATGGTTCCTCCAACCTGCATTATAAGTGTTAATATAGGGATTATTCTGAGGTCTAGAATTATTACCCATATAGTTGACTTGTTCGTCTTTTGTGCTAAGGTTGTAGGATCAATTTTCTGGATGGTTCCTTCCTCCATTTGTGTCACATTGCATCACCGAATGTACCTGCGTAGAACCATATAAACCATCAATCTTTTTATTCAAGAGTTCTACCTAGTTCGATAATATGGTGACTGCATCAACATTAAAAACACCGGCTTCTTTCATCGGCTTTGTCCTCATAACTTGCCACTAATAATTATTCAGTGAAATCTCTTCTACAAACTCGTAAGCCTCCTCAGGTGTTTTATTATTCAAAGTACTACCGGGGATGCATCGATCAATGGCCTAGTTGAGGGGTTCAAACTGTTATAAAAAGTTTGAACTTGTAACCATAGAGGTAACCCATGGTGAAGGCACCTTCTCAATAAGTCCTTATACCTCTCCCATGCATCATATAGGGTTTCCAAATCCATCTGTACGAATAAAGAGATATCATTCCTCAACTTGGCTGTCTTGGCCGGTGGAAAGTACTTCAACAAGAATTTTTCGGACATTTGTTCCCATGTAGTAATAGATCCTCGCGGTAGGGAGTTCAACCACTGTTTAGCTTTATTTCTTAATGAGAACAGAAACAACCATAGCCAAATGGCATTATTAGAAATGCCATTATCTTGAAAGTATCGCAGAATTCTAGGAAATTAGCCAAATGAATATTTGGGTCTTCATCCTACAAACTATCAAACTGAACAAATTGTTGAATCATTTGAATAGTGATAGGTTTCAGTTTAAAATTGTTTGCAAAAGAATGGCGAGTCTAACAATACTCGATTCAAATTTCAGCTAAATTGGGCTTGGCATAATCGTACATAGTACGAGGAGCAGGATTTGCGATAACCACAGGAGGTAGCTGATTATTTTAATTTTCAGCTACCTCCTCAGTAATAACAATAACTTCCTCTTGCTCTTCTATTGTACTCATCGACTCACCGCTTCTCTATGATTTCATGAGTTTGTACTTTCGATCTCACTATCGAATACTAGAGGTCTTGACGGGTTTCTTCTAGTCATAAACTAAAAGAACCTGCCAGAAGCAAATAAAAGAAAAGTTAGTAAATTAAAATAAAAAATAAATTGCAATAAAAATAAAAAAATGGCTAAAGTAATAAAAATTAAGTGTTCCTAATATTTTAGTCCCCGGCAACAGCACCAAAAACTTGATGACGTCACGAACTAACTAAAATACGACAAAGGCAAGCGCACCTATCGAATGGTAGTATAGCTATGGTGAGTCTGGAATATCGTATCCACAAGGACTAAAAGTAATAGTAATAACTATCTTTCTATTATTTAGCCTAATAATTAAGGGGATTATTTTTAATCTAAAACTAAACTAATTAACTGTGAACTCGACAGAGAGTGAAGAAAGTAATCAAATAAACTAATGACAAAGACAATACCCAAGGAAGAATCCACCTAGACTTCACTTATTATTTATGACTCTGAATTAAACGATTTATTCACTTGTCTTGATCTGTACAAATCACTAAATTATGTTAATATCTCTTTCGAGACTAAGAACAACTAACTCTAGGTTGATTAATTGAAATCTCTTTGTAATTAAAACCCCTATTGTTGCATTAACTCGATCTATAGATTCCCTTATTAGATTTGACTCTAACCTAGCAGATTTATGTCGTCCTATTTCTAGGATTGCAATCAACTCCGCTCAATTATGCTAGATCTACTCTTAAACAGGGACTTTGGCTCCACTGAATAAGCACATCAAACTTGAATTAATATCCTGAAAATATTAAAGCAAGAATTAAGAATACATAATTAAAAACAAGAACAAGTATTTATCATGTAATTCAGATAATTAAATAATAAGATTCATCATAGGTTTGGCCAGCCGTGTGGATCCTGGAAATAGCTCTTTTTGCTTGATTTTCGCTCATTTTTCACTCCTTTCGCTCCCCTATGTCACGTAAGTATAGAAACATGAATTTAAATGATTAGGAGCATCAAATTCACTAATTCACATACTAATTAATCAAAAAATGCATCAAGAATGGGATTAAAAACATGTTACTTTTATGGCTTATCACCTTACCTGTATTCAATGCAGGAACAGGGTATGGGGCATTAGCAGACTCACAACACAAGCAATCATATAATTTTTAGTCATGAATTTGTGTCCAAATTAAAACCATTCATACTCAATCATAAAGTCTTTAATATGAGCCTACGAGGCCCAAAACATGCTTTAGTAGTGGTTCGAGGCTAAACCGAGCACTTAGGAAATTTTTACAAAACTCAAAAAATCTTTGCTAGAAACAGGGGTCACACGGCCGTGTGGTTTTAGGACACGCCCGTGTGGGCAGGCCGTGTGGTCACACACCCCATGTCCTTAACCCGTGTAACTTTCTGTTTGTAACTCATGAACAAATTGAAGACACACAGCCAAGTCATATGCCCGTGTGCTAGGCTGTGTGGTTAACTTAATTTTCTTGATTTTTCATAAAATAGGTGCAGACTTCACACGCCCGTGCCTGAGGTCGTGTCCCTCACACGACTGAGACACACGCCCGCGTCTTTGCCCTTTGCTCAATTCTGAGCATTCTGTTTTTCAAAATTTAGGGTGCAGGGGACACACGATCGGAACACATTCCCATGGGACAGACCGTGTGTCACACACGGCCTAGACACACGCTCATGTAGACAAAATAAAAGTTATTTATCAAGCCATTTGCCACCCTCATTTGCACACACTTGTACACAATTTCAATGGCATAATTCATAGCACAAACAAGCAACCAATACCATTATAACTAAGGCCTAAACATGTCATTTACAAGCCAACATCTATCATGCTTGAAAACATCATATTTTGCCAAACTCAAGCATACCACAAGCACATCCACAAGCATTCAATATGATTACTTTCAATATGTATAGTCTAGCCCAATTTCACTAGCTTGCCAACAAGCCAATTCTCCCCATTTAACACCTAAACTATTTAGCCACAATTATTCATCTACTAAGCAAATAAAAGGCATATCACAAATAACATTAGCCCAGGCATAACTCACATCGAAATTAACCAAGATAGGCCATCTTTCAAGGCCTTATACAAAATATAACATTTATCAGTTGCAAGCTAATACTTTTGGCCAAATCATAATGACACATATACCCAAAATGACCAAGTCCTTATCCATGCCATATTCTCAAATTGTTTAAAATCATCGCTACCCAAAATAACAGTTGATAGTGTGATGCGATCTCTGACAATTTCCATTCCGAGCTAGCTTGGTGACACTATAAAACATTGAAAGTAAAACGAAGTAAGCTATCTAACTTAATAAGCTCGTATGCAAGAAATAAGAATGCCATACCATACAATCAACATTCAAGACATATAATGTAAGACGATATAATTTACCATAAGTTTCACTATAATAATTCATTCCTTCATAAACTTAATTTGAATTCATCATTTCTCGAAATTCAATAAACATAAGCTTTATGTACATACCGGTACCATCTTGAAATGAATTTACACATATTCTCGTCTTTGACATACCCGTGAACCACTCGGAATAACAACGTCAGATACTCGGGAAATTTTGCACACTAAGTGCCATATATGTAGCCAAAGCTACCTAAGTCTCATATCACATAATTGCTTACTCTCGAGCTACCGACGGGTCTGTTCACACAAGCTGTCAGTCAAGACTTAACTATACGGTGCTGCTCACTCAAGCTGTCAAGTATCCACAAGAAATGCCTGTATACTCAGACACCGGTAGAACCTACGAGACCAGCACCTGGATCACATAATCAAATAACACATAATGACCCTAGGGACATGTCACTTGTATCCTACCCTATTCCTAAGATTCAAACGGGATTTCTTGCTTGTCGATTCGTCTTCGAACTCGTTTATAGGATTAAGCTCATCAACATTAATCAAACATACAATTCATGCAATATTAAAGCAATAAAATATAATCATATTAAAGCTCATTTTTAACATATGAACTTACCTCGGTTACAAAAATGGCTAGATGGGTCTATTCGTCAATCACTTTGGTTTTCCCTCGATCTAGACCCGAACTTTGTTTTTTTAATCTATAATACCACATTTAACTTATTCAATCATCACATTATTCAATTTAGTCCAAAGACACCTTATGGCAAAAATTACATTTTTTCCCCTAACTTTTCAACTTTTTACATTTTAGTCTCTAGGCTCGTAAAATGAATTTCCTCCAATTTCTTCCTTACCCAAGCCTAGACGAATCTTTTTCATGCTCATGATAGCCCACATTTTTCATTTATTCACACTTTTCTATAAATTTTGCAACTTTTTACAAATAGGTTTCTATTTGACGTTTTTACCGAAAATCACTTTATAAAAGTCGTTTAACAAATAACAAACATGCATTTTCTATCATAAAACATCAAAATACATACATGCTCAACATGGGTAAAATTTTAAACTTTAATCCCTCTTCAAATTAGTCCTTGGAAGGGGTAGATTAGGTTGAGACAACTTCAAAAATAAAAAAAATCGTTAAAAACGGGGCAAGAATGGACTTACAATCGAGCTTGAAAGCTTGGCCAAAACCCTAGCTATGGTTTCCCCCAAAATTTCGGCTATATGGACTAAATTGAAGAAGATGACATATTTTATTTAGTTAATTTTGGCTCTATTTACTAGATTACCAAAATGCCCTTCACTTAAACTTTGAAATTTTACTTACTTCATGTCCATTTTTGTCCATATTAAGGGATAAGGGTCTAATTACCATTTAAGGACCTCTAATTTAAGAATTCATTTCAATTAAACACCTCTAGCTTCTAGAACGCACATTTTCCATGTAATAGCCCAATTTCAGTGAAGTCGGAATAGTGGTTTCGTAACCACAAATTCGAGCCGAAAAGATAAAATATTTTTAATGTTATGAAATGATTAGTAATGTGATAGAATGATTGCATGAGAATTTTGATAATAAAATTTTATCAATTAGGTGCTTAATTGTAGAAAGGACTAAATTGCATAAAATGTTAAATTTGAATTCTAGTAGCTATAAGGATTAAATAGCTATGGAATTCAAAACTTGAGGTTTTGAATTTGTAATTAGACCATTGATGAAAAATATGTAGATTTTTTTGGTGAATCATCCATGGAAAAATTAGAAAAGGCTAAGGACTAAATTAGAAATGAGAAAAATTAAAAGATTATAATTAATTAAAAAAGATACCATCTTATTTTCATATCATCTTTCCCTAAATATTTCCATAGAAACCCTAGGAAAGAGGAAACAAGCTTTCAAGGCATAATTTGGTAAGTTTCTATGTCCCGTTTTTAGTAATTTTTATAATTTTGAGATCGGGAAACCTTAAATTCTCTATTTGGGGGGTTAATTTGAATAGATATCAAAGTATAGAAAATTTTCCATGGATGAATATGCTGAAATTTAAAAGTTTATGGTAGAAAATGAAATGTTGTTGATAGATAAACAACTTTTACAAAGGGAAATTTGATGGAAATTTAATTTAGGGACTAAATTGAAAAATGGTAAAACTCATGGAAATTTCTAAAATTTTTAGAGTACATGTTCTGTAAATATTATATTAGAATTTTGGCATGAATTTCAATTTCCGAGCCTAGGGATGAAATTGGGATTAATCAAAAGTATAGGGGCAAAATGGTATTTTTGCCTAAATTTTAAATTGAGTTCAATAGAATATGAAATGGATTGAATTAATGATTAAATTCATTTATATAGAGCCAGAAGTACCAAACAAAGAGCTAAATCGAGGAAAGGAAAAGATTTTAGATTAGTAGATTTTAGATATGAGCAAATATCAAGGTAAGTTCGTATAACTTAATTGAGTATAGAAATGTATTGATTTGAATGTTATATTATATTGATTATGTTATATGAGATCATGTATGTGAATTACTTAGATATGGCAATGATTGAAATGATACATGTTTGGAAAATTATTGAAAAAGGATTGAATTCCTTGAATATTGAATTCCGATGGATAAAATGGTGATTTCCCCAATGAAACTGCATGTGTTGCAGAATGGATTTAGCTCGGACAGGTAATCCAAAATGAGCCTCTCGAGTATATGTTTCAATTAGGATTTAGCCTGGACTGGTAATCCTAATTGACTGGATTTAGCCTGGACTGGTAATCCAAAATAAACTCTATAGGGAATTCTTTGTCATATAAAGGATTTAGCCTGGACTGGTAATCCGACAAAGCCCTTAGAGTATATGCTACAGATAGAATTTAGCCTGGACTGGTAATTCTGCTATGTGATATGTGGCTCGAGAGTGTACCTATAAGGTACTACAGGACATGAATTGACGGATAATGGAATTGTACACCTTGAGTGTACTACTTGAAATATCCATCAGAAATTCAATGATTCAACGGATAAAATATGTATATGGCATGATGAGCTCATCTATGCATATTAGTATATTTGTTATTAACATGTTGGTTGAATGTATGTGAATAGGCAAATTGCCAAATGGTTGAAAAGCATGTTTTGTATGGTTAATATATGGAATGAAATGGTAAGCTTAGTTTATGTTATAAGAGCTTACTAAGCATAATATGCTTACTAGGTTTTATTTTCCCTGTTTTATAGTACTTAAAGCTCGGGAAGGTTAGAGACTGGTCGGAGCAAATCATCACACTATCAACTTATCATTTTGGTATAAATGAAAATCTTATTTTGTTAATGGCATGTATAGGCTAACTAAATCAAATGATGCTATGTAAGTAATGAATGAAACTTAGCCATTGGAATGGCTAATATAGTTATGTAAATTACATAAAGGTAAGTCATTAAACACAAATATATGATGAAATATATTAATTTGGATGATAGAAATTGACTTGAATTATACTTGAAATTGGTTGGTTTATATTTGGAAGTGTTGGTGCAGGAAGATGGAAAATTTGGGTGAGAAATGAGGCTAGGAAATGGCCATATTTTGTCCACACAGGTGTGTCTAGGCCGTGTGTGACACACGACCTGGTACATGGGTATGTTGTCTAGCCGTGTGTCCCCTGCATTTTAATTTTGAAAAATAGAATGCTCATAATTGAGCACATGGGCAGAGACGGACGTGTGTCTCAACTGTTTGGGTGACACGACCTTGAACACGAGTGTGTGTCATGGCCGTGTGAAACCTGCACCTAATTCAAATTAAATTAATTAACCACATGGCCTAGCACACGGGCGTGTGGCGCAAGTCAGAGAGAAACCTAAATTGGACACGGCTTGAGGCACGGGCGTGTTTAAGGGTCACACGGACGTGTCCCTTGGACCACATGGGTGTGTGAAACCTGCACCTTAGAAAATGTTAAAATTTTGCGAAAAATTCCTAGAGGTTCTGAATAGGTCCCGACTCGTTTCTAATGTTTGTATTAGGCCCCAAGGGTCCATTTGAGGGACGTTTTTAACAATCTCGGTTAATGAATAATGATTTACATGATTTATTTGAAAATGTTCTGAAAAATTTCGGCAATGCTCTCTAACCCTGTTCTGGCAATGATATGAGTTAGGGGTGTTACATTGCACCTTTTGCAATTTAGTCCTATTAGTCAAATTGGACACCCTATCGATAAAATTTCTTAACAAAATTTTCACACAATCATTCAATCATACTGTAGACTTTAAAATAATAATAAAATAAATATTTTTACTTCAAATTTATGGTCCCGAAACCACTGTTCTAATTTGACCCAAAAATGGGCTTTCAAAATAGGAACATGAAAAACATCATGAATTTTCTATAATTCCGAAGGCAAAGCTAAATGATAAGCAACTGGTCCAACTCTTTCCATAATTTCATACGGCCCAAACCGTAACACCCTAAACCCGGCCCAGATGTTATGGCCGAATCCGGGAATGTCACATCAAAGGCTTAATTCAAAACGATTTGCCTAAGTTAAAATTTAAGGCCCAAAAGCCCAAAATCCTTGAGTCTCGTGAAGTAATGATAAAAGCTCATTTAATAATTTTAAGTATTCTGAAAACCATGTTTAAACATAAGAAATTTACTCAGGTTTAATAATTAAGTAAACAGTTGAAACAACAAAACTCAAAATCCAAAGTCAAATCGGAGTACAAGGCCTTATTATATCCACTGAAAATAAAGTAATTAAAATCATGTCTTTTGAGACAAATAAATAAAACTTCTAAATATCTTGTAGTGTGACCATCTCCGAGTCCTCTCCCACGTCGAGCCGTTTACTGAGGATCACCTGAAACATTTAATAAAAAGGGGGTGAATTTCGAAACTCAGTGTGTACGACCCTTGGCAATCCAATCAACATACAATTATCACATTGGGCCTAAGCCCTATAAAAAACGATGGTATTGGGCCTTAGCCCACAATGACCTCATATCACATCAGTATCACATGAATGCAATGCACCCATCCCAAATCCAACCCTACACTCCTGTGGGGATATAAATATCAACCCACCCATCCCTACAATCCAAAGGTAGCACCAGCAGCAACACTACTCAAACGTTGCAGAAAAGCTGCTATAATGGGCTTAAAGCCACCGGTGGATCCACGGTCGTCAAGCGACTATGCGATCCTCAAATCTTCCTCCGTATCATCAAAACCCACCCAAGTGCAACATATATTTCATGAATGCAACATACACATTTTCACACATTTGGCACTTAGGGGTATTTTAGTCATTTCACTACCCAAGGGTATTTTCGTAAATCTACTCTATAGGGGTATTTAGGTAATTTTGCAAAATTGGGGTATTTTGGAAATTTTTGTAAATCAGTGATATTTTGGTAATTTTGCAAATTAAGGGTATTCTGGTAATTTTACAAATTAAGGGTATTTTAGGAATCTTGCATATCTAAGGATATTTTGGTAATTTTCAAATCAGGGGTATTTGGTCCCTCTTGGGTTTTAGTTATGAACTTTGGCCCATTAACAAGTCCTTGCGACTACAGTGAACAGACGCTATGCACTAGGTAAGATTCCAGAAAAGAGGAGGTGGGCCACTAGGACCGCTTAAGTACCAAGCTCTCCTTAGATCCAATCCTAGACATGCATGTGTCCGTTGCCACACTCTAACCCAACGACTTGTCCACAGACATGTTTAATTATTAGATTAAGTCTTATGCGGTTTAAGAGTTGTTCAGAACTAGGCCTAAAGTCCATTAAACCCTAGCATACTTGTCTACGTCCCCAAAAAGCCCATCAAGCCCATTTCATGTTCATATAGCCCATTAAGCCCAAATCACATCCTTATGGCCCATTAGGCCCAGATCTCATTCATATGGCCTATTAGGCCCAAAACAATTCCAGATCATGTAACATGCATGACTAACTCAATTCATATAACCAAACAAATCAATTTCATCAAACTTAGCCTCAGGGGCCACCGGGCTCATTTAGCCACTTTCGGCTTTTCAGTTTTTCAGCATTGCTGATATCATGCGTGTGTAGTGTTTGTACACACTTGGTTACTGCGACGTGCTATACTATCCTTGGTCTTGAACCTACAACCAACCAACCTTTAATCAATCACCCATACTTAATCAAAATATTTACCAAAAGCCGAAGCCTTACCTTAACCTTACCGTGTGCTACCGGGTTCTAATAGCCCTTCCTTAGCTGCTAATCACGAGTATCCTCTAGATCTGCACTCACATATACACCATCAAACTTCGAATGACTCATAGTCCACACAAGTCACCCCTATAGATCATACTCACATTCGTCTATTTACTTAAACCATAACCGAGTTGAGTACACTTACACTTTGCTAACGATCCTTACCACGCTTGCGATCTCTGAACCTTACCCTTGTTAATACAAGATTAACGACAATGAGAAGTTAGATAGCGCTTTGGCTTTTAACAAAACACACTAAGGGGTTAACTGAATACTTACCGAATCCACTTTTGATCCTACGGCCTAGATAGCTACTAAACGAGATTTGGCTTTTAACCTTGACTGATAGTAGATAACAATCGATTTGTGATGGAGGAAAACAACAAAGATTCGGCACTAACAGGGATTTTGGCAAGAGGAGATGATGATACTTTGGCAATAAAAGATTTTGGCTATGAGAGAATTCGGCAAAAAGGGATTCGACTATAGGGGATTTTGGCAACAAGGGAAGGTATTTTCAGTTGTGGAAAAATAAGGTTTCAGCAAGGAAAAGAAAAAGAATGGAAAAATTGGCATTACCTACAACCCCAGATTCAGCACACACACGTTTATATAGCCTATAGCCGAAACTTAGCCACCCATAAAGTCCAATTCGGCACCACTTCATCCACTACTCATCTCCTAATTTTTCTTTATGATATCTCCCTTATCCTTCTCATAAATTCTCTCTACAGATCACTTCTCCTTAAAGTCCCTCTACACGCCACTTCCAGCCTTCTAGAAGCCTAAAATTAAACTCCAAAATAAAGCTAAGCTAGCACTCGAACCTCAGACCTTCTTGAATGCATATGTCGCCACCTCTCTACACCTTAGTGGCATCACTTAGCCACTTCACCACAAGCTTCTTTGTGCCATTTTTCACTTATTTTTATTTAAAAGACCACTATTCACAACCCTGATTCCTGAATTAATTAAATTAAGAATCCTCCACCACAAAACTAGAATCCAGAGCTTCTCCAACACACCTAGACACTCCAAATTCATTAAACCTTTAAAGTCGTCATGTCATTTGTCATTTTCTTGCTGACTTAAAAATTTTATGAGACCCAATGCCCAATAGGCCCAATTCTTCTAGGCCCAAATTCGGGGCATTATACAACCATTCAAAGAAGCATCACAGTAAATAGCAAAATTTTTTTTCAACTCTGGCAATGTCAAACCTGGTGCCTCAGTCAACATTTGCTTTAATTTCTCAAAACTTTCCTGGCACTGATCATCCTAGACAAATGGAACATTCTTTTACAACAACTTTATCATCGATAAAGCTATCTTTGAAAATCAATTTACAAATCTCCAATAATAATCAGCTAGTCCAAGGGAACTATGTACCTCTGTAACACCCCTTAGCCATATTCTATGCTGGAACTGGCATGAGGTATTATCGGGCTTAATCTACTTAATCGCACCCTTTAGTCCCAACTTGACATTTTGTAACACCCCGAATTTGGGCCTAGTAGAATTGGGCCTATTGGGCTTTGGGTCTTAGAAAATTTTTAAGTGAGTAAGAAAATGACAATTGGCATGTGGGCTTTGAGGGTTATTGAGTTTGGAGTGTTTAGGGGTGTTGGAGATATTCTGAGATCAGGTAAGGGTATAGGAGAAATTTTGGTTTTAACCCAAGGGAACTGTGACTTCAGTTAGTAGGCCTTTTAACTAAATGAAGAAGAAATAGGACACAAATGGGCTTGTGGTCCAGTGGTAAGTGGCGTCACTTGGGAGCAATAAGGTGGCGTGTTGTAAGCTGAAGAGGTCCAAGGTTCGAGGCTCAGGAGTGGTATTTTGTGGAGTGTTTATTTTGCAAGTGGACGGCTAGAGTTGTGTTAGTTTTGAACTCTTGCGTTGGAGTGTTTGAGTGGTAAGGGGAACTGATAATGGAGGGAAATTCGGATAAGGCTAAGGTGTTATCAGTGAGAAAATTTAGAAGCTGAGAAGTGTGAAGAGTTGGTGTCATTTTGGGAAGTGGAGAGTGTATAAATTCAGCTTAGGAGGGTAGATGAGTGCCGTTTTTGGGTCTTTTAGGGGGTATTACGAATTTTCATGGTGGCTTTTGGCATTTGGAGAGTTTTGCAAATAGGTCAGTCTTTCTTTTCTTTACCGAATTCCTTTGAAAGGTTCCTTGGGTTTTCCATTACTTTTCTTTTCTCCCCCTCATTCTGTTTCTCCCATTGCCGAAAAACCATCATTCCTTTTTGACGAAATCCCTATTGGTGTTGCGTTCTTCTTCTTTCTCTGAAAGCTGAGTACTCCCTTGTAATTGAATAGCCCTATCTTTTTGCTGATTCCTTGTTATTTTTCATCCATCAAAATCGGTTGTTGTTATCTACTCTTAATCAAGTTTGAAGAGTCAGATCTCATTCAGTAGCTATCTAGGCCGCAGGATCGAAAGGGGATTTGGTGAGTATTCGGTTAACCTCTCTTGTACGTTTTACTAAAAGCTGAGAGGCTATCTAACTATCCTTTTGTTAACTTTGTGATAACAAGGAAAAGGTTCAGAGATCACAAATGTGGTAGGTAAGGATTGTTAGCAAGAGGTAGGTGTACTCAACTCGATTGTGGTTTAAGTGAATGGCCGAATGTGTGTATGATCTATAGGGGTGACTTTTGTGGATTATGAGTCACTCAGATTTTGATGGTGTATGTGTGAGTGCAGATCTGGGGGATACTTCTAATTAGTAGCTAAGGAAGGGCTATTAGAACTCGATGGCACACGGCAAGGTTACGGTAAGGCTTCGGCTTTTGGTAAATGTTTTGATTTAGTGATTGATTGAAGGATGGTTGGTTGTAGGTTCGAGGCTAAGGATAGTATAGCACGTCACAGTAACCAAGTGTGTACAAACACTATGCACATACAAAATCAGAAATGCCGAAAAGCCGAAAAGCTGAAAAGTTGAAAGTGGCTAAATGGGCCCGGTGGGCCCTGAGGCTAAGTTTGATGAAATGGATTAATTTAATTATATGAGTTGGGTTAAGCATGCATGTTACATGATCTGGAATTTTTTTGGGCCTAATGGGTCATATGGTTGAGATTTGGGCCTACTGGGCCATAAAAATGTGATGTGGCCTTTATGGGTTATATGAACGTGAAATAGGTTGATGGGCTTTATGAGGATGTAGACTAGTATGCTAGGGTTTTATGGACTTTAGGCGTAGTACTAAACAACTCTTAAACTGCATAAGACTTTCTAATAATTAAACATGTCCGTGGACAAGTCGCTAGGTTAGAGTGTGGTAACGGGCATATGCATGTCTAGGATTGGATCTAGGGAGAGCTTGGTATTTAAGCGGCCCTAGCGGCCCACCTCTTCTTCTCTAGAATCCTACCTGGTGCATAGTGTCTATTCACTTTAGCCGCAAGGACTTGTTAATGGGCCAAATATTATAACTAAAACCCGAGAGGGACCAAGTACCCCCTAGATTTGTAAAATTACTAAAATACCCCTGATTTGAAAATAACCAAAATACCCTTAGTTTGAAAATTACCAAAACATCCTTAGATTTGTAAAATCACTAAAATGGCCCCAAATTGTGAAATTACCAGAATACCCTTGGTTTGTAGAATTACCAAAACATCCCTGATTTACAAAATTTCCAAAGTACCTTTGTTTTGCAAAATTACCTAAATACCCTTGTAGAGTAGATTTACAAAAATACCCTTGAATTGTGAAATGACGAAAATACCCCTATGTGATGAGTATGAGTTTTGTGGATGTTAGTCATGTGCATGTTGCATTCATATGATATTCTGCTTAGGATTCATATGGGTGGGAATTATGGTACTGATGAAGATTTGAGGATCGCATAGTTGCTTGACGACCATGGATCCACCGGTGGCTTTAAGCCCATTATATGACTAGCAGCTTTGCTACAACGTTGAGTAGTTCCACTGTGAGTGCTACCTTTGGTGTGTAGAGGATGGGTGGGTCGATTTAGAAATCCCCACAGGTGTGTAGGGTTGGAAGGGAAGTGGTGTGTAGCGGATGGATTTTTGGGGAGGGTTTGCATTACCTTGTTTTGCATATGATATGATATGATATGAGGTCATTTTGGGCCAAAGCCCAAGACCACCAATTTTGATAGGGCTCAGGCCAATGTGATAATTATATATTAAATTGAATGCCAAGGGTTGTACACAATGAATTTCGAAACTCACACCCTTCATTTAATGTTTGAGGTGATCCTCAGTAAATGGCTCGACATGGGAGAGGACTCGAAGATGGCCACACTACAAAATGATGTTTAAATTTTTATTTATTTGTTTCAAAAGGCATAGTTTTAATTGCTTATTTTCGTTGTTGCTTATTTTCGTTGGATGTAATAAGGCCCTGTACTCCGGTTTGACGTTACTTATGGGTTTTATTATTATCTCGGCTGCTTAATTTTTATTTTAACATAAATAAATTTCTAAAGTTTAACAAGGTTTTCAAAATAACTATAACCTATGGGATTTATTTATAAAATGGGTTTTTAACAAGACTCAAGGATTTTGGGCTTTTGGCCCTTAAACTTTAACTTAGCAAAATTGTTTGAATTATGCTTTTGATTTGACACGCTGGATTCGGGCCTAACTTCTAGGTCGGGTTTGGGGTGTTACACATTTCTCTTTCATCATCACAACACACCTTATTAAGGACCTACGAGGCCTTAAACATACATACAAGGGGTTTCAGAACCCAACTGAAAACTTTTACGATCTTAAAATTTTTTACCTAAACAGGTGCCACACGCCCGTGTGAAATGGGACACGCCCGTGTATCACCTCACGTGCCCCTGTTCGACACCCGTGGTCGACACTGACTTGAATCACATGGCCTGGGCACACGCCCATAGGGTTGGCCCGTGGTCACCTCTAATTAATCCACATGGCCTGGGCACGCCTGTGTGCCTCAATCGTGTGGCGATTCAAATTCCAATTTCAAGGTGCAGATTCACACGGCCTGGGCACACGCATATAGACTGGCCGTATGTCACACACGGCTTAGACACACACCCGTGTGCCTACCCATGTGGACAAGAACAAGGCTATTTGCCAAGCTCTTTGCACCCCTCTAGTTCATACCCCATGAATCCATTCAACACATCAATAAACATCTCATAAAATTTGCAATATGAACTTCCATGAATAACTTCATATTTTCATTAATGACAAGGTGAGCCATCAACCATGGAAATATACAAAATAGTTAGTTTAATAAGGGGCCAACACACTTTTGGCCAAAATAACAAAATAATCTAACTAGTCTAGCCCATATACATGCCATATACAAAATCACTAAGTCTAGATATACCAAGATGAGCTTATAGTGTGGGCGATCTTCTGGTTATCAACGTATCCTGGCTCGGCTCTTAAACTATATAAAACAAGGGAAAGGAAAGGGGGGTAGGCTTTGAGTTTAGTAAGTTTACATGTAAACAATATAACATTATAGTATGTGCTAAACAATTATATAGTATTACATACTAAGCAAGAAACAATCCACATTCATAATCATGCTTACTCATTCTTTCCATTTCCACATTACAACCATATCACAAGCTTAATGTACACATTCGTTAGCATACTTTCCTGCACTTAGCACCACAACTTCATATAATACAGCACATCACAATCTCTTAATCAACTACTCATAATTAAATTACTCGGTGGTTTCGTACTTAGCCCACCATCGGTCTTTATTAAGGTGGTATCGCACATAGCCCACCAAAAATGTTAGTTGCGGTGGTATCGTACATAGGCCACCAAGTGATAAATAGACAATGGTATCGCACATTGCCCATCGTAATTAAGTATCAAGGTGGTATAGCCCACAGTCAAGTATTGATATAACACACTAATATATCCATTCCATCATTCATACTAGAGTTATTCAATAACTACTACATTCAATCCACTTGAATCATACATGTCTTCAATTGTGCTATGCACTGATCAGCAACAACAATATATATAATGCATTGCTTACACATAAACTTACCTGATACAAGTCTCAACTCAAATTACGCCACTCGATGAATGGAGGCTAGCGTATTACTTTCAACATCATCAGTCATTGCTCGATTGGGATCCATTACTATATGAAAAACGTGATTTAAACTGTCAGAAGATATCGCACTATCACAGGTTATATATGGCATGTATAGCTAGACTCTCGCATACACTATGTTAGTCCTAGAATTGACTAAATCGTAGCTCTGATACCAATTAATGTAGCACCTCTAACCCGTATTCATTACCGAAATAGGGTTATGAAACATTACCAGACTTATTACACAATTAAATATACATTTCACAAACACTTTCCAATTCCAAATAAGTCATTCACAATCAATCACTTTGTCCCTAATACGAGCTTACGAGGCCCAAATCACGCATTAGAAGTAGTTCAGGACTGAACCGATAACTCAGGAAATTTTTGGAAAACTTAGAATTTTTTCAAAATACAGGAGACACATGCTCATGTGGTCCAACCGTGTGTCTCACACGGCCAAAGACACGTCCGTATCACAGGTCGTGTGGACTTTTGAAATGGGATCACATGGCCGTGTCCTAGCCCATGTTTGACCCTGTGTAACTCTATGACTTGGGTCACATGGCCATCACACATGCCCGTGTGCCCTTCGAAATGGCCACACACCCCCGTGTGCCAAGCTATGTGCTAGGCCGTGCCAAAACTGGAGGGTATACTGGCTTATGCCACACGGCCATGTCACACGCTCGTGTGCTGAGGCGTGTGGAGCATACTGACTTGATTTTTAATTAAACACTAGAGGACACACGGCCGTGCCACTTGACCATGTGTCACACACGATTGAAACACACACTCGTGTCTCGTCCCGTGTGGACAAAAATAGGCTATTTACCAAGCCATCTTTCTCACCCAAAGTTGCAATTGTCTATACAAACCAAATGGCACATAACATGGCAGAAATAGACATTCAAACCAATCTCAACCAAGCCTAATTCATGCTAATTCCGTACCATCAACCACAAGACGCATAAGTATCACAATTATCCATACAATTTCATACCAATTTCACAATTACAAATCACCTATATGGTCACTTTCAATTATGCATCACTTTACCTAAAGCCACAAGCATACTAATCTAGATTTTCAACCATTTGGAACTACAAACACCAATTCACATCAAGCATCTATATAGAAATTTAACACAACATATCAAAAGGCCATTTGCACATATATAAAAATCACCAAATATACCAAAATAAGCCAAATCACATGGCTATACACATAACTAACCATTCATCAGTTGCAAGCCAAATCAAATGGCTAAATCCATTACTAACATATATACTAGAATGACCATAACTCCTATACATGCCATAGAACCAAATAAATAAGTCAAAAGTACCAAAGTGATAGCTTGATAGTGTGATGAGATCTCCAACGACTCCGAAATCCAAACAAGCTTTGATATTCACTATAAAACACGAAAAAGTAAACAGAGTAAGCTATAAAGCTTAGTAAGCTCGTATAGTTAATAAGTAAAACTTACCATTCATTCATCATTCAAGTGATATAAACATAATGTACTACAATACCATTTAATCACAAGGTTAACATATATTCATCTACATAATGATCATGAACTTACATTTTCATAGATTCAATGCTCATATGATTTCCGTTGTAACGCCCCAAACATGTAGGGCTTGTAATTTTGCTATTTTTGGCTTAAATTCTATGTGTGCTTGAATGGCTAAGTATTCGAGTGCATTTGAGGGTCCTTAGGAAGCCTGGGTTCGAGTCTGGGCCTTGGAAAATTTTTAATTTTTGCTCTTAAGTGAAACTGGCTATTAGTAATTAGGACTTATATTTAAATATGTGTGTTTCTTTGTCACAAATGAGCTTGTGGTTTAATGGTTGTGGCGTCACTAGGAAGGCAAGGGAATTGGGGTTTGAATCCCATGGCATGCAAATGGGAGGCTTTTATTTTATGACTTAGTGGTGTGAGAGGTAGAGTGTGAATCAAACTCTGTAGAGGAGGTTGGAGACTTGGTCAACAATTTTGAATGGGAGGCTAGGAGCAATTCAAGAAGGAATTGGTGGAGTGTTTGAAGGAGTTGGGATTTGAGGGGAATCTTGGCCGGTTGGGAGAGGATGAGTAAGGGGAATTTCGACTAGAGGGGTGTCATTTGAGCATTTCGGCAGCTTTGTGTGAGGAGAAAAACTGAAAACCCTCTTTGCAAATTTTGGGATTTGTTCTTTTGTGGCATCTCGTGCAACCTTTTACCATTTGGGTCTTTTTTTTCCTTCCATCTTTATTCGCAATTGCTGCCCATTTTTTGTCGAAACTTAAACATCAAGTGCTGAGTTCTCCCTTAAAGTTCTTCTCTTTCTTCATCCCTTTGTTGAGTCGGCATTCCTCTTTTCTTCTTCCCGTAATTCCTTCTTTGCCGAATCCATTTCTTTTCTCTTTGTTCTTCTTATGTTGACCAAATCTATTAAGGCCTAAGCACCTTCTTTTCTTTGTTCCTAACCATTTTCGAATCTCTTCGATTGACTGGTAAGTGGTGACTTTAGCCGAATCTTGGTTGGCTTCCTTCTCCTTACTCGGTTTTATTTCTCTTAGGCCGAAAGGCTTTTCCCCCTAGTTGCCGTGGAGATATGTATTGCTAACACTTTCTTTTTGGTCGAATGTTACTAGGGACTTGTTTTCCTTAATGGAGGGATAGGTCGATTACTTTATCATTAGTTCGATTAAAGCGTTTCAATATTATGGATTAACAAGGGTTTGTGAATAATTAATGGGGTGGTTGTTATCAAAAGTGTCTTGGAAGTGCTTCAAACTACAACTCATAACAGGTGTGTAATCATACACAAATGTTGGTTCTGTAAAAGCGATGAATGAAGGTGTGTATTCACACCCCTGATTAATTGTGAATCGGCAAAAGTCGAAAAGCTGAAACTTTAGCATCTGAGAGCTCTCGAGTGTGCGAATGCTCGTAGGGATAAACCGAGCCACAATCATTGGCGATAGACCGTTGAGGCTGCCATGAAAATTCTCATGGGCTTAGGTCGTAATGGGCCTCATTGGGTCGAGATGGGCCATGTGGGCCTATTGGGCCGATGAGCCCCACATGGGTAAAGTTCACGATAGTGGCAGATAATGGATTGGGCTGCAAAGTTCGTTTAGCCATGACTGAAATTGGGCTGAATGGGCGACACGAGCGTGTGGGCCCACTTGGGCCGAATAGGGGGCTTTGGGCCCAATTACACTATTTTGGCCATATAAGTTATTCGAGTCATTCAAGGCGACGATAGGCCTTTAGAAAGATTGTAGACTGTATTGAAATACCCTCAAAGGGTAAAATTACCGAAAAAATTACCAAAATACCCTCAAAGAGTAAAATTACCGAAATACCCTTGAAGGGTAAAATTACCGAAATACCCTTGATGGGTGAAATTATCGAAATACCCTCGAAGAGTAAAATTATCAAAACACCCTCAAAGAGTAAAATTATCGAAATACACTTAAGGGGTGAAATTACCGTTTTACCCCTAACCGACGAAATGACTATTATACCCTAGTGGTAGGTTAAGTGATGTGTGTGTGATACTTCTATGACTTGTTTGGATATGACATACTGCATACACGTAGTATTCATGACACAACATACTGCATTGGGGTTGGGTTTCTGATTTGGAGGAAGTATTGTACCACCGGCTCTGCCACATTTTTACTATTGTAGTGGCTTTGCCAGGTATTCTAATTCTAGTGGCCTGGCCACGTTTATTGTTATTAGCAGCTTTGCTGAGTTACTTTTAGCAGTTATGCTGCGATATTGGTGTGCTGGCTGTGTGGGTCGACTTAGTCCCCACATGGTGTGTTGGTTGGTACAGGTGGTGTGTTGGCTGGATTGGGTTGGGTTGCATCTCTATTCTGCACTTTTAGGATTTTGGGCTTAGACCCACTCTGTTACTGTATAGGCTAAAGCCCAGATTGATCTGTTACTGAATAGGGCTTGGTCCAGAATATTACTGCATGATAGGGGATTACACACTGAGTTCTTGTAACTCACCCTTTTCTTTTAACTGTACAGGTAATCCCCATAGGGGATTTGGAGCTGCGAGGGACTCGAAGGTGGCCACACGTTCGCAAGTATTTTGTTTTAAACCTAGTTTTCTTTAAGATATTTTTTTTGAGATATTTTTGTAATAAGGCCATTTGAGGTTTTTAACTTTTTTTTGGTTTAACTTTTTACTTAACCTGTTATATTAGAAAACACAGGTTTTCAAAATAATAACTTTTTCCAAAGAAAATCACGCATTTTCAAATTTTAATGTTTACATTTGGAAAAGCTTCCGCAATATTTAATCCTAATTAATAAACTTGTAATAAATGATATAACCAATAAGGGGATAAGAAGTTTTGATTTTACAACCCTAGTGTTTAAAAAAAAAAGATTTAAAACTTTAGTCACGAATTTGCATCGACAAGACCGATTTTCAATTAGCACTCCGATGTGACATGTCAGATCCGATCGTAACGTCTAGGCCGGATTTGGGGCGTTACGTTTAGTGGTATCAGAGTCTAGTTGCAAAACTCGGCTGTTGAATGGGCTCTTGAAAATTTTCCTAAAATTTTCTGAAGGTTGGTTTTGGAAAGAAAATCGAAAGGGTTTTTACTAAAAGTGTGGCACACCGAGTCTCCAGTGCCAAATCTGTAAGATCTTTGACACTATTTACTGCTATAAGACTAAAATGCTATACTGAGAAACGACTATAGATAGTAGTACTTTGCTAAAACTCTTTTGGTTAGGGTAAAACTGAAAACTGTAGTGAGGTCTTGATCTGCGAGAACAACCTTAATTACTGTTTATCATAAAATATCCGTTATTAATTATTGGAATTATAAGCTGATGCATAAAACTCTTAAATCAAATAAATACGCTATATCGATATGAGCACAAGAGGTCACAGAAGGGGTGCACGTGGCTACGGTAGAGGCCGAGGAGGTGCTAAGGCTGGGTCCTCAGCATCGGGCCATATACCTGGTAGGGAGGCACCAGCCTCACCAATAACTGAGATGGGGTCTCATGACCGAGCCATTGGGGATGATGCTCTATCCCAAGCAATGTTGCGTGTCTTTGAAAGGGTTGTTGGAGCAAGTACTGCGTCAGTGGGCCGAGGGTCAATTTCTGAGCTACTCCAGTCTAATGGAAAGGAAATCTTCAGGGGCGTTTCTGGTGTAGCCTTGAACGTGGTGGAATATTGGTTACCGACTACCGAGCGGATAATGGATGACCTCGACTGTACGGTGGAATAGAAATTGAAGGGAGCAATGTCGTTACTATGAGACGACGCATACCAATAGTGGCTCACTGTGAAAGGCGGTACACAGGTCGACCGTTTGACGTGGGATTTCTTCAAAGCGGCCTTTCAAGAAAAGCATGTTGGGGCGAGTTATGTGGATGCCCGGAGGAAGGAATTTCTGATTTTGATCCAGGAGAATAGGTTCGTAGCAGCGTATGAGGCAGTGGTTGAGTTGGTATGCTCGGGGCATAGTCGTGATTGTGTATAAACACTGTGTGCATTTTGACGATGACCTCCGAGATGAGTTGCGGGTGCTGATAGCTCCCCAAAGGAAATGAGACTTTGCTACCCTTGTGGAGAAGGAAAAAATTGTCGAGAATGTAAAGCGCTCAAAGCGCCAGAACCGTGAAAAGATAGGGGCAAAAATAAGAGGGATTTGGGGCCTCAAGTTCTTTTGGTGGGCCTAAGTGGAAGCCTAGGTTGGATGGGCCAGTCTAAGCTGGGGCTCTTGTTGCTGCTGCTAGACCGCAGTCTTGTGTAGATTGCGGGAGAGTTCACCAGAGTGAGTGCTGGAAATGAACTGGGGCATGTTTCAGATGTGGGTCCATGGATCACCAGGTTAAGAACTGCACACAGAGGCCTATTCAGATGCATGCCGCATGTCAGGATTCTGTTCAGTCGGAGAGAGGTGGTCAGCAGCCACGAGGATGTGGAGCACCAGTCAGAGGTGCCGGTAGTACTGAGGCAAGACAGCCAACTTTGGTCTATGCTACTCGGCGCTGAGAGGATGGCGACGCTCCTGACATCATAACTAGTACGTTCCTTATTTATAATGTACCATATACCGCTTTAATTGATATTGGGTCTACACACTCGTATGTTGCATGTACTATGTCTGGGACGTTGGGTTTGCAGTTTGAAATTACTGATAGTGAAATGAAGGTGATAAGTCCACTGGGACAGTTAATTAGAGTGAATAAGTTGTTTAGAGATGTGCCCCTAGAGGTCCAAGGGGTTGTCTTTCCAGCGGATTTGATAGAATTGTCGTCTGGCGAATTCGATCTTATTTTGGGAATAGATTGGCTAGTGAAACACCGTGCGAATTTGGATTGCGCTGCTAAGCGTATGGTATTGAAGTCTTCTGGGGAAGAGGAGGTGGTTGTGATAGGGGAGCAAAGGGATTATTTGTCTAATGTAATCTCAGCATTAAGGCCAAGAAATTGTTCGCAAGGGTTGCAAGACATTCTTAGCTTATGTCAGCATTTCTAATTCTAAAGGTCCGTCTGTTGAGAATGTCAGAACTATGAAGGAGTTTCCAGACGTATTTCCCGAAAGAGCTTCCTGGGTTGCCTTCAAACTGTGAGGTCGAATTTGGTACTGAGCTCTTCCCTGGAACAGCGCTGGTGTCCATCGCCCTTTATAGGATGGTGCCAAAGGAGCTGGTAGAATTAAAGACTCAAATTTAAGAGCTACTAGATCGAGTTAATACGGCCGAGTGTGTCTCCATGGGGAGCACCGGTGTTATCCGTGAAGAAGAAGGGTGGGTCATGTGCATGTGCATCGATTATCGTCAACTGAACAAACTAACGATTAAAAACAAGTATCCTTTACCAATGATAGATGATCTGTTTGACCAGCCATGATGAGCCTCAGTTTTTTCCAAGATAGATCTTCGATCTGGGTACCATCAGCTAAGGGTTAAGGAGGCGGATGTGTACAAGACTACGTTCAGGACTCATTATGGGAATTACAAGTTTCTAGTCATGCTATTTGGGTTAACGAATGCACCAGCTGCTTTCATGGATATGATGAACCAGGTGTTCCAGCAATTAGGACTTATGTTTAAATATGTGTGTTTCTTTGTCACAAATGATCTTGTGGCTTGATGGCAGTGGCGTCACTAGGGTGGCAAGGGAATTCGGGTTCAAATCCCATGGCATGCAAATAGGAGGCTTTTATTTTATGAGTTGGTAGTGTGAGAGGTAGAGTGTGAATCAAACTCTGCAGTGGAGGTTGGAGACTTGGTCAACAATTTCGAATGGGAGGCTGGGAGCAATTCAAGAAGGAATTGGTGGAGTGTTTGAAGGAGTTGGGATTTGAGGGGAATCTTGGCTATCTGGGAGAGGATGAGTGAGGGGAATTTCGGCTAGATGGTTGTCATTTGAGCATTTCGGCAACTTTGTGTGAGGAGAAAAACTGAAAACCCTCTCTGCAAATTTTAGGATTTGTTCTTTTGTGGCATCTCGTGCAACCTTTTACCATTCGGGTCTTTTTTTTTCCTTCCATCTTTATTCGCAATTACTGCCCATTCTTTGTCTAAATTTAAACGTCAGGTGTTAATTTCTCCCTCTATGTTCTTCTCTTTCTTCATCCCTTTGTCGACTCCATATTCCTCTTTTCTTCTTCCCGTAATTCCTTCTTTGCCGAATCCATTTCTTTTCTATTGTTCTTCTTGTATTGACCGAATCTATTAAGGCCTAAGCACCTTCTTCTCTTCGTTCCTAATCATTTTCGAATATCTTTGATTGATTGGTAAGTGGTTACTTTAGCCGAATGTTGGTTGGCTTCCTTCTCCTTACTTGGTTTTGTTTCTCTTAGGCCGAAAGGCTTTTCCCCTAGTAGCCGTGGAGATATGTATTGCTAACACTTTCTTTTTGGTCAAATGTTGCTAGGGACTCGTTTTCCTTAACCAAGGGGCAGGCCAATTACTTTTGCACTATAAGAGATCTTTCGTTTCTTGGTAAGTTACGTTAGTTTGATTAAAGCGTTACAATATTATGGATTAACAAGGATTTGTGACTAATTAATAGGGCGGTTGTTATCATAGGTGTCTTGGAAGCGCTTCAAACTACAACTCGTAACAAGTGTGTAATCATACACCAATGTTGTTTATATAAAAGCGATGAATGAAGCTGTGTATTTACACCCCTGATTAAATGTGAATCGGCAAAAGCCGAAAAGTTGAAACTTCGGAATCTGAGGGCTCTCAAGCGTGCAAACACTCGTAGGGGCAAACCGACCCACAATTATTGGCGATAGACCGTTGAGGATGCCACAAACATTCTCGTGGGCTTAGGTCGTAATGGGCCTCGTTGGGTCGAGATGGGCCATGTGGGCCCATTGGGCCCATGGGCCCTATATGGGTAAAGTTCACGATAGTGACAGATAATGGATTGGGTTGCGAAGTTCGCCTAGCCGTGACTGAAATTGGGCTGAATGGGCCACGCGAGCGTGTGGACCAACTTGGGCGGAGAGGGGGCTTTGGGCCCAATTACACTAATTTGCCTGTGTAAGTTATTCGAGTCGTTCGAGACGATGGTAGGCCTTTAGAAAGATTGTAGATTGTACCGAAATACCCTTGAAGGGTAAAAGTATCGAAATACCCTCGAAGGGTAAAATTATCGAAATACCCTTTAAGGGTAAAATTATCGAAATACCTTCGATGGGTGAAATTACTGAAATGCCCTTGAAGGGTAAAATTATTGAAATACCCTCAAAGGGTAAAATTACCGAAATACCCCTGAGGGGTGAAGTTACCGTTTTACCCCTAACCGACGAAATGACTATTATACCCTAGTGGTAGGTTAAGTGATGTGTGTGTGATACTTATATGACTGGTTTGGATATGACATACTGCATACGCGTACTATTTATGACACGAGATACTGCATTGGGGTTGGGTTTCTGAGTTGGAGGAAGTACTGTACTAGTGGCTCTGCCACGTTCTTACTGTTCTAGTGGCTTCGCCACATATTCTGATTCTAGTAGCTCGGCCATGTTTACTGTTATTAGCAGCTTTGTTGCATTACTTTTAGCAGTTATGCTGCGATATTGGTGTATTGGCTGGATGGGTCGACTTAGTCCCCACATGGTGTGTTGGTTGGTACAGGTGGTGTGTTGGTTGGATTGGGTTGGGTTGCATCTCTGTTCTGCACTGTTAGGATTTTGGGCTTAGACCCATTCTATTACTGTATAGGGCTAAAGCCCAGACTGATCTGTTACTGAATAGGGCTTGGGCCCAAACTATTACTACATGATAGGGGATTACACACTGAGTTCTCGTAACTCACCTTTTTCTTTTAACTATACAGGTAGTCCCCAGCCATAGGGGATTTTGAGCTTCGAGGGACTCGGAGGTGGCCACATGTTCGCAATTATTTTGATTTAAACCTAGTTTTCTTTAAGTTATTTCCTTTGGGGGAGATATTTTTGTAATAAGGCCATTTGAGGTTTTTAACTTTTATTTGGTTTAACTTTTTACTTAACCTGTTAGATTAGAAAACATGGGTTTTCAAAATAATAACTGTTTCTAAAGAAAATCACGCATTTTCAAATTTTAAAGTTTACATTTGGAAAAGCTTCCGCGATATTTAGTCCTGATTAATAAACTTGTAATAAATGATATAACCAATAAGGGGATAACAAGTTTCGATTTTACAACCCCAACGTTTAAAAAAAAGATTTAAAACTTTAGTCACGAATTTGCATCGACAAGACCAGTTTTCAAATCAGCACTCCGATGTGACACGTCAGATCTGGTCGAAACGTCTAGGCCGGGTTTGGGGCATTACATCTGTACATACCTCTAAGGAGGTCAAAAGACATGTTCGAGTCTATGCTGAAGTTCATTAAGTACTATCCAAAAAAAGTTAAGTGGCGAGCTAAAGTCTGGGCATAGGTCAGTAAGTAGCAAAGTAATATATACTTAGTAGTTTAAGAGAGATAAATTAGAAAAGCCTGAAACTTTATTGAGTCGAAATAATAACCATACATTGTATTTTGACAAGAAGATCTGTAGTAGCCATAGACAGTAGTTTATACATAGGCGAAGTGTAAATATATCAATACATTATACACCAATAAGAGACGTTTACATGAATAAGAAAGAGGAAATTTTCAGTTGCATTTGTAAGAAAGGCGTAACACCTGGAATCCAGATCTAGTAGATCAGGTCGGATTGAAGGTGTTACATATGTCTTTCAAGACTACTCCTCTTTGAGGAAAATATATTGCAAGTATATCTGCCAAGGAGAAGTTCCATAGAAATCTGTCATAGAAGAGAGTTCGGGAATTAGAACGGTTCTTCAGATAACAGTCTACTGAAAATTGTAAGTCCAAATGATCTAAAATAGACGGACTTGTTACGCCATAAATGAAAGGTATTGCAAATATGGTGGAGTTCAAGAAAGTAATACAACCAACATTTCTACCCAAGTGTAGGGTAGAAGTAGAAAAGATGAAATAAGGTTTGACCGCCAAATTAGGGTAAGTCTTTTCTTATAGGCCTTATAGGTACAATGCTAGTTTATCCGCCAGAGCTTTAATGGGATTTCGAGTCTCGCTAAACTCGAATAGATATTCATGATAAGAAGTATGGGAAACAAGGAACAAAAGTTAATATATGAAAGGAAAAATGATAGATCATCCAAGATCCTCTAAAATTGGTTGAATGGTCATAAGCTCGACCAGGTAATGATTGCTCAGTGACTAACCTACTAATAAAGAGATGTAGAAATCGAAGAGCTATCCAAAACTCCAGATAATGTGCAAATGTCTAAATAAGCGAGGAGTTAGAATAATTTTCTTTCTTCTAAGTTCATGCCCCAAAGGGAATGGGCCTCGTTGTATTTATATATATAATAGAAAAGAAACTTACTAAGTTCATTTGAACTTACAAATGTTTTGGCCTATAATTACAAGGCTCTTTAGATAAGGAACTCGATGAGGGACCAAGCCAGACCCTATTAAGCCAAGGAGCATCTTCAATTAGGTGTCATGCACATAGAATAGGGTGCCTTTTGAGGCTTCGCCTCGAGGTCAAATATATTTTAACTAATTAGTTTCCTTAGAGTTCAAAATTTTGAGTTAGTAAACTTTTATTTTAATTTAAGGTTTATGTTATAAGAATGTATATTACTCAGAAATAAAGTTTGTCTTTAAAATAGTTAAGTTTAAAATTTGTGGTTAGGATCAGTCTAATTTAGTTGTGACACTCTATACCTGGATTCGGATAGGGTATGTAGTAGCCTATTTTCCAATGGTTTCAGAAACAGTGGTTTCGGGACCATAATTTCAACGTGTGAGTCTGTGAATATTAGTTATTTAATGTAACACCCTAAAAATTTGAGTGTTATTACATAGCATGATTTGGTGTTTAGTTTATGAAGGAAAATTTTCTTACTTATATTTTCGTATTTAGTATAGTTCTGAAGAAGAATTAGAATTAATTGGGATGGAATAATTTTTAGTTTTGAAAATTTATTGAAGTGGAGCAAGTGGCATTGACATATAAGTTAATTAAAGTGTCAAAGTGTAGCATAAGATGAGTTATGGCAAAGTGGTGTTGGCGCATGGATATTAGCATGAGGGGAGAGGTTTGAATCCTTTGTTTAGCATATAGATGAATTTTTATTTTTAATTTTCTGCACATGTATAGCAAGTGTCGGCCAAGTGCATATATGGTAAGTGTTGACTTGTTATTTTTGGTTAGTGTATCAAAGGATTAAGGAAATTGTTAACTTATGGAAGGGAATCAAGAAAATATGGAAAGATATGGGGACATGGGGCAAGTATCAAGGAAAAGGTTATGGAAATAATATCATGGCCATTTGACCATGCATAGGGACGGCAATATGGTCTAGGAGGGAGCCGAATTTTTGGTGCTAGTGTGGCTAGGATTTGAAATTTCTTTTTGGTCATTCCTAGCAACTTTGTGCAAAATTTTACAAATTTTCTCTCAACCTCTTTTCCCTTTGGCCGAATGTGATGTATTGGTAAGCCTAATTCTTTTGTTCCATTTGGTCATTTTGCCTATTACTCTAGTATTCTTTGTGTACCTTTTCTTTTAGTGCCGAAATCTCTTATACCATAAGCCATTCTTTTTCTTTTCTTTTCCCCATTGCCGAATGCACTATGTTACTAAACCCATCTCTTTTCTTTCTCTTTTTTTTTCTTTGAAAATCGAAACATCATCACCATTCTATCTTTCTTCCATCTTTTATTTTTAATCATTTTTCCCCATTGTTTTTCTCCATGGCTGAATGTTGAGTACCCATAGCCAAACCATTTTGTTTTCTCTTTTCCTTGGTTTTACATAGCCGAATATTCATCATTCACAAACATCATTTTCAATCCTTTCTTTTCAACCGTGGATAAAAGGGTAAGGATTCTTTTTAGATTCGTTTAGTTAATTTTAGTCATGGCCGAATATTGATGGTGGTAAGAGGATCTCATTAGATCGAAATTATGGTTCATCCTATTAACGTTTTATTTATTAAATTTTAGTGCAATAGTGGAAGATCGGGACTCAAGTGTTCGAAAGTATCGTAGAAACGTTGGAATCGATTTATTGTGGTAAGGAAATCACATCCTTAAAACCTTTAGTATTATTTTCGATATATTAGTAGAATGGTTAATAATCTTTTGTCTTTTAAGACATTCAAAATAGGGAAGAAAAGGGCGGTGTTTAGTCTTCGAAAGAGGGGAGGTTCCGTTAATCCTCCTAAGTATAAGCAAAGGACTATTTCGAGAATCCGGGATTTTCCACTGGGTTGTGGACGTTCATTCGGGGAGGATCAAATGTTTGAATTTGTTCGTACTCCCGAACCCCTATTTGTTCGTGGATTTTCATCGATTAGCGAACCATCAATCAGGGAGAAACCGCAAGTAGAAGTATTTCGAAAATCCGAGGGTAAAAACTCTAGATCGTTACGTTTAGATCGGTTTTATTATTAGATTATAGTGTTCTAATTATCGTGATACGTATAAGTGTTGACGAGCGGGAAAGTCTAGTTCTCACAATAACCAGGTGTGTAACTTCACACTCATCTTTCGGGTTAGATATCAAACTGTGAGTACTGTGTTAAAATCGTGAAAACGGTAAAAACGGAAATTTGGTAGTAATGAATATTTTCTTGTAAATATATGAAAACGGTTAAAACCGAGAAATATACGAAAAACTGTTAAATTGCTAAAATGGGCCGTAAACCTGTTAGATTGATAAACTAGGCCATAAGATCGCTAGATTGACAAAATGGGCCAAAAAAAAATACTCTAGTTCGATAAATGGGCCAAAAATACTCTAGTTCGATAAATGGGCCAAAAATACTCTAGTTCGATAAATGGGCCAAAAATACTCTAGTTCGATAAATGGGCCAAAAATATTCTAGTTCGATGTATGGGCCAAAGTCCGCTAAATTTCTAAATGGACAAGTTACTAAATTGTTTTATGGGCCCAAATGAAATGTTTTATGATAAACCCATTTATGTTATGGATTATTTGATAAATTGTTATATGGCTATATTTTGCTATGCACGCATGTTTGCATGGGGTGGTGTATTTGATGAAGAGAAGAATGGCCTGTTGCCAAAAATCTTGTTCGGTGGCTCTGCCACAAATTTGGCTAAATGCCTCTAGTTCGGTGGGTCTGCCACAAATTTGGCTATATGCCTCTAGTTCGGTGACAATGTCACAATCTAGTTCGGTAGTGCACTACAATTTTATTAAAAAGGCTTAATGCCTACGATTGGTGTGTTTGGCGGGGTGGGTTGACTTGATCCCCACAGGTGTGTTGGTTGGTACGGGGGTGTTAGCAGATGGAAATTAGGTTTGGTTGGGAAATTCATTTTTACATACATTATATTTATGTTATCTTATACTATATTGCTAAAAATCTGCAATTCGGCTCAAGCCCAAATTAATGCCTCGATGGTCTGGCCCAATAAAGATGGTAAGTGGGTTGCATACTGAGTTCTTTGTAACGCACCCCGTTTTATTATCCATTTCAGGTAATGGAAATTGATGTGGATTTGGGCCGGAGATGACTTGGTAGAGGCCATACTACAAGCATGGTTTTTATAAACTATAAACTTTAATTTGGTTACTTATTTTAATTGCTGTTTTGGGTTGATGTAATAAGGCCTCTAATTATGTTTTATGGATTTTATTGCGTGGATGGATTTAATTTCGTTTAAGACATTCAATACGGGTTTATGATAAATTTTAAAAAGTTTTTCTTAAAATATTGTGTTTCATAACATTTTGAACATCCATATTGCTCTTTCAAATTCTTTAGAAATTACTTTAAGGTTTTGACAAATATAAATAAGATTTTTAAACCAGTATTTCCTTAAATCATAAATTTTAAATCATCTTACAAAATTTTTATTAAACTCTATTTCCAAAAAGGGTTTTGTAGTAATGTTTTACTTTAATCGCTAGAGAATTAAATGAATACTCGGTTGGTGTGACAAACCAAATCTCGTCTAAATGCATAGACCTGGTTTGGGGTGTTACATTTAATGGTATCAGAGCCAGTTTCAAAACTCGGCTATGGTTTAGGTTCAACAATAAAATCTGTTTGAAAAACAATTTAAATTTTTAGACTTTTTGATTTAAAGGTAGTATGGCACCATGAGCATCTCGCGCCAAGTCAAGTAAGTATCTGTATCTTGATTGTTTATTATTATTGTGATATGATCTTTGAGACACTCTAGAACTTCTAGTTTTAGGTGTTGAAAACCGTAGAGATTGAGACAATAGGATATGATTGCGAAAACAACTCTATCTCTTTCATATCATAAAACATCGTTAATAAACACTAAAATAGTATTCTGATTCATAAAACTCATAACCAGATTAAATCGAATTAGTCGTCATGAGCACTAGAGGACGTGGTCGTGGACGCGGTAGACGTGGTCGTGGTAGAGGACGAGGTGTTAGGGGTGCAACTGTAGCGCCGGATCATATGTCGGAAATGGATGCACCTGCGTCACTCGAAAGTGAGACGGGATTACATGACCATATGGATGAAGATAATGCTGTGACACGAGCAATGCTGCGAGTCCTTGAAAGGGTCGCTGGAGCTAGAATCGCCAAGCACTCGTGGGTCAATATCGGAAAGATTGAAATCAAGTAGAGCTGAGGTTTTCAGAGGTGTTTCTGGTGTAGCTCCAAATGTCGCTGAATATTGGCTTGAGGCAGTGGAGCGAATTATGGATGATCTTGAGTGTACTGTGGAACAAAAACTAAGAGGAGCGGTGTCTTTGTTAAGAGATGAAGCATACCAATGGTGGCTTACTATCCGAGAAGGCACTGAAGCTGCGTTAGTAAATTGGGAATTCTTCAAGGCTTCCTTTCAAGGGAAATATGTGGGAACAAGCTATGTGGGTGCCCGAAGGAAGGAATTCTTGAATCTGGTTCAAGGGAATAAGACAGTGGCAGCTTATGAGGCTGAGTTTTTACGTTTGAGTCGCTATGCTCGAACTATTGTAGCGACGGATCATGAGCATTGTGTACGCTTTGAGGATGGCTTGAAAGATGAGTTGCGGGTTCTGATAGCCCCACAACAAGTTAGAACTTTTGCCACGCTTGTGGAGAAGGCCAAGATAGCCAAAGAGGCTAAGAACTCGGACCGTCAGAATCAGGAGCAAGTTCGAAGCAAGAGAGATCTGAAGCATTCGGGTTCTTCAAAAAGGTTTCCGAAGAGGCCTAGGAATGATGAGCCAGTTCAAGGTAGAACACCGGTAGCTGTTAATCAGAGTCGAGACTGTGCTGATTGTGGAAAATGGCATTCTGGAGAATGCTGGAGGAAAACGGGTGCTTGCTATAAATGTGGATCAATGGATCATCAATATAGGAATTGCCCTCGACGTATGGATACAACTCAAGAAGCTCGCACTCATCGATGCACCACCGGCAAGAGGAGCTCAGCAACCACCGAGAGGTCGCGGACCGGGTCGTGGTGGTAATGGGGCTGGACGTGGTCAAGGTGCAGCGGGTCGAGGCAATGGTCCTAGAGGCAATACAGATGCAAGACAGCCAGGATTGGTGTATGCAGTCAGATGCCGTGAGGATGGTAATGCACCTGATGTGATAACTGGTACGTTCTTCATCTCTGATGTACCTGTTGTTGCTTTGATAGATATTGGTTCTACCCATTCGTATGTTGCTAGCTCCATATCTGGAAACTTGAATTTAGAATCTAAAATTTCTGATAGTGAGATGAGGGTAATTAGTCCTTTAGGACAGTCGGTGTTGGTTAATAAACTGTTTAGAGACGTGCCCTTAGTAACTCAAGGAGAAATATTTTTGGCAAATCTGATGGAATTGCCTTTTGGCGAATTCGATATCATTTTGGGCATGGATTGGTTGGTTAAACACCGGGCGCAATTGGATTGTGCTGAAAAGCGGATGTTAATAAGAACCGTGGAGGATAAGGAGATAATTATGTTAGGCGAACGAAAGAATTACTTGGCAAATGTGATATCTGCGCTGAAGGCGGAAAAGATGGTGCGAAAAGGGTATGGAGCATTTTTAGCATTTGTTAGTGCTTTAGATGCCAAGGAGTTATCAGTAGAAGATGTGAGAACAGTGAATGAATTTTTGGATGTATTTCTTGAAGAACTTCCCGGTGTACCTCCAGATCGGGAAGTGGAATTCGGTATTGAGCTTTTGCCCTGAACAGCCCCAATGTCCATTGCTCCTTATAGAATGGCACCGAAGGAGTTGTCGGAGCTTAAAGCTCAAATTCAAGAGTTGCTAGATCGGGGTTTTATTCGACCGAGTGTATCTCCGTGGGGAGCACCGGTTTTGTTTGTTAAGAAGAAGGATGGGTCGATGCGTATGTGTATCGATTACAGGCAGTTGAATAAGCTAACGATCAAGAATAAGTACCCTCTACCGAGAATTGATGACCTGTTTGATCAATTGAAGGGAGCTTCAGTTTTCTTCAAAATTGATTTGAGGTCGGGTTATCACCAGCTTAAGGTAAAAGAAGCGGATATTCACAAAACGGCGTTCCAAACCCGTTACGGACATTATGAGTTTTTGGTGATGCCGTTTGGGTTGACCAATGCACCAGCTGCATTTATGGACATGATGAACCAGGTCTTTCAACCATATTTAGACCGGTTTGTGGTGGTATTCATAGATTACATTTTAGTATATTCAAGGAATGAAGAGGAGCATGACTCACATTTGCGAATTGTATTGCAGTTGCTTCGAGATAATTGATTGTATGCCAAATTCAGTAAATGTGAATTTTGGTTAAGAGAAGTGACTTTCTTGGGTCATGTGATATCAGCCGAAGGAATAAGGGTGGATCCTCGGAAGATTGAGGTCAGTATTGGATTGGAAACCACCAAAGTCGATGGTCGAGAGATTCGAGTTTCTTGGGTTTGGTGGTTACTATAAACGCTTTGTTGAGGGTTTTCATTGATTGCTTGCACCTAAACTAAGCTTTTGCGTAAGGGAGTACCGTTTATATGGATCGACAAACTGCAAGAAAGCTTCAAGAAATTAAAGAAGGTTTTGACGGAAGCGCCAGTACTGATTCAGCCGGAGGCTGGAAAGGAGTTTATAGTTTACGGTGATGCGTCGCATACGGGACTAGGTTGTGTATTGATGCAAAGTGGGAAAGTGGTGGCTTATGCTTCACGTCAGCTGAGACCGCATGAGGTAAACTACCCTACTCATGATTTGGAGTTAGCTGCGGTAGTGTTTGCTTTAAAGATTTGGAGGCATTACCTCTACGGTGAAAAGTTTATCATCTACACGGATCACAAGAGTCTTAAGTATCTTCTTACTCAGAAGAAATTAAACTTGAGACAACGAAGATGGGTGGAGCTGTTAAAGGACTATGATTTCTCAATCGAGTATCATCCTGGAAAAGCTAATGTGGTAGCAGACGCGTTAAGTCGTAAGGTGGTATCCGAATTGAGAGCAATGTTTGCCCATTTGAGTTTGTATGAGGATGGTAGTCTGATAGTGGAACTTCAGGTGAAACCTCTGTGGTTAGAGCAAATCAAGGAAAAACAGATATCAGATAAGAAGTTGGGACTTTTATTTCAACAAGTTGAAAATGGGGGAAAAGAGGATTTTGGTATAAATTCGGAAGGTGTGTTGTGTGTTTTAGAGGAAGAGTTTATATGCCTAAGGACTCGGATCGAGGCGAGATGATTTTACGGGGCGCATAGTAGCCTTATGCTATGCATCCCGAGGAAATAAGATGTATCGGGACCTTCGTGAAACGATATTGGTGGCGGGGTTGAAGCGTGAGATTTACGAATTTGTGGGAAAATGTTTAACACCGCCGCCGGCAAGTGAAGGCGAGCATCAATTGCCGTCAGGTTTATTACAACCAGTAAAGATTCCTCTTTGGAAATGGGAGCGGATAACAATGGATTTTGTTAGTGGGTTACCTGTAACACCTACTAAGAAAAATTCTGTTTGGGTAATTATTGATCGTTTGACGAAGACTGCTCATTTTCTACCCGTTCGTACGGATTACTCGTTGCAGAAGTTGGCGAAGCTGTATGTATCTGAAATCGTGAGGTTGCATGGGGTACCCGTGTCGATTATATCGGATAGGGATCCTAGGTTTACATCACGGTTTTGGAAAGTTTTGCATGACGCTTTGGGTACAAAGCTTAACTTTAGTACGACTTTTCATCCTCGATCGGATGGTCGATCGGAAAGAGTAATTCATTTTGGAAGACATGTTAAGGGGATGTGTAATCGACTTCAAAGGTAGTTGGGAGGATTTTCTACCGCTGGCAGAATTTGCTTACAACAACAGCTATCAGTCTAGCATTCAGATGGCACCCTATGAGGCGTTGTATGGTCGTAGGTGTCGTTCTCCTATTTGTTGGACTGAATTGGGCGAACGACAGATGTTAGGTCCTGAGATGATTTCTAAAATGGAAGAAAAAGTAAAGCCTATTCGAGCACGGTTAAAGGAAGCTTCGGATAGACAGAAGTCGTATGCAGATCTGAAGCGTAAACGGTTAAAGGAAGCTTCAGATAGATAGAAGTCGTATGCAGATCTGAAGCGTAAGGATATCAAGTATGTTGTGGGGGATCAAGTTTTCTTGAAGGTCTTACCTTGGAAGAAGATTTTCAGGTTTGGGAAGAAGGGCAAATTAAGTCCGAGATACATTGGACCATATCGTGTGATGAAGCGAGTTGGCCCAAGCCTATCGGTCGAATTACCTCCGGAGTTGAGCCAAATTCATAATGTCTTTCATGTCTCCATGCTGAGGCGTTATAGATCAGATCCATCGCACATTGTACCGGTAGAAGAAGTGGAGTTGAACTCAGATTTGTCTTTTGAGGAAGAACCAGTGGAAATCTTAGATCGAGATGTTAAGGTGCTAAGAAAGAAAACCGTGCCATTGGTCAAAGTTCTATGGCGTAACCACGGAGTGGAGGAAGCTACGTGGGAGCCTGAGGATACAATTCGGCAACAATACCCTCACCTTTTTCAACCAGGTAAATTTCGAGGATGAAATTTTCTTTAAGGAGGGTAGAGTTGTAACACCCTAAAAATTTGAGTGTTGTTATATAGCATGATTTGGTGTTTAGTTTATGAAGGAAAATTTTCTTACTTATATTTTCGTATTTAGTATAGTTCTGAAGAAGAATTAGAATTAATTGGGATGGAATAATTTTTAGTTTTGAAAATTTATTGAAGTGGAGCAAGTGGCATTGACACATAAGTTAATTAAAGTGTCAAAGTGTAGCATAAGATGAGTTATGGCAAGGTGGTGTTGGCGCATGGATATTAGCATGAGGGGAGAGGTTCGAATCCCTTGTTTAGCATATAGATGAATTTTTATTTTTAATTTTCTGCACATGTATAGCAAGTGTCGGCCAAGTGCATGTATGGTAAGTGTGGACTTGTTATTTTTGGTTAGTGTATCAAAGGATTAAGGAAATTGTTAACTTATGGAAGGGAATCAAGAAAATATGGAAAGATATGGGGACATGGGGCAAGTATCAAGGAAAAGGTTATGGAAATAATATCATGGCCATTTGACCATGCATAGGGACGGCAATATGGTCTAGGGGGGAGCCGAATTTTTGGTGCTAGTGTGGCTAGGATTTGAAATTTCTTTTTGGTCATTCCTAGCAACTTTGTGCAATATTTTACAAATTTTCTCTCAACCTCTTTTCCCTTTGGCCGAATGTGATGTATTGGTAAGCCTAATTCTTTTGTTCCATTTGGTCATTTTGCCTATTACTCTAGTATTCTTTGTGTACCTTTTCTTTTAGTGCCTAAATCTCTTATACCACAAGCCATTCTTTTTCTTTTCTTTTCCCCATTGCCGAATGCACTATGTTACTAAACCCATCTCTTTTCTTTCTCTTTTCTTTTCTTTGAAAACCGAAACATCATCACCATTCTATCTTTCTTCCATCTTTCATTTTTAATCATTTTTCCCCATTGTTTTTCTCCATGGCCAAATGTTGATGTACCCATAGCCGAACCATTTTGTTTTCTCTTTTCCTTGGTTTTACATAGCCGAATATTCATCATTCACAAACATCATTTTCAATCCTTTCTTTTCAACCGTGGATAAAAGGGTAAGGATTCTTTTTAGATTCGTTTAGTTAATTTTAGTCATGGCCGAATATTGATGGTGGTAAGAGGATCTCATTAGATCGAAATTATGGTTCATCCTATTAACGTTTTATTTATTAAATTTTAGTGCGATAGTGGAAGATCGGGACTCAAGTGTTCGAAAGTATCGTAGAAATGTTGGAATCGATTTATTGTGGTAAGGAAATCACATCCTTAAAACCTTTAGTATTATTTTCGATATATTAGTAGAATGGTTAATAATCTTTTGTCTTTTAAGACATTCAAAATAGGGAAGAAAAGGGCGGTGTTTAGTCTTCGAAAGAGGGGAGGTTCCGTTAATCCTCCTAAGTATAAGCAAAGGACTATTTCGGGAATCCGGGATTTTCCACCGGGTTGTGGACGTTCATCCGGGGAGGATCAATTGTTTGAAGTTGTTCGTACTCCTGAACCCCTATTTGTTCGTGAATTTTCATCGGTTAGCGAACCATCAATCGGGGAGAAACCGCAAGTAGAAGTATTTCGAAAATCTGAGGGTAAAAACTCTAGATCGTTACGTTTAGATCGGTTTTATTATTAGATTATAGTGTTCTAATTATCGTGATACGTATAGGTGTTGACGAGCGGGAAAGTCTAGTTCTCACAATAACCAGTGTGTAACTTCACACTCATCTTTCGGGTTAGATATCAAACTGTGAGTACTGTGTTAAAATCGTGAAAACGGTAAAAACGAAAATTTGGTAGTAATCAATATTTTCTTGTAAATATATGAAAACGGTTAAAACCGAGAAATATGCGAAAAACTGTTAAATTGCTAAAATGGGCCGTAAACCTGTTAGATTGATAAACTAGGCCATAAGATCGCTAGATTGACAAAATGGGCCAAAAAAAAATACTCTAGTTCGATAAATGGGCCAAAAATACTCTAGTTCGATAAATGGGCCAAAAATACTCTAGTTCGATAAATGGGCCAAAAATACTCTAGTTCGATAAATGGGCCAAAAATATTCTAGTTCGATGTATGGGCCAAAGTCCGCTAAATTTCTAAATGGACAAGTTACTAAATTGTTTTATGGGCCCAAATGAAATGTTTTACGATAAACCCATTTATGTTATGGATTATTTGATAAATTGTTATATGGCTATATTTTGCTATGCACGCATGTTTGCATGGGGTGGGGTATTTGATGAAGAGAAGAATGGCCTGTTGCCAAAAATCTAGTTCGGTGGCTCTGCCACAAATTTGGCTAAATGCCTCTAGTTCGGTGGGTCTGCCACAAATTTGGCTATATGCCTCTAGTTCGGTGACAATGTCACAATCTAGTTCGGTAGTGCACTACAATTTTATTAAAAAGGCTTAATGCCTACGATTGGTGTGTTTGGCGGGGTGGGTTGACTTGATCCCCACATGTGTGTTGGTTGGTACGGGGGTGTTAGCGGATGGAAATTAGGTTTGGTTGGGAAATTCATTTTTACATACATTATATTTATGTTATCTTATGCTATATTGCTAAAAATCTACAATTGGGCTCAAGCCCAAATTAATGCCTCGATGGTCTGGCCCAATAAAGATGGTAAGTGGGTTGCACAATCGAGTTCTTTGTAACTCACCTGTTTTTATCCATTTCGGTAATGGAAATTGATGTGGACTTGGGCGGAGATGACTTGATGGAGGCCATACTACAAGCATGGTTTTTATAAACTATAAACTTTAATTTGGTTACTTATTTTAATTGCTATGTTGGGTTGATGTAATAAGGCCTCTAATTATGTTTTATGGATTTTATTGCGTGGATGGATTTAATTTCGTTTAAGACATTCAATATGGGTTTATGATAAATTTTAAAAAGTTTTTCTTAAAATATTGTGTTTCATAACATTTTGAACATCCATATTGCTCTTTCAAATTCTTTAGAAATTACTTTAAGGTTTTGACAAATATAAATAAGATTTTTAAACCAGTATTTCCTTAAATCATAAATTTTAAATCATCTTACAAAATTTTTATTAAACTCTATTTCCAAAAAGGGTTTTGTAGTAATGTTTTACTTTAATCGCTAGAGAATTAAATGAATACTCGGTTGGTGTGACAAACCAAATCTTGTCTAAACGCATAGACCTGGTTTGGGGTGTTACATTTAATATATACGAGTTCATTAGTGTCATATTAAAATTTGGTTCGAAAATTTTCATGTTTGGTTAGTTAATTAAAGGAAAATGATTAAACTGTAAGAATTGCAAAAGTCAATCATCATAATTTTAATAGTGCAAATTGAATATAAAAGTATATTTAGATGGTCTCATATGGGAATTTAACCATATTTTAAATAGTGGACGATATGTATGTGCATTTTATAATAAAAACATGTATGATTAATGGTATTTTTGTAATTAAATAAAATAATAAATAAATGAAAAAGGTAAGAAAATTATCATCTTCTTCATTTCTTCTTGTTGCAACTGAACCACCATTGTTTAGGGGAGAATAATCTTTCTATGTAAGTGTAACTTCCACCCATTTTTAATGAATTTTATGTTTTTGAAATCGTTGCAACTTAATTTATCTAGCTTAAGGATTAATTTTTTATTCTGCCAAAGTCTTGAAAACTTTTCATTGATGATTTTCTAGTTTTCTTGATGATTATGTTTGAGTTTAAAACTTGATGTTAAAATATGACTAGTTTGGAAAATGATTTTGAGTAGTTTTTAAGTTTAAGGATTAAATTGAAAGTATGTTAAAATTGGTAGGGTTCTTTGTAAAATTTCAATATTAGAGGACTAATTATGGATGATTAGGAATTTGAAAATATGGATTTATGGATTAATTGTGAGAATAAGCTTCTTTCGATTTTAGGGACTAAATTGAATTAAATGTAAAAGTTTAGATAATTGTGACGAATGCCAATAAGTAGTCATATTCATTTAATGGATTGTTGTAAAGTATTTGGGACTGATAAATAAATTAAATTATTGTATAAATTAAGAATCGGTAGAAAATCATAAAAAAGATAAAATTGTTGTCTAGTCCTTGATATTATTATCTATGCAGTTTAGCCCTGGTAAGTTCATACGGTTTAATTTAGTATAATTTGAAATATTTTATTAAATTGTGAATTATGGATTGCTGAGTATGTGTATATATAATTAAATTGTTATAAATTGATACAAGGTGAGAAAGTGATTGAATTGTAAAATGTTATACGATCTTGTGTATCGAGCCTGGATAAACATAGGATAGGATACAATTGGCATGCCAATAGGTTATTTTGTGCACTTTACGAGATTGACTTGTGATGAGATAATGGTTCTTGACTTGTTACTATACACTGAGTATACCAGAGTCTAGCATTTGTTATAGATTACCGCGTTATATTATAGTGATTCTAGGCTGTTTTGGGTGGATAACTGTGTATTCGTATCTGTTTATGTAGTTCATCCGGCTGAAGTCTAATGATTAAATGACATGATGATTATGATATGTACTTTGTAATAGGTTATAATGACTTGATGATGATTTATATAAATGTTTACATGATTTACAATATCATACCGTGACTTGGTATTGAATGATCTCGTATGGTTAGATTGTTTGTGCTACTTGTGTATGTAGAACTAACCTATTGAATGATTGTGGTTGATAGGGTTCATGTTTACTAATGATTTTGTTAAATGTTAAGTTATATTTATATGATAAGTTTTATCGTTTTGACCTTTGAACTTATTGAGCTCTAATGAAGTTTAATCATGTTGTTATTTTGTTTCTTTGTAGATTTTGTTTTGTGGAACCGGGTGATCGGATCAACTTGAAGATCACACTATCCTGTTATCTTTTGGTAGATTTTTTAAAACGTTTATTTTTGGATATGTGGCATGTAATAGGAGCATCTTGTGTATGTTTATAAGTATTCATTATAAGTGGTATGTTTTGTGTTTGTACTAAGGTTGCATGCTTATTGCTAATAATGTAGTTAATCATAGCTTGATATGAAAATTCAAATGTAGTATCAAACTTGTCATATGATGGAATGATATGAGCTTAGTATCTTTTAATGGTAATTAGGTTAATGAACATGCTTGAAAATTTAATGTTAAATGGTAATGGAATGCTGGTATTTGTCATTTTGTATAACATGGTTAGGCGAGCTTGAATTAGTTAGAAAATGACATTAAATATTAATTTAGATTGCTGTTTGTGGTGGTGCCCTATAACATATTGGTTAGATTTAGGAAATGGTATGTTAGCCCAATTATTTCTACGATTAAATATGAATTGTTTAATATTAATTCGTGCTACTTCATTCAATTATTTCTAAGTGTTATTTCATGTTAACAATTCAATTATGATACTTCATGCAATATATTCTTATTATGATTAAATCTAGCATAGTTGAATGAAGTAGCATGAAATCTTAGAAATAAGACGACATAAATCTATAAGATTAGAGTCAAATCTAATAGGGGAATCCATAAAGTGAATTAATGCAATAATAGGGGTTTTAATTAGAAAGAAATTTCAATCAATCAACCTAGAGTTAGTTGCTCTTATGCTTGAAAGAGATATTAACATAAATTAGGTATGAATAAAAAAGCTAAAAAAATAGTTTGCATAAATTAGATTGAGAATTATAAATGAAATCTAGGTGGATTCTTACCTAGGAATTGTTTTCATTATTTGGTGCATTCATAGTTAATTTAGCTAGTTTGATTTAATTTTAATAAATCTTTTGAATTATTAGGTTAAATTAATTACTAGTAGTTGTAGTCCTCGAGGGGACGATATATGTTTTCACCATAGCTATACTATTAATTGATAAGTGTACTTGCCTTAGTCAATTTATCAGGTAGTTTAGTTGACATCAAGTTTTTGGTGTCGTTGTCGAGGACTAGGATATTAGGAAAATCTTTTTTTTGGGATAAATTAACCCTTTTTTTATTTTTATGTTATTTTGTTTTTAGTTTAATTTTGAAATATTGATTGGCTTTCATTTTGTTTTTGACAGATTCTTTTGGTTTATGAGTAGAGGCACACAATTGTCACCAATCATCTGTTGGTTCAGTGATAAGGCTTCAACTTACCTAGAGGTCCCGTGTTCGAATATTGTGTGTGTGCAAAGTAGAAATATTTATATTTCCTCTTGATGTGCCACCCATGTGGATGTAGTTGGGTTAAATTTGAATTTTGGGAACTCTAATAGTGGTTTGTTAGGGTATTTAGTGGGATATGGTTAGTTTTCATTTTTTTTTTAAATTATCCCAAAAATCTCTCCCCAAAATTTCCCCACTACTGTTGTCCTTCTTTCCACTTTCACGTCTCTCATTCTACCACTTTTTCTCTTTCCGATTTTGGATTTTGGTCATTCTGGTTTCTATAAACTTTCTATGCTGATTTCCCATGTTCTTCCCCTTCCTCTCTTGTTGGTTTTCAAAATTGAAAATATAATCTTTTGATCCTCTAGTGCCATTTCTCTACTACTGTTTTCTATCGTATTATCATGGTGGTTATGGGTTGTGAGTGAAGAATTCGTGTTTCTGTTCTAGTGTAAGTGCTCACTGTAAAATCAGAGTTTTAAATATTTATAAAAGAATGATCAAACCTGGAGACTAACTCTGACAACAATATTAAGGCAAGTGTACCTATCGAACAGTAGTATAGCTTAGGCAAGATCGGATATAGAACCCAAAGGAGGTAAAAGTACTAATACTAACCTTCTTTTTATTATTTAGCCTTAAAATTAGAGTGAAGTTGCTTTTAACGAAAACTAAACTAAGGACACAAAGACAAAGAAGACGAATAGGAAAATATCTTTGAAGAAACACTCAATTGATTGCGACGATACGCTAAGGAAGAATTCACCTAGACTTCACTTATTAATTAACCTTTAAATTATATGATTTCTATTACTTAGCTTGATCCGTGAGACTCCCTAACCTACGTTAAACCCTCTCTCGAAGCGAATAACATCTAATCCTAGGTTAATTAGTGGAACTCTCGTTCGCTTATAATAACCCCCTAGGAAAGCAGTAAATCAATCAATGGACTCCCTTATTAGGTTTCACCCTAATCTGACAAAATCTCATAACCCTATCTCTAGGCGCCCGATCAACTCCGCTCAATTATGTTAGATCTACTCCTAGGCAGGGCCTATTCCTCCTCCTCCTAAGCATATTAGGTTTGGATTAAACAACATAATTAAGAACAAACTAAGTAAATTATCATATAACTTAAAAGTCAAATAAAAATATCCATCTAGGTTTCATCCCCTTCAGGTATCTGAAGGGTTTAGTTCATAACTAAACAAGAAAACATCTCAAGAGAAAAGATAAAACAAAACATAAGAAAATCCTAGAACCCCCTGAAGGAATTGAAGGAGAATTCCACCATTTTGAGTATAATTCCGGCTTCTTGGGATGGATCAACTGGCTATCTTCACGTTATTCCCTAACTCTGACCTTCTCGGCTTGGCTCCTTGGCCTAGCTTTGACGCTGGTTTCGGTTTCTGCCGAACTCCCCTTCAAGTTGCCCTCTTGGGTGTTCATATAGACTTTGAGATGCCTTACTTGGCCCCTAAGTATCCTAATTTAAGTAGAATTCCCAATAGGGTGTTTGAATAGGCTTTGGAATGTGTTTTTTTGCCTCTAAGTATCCTTTCCCGAATGAAATTGCTTCTTCCAGCGACAGGGACACGGCCATGGCACACGCTAGTGTGGATCGTGGCCAGGCCGTGCTCGGACTTCTTTAATGAAGCACGGCCATGTAAATCGGGAGAAGGCCGTGTTCTAGATGATTGCCGTGGCACGCCCGTGTGGGCTTAAGTCCAGGCCGTGTCGATTTCTTCCTTGGCCCGAATTGGTCCATTTTGGGCCCGTTTCTCGTTCTTTTTATCCTTGGGTGCTTTCCTGGGTATAAGACACGAAAAGAAAGGATTAAAAGCACCTTTTTACATAAATTGAGGGATAAATCATCCAAAAACATACTAAATATGGGATTAAAATATGTTACTTTTATGGTTTATCAAATACCCCCACACTTAAGCTTTTGCTTGTCCTCAAGCAAAATTCTCAACTTACAATTAAAACGAACTTTCCATGATTCACAATTTCTATCAACAATGTGTTATCCTAATTCATGGATAATTTATACATGGATAATTCAACTCAAAGATTCCTAAAGATTCAAACAAGATAAGTCATACATTTGTAGCACGAAAACATAGGTGTTTCCCTTCATCTAAATAATTACCTTTAATTCAAAACCTACAAGGATTGACATCCTCACAAAAAGATTCACTCAAATCACTCAAAGTGTTTAAGGGTTAAAATTTAAGCACTCATTAAGTCGAACATGAAAAGTTAATCCCATAGGCTTACCTGAGAATCAAATCTCCATCACTGTAAAATGAGATGATACACAAATCAAAATGTCTTTAATAGGGTTGTAACGGGGCTAGGGTTAAAGGTGTAATAAAGGCTGAATTAGAGGGTTAGAATCGAGATTGTCTTGGCAAGTTACCTATCTAGAAAAATAACTAATCTTAAATAATTACATCAATTGAGAAATAATAATACAAATAATACGAGCTTTTTCTTCAAGAATTTTGAATTTTAATGCGTAAGCTCACCTAATCACAAATTAAAAATGAATATACTTCGGGTTTTTTTTAGAACAAACTACTTGTTACAATAATAAGAAGGAACTTTAACAATTGAAATATAGAACATAGTTAGGCAACTGCTCAAAATCAAATCTCGACAAAAAGGGTAGTTAAAAGAAATGGTGATAACAAATACAAAGGTTTTTTTTGGTTAAAATTAGTAGGTGAGTCAATAAAAAGGGTTGTTAGGCTTCAATGGGGTTCACTAGGGGTTAATTATGAAGGTAGGCTTTTTAGTGGAGTGAGTGGGTTAAATCCTAGGTGCCTTTATGATCTCTGTATATCAAATCATAATTGTGGTCTTGACATGTATAATCAAGGCAAGTTCTAGAATAACAGTTCAATGTTGACATACTCATAATCAATAAAGTGAGCATGAAAAAGAATATATGCTAGATAAGGCTCAAAATCTCACAAGAATTATGGGTGTTTTGACATTATCTTTGTAAATTTCAAATTTCAAGATAACATTCAAATTCCGGTTGGCAACCTAAAATTTTAGTTTTTAGAAAATTTAGACTTATCATGCTTGATTCCCTAGTATTCTTCAAATTTAATTATCAATGCACAATTATCAATGGCTTAATCTAAAATATATCAATAGAAATCATAAATCAAAGAAAATTTCATTCAAATCCTAATATGAGAAACTTACTTTAAGATCAAGGCATAATTCAGGGATTTTCAGATAATACTATAATTAACCCCCCACACTTAAGATGTACATTGCCCTTAATGTACAAAGATGGATAATATCAAAATAATCATAAAATCATAAGACAGGGAGAGAAGTAAAACTTCCTGAATTTTGGATGAAGTCAATGAAAAGGAACCGGATAGGATTGGAGGTGAACGTGGGGAAGCATCTCGAATTGAATCCTCGAAGTAGCAGGTCTGATTTTATTGTATCCTAAGCTAAATCTAAATATCATAAAGAAGAAGAAGAAAATAAAATAAAATAAAGTAAAGAAAGATAATGAAATGAAAATAAAATAAAAATAATTAATGGCAAATGAAAGACAACTAGAAAAAGTGAGAATGAGGTTTAAATAGAGATGTAGCCTGTATTTTTAAAATTTGAATTTTGGGTGCGTTCAGGATGTTCGGGAACGGCCGTGGGTGAAGTGGCATGCCCGTGTCTTTCTTCACACGGTCATTTAATATAGGCGTGCTCCTCCCGTGTTCGATAAGTCAGAATGTTGGCACGGTTGAAAGGCACGGTTGTGTTCGGCCCGTGCTTAACAAGTCAATAACCTCGCACGGGGCGTCGGCACGGGTGTGGACTTTTATCGCCACCCGTGTTTGGGGAGAATTTTTTTCTATGTCGTGCACGGCTTCCGGCACGCCCATGGTTTGTTCCTTGGCTTTCCACACGGCCACGGGCACGCCCGTTGTAGGGCCGTGTGGCCTAGAAATCTACTATTTGGTTAGTTTATGGTTAGGTGCTAAAAGGAAAAAAAAAAAATAAATGTAAAAAATGGTGGAAACCTGCGCCTAAATATGAAAAGAAAAACTAAACTAATTAGTAGGGTTAGTGCTCGGGTTGCCTCCCGAGAAGCACTCGTTTATAGTCTTAAGCTAGACTTTTCCTTTTATTTGTATGGTCAAGGTGGTTTGAGGAGGTGAAAATCCTTTCTCATGCAATTAATTCGGTTATGGATATAGAGTTTAAATCGAGTAATGTTTACCTCAAAAGTGTTGAATTTAGGATTGCTTACCTCGACTTTGCCGTATAGAAAGACATTAAGTACCTCAAAAGTGATTTCTTCGTTTGCCTTGAGGTCTGAATTGGTGATTCGAGGGTCTTCCTTATTCAACAATACTTGATCCCCTATTTTGAAGTGATTTGTTGTTCCTATCAGCTCGTTTGGGGTCTCCTTTGGTTTCACTTCGTGCAGTTCCTGTTCCTCTTTGATTTGTGTTTCCTCCTCTTTTAGTTTGTCAACCCTAAGTCTTTGTTCCTTAGGTATTTCTTCTTTGTCGGCACTATGTCTAAGATCTAGCTCAGCTAAGTGATTTCGTGATGCTTCCTGTAAAGAAGGTTGAACCAAATGATTATCAATAGAATTAATGTTCGTACCTTTATTAATCGATGTCCTCGCTTAGTCAAGAGCTTGAAGAGTGATTGTTTCATCGTCTTCACGATGTGTGAGTTCATCGGATTCTTCCTCTGTGTGGTCTTTCTTTATTGCATCAGGATATGGCGCACGAGGTTGGTATTCTTTACCTATCGGGTTTGGTAAATCATGGCTTACCTCAATCTTACCTTTATTTACCACAGTTTCTTGCCTTGGGTCAGATTGCACTAACAATTCACTGTTATGAGCTTGTACATCTTGGGGCCCATAATTCGACTCACATTTGTAGCCTTGTGGTGTTTCCTGTGGTGAAAGTTGAACAATTTGATTATCAACTAAATTTACTTTCTCACCTTCATCCCTTGATGTCCTGGCCGAGTCAAAAGCTTGTAGACTGATTGATTGGTCACCTACACGAAGAATGAGTTCTCCTGTACCAACATCAATTTTAGTCCTGGCAGTTGTTAGAAAGGGTTTTCCTAAAATTAAATGAATCGAATTGTCCTCATTCATGTCTAAGACAACAAAATCTACTGAGAATATGAATTTATCAATTTTGATTAGAACATTTTCTGTTATACCCCTATGAATTCTGATAGTTTTATCTGTTAATTGCACGCTCATCCTAGTTTGTTTGGTTTTCCCTAGACCTAGTTGTTTAAACAGTTTATAAGGCATAACATTTATGCTTGCCCCTAAATCGGCTAACGCATTTTCTATAGATAAACTACCAATTATGCATGGAATTGTAAAACTCCCTGAATCTTTTAATTTCTGTGGTAGTCTATTCTGTAGAATTGCCGAGCACTTTGCGTTGAGTTCCACATGTGATTCCTCGTCTATCCTTTGGTTTTTCGTTAACAGCTCCCCTAAAAATTTTCTAGAGTCTGGCATCTGCAAAAGAGCTTCAAGAAGAGGTAAGTTGATATGTAATTTCTTTAAAAGTTTAATAAACTTACCGAACTGTTCTTCTGAATCATCTCTTTCTAATACTTCGGGGTAAGGTATGCGAGGTTGATACTCCTTTATTACGGGTTTCAGCTTTTCTTGCATTACCCCTATTTTTCTTTTGTCTACCTTGTTTTCTTGTTGTGAGATGGATTCGTCTATCTCTGCATTTTCCTAAGCTACTATGGCTTGAAATTGCTCTTTTGGATTAATCTCGGTGTTACTCGGTAGGTGTCCTTGCAGTTGTTCTGACATAAGCTTTGCGAGATGTTCGATTGCCTTAGTGGCTTCCCTTACTAACTTAGTAACTTCCTCTAATCGGTTCTTGTTCTCTTCAACCGGGGTATCTGTGGGTGCCATGAATTTTGTCAGCATCTCGTCAATGTTCGACTCCTCTTCCTGTTGGTGAGATGGTTGTTGAAAATCTGGATAAAGTTCCTATCTTTGGCTACTTTGATCATTCCACGAGAAATTGGGATGGTACCTCCAACCTGCATTATAAGTGTCATTATAAAAATTATTTTGAGGTCTAGAGTAGTTACCCATATAGTGGACTTGTACGTTCTCCATGCCATATCCGTAGGGTGGGTACTCAGGATTCGCCACGCCTCCTAGATTCGAGTCATATTGCATTACTAGATGTACCTGCGAGCGACCACACAAACCATCGATCTTTTTATTCATCATCTCTAGCTGGGTAGATAACCTGGTGAATATTTCGTGGTCGAAGGCACTGGCTGGTTTAGTAGGAATTGTCCTCATGACTTGCCACTGATAATTATTCAGTGCCATCTTCTCTATAGACTAAAATTATCTGCCAAAAGCAAAATAGAGGAAAAATTAGCAAAGTAAAAATAAAAATAAAAATAAAAATTAAAAAATAATAATGAAATAAATTGCAATAAAAAATGGCTAAAGTAATAAAAATAGAGCTTTCTTAATATTTTAGTTCCCTGGCAACGACGCCAAAAACTTGATCGCTGTAAAATTAGAGTTTTAAATATTTATAAAAGAATGATCAAACCTGGAGACTAACTCTGAAAACGATATTAAGGCAAGTGTACCTATCGAACAGTAGTATAGCTTAGGCAAGACCGGATATCAAACCCAAAGGAACTAAAAGTACTAATACTAACCTTCTTTTTAATATTTAGCCTTAAAATTAGAGTGAAGTTGCTTTTGACGAAAACTAAACAAAGGACACAAAGACAAAGAAGACGAATAGGAAAATAACTTTGAAGAAACACTCAATTGATTGCGACGATACCCTAAGGAAGAATCCACCTAGACTTCACTTATTAATTAACCTTTAAATTATATGATTTCTATGACTTAGCTTGATCCATGAGACTCCCTAACCTATGTTAAACCCTCTCTCGAAGCGAATAACGTCTAATCCTAGGTTAATTAGTGGAACTCTCATTCTCTTATAATAACCCCCTAGGAAAGCAGTAAATTGATCAATGGACTCCTCTATTAGGTTTCACCCTAATCCGGCAAAATCTTGTAACCCTATCCCTAGGCACCCGATCAACTCCGCTCAATTATGTTAGATCTACTCCTAGACAGGATCTATTCCTCCTCCACCTAAGCACATTAGATTTGGATTAAACAACATAATTAAGAACAAACTAAGTAAATTATCATATAATTTAAAGTCAAATAAAAAGATCCATCTAGGTTTCATCCCCTTCAGGTATCTGAAGGGTTTAGTTCATAACTAAACAAGAAAACATCTCAAGAGAAAACATAAAACAAAACATAAGAAAATCCTAGAACCCCCTGAAGGAATTGAAGGAGAATTCCACCGTCTTGAGTTTAATTCCGGCTTCTTGGGCTGGATCAACTGGCTATCTTCACGTTATTCCCTAACTCTGACCTTCTCGGCTTGGCTCCTTGGCCTAGCTTTGACACCGGTTTCGGCTTCTGCCGAACTCCCCTTCAAGTTGCCCCCTTGGGTTTTTATATAGACTTTGAGATGCCTTACTTGGCCCCTAATTATCCTAATTTAAGTAGAATTCCCAATAGGGAGTTTGAATAGGCTTTGGAATGTGTTTCTCTGCCTCCAAGTATCCTTTCCCGAATGAAATTGCTTCTTCCAGCGATAGGGACACGGCCATGGCAAACTCCGTGTGGATCATGGCCAGGCCGTGCTCAAACTTCTTTAATGAGGCACGACCGTGTAAATCGGGAGAAGGCCGTGTTCTAGATGATTGACGTGGCACGGCCGTGTGGGCTTAAGTCCAGGTCGTGTCGATTTCTTCCTTGGTCCAAATTGGTCCATTTTGGGCCCGTTTCTCGTTCTTTTTATCCTCGGGTGCTTTCCTGGGTGTAAGACATGAAAAGAAAGGATTAAAAGCACCTTTTTACATAAATCGAGGGATAAATCATCCAAAAACATACTAAATGTGGGATTAAAATATGTTACTTTTACGGTTTATCAGTAAGTCTCGTAAGTGCATTCTTCAATAGTAATATTAATTAATTCTGTTTCATGGGAATGTTAGGAGATTTTAGTTGTTTGTAAACATTCGATGTTCATTGTTTTTTTGGGTTCTTTCAGCGGTGCATCTCGCAACGATTACTTTGTCGACAAGCTGATTGTTGTTGGTATCATTCTTTTTTGCGGGTAAATGGTGGAACACCTTCGATAGAGGCTACTATGTGTAGAATTGTTAGTGTTTGAGTGCCTAGCAATTCTTTCGTCACATATCCGAATGGAATTAGGGTCGAATGTGTGTTTCATTTTAGTGCGATTGCTGGTTTAATCGACTGAGTTGTTGTTATTTTTAGGTTCTAGAATCACTCCTATTGAGTCAGCATCAAAAATAGCTAGGTGTGTATATTTTATCTCGAAAAATAGTGAATGACACAAAGCCAAAAAATATATTGTTGACATCACACGGCCATGTAACAAATCGTGTGAGCCACACGGCCGTGTGCTAGGTCATGTAAGTCACACAACTGTGTGCCAGGTCGTGTGGGCCACACAGGCGTGTGAGCCCACTTTCTATAAAACTTAGTTAGGGTCATGTATGATGTGCGGTTCACTGTTAGCCACCCCATAGAGTCTGTTATGTTATATGTATAACTTATATATATATATATATATGTGATAAACCGTAAAAGTAACATATTTTAATCCCACATTTAGTATGCTTTTGGATTATTTATCCCTCAATTTATGTAAAAAGGTGCTCTTAATCCTTTCTTTTCATGTCTTATACCCAGGAAAGGACCTGAGGATAAAAAGAACGAGAAACGGGCCCAAAACGGAGTACATTGGGCCAAGGAAGAAATCGACTTAGCCTGGACTTAAGCACATGCGGTAGTGCCTCACTAATCATCTAGAGCGCAGCCTGACCCCCGATTTCCACGGCGGTGCCTCATTAAAGAAATCTGAACATGGCTTGAAGACATGTCACACAGACATGTGACATGGCCGTGTTCCTGTCATGGCAAAGAGCAATTTCATTCGGATTTGGATACTTTGAGGCAAAGAAACCTATTTCAAAAGCCTATATAAACCCCCTAAGTGTCAGCTAATAGGGGGCGGTTAACTAGGCCAAGGGGCCAAGCCGAAAAGGTCAGATTTGGGGGAATCACTAGAAGATAGCCAGTTGAGTCATCTCAAGAAGCCAGAATTCTACTCAAGACGGTGGATCTCTCCTTCAATCCCTTCAGGGAGTTTTAGGGATTTCTTACGTTTTGTTTTATCTTTTCTCTTGAGATGTTTTCTTATTTCGTTATGAACTAAATCCTTCAGATACCTGAAGGGGATGAAACCTAGATGAATCTTGTTATTGTTTTCTGAATTATATGATAAATACTTAGTTTGTTCTTAATTAAGTAAGCGTAGTCCAAATTTAATGTGCTTAGGTGGAGGAGGAGTAGACCCTGGTTAAGAGTAGATCTAGCATAATTAAGCGGAGTTGATCGCATGCCTAGAGATAGGGTGACGAGATTTTGTCGGATTAGGGTGAAACCTAATATGGGAGTCCACAGATTGATTTACTGCTATTCTAGGGGGTTATTAACAGAGAAAGAGATTTCCATTAATTAACCTAGGGTTAGACGTTATTCGCCTCGAGAGAGGGTTTAATATACGTTAGGGAGTCTTAAGTATTAAACTAAGTGAATAAATCGTATGGTTCAGGGTTAAATAACAAGTGAAGTCTAGGTGGATTCTTCCTAAGGGTATCATCCAAATCAACTGAGCTTTTTTGAAAGTTATCTCCCCAATTTAGACTTTTTGTCTTTGCGTCTTAGCTTGGTAGTTAGATAATTTTAGATTAAACAACCAAACACTTAATCTAGTCTTAATTCCTTTGGGTTTGATAATCTAGTCTTGCCCAAGCTATACTACTATTCGATAGGTACACTTACCTTTAATCGTTGTCAGAGTTAGTTTACAGGTTCGGTCATTCTCTTTATAAATTTTAAAACTCTGATTCATAGCGATCAATATGAAAACTAACATTCTGTTTCTATATATGTAACTTTTGAAATCATGTTAGCATGTTATGATGTGTAAAGCATGTATGATTTGTGTGCATCTAGATATTTGGTTAGTGATTGCATGTCCATTAGGGTGAGATAATTATGTGACAGAGGAAGTGTTTGCAGTTTAATGATCTACCTTATCTGGTGGTTTAACCACATATCTATTCCGGTAGTTTGATTGTAATTCTAGTGTCTTGACCACATATATCTGACTTTGGTGGATTACCGCATTATTTTTGGCAGCTTTGACTGTAGTTTCTTTATAGTGATGTACGTTCACTTATTATTGTGTGGGGTTGGATGGGTATTTATTTTCCTAATTTATGTGTAGGGATGGATGGAGATGGTGTGTAGCAGATGGGGGTAGGATCTGTATCTGTTCTGTATTAAGTGTTGCATCGCATGATATACCATGTCATTCGTATCTGATACGATTATTATGTTACATTGCATAGTTTTTCATGCTGTCTATTTTGTTCAATTTATGACTGTTGTGTGATTTTGTTATATGTTATGTTTGTATGGGCTAAGTTACACACTGAGCTTTGAAAGCTCACCCAAATTTTCTAACTTCTTAGGTAATAAACAAACTTAGGACCGGACAACATGCGAGAGCTCGAAACGGTTTTCTCACATAGGATCTTCTTGAATAATTATTAAATTTATGGAGTTTTGAATTGCGATCTAATTTGCAAAATTTCATTTTCGTTTTTTCAATTTTTTGAGTTTTTAGTTAATTAGAGTAAATATTTTGCATAATTTTTGTTAATTGGAATAAATGTCTGATTTTCAAAATTAAACAAGTTAAAGGTTTTCTTGCTACAAAACAAAATGAGCAAATTAGTTTTCCAAAACAATAAGCAAATTAACGGTACATCTATTATTTCAAGCTCAGTAGTAAGGAAAAGATGTTTTGAAGAAACCGCTTTTATATAATGGATTGTTTTTAAAATAGATGAGAACGGGTTTTCAAAAATTACTTTTACAAAAAAAAAAAAAAACAAGTTGAAGTCTTCAAAAAGCAAACAATTTAGTTTTAAGTAGTTCGTGTAACCCTCAAGATTCGATCGTAACTTCTAGGCCGGGTACGAGGTGTTACATTTGATGGTATCATAGCCTAAGTTCAAAATTCAGGCTGTGGCTTTTGGTTCAAATTTTATGAAATTATTTTGAAAAGTTTATAAACATAGTTTTTGAAATTTTATTATATTTGATACTTGAACTTATAAAAAAGGGAATCCGAGACTTCGTTGCCGATCCAAGTATGAGACTTTTTACTTTAGTTACTTTTACTTTTAGTTACTTTAGTAAAACTATTAAGCCTTAGAGAAAGTAGAATAAATTATCTATTACTTTAAGATAACTGATTTTGCTAAACTTTAAACTTAAGATCTAATAATAACCTAAGAATATCTTTAGACATCTTGACTAGAGATAAGTAAAATGAGTACATGCGATATACGTGGTCATAGTATGCAAGAGCGAGGTGGATGTCATCGAGTGGCTCAGGTCGAGTCCTCTTTTCTAGGCAGTATGCCCAATTTGGACACCAACGGGACTATGGAGACTCCTTTTTTTTAAGGACGATAGTCAGGAAGCCGAAGACAATATTGTGTCCCAAGATATGCATAGATATTTTCAAAGGGTCGTTGGGGCCCAATCTAGAACTGTGGGTCGAAGGTTAGTGACTAAGCGACACCAGTCAAATAAGATCAATATAGTGAAAAAGAGTAATCGCTCGAAGAGCGAGAGAAAGGAAAAAAATATCGAATTAATTATAGAATAAGAGGGTTTCTGGTCCTACTAGCTCAAATCTACAACCTTGGAAGCGGGCCAGACTAGGCAAACCTCAGCAGTTTGAGGCAGTTGTGGGTAGTGGTCGAGTCCTGATTTGTGCTTTCTGTGATAGGTGTCATCCAGGCGAGTGTTGGAGGAAAATGAGGGCATGTTTTCGATGTCCATTGAGCACCTTGTAACATCCCAAATTTTTTTCATAAAAGCATGTAGAATTGTATCAAATATGATTAAATAGCCCTATGGTTGAAAGAAAAATAAGGAGGCAATGCAAATAGATCAAGGTTTCAAGATCCATTCCTTTCCCTTGCAAAATAGTTTAATTTTGCTAAATTTTCTCCTTCCCCTATTTTTGTGCCACCCATACCTATTAACCTAGATATAAATATCACTTTTTATTACCTTTTCAGCCTTTAGTCATTCTTTTTCATCCCTAGTTGCCCCTTCCTCTTCCTCTCTTCTCTTCCTCTTCATTTTTCTTCTCTTCTCCTTTAGCCGCCGCCCAAAACCCCCTTCTCTACCTCCCATATTCTCTTCGTCAACGGTGAATTTTTGCACCATTCTCCTTATCTCCATCACTGACATTTTCTCTTATTTTTCCAGCCTTAAATCTAACATTTTTACCACTCAAAAATTGGACTCCATTGTTTCCTTAAAAGATCTCCATTGCCTCCCCTTATTACCTTGCTAGAGTAAGTGCCTAATTCTCTCATTATTATACTTTGTTTTCTTATCTTATTATTTTCAATATCATATTTAAAAATTTTTATTTTTATACTGGTTCAAAATGAATGATTTCCAGCCCTCAAATGTCCTTTTTGAACCGCTCGAAACTATCCTAGAGACCGCCACCGCCGGTGATGGTTTTTATATTTAGAGTTTTCATTTTTATGGACTGACGGTATAAGATTTATTTAGTAAACTACACCACCTTTCCAGCCTTGATTTTTATTGTTTTTCAAGTCTAAAAATAGTCCTTAATTAGTTCTAAAATAATCTTTTTGGTGTTATTCAAAACAGGCCCCTTCGTAGTCAATTTTGGTGGTGTGCTGCTCTTAGATCTAACATTGGGGGCTGCTGATTTTTATTATTTTTACCAATTATTTTCAGCAAGGTTTAGATGTATTAAACCACTTCCTAGTCAGTCTTTAATCATGTATGATTTAGGAAAATTCGATATTAATTGTTCGACAACTCATATCTGATGAAACGGGAAGCGTAAGTGCGATTATTTGCGGGTTAATGCATAGTTCCAACTTGGTTGTTAGGGAATGTGTTTGCTGATTGAATTAAGGTTATAAATGGATGATTAGCTACTAATTTTTCAGTATTTTACTTAGTTAGGCGCTGATTTGAACACTTCAGATCAGTAGTGAGACGTTCACCCTTTACACCCTCGTTTCTCTTTGAATCAATGTAATTGAGATATGGTAACACTAATTTGATCAAACCCTTAGAGGGTGTTTAAATGGTGATTTAACATATTAACTATATAAATATTATATTTCAATTTAGGGTTCAATTTAAGTCTAAAGGAGGAATCACGAGTTTCACAAGTAGTGCTACGATTGTGCAAAATTAAGGTGTGGTTTCTAACTTGTAAATTTGAGTGTTTAAATTGTATTTTCAGTGGTTAAATTGATACTTAAGCTTACTGGTCAAGCATATTCAAATGGCTAAGTAAGTGATTTTAAGGTGGCCAAATCAAGTGCATTTCGAGCCCTATTCAAATGGCTAAGTATATGAATACTCCAAGGATCGTACCTAAGAGAGGTAAGCACTAAATTAATTCTAATCTAAGCATAAATAGATCTAATTAGTACTTTAAATGAATTATATTACGATGAATAAAAAGAAAGGTTTTGGTGATCTATACTAATAATAATTAAAGATGTAACAACCCGTTTTTAGTGAAATCGGAACAGTGGTTTTAGGACCACAAATTTGATGACTAAATTGTTATTTTTTTATTATTTTAATGTCTATGGATTGTTAGTATGGTCTATTAAGTTTCGTTAAGAAATTTTGACATTTGCATGTTTAATTACGTAAAAAGGACTAATCCGTAAAAGGTGCAAAAGTAGAGTTCTATTGGTAAAAGGAGTTTAATTGCTATGAAACTTAACTATGAGTTGATTTACATGGTAATTAGACCATTTTATTGTTACTGGACAAATATGGACATAAATTAAGTGATTTGTAAGTTAAAATGAAAGGTTAAACAAATGTATCATCTTCTTTAACTTTTATTTCCACCAAAAATTGATGAAGGAGAAGCCATAGCTAGGGTTTGAAGCTTCGGTTACTCATTTAGATTTCATGTAAGTGTAATTTGGTCCCGTTTTTAATTATTTCTATGTTTTTGAAGTTGTGGTAGCTTAATCTAGCTAGCCTAGGGATTAATTTGCAAATCTGTTAAAGATATAGGGTTTTACCATGAATGTTCTTGCATGATTCTGGAAGTTTAATGAAAGATTATGATTCCTTGTTAATAAATAAGCAAGTTTTGTAAAATGCTAATTTTTAGGTGTTGGTATAGGTCCCTAGTGAATTCGGCTAGCATGAAATGAGGATGAAAATGCTTACATTTCAATTTATGAGCTTAAGGACTAAATTGTAAAAGAGTTAAAATGTTAAGGGCAAAATTATAAATTTGAAAAAATATGAATTATGGACTGAATTGAATAACAGAAGTATTGAATGGATTGAATTTATCTATTTAGATCAATATAGACCTTGTACAAATTTAGATTGGGGAAAAGTGAAAGCCTATGATTGATTGATTATGGTTTTACACTTTGTTTGTCGAGGTAAGTTCGTATGATTAAATATCGTTTTAATGTTATAATGATTTTTATGTTAATGTATTAATCGCCATGTTACCATATGTTGTATATCCAACGATGTCATGATGATTATCAAGCCACGTTTGAACCTTAGGAATTCGTAGGATACAAATGACATGTCATTAGGGATTTCATGTTTTGGATGCTAGTATTGAATGTCCTACTATGGCTAGGTCCTGCATTTGTTGCGGATACTCTATAGCTCGTGTGAGTAGCATCGTGTAGCTTACATTTCGACCCATAGCTCATGTGAGTAAACCCATTTCACAGCTCGTGTGAGCAACGATGTAAAGGAAAAGAAAAGGTTACAATTATATGTTTAGCACACTTCATTTGAGCTTTCCCACGTATCTGATGTTATTCTAAATGGTTCAACGGGCATGAAAAGGAAAGAAACAGTAAGTGTTCAAATGAACTATATCATTAAGTTATGAAAAGGTTGAAATGGAAAGTGTCAATGAAAGTACGTTATGTTTACGAAAATGATGCATTCAAAAGTACTATGTTCATGTAAAAATAGCTTTCCTTATGATAATTCAAATGAATTATGTTTTAATTGCAGTAACATGTGTTGTTGATGGTTTTTAAGCTTGTGCCAAGCTTATGGTTGGATTATATTATGCTTAATCTTAATGTTATGCATTGAAATGGTAAGTTTGGTAAGTTATGTTCATGTTTTTCGAACTTACTATGCATTATGTGCTTACGTAGTTTTCTTTCCTATGGTTTATAAATAATTGGAAGCTCAATCGGCTTGGAAGCTCGTCAGAGACCTATCACACTATCCAGTGAATATATCAATAGTTTTTTATGTTTTAGCCAAGGTTATAATGGAATGTATAGGTGGACTTGTGTTTAATGTTTGGTTGAATGCTTAGATGTTGGTTTTTGTATGTATATATGTTAGTTGTTTGGTATCATTTTGGTAATGGTTGAATTGTGTCATTTTAGTGCTTATGATGCATGAATGGTATGGTTCAAATGGTATGTTTATGTTGAAATGGTATAGGACCAGTTCTGGTATGTTTTGAGATGGAGTTAAACTAGATGTGTATGAATGAAATATGGTCAAATATGCATATGTTTAGGTAAGTTGTATGTTTTCTTTTGAGGTTCCTTGAATGGCATATTGGTTGAATGGATTTGGTTTTTTGAATTGGTCATTTCATGTATGTTTTAGTAAGTTTTTGAAGTTTTGAAGTTGTGCACAAAATGCTTTTAGGTACATGCTTGGGCTGGTGATGAAAATGTCTTAATTTTTGCCAATTTCATGTCCACACGGCCTAAGACACGAGCATGTGACTTAGCTGTGCGTCCCTTATAGGTTTTAAGGCATGCAAGTCAGGTTGTATACGGACTAGCACACAGTGTGGGACAAGAGCGTGTGGAGCCATTTCGGCAGTTACACGACCTGACAACAAGCGTGTGGCTTGGCCATGTGACCGTGTGACCGTGTGTTCGTATTTCCAAAGTTACACGGCCTGAGACATGGGCGTGTGCCTCAGCCGTGCGAGTTACACGGTCGTGTGACCCTTACAGTTCAATTGTTCCAACTTTTTCCTAAATATTCCAAATGTTTTCATTTTAGTCCCAAATTGTTTTTAAAGTGGTTTTAAGGCGTCGAAGGCTCGATTAAGTGACGATATGCATGTAAATTAATGATTTATGCTATGTTTATCTTAGTGTATGAGATGTATGTTTTAAAGTCACATTTTTATGGTAATGCTTCGTAACCCTATTCTAACGACAAATACGGGTTAGGGGTGTTACATTTAGTGGTACTAGGGCCATGGTTTAATCAGTTCTCGGAGTGAACGTAGCATGTACGAGTCTAAATATACATGTCATTATATAACCTTTGATTGTGTGATAACTCCTAACTCAAATTGAACTATGTTTTCATATAGATAAAATGTAATCCAACCGAGCTGATTCTGATGAACTAGAAAGTAACGCGCGAGCCTCCGTTCAGGGAGCATCGTCTAGTGGAAGTAGGCCCATATCTGAAGGCAAGGGAGGAGAGGCTAAGGAAGCCTTCTTCTTGATGATAAATGAATGGTTCACAGAGTTCGTACAAACAAAACCAATGGCTCAACGATCTCAACCCCCACTTATACCCCAACTGGTCCCCGTAGTTCCTCAAGGTTTGAAACCAGTACGAGTAAGCAAGCCTCCAGTTGATAAAATACGTAAGTATGGGGCTGAAGATGTAACACTCCTAACCCATAACCGTCGCCAAAATAGGGTTACAAAGCATTATTATAAAAATGTAAAATTAACACATAATTTCCAAACCCTAATATACACATAGCATAATCCATACATATACATGCATATCATCCCTTAATCGAACCATCGAGGCCTTAGAAACAATTTAGAAATGATCCAGGACTAAATCAAAAACATTTGCAAAGTTTATGAAAAAAGTTAGAAAATTTGAACTGCAAGGGTCACATGGCCGTGTGACTCACATGACTGAGACACATGCCCGTGTTCCAGGACGTGTAACAATCGAAATAAGGACACATGGCCGTGTCCCAGTCCATGTCCGTGTCGGTGTAACTCTCTGAGTCGGGTCAGACGGCCAAGCCACACGCCCGTGTGCCAGGCTATGTAACACTCGAAATGGCCTCGCACGCTCGTCTACCCGGCCGTGTGCTAGGTCATGTAACTGCTTGACTTGAAATCTTTAAAACCTACAGGGGACACACGGTCATGTTGGATGGTCATGTCTCACACATGGCTGAGACACAGACCCGTGTCTCAGGCCGTGTGGACATGAAATTGGCCAAAATCAAGCCATTTTCATTACCCATTTCAAGCATGTACTTACAAGCCATTTGCACCCTTGTTCAAAGCATCAAAACAAACCAAAACATGCAATAAATAACCAAGTCACTATACCATTATTCCATCCAACCAATATTCCAATAAGGCACCTCAATCACAATTCATCAAACATATCTAAACATATGCAAAATTGGTAATATCGCATTCATATCCAACTAGCTCATTTCTAACTCAAAACATAATCTAACTTGAGCACATAGCAAACATACCATCACTTACCAGTTTTGTCATTAAAACATGCATCAACTTAACCATATAACATCTAACCAAAAGGTATCAAAAGTACAAAAAATACCACAATTTCAAAGTAATATTTACATACCAAAATATCAACTAGCCATTAAACATAAGTCCACCTATACATGCCATTATAACCTTGGCCAAAACATCAAAAATTACCAATATATTCATTGGATAGTGCAATAGGTCTCTGACGAGCTTCCAAACCTATTGAGCTTCCAATAATCTATAAAACATAGGAAAGAAAACTACGTAAGTGTATAATGCTTAGTAAGTTTGTAAATCATGAATATAGCTTACCATTTCAATGCATAACCTGATAATTTAAACATGATTCAATCCAACATAAGCTTGGCACAAGCCTAAGCATCATCAACAACACATGTTAATGCTTTAACACATAACTCAACTGAATTACCACATGGTAAGGTAGACTTACATGAACATAATACCATTGAATTCATACTTTCCATAAACATAGATATTCATTCATTGATCATTGTCATTTCATACCTTTTCATAGGTTCACAACATAATTGATTGGAACACTTGTCGTTCCTTCCCTTTTTATGCTTGTTGAACCACTTAGAATAATATCGGATATGGGAAAGCTCACACAAAGTGTGCTAAACATATGGTCGAAACCATTCCTTTTCCTTTACATTGTATCTCACACTAGCGGTAAAATTGTTCTGTGTAACACCCTAAACCCGGCCCAGACTTTATAGCCGAATCTGGCGATATTACATTGAAGTGTTTTTTGAAAATATCGTTTCGTTAGAAAAGTCATGCTTATTATTAAACCTTGTTTTTGTATCTTAACAAAGATTTAGGGTATATTGTTCTTTCAAAACGTAAGTTATTTTAGTGGAACGTTGATGATATTAGTTTGTCACTACATTTTAAAACCAAGTTTGATGCGGAAGCTTTTATTATAAATTACTAAAACGTGGTGTTTTGAAAACCAATTATTTGTTGGAAAATCGCGTTCTACTACTAATCAAATGTAAATTAAAATAAGTAAAATCCCCAAATTAGAAGTTAAAAATTGAAGAGGCCTTATTACATAACCCAAATTAAATTTATAGGAAATATACTTAAGTATATAAATAAGTGTGGTTGTGTGGCCACCTTCGAATCCTTCGCAGCACCGATCTGCCTAAGACTGGGGATTACCTGTACAGATAAACAAAGAGGTGAGTTTACGAAAACTCAGTGTGTAACCCCATGCAATTAAATAGCCAATCATGCTTTTAAGTAAGTACAGACTGGTCCTAAGCCCAAGTCAATAATAGTTCAGTCCAGTTGGGCCTTAGCCCATAACAGTATCAGTGTGGGCCTTGGCCCAAAACAGTATTAGTGTGGGCCTTAACCCATAACAGTCTCAGTAACAGTTTAAGCATGCAATCAAAAATCCAACCCATCCAGCCTCTATACTCCAATCCGTCCAGGCCAACACTCCATGTGGGGATAAAATCACCCACCCAACCCTACACTCCAAAAATTAGCACCGGTTCCGGTACTAAACAGTATTTGTAACAGAGCTACCAGCACAATACACTTCCTCCAATCATATTAATCCCATCCCATGCAACATATCACACATGAATGAGACATACATATATATATCATGGCATGCTCATATACGATGACACATAACATAAGGGCATAACAGTCATTTTATCAGTTTGGAGTCTAAGTGTACTTACCAACCCATCAGTAGGTCCACAGTCGTCTCGAGTGACCCGTGCAACCTTAATAGTCAAACAATGCAAATGGGCCCAAGACCCATAATGTGGGCCCACACACTCGTGAGGCCCACTTAGCCTAAAAATGGGCTCGACCATGTAATTTACACAGATTAGCCTAAGCTTGTGTGGAATACCCGTGTGGGGCCCACAAGCCCGTTGGGCCTACACGACCCATTTCGTCCCAACATGGCCTAAAACAACCTAAGACCACGAAATTGCTCATGGTGGCCTCGGTAGTCTAACGCCTACATTTTATGCATTCGATTCACCACACGAGCGAGCGCACGCTCGTGTAGTGCAGATTTTCATACTTTTTTGGCTTTCGCCAGTTTACGATTTGGCAGTGTTTACACACCTGGTTTTGATTCGTCACGGACAAATCGTTCAGGCACTCACCAACCTACATTTGGTCAATCAAACACCATTATCAGTCCTACATTACTATAAATAAGAAACCCAAAATCAACAATCCATTGATAGAGTAGTGTTACCTTCAATCGAACTACGGTGATTCCCCACGAATCTTATACTTCAACGATTGATTAGGAGTTTCCAGAGTCTTTGTTTAACTGCCATATGATTATTGTCAGTTAACACTTAAGACAGAAGAAGGAAAGGAAATAATGGTTCTTTATAGAACTTACCGAAGGAGAGCGAGAGAACAGAATAGGGGATGGGTTCGGCACTAGCACAGCCTTTCACCTTCGATTTATTACTGTCAAACACAGTTAAACACAACCCCACTTTAGTAACTCAAAAGCTGAAAATTTAAGTGCTATACTTACAAAAAAAAATGAGTCAATCAGCAGAAGAAGAGGACTGGTTTCGGCAGTACTTAGAATAAAAAATGAACAACCCAACACTTGAGGGAGAAGAGGAGAATCGGTTTAAGAGAGAAGAAAGGAAATCAATCGACTGAAACAACTAAGGTTTATTCAGCCAATAGCAGGAAAAAAGACAAAAGGGAAGATGAGAAAAAAAACGAAGGGGATGTTCGGCCAACACAAGCACGGTGTTAGGAGGAGCAGTCTAATTTGGTAGAGAAACTAGAAGAGTGTGGCGGCAGAAAGGGAGAAACAGGAAACAGTTTAGGGGAGAGGAGGGTTTCAACAGAGGGAAAAGAAAGAAAAAGCAAAAAGGGGAAAAAAAGGTTTTCGGCAGAGGGTAAAACAACATAGAATCGAAAATGAGGAACCCCTCTCTAGCTGAATTCTTGAGTGCCTTAGAGTCCAAATTCAGCACACCACTACCTCTTCCCTCATCCTTTGATTTTCTCCTCAAATCGCTCCTCAAAACACTCCATCTGATCACACCCTCCCTCAACCACTCAATTCGATTTCACCTTAACCACTTTAGTGATTCAGTCAAACTCCATCACCTCCCACAGCACAACAACAAAATAAATATTCCCTTGCCACTACTAAGATTCGAAGCTCAGTCCTCTGGACTAGGTAGCATGCCACTTACCCCTTAGACCAGCAGGCTTTTTATGTCATGCTTTACCTACATTTATTTAAAAACCTACTAACTAAAGGCAAGGGTTTTATTCCTAAAACAAAAATTTTGCACAAGCCTAGGCTCAAACCCAGGACTTCTCAGACACTTCCAAACACACCCAAATCACTTAGCCACTAAAGAAGATAGGTATTTATGTTAAAAATATGCAAAAATAAATACCTAAGTTTTTGGGCGTTACAACTGACTGAACAGTACCCAGGCCAGTAGCTTGCATCTGATCGGGCCTTCATGGACAATCTCTGATACGGTGCTCTAGTGATTCGCACCTCAAACAAGCCCTAATCCTTTTTCAGCATTAGCTCTGATGACGTCTACCATAGTCACCACATGGCTGCGGTCCAGTACAGTAATAAGGGCCCTAACACTGACCGGCCCATCCACTCTGGCCTTTTTGTTCGGCCTCTGAACAGAACTTAAGGGCTCCAAATCCCTTTTATCCCTACCCTTTTCTCTGTTCAGACGCTCAGTACGCTTCACCTCCTCGGCGATCTTCGCCTTATCAACCAGTGTGGCAAAATCTCACTCCCTCTGTGGAGCTATTAACACTTTCAGACTATCCCTGAGGCCGTCCTCAAAATAAACACATCGCTCATAACCAGTTGCCACCATCCCACGTGCATAGCGGCTTAATCGTAAAAATTTAGCCTCATATTTAGCCACTAACTTATCCCCCTGAGTCAAATTTAGAAATTCCCTCCTCCGGGCATCCACATAACTAGTGCCCATATACTTCCCTTGTAAAGCAATCTTGAAGAATTCTCATGTCAATTGGTCAGCCTGAGTACCCTCTTTAACTATAAGCCACCACTGATAGGCTTCATCTCGCAGCAAGGACAATGCTACTTTTAATTTCTGTTCAGAGGTACAGTCGAGGTCATCCATGATCCTCTCTGTGGCCTCAATCCAATATTCAACCACGCTAGTGGCAACTCCTACGATACCTCTAAAGATCTCAGCCCCATTAGACTGGAGTTGTTCCGCGATCGACCCACGGCCCACAGTACCAGTATTAGGCCCAGCAACCCTCTCAGCTACTCGATCGTTAGACCCCAGCTGCTCAATCATGAGACCCATCTCAGTCACAGGTGAAGTCGGTGCCTCTCCAGCTTTAGCGTTAGCCATGTTGCCCGATGACGAAGACCCAGCCTAAGCACCTTTACGGCCTCCACCACGTCCTCTTGTACCCCTTCCACAAGTACCTCTGGTGCTCATTATCTATTTGCATATTATATTTTTAGAAATTTCATGCATCATTTTATAGTATCGGTGTTTGCTTAACAAATATCTTATGTAAAGTAGTACCAGTATTTAAGAGTTTATTTTCGCAGAACGTAGTCTTACTACAGTCTTAGTTTTCCCTAAATAGAATATTTCAGTACAGAGTACTATTGATGATAGTATCCATATTAAACTTTAAGCAAACAGAGGATTCAGAGAACTCATAATATCGACGTCGAAGATTTAGTGTACCACACATTAGTAAAAATATTTCAAATTACTTCCAAATTGCTTGGAACAGTTCTTTTTGGAAATTTTGAATTTTTAGAAGAAACTCAAAACCATAGCAAAGTTTTTGTAACCTGACTCTGATACCACTAAATGTAACACCCCAAACCCGGCCCAGACATTATGGCCGAATCTGGCGATATTGCATTGAAGTGTTTTTCGAAAACATCGTTTCGTTAGAAAAGCCATGCTTATTATTAAACCTCATTTATGTATCTTAACAGAGATTTAGGTATCTTGTTCTTTCAAAACCTAAGTTAGTTTAGTAGAACGTTGATCATATTAGTTTGTCACTATATTTTAAAACCAAGTTTGATGAGGAAGCTTTTATTATAAATTACGAAAACGTGGTGTTTTGAAAACCAATTATCTTTTGGAAAACCATTTTCTACTACTAATCAAATGTAAATGAAAATAAGTAAAATCTCCAAATTAAAAGTTAAAACTTAAAGAGTCCTCATTACATAACAAAAACTCAAATTAAATTTATAGGAAATAAACTCAAGTATATAAATAAGTGCGGTTACGCGGCCACCTCCGAATCCCTCGTAGCACCGATCTGCCTAAGACTGGGGATTACCTGTACAGATAAATAGAGAGGTGAGATTACAAAAACTCAGTGTGTAACCCCATGCAATTAAATAGCCAGTCATGCTTTTAAGCAAGTACAGTCTGGTCCTACTCCCAAATCAATAACAGTTCAGTCTAATTGGGCCTTAGCCCATTACAGTATCAGTGTGGGCCTTAGCCCATAACAGTATCAGTGTGGGCCTTAACCCATAACAGTATCAGTAATAGTTTAAGCATGCAATCAAAAATCCTACCCATCCAGCCTCTACACTCCACTCAATCCAGCACAACGCTTCATGTGGGGATGAAATCACCCACCCAACCCTACACTCCAAATTTTAGCACTGGTTACGGCACTAAACAGTATTTGCAGCTGATCTGCCAGTAGAGTACACTTCTCCTAATCATATTAATCCCATCCCGTGCAACAGTCACACATGAATGCAACATACAGACATATATCATGGGATGCTCATATACGGTTATACATAACATAGGGGCATAACAGTTATTTTACCATAGGGCATAACAGTCATTTTATCAGTTTGGGGTCTAGGTGTACTTACCAACCCATCAGTAGGTCCACAGTGCAACCTTAATAGTCATACAGTGCAAATGGGCCTAAGACCCATAATGCGGGCCCATACACTCGTGAGGCCCACTTTGCCCAAAAATGGGCTCGACCATGTCATTTACATAGCTTGGCCTGTAACGCCCCAAATTTGGGCCTAGTAGATTTGGGTCTATTGGGTTGTAACGCCCCAAAAATCCTGAAACTTTAAAAAAATTTTGTGCACTAAGGTTGATATGTATGAGTAGCACTTAGAATAATAATATTAAGGTCTCATCGGGTTTATTTGAGGCCTTAGAGATAGGGAAGACCATAGGGAGAAATTTATTTTCTTGCTTTAGTGACCCTAGTCTCAGGCATTAGGCCTCTTAAGCAGATTGAGTGAAAATAGGACACAAGATGGGCTTGTGGTCCAGTGGCAAGTGGCGTCATTTAAGAGCTATGAGGTGGCGTGTTTGTCAGTTAAGGAGGTCCAAGGTTCGAGGCCTAAGAGGGGAGAATTAAGGAGTTTTATCTTTTTGTGCCTGGACAAAAAGAGTTGGCATTGGAGGGGACTCTGGAAGGGAGTGTTCAGGGGAGAAATTTAAGGTGAAGATAAGGGAGAAAAGATAGGGATTGGGAGTTGGATATAGTGGTGCCGAATGGGACTCTAAGGAAGGGGAGTGTTCGGCCTTTGGCTTTAAAAGGAGAAGGGGTCGAATGCTGAAAGGTTTTTTGAGCATTCTATAGTTTTATTCTCCCCCTCAAACGGTTTCTCCCTTTTTGTCGAAATTTTGCCAAGTCAAATTCCCTCCATTGCCAAAAATTATATCATCCCTCTTTGTCAAATCCTTCATACTCTCCCTTCTCAAATTTCCTTTTTGGTTCACCACTTGGTTCAAGCCAAATCACTTTTATTTCTTATTCCCCCTAGTGTTGCCGAATTGCCTCTGTCACCTTACTAGTCTCAAAAGCCAAACTTAAGCTGCAGGACCAAAGTTCATAACTAAAACACGAGAGGGACCAATTATCCTTATATTTTAAAAATTACTAAAATACCCCTATATTCGTAAATTACAAAAATATCCCTATATTTGTACATTACTAAAATACCCCTAGATTTGTAAATTATCAAAATACCTATGTTTTGCAAAATTACCCAAAAAACCCCTGTTTTACAAAACTACTGAAATACCCGTATGTTGTAAAATTACCAACATACCCCTATTTTGCCAAATTACCAAAATACCCCTTTAGGATAGAATTACGAAAATACGCCTAGGTAGTGAAATGATGAAAATACCCCTACGTGACGAACATAAGCTTATAGATGGTACTTGTGTGTTTGATGCATTCATATGATATTCTGCTTAGGATGCATATGGGTGGGAATTATGGTACGGAGGAAGATTTGAGGATCGCATGGCCCTATGGTATGGATCCAGGATCGCATGGCCATATGGTATGGATCCACCGGAGGCTTTAAGCCCAATATATGCTTAACAGCTTTGCTACAATGTTCGGTAGCACCGCAATTGAGCTACCCTTGGTGTGTAGCAGAGGGGTGGGTCGAGCTAGAATTCCCCACAGGAGTCATAAGGTTGGAAGGGAAATGGTGTGTGTAGAGGATGGACTTTTGGGGTGGGTTTTGCATTATCTTGTTTGTATACGATGCGATATGATTTGATATGAGGTCATTGTGGGCTAAGGCCCAAGACCACCGATATTGATAGGGCTTAGGCCCAATGTGAATAATTGTATGTGATTTGATTTCTAAGGGTTGCACACACTGAGTTTTGAAACTCACACCCTTTAATTTAATGTTTCAGGTAATCCTGTATAGACGGCTCGATATGGGAGAGGACTCGGAGATGGCCACACTACAAGTTGTTCAAATGTTTTAATTTATCCAAATGATTTTGTTTTAAATACTTTGTTTTTTCAGTGGATTGCGATAAGGCCATGTAACTCCTAATCGAATTTATATTTTGGGTTATTATTATTGTTTCAACTACCCATTTAAGAAATTTTATAAAATTATTAAAGTGTTAATATGGTTTTCGAAATAAACTTTTGTTTTGGGCTCTTGGGCCTTAAATGGTAAATAATAAATTGTTTTGAAGTGCGCCTTTAATGTGACATTCCAGATTCGGGCCTAACTTCTAGACTGGGTTTGGGGTGTTACATGGCCTAACATTCTCCACACGCTTGTGCGGTTTACCCACGTGAGGCCCACAAGCCCGTTTGGCCCACACGACCCATTTTAGCCCAACATGGCCCAAAATGGCCCAAGACCACGAAATCGCTCATGGTGGCCTCGGTAGTCTAACGCCCACGTTTTATGCATTCAGTTCACCACACGAGCGAGTGCACGCTCGTGTAGCGCAGATTTTCATACTTTTTTCAGCTTTTGGCAGTTTACGATTTGGCAGTGTTTACATGCCTAGTTTCAATTTGTCACGAACAATCATTCAGGCACTCACAAACCTACATTTGGTCAATCAAACACCACTATCAGTCTTACTTTACAGTTAACGAAAAACCCGAAATCAACAATCCATTTATAGAGTAGCATTACCTTCAATCGAACTACGATGATTCCCTATAAATCTTAGACATCATCGATTGATTAGGAGTTTCCAGAGTCTTTCCTTAACTGCCATACGATTATTTCAGTTAACACTTAAGGCAGAAGAAGGAAAGGAAATAATGATTATTTATAGAACTTACCGAAGGAGAGTGAGAGAACCGAATAGGGGATGGGTTCGACACTAGCACAACCTTCTAACTTTTATTTATTGCTGTTAAACAGAGTTAAACACAACCCCACATTAGTAACTCAAAAGCCGAAACTTTAAGTGCTTTACTTACTTACCAAAAAGAAATGAGTCAATCGACAGAAGAAGAGGACTGGTTTCGGTAGTACTTAGAATCAAAAATTGGCAACCCAACACTTGAGGGAGAAGAGGAGAATTAGTTTAAGGGAGAAGAGAGAAAAGGAATTGATTGAAACAACTACGGTCTATTTAGCCAATAGTAGGAAAAATGAGAAAAGGGAATATGAGAAGAAAACGAAGGGGATGTTCGGCCAACACAAGCAGTGTGTTAGGAGGAGTAGTCCAATTCAACAGAGAAACTAGAAGAGTGTGGCGACAGAAAGGGAGGAAAAGGAAACAGTTTAGGGAGAAAAGGGTTTTGGCAGAGGGAAAAGAAAGAAAAAGCAAAAAGAGCAGAATCGAAAATGAGGAACCCTCTCAAGCCGAATTCTTAAGTGCCTCAAAGTCCAAATTCCGCACACCACTACCTCTTCCCTCATCCCTTGATTTTTTCCTTAAATCCCTCCTCAAAACACTCCATCCGATCACACCCTCCCTCAACCACTCAATTCGAATTCAGCTCAACCACTTCAGTGATGTAGTCAAACTCCATCACCTCCCACAACATAGCAACAAAATAAATATTCCCTTAACACTACCAAGATTTGAACCTCAGTCCTCTGACCTAGGTAGCACGCCATTTAACCCTTAGACTAGCAGGCTTTTTATGTCATGTTTTACCCACATTTATTTAAAAACCTACCAACTAAAGGCAAGGGTTTTATTCCCCAAAAACCAAAATTTTGAATAAGCCAGGCAAAAACCTAGGACTTCTCAAACACTCCCAAACACACCCAAATCAGTTAGCCACTAAAGCAGATAGGTATTTATGTTAAAAACATGCAAAAATAAATACCTAAGTTTTGGGGCTTTATAGTCTGCTCACACAAGCGGACGGTCAGAATGTAAGCTATACGATGATGTTCACATAAGTTGACGAGCATTCGCAACAAATGCAGGACCTCAGCCATCGGTAGGATATTCAAGACTAGCACTCGAAACATGGTAGCCCGAATGTCATGTCATTTGTATCCTATATATTCTTAAGGTTCAAACGGGGCTCGATCATCGTGGTAATGTCGTTGGATATCCATCATTTCTTTACATGATAAATATCATAATAACACATATATCAAAATAACATTAAAATGTCATTTAAACATACGAACTTACCTTGATAACAAAGATGTTGAAACAAGATGAACTAATTTGAGGCTCTAGTCCAAAATTCACACTTTTGCAAAATTACACTTTTACCCTGAATATTTTAACTTCTTTACAATTTAGTCTTTAAGCTCGTAAATTGAAATTTATGCAATTTCATCCATATTTCATGCTAGCCGAATTAACTAGGGACTTATACAACCTCATACAAATAATCATTTCATAATTTTACCATTGAATTATTCTACTTTTACAAATAAGCCCCTAAATGATAATTTCATCCAACATCACATTACAAAACTTGTTTATTTAACAACAAGGACTCATAATCTTTCATAAAATTTCAAGAATCATGCAATAACATTCATGGTAAAACCCTAAACCTTTAACAGTTTTGAAAATTAGTCACTAGGCTAGATAGATTAAGCTACAACGATCCCAAAAACATAACAATCATTAAAAATGGGACAAATTTCACTTACATGCAAGAGATGTATTTAGCCGAACTTAGCGAGCTTCCATAGAGGTTTTTTTCTTTTAGTTTTCAGTGGAAGAAGATGACACAAAAGATGATATCTTTTGTTTCATTATTTTACATTAACATATTTATTAATTTTTTTCTCCTCCCCTTATTTTGTTTCCTTTGTAGAAATATATACTACTTATAGATATCATCTCATAGCAGTTTTTTTGGGGGTTCATCTCTTTGTCCACCTGCTCCATAGGCACTCCTTCTCTTTTACATAATTCTTTGATAAGTTGTGGAAAGAATTTTCCTTTTTTCTAATTTTGTGCACATTTGATCATATTTCAATATATTCATGTACCAATGCATACTTGCTTCTTTTGCATGATGGTATAAACTAGAATAACTTAGATCGAGCTAATATTAGAAAGACCATATGTAGGACAAATTATTGAACACAGAAATTTCATCCATATTTTTTGTTTTTGGAGTCATCAGTGCTTGGTTGAACGTTTCAGGTATTGTTGTTCCTGGTTGATATGTCCAAACTTTTTTTCCCTTTGATAAAATCTCAAAATCTCCTCCTTGTCTACGTTCTTGAATTCTTTGAGATCCATTTTATACAAGTAATCACGGTAATAACATGGAGCGTTATAGAACTAATAAATACTCATTTCAGTTACTAGACATTAACTCTTTTGACTTTAACAAAGGTTCGCAACTCATAGAAAGGTCTTGTCGCTTCCCTTCCTATAATACAGGTATTACTGTTGGTTCCTCAAGTGGTAAACAGAAATTAGTCCACTCCCATTCTGTTGCAATCTCCCGCATGCCTTTACAATTTCTCATTAATGGATCAAATCCTTGTTCTTGGATGAATGTGTAAGGTTGGAGTTGTTGTAGATATTCGTCTATGCAGCTTTCCTAAAATTTAACAGCTGAGTTCATGATGTTATATAAAAATTCTTTTCAAACCTGAACGGGCAGTCATGGCTCTTCTTGTTCTTATCATGTTCTTGAGTAATGGCAAAGGAATCTTGTTTTCTCCCTAAGGATGTCTAGGTAATGAAAAGAGTGATGTGACCTATTTATCTTTGAAGAAGACATTAATACACTATGGGAATTATAGTTGTGTTAGGAAAAATATTTCTAAATTTAAGAAGGCTACAGAATTCTAAATCTACTAGAATTCAATTGTAAAGACATTAGTAGTTAGTTAAAATTCAAATAGCGGATTTATGTAGGTGTATTGTGACATCCTTTCGGGATGTCACGACGTCAAAAGCAGTTTACTTGTTCTAAATTTCATGCGATGTCCCGACATGAAATGTTGAGGTCAAGAAATTGAGACTAGTTCACTTTAGTGTTTTCTATCATCAATTATTTCATTTGGTTCCCATTTTTTCTGCAATTGGTCCTCATTTCTATCTTTTCTCCATATGGTTTTACATTGTAAGGTCTAAGTATCAATGACTTCCTTTGTTGTTCCTCCAAAGTAATGTTTGACTCTCTGCCCATTTACAAGAAAAAATTGACCTCCCTTTCTGATAAGTTATATTGGCCCATGAGGTGTCACTTGGTTTATGGTATATGGACCAGTCCATCTTGATTTTAGTTACCAGAGAATAATTTCATTCTTGAATTAAATAACAACATTATTTGTCCAAGTAGGAACTTTCGCTTCCTAATCTTTGCATCATACCGAAGTCTGCTCCTTTTTTTTTTTTGTATAATTTTGTATTTTCATATGCCATGAAACAAAATTATTCTAATTCTTGTAATTGAAATAATATTTCTTTCTTTGCTAGTTTTAGATCTAAATTCAATTCTTTGACTGCCTAGTATACTTCTTTTTTCTAATTCAATTGATAGGTGGCAAATTTTTTGTAAACTAATTTATAAGGAGACATACCTAACAGAGTTTTGTATGCTTTTTTATAGGCACATAATGCATCATCTAATCCTGTAGCACAATCTTTTCGTCTTGGGTTTATGGTATTTTCTAAAATTCCGTTAATTATCTGTTGGATACCCCTCCTTGGCCATTAGCCTAAGGATGATATGTTGTTGTCATTCGATGTCTCATATTGTATTTGGCCAAGGAGACTTCAAACTTTTCACTACAAGAAATGTGATCCTTCATCACTTACCAACGCATAGAGTGTCCTAAATCTAGAAAAATATTCTTCCTTAAAAATATCACCACTGTTTTAGTGTAATTGGTAGGTACTGTTACAACTTCTACCCATTTAGAGACATAATCAACAGCTAATAGAATATATTGGCTCCCCAAAAAAATGGGAATGGTCCCATAAATTCAATTCCCCAAACATCGAATACCTCTACTTCAAGTATCCTGGTTTGCGACATTTTGTCTCGTCTTGATATACTCTCATTTCTTTGGCATCTCTCACATCTTTGTACGAATTCATAAGCATCTTTGTTCATTTTTGGCCAATAGAATTCTAATTCCAATACTTTTTGGGTTATTCTTTTTCCACCAAAATGTCCCCCACATGGGGATGTATGACATCCTTGTAGAATATCAACTACTTCCTCCTTTGCTACACATCTTCGTACAATTCCCAAATATATATTTTTTTGATTCATGCATAATCCTTTTCTTTTGTTGCCATGATATTGTGGTGGAAAAATGCCCTTAGCAATATATTTTACATAATCTGCATACCATGGAGTGCCATCATTTGTTAACCTTGTTTTACAAATGTCTACTCTAAACAACTATTCTTCAACGAAAGTCTCTTTTGTCCCTTTTCTTGTCCTATAACACCCCTCACCTAGGTCCGTCGCCGGAACAGGATACGAGGCATTACCGGACATGATCCAAGCTATTGTACAAAATTTAAAATGTAAAATCCGTATACATTTAAAAAGTTTCCCATACATAGTCGTCAATACCCATAAGCAAAATGACTATTCGTTACTACAAATAACTAAACAATTAAGCCTTCTATACATTCCATAATTCCCAAAATAATGTTTTCAAAATACCAAAAGAAGGCTAATAGTGTGGATAGATCTCCGACGATCACCGTATCCTGAGCTAGCTTGATGACACTATAGAACAAGGAAAAGAAAAGAGAGTAACCATATAGCTTAGTAAGTAAGTATATAAATAATTAATAATGGATTTAATATGTTTACAAAACAACACAATCAAATCTACAATCAAATTCATTATTTATTCAAGTTTGGAGCAAGCTGTCTATTCGAGTCATAGTGACTAAATTATTTTTATCTTAAGCTATGAAACTCAAAATTAAGATCCGTAATTTTTTCCTGAAACTAGACTCAATTATATTCGTATAATAAGATTTTAAGAATTTTTGGTCTTTCCAATTGGTACAGTTTATTCATTAAAGATTCCCTGTTTCATTGTTCGACTGCTCTGACCACTTTTCACTACGAACCAATTTTATCATTATACAGAATTAATATGATGATATAATTTATTTCATTTGAAAATAGACTTATTAAGGATTTCAATAATATAAATTATACCCCATAATTATTTTTTACAATTTATAATGATTTTTCCAAGACAGAATAGGGGATCAAGTAACCATTCTGAACCAGTCTCACAAAAATTTAAATATCTCAAGATATAGAAATACTTTTCTTGTTTTGTTTCTTTTATATGAAAATAGACTCAATAAGATTTAGACCAATATCTCATCCAGCTTATAATTCAATTTCTAATATTTTTGGTGATTTTTCAAATTCACGTCACTGCTGCTGTCCAAAACAGTTTTATTGTAAATTTTTGCTCTCTCTCTCTTTTTTTTTTTTTTTTTTTGTGTTCATCACTTTCCTACACCAATCTTTCCGATTTCCGATTACATATCGAGCATATTGCTCATACGTTACACATGAATATACATGTACTTATCACTACAAAGTCTCACATAATTTCACTTAGTCGATTTTCCCGTTGAACACGTCAGAATATTAACGGAGACTTCGGAATATTGCACATAGTGCCACACTTGTAGCCAAAGCTACTTCAAATCACTTATCACACATAGGCTCATTCTCGAGCTATTCACATTCGCGGGTCTGCTCACACAAGTTATCAGTCATACGTAACTAGTCGAGTCTTTGCACAACTGGCGTCAGTATCCGCAACACATACAGGATTACCCAGCCACTGGTAGGACTTATAAGACCAGCACCCGTTTCACATAATCACAATCTCGGGTCTGCTCACACAAGCTGTCGAGTATCCATAACACATGCCGGATAACTCAGCCACCGGTAGAACGTACGGACCAGCACCCGGATAACTTATTTCACTTAGATTTCACATAGGTTTCTAGTGAACATGTCACTTGTATCCATTTTTATTCCTAAGGTTCAACCGGGAAATGTCTCACTTATCGATATTTTGTCAATTACATCAAATATTCAGCCACAATTCATACCATTTATCAAAATATGAAAATGTAAGTAAAAATGATGCATTATTTACATACAAACTTACCTCGGTGCAAAATATGACGAATTTGCAATTTAGTCCACAACCTTTTCTTTTCCCCGATCAAGGTCAATTTCTCGTCTTTCTTGATCTATAATAGCACATTTAACTCATTTAATACTCACATTATTCAATTTAATCTAAAAATCACACTATGACAAAATTACATTTTTACCCTTAAAGTTTCACATATTTACAATTTTGCCCCAATACTCGAAGATTAAACTTCAGCCCTTATTCTTTTGTTTTATTGCATGCTTATCATTTTTCCCTTCTATGGCAACATCAAATTCTTACTCTAACATACACTTATGAACATTAGGTATTTTTACCGATTATGTCATTTTACTAGTTTTCACTTAAAATCACTTAGCAAAAGTTCTTTAACATAATTTCAAGCTTCATATTCTACCATAAAACATCAAAATACATGCATTTCACCCATGGGTAAATTTTTAAACACAAACCCTAGCTCAAAATAATGGTAGAAATAGGTAAATCTTGTTATGAGGATTTTAAAAACGTAAAAATCATTAAAAACAGGACTAGAATGGACTTACAATCGAGCTTGGAAGCTTGAAAAACCCTATCTATGTCTTCCTTATGATAATTTCAGCCAAGGGGTTGAAGATGAGCAAAAATTGGCTTTTAATTTTGTTTTTAATTCATTTTAATCACCAAATGACTAAAATGCCCTTAATTTAAAAATATTCTATTTCACCTATTTGATGTCCATTTTTTGTCCAACTAGTTAACCAATGGTCTAGTTACCTTTTAAAGACCTCCAATTTAAAATTTCATAGCAATTAGATACCTCTAGCTTCTAGAACTCAAGTTTTACACTTTTTACAATTTAGTCCTTTTGACTAAATTGAGTGCTCAAACATCAAAATTTTCAAACGAAATTTTCACGAAGTCATTTCGTAAGATTGTAGATCATAAAAATATAAAAATATTAATTTTTTTCCTCATCAGATTTGTTGTCTCGAAACCACTATTCCGACTAGGCCCAAAATCGGGCTGTTAGAACTCTCCCCCCTTTAGGGATTTTTGTCCCCGAAAATCTTACCGGAAAAGAGGTTTGGGTACTGTTTTCTCATGGCTTCCTCTGGTTCCCACGTAGCCTCTTCTACTCCATGTCTTTGCCACAACACTTTCACTAAGGCTATACTTTTATTTCTCAACTGTTCAACCTCCCGAGCCAAAATCTTAATCCGTTCCTCATCATAGGTTATATCCGGTCGAATCTCAATCTCTGTCAGAGAAATCACATGTGAAGGATCAGAATGATAGCGTCGCAACACTGACACATGAAACACATTATAGGCCCAATGAAACGGGGACTCAACTTGCCCTTTCGGCCAAATCTCAAAATCTTTTTCCATAGAGATACTTTTAGAAACACTTTATCACCCACGTGAAACTCAATTTCTTTTCTTTTCAAATCCGCGTATGACTTTCGTCGATCTGAAGCAGCTTTCAGACAATCACGGATTACTTTCACTTTCTCTTTAGTTTCTCTAAATAAATCAACTCCGTGAATCTGTTTCCTACTAAGCTCGGTCCAATACATAGGAGTTCTACACTTGCGACAATATAATGCTTCGTACGGTGCCATCTGTATACTCGACTGATAACTATTGTTGTAGGCAAATTCAACCAAAGGTAGATATTTCTCCCAACTACCTTCGAATTCTAAAACACAACATCGGAGCATGTCTTCAAGAACTTGAATTACTCTTTCGGATTGACCGTCAGTTTGCGGATGAAAGGCGGTACTAAAATTCGATTTCGTACCCAAGGCTTCTTGCAACTTTTTCCAAAACCTCGAAGTGAACCTCGGATCTCTATCCAAAATAATAGACATAGGCACTCCGTACAGTCTCACAATTTCAGCAATATACAATTCAGCCAACTTATCAAGTGAGTAGTCAGTACGTATCGGTATAAAGTGAGCCAATTTCGTCAATCTATCAACGACAACCCAAATGACATCTTTCTTTTTCGAAGTCAGAGGCAAACCTGTCACAAAATCCATCGTAATTCTATCCCATTTCCACTAGGGAACCATCACTGGCTAAAGTAAACCCAAAAGCACTTGATGCTCAGCTTTCACTTGTTGGCAAATCAAACAGTTTGATACAAACTCAGAAATATCTCTTTTCATACCTGGCCACCAATATAATTTCTTCAAATCACTATACGATTTTGTACTACCCGGATGAACTGACAAACAACCACTGTGTGCCTCATGTAAAATTTTTCGAATCAACTCATCATCTTTCGGTACATACACCCTATCACAGAACATCAAGCAACCATCTGGTCCGATTCAAAAATCTGAATCACTACCCGATTCACATTGAACTGTTTTAACTTCCAATTCCTTGTCTTTCTTTTGAGCTTCGCAAATTTGCTGATGAAATAACGGTCTAGCCCTGAACTCGGCCAAAATTGAACCGTCGTCAGATAAAGCCAAACTCGTATTCATAGCTCTCAAAGCATACAAAGATTTTCTACTCAAGGCATCTGCGACTACATTCGCTTTTCTCGGATGATAATCAATCACTAACTCATAATCTTTCAATAATTTGAGCCACCTCTGTTATTGCAAATTCAAGTCCTTTTGATTCATCAGATACTTCAAACTTTTATGATCAGTAAAGATTCGACATTTCTCACCATACAAATAATGACGCTAAATCTTCAAAGCAAATACGATGGCAGCCAATTCCAAATCATGCGTCGGATAGTTCTTCTCATGCGGTTTTAGCTGTCTCGAGGCATAAGCTACTACTTTACCCTCTTGCATCAATGCACAACCAAGACCATTCAATGATGCATCACTATAAATCACAAACGCTTTTCCCGACTCAGTTTGTACCAAAACCGGTGCTTCAGTCAATCGTGCTTTCAACTTCTTGAAACTTTGCTGACATTTACTGGTCCATTCAAACTTAACATTCTTTTGCAACAACTTAGTCATAGGAGAGTCAATCATCAAGAATCCCTCGACAAAACGTTTATAATACCCGGCTAAGCCCAAAAAGCTTCTAACTTGAGATACATTCTTTGGCTGTTTCCAATCAACTATTGCCTAAATTTTACTCGGATCAACCTAAATACCATCACCCGAAACTATATGTCCCAAAAATCCGACTTCACGAAGCCAAAACTCACTTTTACTGAATTTAGCAAACAATTTCTTCTCCCTCAAAATCTACAACACCATTCTCAAGTGTTCAGCATGTTCGGACGCATCTCGAGAATAAATCAGGATATCATCTATGAACACAACCACAAACTTATCCAAGTATGGTTGAAAATGCGATTCATCATGTCCATAGAGATGGCAGGAGCATTAGTCAAACCGAAAGGCATCCAAGAAACTCATAATGTCCATACCTCGTTCTAAAAGCGGTTTTTGGCACATCTGACTCTTTAACTTTCAGCTGATAGTAACCAGACCTGAAATTGATCTTTGAAAACACTTTTGCCCCTTTCAGCTGGTCAAATAAATCATCAATTCTCGACAACGGATACTTTTTCTTTATGGTCACTTTGTTGAGCTATCAATAGTCAATACAAAGTCTCATAGATCCATCCTTTTACTTCACAAACAATATGGGAGCACCCCAATGAGAAAAACTCGGTCTCATAAATCCCTTGTCTGTTAACTCTTGCAACTGAACTTTTAATTCTTTCATTTTATTCGAAGCCATTCTATAAGGAGCAATCGAGATCGGTACAGTCCTAGGCAATAGATCAATAGCAAATCCAATCTCTCTAATCGAAGGTAACCCAGGCAATTCTTTTGGGAACACATCTGGAAATTCACAAACTACTGGCACTGATTCAAGCTTCGACCCAGACATCTCAGTATTCAACACATAAGCAGGATAAGCTTCACACCCTTTTCTCATGTATTTCTGAGCAGAAATGCGCAAAATCACCATAGGCAATTTATTTGATTCATCTGTTTCAACCCAAAGAATCTTACCATTTTCACATTTTAATTCAAGGGTTTTCTATCTACAATTTACCTTGGCATCATGCAATGTCAACCAATCCATACCCAGAATAACGTCAAACTCATCAAATGGCAACAACATCAGATTAGCCGAAAAACAGTGACCATGAATCATCAAAGCACAATTCTTGCAAACCTTATCAACTAACACATATTTGCCTAAAGGGTTTGACACTTTAATCACAAATTCAGTAAGTTCAACAGGCAAACTTTTACTAGATACTAAATTCACACAAACATAGGAATGAGTAGATCCGGGATCAATCAATGCAATAACATTAGTATCATAAAGAGAGAATGTACCAATAATCACATCGGGAGATGACGCATTCTCATGGGCACGTATGGCATAAGCTCTAGCAGGTGCTCTCACTTCTGACCTCACAGCTGATTCTTTCGCTATACTTTTACTGCTGGCTCCAGTTCTGGCATTTCTCGGTGGTCTACCTCTGCTGGCAGTATTACCCGATCTAACACTCTAATATTTTCCTTCTTCAAACTTCTCAGGGAAATTTTTAATATAGTGCTCTCGAGAACCACACTTAAAACAAGAACGGCTAACCATATAACACTCGTTGGGGTGTCGTCTACCACAATGCTGACATTCAGGTCTATTGGATCTAACATTACCCACACTTGCCATTGAAGTAGCTTGAGTTTTAGAACCCGAATATGATCTCCCACGGTCTCAGTGCGAATACCCAGCTGAAACAGTCAATCGATGATTCATATCTTTGGATTTCTTGGACTGAGATTGGAATGACTTACTTATTGGCCTCTTTCTTGCATCTCTGGCTTCAATCACAGCTTCTCTCTTTTCTTTGTTCAGCTCTTCAGCTTTACAAGCTCGATCGACAAATACCACAAACTCTTTCAACTCTAAGATCCCAACTAGCAGTCGAATATCCTCGTTCAACCCATCTTCAAATCTCTTACACATAATGGCCTCGGTAGACACACATTCCTGGGCATATTTACTGAGTCTAACAAACTCTCTTTCATACTCTGCCACAGACATTTGGCCCTGCTTTAACTTGAGAAACTCTTTGCGTTTTTGATCAATGTACCGTTGGCTTATATACTTCTTTCTGAATTCTTCTTGGAAGAAATCCCATGTAACCCTTTCTTTCGGAACCACAGATACCAGTGTCTTCCACCAGTGATATACCGAGTCCCTTAATAAAGATATAGCACACTTTAAACATTCTTTGAGAGTACAAGAAAGTTCATCAAATACCCGAATAGAATTCTCAAGCCAAAACTCTACTTTCTAGGGATCATCATCTATGTTAGCCCTGGATTCTTTAGCTTCCCGAGCCCCATCTCCTTGACTATGTGTTTCAGGTCTACTACCCACTGGCACGTTCCCTTGCGTGGGAGTCGGCACATTACTTTCTACGTCATCAGCTACAGCTCGGTCGGGATCCATTCACTATATAAAAACACAATTTAAATTGTCAGGAGTCGTCACACTATCACAGTACTTTTATGGTATGTAAAGCTAGACTTTTACATACACTATGTTAGTCCAAGAACCGACTAAACCATAGCTCTGATGCCACTAAAATGTAACACCCCTCACCCAGGTTCGTCGCCAGAACAGGATACGAGGCATTACCGGACATGATCCAAGCTATTGTACAAAATTTAAAATGTAAAATCCGTATAAATTTTAAACTTTTCCCATACATAGTCGTCAATACCCATAAGCAAAATAACCATTCGTTACTACAAATAACTAAACAATTAAGCCTTCTATACATGCCATAATTCCCAAATATTGTTTTCAAAATACCAAAAGAAGGCTGATAGTGTGGATGGATCTCCGACGATCACAGTATCCCGAGCTAGCTTGATGACACTATAGAACAAGGAAATGAAAAGAGAGTAAGCATATAGCTTAGTAAGTAAGTATATAAATAATTAAAAATGGATTTAATATGTTTACAAAACAACACAATCAAATCTACAATCAAATTCATTACTTATTCAAGTTTGGAGCAAGCTGTCTATTCGAGTCATAGTGACTAAATTATTTTTATCTTAAGCTACAAAACTCCAAATTAAGATCTGTAAATTTTCCCTAAAACTAGACTCAATTATATTCTTACCATAAAATTTTAATAATTTTTGGTCTTTCCAATTAGTACAGTTTATTCATTAAAAATTCCCCTATTTTGCTGTTTGATTGCTCTAACCACTTTTCACTACGAACCAATTTTATCATTGTACAGAATTCATATGATGATATAGTTTATTTAATTTGAAAATAGACTCATTAAGAATTTCAATCATATAACCTTTACCCCATAATTAGTTTTTTATAATTTATAATGATTTTTCCAAGACAGAATAGGGGATCAAGTAACCATTCTGAACCAGTCTCACAAAAATTTAAATATCTCAAGATATAGAAATAATTTTCCTATTTTGTTTCTTTTATATGAAAAAGGACTCAATACGATTTAAATCATCTCATCCAGCTTATAATTCAATTTCTACTATTTTTGGTGAGTTTTCAAATTCACATCACCGCTGCTGTCCAAAACAGTTTTATTGTAAATTTTTGCTCTCTCTCATTTTTTTTTTTGTATTCATCACTTGCCTATACCAATCTTTCCAATTTCCGATTACATATCGAGCATATTGCTCATACGTTACACATGCATATACATATACTTATCACTACAAAGTCTCACATAATTTCACTTAGTCGATTTTCCCGTTGAACACGTCGGAATATTAACATAGACATCGGAATATTGCACATAGTGCCACACTTGTAGCCAAAGCTACTTCAAATCACTTATCACACATAGGCTCGTTCTTGAGCTATTCACATTCGCGGGTCTGCTTCACACAAGCCGTCGGTCCTACGTAACTAGTCGGTCTTGCTCACACATAATCGGCCGTATCCGCAACACATGCGGGATTACCCAGCCACTGGTAGAACTTATAAGACCAGCACCCGTTTCACATAATCACAATCTCGGGTCTGCTCACACAAGCTGTCGGTCATACGTAACTACTCGGTGCTGCTCACACAAGTTGCCAAGTATCCGAAACACTTGCTGGATAACTCAGCCACCGGCAGAACGTATGGACCAGTACCTGGATAACTTATTTCACTTAGATTTCACATAGGTTTCTAGTGAACATGTCACTCGTATCCATTTTTATTCTTAAGGTTCAACCGGGAAATTTCTCACTTGTCGATATTTTGTGAATTACATCAAATATTCAGCCACAATTCATACCATTTATCAAAATATGAAAACGTAAGTAAAAATGATGCATTATTTACATACAAACTTACCTCGGTGCAAAATATGATGAATTTGTAATTTAATCCACAAGTTTTTCTTTTCCCGATCAAGGTCAATTCCTCGTCTTTCTTGATCTATAATAACACATTTAACTCATTTAATACTCACAATATTCAATTTAGTCTAAAAATCACACTATGGAAAAATTACATTATTGCCCCTAAAGTTTCACATATTTACAATTTTGCCCCAATACTCGAAGATTAAACTTCAGCACTTATTCTTATTTTTTATAGTATGCTGATCATTTTTCCCTTCTATGGAAACATCAAATTCTTACTCTAACATATACTTATGAACATTAGGTATTTTTACCGATTATGTCATTTTACTAGTTTTCACTTAAAATCACTTAGGAGAAGTTCTTTAACATAATTTCAAGCTTCATATTCTACCATAAAGCATCAAAATACATGCATTTCATCCATGGGTAAATTTTTAAACACAAACCCTAGCTCAAAATAATGGTAGAAATAGGTAAATCTTGTTACGAGGATTTTAAAAACGTAACAATCATTAAAAACGGGGCTAGAACGGACTTACAATCGAGCTTGGAAATTTCAATAACCCTAGCTATGTCTTCCTTATGAGAATTTCGGCCAAGGGGTTGAAGATGAGCAAAAATTGGCTTTTAATTTTGTTTTTAATTAATTTTAATCACCAAATGACTAAAATGCCCTTAATTTAAAAATATTCTATTTCACCTATTTGATGTCCATTTTTTGTCCAACTAGTTAACCAATGGTCTAGTTACCTTTTAAGGACCTCCAATTTAAAATTTCATAGCAATTAGATACCTCTAGCTTCTAGAACTCAAGTTTTGCACTTTTTACAATTTAGTGCTTTTGACTAAATTGAGTGCTCAAACATCAAAATTTTCGAACGAAATTTTCACGAAGTCATTCCGTAAAATTTTAGATCATAATAATATAAGAATATGAATTTTTTTCCTCAACGGATTTGTGGTCCCGAAACCACTATTCCGACTAGGCCCAAAATATGGTTGTTACCTGTCTATTATCCATAAATCGAACTTTTGAAGCAGTAATACCCATCTCATTATTCTGGCTTTCTTTTCCTTTTTCGTCATGACATATTTTAATGTTGAATGATTAGTGTAAACAAAAACCCTATTGGCCATCAAATACGGGCAAAATTTTTCACAAGCAAACACAATGACATGCATTTCCTTTTCGATCGTAGTGTAATTATTGTACTGAATTGAGTGTCTTACTTGAATAATGAATGGCTCCAAATAGGTTATTTCTTTTTTGTTCCAGCATTGCTCCTATAGCAAAGTCACTAGCATCTCATATTATAATAAAAGGCTCTGACCAGTTGGAAGTAATAATTATAGGAGTAGAAATAAGTTTTTCATTTATTACCTCAAAAGCTTTGATGCATTCCTGGTCCAATACAAATGGTGTCTCTTTTTGTAAAAATTGATTCAGCGACTTTGTATTACCCCTTACCCGTATTCTACGCCAGAACCGGGTGAAAGGCATTACCAGACTTAACATACTTAATCATACAAAATCGGTCATAAACTTTCTTTCCAACTTTAAAACTTTTCATTCATAATCATATTGCCCCTATTACGGGCCTACGGGACTCGAAGCATACATATAGAGAGGTTCGAGATTGAACCAGAAGCTTACGAACACTTAGAAAATTCTTGCTCAGAACAAGGCTGCACGCCCGTGTGGGCAGGCCGTGTGGTTAAACATGCCCATGTCCCTAGTCCGTGCGCATTTTATTTTTCATTTCAAATCTACAGGGGTTTTCACACGCCCGTGTCTATGGCCCGTATCCTTTACATGGCCATGACATGCTCGTGCCTTAGTCCATGTGTGAAAACCTTGACATTTTGTTTATGACGTCAGAAGACATTTAGGGTCACACGATCGAGTCACACGTCCGTGTGCTAGCCCGTGTGACGAACTAAATTTTCGCAATTAATGCTTGTGTATAGGCTCTTAGAGTGTGAAAAATAGTTTAATCTGATACAAGGAATTATGGTAGATCAGTCACCATATTGATGGTGAAATTGAATGCTTTATAGGTGCTACTATTGAATGAAAGTGAATGTTATTATGAGGGCATGTGAGACATGCTACTGAAATCTAGATGTACTAGAAATGTATTCTTGGTTGTAATTTGTATAACATATCACATGTGCATGGGGTGGGATTTTGTGGATGATAGAGGAGTTCGGTGAAATAATGGTAGCATATTAAGTCCGCATATATGTTATTAGTGCACTTCACTGGGAGTAATGAGAAGAATGATAGTTATATTGCTTTTTAAATGGTAGCATAATTGTATTACGTACAATGGTGGTTTAACTACATAGAGCTTAGCTCGCAATGTTTGGAGTTATGATCATGACATATTCTAATGATAAATTTGGATGTTGCGTTATTCATTGCATTAATATTAATGACCACTATTTGTATGTTTACTTTGGGTGTTCTTACTGTTTAGACTCACATTGAGCTAATAGCTCACCCCATATTTTCATACATTTCAGGTAATGCTCAAGACTAAGATCAGACTTGGCATGCAGACATGTGTAAACTCGAAATTATATAGGGTTTTTCTATATATTTTTACTACCTTTTTACTTAATAAATGTGTTTATCTCGAGTAATTATTATTGAAATAAGTGAATTTTACTTAATTAGTAATTTTAGACATGAATTTAGAAAGTATGTGAAATTATGCTTAATTACATGATTTTCATGAATATTTTATATTAATTCATGTTAGTTTATTAATGTATGTATTTTTCACTATGTAGGAGGTTCATTGGAGACATGATTTAAATAAATAAAACAGGAACATGTACAATGTGGACAGTAAGACCATGCAATTTGGGGCATGAGGTTGACTACTTGACCCAATAAAGAAGGTGATGAAACATGGACATGTCTGTTAAGTTTTAGACTGAAGAACCATCAAACAAGGGGAACTAAAAGCCCAAATTCAGCACTTAAAGATGGCTGCCCAAAATATGTTTTGCATAATTAATTGAAGGTCCTTACAGTTGGAAAATAATCAGAATTCAGCCTAACAACTTTTCTGTTGAAACGTCCACTCTATAGTTATTTTTAGCTTGAATTTGAAATTCAAATTGAGAAGACTTGGTCATCCATTGTTCCTTGAAGCATGGCCAGCCACATGAGAGAGGGAATGAAGGAAATTTAAACCTATTTTCAGTAAACTCAAACCCTTACCTTCACCTATAAATACCTTGCCATCCCTCACTTCTAAGATCATCCCTCATCCATCAACATTCCTCTCTCACTCTCACTAGTTTTCATCTCAATTCTTTTTTCCCTTTTTCCCTTGCAAAGTTGTCCATCCATCCTCCATTCTTTAGCCTCAAAAGCTTTGTTAAAAGCACTCCTTAGCTGGCTACCCCTTAAACACTTAGCAAAACAAGCATCAAGCAGAACAGAGGAGCACATCAGTCAGAATAGATCCGAAAGCCTACTGAATTGAATCAGTCAGATTAGATTCGAAAACACTCTTTCCTCTTGTTATTTATTTTAATCATGTTTTCTTTGAGTTTATTATTTTTTACATCAACAATGATATTTTAAATCCTATTTGCTAGGATGATTATATTAATTCAATAAGATCTCTTTTATTCATGTTTAACATGTTTAGGCCTCAGTCAATCATATTTTCAATTAATATCATCATCCATTTCATTCATACGTGATTGGGTGTACTCAGATTAGCTTAGCGATCCTAACCATGGTCGATTTATTGTCAAACATGACCGAAGTCTTGTATATACAATTTAGGAAATACCAAAGCATTTAAAAGCATAATTGTAACAATATTTATCACGTACGAACTTACCTCAGATATTAAAACGGCAAATCGAGTCGTTTAGTCGATAACTTTAGTTTTCCCCTGATCTAGGTTTGAATTCCGCTTTTCTTGATCTAAATGTATTCAAAATTAACTTATTTAATCATCTATTCATTCAATTTAGACCAAAACATATTTTGAGGCATATTTACTTTTTTACCCCCAAACTTTCACATTTTTTACAATTTAGTCCTTGTTGCATAAAATCACAAGTTCATGCAATTTAATCCAATTTCATGATAGCTGAATTTCACTAGTGTCCATATTAGCCCATATTTCTAATTTATTTCACATTTTAACCACACATTTCTCACATTTCACAATTTAACCTTTATTATGCATTTTCATCAAAAATCACTTAACAAAACATGTAAAACTATCATCAAGCTTTCATATTTCAACATTAAACATCAAAGAACACATAGATTCAACAATGGAAACTCTCAAAATCTTTAACAATTTCAATATTAAAGGTATGAGCTAGCTAGTTTGAGCTGCAACGATATTCAAAACGTAAAAATCATTAAAAATTGACCAAAAACGTACCTTAATTGAAGAAAACAAAGTTTTTGAATCCTTGGATCTATTTTTCATTGAATAATCGGTTTCAAGAGGATGCATGCATGAAGAAATTCATTTGGTTTTATTTAATTAACCTTTATTAACCAATTTACAAAATTAACCTTTAATAACATTAATAATTTCAAATTTACCAAGCCACTATCATCCACTAACTCTCAAATGGGTTAATTACCACTTAAGGACCTAAAATTAAAGGTTCTATAGCTATTTAACACCATTAGCTAATAGAACAACACTTTTGCACTTTACGCGATTTAGTCCTTTTTATCGAATTAACCAACCAAACAATAAAATTTCTAAACGAAAATTTCACACAATCACAAATTCATGCTGTAAAAATTAAAATATTAATAAAATTAATATTTTGACTTCGGATTTGTGGCCCTGAAACCACTATTCTGATTTGACTAAAAATAGGCTGTTACAACTTTTGTCCTCGAAAATCTTACCATTGAATAGGTTTGGGTACTATTTCCGTATAGCTTCCTTGGGTTCCCATGTAGCTTCTTCAACCCCATGTCGATGCCATAATACTTTTACTAATGGGATTCTCTTATTTCTCAGCTCTTTGATTTCACGAGCTAAAATTCGAATAGGTTCTCCAGCATATGACATATCATACTGAATTTCAACCTCAGTCGGGGAAATGACATGTGAAGGGTCAAATTGGTATCGTCGAAGCAACGACACATGAAACACACTATGTATTTTCTCTAACTCAGGCGGTAAAGATAGTCGATATGCCACTGGCCCAAATCGGTCAGTAATCTCATACGGTCCGATGAATCGCGGACTCAATTTCCCTTTCTGACCAAACTGTAATATCTTTTTCCACGACTCAATATCTTTCCTTTTCAAATCTGCATACGATTTCTGTCGATCCGAACCTGGTTTCAAACTATCACGAATTACTTTCACTTTTTCTTTAGTCTCTTTGATTAGATCAGCCCCGTGAATCTTATTTCGCTAAGCTTCTTGCAATTTCTTCCAAAATTGCGAAGTAAATCATGGATCTTTATCCGAAACAATAGATAGTGGAACACCATGTAATATCACAATTTCAGAAATAAATGGCTTAGCTAATTTATCAAGCGAGAAATTTGTACGCACCAGAATAAAATGAGCTGATTTCGTCAATCTGTCAAAAACAACCCAAACGCATCTTTTTTCTTCAGAGATAAGGGCAAACCCGATACGAAATCCATTTTTATTCTATCCCATTTCCACTCAGGAATCATAATAGGTTGTAATAAACCCGATGGCACTTGATGCTCAGCTTTGACTTATTGACAGATCAAACATTTTGAAACAAATTCTGAGATATCACGTTTCATGCCGTGCCACCAATAAAGTTTTATCAAATCGTTATACATTTTCATACTTCCTGGATGTACTGATAAACAACTACTGTGTGCTTCGTCTAGAACCTTTCGAATTAGTTTAGAATTTCTTGGTACACATATTCTATCACGAAACATCAAACAGTCATCAGGCCCTATTCAAAACTCTGAATCAGAAGTCGACTCACACTGAATTCGTTTTGCTTGTAAATCATTATCAAATTTTTAATCCTCACAAATCTGCTGTAGAAATAACAATCTCGCTTTCAACTCAGCTACTATCAAACCGTCGTTAGACAAAGCTAATTGTGTGTTCAAAACTTGTAAAGCAAATAAGGATTTTCGGCTCAAAGCATCAGCAACTACATTAGCTTTCCCCGGATGATAGTCAATCACTAATTCATAGTCTTTTAACAATTCTAACCATCTTCGGTGTCGCAGATTCAAATCTTTCTGAGTCATCAGATATTCCAAACATTTATGGCCGGTATAAACATGGCATTTCTCACCAAACAAATAATGACGCCAAATTTTCAATACGAACACTATCGAGGCTAACTCTAGATCATGCATTGGATAATTCTTTTCATTCGGCTTCAATTATCTCGAGGCATAAGTTACAACTTTGCCTTCTTGCATCAAAACACAACGCAGGCCATTTAACGATGCATCATTGAAAACTACAATTCTTTATCTAAATCAGGCTGAACCAACACTGGTGCCTCTGTCAATAATGCTTTCAATTGATCAAAACTTTGTTGACATTTCTCGAACCATTCAAACTTCCTATCTTTCTGTAGTAATCTGGTCATTGGTGTTGCAATCATTGAGAACCCTTAAACAAAGCGTCGATAGTAACCATCCAGTCCCAGAAAACTTCTAACCTCAGATACATTTATAGGTGGATTATAATCAATAATTGTACAAACCTTGCTCAGATCAACTCGAATACCATCCCTCGAGACTATATATCCCAAAAATCCAACTTCCCAGAGTCAGAACTAACATTTTCTGAATTTAGCATACAGTTGCTTATCTCTCAAGGTTTGCAATACAATCCTCAAATCTCGGCATGCTCAGACTCATCTCATGAATAGATCAGAATGTCATCAATGAACACAACAATAAATCTGTCTAAATACGGTCTAAAAATTTGATGCATCAAATCCATAAAAATGGCAGGAGCATTAGTCAAACCAAACAGCATAATAAGGAATTCCTAATGTCCATACCTCGTTCTAAATGCAGTTTTCAATACAATTGAGTCTTTAGCTCGCAACTGATAATAACCCTATCTCAAATCAATCTTTGAAAACACTGTTGCGCCTTACAACTGATCAAACAAATCATCTATTCTCGACAATGAATACTTATTCGTCATCGTAACTTTGTTGAGCTGACGATAGTCTATACACATTCTCATTGACCCGTCTTTCTTTTTAACAAACAATACTGGATAACCCCAGGGCGAAAAACTAGGTCGTGCAAAACCTCTATCCATTAACTCTTGTAACTGAGCTTTCAACTCTTTCAACTCTGTTAAGCATTCTGTATGGAGCTATTGATATCTGTGTTATTCCTGATACTTTTTCAATACCAAACTCAACCTCTCTAATAGGTGGCAATCCCGGTAATTATTCAGGAAATACATCCGGATATTCACAGACAACTGGCACTGATTCAACCTTCGTTTCAAACACTTTAGTATCTAAAACATAAGCAAAATAAGCTTCGCAACCTTTTCTCACATACTTCTGAGCTGACATCGATGAAATGACTATTAGTAAACCACCCGACTCATCAGATTCAATCAGAAGAATTTCATTATTCTAACATTTTAGTTCTATAGTCTTTCGTCTACAGTTCACCACGGCATCATGTAGGGTCAACCAATCCATACCAGAATTACATCGAATTCATCAAATGGTAAAAGCATCAAGTCAACCGGAAAACAGTAACCCCGAGTCATTAAAGGACAATTCTTACAAACTTTATCAACTAGAACATACTTGCCTAAGGGGTTTGATACTTTAATCACAAATTCAGTAGACACGATAGGCAAACTCTTATTAGACACCAAATTCATAGATATATACGAATGAGTAGATCTAGGATCAATCAATGCAATAACATTAGTGTTGTAAAGAGAAAATGTACCGGTAATGACATCAGGTGATGACGCATCTTCACGAGCGCGAATAGTGTAAGCTCTAGCAGGTACTCTGGCCTCAGATCTCACTGTAGAATCTCTCGTACCACGATTACCACTTGCATTTCCCGCCTTTTTTGGCGGCCTCCCTCAAGTAGCTGTATTGCTCGATCTTACATTCTGAGATTTATCTTTTTCATTTAGCTCAGGATAATATCTGATAAAATAATCTCGTGAACTACAACTGAAACAAGCTCTATTATTATTTTTTCATCCAACAATCTCCAAAATGTCGTCTTCCACAAAGTTGACACTCGGGTTTAACATCTTTCACATTGCCAATACTCGATACCGATGTGGCTTGAGCCTTAGGGCTAGTGTATTACTTTCCATGATCTCTATTAGAATATCCCACTGAAGCTGTCGATCGGTTAAAATAGTCTTTAGATTTCTTCAACCTGGACTAATAATGTTTACTCATCGATCTCTTCCTCGAGTCTTTTGCCTCTGAATCATCCTTCTTCTTTTCCCGGCTAAAATCTTCGACTTTGCAAGCCCGTTCAACTAACACAACAAATTCTTTTAAATCTAAAATCCGTCTAGAAGTTTAATATCTTCATTCAGCCCATCTACAAACCGCTTCACATAATTTCTCTGGTAAAAACATACTCACGAGCATACTTGCTCAACCATACGAATTCTCTCTCATACTTAGTTACAGTCATGCGACCTTGATTCAGTTCTAAAAACTCTTTATGCTTTTGATGCAAAAATAGTTGACTAATGTATTTCTTTCGAAATTCGGTCTGAAAGAATTCCTAGGTGACTCAGTCCCTTTGCAGCACCGATACTAAGGTATTCCACCATTGGTACGCAATATCTCTTAAAAGGGATATAGCACACTTTAAACATTCAGCTGGCGTGCAAGAAAGCTCGTCAAGCACTTGAATTGTATTTTCAAGCCAAAATTCCACTCTCTTAGGATCATTATCAACATTAGCCCTGAACGCTTCAGCTCCATGTTTACGGATCTTGTCAACTGAAGGTTTATTCAATCTTAAAAGCTCGACTCCTTGAGGAGCTACGGGTACAGGTTGGGGATTAGGAGGGGGTGGAGGTTGTTGAGCACCGAGTTCGTACGAATATATTGAATGAACCACTCATTCATCATTTTGAAGGTCTTTAGCCTCTCCTACTTAGCTACTCGTCACAGGTCTAGGATCAGATGGCACTGTCCCTTGCTCGGAAGCAGGCTAATTACTCTCAACCTCATCAGCTATAGCTCGATTGGATCCATTACTATATAAAAACTCAGTTTAAAATGTCAGGAGTCATCACACTATCACACTTTATATATAGCATGTATAGCTAGACTCACACAAACGCTATGCTAGTCCTAGAATCGACTAAATTGTAGCTCTGATACTAATAAATGTAACAGCCCTCACTTGTATTCAACACCAGAATAGGGCTACGAGGTATTGCCGATCAATTCACAAAACATATAGCATTAATTTATACAACAACAAGCATTCATTCTCATAAATCATTCAACATAGTCACGTTGTCCCTTATAAGGGCCTACGAGGCCTTACACAAGCTTTAGAAATGGTTCGGGATTAAACAAATATAATACAAAAATTCTGGAAACTTAGAAATTTTTCATGTAAACAAGGGTCACACGCCCGTATGAACATGCCGTGTGCCTCACACAGCTAATAGACACGTTTGTGTCTCAGGCCGTGTGAAAACAAGGCATACATACTAATTTGGGTCACACAGCCGACCACACGCTTGTGTGCCTAGCCCGTATACCCTTCGAAGTCGCCACACACGCTCGTGTGCCAGGCCGTTCCAAAACTTTAGGGTACACTAACTTACGCAACACAGCCAAGTCACACACCCATGTGCTAGGCCGTGTGCCAATTAGGGGGTATACTGACTTGTACCACACGGCCAGTCACACGCCCGTGTGTGAGACCGCGTGGAGCATACTAACTTCAATTTGATTTCAACACCAGGGGACACACGGCCGTGTAACTTGACCGTGTGTCACACACAACTGAGACACACGCCCGTGTCTCTGCCCGTGTGGACAAAAATAGTTTAGTTACCAAGCCATTTTTCCACCCCATTTTGCACATACCTACATAAGAACAAATGGTACCAATTCAAGGCAGTAATATGCATCCAAATAATATCAACCAGTGTTCAAATCATACCCTTTCTTTACCATCAATATAATTTACAAATATGCTACAATTTATCATCTAATTTCATACCTAATTCACATATTCAATTCAATCAAGTAAACCATTATATATATACATTATCAATCTTCAATTCTCAAGCACATAGCTTTCCAAATTACCTAATATCATTTAGCATTATAGGTTCAACCTCAACCACACAATATAGGTGAATTACCAAACTCAAAATAAAACAATTTACACATTTACAAACATCATCAAAATCATTATCATAAGCCAACTCAAATGGCTCAAAATACATGTTCATCAAACATACCAAAATGGCTTAAGCCTATACATGTCATATACCATATATACACAACTCAAAAGTACCAAATAGTTAGTTGGATAGTGTGACGTAGTCTCTGACGATCCCCAAATCTAAGCTAGCTTTGAATTCACTATAAAACTCGAGAAAAACAACACGGTAAGCTATAAAGCTTAGTACGTTCGCACTAAATATACTAAAAAATTCATAAAACACAAATCATTAATTTAAACTAGATAATGAATAATTCATGAATATAACAAACCTTCCATAAGCTTGTTTATATACTTATATGCAAAGTCATAACCTTTTCTATTTGAACTTCATGCTTACATGTACATACCTGTACAATTTCATAATGAACTCATACCTTTTCATAACACTGTCGGATACTCAATGTTTCGCACACTAAGTGCCATCGCATAGCCGAAGCTATTATAATCTCGCACACTAAGTGCCTTACATAGTCGAAGCTATCGCAGTCTCGCACACTAAGTGCCATATATAGCCGAAGCTATTCCAAATCACACACTAAGTGCCATAATAGCCGAAGCTATCTTAAATCGTACACTAAATGCCATAATAGCCGAAGCTATCGCAAATCGCACACTAAGTGCCATAATAGCCGGAGCTATATCAAATCGCACACTAAGTGCTAAACATAGTCGATTTATTATCGAACATGACCGTAGTCTCGTATATACAATTTACGTAATACCGAAGCATTTAAAAGCAGAATTGTAACAATATTTATCAGTACAAACTTACCTCGGATGTTAAAACGGTGAATCGGGTTCTTTAGTCGCTAACTTTAGTTTTCCCCCGATCTAGGTCTGAATTCCACTTTTCTTGATCTAAATGTATTCAAAATTAACTTATTCAATTGTCTATTCATTCAATTTAGTCCAAAACATACTTTAAGGTATATTTACCCTTTCACCCTTAAACTTTCACTTTTTCACAATTTAGTCCTTGTTGCATAAAATCACAGATTCATGCAATTTAATCCAATTTCATGATAGTCAAATTTCACTAGAGCCCATATTAGCCCATATTTCGAATTTATTTCACATTTTAACCACACATTTCTCACATTTCAGAATTTAGCCCCTAATATGCATTTTCACCAAAAATCACTTAACAAAACATTTAAAACTATCATCAAGCTTTCATATTTCAACATTAAACATCAAAGAACACATAGATTCAACAATGGAAACTCTCAAAATCTTTAACAGTTACAAAATTAAAGGTACGGGCTAGCTAGACCGAGCTGGAACGATATCAAAAATGTAAAAATCATTAAAAATCAACCAAAAATTGTACCTTAATTGAAGAAAATAAGGTTTCTGAATCCCTAGATCTATTTTTCATTGAAGAATAGGTTTCAAGAGGATGAATGCATGAAGAAATTCATTTGGTTTTATTTATTTAACCTTATTAACCATTTTACAAAATTAACCTTTAATAACATTAATAATTTCAAATTTACCAAGCCATTATCATCCACTAACTCTCAAATAGGTTAATTACCACTTAAGGACCAAAAATTTAAGGTTCTATAGCTATTTAACACCATTAGCTAATAAAACAACACTTTTGCAGTTTACGCGATTTAGTCCTTTTTATCGAATTAACCAACCAAACGATAAAATTTCTAAACGAAACTTTCACACAATCACATATTAAATATGTAAACATTAAATAATAATACAATAAATATTTTGACTTCAAATTTGTTTTCCTGAAACCACTGTTCCAATTTGACTAAAAATAGGCTGTTACACAATTTAGATCCTTAAACCCAACTAAGTTGAGGTTTGTAATATCTTTAGTTAGCTCTATTGCCTTGCATAGTTTTTAGGTTTATGTAATTAAATTGTTGCAAACGTAAATGTCCCTGTGAGCTTACCTAAATGTTAAGAAATCCTTAGTTAATATGATCAGTAAAATGCATATTTAACTAAGTAAAATACTCCGAAAGGACTTAATTTGGTTTCCAAACTCATGAAAGATCCAGTTGCCGTGGAAGTATTTCCGAACATTGTTAAGCATGATAAAGTAAATTGAATTGATTAATATAATTATCCTAGCTCATTTAATGTTGATTGTTTTTGTTGCTAAAGCCAGTTATTCATACATTTAGGTAAATTGCATCTAGATTAGAATTGCATAGGGATCAATCTTTGCATCTAATTAATTTAATTAGCTTAATCAACACCATCCAAATTTTTGAATTTTTACATCAAATTTTGAAGTAATAATTTGTGAAATATTTTGTTAAGCTTATACAGCCCTGTGGAGACGATAACTCATTTTACTTACTTATTACTTGAATGATTGTGTACACTTGCACAAACCTCGTTACAACATATGACAGACTTCGTAGTAAATAATTAATTTGCATAAGCTTTATTTAAATTTATTTAGTTTTGCACTATGGTTTGGGTTTTACTTTTATTTGGGATTTACATGCATGCATACTAGTTACGTTAATCAATTTTTAAAGTGCAATTTGAAAGTGGACAATCCATAATATTTTACTTAATAATAAATTTGTCATAAATTGAGTTTTCCACTGCAACAAAAGATAGCGAGGTTCTACAAGCAAAGTGTTTTACAAAACCACGCTATTGCGAATAAATGACATAAGAACAATTGACTGAATTAATCAATGTTAAGGATTTTTCAAGACATTATCTCAATCTGATGCAAGCTTAAGCTCAAATAGGGAAATAGAGACTAGTTTATGTAACTAGGCATCGAGAGGATCGAGACGCAATTGGCGTCAATACAGGTACCTTTATGATCTATTCCATTGGAGGTTAGAGGTGAAGTATTTTCTGAGTTGCATTGAAATTAGAGTTGTGTAGCAGAAGCATGGTGGCAAGTTTGGAATGAGATGTTACAAATTTTGTGGTTAAGTGAATAGTGTAGCAATGTGAATTTCAAGGAAAAAATTCAATTTGAGGAAGGTAGAATTGTCACATCATAAGAACTGGGTTAGTAAAAGTTGGATTAATGAACTAACAGCGGTTACGTTCTATTTTTTTTAAAAATTAAATGTTGTAGAAAATATGTCAAGTAGTTAATATGTTGCACTGGCTAAGTGTTAGTTATGTGTGCTTTAGGTCTTGTGTTCAAATATCTTCCCTTAAATTTTTGTTATTTTTGTCCCAACATTAACTTTAACATCTAATTTATCTTTAAATTCTGGGGATTTGTTGACAAGAACGAGCCTGTTGGTTCAGTGGTAAGGCTTCAGCTTACCCAGAGGTCCCATCTCGAATCCTGTGTATGCAAAGTGGAAATATTTTTATTTCCTCTTGTTGTACCTCCTATGTGGATGCAGTTGGGTTAAATTTGAATTTCGGGAAATCTGATAGTGGTTAGTTAAGGGATTTATTGGGTTTTTTTTTTTGAAATTATCCCAAAAATCTCTCCCCGTCCATCTTTCCACTTTCACATATCCCATTCTCCTACTTTCTCTCTTTCCCATTTTTGGTCTTGGTCATTCTTGTTTTTGTAAACTTCCTTCGCTGATTTTTCCCTTGTTATTTCCCTTCCTCTCTTATTGGTTTTAAATTTTTCACTTTTAACCTTTTGTTCCTCTAGTGTCGTTTCTCTGCTATTGTTTTCTAGCGATTATCGTTGTGGTACCGGGTTGTGTAACACCCTACGCCCAACCTAGACATTATGGTTGAATCCGGTAATTAGAGTTACTTCGATAAAACTTTGTATAATTGTTTGATAAAAAATCCAAGTTCTATAACCCATATTCATTTACCTAATTATTACTGAAAGCGTTTTTGAATTGATTCATTTGCCAAAACATAATTTACAACGGAAGTATTAGAAACCGTTATATTTTGAAAATCCAGTTCGTATTTTCAGAAAAACCTTTGTCTTCGTAAAAACCATGTTATTAGTCAACCGTTGCAAATAAAGAGTCAACACAAAAATCCAAATCCAAATTAAAACCAAATAGTCAGGAGAGTCCAATAATTACAAAACTCCCAGAAATAATCCTTATTTAAATAAAATCATTATTTCATGTTTGTGGATTACCTGAACATAACAGACAAACAGATCTAAGTTTTAGTTAACTCAGTGTGTAACCCAACAGAAATAAACATGCTATGCATACATAAATCACATATATTGTCATATTCAGATTCGAACTTGAGTCCTTTACAGATACAGATAACAAAATCAGATAAGCAGAACAGATATACAGAATCTACCCCCATCCTCTACACACCAACTCTGACCATCCCATCACACCATGTGGGGTTAAAAACACCCACCCATCCCTACACACCATATAGTGTAGATATGACACATAACAGATAATATGCAGTCAAGCTACCAGAATATAGGCAAAGGGTTGCCATACAGATCACTTCCTTCACATATACGATTCCCAACCCAATCATATATATAGAATACAGATACAAAAATATCATGCTCAACATGCTCGTATACAGATAACATATACATTTAGCAGAATAGTCAGACATGCATACGGTGTCATACTCAGAGCAAACTATTAGAATATCATATCACATAATTTAGGGTTTGGTTAGCCCTTACCGACCTTACAGTAGGCCCACAATCGATCAGAACGACCCGTGCAAACCTAGGGAAAATTTTGGAATTATGGGCCCACATGCCTGTGTGGCTTGCCCATGTGGGCCAACACGTCCGTGTGGCCAATACGCCAAGATTGGCCTTGCCCGTGTGGCCCATACGGCCTAGCCCAAAACCTACACGCCCAATCTGGCCTAGCCCATGTGGCCTACATAGCCACACTCACACCGTCACATGACTGTGTCTTGCATACGACCACACCTTCGTCAAACACACGGCTGTGCCTCGCACACGGCCAACCACACGGTTAGGCATATGTTCGTGTGGCATCGATAGAATGCTTTTTTAGCTTTCCCCAGTGCTTGGTTTTTCGTGTTTAGGGTACAGACCCGGTACGGTTTCGATGCAAAAACATTCTCGAGCCACACAACACCTAAAATTGACCAATAAATCACCAAATTAAATGCTTAAATCGATACTAAACCAAAACTACATCAGAATAGACAAACCCTTATTCCCACATAACCCTTACCTTTGAATGAGGAACGGTGATTTCGTACAACTATAGAACCAATTGAAAGCCCCCAACCCTTGATCTTCTCCTAGACAACAATAACGGAACCCCATCAACCAAAGATTCACCAACCAAAAATAATAACAACACTTACCAAACCGAAATTGGGTATCCAAAATCAAATCACAACGAATTAAACCAAAATTTGCTTACCAAATAAGAAGAGGAAAAAGATGAGAAAAAATTGGCAGAAGTCCAAAAAGGGAAAGGAGACAAAACGTTAAAATAGAGAGGTCTTTTGGGGAAAAAATAAAATCAAAATAAACTCCCCACTAAATCTCAACTTCACACTAACAACTCAACCTCCACTACCTCAGAATTTCAAGACCACTCAAACTCTCTTAGCCAACCGAAACAAAAATTAACACCCTTGCTCCCGTAGGGATTTGATCACAGGACCTCCAGCACAACAACCCCTTACCACTTGAACCAGCAAGCTTATTCTGATAGGAGTTTACTAAAGATAAAACATAACCCAACGCACCAAGGATAAGGCTAGAATCACAAATAACAAAAATTTTCCAAATGGAGGACTTGAACCCAAGACCTCACACACACCCAAAACACTTAGCCACTGAAGTATATATACACTTGTGTCAGATTTCACAAAAACACTTAGCCACTGAAGTATATATACACTTGTGTCAGATTTCACAAAAACAGAAATAAGTTAAGCGGGGCGTTACAACACTACCCCCTAAAAGAAATTTCAGCCTCGAAATTTACCTGATCCAAACAGATGAGGAAACTGTTGACGCATCGAGTCCTCAAGTTCCCACGTGGCTTCCTCAGTGCCATGATTCCGCCATAGAACCTTAACTAACAGAATGGACTTCCTCCTCAGAACCTTAATATCTCAATCCAAAATCTAAACTGGCTCCTCCTCAAAATCCAAATCTGGTCAAACCTCGATCTCCTTAACAGAGACTAATGAGACAGATCAGACCGGTACCGGCTCAACATTGAGATGTGAAACAAATCATGGATACGGTCTAATGAACCTAGGGCTCAACTTACCCTTACGATCGAACCTCAAAACTTTCTTCTGTGGAAAAACTTTAAGAAACATGAACTCACGTACAGAATACTCGATATCTCTCCTTTTCAAGTTTGCAGGACTTTTGCCTATCAGAAGCTGCCTTCAGACGATCTCGAATCAGTCTAACCTTATCTTCAATCTCTGAAACCAGCTCAGAACCTAAAATCTATCGCTCACCCAACTCAATCCAACATAGTGGAGTAAGACACTTATAACCATACAAAGCCTCTTAAGGTGCCATCTGGATGCTAGACTGGAAATTGTTATTGTAGGCGAACTCAGCTAACGACAGAAAATCCTCCCAACTACCTCAGAAATCAATCACACAACTCCGAAGCATATCCTTCAGTATCTGAATCACCCACTCAGATTGACCATCTTTCTGAGGATGGAACGCAGTATTGAAGTCCTATCTCAAAACCCAAAGCCTCATACAATTTCTTCCAAAACCGAGAAGTGAAGCGAGGATCCCTATAAGAAATTATCAAAATCGAAACCCCATACAGTCTTACAATCTCGGAGATATAGAGGTTTGTTAAATTTTACAGAGAGTAGTATGTCCGAACCAGAATAAAATGGGCAGACTTGGTCAATCGATCCACGATGACCCAAACAAAATCCTCCTTAGTGGGTGTCAATGTAACAACCCGAATTAGGGCCTAGTTAGAATAGTGGTGCGAGACCACAAATCTGAGTTAGTGAAATGAGTTTTTAAGGTATTTGAGATGTTTGCATGATATTATGAAAATTTTATGTAGAGATTTTATGAAATCGGCATTAAAGGGTCCATTAGGACTAAATTGCAAAAGTTGCAAAATGTGAGATTCTAGAAGCTATTTGTGTGAAATAGCTTTAGAATATTAATTAGAGGTCCTTAAATAGCAAATTTCCCAATTTCTAATTTTTGGACAAAATTGGGTATGAATGAGTTAAAATAGGGAGTTTACCAAAAAGGGTATTTTGGTCATTTAAAAATTTAAATGATTAAAATGGGAAAATGTGATAGAAATTCATTCATCTTCTTCTCCAAGGCTGCCGAAAATTCAAGGAGCCATTGTTGGGGTTCTTCAAAATTTTCAAGCTTTCTAGTAAGTGCATCCAAGCCCCGTTTTTGATATTCTTTGTATTTTTGAAATCCTAGTTGCATGAGTAAGCTATTTTTAGCTATTTGATGAGGTAAAATGGATGTTAAAAAATGTACCCATGTATGACATGCTTGTAAAATGATGTTTTATGAAAGATTATGAGAGTTTGATGTTAGATAAACATCTTTTTCTAAGTGAATTTCATGAGAAATGCTAGTAAGGACTAGTTTGTAAATTTTATGAAATTTATCATACATGGTAGAAATAGTGAGAATGTAATATTGCTATAGTTGAGACAATGAATCAGCTAAGCATGAAGTTTAAGAAAGTTGTATGAAATCATTTCACGAGCCTAGGGGCAAAAGTGTAATTATGAGAAAGTTTAGGGGAAAATTAGTAATTTTGCCAAAGTATGAGTTATGAGTCAATTTAGTCAATGTGATTATTAAATGGGCTAAATTATTATTATAGATCAAGAAAAACGAAGCCCGAATCGAAACAGAGGCAAGAACAAAATTGAGGACTAAATTACATATCTACATACATTTTGTATATTGAGGTAAGTTTGTATGATTTCCAAGCTCCATGAATATTTTCATTGAATTGCTTGTTATGTTTTTAAATATGCATTACTTTCATGAGAATGTTTAATGGTATGTTAAACAAAGAAATTAATGAGATTAAGCATGAGAAAGTCCCGATTGAAGTTGAATTACTTAGGATACTCGATCTACCACATGAGATAAGAAAGTCCATGTAAGTCAAAGCCAAGGCATGGCATTGGTGAGTATCAAGGAAGACCCATGTAAGTACAAGCCAAGGCATGGCATTGGTGAGTATCAAGAAAGACCCATGTAAGTCCAAGCCAAGGCATGGCATTGGTGAGTACCAAGGAAGACCCATGTAAGTCCAAGGCAAGGAATGGCATTGGTGAGTATCAAGGAAGATCTCATGTAAGTCCAAGCCAAGGCTCGGCATTGACAAAATAAAGATACCAAGTAAGACTATGTCAAGACATACAATGGTAAGTTCCCAAGGGAACCCACAAGGAAGACTTCGTTTGAGTTCATGTCAAGACGTGGCATCGATATTAAGTTAAGAGATCCCATATAAGACTATATCAAGGATATAGCATTGGCATCAAGATACATGTGAGATGAGATTCAGTATCATTTGTTATTCATAGTAATTCATCGGGTAAAAGAGTAAAGATTGAATGAGTGATCAAGAAAGTTAAGTAAGTAAAACTATCAACAAGATATGCTAGTTAAAGTTAATTAAGAGTGTTATTCATGTTATGCATAATGAAGTTGAGATTATGCTTATTATAGTAAAGTATACTGATCTATGTGGTCAAGTGATACAAGTACATTGTTTACCTCACAAACATGAGACTAGTAAGTATCATGAGATATGTATGAATCTTTAAGAGTAAGTAAGCTCAAGCGTATGAGTTTTACAATGCTTTTGTTTATGATGAATGGTTTTTGTTAAGCGAATATGTTGCTATATGCACTACATGCAACTTACTAAGCTAAATGCTTACGTCTTTAATTCGTTTCTTTCATGTAGTTCTGCCAAGCTAACTTGTGGATCATTGAAGTAGGAGCTCGAAGCACACTATCAATCGCTATTTTGGTATGGCCAAGTTGTTTTTATTAAGTATGGCATGTATAAGAAGTATTTCATTTTGAGAATATATTTTAAGAAGAGCCAAAGTATTGGCTATCAAGTTCTTTATCTTTTTGTATATGGCTAAAGAGATTAGCCAAGTTTGACTAAGTATGTATGTTTATATATGTATGTTTATCTTTTTGTATACATCATTATTCATGTTAGATGAAGTATTTTGAATTGTTGAATTGGGTATGACGTTGATCTTAATTTCAGAGTGGTAATTGGCTTGGTAAATAGCCTCTAAGTACCCACACGGATGGACACACAGGTGTGTGTCTAGGCCATGTGTTCCCTGCATGTTAGTGTTTTAAGTCAGCATAGACCATGGGCTAATCCCACAACCGTTTGTATAGGCCGTGTGAGACACACGGTTAGAATATGGGTGTGTGCTCCAAGCCGTGTGAATAAGTCAGTATATCAAGGTATGGCACACGTTCTGTGGCCAGGACCGTGTCAAGGCTATATGTAATTTGGTAGTGCCAGAGAGAACCCCTCGACAAACCACCGATAATATCTCGCAAGACCTAGAAAATTATTGATCTCAGATACGTTCTTAGGCTGTCTCTAATCAAACACAGCCTCAATCTTTCTAGGATAAACTCAGATCCCCTCAGTAGAAACCACGTTTCCTAGAAAAGTTACCTTTCACAATTAGAACTCACACTTGCTCAACTTAGCGTAGAGCTGTTTCTCTCAGAGTATTTAAAACACTGCTCTAAGATGCTCATATGCTCATCCTTCATCTTATAATAAACAAAAATATTTTCGATGAAGACCACAATGAATTGATCCAAATACGACTAAAAAACTCGATTCATCATATCCATGAATGTAGCCAGAGCATTCGTCAGACTAAAGGGCATAACTAGAAACTCGTAGTGCCCATAATGAGTTCTAAATGCCATCTTATGAATATCAACTTCCTTAACTCTCAATTGATGATACCTAGATCGGAGATTTATTTTTGAGAACACTGAAACCCCTTGGAACTGATCAAACAAATCGTCGATCCTTATAAGTGGATACTTATTCTTCACAGTCAGTTTATTCAACTGTCGGTAATCAATGCACATCCTCATGGTACCATCCTTTTTCTTCACAAATAGAACCAGTGCCCCTCACGGGAACACACTAGGATGGATGAACCCACGATCCAGAAACTCTTAAAGTTGAGCCTTAAGCTCCGTAAGCTCCTTCGGTGCCATACAATATGGAGCGATGGACACCAGAGCTGTACACTGTAGAAGCTCAATGTTGAACTCAACTTCTCGATTTAGAGGAATAAAAGGTAACTCCTCAAGAAAGACATCCAAAAATTCCCTCACTATTCTGATATCCTCGACAGAAGAGTCACCAGAAACTGAAACACTAACGTAGACCAAATATGCCTCACACCCTTTCCGAACCAATTTCTCAGCCATAAGAGCGGAGATCACATTAGGTAAATAATACCGATGCTCTCCAATCACAACCACCTCCTTATCATCCTCAGTCCTCAAAATAACCCTCTTAGTCGCGTAATCCAGCTAACTCGGTGCTTAACTAACCAGTCCATACCCAAAATTAAGTCAAACTCCTCAAATGGTAGCTCCATTAGATTTGTCGAAAACATAGTCCCTTGTACTTCCAGCAGAACATTCCTATAAAGTCTATTTACTCGAACAGACTACCCCAAAGGGCTTAGTACAGTAATCTCACTTGAAGTACACTTAACAGAAATCCCCAAGTTCTCAAAAATAGTACTAGCAACATAGAAATGAGTAGAACCTATGTCTATCAGAGCAGTATATGGAACATCAAAAATAAAGAATGTACCCGTGATCACATTAAGATATTCTCTATCCTCACAGCGTCGAGCAACATAAACCAGTAAAAGCTGTCTCACCTCAGTCTAACTAGCACCTCTGCCCGGTGCTCTCTGTCATTGGCCCAAACCATTACCACCCCTAGCCAGTCAGGGTTCCTAGATGGCTACTGAACTACCCTCTGAGGCTGTACAGAACTTAGTCCTCAAGCTTGCATCAGATCAGCATTATGTGGGCACTCTCTAATCCGATGCTTCAGAGACCCACACCTCAAACAAGCACCTAACCTCCTCCAAACTCGCCCGGATGGCGCTTACCACAACCACCACATGGCTGAATCCAGTAGGAGCAACATGAAACCCACTTTAATAGGCCCATTAGTTCTGGCCCATTTCTTGGCCTTCGAACAGAACTTGAGGGCTCTGAATCCCTCTTATTCTTGCCTCTCTCTAGTTCTCTATTCTGGCGCTCCACGTACTTAACCCCTTCGACGATCTTCGCTTTATCCACCAGAACAGGAAACTCACGCTCCCTTTGCGGAGCAATCAATACCCTCAATCTAACCCTCAAGTCCTCCTCAAATCGAACACATTTCTCATACTCAGATGCCACCACGCCTCGAGCGTTGCGGCTCAACCTCAAAAACTTAGCCTCATACTCAGCCATAGATTTATCGCCTTGCGTGGGATTCATGAACTCACGTCTACGAGCATGAACATAGCTCGCGCCCACATACTTGCCCTGGAAGGTAATCTTAAAAAAATCCCAGTTCTGACAATCCGGTTGAGTACCCTTCTCAACTAACAACCACCACTGATATGCCTCATCGCGAAGCAAAGAGATTGCACCCTTTACTTTCTGCTAAGGAGTACAGTCGTTGTAATTCATAATCCTTTCAGTGGTCTCTACCTAATACTTAGCCATAATAGAGGCAACTCTAGAAACACCCCGAAACAGCTCAACTCCATTAGACCGTAGTCGTTCAGTTACCGACCCACGGCCCCCAAATCTAGAATAGGGTCTAGTGACCCTCTGCAACACTCTCACCATGGCTTGGGACAATGCATCGTCTCCAACCGAGCGGCTTTGAGACCAAGTCTTAGTAGCAGGTGAAATTGGTGTCTCAGTCATGTCTAAATTTTGCATACTACCTAGAGAGAAAGACTCAGCTCGAACCCCCTACGGCCCCTACCACGCCCTCGAATACCACGACCGTGAGTTCCACAAGCGCTCATCGTATATTTTCAAATTTGTCTACATTATAAAATTTTATGCATCAGTTCCAGTATTTATTAGTAAATATTTTATGCTTAAATTATCAGAAGTTCAGAAATATTTCAAAGGTTTTCAGTATTTAACTAAGTCAGTACAATTTCAGAAAGTACTAACTACAATGTTTTCAGAAAGTTCTATCTAAGTTCAGAAATACTTACAGGATCGACGTCGGAGACTTGGTGTACCACGTACTTAATCAAAATTATCCAAATTATTTCAAAACCAATCCATTTTAAAACACAATTTTGGAACCCAAAATTCATAGCCCGAGTTTTGCAACTTGGCTCTGATACACTAAATGTAACACCCTAGGCCTAGCCTAGACGTTATGGCCGAATCCAGCAATGTTACAATGAAGGATTTTGAAATTAGTGTTACTTCGATAAAACTTTGTATAGTTGATTGATAAAATATCCAAGTTCTATAACCCATATTCATTTACCTAGTGATTACTAAAAGTGTTATTTAATTAATTCATTTTCTAAAGCATAATTTACAGCGGAAGTCTTAGAAACCGTTATATTTTGAAAATCCAATTCGTATTTTCAGAAAAACCTTTATTTTCGTAAAAACCATGTTATTAGTCAACTGTGCAAATAAAGAGTCAAAACAAAAATCCAAACCCAAATTAAAAACCAAACAATCTGGAGAGTCCAATAATTACAAAACTCCCAAAAATAATCCTTATTTAAATAAAACCATTATTTCAAGTCAGTTCAAAAACTTGTGGTCACTGTGAGACTCCGCCGTACCAATCTACCTAAGTCTGTGGATTGCCTGAACATAATAGACAAACATATGTGAGTTTTCATAAACTCAGTGTGTAACCCAATAGAAATAGACATGTTATACATACAGAAATCACATATACAGTTAGATTCAAATTCAAACTTGAGTCCTTTACAGATACAGATAATAGAATCAGATAAGCAGAACATATATACATAATCTTGCCCCTATCCTCTACACACCATATAGTGTTGATACGAAACATAACAGATAATGTACAGTCAAGCTGCCAGAATATAGGCAAAGGGTCACCATACAGATCACTTCCTTCACATAGATGATTCCCACCCCAATCATAAATACAGAATACAGATACAGAAATATGATGCTTAACATGCTCGTATACAGATAACATATATAATTAGCAGAATAGTCAGATATGCATAACAGTGTCCTACTTAGAACAAACTATCAGAATATCAGATTACATAATTTAGGATTTGGTTAGCCCTTATCAACCTTAAGTTAGGCCCACAGTCGATCGAAATGACCCATGCGACCCTAGGGAAAAATTTAGAATTATGGGCCCACATGCCTGTGTCGCCCACACACCCAGATGGCATTGCCTGTGTGGCCCACACGACTTGGCCCAAAACCCACACGCCCAAACTAGCCTAGCCCGTGTGGCACACACCGTCACACAGCAGTGTCTTACGTACGGCCACACCATCGTCAAACACACAGTCGTGTCTCGTACACGACCAACCATAGAGCCACGCACACGCCCGTGTGGCATCAACAGAATGCCTTTTTGGCTTTCACCGATGCTTATTTTTTTGTGTTTAGGGTACACACCTAGTACGATTTTGATACGAAAACACTCCCGAGCTACACAACACTTAAAATTGACCAATAAATCACCGAATTAGACATTTAAATAGATATTAAACCAAAACTACATCAGAATAGACAAACCCTTATTCCACTATAGCCCTTACCTTCGAATGACCAACGGTGATTTCACACAACTATAGCATTGATTGAAAGCCCCCAGAACCTTGATCTTCTCCTAGGTAATAATAACAAAACCCCATCAACTAAAGATTCACCAACCAAAAACAATAACCACACTTACCAAACTGGAATTGGGTATCCAAAACTGAAACATAACGTTACACCAAAATTTGATTATCGATTCAGAAGAGGAAAAAAGAAGAGTAAAAATTGATAAAAGTCCAAAAAAAGGAAGAAGACAACGTCAAAACAGAGAGGTCTTTTTGGGAAAAATAAAATAAAATCAAAATAAACTCCCCACTAAATCTCAGCTTCCCACTAACAACTCAACCTCCACTACCTCAGAATTTCAAGACCACTCAAACTCTCTCAGCCAGCCAGAAACAAAAATTAACACCCTCGCTCTCGCAAGGATTGGATCACAGGACCTCTAGCACAACAACCCTTACCACTCAAACCAGCAGGTTTATTCTGGTATGAGTTTACAAAAGATAAAACATAAACCAACCTACCAAGGATAAGGCTAAAATAAAAAATAACAAAAATTTTCCAAATAATGGACTTGAACCTAAGACCTCACACGCACCCAGAACACTTAACCACTAAAGCAGATATACACTTGTGTCAGATTTCACAAAAATAGAAATAAGTTAAGTGGGGTGTTATAGGGTTGTGAGCAAGGAATTCATGTTTTTGTTCTAGTGTAAGTCTCATAAGTGAATTCTTCTGTAGCAAGATTAATTAATTTTGTTTCGTGGGAATGTTAAAAGATTTTAATTGTTCGTAAACATTTGATGTTGATCATTTATTTGGATTATGTCAGTGGTGGATCTTGTAACAGTTGCTTCACCGGCAATCTGATTGTTGTTGGTATAATTCCTTTTTACGGGTAAGCATTTGAACACCTTCGTTAAAGGCTATTATGTATAAAATGTTTAGTGGTTGAGTGTATAATCGTACTTAGGTCACACACTCTAATCGACTAAGAGTCAAATGTGTGTTTGTTTCTAGTGCGATTGTTGGTTTAATAAACTAAGTTTTTGTTGCTTTTAGGTTCTAGAATCATTGTTGTTGAGTTGGTATCGAAAACAGTCGAGTGAGTATATTCTGTTCCAAAAAACATCGAACAGCGCAAAGCTAAAATAACATACTGTCGACGCAACACGACTGTGTTCCAGGCCGTGTGAGACACACGGGCTGTGTAACAGTCCATTTTTAGTCAAATCAGAACAGAAGTTTTGGGACAACAAATCTAAGGTCAAAATATTTATTTTTATCCAAATCAGAACAGTGGTTTTGGTATGTTTGAACTATGTGTATATATACATAAATATATGGCTTATGTTGTGAGTTCAAGAATAGGTATATGTGGCTTGTATATTATATAAATTGTGGAGGTTATTTGGTTGATATTGGAGTATTTATATGCTTATGATCTTTGTGAATAATGATGCATGTTTGGAAGGGTATAAATAGTTGAATGATAAATGTGAAGTTTGGTATAAATGGTATGATATGTTTTGTGATTAGTGTGCATAGAGAATAGGAGTAGTGAATATATATGAGTTAAGCTTGAATTGGATGGCTATAATGTCATATTTTGCTATGTTCTGGTGCCATTTGGGTTGATGTAGGTACATTCAAATTTGGGTGGCAAATTGGCTTGGCAAATAGCCTATTTTTGTCCACACGGACAGAGACACAGGCGTGTGTCTCAACCGTGTGTGTCACATAGTCATGTTACATGGTCGTGTGTCCCCTAGTGTTAATGGAAATGAAGTCAGTATGCTCCACACGGTCTCACGCACGGGTATGTGATCAGCTGTGTGGCATAAGTCAGTATACCCCTTAATTTGCACAGGGCCTGGCCACAAGGGCATGTGTCCCCTGTTTTGAGAAAAATTTTATAAATGTTGAAAAATTTCCCAAATTATCGGTTTAGTCCCAAATCACTCTCAATGCATGTTTAGGGCCTCGTAGGCTCTTATTAGGGACAAAATGATTGAGAGTAAATGAAGACTGTATGTATTGATTAAATGTATAAGATAAGTTTGTGTAAATGTGTTGGAAGTCTAGTAATGCTCCGTAACCCTATTCTGGCATTAAATACGGGTGAGGGGTGTTACATTTATTGGTATCAGAGATACGGTTTAGTCGATTCTATAACTAACGTAGCGTGTATGAGAGTCTAGCTATACATGCCATATATAAACTGTGATAGGGTGATGACTCCTGACATTTTAAAATGTGTTTTCATATAGTAAATGGATCCCAATCGAGCTATACCTGATGAGGTTAAAATTAATACGCCCGCTCCCACTCAAGGGACAGTGCCGTCTGATTCTAGACCCGTAACGAGCAGCCAAGGAGGAGAAACTCAAGAAGCCTTATTCCAAATGATGAAAGAATGGTTCACATAATATATTCGAATGAACCAGGCTGCTCAACAACCTCCACCCCCTTCTAATCTTCAACCGGTTCTTGTAGCTCCTCAAGGTGTTGAGCTTTTAAGATTGAATAACCCTCTAGTTGATAAGATTTGTAAACACAGGGTTGAAAAGTTCAGAGCTAATGTTGATGATGATCCTGAGAGAGCTGAATTTTGGCTTGAAAATACAATTCGAGTGTTTGATGAGCTTTCTTGCACACCTGTTGAATGTTTAAAATGTGCTATATCACTTCTGAGAGACACTGCATATCAGTGGTGGAATATGTTAGAATCAGTGGTGCCGAGAGAAAGAGTCACCTGGGAGTTCTTTCAGACTGAGTTCTGGAAGAATACATAAGCCAACATTTTCTATATCAAAAGCATAAAGAGTTTCTAGAGTTGAAGCAGGGCCGGATGACTGTGATTGGGTACGAAAGAGAATTTGTACAGTTGAGCAAGTATGCTCAAGAATATGATTCCACTGAAGAAATCATGTGCAAGCGATTTGTAGATGGGTTGAATGAAGACGTTAAACTCCTAGTTGGAATTTTAGAACTGAAGGAATTTATTATTTTAGTCGACAAAGCCTACAAAGCCAAGAAACTTAGCAAAGAAAAGAGAAAGGCTGATTCAGAAGCAAGAGATTCGAGGAAGAGATTGATGAGTAAACCTTATCATTCCTCATCGAAGAAATCCGGAGATTATTTTAATCAATCAACAACTTCAGCAGGATATTCTAATTGAGATCGCGAAAAGCAATACACCAGCCCTAAAGCTTAAGCCACATTAGTGTCGAGTTTTGGTAACGTGAAAGACATTAAACACGAGTGTCAACAATGTGGAAGATGGAATTTTGGAGATTGTTGGGTGAAAAACAAGAATAGAGCTTGTTACAGTTGTGGTTCACGAGATCATTTTATCAGAGATTGTCTTGAGTTAAATGAAAAAGATAAATCTCAGAATGCAAGATCAAGCAATACAGCTATTCAAGGGAGGCCGCCAAGAAATACGGGAGATGCGAGTGGTAATCGTGGTACAACGAGAAATTCTATAGTAAGATTGGAGACCAGAGTACCTGCTAGAGCTTACGCTATTCGCTCTCGTGAAGATGCGTCATCACCAAATATTATTACCGGTACATTTTCTCTTTACAGTAATAATGTTATTGCATTGATTGATCCTGGACCGACTCATTCGTATATATGTATGAACTTGGTGTCTAATAAGAGTTTGCCTGTTGAGTCTACTGAGTTTGTGATTAAAGTATCAAACCCATTAGGCAAGTGTGTTCTAGTTGATAAAGTTTGCAAGAACTATCCTTTAATGACTCGGGGTTACTATTTTTTTGGCTGACTTGATGCTTTTGCGATTTGATGAGTTCGATGTAATTCTGGGAATGGATTGGTTGACTCAGCATGATGCTGTTATGGACTATAGTCGAAAGGTTATAGAATTGAAGTGTCAAAATAATGAAATTCTTTGGATTGAATCGAATGAATCGAATGAATTACCTATGGTGATTTCGTCTATGTTAGCTCAGAGATGTGTGAGAAAAGGTTGCGAAGCTTATCTTACTTATGTTTTGGATACAAAAGTGTCTGAATCAAAGATTGAATCAGTTCCAATTGTCTAAGAATATCCGGATGTGTTTCCTGAAGAATTATCGGGGTTGCAACCTATCAGAAGGTTGAATTTGCTATTGAAATAGTACTTGGAACTTCACCGATATCTATAACTCCGTATAGAATGGCTCCGACAGAGTTGAAAGAATTGAAAGCTTAGTTGCAAGAGTTAATAGATAGAGGTTTTGCATGACCAAGTTTTTTGCCCTGGGGTGCACCAGTATTGTTTGTTAAGAAGAAAGACGGGTCAATGAAAATGTGTATTGATTATTGTCAGCTCAACAAGGTTACAATAAAAAACAAGTATCCGTTGCCGAGAATAGATGATTTGTTTGATCAGTTGAAAGGTGCAACAATGTTTTCAAAGATTGATTTGAGATCTGGTTATTATCAATTGTGAGTTAAAGACTCAGATGTGCCAAAAAATATGTTCAGAATGAGGTACGGACATTATGAATTCCTTGCTATGCATTTTGGACTAACTAATGCTCCTACCATTTTTATAGATTTGATGAATCGAATCTTTAGACCGTATTTAGATAGATTTTTTATTGTGTTCGTTGATGATATTCTGATCTATTCACGCGATGAGTCTGAGCATGCTGAACATTTAAGGATTGTGTTGCAAACCTTAAGAGATAAGCAAATGTATGCTAAATTCAGTAAATATGAGTTTTTCTCCGGGAAGTTGGATTTTTGGGATATATTTTCTCGACGGATGGCATTCGAGTTGATCCGAGCAAGCTTTCTGCAGTTATTGACTGGAAACCACTTAGCAATATATTCGAGGTCAGAAGTTTTTTGGGATTGCTATAGAAAGATGTAAAGTTTGAATGGTCTGAAAAATGTCAACAAAGCTTCGATCAATTGAAAGCATTATTAATGGCACCAGTGTTAGTTCAACCTGAATCGGGTAAAGAATTTGTGATTTACAGCGATGCATCATTGAACGGTTTGGGTTGTGTATTGATGCAAGAGAGAAAAGTGATAGCTTACGCTTAAAGTATATTATGACTCAGAAAGATTTGAATTTGCTAGACAACGGAGATGGCTTGAATTGCTAAAAGACTATGAGTTAGTGATTTTGAGTAGAAAATCATTGTTTTCCTTAAGAGTAATGTATACCCAGTTGACATTATCTGATGATGGATCGATTTTAGCTGAGTTAAAATCTAAACTAGTATTTCTTGAATAAATTTGTTAAGCTTAGAAATGTGATAGTGATTTGCAAGCTAAAAGAGTACAATGCGAGTTGACTAGTGATTCAGAGTACTAAATCGGATCCGATGATTGTTTGATGTTTCGAGATAGAATCTTTGTACCAAAAATCCAAAGTTGATTCAGAAAATTTTACAAGAGGCACATAGTGGTTGTTTATCTATTAATCCTAGAAGTACTAAAATGTAAAATGATTTGAAGCAATTGTATTGCTGATTGGGTACGAAATGAGACATTTCTGATTTTGTAGCGAGATGTTTAGTGTGTCAGCAAGTTAAAGCTGAACATCAAGTGCCTTCAGTTTTACTTCAGCCTGTGATGATACTAGAGTGGAAATGGGACAGAGTTACGATGGATTTTGTATCTGGATTGCCTTTGTCTCTGAAAAAGAAAGGTGCTATTTAGGTTGTAGTGGATTGATTGACAAAATCAGCTCATTTCATCCCAGTACGTACTAGCTATTCACTCGATAGATTAGTTGAATTGTACATTGCTGAGATCGTTAGATTGCACGGGGTGCCAATTTCAATTATTTCGGATAGAGATCCGAGGTTTACGTTGCGGTTCTGGAAGAAATTACAAGAAGCTCTGGGTACGAAGCTGAATTTTAGTACAACTTTTCATTCACAAACTGACGGACTAAATGAGTAATTCAAATCCTTAAAGATATGCTTCGATGTTGTGTTTTAGAATTTGAAGGCAACTGGGAGAAATATTTGCCGCTAGTTGAATTTGCATATAATAACAACTTCCAATCGAGTATAAAAATAGCACCGTACGGTCACAAATGCCGAACTCTATTGTATTGTACCGAGCTCAGTGAAAAATAGATTCACAGGGTTGATTTAATTAGAGAAACCGAAGAAAAAGTGAAAGTAATTTGCGACTGTTTGGAAGCAGCTTCAGATCATCAGAAATCATACGCGGATCTAAAATGAAAAGACATTGAATTTCAAATCGGTGACAAAGTATTTTTTAAAGTATCTTCGTGGAAGAAAATACTTCGTTTTGGTCGTAAAGGTAAATTGAGTCTGAGATTTATCGGGTCGTATGAGATCATTGAAAAAATAGGTCCAGTGGCATACTGGTTAGCTTTATTGATTGAGTTCAAGAAAATCCATAATGTTTTTCATAAGTCAATGTTGTTCCGATATCGATTGGATCCCTCACATGTGATTTTTTCGTCAGAGATTGAGATTCAGCCTGATATGACGTATAATGAAGAACCGATCTGAATTTTGGCTCGAGAGATCAAAGAGTTGAGAAATAAATGCATAGCTTTAGTGAAAGTCTTGTGGCAACATCACAGAGTTGAAGAGGCTACGTGGGAGCTAGAGGAAGCTATGAGAAAATAGTACCCTAACCTATTCACTGGTAAGATTTTTGGGGACGAAAATCCCTAAGAGGGAGAGTTGTAATAGCCGGTTTTTAGTCAAATTCAAAAAGTAGTTTTTGGACCACAAATATGAGGTCAAAGTATTAGTTTTATTATTATTTTAATGTTTACAGCATGATTGAGTGATTGTATGAAAATTTTGTTAAAAAATTTTAACGTTTGAATCGTCAATTTGATAAAAAAGACTAAATCGCTAAGTGCAAAAGTGATGTTCTAATAGCTAAAGGTGTCTAATAGCTATATAACCTTAAAGTAAAGATCCTTATGTTGTAATTAGACCATTTGAAATATGAGCGGACAAAGATGGACATATATTAATATGTTTTTAATAGTTTTTATTAAGGTTAATTATGTAAAATGGTGTCCATCTTTCATCTACAACCGAAAATCAAAGGAAGAAGAAGCCATGGATGCTATTAGGGTTCGGTCATTGCTTAGCTCAATTGTAAGTCCATTTTTGTCTCGTTTTTAATGATTTCTATATTTTTTAGATTGTTGTAGCCCGTACTAGCTAGCCTAGGGACTAATTTGCAAAACTGTTAAAGATTTTGAATGTTTTCATTGATGAATATGTAAGAGTTTTGATGATTGATGATAGATTTTGAATGTTAGTTATTAGTTAAACAAGCTTTATAAAGAGATTTTGAGTAAAAATGCAAAATAAGGATTTATTTAAGAACATGTGAAAATGTATGGTTAAATGTGTGAATAAATGAAAAATATGGGATGCTAGGGGAATAATAATAACTCGGCTAGCATGGGTATATTTGGAATTTCATTAATTTGTGATTTTGTGTAATAAGGACTAAATTATAAAAATGTGAAAGTTTAGGGGCTAATATGTAAGTTAGCTCAAATGTATATGTTTTGGTTTGTGTATATAGCCATGAAAGTTGGCTTGTTTTGGTATGTTTGAACTATGTGTATATATACATAAATATATGGCTTATGTTGTGAGTTCAAGAATAGGTATATGTGGCTTGTATATTATATAAATTGTGGAGGTTATTTTGATTGATATTGGAGTAGTTATATGCTTATGATCTTGAAATATAATGATGCATGTTTGGAAGGGTATAAATAGTTGAATGATAAATGTGAAGTTTGGCATAAATGGTATGATATGTTTTGTGATTAGTGTGCATAGAGAATGGGAGTAGTGAATATATATGAGTTAAGCTTGAATTGGATGGTTATAATGTCATATTTTGCTATGTTGTGGTGCCATTTGAGTTGATGTAGGTACATTCAAATTTGGGTGGCAAATTGGCTTGGTAAATAGCCTATTTTTGTCCACACGGGCAGAGACACGGGTGTGTATCTCAGCCGTGTGTAACACACGGTCATATTACACGGTCGTGTGTCCCCTGGTGTTGAAATTGAAATGAAGTCAGTATGCTCCACGCGCTCTCACACACGAGCGTGTGATTGGTCATGTGGCATAAGTTAGTATACCCCTTAATTTGCAAAAGGCCTAGCACACGGGCGTGTGATTTGGCCGTGTTGAATAAGTCAGTATACCCTACAAGTTTGGCACGGCCTGGCACACGGGCGTGTGGTTGGCTATGTGACCCAAGTTAGTAAGCCCACTTGGTTAGACACGGGGTAGGACACGAGGTGGGACATGGCCATGTGCTTCCATTTCGAATGTTCACATGGCCTCTGAAACAGGTGTGTCTGGTGGCCGTGTGAGACATACGGCCTGACCATACGAGCTTGTGTCCCATGTTTTGAGAAAAATTTTATAGGTGTTGTAAAATTTCCCGAGTTATCGGTTTAGTCCCGAACTACCCCCAATGCATGTTTAGGGCCTCGTAGCCTCGTATTAGGGACAAAATGATTGAGAGTGAATGAAGACTGTATGATTTGATTAAATGTATAAGATAAGTTTGTGCAAATGTGTTGTAAGTCTGGTAATGCTCCGTAACCCTATTCCGGCATTGAATACGGGTGAGGGGTATTACAGGCTGGGTCAAGTAGGCCGTGTGGGCCACACGAGCGTGTGGGCCCATTTTTCATAAAACTTAGTTAGGGTTGTGTATGATGTGTGGTTCGAGATTAGCCACCTTGTAGGGTCTGCTATGTTATACGTATAGCTTATATATATAGACAAGCTGACATTTTGCTTCTGTATGTGTAACTTCTGAAAGCATGTTAGCATGTTCTTATGTGAAAAGCATGTATGATTTGTGTGTATCTAAATATCTGGTTAGCAGTTGCATGTGCATTAGGGTGTGATAATTATGTGACGGAGGAAGTGTTGGCAATTTAATGATCTGTCTTATCTGGTGGTATAACTACATATCTGTTCTAGTAGCTTGACTGCAATTCTGGTGTCTTGACCACACATATCTGATTCTGACGAATTACCGTATTATTTTTGGCAGCTTTGATTGCATTTTTCTTTATAATAATGTACGCTCACTTATTGGTTTGTGGGGTTTGATGGGTAGTTATTACCCTAATTGGTGTGTAAGGATGGATAGATATGGTGTGTAGCGGATAGGGGTAGGATTTGTATTTGTTATGCAGTAAAAGTTGCATTGCATGATATACCATGCCATCCATATCTTATCCGATTATTATGTTGCATCGCATATGTTTTTCAATTTCTGACTTTTGTGTGATTTTGTGATCTGTTTTGTTTATATGGGCTGAGTTACACACTGAACTTTGTAAGCTCACCCAAATTTTCTGACTTCTCAAGTAATCAGCAAACTTAGGATTGGATGGATTGTGGGAGCTTGGATTGGTTTTCGCATATATGATTTTCTAAAATAATTATTGAAGTTATGGAATTTTTGACTGTCCGTCTAATTTGTGGATTTTTATTTTGGTTTTTGGGATTTGTTGAGTTTTTAGTTAATTATATGAAATATTTTGCATAGGTTTTGTTAATTGGAATAAATGTCCAATTTTGAAAATTAAACAAGTTAAAGGTTTTTCCGCTACAAAACAGAATGAGCAATCTAGTTTTTCAAAAAATAAGTGAATTAACGGTTCATCTATTAATTCAAGCTCAAGTGTAAGGAACAATGTTTTGAAGAAACCCCTTTCGTATATTGGATTGTTTTCAAATAGATGAGAACAAGTTTTCGAGAATTACTTTTACAGAAAAACAAATGGAAGTCTTCAAAAAGTAACCAATTTAGTTTTAAGTAGTCCATGTAACCCTTAAGATCCGGCCATAACTTTTAAGCCGGGTATAGGGTGTTATAGCAATAACATGTTCAGTTTGATGGGTTATAAGATGAAGATCCAAATGCTCATCTGGTAATTTTTGTAGTGATCTGTGATACTTTCAAGACCGATGGTGCTTTTGATGATGCCATACGCCTGAGGTTGTTCCCATTTTCTTTAAGTAATTGAGAAAAGTAGTGTTTGAATTCACTTCTATGGGGTTCCATTACTACTTGCGCTCAGATGACATAGAAGTTTTTGTTAAAGTTTTTTTCACTAGCCAAGACAGCCAAGTTGAGGAATGATATCTTTTCATTTGCCTATTTGGAGCCTGAGACACTATGACAAGTAGGAGAGATTTAAAGATCTTGTGAGAAGCTTCCCTATTTATGTTTTACATTTATGATTGCAAGTTCAGATCTTCTATAATGGTTTAGGTCCCTCAACTAGGCAAATCACTGATGCAACAGTTAGGGCAACTAAATAACAAAACACCTGAGGCAACTCAAGAGTTTATTGAGGAGATGACATTGATTAATTATCAATGACAAGTCATAAGAACATGAAAAAGTTAGAAAGGTCAGATCTTGTTTCTTCAAAAGAGTTGTTTCTTCTTGCCTTGTATTGGTAGAAACTTTGGCAACTAAGGATGGCACTCCTATTTGCTTTAATCACTTATTTCTTTGTTCAGCATACATGTGAACATTTGATCACTTGGTCATGGCTATACCCCAAAAGGCAACTTTTAATGGAGCATCATCATCAAAAGTTGGGTCTAAGTCTTTTAATGGAACATCATCATCAAAAGTTGGGTCTGAGTCTATCTCTGATTCATCAATTGAATCGGATGATTTCTTTACCACTTTTATCCTTAACCATTTGGTGGCTCTAGGTTTGAAAAGAGTCTTCCATTTGTCAATCGTCTTGGTTGGGGAAAGAGCTTCAATTTCTATGGAAAATATAGAGTGTGTTCTCCTATACTCTGCTTTGGTAGTGTCTACGGTCGTAGACACAATAGGCTTAACTACAGTTGTAACAACCCATTTTTTAGTGGTGTCGAAAACAGTGGTTTTGGAACCACAATTCTGACGAGAGTCTATAGATATATTTACTTAATATTTATGAGTTAAATATAGTGTAATATTGAATCGTGATTTAATATATTTTATTAATTGGTCAATTAGTCAAGGTATAAGTGATGTGTACCGAAATTCAAGTAATTTTGAAAAATGAGGTTTCGGGACCTCGTATCTGTAAATCGAGCCTGTGAATATTTTTATTAACTATTTACAGAGATTTTATATAAGTACATTGAAGTTTGGTCTGTAACACCTCGAAATTGGATTTAGAAATATCAAGGTTTGTGGGATGAGTCCATACTTTTGGACGGACTTTTACATTCATTTTTGTGTTTTAAGAACAGAATGAGCATGTTGGTTTAGTGGTAAGGTGTTAGATTACCTTAGGTCTCATGTTTGAGCCATCATGTAACAGCCCATTTTTCAGTGAAACTGGAACAGTGGTTTCGGGATAACAAATTTGATCCGAAAATTAAATTTATTTTTATTTTATTACATGGTCCGTAATATGTTAGAAATGTCATGTCAAAATTCTGATAAGAAAATTTTACTAATTATGCGCTTAATTACGAGAAGGACTAAATCGAATAAAATGCAAAAGTTGAATTCTAGTAGCTATAAGGATTAAATAGCTACAGAATTCAAACCTTGAGGTCCTTATATGGTAATTAGACCATTAAAGAAAAGTATGTAGATATTTTGGTGACTCATCCATGGAAATTTATTTAAAGGGCAGGGACTAAATTGGAAATTAGAAAAAATTAAATTAATTAAAAAGATGATAAAAGATATCAACTTATTTTTTATGTCATCTTCAACCTAAAACACATGGAAACCTTAGGAGAGAGAGAAGAATCTTTCATGGCTTAATTGTGTAAGTTTCCTTGTCTCGTTTTTAGTAATTTTGATATTTTTGAAACCAAGATAGCTTAAACTATCTATTTGGGGGATCAATTTGAAAAGTTATCAAAGTATGAAATTTGGGTCATGGATGAACATGCTGAAAATTAGAAACTTATGATAGAAAATGAAAGGTTGTTGATAGATAAACAACTTTTACAAAGTGCTTTTTGATGAAAACATGATTTAGGGACTAAAATATAAAGTTGTGAAAATTGATGAAAAATTCTAAAATTTATAGAAAATATGTTTTGTAAATTCTACATTGAAATTTTGGTTAGGCTTGTAATAGAGAGTAAATTTCATAAATTTCATTTTTCGAGCCTATGGACGAAATTGGAATTTATGGAAAAGTTAAGAGCAAAATGGTAATTTTGCCTAGGATGTAAATTGAGTCCAAATGAATATGAAATATGTGATATTTATGATTAAAGTTATTTATATAGATTTGGACAACACAAATTCGAGGTTGGACGGAGAAAAAGAAAAGGTTTTAGATTAGTAGCTTTTATACGCGAACAAAGGTCGAGGTAAGTTCGTGGAACTTAATCGAGCATGTAATTATGTTAAAATTAAATGTTGTGTTGTGTGAAATGTGATTATTATTTATGTGAATTGCTTGGATGTAACAATATGAGAAATGAATGCATGCTTGTAATGGTTGAAAAAGTGTTAAGTTCCGTTTGAAAATTGAATTCCGATAAATATATGTGCTTTCTCGAAATGCATGAGGTCCTGCATTTGTTGCTGACGGATTTAGCTCAGATGAGTAATCCTATTGACCTCATTATAGAAAGGATTTAGCCTGGACAGGTAATCTTGATATATTACCTTCTCGAGTATACGTTACAATTAGGATTTAGCCTGGACTGGTAATCCTAATTAAGCTCTCCTGAGTATACGTTATATAAAGGATTTAGCCTGGACTGGTAATCCTGTTATACAATATGTAGCTCAAGAGTGTGTTCCTTGATTAAGTGCCCTAATGGGTACTCTTGAAAAAGAATTGATAGGTTATTGTGTTCCTTGATTAAGTGCCCTAATGGGTACTCTTGAAAAAGAATTGATAGGTTATTGAATCGTACACCTCGAGTGTACCACTTGAGCATCCATCGGAACTTCAATAATTCAACGGGCAAAACTCTTGGCATGATAAGAGAATTATGGAATGAAATGAATGAGGTCTTGAAGGAAAAATAGTATGATGAGCTCATCTATGGTTACTTGATGTATATGAAAACACATGTTTGATTGAATGTTTGTATTTAGGCAATTTTGCCAAGTTGATGGAAAACATGTTATTGTATGCTTACATTTAATAAACAGAATCGGTAAGTTTAGTTTTCCGTTGTACGAACTTACTAAGCATGTAATGCTTAGTCTTTTTTATTCTCAACTGTTTTATACTGCTGGGAAGCTCGCGAAGGTTGGAGATCATTGGAGCATCATCACACTATCTACTAGCTTATTTTGGGTATACATAGTAAAATCATTTTGGTATAATGGCATGTATAGGTTAACTTGGCCTTAATTTGCTTGATAATGATGTTTTGTATTCTAGCCATTGGAATGGCTAGTAATGGCTTGTTTTGATGTACTTGTAATGTCATAATATGGTAGCTTCATATATGTTAAGTAATTGATCAAATTATGTCTAACATATGGATTGAACCAAGGTAAGATGGTAAACATGTATGCATGTAATGGTATGCTATGTTGAATGATGGAATTTGCTTAATTTGAATGCTTGAAATGGTTGCTATTTAGATGTAAGTTTTAAGTGCAGGTCAATGGTGTGATTTTGGGTGAGAAATGAAGCTAGAAATGGTTTTATTTTGTCCACATGGGCAGACACACGGGCGTGTGTCTAGACCATGTGTGACACACATCCTGGTACATGGGTGTGTGGTTAGGCCGTGTGTCCCCTACACCTAAAGTTTGAGAAACGGAATGCTCAGAATTGAGCACACGGGTAAAGACACGGTCATATGTCTCAGCCGTGTGTGCCACATTGCCTAGAACACTGGCGTGTGTTTTGGGCGTGTGAAACATGTGCCTAATTTTGAAATAATTTAATTAACCACATAGCCTAGCACACGGGTGTGTGGCATGGCTATGTGCACAAGTTAAAGAGTTACACGGGGTCGAACACGGCCTGTAGCACGTAAGTGTCCTAGGGTCACACGGGCGTGTCCCTTAGACCACACATGTAGCAGCCCATTTTTAGCTAAATCGGAACAGTGGTTTTGGAACCACAAATCCGATGTTGAAAAATTATTTTAATATTTTTTTTTGGTATTTACAGCATGTTTTTTGATGTGTGAAAATTTTGTGAGCTAATTTTATCGATTTGTTGCTTAATTTGATAAAAAAGACTAAATCGCGTAAAGTGGAAAATTGATGTTCTATTAGCTAAAGGTATCTTATAGCTATGGTTTATTAAAATGAAGGTCGTTATGTAGTAAATAGACCATTTTCATTATGATTAGACAATCTTGGACATCATTTAGGTGTTATTAATAGTTTATATTAAGGTTAAATAAGTAATTGAATAAATAAGTTAGTAAATAATAAAAGAAACAAAGAAAACATTTTTATTTTCTCATCTTTCCCAACCGAATATTGAGAAAGAAAACACCATTGGAGAACTTTGAAGGTTCGGCCAAGCACTCCTTTGCATGTGAATTCATTTCATCCCGTTTTCAATGATTTCTATGTTTTTGAGATCGTTGTAGCTAGTACTAGCTAGCCTAGGGACTCATTTGCAAAAATGTTAAACATTTTGAATGTTTCCATTGATGAATATGTATGAGTTTTTATGTTTAATGATAGATTATGAACATTTGATGTTAGTTAAACAAGTTTTGTTAAGTGATTTTTGGTGAAAATGCAAACTAATGGCTAAATTGTGAAAAATGAGAAATGTGTGGTTAAAATGTGAAATAAATTAGAAATATGGGCTAATATGGACACTAGTGAAATTCGGCTATCATGAAATTGGATTAAATTTCATGAATTTGTGATTTTATGCAACAAGGACTAAATTGTGAAAAATATGAAAGTTTAAGGGTAAAAGAGTAAATATGCCTTAAAGTATGTTTTGGACTAAATTGAATGAATAGATGATTGAATAAGTTAATTTTGAATACATTTAGCTCAAGAAAAGCGGAATTCAAATCTAGATCGGGGAAAAACAAAAGTGATCGACTAAACGACTCGATTCACCGTTTTAGCATCCGACGTAAGTTCGTATGCAATAAGCATTGTTATAATTATGCTTTTTAATGCTTTTATATTGCATAAATTGTATATACGGGACTATATTTATGTTTGACAATAAATCGGCTAAATATGGGCCTTAGTGTGCGATTTGAGATAGCTTCGATAATGTACGGGACTTAGTGTGCAAGACATTGAGATTGGCACTTAGTGTGCGAGACGTCGAGTATGGCACCTAGTATGCAAGACATTGTGATTGGCAGTTACTGTGCAAGACATCGAGTATGGCACTTAGTGTGTGTAACACCCCAATTTTCTTAATTTCAACTTTTGTAAATTTGTTACTCACAAATGTCTATCTGCTTCAATGGTTATGTGTTCTGGGAGTGACTAAGAAGTCTTGGGTTCAAGCCTTGACTTGAACATAATTTTATGTTTCTAAATGAATAAAGCCTTACTCTTGTCCAGTAGGCTTAAGTTTTAGTGTTAGTAAGTTTATGTTAGAATGGGCCCGCTTGTCTGGTGGTTTAGAGGAGTGTTAGGATGGAAAACGTCTTGTGTTCGAGTTGCTACATGAGCATTATTTTTGCTATTAGGGCCGTGTAGGAGTTTGAAGTGTAGTGAAATGCTAAGAATTAGAGATGTAGTAGGAAGTGAGGGAGAAAAATATAGGACTTGGGTGGTTATTGTAACAGTCCGATTTATACCCTAGTCGAAACAGTGGTTTCGGGACCACAAATCTGAGTCTGTATAATATTTTTAATATTATATTTTGTGTCGTTGATATGTGAATTAGCATGTGCTAAATTTCTGTGAGTTAATTTGTCTGTCTGTGTGTTTAATTTGATAAAAAGGATGAAATTGCATTAAGTGTGAAAGTTGCTTGCTATTTGTTAAAGCACCTATGTGTTGTGGCTTTGTAAAGTTGGAGGCCTTAAATGGCAATTAAGCCAAAAACATGGTTAGTGGACGACAAGCTATTAAATGAATGAGTTTTATATGTTATAATAATAGTTATTATTTTTATGTTAATGTTTATGATATTTAATATTATATGTATATTATAAGCTATTAGTTTATAATAAAAGAAAATGAGTTAGTGGCTTTATGTTATTCATCTTATTGCCAAAACCATAAAAGGAAAAGAAAGAAAAATTGAGCTAGGCATTCGGCACTTACAAGTCAAATTCAAGGTTAGTTTTGATTGCTTTTTGATAATTTCTACGTTTTTGCAATCGTTGCTTCGAGAGCTTTAAAACCCATGTCTCAATTTCATGAAATGATGATGTTTGTGTAAAATGCCATTGATGCTATGTTGAGTTTTGTGATGTTTTATGGTGTTAAATGATAGATATGTAATTGATGAACATACTTTGTTCTTGAACTTTTGATGAATTTAGCTAAATAGGGTTAAATTGAGAAAATGGAAAATTGAGGGACTAAATTGTGAATTTGATGAAAAATGTGGGCTTGTGTGTGATGTGTATATATTCGGCCAAGCTTGTGTATAAGTGGATTTTGTGAATTTGATGTTTTGAGAAAAATGGACTAAATTGCTAAATTGTGCAAATATGAGGGTAATTTTGCAAATAGCCCTAAATGTATCTCCTTGGATTGAATTGAATGAATTAGTGAATAAAAAGGTTAATTCTGAATATGTTTAGATCAAGAACCGAGGAAACGAATTTAGATCGCGGGAAAGTGAAAGTAAACGAGTAGCCGACACTATGCAAATAAACGCATTTATATGAAATTGTAAATGCTCTCATGATTATTGTGGATAATGAATATCTATGTGATGTTATGCATATGAATTTCGAGATAAGGTCGATATACTGACAATGTTGGAGAAGTCCCGTACGAACCTAGGAATAGATAGGTTTAGCTATGTCATGACATAGGTATCTGTTCTGTTTCGTCATGTAAGACCGCGTCTGGGACGTTGGCATTGATTTGAGACTCGTGTAAGACCACGTCTAGGACGTTGGCATCGATATAAGCTTTACGAGTAAGACCAGGTCTGGGACATTGGCATTAAAATGTATAAGACCATGTCTGGGACATAGGCATCGTATTGATTCATGTAAGACCCTGTCTGTGACAGTGGCATCGATATTCGAGTGCACATAAGACCTCGTCTGGGACGACGGCATTGTACTATTATTCCGAGCTTTCTGATTATCCTACTAGATTCCTAATGGTTCAATGGGCAAATCTGTGATACGAATTACAATTCCGAGCTAGGAACAAATACGTGAATGTACATCCGTTTCAAGTACGTTGATATATATATGCTTTGTATAAGCATGGAAGGTAAATATGTATGTGCACTAATGCAAATGAACATTTGAGATATATGTATGTTTGAGATGTGAGCAAATAAGATCTTTGGGATGTATGGATTGGTAAGAAATGGCAAACCAAGTGAGCAAAGAGTTCATTTATGTGCTTGAATTAAGGATATGTTAATGAATTCAAATTGCCATACTTATGAATGAATTATGTTAAGTTATTTGTATATGACTTACTAAGCTTTTGAAAAGCTTACTTTGTGTGTGTTTAATCTATTTTATAGGTTGTCAAAGCTACTAAAGGCTCAGGACCGTCACGGATCGTCATACACTTCTAAACTTATTTTGGTACACTTTGAAAATGTATATAGATAGATATGGCATGTATAGGCTAGTATTTTGGTATAAGTTGTTATGTGATCTTAGCCATGTGATTTGGCTATTTATGAGTTGAGACTATGCTTAAATGAATATGATATATGATGCATGGCGTGGTATGGTTGAAGCATGTGAAATGGCCAAGTTTTGAGTGAGAAAATGCGTGAATTATGTTTGTAATGATATGAGTTTTAGTCTTTGAAATTGTCATTGTTGGAATTGGTATTGAATGCATGGTTTGGATTATTATTTTGGTATGTTTTTTATGGTTATATGTGTATGAGTTATCTTGGTAAAAATGGCTTGTAGGGATGACCCTTATGGCCTTGTAAATGGCATATAATGTCACACGGTTGTGGTACACGGGCGTGCCTAAAGACCGTGGGCGATTAGCAGGATGTAGCTTAGTAGTACACGGCCTTGACATGGGCGTGTTAGTCGGCCGTGGTGTGCAAGTCAGTAGCTAGCTAAGAGCACACGGCCATGGCACACGACCGTGATTGGTGACCGTGGTGGGGAAGTCAGTATATGGCCTAGTAGCACACGGCCATGGCACACAGGCGTGCCTAATGACCGTGTTGATATAGTCAGTATATAGATACGGATGGACACACGGGGGTGTCTACAAGTCGTGGAGGACACACGGTCTCCTCCTACGGGCATGTCTCCCCTGTATTTTAGAAAAGTTTAAAATTTTCATGAAATTTCATGTGTTTCAGTTTAGCCCCGACTCAACTTCTAAGCATGATTAAGGTCTCGATGACCCGTTTAAGGGACACTATGCCTGAGAATGATGATTGAATATGGTTTTGTCTATGAATGTTTCCGATCTGTCTGGTAACGCTCCTAACCTTAATCCGATAATGGACACGGAATAGGGGTGTTACAGTTATCGTGATATTCAGTCTTCTCCATCTCAATCTTTTTTCCTTTTTGCAATTTTGATCAAAATTCCTCTCTTATGTGTTGATTTCTTCATCTTCTCCCCACTATTTGCTACCGAGTTCTTTTGTTGACTCTACCCCCTTCGCTTTTGATTCCATTTTCTCTTCCACTCTACCTTAGCATGCGGTCGATAGGTTATGCTTTTGATTAATTTTATCTATTCTTCATGGATGATTACAAAAAAGGAGTGTTTTCGTGTTTAGGAGTTCTGTAAGTGGCTATGGTTTCCAAACTGTGCTGACAAATCACGTGTTTGTCGATGTCCGCTCAAAGGTAGGGGTTTTCATTGGGATTTAGGTTTTATCTGTTGTTAATAACTCGTTTTAAGTGACTGATTTTGGACTTGGGATTACCAATTTTAGGTCCTGGAGTGCTCGGAATTGGGTTAACAGCGAAAACAATACAGGTGTGTACCCGGAAACAAAGAAAACGACAGTCAGCGAAAGCTGAAAAATGTTTCTGTCGACGCCATACGGCCATGTGGTAGGCCATGTACAAGGTTGTGAGCCACAACACGCTGCTGTGTGATCGACGAGCCAAGCCGTGCGCAAGTGACACGGCCGTGGGATGGCAAGGCAAGGCCGTGTGCGACACACGGGCTCGACCTATTGGGTCGTATGGGCCCCAAGGGCGTGTGGGCTCACACAGGCAGGCATATGGGCGTGCGAGCCCATTATTCGAAACTGATCTATAAGGTTACACGAGTCAGCCAAGTCGACTGTGGACCTACTACAGGGTCGGTAAGCATTACTTAGACCCCCAATTACGTGATCCAATTATGTGGTATATGTATTAAGCATGTTGCTCTTAGCATGTATACCGAGTTGAATCTGTGATCTGTTAATTGCATTATTTCATGTCATCAGTTGTATGCTGCATTACATTGGGGTGGGTTGATGATATTAGAGGAAGTATCTAAAAGGCTATTAAGCTCATTATCCGCAAACTTCACCGCAATTCTTCTCGATTATGTCTTTGCATTTCAAGACAAAGATAGTGTGTGTAGGATGGGTGGGTTGATTTTATCCTCACATGGTGTGTAGGGTTGGTCGAAGATGGTGTGTAGAGGCTGGTGGGTAGGATTCTCATATTCTATTCTGTTCTTCATATTATATCTGATGGGTTGAGGCCCTAAACTGTATTTTATTTTGTATCTGAGTGGGCTAAGGTTCACACCGATTCTGTAATGGGCTCAGACCTGAATTGTAAATATTTGATTGTTTTCTGATATTATGCTGTGTGCATGTTTCTTGTGGAGATTACACACTGAGTTGTGAAAACTCATCCTTTTCTGTTTAATCTGTTCAGGTAATCCCCAGCATTAGACGGATCGGTGCGGCGGAGGACTCGGCGGTAACCATGGTTCTGGACTTTCATGGTTTTTATTCCACTTCACGATTATTGGTTTATTTTGATGTAACCCGTGGACTTTTTGGGACTTTTGCTTAAATTTGGTTTTTATTTATTATTTTTATGGTTTCATAACTACTGGACATAAGAAGACTCGGTTTTCAAAAGCTAAAGTATTTTTCTAAACCCTCGACCCCTTAGACGGTTTTCTCGAAAACAAAGGGGTTTTTCCAAAATGGACAGATTTACTTAATTAACTTAGTTTTCATAAAATAAGTTATTTATAAAGCTTTCGTAATGAATTACATTTTAAGCAATTGACTAGATGAGCAAGCGATTTTATCATAATAAATTAGTTTTCAAAATTCCATTCCATGTGACATTGCCAAATTCAGCCATAACATCTAGGCCGTGTTTTGGGTGTTACAGTGTGCAAGACATCGAGTGCGGCACTTAGTGCGCGAGATATCGAGTATTCAACGGCATTTCATGTAACTATGAACTTGTTATGGATTAGTACAGGTATGTAGAGGTATATTATGAGATTAAAATAAAAAAAGTTACAAAGTTTGAATATAAGCTTATGAATAAGCATAGGAAAGGTTTGTTAGTAATCTTGAATTTCATGATAATATGTTTAGATTGATGAATGTGTATATGTGATTAGTTAAGTTATATCATACGAGTTTACTAAGCTATAAAGCTTACTTTGTTAATTTTCCATGTTCTACAGTGATTTCAAAGCTAGCTCGGATTCAGGGGTCGTCGGAGATTACGTCACACTATCCATCCATCACTTTGGTACTTTTGAGCTCTGGGTTTGGTCATATGGCATGTATAAGATTATGGTCATGTTGGTTAAGTTTTAGTAGTGAGTTTTACCATTTGGGATAGCTTATGAATGGTTGTGTTGTAACACCCCTTACCCGTATTCGATGCTAAAATAGGGTACGAGGCATTACCGGAACACATACACTTGTAAATGTATTAAACCGAGTCATAAAATTTCATCGAAATTAAAAAATTTTAAATTTTTATCTTTGAGTCCCTAAATAGGTCCTACGAGGCCGAATACATACCTTGGAAGTAGTCTGGGACTAAATTGAGAACTTTTGAAAACATTATAAAATTTCTTGAAAAACAAGGGCACACACCCGTGTCCAAGGCCATGTCCTTCACACAGCCGAGATACACGCCCGTGTGTTAGGCCCCTGGGCACATGGCCGTGTGGCTGCCTGTGTGGCCACAATTAAGGCTACTTACCAAGCCCTTTGCCACTCCAAAACACTTATACATTTATACAAATTTAACATCACACAACATGGTATTATTAACCATTCAAACATCCACACACCATTTACAAACCACATTCATCATGCATAATCACACACACACTCTTAACCATTCACATGTAAGCATACACATCCTTGAAATGCATCATCATAGACTTATAACATAACAAATATTGGTCACATTAAATGGCCTTACACAACAATAACCGTCAAATAGCATAGACCAACATTCTAGGCCAACTCATAATAACATATACACATAATCAAGTCCCTATACATGCCATAGACTTAAAAATACTTGAAGATCATTGATACAATACCAATCAATAATTTGTTAGTGTAATAGAATCTCCGACAACCTCTAACTCGAGCTAGCATCTGTGACACTATAGGAAAAAGGAAAGGAAGGGGGTATGCATTATAGCTTAGTAAGTACGTATGTAAATAATAAGTGATTTATTAACAGGTTACTCGAGATGTCTACTCGAGTCACAGTTACTAAATTATTTATTTCTTGAGCTACGGAACTCCAAATTAATATCCTCTAATTTTCCCTGAAACTAGACTCACATTTCTTCTTATCATTAAAGTTTCAGAATTTTTGGTTTAGCCAATAAGTACAGTTTATTCTTTAAAGTCTCTCATGTTCTGTTATCTAACAGTTTCAACCCTTCTTCACCAAAAATTAATTATCTCTTCGTATGAGATTCGGTTTGTTTCAATGGAAGGTGAACTCATTAATAAATCTAATCATATAAATTATAAACCATAATTATTTTTATAAAATTTTTAGTGATTTTCCAAAGTCAGAACAGAGGATTCCGACATCATTCTGACCCTATCTCACAAAAATTCCAATATCACAGAATATGAAATTCTTTTGTTTACATCGTTTCTTTTATGTTAAAATAGACTCAATAAGATTTAATTTAATATCTTATTCAACTTCTAATTCAAATTCCACCATTTTTGGTGATTTTTCAAAGACACATAACTGCTACTGTCCCAAAACTGTTTTGTTGCTAAATTTACTCTTTCATAATTTCACTTACTCCAGTTCATCTTACCGAAGGTTCGATCAAATATCGAGCACATTTTTCATAAATTTTCACACTTATACCTGCACTTATTCAGCACATAGTCATATTCAATTACACTTACTCGTTACATGATCACATGTATTTTCACTTAGTCAATTTCCCGTTGAACTCAGCGGAATAATAATAGATACACGGCGGCCTACACATAGTACCACCCTTGTAGCCGAAGCTATCTGGTGCACATAGGATCCTAGGCTTAGTACTACACATGTGACCAAAATCATCACTTACACATAGTGCCCTGCACTTAGTACCACACATGTGATCGAAGCTATCGGGTACGCATAGTAGCCTGCACTTAGTACTACACATGCGACCTATTCGTCTAGTACACGTAGTAGCCTCCACTTAGTACAACACACGTGACCTAAAACCATCTCATAACTCTCTTGTACACATAGTGGCCTACACTTAGTACCACACATGTGACCTAGCTACGTCATTCGTATCTTTTCTATTCCGAAGGTTCAACCGAGAATTCTCACTTTTCAACATTTTACCAATTCAATCATAACCAATCACAATTCATAATTTACATCAAATAATTACTCCATATTCAACCATATCTCATATAATATAACAACATATTAAAACATAAATAAAAAACGATGTATTATTTACATACAAACTTATCTCGGTAGCACAATCGGTGAAAAGGACTTATTCGTCATATTCTTTGTTTTTCCCCCGTTCTAAGTCCGAATCTCATTTTCCTTTATCTATAACAACACATTTAACTCATTTATTTATCCTGCTACTCAAATTAGACTAAATTCACATTTTGGAAAAATTTACATTTTTCCCTAGACTTTGTCATATTTACACTTTTGCCCCTTGGCCCGTAAAATGATTGTCATTCAATTTCTTTGTATTTTAAGCCTAGAAAAACCATTTCATAACTACAACAGCCCACAATTTTCACTAATTCACACTTTTATGACAAATTTTATAACTTGATAAATTTTATAACTTTTCAAAATAGTCATTTTAGGCATTTTCACCGAAAATCACTTAATAAAAGTTGTTTCTCTAACCATAAACATGCATTTTCTGCCATTAAACAAAAAAATACACACATATTCATAATGGGTCAAAATCCTACACTTCATGTAACAACCCAAACCCGACCTAAACGTTACGACCGGATCTGGTATGTTATCGGATGAAGTAAAACAAGTTTTTATTGAGTTTGGGAAAACCTTAGATTTGAAAACTCTTCGATTAATGCAATGTCTTGAAAACAATGATTTGTTAGTTTAGGAAAATTTTCAATTTGCATTATTTGAATATTCTTTAAGCTTGGTGATCCTTGAATGAAAGCGTTTGTTTGTGTTACTAGTAATTTGAAAACCCCATCTTTAATTTCGTGACCAAGTTTGCTTAGTGTCAAATTTAAATAAATGAAAAAAAAATTAAATAAAACCACATATTAACTTAGGAAGGCCTTATTAGTAACAGAATCCCCATTTAAAATAAAATAAAGCAGAAAACAAATTTACAGAAAGAAAAGACTTAATGGCCTCAACGAGTCCGCCTCGTCTCCCACGTCCACGATCTACTGGTTACCTGAAAGGTTAAATAAGGGGTGAGTCACCGAGACTCAGTGTGTAAATCCCCTATAACACAAGAACAGCTCGAGGCCTGGAATCGCATATTGGGCCTTAGCCCACTCAAGATGACATAAGATTAAATGAATACATCATGTCCCAGCCCAACCTAATTTTTCTATCCTCTACACGCCAACCCGTACCAGCCTATCACACCGTGGGGATTTCTACAATCAACCCTCCATCCACTACACGCTTCATACGTGGCTTAGCCACCGATCACCATGTGACCAAAAAGATCAGGCACTTCCCCTTTATATCATATCCATATCCGATGCATAACATACATGTCATAATGAATGCAACATGCTATCAACACAGTAAAATATGACCACATACATCCTTTCACACAAGGAAAACGATATAGTCACGTACCTGGCATCCCTAGCCTTACCCACAAGGGTATTACGACTGTCTATACAAATTTTTCCACCTTTTCAAATTTCATACAATTAATATTACGCTTAAAATAAAGTGTACGAGGTTTTACACACGATAACACGCAAAATAATACTCTCTACATCGACACTATCGATAGCAGAAACGACTGCTATCTGCCTACTACTTTGTTCTGAAGTCGGTCCATAATCCGGTGGCCAATCTCGAACAGCAGACACCGTGCGCTTCTTGAACTTAGGGGCTGGGACTACAGGTCCAACCCCTTCCTTTGCTTGGCTAGCGTTTGAGTCCATGAAAAAGATCTTGGTCAATAGACCGGATTAAAGCATAGAACAGAAACAAATAAGAATATATGCTCAAAATGCAAAGATCCCTTACCTAGATCGACAAATCCCAGAGATTATAAGACTTAGATTAAGGCACCGATTGAATACCTAAGTCGACTAAAACCGAACGTCCCTTAACACCTTTCAATCATAGATCAGATGCCGAAAGAACGCGAAGACAAAGCCCCTCCTTTAATCGGTCAAGAATCATAAGACAAGATTAACGCCTTCGGCATCCAAAAGGAGAAAAAAGAGAATTGAAAGGGAAGGAGAATACTTATTGGATCAAATAGAATCCGATTGAGAAGGTTAAGAAATGAAATAACAATAATCCACTAACCCAAGAACGAAAGAAGAAAATGAGCACACAAGGAAGATTCGGCCAAGAAGAAATATAGAAAGAAAAAGAACAATGGATGCTTCGGCTTTGGAAAAAACCTGTGAGAAGGTGAGGGGTAAGTTTTGGCAAATGAAGAATCAAGAAGAAAGACTAAAGAGATTCGGCTTAGTAAGAAATGGAGAAGAGAATGGAAGTAATTAGGGGTTTCGACTTTGTATGAATATGAGGGAAAAAGATGGTTTCGGTTTGAAATAAAAAAATTACAGAAGAAAAGTGATTAGAAAAGAAAATATGAGTGGGGAGAAAGAGAGATTCGGTCAAGAAGAAGAAGTGAAAAAAAATGAGATTTCGGCTTTTAGATGAAGCAAATGAAAAGAAAGAGAAAGTGAGAAAAGATGATAGGAGGGTTCGGCTTTAGGTGATGATGCTTGATCATAGGCCTTAGGGGTTTCGGCTATACAAAGAAAAGATTCTTAAGTTGCAAATCAGAAGAACAATAAGAACTCTCGAAACGTAGCTACAACCACCTCAAAAATTTGGCACCTACAATTCCCCAATATCGAATACACTTCATGAGAACCGAATTGGCTTCTGACCCTTAATGATTTTTGGCTCACCCCCACAAGACCCCAATCAAAATGTCTCCCCCCATCTTAAGCTTCCCATATTTGGCCACTACCTCCATTGACTTGAAAATCCCTTACTTTGCTCCTAATTTCACTCCTGATCACTCATTCGAAATAGTTTGAATGATTCAAACTCCTCTTTCTTCTCTTAGCTACATATTTGAATTATTTGACTCAATCAACTCTCCCCTCTTGAAGTATCCTAGCCGAACTCCACCTCTGCTCCCCTTGACGCTAAAAAGAATTCCAAAATGAGCACCATGCGACTTGAACCTGCTCCCTCTCCGCTCCCTTGTGGCATCACCTACATGAACCTTAAGTGGCACCTCCTTGCCTCTTGACCACTTCAATTCTTGTGTCAACAAACATGAGCAATAACCCTTAAGTACTGCTCCAGTCAGCTCTCCCCTGGAAGTACCCAAAGACTAAAATTTTGTCCAGGCTTCGGCTTAACCTCGAGCCTTCCCTGGACCCCCAAACATACCAAAATAACATACAAGACACAGCATACACACACAACATACATTAGATGTAGAACCCCCAAAACCCAGATGTTACACTTCAACCATATCTCAAAATATTGGTAGAAATAGATAAATCTTGTTACGAGGATTTCAAAAACGTAAAAATCATTAAAAACAGGGCTAGAACGGACTTACAATCGAGCTTAGAAGCTTGAAAAACCCTAGCCATGGTTTCCCCATGTGAAATTTGGCCATGGGGTTGAAGATGGACAAAAATTGGCTTTTAATTTTATTTTTAATTCATTTTCATTACTAAATGACCTAAATTAAAAATATTCGATTTCACCTATTTCATGTCCAATTTTATCCAAAAAATTAACCAATTGTCTAATTATCATTTAAAGACCTCAAATTTAAATTTTCATAACAATTGGATACTTCTAACATGTAGAACTCAACTTTTGCACTTTTTATAATTTAGTCCTTTTGACTAAATTGAGTGCCCAAACATCGAAATTTTCGAACGAAATTTCCACGAAACTGTTTCATGAAATTGTAGACCATAAAAATGTAATAAAGATAAATTTTTCCTCGTCGAATTTGTAGTCCCAAAGCCACTGTTCTGACTAGGCCCAAAATCGGGTTGTTACATGTGTTTTGGTTTGTATTTATATAGTCATGAGATTTGACTTAATTTGGCTAGTTTGATTATGTATATATAAGTGTGCTTATGGCTTATATTATGAGGTTTTTGGAATTGGTATTATGCTTGTAAACTGGAACAAAATGATGTATGTTTAGTAAATGTTTTTAGATAAGCTAATTCATTTTATGAACTGTTTAATGTTACTTGGAAAAGGTTGATAAATTGATGATGGTTGTGATTGAAGTTTAGGCTAAAAAGTGTTAGATGAAATGGTAAGAATTATGGTTGATTTGGTTATTATAGATTGCCTATCTTGCTTTGTTTTTGTGCCAAATGTGTAGGTGAAGGTGTGTACCAAATTGGGTGGCAAAATGGCTTGGTAAATAGCCTATTTTTGTCAACAAAGGCAGAGACACGGGCTTGTGTCTCAACCATGTGTGACACACGGTCAAGTTACACGGCCGTGTGTCCCCTAGTGTTGAAATTAACTTGAAGTCAGTATGCTCCACACGGTCTCACACACGAGCATGTGACTGGCCGTGTGGTACAAGTCTGTATACCCCCCATAATTGGCACAACGCCTAGCACACGAGCGTGTGACTTGGTTGTGTTGCATAAGTCAGTATACCCTAAAATTTTGGCACGACTTAGCACACAACTTGGCACACAGGCGTGTGTGGCCACTTCGAAGGGTACATGGGCTAGACACATGGGCGTGTGGTCAGCCATGTGACCCAAGTTAATATGTATGTGCTGTTTTCACACGGGCTGAGACACGGGCGTGTCTATTAGTCGTGTGAGGCACACGGCCTGTTCGCACAGGCGTGTAACCCTTGTTTACATGAAAAATTTCTAAGTTTCTAGAATTTTTATATGATATCAGTTTAGTCCCGAACCACTTCTAAAGCATGTTTAAGGCCTTGTAGGCCCTTATAAGGGACAATGTGATTGTGTTGAATGATTTATGAGAATGAATGCTTATCGTTGCATAAATGTATACTATATGTGTTGTGAATTGATCGGTAATACCTTGTAACCCTATTCTGACATTGAATACAGGTGAGAGGTGTTACATTTATTGGTATTAGAGCTATGATTGAGTCAATTCTAGGACTAAAGTAGCCTGTGCGAGAGTCTAGCTATACATGCCATAAATAAACTGTAATGGTGTGATGACTCCTGACGTTTTAAACTGTGTTTTCATATAGTAATGGATCCCAATCGAGCTATAGCTAACGAGGTTGAGAGTAATACGCCTGCTCCTGTGCAAGGGACAGCGCCATCTGATTCTAGACCTGTGAAGGGTAGCCAGGGAGGAGAGGCTAAAGAAGTCTTCTTCCAAATGATGAACAAGTGGTTCACTCAGTATATTTGTACGAACCCGGCTGCTAAACAACCTCCACCCCCTCCTATTCCCCAACTGTACCTATAGCTCTTCAAGTAGTCAAGCTTTTAAGATTGAATAAGCCTTCAGTTGAAAAGATCTGTAAACACGGGGTTGAAGAGTTCACAGCTAATGTTGATGATGACCCTGAGAGAGCTGAGTTTTGGCTTGGAAATACGATTAGAGTGTTTGACGAGCTTTCTTGCATGTCAGTTGAATGTTTAAAGTGTGTTATATCCCTTTTGACAGATATCGTGTATCATTTGTGGAATACATTAGTATCTGTGATGCCGAGGGAGAGAGTTACTTGGGAATTCTTCCAGATTGAATTCCGAAAGAAATACATCAGTCAAAGGTTTTTGGATCAAAAGCATAAAGAGTTTTTAGAATTGAAACAAGGCCGCATGACTGTAACTGAGTATGAAACAGAATTCGTACGGTTAAGCAAGTACACCCGTGAGTATGTTTCTACCGAAGAAATTATGTGCAAGCGATTTGTTGATTGGCTGAACGAAGATATTAAACTTCTGGTTGGGATTTTAGATTTAAAATAATTTGTTGTGTTAGTTGAATGGGGTTGCAAAGCCAAAGACTTTAGTCGAGAAAAAAGAAATGTTGATTTAGAGGCTAGAGACTCGAGGAAGAGATCGATGAGTAAACCTTATCAGTCCTCGTCGAAGAAATCCAGAGACTATTTTAACCGATCGATAGCTTCAGTGGGATATTCTAATTAGGATCGTGGAAAGAATTATACCAGCCCTAAAGCTCAAACTACATCGGTATCAAGGGTTGGCAATGTGAAAGATGTTAAACCTGAATGTCAATAGTGTGGAAGCAGGCATTTTGGAGAGTGCTGGATGAAAAATAATAATAGAGCTTGTTATAGTTGTGGTTCACGAGATAATTTTATCAGAGATTGTCCCAAACTAAATGAAAAAGATAAATCTCAGAATGTAAGATCGAGCAATACAGCTACTTGAGGGAGGTCACCAAGAAATGTGGGAAATGTAAGCGATAATCGAGGTATAAGGGGAGATCAATATTGGGACCTAAGGCCAGAGTACCTGCTAGAGCTTACGCTATTCGCACTCGCTAATATGCGTCATCACCTGATGTCATTACCGGTACATTTTCTCTTTACGAAACTAATGTTATTGCATTGATTGATCCTGGATCTACTCATTCATATATATGTATGAATTTGGTGTCTAATAAGAGTTTGTGTGTCGAGTCTACTGAATTTGTGATTGAAGTATCAAACTCCTTGGGCAAGTATGTTCTAGTTGACAAAGTATGCAAGAACTGTCCTTTAATGACTCGAGATTACTGTTTTCCCGCTAATTTGATACTTTTACCATTTGATGAGTTCGATGTGATTCTGGGTATGGATTGGTTGACCCTACATGATGCTGTGGTGAACTGTAGACGAAAGACTATAGAACTAAAATGTCAGAATAATAAAATTCTTCAGATTGAATCTGATGAGTCGGGTGGTTTACCAATAGTGATTTCATCGATGTCAGCTTGGAGGTATGTGAGAAAAGGTTTCGAAGCTTATCTCGCTTATGTTTTAGATACTAAAGTGTCTGAAAAGAAGGTTGAATCAATGCTAGTCATTTGTGAATATCTGGACGTATTTCCTGAAGAATTATCGGATTGCCACCTATTAGAGAAGTTGAGTTTGGTATTGAATTAGTACCGGGAATAACACCGATATCAATAGCTCCGTATAAAATGGCTCTGACAGAGTTGAAAGATTTGAAAGCTCAGTTACAAGAGTTAACGGATAGAGGTTTTGCACGACCTAGCTTTTCTCCCTGGGGTGCGCCAGTATTATTTGTTAAAAAGAAAGACGAGTCAATGAGAATGTGTATAGACTATCGTCAGCTCAACAAATTTATGATAAAGAATAAGTATCCATTACCGAGAATAGATGATTTGTTTGATCAGTTGAAAGGTAAAACGGTATTTTCAAAGATTGATTTGAGATCGGGTTATCATCAGTTGTGAGTTAAAGACTCAGATGTACCGAAAACTACGTTTAGAATGAGGTATGGACATTATGAATTCCTTATTATGCATTTTGGACTAACTAACGCTCCTGCCATTTTTATGGATTTGATGAATCGAATTTTTAGACCGTATTTAGACAGATTTGTTGTTGTATTCATTGACGAAAATCTTATCTATTCACGAGATGAGCCGGAACATACCGAGCATTTAGGGGTTGTGTTGCAAACCTTGAGAGATAAGCAACTGTATGCTAAATTCAGCAAATGTGAGTTTTGGATCTGGGAAGTTGGATTTTTGGGACATATAGTCTCAGCGGATGGCATTCGAGTTGATCCGAGCAAGATTTCTGTTATTGTTGACTAGAAACCTCTGAGGAATATATCCGAAGTCCGTAGTTTTCTAGGTTTTGTGGGCTATTACCGAAGATTCATGAAAGGATTTTCGACACTTGCGACACAGATGACATGACTACTACAGAAAGATGTGAAATTCGAATGGTTAGAAAAATGTTAATAGATTTTTGAACAGTTGAAAGCATTATTAATTGAGGCACCAGTGTTGGTTCAACCTGAGACGGGTAAAGATTTTGTGATTTACAGCGACGCGTCACTGAACGATTTGGGTTACGTATTGATGCAAGAGGAAAAAGTTGTAGCTTATGCCTCTAGACAGTTGAAACCACATGAAAAGAACTATCCGATGCATGATTTAGAGTTGGCTGCTATAGTTTTTGTATTGAAAATTTGGTGCCAGTATTTGTTTGGTGAGAAATTCCATGTTTATACCGACCATAAAAGTTTGAAATATCATATGACTCAGAAAGATTTGAATTTCTGACAGTGAAGATGGTTAAAATTGCTAAAAGACTGAATTAGTGATTGACTATCATCCCGGGAAAGCTAATCTAGTCGCCGATGCTTTGAGCCGAAAGTCCTTATTTGCTTTACGTGTTTTGAACACACAATTAGCTTTGTCTGACGACGGTTCAAGAATAGCCAAGTTAATAGCGAGACCATTATTTCTACATCAGATTTGTGAGGCTCAAAAATTTGATAATGATTTGCAAGCAAAACGAGCTCAATGTGAGTCGACTTCTAATCCAGAGTTTTGAATAGGGCCTGATGACTGTTTGATGTTTCGTGATAGAATATGTGTACCAAGAAATTCTAAACTAATTCGGAAGATTCTAAATGAAGCACACAGTAGTTGTTTATCAGTACATCTGGGAAGTACGAAAATGTATAAGGATTTGAAACAACTTTATTGGTGGCACGCCATGAAACATGATATCTGAAATTTTGTTTTGAAATGTTTGTTTTGTCAGCAAGTCCAAGCTGAGCATCAAGTGTAGTCAGGTTTATTACAGCCTATTATGATTCCTGAGTGGAAGTGGGATAGAATAACAATGGATTTCGTATCGGGTTTGCCCTTATCTCCAAAAAAGAAAGATGCAATTTGGGTTGTTGTTGACAGATTAACGAAATCAGCTCATTTTATTTCGGTGCGTACAGATTTCTCGCTAGATAAATTAGCTAAGCTATATATTTTCAAAATTGTGAGATTACATGGTGTTCCCTTATCTATTGTTTCGGATAGAGATCCAAGATTTACTTTGCAATTTTGGAAGAAATAACAAGAAGCTTTGGGTTTAAAGTTGCATTTTATCATTGCGTTTCATCCGCAGATGGATGGTCAATCCAAGCGAGTTATTCAAATACTTAAGGATATGTTGCGTTGTTGCATTTTTTAATTTGAAGGTAGCTGGGAGAAATATCTACCACTGATTGAATTTGCTTATAATAATAGTTTTCAATCGAGTATTAAGATGGCACCGTACGAAGATCTATACGATCGTAAATGTCGAACACCATTGTACTGGACTGAGCTTAGCGAGAACAAGATTCACGGGGTTGATCTGATCAGAGAGACTGAAGAAAAAGTTAAAGTAATTCGCAATAGTTTGAAAGCAGCTTCGAATCGATAGAAATAGTATGAAGACTTGAAACGGAAAGATATTGAGCTCCAGATCGAGGATAAAGTGTTTTTGAAAGTGTCGCCGTGGAAAACGATATATTATGGTTTGGTCGAAGGGAAATTGAGTCCTCGATTCATCGGGCCGTGGCATATCGACTATCTTTGCCGTCTGAGTTAGAGATAATACATAATGTGTTTCATGTGTCGATGCTTTAACAATACCGATCTGACCTTTTACATGTCATTTCCCCGACCGAGGTTGAAATTCAGTTTGATATGTCATATGTTGAACAACCGATTCGAATTTTAGCTCATCAGATCAAAGAGCTGATAAATAAGAGAATCGCATTAGTAAAAGTATTATGGCATAGACACGGGGTTAAAAAAGCTACATGAGAACCCGAGGAAGCTATACGAAAATAGTACCCCAACCTATTCGTTGGTAAAATTTTCGGGACAAAAATCCTTAAGGGGGAGAGTTGTAATAGCCAGTTTTTAGCTAAATCAGAATAGTGGTTTTGGAACCACAAACTTGATGTCAAAAAATTATTTTAATATTATTTTTTGTATTTACAGCATGTTTTTTGATATGTGTGAAAATTTCGTGAGCTAATTTTATCGATTGGTTGCTTAATTCGATAAAAATGACTAAATCGCATAAAGTGTAAAATCGATGTTCTATTAGCTAAAGGTATCTAATAGCTATGGTTTATTAAAGTGAAGGTCCTTATGTGGTAAATAGACCATTTTTATTATGAGTGGACAATCTTTGACATCATTTAGGTGTTATTAATAATTTATAATTAAGGTTAAATAAGTAATTGAATAAATAAGTTAGTAAATAATAAAAGAACAAAGAAAACATCTTTATTTTCTCATCTTTACCAACCGAATATTGAGAAAGAAAATACCATTGGAGAACTTTGAAGGTTCGGCTAAGCACTCCTTTGCATGTGAGTTCATTTTCGTCTCGTTTTTAATGATTTCTATGTTTTTGAGATTGTTGCAGCTAGTACTAGCTAGCCCATGGACTAATTTGCAAACCTGTTAAAGATTTTGAATGTTTCCATTGATGACTATGTATGAGTTTTGATGTTTAATGATAGATTATGAACATTTGATGTTAGTTAAACAAGTTTTGTTAAGTGATTTTTGGTGAAAATGAAATTTAGGGGTTAAATTGTGAAATGTGAGAAATGTGTGGTTAAAATGTGAAATAAATTAAAAATATGGGCTAATATGGACACTAGTGAAATATGACTATCATGAAATTGGATTAAATTGCATGAATTTGTGATTTTATGCAACAAGGACTAAAATGTGAAAAATGTGAAAGTTTAAGGGTAAAAGGCTAAATATGCCTTAAAGTATGTTTTGGACTAAATTGAATAAATAGATGATTGAATAAGTTAATTATGAATACATCTAGATCACGAAAAATGAAATTCAGATCTAGATCGGGGAAAAACAAAAGTGATCGACTAAACGACTCAATTCGTCATTTTAGCATCCGAGGTAAGTTCGTATGCAATAAGCATTGTTATATTTATGCTTTTTAGTGCTTTGATATTGCATAAATTGTATATGTGGGACTACATTTATGTTCGACAACAAATCGGCTAAATATGGCACTTAGTGTGTGATTTGAGTTAGCTTCGGCTATGTACGGCACTTAGTGTGCAAGACATTGAGATTGGCACTTAGTGTTCGAGACATCGAGTATGGAACTTAGTGTGTGAGACATTGAGAATGGCACTTAGTGTGTGAGACATCGAGTATGGCACTTAGTGTACGAGACGTCGAGTATGACACTTAGTGTGCGAGATATCGAGTATTCAACGACAATCTGTGTAAGTATGAAATTGTTATTGATTAGTACAGGTACATAGAGGTATATTATGAGAATAAAATCAAAGATGTTACAAATTTTGAATATAAGCTTATGAATAAGCATAGGAATGGTTTGTTAGTAATATTCAATTTCATGATAATATGTTTAGATTGATGAATGTGTATATGTGATTAGTTAAGTTATATCATACGAGCTTACTAAGCTATAAATCTTACTTTGTTTATTTTTCCATGTTTTATAATGATTTGAAAGCTAGCTCAGATTCGAGGATCGTCAGAGATTACGTCACACTATCCAACCATCACTTTGTTACTATTGAGCTCTTAGTTTGGTCATATGGAATGTATAGGATTATGGTCATGTTGGTTAAGTTTTAGTAGTGAGTTTTACCATTTGGGATGGGTTATGAATGGTTGTGTTTTGGTTTGTATTTATATAGTCATGAGATTTGACTTAATTTGGCTAGTTTGATTATGTACATATAAGTGTGCTTATGGCTTATATTATGGGGTTTGTGGAATTGGTATTATGCTTGTGAACTGGAACAAAATGATGTATGTTTAGTAAATATTTTTAGATGAGCTAATGTCATTTTGTGAAGCGTTTAATGTTAATTTGAAATGGTTGATAAATTGATGATGATTGTGATTGAAGTTTAGGCTAAGAAATGTTAGATAAAATGGTAAGAATATGGTTGATTTGGTTATTATGGATTGCCTATCTTGCTTTGTTTTTTTGCCATATGTGTAAGTGAAGGTGTGTACCAAATGGGGTGGCAAAATGGCTTGGTAAATAGCCTATTTTTGTCCACACAGGCAGAGACATGGGCATGTGTCTCAGCATGTGTGACACACGGTCAAGTTACACGGTCATGTGTCCCCTAGTGTTGAAATTAAATTGACATCAGTATCCTCCACTCGGTCTCACACATGGGCGTGTGACTGGCCGTGTGGGACAAGTCAGTATACACCCCTAATGGGCACACGGCCTAGCACACTGGCGTGTGACTTGGTCGTGTTGCATAAGTCAATATTCCTTATAGTTTTGGCACGGCCTAGCACATGAGCGTGTATGCCCACTTTGAAGGATACACGGGCTAGACACACGGGCGTGTGGTCGGCCATCTGACCAAAGTCAATATGTATGCCCTATTTTCACACTACCTGAGACACAGACGTGTCTATTAGTCGTCTGAGGCACTGGCTTGTTCACACGGGCGTGTAAGCCTTGTTTACATGAAAAATTTCTAAGTTTCCAAAATTTTCGTATGATATCAGTTTAGTCCCAAACTACTTCTAAATCATGTTTAAGGCCTCACAGGACCATATAAGGGACAATGTGATTGTGTTAAATGATTTATGAGAATGAATGCTTTTCGTTGCATAAATGTATACCATATGTGTTATGAATTGATCGGTAATACCTTGTAACCCTATTCCGGCATTGAATACGAGTGAGGGTGTTACTGTAACATCCTGAAATAGGGGCTATTGTGTTTGAACTATTTGCATGTGTATGGCTCGATTGTGTTATTAATCGAGGTGTTCTAGGGTCTATGTATAAGCCAAGGATAGGCCCGAACTATACGAATTTTTTTTTTTATTTTTAAGTTTTAGTTAAGGGTAGCTGAAGGAGCTAGGGGTTAAGAATATTTTGTGGTAAACTTTAGCACAAGAATTACCTTGGTAAAGTGGCAAGGAGGCGCCACTTAGGGCCTTGAGCAGCAACGCCACAAGCAGAGGAAGGAGGCTCAGGTTCGAGCAGCAGAGAACCCATTTTCTGCTTATTATTTTGACGCCAAGCTAAGGAAGAGTTGTGTTTAGCTCAAACTCTGTCGGATAACTATTGAACAAGTCAAACTGATTTGAACAGGTGAAGAAGAGAGAATTTAGGAGTTTGAGTTATTCAAACTCGTTTGAACGAGTGGCCAGGAGAGATTTGAGAGTTTTGCCGAAATTTGGACTAGTGTGAAGAGGAGTAATCGGTTGAAAGACTTAGGAGGAGTGCCGAAATTCCTTAGTCTGCTAGATGAACATTTTCGGCTAGCAAAGCCTTGGTGCAATCCGTTGTGAGCAAAAGTCGAACCTCCTTTGCACTTGTCGAATTCTCCCAGAAGCTTTAAGCTGAATCCTATAGAACCGCTTGATCTTTTCTTTTCTTTCCTTTGAAACCAAAACCGAAACCTCATTTGGCACTTTCTTGCTTTTCTCTTTTCGGCAATTAATTAGGGGCATGGCCGAACTTCTCCTATTTTGGTCAAAGCCGAAAGCAACTCTCTCCCCTTCATGTTTTTCTTTCTTCCAATCTCTTTGTGCTGAAATCTCTCTTTCTCCTTTGCCGAATCCATTCATTCCCATTCCCTTTTTCTTCTTCATCTCTTCCATCTTTCCATTGTGTTGAAAAACCGGAAGCCTTGTTGTTCTCTTTCGTTTTTCATCAAAGAACCTTGGCCGAATCTTTTGATTTCTTTTCTTAAGCAATAGCCGAATCACCTTGATCACTTTACCCTATTGCTAAAATCTCTTTACTCTTCTTCTCGTTCTAACTATTGGCCGAACATCAATCAAGGGTAGATCTCTTTGGTCTTCTTTTCTAATCGGTTTTGGAGTGGGTAAGTGTTCTTGGCCGAATCTCTTCTATTTTTCTTCTCTCTTTTCTCTGTCGACTCATAGAGTTCAAAAGCCAAATTTCAGCATTTGTCATGATTCTCATTCATCTGTGCAATTGGGTTTCCCTAGGTTCTTCGAGTTTTGGAAGCAGTGGATCGTGGTTATCTACGCTCTCTGCCAATCGGTTTTGTTGAAGATTGTGGTAAGGGCATTTGTCGACTTAGTCCTTTGTTATCCATTTGAAAAGCCGAATGCTATTGCATCATGTCGTTTAGTGTTGGCCGATTGTAGGGGAAAGCATAATCTCGCATATCTCGGGTTGTGGCTAGTGATCGAAAAGCGTTAAGGTAAGGATGGTTATTAGATGCGTTAACTTTTCGGGATTTACAAGTGAAGCCAAATGGCTTTTGCTAATGATTTTGGTCTTGGGTGAATGTAGGAAGGGGGATCTAGTGCGTTAGATCGTGATCTACGGGATTCAGTAGTCGTGTTAGTAACCAGGTGTGTATCTTACACACTTCATAATCTATGTAAATTTGTTAATAACCTAAACTATGTTAAAAGCCGTAACTGTGTAGATTTCGATTTGGTACCCTAAAGGGTATGAGCAAGGATTCGGGTAAGTCCGTTTGATAAGTTTAAGATATTTGATTCTGATGAAATTGCATATGCTATGTTTCACTGTATGTTTAATGATTAAGCATGATGGCCTGATATGTATGTGCATTGCATTATTGTGGGTGATATGAGAGGAAGGGGAAGATTGATATCTGTGACTTTGGGTCACCAGTGGTTTGGCACCACCAGTGGTTTGGTACCACAGTTGATATTCGTGACTTTGGGTCACCAGAGGTTTGGCACCTCATAGCGAGTCGTCCCAATGGCTTAACACAACAGTGGGTTGGCCCCACATTTGATAAAACGAGATTGTCGCCAGTGATTTGGTATCACAACATGGGTTGGCCCCACATATGGATTATTCGTGACTTTGGGTCACCAGCGGTTTGGCACCACATTATTATTGATATCAGTGACTTTGGGTCACCAGTGGTTTGGTACCACACGGGGTAGAAAAAGGAGTCGTGGATGGCTAGGTTTGGGTGCATGATATGTTTACTTGGTTATGACTTGTAAGAGGATGTTGCTATATTCGGGAAGGGGATTATGTACTGAGTCTTGGTGACTCACCTTCTCCCTTATCTTTTTCAGGTGACTCGTACATCGCGGATGAGGAGCCGGGTGTACGATACTTGCTTTCACTTTTACATGGATTTCTGACTTAGGTACTTTACTTTAAATTTCGGTTTTTATTTGGGTTTGTAATAAGGCCATTGGTTACTTTTATTTTGGATTATTTTATCTGCTTTAGATATGATTTCAAATATGACTAAGTAATTACTTGACACGTTTTAATAACCTGACAATCAAAATTTTCTAAACTAAATCTCGCAACGAGTTTTCTAAACGTTACCATTGGGTAACATTACACACAAGATGATAATTAAGCTCACTTAAACGATTGTTCAAACCTAAGTTTTTCCAAAGCTCAAATACAAACGGTTTCAAAGTAGGTAAGCTAAATTCACTCGGGTTTTAATAGACTTGAATGCCTTTCTAAAGTTAAGAACGACAAATGATTTTTCAAAAGAAAAAGTATTGTCTCCGGGTTTTAAAGCAACACAACAACGATTTTAATAACACTCTACACGGGTTCTTTCTAAACTCTCATTTTCGCTAAAAATAAACTGTCAACTATTTTCTTCAAAACGTTTTCGAACTGTGACATGCCAGACTCGGTCGTGGTGTGTTGACCAGGTTTGGGGTGTTACAATTGTGGTATCAGAGCTAAGTTCAAAAGCTCGGCCGTGGGCCCAAGGCCCAAAATGTTCAATATGAGATTTTAAAAAAAAAGGGTTGATTGAAAATACATGGTTTGGAAAGCATGGCACCGAGTCTCCGGCACCAATCCGCCCAGGTAAGTACCCCTAAATTGTTGTTTGCAAATGATTTTGATGAGATATGATATGATATGAATAGTATTAGTGGACTACTCTAGAGACTGAAACCTATAGGATCTTGTGAACTTGCAAAAACAAAACTCTTTAATAAGAATTGTTCATAAGACTATGCTTTAATAACAGTGGAATAGTGGCTGACGTATAAAACTTTTAAATCAGATAAGTCAGGACATTAGACATGAGCACTCGGGGTCGCGGTCGTAATACACGTGGACGCGGTCGAGGTAGGATGATTATGTCTGAACCAGTGGGGTCTGGTCAGGGGTCGAAAAATGAGATGCCACCACCACCACCAGCTGCAGGTGTTGAGTTTCAGGATCAGACGGCGGATGATGTAGTGTCGCAGGCGATACTGCGAGTTCTTGAGAGAGTGGCTGGAGCAGGTGGAGGTGCGAGAGCTCAGAAATATGTATCTGAGCGACTCCGAGCTAATGGAGCCGAGGTATTTTGAGGTGTTTCTGGTGCGGCGCCCAATACGGCTGAGTATTGGTTGGAGGTGACGGAGCGTATCATGGACGACTTGGATCTGACTGCTGAGAAGAAACTGAAAGGGATAGTGTCGCTTCTTCGAGATGAGTCATACCAGTGGTGGCTCACGGTTCGGGATGGTGCTGCAGCGGATGATCTCACTTGGGATTATTTTAAGACGGCTTATCAGAAGAAATATATTGGGTCTAGGTGCATTGATGCGCAGCGGAATGCATTTCTGAGACTGGTTCAGGGGAGTAAGTCCGTATCGGTGTATGAGGCAGAATTTTTAAGGTTGAGCCGGTATGCCCGAGGTATCGTGGCTACGGAGCATGAGCGATGTGTCAGGTTTGAGGATGGATTGAGGGATGAGCTGAGATTGCTGATTGCTCCACAGCAGGAGCGGGAGTTTGCTGTGTTGGTAGAAAAGGCTAAGATAGCCAAAGGGGTAAAGGAATATGTGAAACAAAATCTGGACAGAAATAGACATGAGTGGGGTTTTGGATCATCTGGGTCGGCCGAAAATTCTTAGAAAAGGGCTAGATATGGTGGGCCGAGTCAAGCTCGGAGGTCTGTTGCTACTACTTAGGGACCAGCGCAGTGTACTTGGTGTGGAAAATCTTATTAGGGAGAATGCTGGACTAGTGGGAAAGGATGCTTCGAGTGTAGGTTGCTAAATCATCGTGTGAGAGATTGTCCATGAAAGTTAGCGAGTTTTGATCGAGGGTCGTGGGCGTGTTGATTCAGAATGAGGACCGCAATGTGCAGAGGGTCATGGTTCTGGTAGAGGAGGTAATGGTTCTGGTCGGGGCCGTGGAGCACCAGGCAGAGGTGCAGGCAACACTGAAGCAAGACAGCCTGGATTGGTATACGCAGCGAGGCGCCGAGAGGAGGACGACGCACCAGACGTCATAACCGGTACATTCTTAATATTTGGATTACCATATACTGCCTTGATAGATGTTGGTTCGACGCATTCGTATGTTGCTAGTAGCATAGTGGAAACCATAAATCTAGACTTTGAGACTACTTCTAGGGAGATGACAGTAATTAGCCCTCTAGGTCACTTTGTAGAGGTAAATAGGCTGTATAGGGATGTACCCCTAGAACTCCAAGGGGTAGTGTTTGTGGCTAATCTGATGGAACTGCCGTTTGGGGAGTTCGATCTGATTCTTGGGATGGACTGGCTGGTGAAGTACCAAGCGAGTTTGGATTGCGCGGCTAAGCGCATGGTTTTGAAAATGGTTGAGGGTGAAGAAGTGGTGATGATGGGTAATAGAAGAGATTATCTATCCAATGTGGTGTCTACTTTGAAAGCTGAGAAAATGGTCAGGAAGGGTTGTGAGGCGTTTATGGTTCATGTCTATGCTTTGGAGGCTGAGGAGTCAGCTGTAGAGGATGTTCAAACGGTGAAGGAATTTGTCGACGTATTTCTAGAAGAACTTTCGGGTCTGCCTCTGGATCGTGAAGTTGAATTTGGCATAGATCTATTACCCAGAATTGCGCCAGTGTCTATCGCCCTGTATAGGATGGCGCCGAAGGAATTGGTAGAGCTGAAGGCTCAGATCAGGAGTTGTTGGACCGGGGTTTTATCTGGCCAAGTGTTTCGCCTTGGGGAGTGCCAGTGCTCTTTGTTAAGAAGAAGGATGGTACAATGCGGATGTGTATAGACTACCGCCAGTTGAATAAGCTGACAATCAAGAATAAGTATCCGTTGCCAAGAATAGACGACTTGTTTGATCAACTCAAGGGGGCATCGATTTTTTCGAAGATCGATTTAAGGTCAGGGTATCATCAACTCAAGGTGAAAGAGGCTGATATCCACAAGACGGTGTTTCGCACTCGGTATAGGCACTACGAGTTTTTGGTAATGCCGTTTGGGTTGACTAACGCACCGATAGCATTCATGGACATGATGAATCGAGTGTTCCAGCAGTATTTGGACCAGTTTTTGTGGTATTTATAGACGACATATTGGTGTACTCAAGGTCTGAGGAGGATCATGATGCACATTTGCGGGTAGTTTTGCAGACTCTGAGGGAGAAACAGTTAGTGGACGAAGGTTTGAATGCTCGGAGGTTGCAAGTGCAGAGTGGTGGTTTGGAAGGGTATAGTTTGACCAGCGATGGAGTGTTATGTTTTCAAGGGAGAGCTTGTATGCCGAAGGACATCGAGTTAAGGTAGAGGATTCTTCAGGACGCTCATAGCAGCCCTTGTGCTATGCATCCTGGAGGTAGCAAGATGTACCGGAATTTGCGAGAGCAGTTTTGGTGGCCAGGTCTGAAACGGGACGTAACTGAGTTTGTGGGTAAGTGCTTGACATGTCAGCAGGTCAAAGCTGAACATCAGTTGCCGTCGGGTTTACTTCAGCTGGTAAAAATTCCACAGTGGAAGTGGGAAAGAATTACTATGGACTTTGTCAGTGGGCTACCCCTTACGCCTAGTAAGAAAGACTTAGTCTGGGTGATTGTGGATCATCTGACCAAGTCAGCTCATTTTATACCGGTAAGGGTTGATTACTCGCTTCAGAAGTTAGCCAAGCTGTATGTGGCAGAGATAGTAAGGTTGCACGGTGTGCCAGTGTCGATTATCTCGGATAGGGATCCTAGATTTACGTCGAGGTTCTGGAAAACATTACATCAGGCATTGGGTACGTGATTAGATTTTAGTATAGCATTTCATCCACAGACAGATAGACAGTCAGAAAGGGTTATACAAATCTTGGAGGATATGCTGAGGGGCTATGTTTTGGACTTCAGAGGCAGCTGGGAAGAATTTCTACTGTTAGCTGAGTTTGCATACAACAATAGTTACCAGGTAAGCATTAAGATGGCACCATATGAAGTGTTGTATGGTAGGAAGTGTCGTACACCTACATGCTGGACAAAGTTAGGTGAGAGTCAGATGTTGGGTCCAGAGTTGGTTACGGAAACTGAGGATAAGGTCAAGTTGATTCAGGCTCGTTTGAAAGAAGCTTCGGACAGGCAGAAGTCATACGCCGATCTTAAGCGGAGAGATATAGAGTTCACAGTGGGTGACAGGGTTTTCTTGAAGGTCTCGCCATGGAAAAAAGTGCTGAGGTTTGGAAGGAAAGGCAAGCTAAGCCCAAGGTTTATTGGCCCATATACGGTGTTGAAACGAGTGGGACCGGTAGCTTATCAGCTTGAGTTGCCAGCAGAGCTGAGTCAGATACATAATGTGTTCCACGTCTCCATGCTTAGGCACTACCGTTCAAATCCATCGCATGTTGTTTCGGTTGAGGAAATTGAGGTGAGCCCAGATTTGACCATGGAAAAGGAACCTTTGCAGATTCTAGATCGGGATGTGAAAGTTTTGCACAAGAAGTCAGTTCCATTAATAAAGGAATTATGGTGAAACCATGGCGTGGAAGAAGCTAAGTGGGAACCAGAAGATGTGATGAGGCAGCAATACCCTCAACTCTTTTGACAAGGTAATTTCGAGGCCGAAATTATTTTTAGGGGGGTAGAACTGTAACATCCTAAAATAGGGGCTATTGTGTTTGAACTGTTTGCATGTGTATGGCTTGATTGTGTTATTAATCGAGGTGTTCTAGGGTCTAGGTATAAGCCAAGGATAGGCCCGAACTATAGGACATTTTTTTTTAAGTTTTAGTTAAGGGGAGCTGAAGGAGCTAGGGGTTAAGAATATTTTATGGTAAGCTTTAGCACAAGAATTACCTTGGTAAAGTGGCAAGGAGGTGCCACTTAGGGCCTTGAGCAGTAACGTCACAAGCAGAGGAAAGTCAGGTTCGAGCAGCGAAGATCCTATTTTCTGCTTATTATTTTGACGCCAAGCTGAGGAAGAGTTGTGTTCAGCTCAAACTCTGTCAGATAACTGTTGAACAAGTCAAACTGATTTGAACAGGTAGAGAATAGAGAATTTAGGAGTTTGAGTAATTCAAACTCGTTTGAATAGGTGGCCAAGAGAGATTTGAGAGTTTTGCCGAAATTTGAACTAGTGTGAAGAGGGGTAATCGGTTGAAAGACTTAGGAGGAGTGCTGAAATTCCTTAGTCTGCTAGATGAACATTTTCGGCTAGCAAAGCCTTGGTGCAATCCGTTGTGAGCAAAAGCCGAACCTCCTTTACACTTGTCGAATTCTCCCTGAAGCTTTAAGTCAAATCCTATAGAACCACTTGATCTTTTCTTTTCTTTCCTTTGAAACCAAAACCGAAACCTCATTTGGCACTTTCTTGCTTTTCTCTTTTCGGCAATTAATTAGGGGCTTGGCCGAACTTCTCCTATTTTGGTCAAAGCCGAAAGCAACTCTCTCCCCTTCATGTTTTTCTTTCTTCCAATCTCTTTGTGCCGAAATCTCTCTTTCTCCTTTGCCGAATCCATTCATTCCCATTCCCTTTTTCTTCTTCATCTCTTCCATCTTTCCATTGTGTTGAAAAGCCGGAAGCCTTGTTGTTCTCTTTCGTTTTTCATCAAAGAACCTTGGCCGAATCTTTTGATTTCTTTTCTTAAGCCATAGTCAAATCACCTTGATCACTCTACCCTATTGCCAAAATCTCTTTACTCTCCTCTTCTCGTTCTAACTATTGGCCGAACATCAATCGAGGGTAGATCTCTTTGGTCTTCTTCTCTAATCGGTTTTGGAGTGGGTAAGTGTTCTTGGCCGAATCTCTTCTATTTTTCTTCTCTCTTTTCTCTGTCGACACATAGAGAACAAAAGCCAAATTTTGGCATTTGTCATGACTCTCATTCATCTATGCAATCGGGTTTCCTTAGGTTCTTCGGGTTTTGGAAGCAGTGGATCGTGGTTATCTACTCTCTCTGCCAACCGGTTTTGTTGAAGATTGTGGTAAGGGCATCTGTCGACTTAATCTTTTGTTATCCATTTGAAAAGCCGAAGGCTATTGGATCATGTAGTTTAGTGTTGGCCAATTGTAGGGGAAAGCATAATCTCGTATATCTCGGGTTGTGGCTAGTGATCGAAAAGCGTTAAGGTAAGGATGGTTATTAGATGCGTTAACTTTTTGGGATTTACAAGTGAAGCCAAATGGCTTTTGCTAATGATTTTGGTCTTGGGTGAATGTAGGAAGGGGGATCTAGTGCGTTAGATCGTGATCTACGGGATTCAGTAGTCGTGTTAGTAACCAGGTGTGTATCTTACACACTTCATAATCTATGTAAATTTGTTAATAACCTAAACTATGTTAAAAGCCGAAACTGTGTAGATTTCGATTTGATACCCTAATGGGTATGAGCAAGGATTCGGGTAAGTCCGTTTGATAAGTTTAAGATATTTGATTCTGATGAAATCGCATATGCTATGTTTCACTGTATGTTTAATGATTAAGCATGATGGCCTGATATGTATGTGCATTGCATTATTGTGGGTGATATGAGAGGAGGGGGAAGATTGATATCTGTGACTTTGGGTCACCAGTGGTTTGGTACCACAGTTGATATTCGTGACTTTGGGTCACCAGAGGTTTGGCACCTCATAGCGAGTCGTCCCAGTGGCTTAACACCACAGTGGGTTGGCCCCACATTTGATAAAACAGGATTGTCGCCAGTGATTTGGTATCACAATGTGGGTTGGCCCCATATATGGATTATTCATGACTTTGGGTTACTAGTGGTTTGGCACCATATTATTATTGATATCAGTGACTTTGGGTCACCAGTGGTTTGGCACCACCAGTGGTTTGGTACCACACGGGGTAGAAAAAGGAGCCGTGGATGGCTAGGTTTGGGTGCATGATATGTTTACTTGGTTATGACTTGTGTAAGGATGTCGCTATATTCGGGAGGGGGATTATGCACTGAGTCTTTGTGACTCACCTTCTCCCTTATCTTTTTCAGGTGACTCGTAGATCGCGGATGAGGAGCCGGGTGGACTCGAGGTGGCCATACGATACTTGCTTTCGCTTTTACGTGGATTTCCGACTTGGGTACTTTACTTTAAATTTCAGTTTTTATTTGGGTTTGTAATAAGACCATTGGTTACTTTTATTTTGGATTATTTTATCTGCTTTAGATTTGATTTCAAATATGACTAAGTAATTACTTGACACATTTTAATAACCTGACATCAAAATTTTCTAAACTAAATCTCGCAACGAGTTTTCTAAACTTTACCACCGGGTAACATTACACACAAGATGATAATTAAGCTAACTTAAATGATTGTTCAAACCTAAGTTTTTCAAAAGCTCAAATACAAACGGTTTCAAAGTAGCTAAGTTAAATTCACTCGGGTTTTAATAGACTTGAATGATTTTCTAAAGTTAAGAACGACAAACGATTTTTCAAAAGAAAAAGTATTGTCTTCGGGTTTTAAAGCAACACAACAACGATTTCAATAACACTCTACACGGGTTCTTTCTAAACTCTCATTTTCGCTAAAAATAAACTGTCAACTATTTTCTTCAAAACGTTTTCGAACTGTGACATGCCAGACTCGGTTGTGGTGTGTTGACCGGGTTTGGGGTGTTACAGTTACAACACGGGCATGTGAGCCCTGCAACTTGGAAAAAAAATTTTAATTTCACGAAAAATTCTTAGAGTTTCCGATTAAATCGTGACTCAATTCTAATGCTTGTATTGGGCCTCGATGGTCCATTTAAGGGACGATATTAATAACCTCAATTAATGAATAGTAATTTAGATGAATTACATGTAAATATTTTGAAAGTTCTGGTAATGCTCCGTAACCCTGTTCCGGTGACGGATACGGGTTAGGGGTGTTACATTTAGTGCTATCAGAGCTATGGTTTAGCTGATTCTCAGATTGAACGTAGCAAACACGAGTTTAGCTATACATGCCATTATATAAATTATGATAATGTGATGTCTCCTTGTTATTTTAAATGTGTTTTTCATATAGTAATGGCATCCAACCGAGCTAGAGATGAATCTGAGGAAACTGAGAGCAATGCTTCAGCTTCAGTTCAAAGAGTCGAATCTGCGTATGGTAGTGGAAGGCTTGTATCTGAGGGCCAAAGTGAGAGGCAAACCAAGCCTTCTTTAAAATGATGAATGAATGGTTTACACAGTATTTGAGAACAAACCCTACTGTACAATGACCTCCCTTACCTATTTCTCAACCGGTTCCTGAAGTACCACAGGGTGCTGAACCTGATAGAACTAGTAAGCCTCTTGTAGATAAAATTCGTAAATATGGGGCAGAAGAATTTAGAGCTACTACAGATGATGATCCGGAAGGGCTAAATTTTGGTTGGAAAATACCATCTGGGTTTTTGATGAATTATCTTGTACACCTGTCGAATGTTTGAAATGTGCAGTATCTCTACTGAAGGACATAGCTTATCATTGGTGGAATACCATAACTTCGATGGTACCGAGGGAGAATGTTACATGGGAATTCTTCCAAACTAAATTCAGAAAGAAATATGTTAGTCAGAGATTCATGGATCAGAAAAAGAAAGAATTTTTAGAACTTAAGTAGGGAAATATGATTGTATTCGAGTATGAACGAGAATTTGTTTGATTGAGAAAATATGCCAGAGAATGGGTCCACTCTGAGGTTGAGATGTGTAAATGCTTTGAAGAGGGTTTAAATAAAGGTATCAAATTGTTGATTGGAATTCTCGAAATAAGGGAATTTATGGTATTGGCCGAACGAGGACACAAAGTTTAAGAATTGACTAAAGAGAAGAAAAGGCTAAAAGAGAAGCTCGGGTTTCTCGAAAAAGAACTATGAGTAAGTTACAATCATTTGCTTCTAAGAAATTAAAGAAGTATTATGATTGTGTTACCACCTCTACGGGATATTCTGGAAGAGAACGGGGCTCTCAACGTTCTAACCCGAGGTCTTCATCTTTATCTGTGACCAGTGTAGGTAGTGTTGGTAATCCCAAACTAAAATGTAAACATTGTAACAAATTTCATCATGGGGAATGTCAGTTTAGAAGTGAAGCTTGTGATGGATGCGGGTCACTTGACCATTTTCTCATAGATTGTCCAGAAAGAGTTGAAAAAGAAATAGAACCCGCTCCAAAGCCTAGTAATCCTATCTCAAGGGGCAGACCACCCCGCCACCCCGGCAATGTTAGTGTTAGTCGAGGTACTACTAGGGATACAGTAGTTAGATCTGAGGCACGAGCACCTGCAAGAACATATGTTATTCGTGCTAGAGAAGATGCCTCTGCACCAGACGTCATTACTAGTAAATTTTCTCTATTTGATATTGATATTACTGCATTGATTGATCCTGGTTCCACACACTCATACATATGCACAATTTACCTGTTGAATTTACTGAATTTGTGGTTAAAGTTTCAAACCCCCTGGGCCAATGTGTTATGGTGGATAAAGTCTGTAAAAACTATCCGTTGATGGTAAAAGGTTATTGTTTTTTGACTGACTTGATGTTATTGCCATTTGATGAATTTGATGTGATTTTGGGAATGGATTGGTTAACCCAATATGATGCAGTGGTGAATTGTAAACAAAAATATATTGTATTGAAATGTCGAAGTGGTGAATTACTTCATGTTGAATCTGATAAAATTGATGGATTACCTAATGTGATTTTAGCAATATCAGCACAGAAATATGTCAGAGAGGGTTATGATGCTTATCTAACATATGTGTTGGATACTAAAGTATCTGAGTCGAAGATTCAGTCAGTGTCAGTTGTATGTGAATTTCCTGATGTATTCCCAGAAGAATTACCTGGTTTACCACCAGATAGAGAAGTGGAATTCTCTATAAATCTTGTCCCGAGTAAAACACCTATATCTATAGCACCTTATAGGATGGCTCCTACTAAACTAAAAGTGTTGAAAGTGGAGTTACAAGAATTGATTGACAGAGGTTTTGCTCGACCTAGTTTCTCACCTTGGGGTGCGTCGGTTCTGTTTGTAAAGAAGAAAAATAGATCATTGAGGCTGTGCATAGATTATAGACAGCTCAACAAAGTTACAATAAAGAACAAGTGCCCATTGCCTCATATTGATGACTTGTTTGACCAGTTAAAATGTGCCACTGTATTTTCAATGATTAATCTCCGTTCTGGTTACTATCAACTACGGGTAAAAGATTCAAATGTACCCAAGACAGCTTTTAGAACCATATATGGACACTACGAGTTTCTTGCGATGCCATTCAGTTTAACAAACGCACCTGCAGTGTTTATAGATTTGATGAACAGAGTTCTCAGGCCATATTTAGACAGGTTTTTGGTGGTATTTATAGATGATATTTTGGTTTACTCTCGAGATGAAAATGAACATGCTGAGCTTTTGAGGATAGTGTTACAAACTTTGCGAGAGAAACAATTGTATACCAAATTTAGTAAATGTGATTTTTTTCCTACGGGAAGTTAGTTTATTTGGGCAGATAGTATCTACTGAGAGTGTCAGGGTAGACCCGAATAAAATTTCAGCCATTGTTAATTAGAAGCCATCGAAGAATATGTCTGAAGTCCGAAGTTTTCTGGGACTAGCTGGTTATTATCAGAGGTTTCTAAAAAGTTTTTCAATGATAGCTTCTCTGATGACTCGTTTACTATAGAAAGATGTAAAGTTTTGAGTGGACTAATAAATGCCAATATAATTTTAACATATTAAAGGCTTTATTGACAGAAGCACCAGTGTTAGTTCAGCCTGAATCGGGTAAAGGAATTTACAATTTACAGTGATGCTTCATTAAATGGTTTAGGCTGTGTTTTGATGCAAGAAGGTAAAGTAGTAGCCTATGCTTCAAGATATCTAAAACCACATGAAAGAAACTACTCGACACATGACCTTGAATTGGCAGCCATAGTGTTTGCATTAAAAATCTGGCACCATTATTTATTTGGTGAAAAATGTCATATATTTATTGATCATAAAAGTTTGAAATATTTGATGTCACAAAAAGATTTGAATTTGAGACAGCGCAGGTGGCTTGAATTATTAAAAGATTATGATCTTGTCATTAACTATCATCCAGGAAAAGCCAATGTAGTGGCAGATGCTTTGAGCAGAAAATCTCTGTATACCTTGCAAGCAATGAATACCCGATTGTCATTATCTAATGATAGTTCAATTATAGCTGAGTTAAAAGCTAGACCAATGTTTTTGCAGCAGATCTCTGAAGCTCAGAAAAATGATAGTAAGTTGTAAGCAAAATGGATACAAAATGAATCGACTCCTGACTCAGAATTTCAGATCGGGACTGATGGTTGTTTGTTATTCAGAGGCAGAGTATGTGTACTGAAAAGTTCAGAACTAGTATGGAAGATTCTAAATTAAGCTCACAATGGTAACATGTCTATTCATCCTTGTAGTAATAAAATGTACAACGATCTGAAAAAGATGTACTGGTGGCCGGGAATGAAATGGGATATTTTTGAGTTTGTATCCAAATGTTTGACATGTTAGCAAGTAAAAGCTGAACATCAGTTGCCTTCTGGACTATTACAGCTGGTTACGATACCAGAATGGAAATGGGAAAGAATTACTATGGAATTTGTATTGGGGTTACCCCTGTCTCCAAAGAAGAAAGATGCCATTTGGGTGATTGTTGATTGGTTGACAAAGTCTGCACACTTTATTCCAGTACGTATGGACTTTTCCTTGGATAGATTGGCTGAATTATATGTTTATGAGATTGTCAGATTGCATGGAGTGCCTTTTTCCATTATTTTAGATAGAGACCCTCGGTTTACATCTCGATTCTGGAGCAAATTGCAAGAAGCTCTGGGTACTCAGTTACACTTTAGCACTACATTTCATCCCCAGACAGATGGATAGTCTGAACGGGTAATACAGATTTTGGAAGATATGCTTCGGTGTTGTATACATGAGTTAGAAGGTAACTAAGAAAAGTATTTGCCTTTGGTTGAATTTGCTTATAATAACAGTTATCAATCTAGTATCAAAATGGCACCGTATGAAGCTTTATATAGTCGCAAATGTAGAACTCTATTGTATAACTGAACTCAGTGAGAAAAAGTTACACAGAGTTGACTTAGTCCATGAAACCGAGGAAAAAGTGAAAGTAATTCGGGACAGTTTGAAAGCAGCCTCTGATCGTCAAAAGTCTTATGCAGATCTTAAACGAAAAGAAATAGAATTTCAAGTCGGTGACAAGGTATTCTTGAAAGTATCACCTTGGAAGAAAGTTCTCTGGTTTGGTCTTAAAGGAAAACTGAGTCCATGATTCATTGGACCATATGAGATTATAGAAAGAATTGGACCGGTTGCATATCAGTTAGCTTTACCACCAAAACTTGATCAGATTCATATGTTTTCCATGTGTCTATGCTACGATGGTGTCGATCGGATCCTTCACATGTTATTTCTCCGACAGAAGTTGAGATACAGCCTGATATGACTTACAGTGAATAACCAATCAAAATTCTGGCACGTGAAACAAATGAGTTAAGAAATAAAAAGGTAGCATTAGTAAAAGTTCTTTGGCAACGGCACGGAATAGAAGAGGCTACCTGGGAATCGAAGGATAATATGAGGAAGCAATACCCGAACCTTTTTACTGGTAGGATTTTTTAGCACGAAAATCCTTAAGGGGAGGAGAGCTGTAACAGCCCATTTTTAGTGAAATCGGAACAGTGGTTTCGGGACCACAAATCTGATCCGAAAAAATTTATTTTTATTTTATTATATGGTCCGTAATATGTTAGAAATGTCATGTGAAAATTCTGATAAGAAATTTTACTAATTATGTGTTTAATTAGGAGAAGGACTAAATCGCATAAAATGTAAAAGTTGAATTCTAGTAGCTATAAGGATTAAATTGGACCATTAAAGAAAAGTATGTAGATATTTTGGTGACTCATCCATGGAAATTTAGAAAAGGGGCAAGGACTAAATTGGAAATTAGAAATAATTAAATTAATTAAAAAGATGATAACTTTTATCATCTTATTTTTTTCTTTCATCTTCAACCTAAAACACATGGAAACCCTAGGAGAGAGAGAGAAAAAAAACTTTCATGGCTTAATTGGGTAAGTTTCCTTGTCCTATTTTCAGTAATTTTGATATTTTTGAAACCGGGATAGCTTAATCTATCTATTTGGGGGATTAATTTCAAAAGTTATCAAAGTATTAAATTTGGGTCATGGATGAATATGCTGAAAATTAGAAATTTATGGTAGAAAATGAAAGGTTGTTGATAGATAAACAATATTTACAAACTGATTTTTTATGAAAACATGATTTAGGGACTAAAATTTAAAGTTGTGAAAATTGATGAAAATTTCTGAAATTTATAGAAAATATGTGCTGTAAATTCTACATTGAAATTTCGGTTAGGCTTGGAATAGGGAGTAAATTGCATAAATTTCATTTTTCGAGCCTAGGGACAAAAATTAGAGTTTATTGAAAAGTTAGGGACAAAATGATAATTTTACCTAAGACGTAAATTGAGTCCAAATGAATATGAAATGTGTGAAATTGATTATTAAAGTTATTTATATAGATGCGGACAACATAAATTCGAGGTTAGACCGAGGAAAGGAAAAGGTTTCAAATTAGTAGATTTTATACGCGAACAAGTGTCGAGGTAAGTTCGTGTAACTTAATCGAGCATGTAATTAGGTTAAATTAAATGTTGTGTTGAATGAAATGTGATTATTATTTATGTGAATTGCTTGGATGTTACAACATAAGAAATGAATGCATGCTTGTAATGGTTGAAAAAGGGTTAAGTTTCGTCTGAATATGTTTCGATGAATATATGTGCTTTCCTGAAAAGCATGAGGTCCTGCATTTGTTGCTGACAGATTTAGCTCGGACGAGTGATCTTATTGGCCTCATTATAGAAAGGATTTAGCCTAGACGGGTAATCCTGATATATTTCCTCTCGAGTATACGTTACAATAAGGATTTAGCCTGGACTGGTAATCCGAATTGAGCTCTCCTAAGTATACGTTATATAAAGGATTTAGCATGGACTGGTAATCCTGTTATACGATCTGTGACTCGAGAGTGTGTTCCTTGATTAAGCGCCCTAATGGGTACTCTTGAAAAAGAATTGACAGGTTATTGAATCGTACACCTCGAGTGTACCACTTGAGCATCTATCGGAACTTCAATGATTCAACAGGCAAAACTCTTGTCATGATAAGAGAATTATGGAATGAGATGAATGAGGTGTTAAAGGGAAAATAGTATGATGAGATCATGTATGGTTACTTGATGTATATGAAAATTTTGTGACTAACATGTTTGATTGAATTTTTGTACTTAGGCAATTTTGCCAAGTTGATGGAAGACATGTTATTGTATGCTTACATTTAATAAACAGGACCGGTAGGTTTAGTTTTCCGTTATACGAACTTGCTAAGCATGTAATGCTTACTCTATTTTGTTTTCCCCTGTTTTATAGTGCTCGAAAGCTCCCAAAGGTTGGAGATCGTTGGAGCATCATCACACTATCTACTAGCTTATTTTGGGTATATATAGTAAAATCATTTTGGTATAATGGCATGTATAGGTTAACTTGGCCTTAATTTGCTTGATAATGATGTTTTGTATCCTAGCCATTGGAATGGCTAGTAATGGCTTGTTTTGATGTACTTCTAATGTCATAATATGGTAGCTTCATATATGTTAAGTAATTAATCAAATTATGTCTAACATATGGATTGAACCAAGGTAAGATGGTAAACATGTATACACATAATGGTATGCAATGTTGAATGATGGAATTCGCTTAATTTGAATGCTTGAAATGGTTGGTATTCGGATGTAAGTTTTAAGTGTAGGTCAATGGTGTGATTTTAGGTGAGAAATGAAGCTAAAAATGGCTTTATTTTGTCCACACGGGCAGACACATGGACATGTGTCTAGACCGTGTGTGACACATGGCCTGGTACATGGGAGTGTGGTTAGGCCATGTGTCCCCTGCACCTAAATTTTGAGAAACAGAATGCTTAGAATTGAGCACACGGGTAGAGACACAGGCGTATGTTTGAGTCGTGTGTGCCACACGGCCTAGAACACGGGCGTGTGTCTTGGCCGTGTAAAACCTGCGCCTAATTTCGAAAGAATTTAAGTTACAACACAACCTAGCACATGGGCGTGTGGCATAGCCGTGTGCACAAGTCAGAAAGTTACACAGAGTCAAACAGGGCCTGTAGAATGGGCATGTCCTAGGGTCACATGGGCGTGTCCCTCGGACCACACGGGCGTGTAAGCCCTACAACTTGGAAAAATTTTGTAATTTCGTGAAAAATTCTTATAGTTTTCGATTAAGTCCCGACTCGATTCTAATGCTTGTATTGGGCCTTGAAGGTTAAGGGACGATATCAATAACCTTGGTTAATGAATAGTAATTTACATGAATTATTGTAAATGTTCTGAAAGTTCTGGTAATACTCTATAACCCTATTCCGGCAACGAATACGGGTTACGGGTGTTACAGATCATGTGTGCTAAGAGTTAATATTTGGTTTTAATTTTTTTAATAAAACAAATCTAGTAGCTTTTTGTATAAATATTATTTTAATTATCTTACTTTATTTTAAATTTTGAAAAAAATAGGAGAAAACCCTAAAATGTTTCACGCGTTCCTCCATATTCTCTCTCACGTTAGTCTCTCATTTTCTAAAAATTTCAGATTTTGATTTCTATTCTTTTCTTTCTTTCTCTTTTTTTTCTCAATTTTTCTCTCTTTTTGGGTTTCATCATTTTTGTTTTTCCAATTTCAATTTTGGCCTTTTCGCTACTGCAATTTCTTCTCCTTCTATTTTCTTTAGTTTTAGTTTTTGTCGCTTTTTCTTAAATTGTTCCTATTCGTTTTGCTTATTGTGCTCATAAATTCAAGCAATTCTGTGTCGCTTTCCTTTTCGCCTAAGTCATTGTCGATTGCTATCTCTTTGGTGGTTTCTCTGTTCATTCGTATTTTTTTATCAATTTGGATTCGAGTAACGAAAGCGTAAATGTGTTATTTTTTTTAGTATTGAATGGTTATCTTGGTTATTTTTACTTTGCCTCATTCGTTTTTCCTCATGGGTTTTGTGTATTCTTGTAATGAAGCTTTAAGATCGATATAGTTGGGCGATCGTTAGTGCCTTGGAACTATTTTTAGGCGTGTTCTTAACAATTATAAATAGGGGTGCATTCACTAACTAATTTTCATGATTCTCAGCAAATTTGGGTGTGGTTCTAATTCTAAAATTTTCCATTGTTTTTGCTAAGTGATTCATTTTAGTCCCTCAGTAATCCCTTGTAGGTTTAAGCCTCTGTACGAGTATCTGTGAAACTAATTCTATTTGAATTTACTTATGCAAATTAAATTTCGTGTCATGAGTTTCGTCATTCGTATAAATAATTATGTGATATGGTATGTTAAAATTTGCAATATGAAATAGTTGAATGTGATAATCGAAAATTTTTGCATTGTCTATTCTGGTATTCTGTAGTTGGACTGAGGAATGTCTGATTTGATATTTGTTATGCATGTATAAGTATCTATTTTGAGAGAATTTTTCATATGCATTGTGGTTGGGATTGACATTGAAGAGAAGTGAGTTTGATTCGGTAGTTTCATCGCAAAACTATATTTTCGCGGTATAACTGCAATAATAAAAGTGGCATATGACCATATTAAGGTGTGTTCGGGTGGATGGGTCTACCATAACCCAAATATTGGTGTGTAGAGGTTGGAAAGGGTTAAATACACCCTATTTTGGTGTGTGACGGATGGTTGAAGGTGGTGTGCAGAGGTTGGATAGGTGGGATTCTGCATCACATGATATGAAAATGCGTTGTACATATTTGTGTTGTGTCACAATAATATGTTATGTTTGTAACACCCCTAACCTGTATCCATCGCCGGAACAGGGTTACGGAGCGTTACCAGAGATTTTCAAAACATTTACAAACATTTCATGTTAATCACTATTCATTTGTCGAGATTATACATAACGTCCTTTAAATGGGCCCTCAAGGCCCATTATGAGCATTAGGAATGAATCGGGACTAAATCGGGATCTCAAGGAATATTTCGTGAAATTCCACAATTTTTCCCAAGTACAGGGCTCACACAACAGTGTGGTCGGGCTGTGTGGTCTCACACGCCCGTGTCCCTCTGTTTTCTCGTATTTAATGTACAGCGGACACACAGCCTGGCTACACGCCCATGTACTCGGTTGTGGGTCACACAAGGCCTAGGCACACGCCCGTGTGTCTACCCATGTGGACAAAATGAAGCTATCTCACCTAATTTTACCAACAACCTACATCAATACTTGCATGTATATACCAGCCAAATCAAACATTTAACCAAGCCTATATTAACATCTATTATAGCGTAATATCACATGCAATTCATGTTTACAATCATACTTTTGGTACATATACAAGATAAACATACTCTATCTATCCACACTTAACACAGAAGCATTGAACATGAGATAACTTATAAACATACCAAATAAATCATTACTAGCCATTCCAATGGCTAGATTACAAAACATCATTTACAAGTCATTATTTGGCAAAATAAGCCTATACATGCCATTATACCAAAATGAGATTTCTAAGTATACCAAAAAGGAGATAGGGAATAGTGTGATTTTGCTCCGATCAATCCTCCAACCTTCGCGAGCTTACGCGCACTATAAAAGAAGGGAAAGTAAATGGGGTAAGCATTTTCACGCTTAGTAAATTCGTATAACGGGAAATAAACTTACCAGTTATACTTATTAATACAAGTATACACAAAACACAATCCATCAATTTTTGGGTAAGTTATTAAAACAAGTTAGTCACATAATTTCATAAGAATATCAAGTAAACATAGATGAGCTCATTATATACAAACTTCCATTAATTCCACCTTTCCATATTTCAAGAATATTTTCCGTTGAATTAATGAAATTTCGATGGACATTCGGGTGATATAATACATATGAATTTTTCGTCAATTCGTACTCATTATTACCCATTGGGCATAAGTTCGAAGAGCACACTCTCGAGCCACATATTTTACAACAGGATTACCAGTCCAGGCTAAATCTCGATTTTCAACCAACGTTCGCAAGAGTCATTTAGGTTTGCCAGTCCAGGCCAAATCCTATCAATGACCTGTGCTCTAAAGAGCTTAATTAGGGTTACCCGTCCAGGTTAAACCCAATCTATAACATATGCTCAAAAGGCTTAAATTCAGGATTACCCGTCCGGGCTAAATCCTATTTGTAACCTTTGCCTTATTATAACTGTTTCAAGAAATCACAATAATCCATCAAATTTCAAAATTCAACCGGGACATGATATTTTATCAATATTTCCAACTTGTAATTATTTCATTATGTATGTCATCACATACATATTACCACAATCACACAATTCATCTCAAAAATATTAACGTACCAAATTAAGTTACACGAACTTACCATGACAATTGTTCGGGTTTGAATTCCAACTAATCTGAAACTTTTTGTTTCCCTCGATCAAATTCCGTAGTTGGTCTTTTCGGGTATATAGAAGCAAATTTAATTATTAACTCATCACATTTTACATACATTTGCATTCTACTACATCCTAGGAAAAATTACTATTTTGCTCCTACTCTTTTCAAAATTTACAATTTCATCCCTAGGCTCGGAAAATAAAATTCATGCAATCTAGTGCTCATTCCAAGCCTAACCGAAATTTAATAACAATTTTTACAGCACACACATTTCAAAAATTTCAGAATTTTCCATGGGTTTTACCATTTTTTCATTTGAGTCCCTAAATCAAGTTTTAATCAAAAATTGCTTTGTAAATGTTTTTTATTTATTAACTATCTTTCATTTTCTACCATAAATTTCAAATTTCCAGCATTTACATCCATAGCAAAGTTTCTACACTTATCTTTTCAAATAAATCCCATAACTAGAAAGATTAGGCTATCCCAATTTTAAAAATATAAAAATCATTAAAAACGGGACTTGATTTCATACCTTTTCAAGCCTGGTAAGTTCTCTTCCTCTCTTCTAGGGTTTTCATAGAAAATATTGGGGTAGAAGATGAATAGAAAGATGATAATTTCTTTTTATTGTTCTATCATCTTTCTAATTTGTTGATTCCCAATTTTGTCCCTAGCCATTTTTAATTTTTCCATGGATGATCACCAAGAAAGATCTACATACTTTTCTAAATGGTTTAATTAGTAGATAAGGACCTCTAGTTTTGAGTTCCATAGCTATTTAATCCTAATAGCTACTAGAATTCAACTTTTGCAATTTATGCAATGTAGTCATTTACCTAATTAACCACACAATCGATAAATTTTTTGTATCAAAATTTTCATGTGACCTTCCTATCATAATACCAACCATAAAATAAAATAAAATAAATTTTTATTTTGGGCTCGAATTTTTGGTCTCAAAACCATTTTTTCGATCTCACAGAAAATGGGTTGTTACAACTCTCCCCCCTTAAAAATTTTTGTCCTCGAAAATTCTTACCAGAAAAGAGGTTAGGGTATTGCTTCCTCATGGTATCTTCTGGCTCCCAAGTAGCTTCCTCTAACCCATGCCGTTGCTAGAGCACTTTTACCAATGCCACCTTTTTATTTCTTAGCTCTTTCGTCTCATGCACAAGTATTTTGATCGGTTCTTCATTGTAGGTCATATCAGGCTAAATCTCAACTTCTGTTGGATGAATAACGTGTGAAGGATCCGATCGATATCGTCGTAACAGGGATACATTGAAAACATTGTGAATCTTATCAAGCTCAGGTGGTAATGCTAATCGATATGCAACTGGCCCGATTCTTTCAATGATTTCATAAGGTCCGATGAACCGTGGACTCAATTTCCCTTTACTACCGAATCAGAGAACTTTCTTCCATGGTAACAATTTTAAGAACACTTTATCACCAACCTGAAATTCTATCTCTTTTCGTTTCAAATCAGCATAGGACTTTTGGCGGTCTGTGGCTGCCTTCAAACTGTCTTGGATTATCTTCACCTTTTCTTCAGTTTCACGGATCAAGCCAACTCTGTGTATCTTTTTATCACTTAACTCTATCCAATACAGTGCAGTTCTACATTTGCGACCATATAGAGCCTCATACGGTGCCATTTTAATATTGGACTGATAACTACTATTGTAAGCAAATTCAATCAAAGGCAGATACTTTTCCCAATTACTCCCGAATTCAAGTACACAACGCCGAAGCATGTCCTCTAAAACTTGTATCACACGTTCAAATTGTCCATCTATTTGAGGATGGAATGCAGCACTAAAGTGCAAACGAATGCCCAAAGCTTCTTGTAACTTACTTCAAAATCGGGAGGTGAACCGTGGATCTCTATCTGAAATAATGGAGGTTGGCACTCCGTGCAATATTACAATTTCAGAGACATATAATTTACCCAACCTATCCAAAGAAAAATCCATACGTACCGGGATAAAATGTGCTGACTTCATTAAACGATCGACAATTACCCAAACAACACTTTCTTTTTCGGCGAAAAGGGTAATCCCGATACAAATTCCATGGTAATCCTTTCCCATTTCCATTTTGGAATCGTAATTGTTTGCAATTGTAATAGCCCATTTTCGGTAAGATCGGAACAGTGGTTTCGTGACCACAAATCCGAGCCCAAAAATAAAAATTTATTCTATTTTATTTTAAGGTTGGTATTATGATAAGAAGGTCACGTGAAAATTTTGATACGAAAATTTTATTGATTGTGTGATTAATTAGGTAAAGGACTAAATTGCATAAAATACGAAAGTTGAGTTCTAGTAGCTATAAGGATTAAATAGCTATGGAATTCAAAACTAGAGGTCCTTATATGGTAATTAAATCATTAAGAAAAGTATGTAGATTTTTCTTGGTGACTTATCCATGGAAAAATTAGAAATGACCAGGGACTAAATTGGAAATCGATAAAATTAAAAGATGATAGAAAAATAAAAAGAAATTATCTTTTCTATTCATCTTCTTCCCTAATTTTTTTATGGAAACCCTAGGAGAGAGGAAGAGAACTTTTCAAGCTTGGAAAGGTTTGAAATCAAGTCTCATATTTAATGATTTTTATATTTTTAGAATCGGGATAGCCTAATGTTTCTATTTATAGGATTTATTTGAAAAGATAACAAAGTGTAGAAACTTTTCCATGGATGTAAATACTGGAAATTTAAAATTTGTGGTAGAAAATGAAAGATAGTTGATAGATAAACAACTTTTACAAAGTAATTTTTCATGAAAAATTGATTTAGGGACTAAAATGAAAAAGTGGTAAAACCCATGGAAAATTCTAAAATTTTTGAAATGTGTGCTGTAAAAATTGTTATTAAATTTTGGTTAGGCTTGGAAAGAGGACTAGATTGCATGAATTTCATTTTCTAAGCCTAGGGACGAAATTAGAATTTTTGAAAAGAGTAGGGGCAAATTAGTAATTTTTCCTAGGATGTAGTAGGATGCAAATGTATGTAAAATGTGATGAGCTAATAATTAAATTTGCTTATATAGACCCGAAAAGACCAACTACGAAACTAGATCAAGGGAAACAAAAAGTTTCGGATTAGTTGGAATTTAAACCCGAACAACTGTCAAGGTAAGTTCGTGTAACTTAATTTGATATGTTAATATGTTTAAATTGAATTGTGTGATTGTGATAATATGTATGTGATGATATACATAATGAAATAATTACAAGTTGGAAACATTGATAAAATATCATATTCCGGTTGAATATTAAAATTCGATGGATTATGGTGATTTCTTTAAACGGGTATAATATGGAAAAGGTTATAAATAGGATTTAGCCCGAACAGGTAATCCTGAATTTAAGCCTCTCGAGCATATATTATAGACTGGGTTTAGCCCGGACGGGTAATTCTAATTAAGCTCTTTAGAGCACAGGTCACTAATAGGATTTAGCCTGGACTGGCAATCCTAAATGGCTCTTGTAAACGTCGATTGAAAATCGGGATTTAGCCTGGACTGGTAATCCTGTTGTAAAATATGTGGCTCGAGAGTGTGCTCTTTGGACTTATGCCCAATGGTAATAATGAATACGAATTGACGGATAATTCATATGTATACCTTATGTACATCACCTGAATATCCATCGAAATTTCATTAGTTCAACGGAAAAGACTCACGAAATATGGAAAAGTGGAATTAATGGAAATTTGTATATAATGAGCTCATTTATGTTTTCTTGATATTTAAATGATGTTATGTGACTAACTTGTTTGATTAAGTGTATATGTTTAGGTGAACTACCTATAATGGATGAAATGTATGTTTATGTATGCTAGTTTGAATAAATATAACTCGTAAGTTTATTTTCCGTTACACAAACTTACTAAACATGAAAATGCTTACCCAGATTAATTTTCTAAATATAACTAGTAACTTTATTTTCCATTATACGAACTTATTAAGCATGAAAATGCTTACCCTGTTTAATTTTCTCTTGTTTTATAAAGCTCGTGAAGGTTGGAGGATCAGTCAGAGCATAATTTTTGGTATACTTAGAAATCTCATTTTGGTATAATGGCATGTATAGACTTATTTGGCCAAATGTTGACTTGTAAGTGACGTTTTGTAATCTAGCCATTGGAATGGCTAGTAATGATTTAATTTGGTATGTTATAAGTTATCTCATGCTCAATGCTTATGTGTAAAGTGTGGATGAATGAAGTATGTTTATATTGTATATGCATTAAAAGTATGATTATAAATATGAATATGATTATAAATATGAATTGCATGTGATATTATGCCTGCAAGTATATACCTGCAACTATTGGTGTAGGTTGTGAGAAAAATTGGGTGAGAAAATGAAGCTAAGAAATGGCTTCATTTTGTCTGCACGGGTAGACACACAGGCGTGTGTCTAGGCTGTGTGTGACACACGGCCGAGTACTTGGGCGTGTAGCCAGGCCGTGTGTCCCCTGCACCTTAAATTCGAGAAAACAGAATGCTCAAAATGGAGCACACGGGTAAAGACACGGGCGCGTGTCTCAGCCGTGTGGGAAACACGGCCTAGAACACGGGCGTGTGTCTTGGCCATGTGAAACCTGCACCAAATTTGAATTAAATTAATTATCCATACGGCCTAGCACACGGGTGTGTGGCATGGCCGTGTGGCGCAAGTCAGAGAGCACCATAAATCGGACACGGTCTGTAGCACGGTTGTGTCCCAGAGTCACATGGGCGTGTAAACCCTATACCTTAGAAAAATTTTGTAATTTTACGAAAAATTCTTAGAGGTTCCGATTAAGTCCCGATTCGATTCTAATACTCGTTTTAGGCATTGAGGGCCCATTCAAGGGACAATAAGAAAAATTTGGAGTATGAATAGTATGTTTAATACAAATTGCATGAGAATATTCTTAAACCCCGATAATACTCTGTGACCCTATTCTGGCGACGGATACGGGTTAAGGGTGTTACAGCAATAATCCCCAAGGCACTTGTTGTTCAGCCTGTACTTGTTGACATATCAAGCATCTAGATACAAATTCAAAAATATCTTTTTTCATTCCCGGCCACCGGTACATTTTCTTCAAGTCATTATACATTTTGTTGCTACCGGGATGCATAGACATAGTACTATTGTGCACTTCATGTAAAATCTTTTGTACTAGTTCTAAATTCTTCTGTACACATATTCTATTTCTGAACAACAAACAACCATATGAATTAATCGAAAACTCTGAATTAGGATCTGACACACTTTGCACTCGTTTGGCCTGTAACTTATCATCATCCTTCTGAGCCTCACAGATTTGTTGTCGAAACGTTGGTCTAGCTTTTAACTCAGCTATGATTGAATCATCATCAGACAAGGACAATTGGGCATTCAATGCCCGTAAGGCAAACAAATATTTCGACTCAAAGCATCCATAACCACATTATCTTTTTCCAGATGGTAATCAATACGAGATCATAATCTTTCAATAATTCCAACCATCTTCGTTGTCTCAAATTCAGTTATTTTTGTGTCATTAAATACTTTAGACCTTTATGATCCCTATAGATATGACACTTTTCACCAAAGAGATAATACCACCATATATTCAGTGTAAACACAATGGCTGCTAATTCAAGATCATGTACCAGGTAATTTCTTTCATGCGGTTTTAGTTGCCTAGATGCATAAGCCACTACTTTACCATCTTACATCAATACATATCCCAAACCGTTCAATGAGGCATCGCTATAGACTACAAATTCCTTACTCGATCTAGGTTGGACTAATATGGGTGCTTCCGTTAATAAGGCTTTCAATCTATCAAAACTTTGCTGGCACTTATCAGTCCACTCGAATCTCACATCTTTTTGCAGCAATCAAGTCATCGGAGAAGCTATCATTGAAAACCCTTTAACAAATCTCCGATAATATCTGGCTAGCCCTAGAAATATTTGGACTTCTGAAACATTCTTTGGAGGCTTCCAACTTACAATAGCTGAAATCTTATTCGGATCTACCCGGATACCTTCTACAGATGCAATATGTCCAAGGAAACTAACTTCCCATAACCAGAATTCACGTATACTTAAATTGGCATATAGTTGTTTCTCACGCAGGGTTTGCAATACAATTCTCAAATGCTCAGCATGTTCGTTTTCATTCTGGAAATAGACAAAATATCATCAATAAATACAACCACGAATCTGCCCAAGTATGGTCTAAAAATTATGTTCATTAAATCCATAAATATCGTCTGGGCATTCGCTAATCTGAATGGCATCACCAAAAATTCATAATGCCCATATCTGGTTCTAAAAGCTCTCTTTGGCACATCCGAATCCTTTACCCGTAATTGATAGTAACCAGATCATAAATCAATCTTCGAAAATACATTGGCACCCTTTAGTTGGTCAAACAAATCATCAATTCGGGGCAATGGATACTTGTTCTTTATTGTGACTTTATTGAGCTGTCTGTAATCAATGCACAGCCTCAATGATCCATCTTTCTTCTTTACAAACAATATCAGTGCACCCCACGGTGAAAAGCTTGGTCGAGCAAATCCTCTATCAATTAATTCTTGCAACTACACTTTCGACTCCTTCAATTCAGTAGGAGTCATTCTATATGGTGCTATCGATATTGGTCTCGTTCCTAGTACAAGGTCTATAAAAAATTCCACATCTCTAGCTAGTGGTAAATCGAGCAACTCTTCTGGAAACACCTCAAGAAACTCACAAACAACCAGCACTGACTGGATTTTCAACTCAGACAATTTGGTATCCAGCACTTAAGTAAGATAAGCCTCATACCCTTTTCTAATATATCCCTGTGCTGATATTGCTAAAATCACATTAGATGACCCATTTAGTTTTTAAGATTCAATCCGAAGTAATTCACAATTTTGATACTTCAACATGATATATTTATGTTTACAGTTAACTACCGCATCATGTTGGGTTAGCCAATCCATTTCCAAAATCACATCAAAACCATTAAAAGGTAATAGCATCAAATTAGCCAGAAAACTGACCCTCTATCATCAACGGGAAATTCTTACAAATTTTATCTACCATAACATGCTGACCCAAGGGATTTGAAACTTTGACCACAAAATCGGTGAATTCAACCAACATATTTTTAACAGTCACAAGTTTTGTTCATATATATGAATGCGTTGAACTAGGATCAATCAAAGAAATAATATTAGTATAAAGTAAAGAGAATGTTCCAGTGATAACATCTGTGTCGAGGCATCTTCCTTTGCACGTATGTCATATGTCCTCGACGAAACCCGAGCCTCAAATTTAGCCGTTGAGTCTTTTGCAGCAGTGCGACTACCACTAACATTTCCGGGATATCATGGTCTACCTCTTGTGACAGGATTACTCGACTTAGGGTTTTGTTCTGTAGCTTTCTCGACTCTTTCTGAGCCATCCTTAAGAAAATGGTCGAGAGAACCACATTTAAAACATGCCCCACTTCTCATGCGGCACTCTCCAAAATGCAATTTGCTACAGACTTTGCATCGTGGCTTGGGATTTTCAACACTCCCAACACTAGTTGCTAGCGGAGATGAAGACCGCGGGTTGGAGAGTTTAGAACTTCTTTCCTTTCCTGAATATCCCACTGATGAGGCAATACGTTCTTGGTAACTTCACGATTTCTTTGATGCAGATGATTGCATCTTGCTCATAAATCTTTTACTCGGAGCCTGAGCTTCTCTTTCGGCTTGCTTCTTCTCTTTGCTTAATTCTTCGGCCTTGTGGGCTCTTTCAGCCAATACCGCAAATTTCGTTAACTCTAAAATCCCAATCAACAACTTAATGTCTTCATTTAGCCCTTCTTCAAATCGTTTGCACATATCAGCTTCAGCCTAAACCCATTCAGTAGCATACTTGCTCAGTCTAACAAACTCTCATTCATACTTGGTTACTGTCATATTTCCCTATTTAAGTTCTAAAAATTCCTTTCTGACTAATATATTTCTTTCTGAACTCGGTTTGGAAGAATTCCCACATAATATTTCTCGTGGTACAACAGAAGATATGGTTTTCCACCAATGATAAGTTGTATCTTTCAGCAAGGATACCATATATTTCAAACACTCAGCGGGGGTACATGACAATTCATCAAGAACTCGAATAGTATTCTCTAGCCAAAACTCGACCCTCTTTGGATCATCGTTGGTCGTAGCCTTAAATTCTTCAGCCACATATTTTCTAATCTTATCAATCGGGACCCTACCAATTCTAACAGGTCCAGTACCCTGTGGCGTTTTATCAGGTTGTGTAGTAGGTGTGGGAGGTTGTTGAACAGCAAGGCATGTTCTCATATATTCACTAAACCATTCATCCATCTTTTCAAAGAAGGCTGCTTTTACCTCTTCACTGCCCTTAGACATGGGCCTTCTACTACTACCAGTTGCGGCTCGTTACACAGAAGCTTGAGCAGTGCTCTCAGCTTCCTCAGACTCATCTCGAGCTTGGTTGAAAGACATTACTATATTTTAAAAGTGGTCAGAAGATATCACACTATCATGATTTATATAATGGCATGTATAGCTAGACCCGTACTTGCTACGTTAGTCTGAGAATCGGCTAAACCGTAGCTCTGATACTATTAAATGTAACACCTCTAACCCTATTCTGGCGACTAACCCGTATCTATCACCAGAACAGGGTTACGGAGCGTTACGAGAGATTTTTAGAACATTTACAAACATTTCATGTTAATCACTATTTATTTACTGAGATTATACATAACGTCCCTTAAATGGGCCCTCGAAGCCCAATACAAGCATTAGGAACTAATCAAGACTAAATCGGGATCTCAGGGAATTTTTCGTGAAATTCCAAAATTTTTCCCAAGTACAGGGCTCACACGCCCGTGTGGTCTAGGGACACGCCCGTGTCCCTAACCCGTGTAACTCTCTAACTTTTAAGGCATGAAGAAATTTAAGTCACACGGCCAAGTCACACGCCCGTGTGCTAGACCGTATGGCCAATTTTTATTTTTAAAATTAGGTGCAGTTTTTACACGGTCGTGTCAACCACAATGTTGAGACACACGCCCGTGTCTCTACTCGTGTGCTCAATTTTGAGCATTCTGATTTCTCGAATTTAAGGTGTACGGGACACATGACCTGGCTACACGGCCAAGGCACACGCCCATGTGTCTACCCGTGTGGACAAAATCAAGCTATCTCACCCAATTTTACCAACAACATACATCAATACTTGCATGTATATACCAGCCAAATCAAGCATTAAAACCAATCCTAAACTAACATCAATCATGGCGTAATATCACATGCAGTTCATGTTTATAATCATACTTTTGGTACATATACAAGATAAACATACTCTATCTATCCATACGTAACACATAAGCATTGAACATGAGATAACTTATAAACATACCAAATAAATCATTACTAGCCATTCCAATGGCTAGATTACAAAACATCACTTACAAGTCATTATTTGGCAAAATAAGCCTATACATGCCATTATACCAAAATGAGATTTCTAAGTATACCAAAAAGAGATAGGGAATAGTGTGATTATGCTCCGACCGATCCTCCAACCATCGCGAGCTTACGAGCACTATAAAACAAGGGAAAGTAAACGAGGTAAGCATTTTCATGCTTAGTAAGTTCGTATAATGGGAAATAAACTTACCGGCTATACTTATTAATACAAGCATACACAAAACACAATCCATCAATTTTTAGGTAAGTTACGTAAACACATATTTTATATCCATCAATTCCAGAAGAATATCAAGTAAACATAGATGAACTCATTATATACAAACTTCCATTAATTCCACCTTTCCATATTTTAAGAATCTTTTCTGTTGAATTAATGAAATTTCAATGGACATTCAGGTGATATACATAAAGTATACATATGCATTTTTCATCAATTTGTACTTATTATTACCCATTGGGCATAAGTTCGAAGAGCACACTCCCGAGCCATATATTTTACAAAAGGATTACCAGTCCAGGCTAAATCTTAATTTTCAACCGGCGTTCACAAGAGTCATTTAGGTTTGCAGTCCAGGCCAAATCCTATCCATGACCTGTGCTCTAAAGAGCTTAATTAGGGTTACCCGTCCAGGCTAAATCCAATCTATAACATATGTTCAAGAGGCTTAAATTTAGGATTACTCGTCCAAACTAAATCCTATTTGTAACATTTTCCTTATTATACCCCTTTCAAGAAATCACCCTAATCCATCGAATTTCAAAATTCAACCGGGACATGATATTTTATCAATATTTCCAACTTGTAATTATTTCATTATGTGTGTCATCACATACATATTATCACAATCACAAAATTCATCTCAAACATATTAACGTACCAAATTAAGTTACACGAACTTACCTTGACAATTGTTCGGGTTTGGATTCTAACTAATTCGAAACTTTTTGTTTCCCTCAATCTAATTCCGTAGTTGGTCTTTCCAGGTCTATATAAGCAAATTTAATTATTAACTAATCAAATTTTACATACATTTGCATTCTACTATATCCTAGGAAAATTACTAGTTTGCTCTTACTCTTTTTTAAAATTCCAATTTCGTCCCTAGGCTCGAAAAATGAAATTCATGCAATCTAGCCCTCATTCCAAGCCTAACCAAAATTTAATAACAATTTTTACATCTCACACATTTCAAAAATTTCAAAATTTTCCCTGGGTTTTACCACTTTTTTATTTTAGTCCCTAAATCAAGTTTTCATCAAAAATTCTATCTTTTATTTTCTACCATAAATTTCAAATTTCCAGCATTTACATCCATGGCAAAGTTTCTACACTTTGCTATCTTTTCAAATAAATCCCATAAATAGAAAGATTAGGCTATCCCGATTTTAAAAATATAAAAATCATTAAAAGCTGGACTTGATTTCATACCTTTTCTAGCTTGGTAAGTTCTCTTCCTCTCTCCTTGGATTTCCATAGAAAATATTGGGGAAGAAGATGAATAGAAAAGATGATAATTTCTTTTTATTTTTCTATCATCTTTTTAATTTATTGATTTCCAATTTTGTCCCTAGCCATTTTTAATTTTTCCATGAATGAGTCACCAAGAAAGATCTACATACTTTTCTTAATGGTCTAATTACCATATACGGACCTCTAGTTTTGAATTCCATAGCTATTTAATCTTTATAGCTCCTAGAATTCAACTTTCGTAATTTATGCAATTTAGTCCTTTACCTAATTAACCACACAATCGATAAATTTTTTGTATCAAAATTTTCATGTGACCTTCCTATCATAATACCAATCATAAAATAAAATAAAATAAATTTTTATTTTTGGGCTCAGATTTGTAGTCCCGAAACCACTGTTCCGATCTCACCGAAAATGGGTTGTTATAATGTTAAATTTGTTATGATTTTTATCTATGTTTTTTATTATGGTATTGTTAAAATTTTATCGACCGTTTATTGTTGTGCCGACTACTTCTATTTAAGACTCACACTAAGTTTTCGTAGCTCACCCATTTAGTTTACTCCTTTTCAGGTAACCCTCGTGTTTAGGAGCTGGATTTGGCGAGCCGAAGGTTTCAGAATGATATGTTTTGGTTTGATTTTATAAATTTTTTTTATAAATTTTAATAAACTGAACTATTTTGGACTGTAATTAATTTTTATAAACTGTGGTATAAATTTGGACTTGGATTTTGGAAAAAAAACTATGGGTTTTAATTGAAACTAAAATTTAGGATTCCATGCATGAATTTTAAATAGTTGGTTATGCTTTTTGGTTTTAAGTTATCTTTGTATTTTAGTGCATGAGCATTAATTGTAAGATTGTTTGTTTTAAATAAACACTCAAGTTTTTAAATTCTAAATATATGAATTTTGAACTATAGCCAAACGATAGTTCTTTTGCTGCAATAAATTTTTTTTTGGAAAATTTCAAGAAACAATTTGTTAAACCTGACATGTTTGAAAATTGATTTAGAAAAGATCAGTTTGGCTCCTTATAACCTTAACGACAAATGAGGTCACTGTTGTAAAACAAAAGTTAAGTTTTTATTAGATTTTTCGTTAGACATAAGTAGAAAATATTTTCCAAATGGTATTTAGGAATTTGATTAGTATTTTGTTTTGGGTCATTTTGGTGGCCAATGTGACCTCTAAAATCTAGTCGAAACTTCTTGGTCGGGTTTTGGGGTGTTACATGATCCAAAAATTTTAGTGATTGGATGGTTAATTAAGGAAAAAGGACTAAATCATTAAAATAGTAAAATTTAATCGATATTGGTTTCTATTAGTTAAAAAACTAAATTAATTAATGTTAAGGGTTTTAAGTTGCAAATTACCCTTTTATTTGATAGTGGTTGGTTGTTATATGTTTTAGTTGAATTTTATAATTAAAATTTTACTTATGTAATGCCCCGAATTTTGGGCCTAGATGAATTGGGCTTTGGGCTTTGGGTCTCATAAATTTTTTTTAGGCAAGAAAATGACAAATGACATGTTGGCTTTAAGGGTTTAATAAACTTGGAGTGTCTAGGGGTGTTGGAGAAGTTCTGGGTTCGAACTTTGAGGAGAAGGAATTTTTAATTAATTATTAAAGAAACCAAGGCGGTGAGTAGATGGGCTTTTAAATAAAAATAGGGAAAAATGGCATCAAAGAGCCTTGTGGTGGAGTGGCTAAGTGACGCCACTTAGGGTATAAGAAGGTGGCGTTATGGGCTAGCAAGGAGATTCTAGGTTCGAATCCTAGATTAGTATTTTTTTTAGGAGTTTAACTTTGGCCTTCTAGAAGGTTGGAAGTGGTGTGATGATGGACTCTAAGGATAATGATCAGAAGAGAAAATTTAGGAAAAGGATTTGGGAGTTATCAGGGAGAAAACGAGGAGATGAGATGGGGAAGAGTTGGAGCCAATGAGGACTTTGGGGAGGGTAGGTAGAGTTTCAGTTTTGTGTATAAATAGGGGGTGTCGAATTCCCTCTGTGCTATTTCGGCAATTGGAATTCCCTCTATGCTATTTCGGCAACTATAGTGCTCTGCCGAATTCTCCTTCACTTTTTCTATTCTAAACCTCGCCTCTTCCTTATGTGTTTTCTTTTCTTCTCTCCTAAAGCCTTAAATTGAATATCATTCTCTTCTTTCTCCATTGCTTGTGTCGTCCCACCTTCATCTCAATTGTTGGGGACCAAATATTCGTAACTTCAAAAGCCAAAAACCTTTACTCTTGGAGCCGATTTCTTAATCGCCCCAAACCTCGTGCCGAATACTCTAGTAAACAAATCTCTATCGTTCTGTCACCATTCCTTTGATTTTTGGTGGATCAGATCTTGGAAAAATCAGAATCAAGCTTGGATCTACAAGTCTCTGCCGAAAAGCTATCCATACGTTTCGGCTTTTGGGTAAGTGTTCTTGATTTTGGGATAAGTTAGCCGAATAGTCTATAGTAAGGGAAAGGGTGACTTAAGTGGATACAAGTCACCTATTATTTTGTCTTTAACGATTAAGATTGATGCAGATTTAGGGGATATTCATGAGTAGTAGCTAAGGAAAGGCTATTAGGACTGGTGGCACACGGTAAGGTTGATGTAAGGCTTCGATTTTTGGTAAATATTGTGGTTAAGTGTGTGATTGATTGGAGGTTGATATTAGTTGTAGGTTCAAGGCTGAGGATAGTGTAACACGTCTCAGTTACTAGGTGTGTACATACACTTCACACATGACAAATCGGCAAAACCTGAAATACCAAAAAACAGGAATGCCGAAAAGCCAAAACGCCAAAAGGTTGGCACCGACAACTGCAGAGCGTGTGAACATTCGTGTGGAAACACTGATATGACTACTGGGACCAAGAGAGCAATCTCATGGTCTCAGGCCACTGTTGGCCAACCGGGCCAAAAGGGGCTAAATGGGCTTGTCGAGCTCGTGGGCCCAAATCGGCAATAATTGATATGTGAAATTGAATGATGGATTGATATGGATGGTTATATGATTTGATTATGGTCGGGCCTAATGGGCTACATATACATGATTGGGCTTAATGGGCTATATGCACATGATTGGGCTTGTGGGCCTTATGGGATTTTAGAAATACATGCTAGGGTTTTAATGGACTCTAGGCTTAGTTCTGATGAATTCCTAAACAACATAAAAATTAATTTAATAATCAACCATGTCTATGGATAAGTCGCTAGGGTAGAGTGTGGCAATGGACATATGCATGTCTAGGATTGGATCTAGGGAGAGCTTGGAACTTAAGCGGTCCTAGTGACCCACCTCCTCTTCTTTGGAATCCTACCTGGTGCGTAGTGTATGTTCACTTTAGCCGCGAGGACTTGTTGACGGGCCAAGGTTCGTAATTAAGACCCATACTGTTAAGAATTACTGATATACCCCTGTAGGGTAGACTTACCGAAATACCCTTGATTTGTGAAATGACTAAAATACCCCTATGTGTTGAATGAAAGATTTATGGATGTTACATGTACATTTGATGCATCCATATGATATTCTGTTTAAGTTGCATATGGGGTGGGAATTATAGAACGAAGGAAGTATATGAGGATCGCATGGTTGCTTGACAACTGTGGATCCACCGATGGCTTTTTAAGCCATTATATGTAAGCAGCTTTGCTGCAACATTTGGTAGTATCGCAACCGGGCTACCCTTAAAGTGTACTGGATGGGTGGGTCGATTTAGAAATCCCCACAAAAGTGTTTCGGTTGGACGGAAACGAAATGTACCGGATGGATTATTTGGGGAGGGTTTGCACTGCATTGCATGTATGATATTATTATGTTAACAATATGATATGTATGCTGTTTGTTTGACGAGGTTCGTACACACTGAGTTTTTGAAAACTCACTCCCTCTTTTATTTTTCTCAGGTAATCCTCAGTAGGCGGTTCGATGGATGGAGGGACTCAGAGGTGGCCAACTAGCAAGACGATTAGACCGGTTTTTTCTAAATGTCTAAATTCTAGATTTTAAGTTAGTTACTTTAAGCTATTTATTTTTCTCGGATTGTAATAAGGTTTTCCCTCTAATTATTATTCCATTACTTCCACTATGCATTGAAATTTTGAAACAGAACCTGGATTTATTTCCTTTAAGCATATTTCAAGTTTTTGAAAATAATTGTGTTTTAAGAACGAGCTTCCGCTGTCAAAGGAAATTTTTTTTTACATAGTAACAAGGAAATGGTTTTTTTTTTTTTTTTGATACACCACATTTTGAAAGGAAATGGTTTTACTTAACTTTTCTCTAGAAGGGTTTTCAATAAAAACAAGGTTTTCGCAAAAACACTTCAATGTGACACGCCGGATTTGAGTCTAACTTCTAGGCCGGGTTTGGGGTGTTACAACTTAAACTTTAGTGTTAAAGTTAATAAAAAATGGTTAAAACATATAAAAAATGAAGTCATCATCTTTATTTTAGGTATTCTCTGTAACACCCCTTACCCATGTTCGACGTCAAAACAGGGTACGAGGCATTACCGGACTTAAATAAAAGCAAACATACAAAATCGAGAGGTAATTTCCATCCAAATTTAGAACTTTTCTCATTCACTCATATCATCCCTAAAACGAGCTTACGAGGCTCAATACATGCTTTGGAAGTGATTTGGGACTAAATCGAGAACTTTAGAAAATTTTACGAAACTTAGAAAATATTTCATGTTACAAGGCTCACACGCCCATATGGTCCAAGGGACACACCCATGTGACCCTCAAACACGCCCGTACTGCAGGCCGTGTTTGAAATTAGGGTGCTCTCTGACTTGTGCCACACGGCCGTGCCACACGCCCGTTTCTCTGCCTGTGTGCTCAATTATGGACATTCTGTTTTGCAACAATTAAGGTGTAGAGGACACACGGCCGGAACAAATGCCCGTGGGGCAAACTGTGTGTCACACATGGCCTAGACACACATCCCTGTGGACAAAAACAAGGCTATTTACCAAGCCATTTTGCCACCCTCACTTTCACACATCCATACAACATCTCATGGCACAAAATCAAGCATGTGAGAGCAACCAAATAACCACAACCAAGATAATAACATGTCATTCTCATGCCATTATTTATCATGCTTAAAGCATCATACTTAGCCCATTAAAAATGCAACACCTGAATTAGTGGGCCTGTGCATTTTGTGTGTTGTAGGTTTAATGTGTTGGTTTGAGAATTTGAGATGTGAATTGGGCTCAGGTTTGGGGTGAGGCCTTGGTTAATCTTCTGTTGGGGCATTATAGGGTTTAAAGGTAGGTATCTATGTTTAAAAGTAGCAAAAAGGGGCTTGTGGCCCAAGGTTAGGTGGCGCTACAAAGGGGCAGAGGGTGGCCTCACTAGTGGATGGAGAGGGACCAAGTGTTGGCCGCTTGGAGCCCATGTTCTTGGGCCAATTTCGGTACTTATAAAGGGGCTAGGGGGACGGCAACAAGGCTAAAATATAAGGGATTTTTTTTTTATGTTTTAATATGTGGATATTAAAGCTGATAAAGGAGTGAGGAGTTGGTGCTAATTAGGTTTCTTTTGGATGTGAGTTCAGATTAAGATAAGGAGGAAAAAGATGAGGAGCTAATCCAGGAGGCTAGTGTTGGCCGAATGTAGGATGCTTATTGAGGGGAGAAATTTCAGTTGAGTGTTTAAGTGTAGGAATGCCAGAATTTTGATGATTTTTCGGGAAACTCTCTTCTGATTATTTTTATTTCCTCTCCTCTCTTTTCTATTACCTTTTGGAGTTCCAGCCGAATTCTCCCTACCCATTTGTTTATCTTTTCTTCCATTCACTAAAAGCCGAAACCACACTCCTATTTGTTCCTTTAGCCGAATTCTCTAAAGTCCTAGCATCACTCCGTTCGTTCTTTTTTCCCGAAGTGTTCATCATAGTCAAACCCCTATTCCATAATTCGATAAGTTCTCTATTATTTCCTGTTTTCTTTTCTTTTCTCCTCCTGGCCGAATAGTCTCTTAAACCTTGTTAAGTGGGTTATTCTTCTTCTCTTAAAAGCCGAATCTTCACTACTGTGACTGCTTGTGTCGAATCTTTCTGCAAAGGGGCAGCCGAAACCATCTGTAGAGGTTAATGTCGATTTGTGTACTCTTTCAATCTTTTCCGATTTTTGGAGATCATAGTCGAATGGCTAGATGGTTGACTAATCTCGTATTTACTTTCATGGGCGGCATTTCAGGATTTGAAGGAGATCCAATTGCCTAGGTTTCTAAATCAGTAGCACTCGAATCATATTACTTTTGGAATTTAATCGCTCTAGAGTTGTAGACAGAGATCGGTGGTTCTGATTAGCGAGAGTATAGTACTACGTGTTTTCAGGTGTGTAATTTCTCACACCATCTCTGTTGTCTGATATATATATATATACATGAATCTGTCTATATTCTGTTAAATGCCGAAATCCTGGCATGGTTGTTGAAAACCCGTGGAGGATAAGGGCGACTCATCAGGTTAGTGATTTCTGTGATTTTCCTTAAGTAAAATGATTCTGATGAGTTGATATGATATGCATGTATGTCGTTTACTATGTTTGCTCGGGGTTTGGAAATTGTTGTATATGAAAGGGGAAGTGTTCTGTTGTAGTGGCTCTGCCACGATCTGTTCTGGTGACTATGTCACAAATCTGACTATGAGCAGCTAATTGCAGCATGACTGCCATCGGTGGTGTGTAGCGGTGAGGGTGATTGTAGAAATCCCCAATGGTGTGATTGGCAGGTAAGGTTGGTGTGTAGCGGATGGATCTAGGATTGGGTTGGGTTTTGTTTAATTCTGATATGTGATATTTTGTTATTACGCTTACAGTGGGGCTAAGGCCCACCGATGGTGCACGAGGGATTGCACACTGAGTCTTGTGACTCACCCCATTGTTTAACATTTTACAGGTAGCACTTAGTGCATCAGACCGGGTTGCAAAGGAGCACAAGGTGGCCATGCATGGATTTATTTTGGTTTAATAAAGGACGTTGTTTTAACTATTTTCCCTTTAGTATTTCCAATTTGTCTGGTTTTATATTTTATTGTAATAAGGCCACTGGCTATTGTTTATTGGTTTTATGTGTTCATTTTCGGGTTTCCATACATTTAGATTTTATGATTAATTGAAACTAAGGCATGTGTTTAAATAATAGAACTCAGAGGCAAAATTTTGGTTTTTATTCATTAAAGCATTAATTAAAATTTATTCCTTTTACAAAATTATCAAATATTTAAGTTTTTCCCGTATAAGCATTTAAACTATGTTTTTAAAAAAAAAAAATGCGACAAGTTTTATAAAATCTTCTTAGTGACATGCCAGATCCGGTCAGGGTGTTTGGTCCAGGTTTGGGGTGTTACAAAAAACATACTAATTTCGCATTCTTGTCATAAATCATATTTCCATCATTCACCAAGTATACCATGTTCATATCACCAAAGACATTAGCACATATATATATTTAGGCTTACAACCATGATAGCCCAAATAAACCAATTTACATGGTTAAATATCAAAACAAGCATTTGACAATCACAAGCCAATACATTGGCTACAATCACAATGACACGTTTAACAAATGACTAAGTCCCTATACATGCCATAGACTTAAAATACTGAAATTCACTTATACCCAAAATAATAGCTTGATAGTGTGATAGGATCTCCGGCGATTTCCAACCCGAGCTAGCTTAATAACCTTAAAAGACATGGGAAAGGAAGGGGGTAAGCTATATAGCTTAGTAAGTTCATTTGCAAATAATACAAAACATTATTCATACACTTGACATACAAATAACTTAACAAATATTAACATAAATGTCTTTAAAAATTCATAAACACAACTTACTCAATCCCAATCTTACCAACAGCTCAACATATAAATAACATAACATATTTCAATATGAATGTCATTAAACTTCATGAGTATAATTTATTCAACCACATTCTTGCCTATAGCTCATCATATGAATAACATAACATATATCAACATGAATGTCATTAAAACTTCATAAATGTCATATGAACATAAATGTCATTTAATATCAACATAACACATATCAACATAATTGTCATATACTAATAGCTCATCATATGAATTACATGACACGTTTCAACATAAATGTCATTTAAGCTTCATAAGCACAACTCACTCAATCACAATCTTACCACTTGTTCATCATATACCGAGCTCATCTTCTTTGAGTTTTATGTACAAACCTGTACCATCACATAACATATTCACATACTTTCTCATCTTTGACATACCCGTTGAATTTCCCGTTGAACCACTTGGAATACTATCGGATACTCGGGAATCTAGTACACACAGTACCATACCAATGCCATATCCCAGATATGGTCTTACATGTAATCTCGTATCGATGGCAATAGCCTAGCTATGGTCTTACACGAAGTCTCATATCGATACCATATCCCAAATATGGTCTTACACGTAATCACAGTAACCCTAATATCCTGACATTTATATCCTATCTATTCCTAAGGTTCAACTGGGATTTCTCGCTTGTCGAAACTTTGACGAATACTTCCATAGAGTTAATCACAATTCATACAACTTTAAAGCATTTAAAACATAAATATAACAATGCATTATTTACAAACAAACTTACCTCGATATAGAAATGGCAAAAAGGACTAAATCATCAAATACTCGTTTTTCACCCATTCTAGGCCCGAACCTCGTTTTTCTTGATCTATAATATTACATTTAACTTATTTAATCACAGTCCAAAATCATATTATGGCAAAATTATATTTTTACCCCCTAAACTTTTAACATTTTTACAATTTAGTCCCTAGGCTTGTAAAATGAAATGTACTCAATTTCTTCAATACTCATGCCTAGCTGAACCTTATACATGCTTATAACAACCCACTTCATTTATTCACATTTTTACACCATATTTTATAACTTTTACAAATAATTCCTTTTAGGCATTTTCACCAAAAATCACTTAGCAAAAGTCGTTTATCATACACTAAACATGCATTTTCTACCACTAGACATAAAAATACACAAACATCAATCATGGGTAAAATTTTAGACCTTGCCATCTCATCAAATTGATGGTAGAAATAGAAAGATCGAGTTACAACGACTTCAAAAATGTAAAGAGCGTTAAAAACAGGGCTAGAACGGACTTACAATTGAGCTTGGAAGCTTGAAAAACCCTAGTCATGGTTTCCCCTTGTGAATTTCGGCCATGGGAGGAAGATGGACAAAAATTGGCTTTATTTTAGCTTTTTAATTCTTTTAATAACCAAATTACCAAAATACCCTTAATGAAAAACTTTGAAAACATACCAAACCATGTCCATTTTTGTCCGCTAATTGAAACAATAGTCTAACTACCATTTAAGGACCTCTAATTTAAAATCTCATAGCAATTGGACACCTCTAACATATAGAATTCAAGTTTTGCACTTTTTGCAATTTAGTTTTTTTTCACTAAATTGAGTGCCCAAACGTCAAAATTTTTGAATGAAATTTTCATGAAATCGTTCCATAGAATTGTAGACCATAAAAATATAATAAAAATGAATTTTTTTCGTCGGATTTGTGGTCCAGAAACCACTGTTCCGACTAGACTCAAAATCGGGCTGATACATTCTCACCGAAACAAAAACACAAAGCCATCATTGTTGAACATCAAAGGTTCGACCAACTTAGGGTCTTCGCATGGTAATGTTTTCTAAGCCCATTTTTCGTAATTTTTATGTTTTTAAGATCGTTGCAACTAGGTTCAGCTAACCTATATCTCCATTTTCAAAGCTGTTGAATATTTATAAAGTTGTCACTGATATTAATTGAAGTTTTTGAATTTTTATGGTATATTTTTGAAGCATAGAAATGAAATAGGATTAATTTGTTAAGTAAATTTTGTTAGTTTTGAGTTAGGGACTAAATTGCGACTATATATTGAAATTGGTATGATTTTTTTGTAATTTGTGATAATAGGAGGTTGTATATGGACATAATTGACGTGGGTTTCAAATTTGGAGTTCAAATTTGGAAGATATAATAAGTTCGGTTTTAGGGACTATATTGAATAATATGCAAAACATTAGGGGCAATTAAATAATGAAATTGATTTGATACATGTTTATAATTGGATGAAATAAGAGGGTTGGAATTGATAAATTGAATTGAATTATTGAATAGATCTAAAATTGGACCAAGCTGAAAATAGTTAGGGAAATGGCAAAATTTGTTGATTAGTCTTTAGAGAGTTGTTTGTTTGCTATCTTGACCAGGTAAGTTCATACAGTATGTTTAAGTTAAATTGTTATGCACTTAGAATGATAATTGTAATTATGTTTAATTGAAATTTTGATTTTTTACGATTTGGTATAAAAAGATGAGATAGAGGATTAAATTGAATACGATGAATTACAAATTGAAATAATTAAAGAATTGACCTTAAGTTAAACTAAAACAGATTTGTTACGTGATAAAGTGATGATCTGATGTAATGAGCTAAACTGATTCAATTTAGATAGTTTGATGGTGATAAGGACCAAATTGGATACATGTAAAAAAATGTGTATGTATATATAAATGTGTAATTGAATGCATATAGAGATTATTGATGCTATCATGAGTATGTATAAATGATTTAATGATGAAAATATATGTGAATTGAGATGTTGATTGATAACAAATTAAGTAACGAATACCTTATTAACTATTTGGGTAGAGTCTGGTATAATTGGCATGCCATAAGATAGAAAGAGTTCAGGGTTACTTCGACTACGAGCCGATGAGGCATTGGGTGCCCAATTGCTTTGGTTATACCGATGAGACACTGGGTGTCAAACTATTTGATAAGCACTGGGCGCAACTATTTGCTTCAGATTTATCCGATGACGCACTGGGTGCCAAACTGATGTGTTGATTGGATCCGGGTATTAGTCCAAGTCTCTGAATCGTGCTAATATGAAGATAAAATAAACTAAATTAAACCAAAAAATTAAGTATCAAAATGAAAAAATATATATATACTTAAAATCCAAATCATGAATTAAACCCTTTTTAAATACAAATATTAAGAGATGAGGAAGTGCTTGCAAATTTTGGGGCAGTCATGGCACCTACCATACCAACCCCTATTCATAATCCATGTTGTTCATTTCTTTTATTATTATTTGAATGCATTTAAAATATTTTATATTTAATTAAACTTACACATATGTTAATAACTTATATTATATAAAAACTTGTGCATATTTATATTGTCTTTTATTATTAATTAATTGTTCCACTATCACTTCTCTCAATTGATATGTAAAGTTCAATAATCTTAAGCATACTTTGGGCCTCCAATTATTCTCGTCGATTGTGGAATAAAAGTAATAAAATTTCCCTCATTTAAAAAACATTACTTTTTCTAAAATTTATTAACTAATGATATCTATATTACTTTTCTTTAACTGATTTATTGGATAGGTGTCACATATAATTAAATTTTTATTTCAGTTATAAAATTACCCTAAGCCTATTTCTTTTAATAAGCAATATTCATAAAAAAAAATAGAAAAATACTTACAATGATACCCAATTTTTTTAATTTTTAACATATTAATTTTATCATTTTAATTAAAGTCATTTTTATTATTATATCAATTTTTTTTAAAAAAATTGTTACATATATTTTTTTCACATTATGAGTGTGTCATAATGTAATTGTTAATAATGCATAGTCGATTGAGCCTTAGTTCGATTAGTATGGATATTGTTATCAATGCAAGAGGACGTAAGTTTGAGTACATTGAAGCGTATTATTCTTCTATTTATAAATTGGGGAGGTCGTATAAGTAGTATTAGGCAATGTGTAAAAAAAAATAAGAACTAATAAGAACTTATAATAAAATTATTTACAAAATAAATACATATAAATATTGGATTATTATAAGGTTTCTTAATTCTTAGCTGTCAAAGGGGAGACCAACCCAAATATTAGCTCGTAAAAGATGGCCGACTTGACTAATTGAGATCATATCTTTAGTTAAAGTCAATAGATGGCAATATTATGCGTGTTTTTTAAGAATAATATTTGTTTGGACCTAATTTAAAGAATAATATTATACTCTTATCTATACTACTTAAATGTTGGTATTGAGTTTGTTACTACGAATTATTATTGCGTACACTAAAAATTAAAAATTTCATAAGTAAATTTCAAGTTGCGGGTTATTAATTAGATGTTTATTTATTTCAAAAATAATTTAAATTCAAATAAAAAAAATTCACAAATATATTTAAAAGTTGTCATGTAACTTTTTTTTGATAAATTGTTTAATTACTTTTGATTTTTCTAATATAATTTAAGTACAGCTGGTAGCTTCCGAAACTCACTTTTTGAATTTTTTTTTTAATTTTATTGTCAGTATATAAGTAAGTAAAGATTTATTAATAAGATTAAATAAATAATTTAATTTAAAAAACAAAATAAAAAAAATCATTCACCTATTTTTATTCTTTTTATCAAAATCATTACATTTTTATTATGATATAATTTTTTTAAATCATTTTCTAAATATTTTTTTTTTACTTTTTACTTATGTAGTAGGTTTACCACAAGATTAATACTTATAGAATTACTGATTTTTTTTTTTTCACATGATTTGGTTGCATAAAGAATTTAGACATGATTTTGGTTATAATACGACTTATTATTACTACCGTCATAAAAATGAAAAGCAAAGCGAAAGTAAACTAGTTTTTCAACACGCAAGCCAAAGGGAAATGGTGTCAATAGTAGGCCACGGCTCAGCTGATCACCTTTCCCCTCTCTGTGTTAACATTTGGAGACTATTTTCTCCATAGCTGTACAGCTTTGAGATTAAAAACCCTCTTTTGACTATCAATGTTTAATTTGTTCATTATGCCAGTTTTTTCTTTACTTAAATAAATATTTAAGACTAAAACCTTCTTTTGACTATCATGGCATCTTTTTTAACGAAGTCTTTATTATTATTGCTATTATTTTATTATATAAATATGTATGTGTGTCTCTCTAGGTATTTTTCTAACGACAACGTTGAAATGACAGATATGAAAAAGGTGATGGATGATAGGAAAAAAAGAAAGAAAGTGGAACTTACTGTGGGAAGAAAGTTTCTGTTCATTTTGATTAAAATAAACTAAAAATTAAGCCACTTGTGTTGAATTGTTAATTAGTTATAATGATGATATAACGATGACATTTGGGCTTGTATTTCATTCAAGCTTATTTATTAGCTTAGAAAGACTAGAATTCTTCTGGTGCCCACCTTCCTGTCCCGATGTAAAATTTTGGCACCTCACTTTTATAACTGCATGTTTAGTAGTATTTAAAAAAAATATTTTTGGTTTTGAAAGTATTTTTAGAAAAACAGTTGCGTTGAATAAATAGTTTTTAACTGAAATTTTTGGCTAAAAGCACTTTTAAAAAAAAAAAGCTAAAATTTTTAATTTTTTATCTCTTAAAAAGTATTTTTAGTGCTTAATTATTTTTTCACCCCTCCAATAACATAATAATTTTTCTCTTTTTTTTCTTGGTGCTTAATTATAAATATGTTAAAATCATTAATTAAAAATAAAAAAATTTAAAATACAAATTACAAATATTTAATGGTTATATTTAAATATTTAAAATATAGTTTATATATGCTAATTAAATTTTATAAATAATTAATATTTATTACTTAAAAATATTTAAAATTTATATTTCATATATTAAAATATTAACAATAAGTTATAATATTTTTTTATATTCTTACTAAAATATAATAATATTAACTAATTTAAATATTATTTAAATGCATAATTGTTACTTAATAATAACATATCTAAAATAGATATTTTATTTCTCAAAAGTATTTTTTGACAGCAATGCTAAATAATCAAATTTTAAACCAAACTTCTCAAAAGCACTTCTTAAAAGCAATTTTCCACAGCACTTTTCAATAATATTGCTAAACTAGCCATAAATCTTAACAATTTAGACCGCTTATTCGAGTAGCTATTATTTCGGTCATTGATTTTGTAACACCCCTAACCATTATCCGTCGCCGGAATAGAGTTACGGAGCATTACTAGACTTTACAGACTGATTTACGAATATTTCATTATCTTTATTATATAGATCAAGAATAATTCATATAATACACATATTGTTCCTTAGATGGGCCCTCGACGCCTAAAATACACATTAGAAGTGAATTGGGACTAAACCGGACACTCAAGGAATTTTTCCCAAAATCTTAATTTTTTCTTAGGAGCAGGTGACACACACCCGTGTGGCTGGTCGTGTGATTCACACGGCCAGGAGACACACCCATGCCTTAGGCCGTGTGGGCATTCAAAGCAAAGCACACGACCGTGTCCCAGCCCATGTTCAAATTAGGGTAGTTACTGACTTAGGTCACACGGCCAACCACACGCCTGTGTGCTAGGCCGTGTGTAAAAACCTGGGCATTCTGTCTTGAAATTTTAAGGTGCAGGGGACACACGACCAGACTACAAGCCATATGCAAGGCCGTGTGTCACACATGGCTGAGACAGACGCCCGTGGCTCTGCTCGTGTGAACAAAAATAGGCCATTTTAAGGCCACTTTTCTCACCCTTTTTCACATCAACCTACACACAATATTTCAATACATCAAATAGCCCCAATCAAGCAACCAAAACAAGCCAAATTCATATTTTATACATAGCATAAGATCATAAAACTTATTACATAAACTTATTAATATAACTCAATTTATTAATTTACCAAAATTCACTACTAGTTATATGCATATAAATATGTATACATCTGTCATTCATAACCATTCTTCAAATTTAGTTTTTTTCCACACCAATCCTATACATGCCATATAAACCATAAAATGTATAACAAAATCTACCAGAGCAATCTGATAGTGTGACCCGGTGTATTGATCCGATCCTCCGAACTTCTTGAAAATCTACAAAAAAACATTAAACGACACAAGTAAGCTTAATGAAGCTTAGTAAGTTCGTTAGCTTTAACATAAATCTTACCAAACATACTATAATAATTCATTTAGGTAAATCATTTCATAAACATTTCCTGCCAATCACAACTCAATTGATGAATTCACCTATTTGAGCTCAATATCAATGATAACTTAAATTCTTCAACATTAATTTCATATGGCACTTACCAATCATTATCAAACCAGAGAACTTCTTACGGATTTGAGTACATCATAAACAGAAGCCCGCAAGCTACACAAAAGCACATAAGTGCTAAACGGAAACCCGTAAGGGTTAAACAAAAGGGTTAAATGGAAGCTCATAGGAGATGAACGGAAACCCAGAAGGGTTAAATTGAAGCTCGAGAGAGTTGAACTGAAACCCATTAAGGTTAAACGGAAACTCATATGAGTTAACTGAAGCTCAGGAGAGCTAAACGGATACCAAACACAGAAGTTCGCAACAAATGCTGAACCCCGGTGTACTTGGGTAATTAATCGTTGATGCCTCTTTTGCGCTGAACGACTGTACTCAATCCCGCGTCCCGTTCACTTCAAAAATTCACTTCAATTTCGTGATTTTAACAATAATTTCATTTTCAACAAATAACATGAACAATTAAATAATATCATTCATCAATTTAACATTTAACATTAAAGTTTAATCATACGAACTTACTTGGGTAGATTTGTAGAATTTGTAGTAGTTTAGGGACTATTCTGTTAATTTTCCTTTTTCTCGTTGATCTACGGGCTCTTGATCTAAAATATAAAATTATTCATGTATTAGCATATATTTCAATTTCAATTCACTTTACCATCAATACCCTTTAATTTTCAAAATTACACAATTACTCTAACTTTTACAATTTTTTACAATTTAGTCCCCCACCAAATATCCTATCAATTGAGCTAATTTTTCTCAATTAACAATTTATTCCATTATTCTAAGATATCTTACAGCCTTTGATACATGGAAATTTAATAGCAAACCCTAATTCTTTAATTTTTCACAATTTAGTCCTAAAATCAATTTCTATTGAAATCACTTAATAAAATCATCATATAACAAAATTAAAGCTTCAAATGCATGTTAATTTATCATAAACATTCAGCACTCATCAATGGTAACTTTCAAAAACTATCCATACATCAAAAACTAATGAAATAGATAGTTGTTCCTAATTGTAAAAGTCTTAAAAACATAAAAATTGCAAGAAAAAAGCAATAATTGGACTCACATGAAGAAAAAAGTATGAGAAACCAGCTTTAAGAGCTCCCCTATGGTTGTTTTTGGCAGAAGATTGATGATGAAATGTCTAGAAATTCAATTTGGTCTTTATTTTATTTTTACCTTAATTTCCTAAATGACCATTTTGTCCCTAAATCACTTAATTTTAATATTTTTCTCTGCTTATGCCGTCCAAGCCTTCTAATAAGTGTCTTATTGCCTTTTTGGTCCTCCATTAAGTTATTTAATCACTATTTCTTTAATTAGCAAGTTTTGCACCTTTTTCAGTTTAGTCTTTTTTATTTAATTAACTATCAGAACGTTAAAATTTTCTAACGAAACTTTAATACTAACTCAATGACACTCCGTAAATATTTATAAAAATATTTACAGCTCGGTTTATGAAATCGAGGTCTCGATTCCTTATTTTCGAAACCATTTTAGTTAATAACTCCTTCTAAAACATAAATCACCAATTCAAAAATATTTCTAAAATCGCACTTGACTCATAAATAACTATAAATAAAATTATCGAACTCACTTGTCAGGTTTAGTGATCTTGAATCACTGTTTTTGACGCCACTGAAAATTGGGCTGTTACAACTCTCCCTCCTTTAGGAAATTTTGTCCTCGAAATTTATTAGCTGAGAATAAGTTCGGATACTCTGATCTGATCGATTCTTCTGTTTTTCAAGTAGCCTCCTCCATACCATGATGGTGCCATAATACTTTTACTAACAATACTGTTGCAATTCCTTAACCTCTCGAGCTAAAATCTTCACCAGTTCTTCCGAATACGTCATGTTTGGTTGCAATTCAATCTCACTGTAAGGAATCACGTGTGAAGGATCAGATTTGTACCGCCTTAGCATCGATACATGAAACATGTTATGAATTTTCTCAAGTTCCAGAGGTAGAGCTAATCTATAAGCTACTGGGCCGATTCTTTCAATAATTTCATACGGTCCGATAAATCTTGGACTCAGTTTTCCTTTTCTACCAAACCGCAATACTTTCTTCCACGGTGAAACTTTTAAGAATACTCAATCACCAACCGTAAATTCTATATCTCTTCTTTTCAAGTCTGCATATGATTTCTGACGGTCAGAAGCAGCCTTCAAACTGTCTCGGATGATTTGAATTTTATCTTCAGTTTCCCAGATTAAGTCAACTCCCACTAACTTGGATTCATTTCATTCAAACCAATACAATAGAGTCTTACATTTCCTTCCATAAAGAGCTTCAAACGGTGTCATTTTTGTACAGGATTGATAACTATTATTATATGCAAATTCAGTCAACAGTAAATACCTTTCCCAACTACATCCAAACTCGAGTATACAACATCTCAACATGTCTTCCAGAATTTGAATTACTCATTCTGATTGGTCGTCAGTCTAAGGATGAAATGCTGTGCTAAAATTTAATTTTGTACCCAGAGCTTCTTAAAATTTATCCCAAAATCTCGATGTAAACCTCAGATCCCGGTCTGAAATAATGGATTGGGAACCCCATGTAATCTCACAATCTTATATATATATAATTCCGCTAACTTCTCAAGCAAAAAGTCAGTTTTGACCGGAATAAAACGTGCCGATTTAGTTCATCTATCGACAATTACCCAGATCGAATCTTTCTTTCTTGGAGTCACAGGTAATTCGTATACAAAATCTATTGTAACATGCTCTTATTTCCATTCTGGAATCATGACAGGTTGTAACAAACCCGTTGGTACTTGATGTTCTGCTTTCGCTTGCTAACAAATCAAACATTTAGCTACGAACTCACAAATTTCCCATTTCATACCCGGCCACGAATACATCCATTTCAAATCACAATACATCTTTGTGCTTCCCAAATGAATGGAATACATGCTACAATGAGCTTCAGAAAGGATGTCATTTCTCAAATCCAAATTATTCGGAACACAAATTCTATTACGATAACGCAGCATACCATTATCATCAATTCTATATTCTGAACTCAGCTTATCCCGAACCATTTTTCATTTCAACACTAATTTCGGGCCCTCATCTTGCAACTCCTGAATCTGTTGAAGGAACACATGTTTTGCTTTCAACTCAGCTTGTAGCAGCCCGATTTAGGGGCTAGTTGGATCAGTGATCTCGGAATCACTAATTAGAGGTTAGAGAAAATTATTCTCATGTTATGTTATGTGATATAACATGTTTATAAGGGTGTACGAAAATTTTGGTGCCTTAATTTTAGCAATTTCTAGCTAATTTGTGAAAAAGGACTAAATCGCATAAAGTGCCAAAGTTCTATTTTATTTGCTAAAGGCACCAAATAGCTATGGATTATTAATTAGAAGTCCCAAATGTGCAATTTGAGCTTGTTTAAATGGGCTGACCGATCATAAAACACATAGGGGAACAGAGCATTTTTTATGATGTATAGTTGGTGATATTAGTAGGAAAAAGAAATAAAATAATATAAAAAAACAAGGAGCTATAATCTTTTTATTTCTTCTCTCTTTCCACCGAAAATATCAGCCATGGGAGGGGTTTGAAAGCTTCAAATTTTCAGCAAGCTTTATTCCACTCAAGTAAGTGATTTTGATGAATTTTCTTGATAAAAATTGTATTTTTAGAGCCCCCAAAACTTAATCTAGCTAATGAGGGAACTAAATTGCAACATGGTTGAAAGTTTAGGGACTTACCATGATAGAGTTATGTCTTTTGATGAGTTTTTATTGAGGAAAATGAATGATAGGATGTTGATAAACAACTTTTGTGAAAGGTGGTGTTGTGAAAACACCTAATTTGGGCTAAAATGCAAAAGTTGTAAATTGTTCATTAAGGCATGAAATAGTTGGAATTTTGGATTGTTATAAGGGGATTAAATGTTCAGCTAGGCTTGATTAACAAGAATGTGTGATGAAAATTTATTTACGAGCCTAGAGGCAAAATCGTAATTTTACCAAATTGTAGGGGCAAAATAGTCTTTTTTTGCATAAAGTGTGTATTATGGTATTTTATGATTGATGGATGAATAAATCAGTATATTTCATTGTTCTAGATCAGAGAAAATGAGTTTCGAACCTAGAACGGATGAAAAGAGAAATGTGGGCAAATAGTCCTTTTTGGCTATTTCGACATCGAGGTAAGTTCATGTGCGGATGTTGCAATTCTGTATGAGTTAATTTAGTATTCCAATGTTGAATAGAATGTATGGTATGAAATATTTTTTGATGAGATGTTAATGGAATTGAATTTAGAATAATGGGAAAAGTGTATAGCATGATATGATGATGGTTAAAGTCTCGAGTAAGACCATATTGGAATATGGCCTCGGCGTAAGAACTCATATAAGACCATGCCAGGGACATGGCATCGACATGTTAATGTATGTAAGACCCTATTAGAGTAAGATATCGATGAGAACTATGTGTATGAGACTCAAGAGAGAGTTAGTTAACAATTCGAATGATTTAATAATTATGTGGAATGTATATGTGGTTGTACCACGAGAAGCACAAGTACGTATTAGAATTGAATTTAGATGAATTCAATATATATGATGAACCCCTAGTGGAATATGTGTAGTTGATGTACCTTAGTTGCATGAGACAGATTTATTAATGTACTGAGTGAATGCGAATGATTATCGTAGAAAGTTAAGTAAGAATAGAAGTATGTGAGTATGTTCTTGAATGAACATTTGAAATAGAGAGATACTAGTAGATTGCTATCCATGAATGTAAATAATGGTGAACTATGTACGATATCACCTTATTAGAGAGTTAATGGTGGGATAAGTGTGAAACCACCGAGAGATGAGTAGCTTATTGAAAATGCGTGATGAGTTGTTTTATGTGATTACATGAAAATTAGTGCAGGAATGTATGTTGGTCACATGAGCAGTTGGCTTGTGACATGGTAAGAGTGTGGTAAAAGATTGAAGAAGTAAGTTTCAACAATGGTTAAGTATGTAACGAAGGGTTTGTGAGATAAACTCTTTAAAATACCTTCTGGTTATGTTTATTCAATGAATATCAAAAACCATTAATTTATGCAGATGAACTTACTAAGTATTATGGCTTACTTCCTTTCTCTTCCCATCTCGTATATGTTACTTTTAACTAGCTCGAATTAGAGGCTGTCGGAGATATTTTCACACTATCGAGCAGACTCTTGGTATGAGGTATCAAGTCCTTATGAGTCATGGCATGTATAGGGCTAGAGTTTAAGATTGATTAAGTTGTTGTTGATGTGCCTAAGTGTGTTGACCCGAGAGGGTTCATAGTTTAAATGTGCACGGCCATTGATGATGGCTTAAGATGTTATAATTGTATGGGAGGAAAACCTTATTTTCATCAATCAAATGTATAAATTCATATGTTTTAGTTGATAATGTGAGTTTCCATTGAATTAGTATATGTATGTATGCAATTGAGAGTTGCAAGAAGGCTTGGTAGAAAGCCTCTAAGTGCCCACACGGTCAGACACACGGGCGTGTGTCTAGGCCGTACGTACCCTGCACCTTAATGTTTTAAATAAAATTAGACCATGGTCGTGTGTAAGGACCGTGTAGGACACACGTTTAAAACATGGGCGTGTGCCCAAGCCTTGTGGTTGAAGTCAGTATATGACCTAAAAGTACACAGCCATAACACACGGGCGTGCCTAATGACCGTGTTAGTATAGTTAGTATAAACAAGGATGGATACACTGGGGTGTCTAGAAGCCGTGGAGGGCACACGGTCTCCCACGGGCGTGTCTCCCTTGTATTTTAGAAAAGTTTCAAATTTTCATGAAATTTCATATGTGTTTCAGTTTAGTCCGGACTCGACTTATAAGTATGATTAAGGTCTCGAGGACCCGTTTAAGGGACATTATGTTTGAGAATGAGGATTGAATGTATGATTTCGTCTGTGACTGTTTTTGATCTATCCGGTAACGCTCCTAACCTTAATCCGGCGACAGACTCGGGATAAAGGTGTTACATTTAGTGGTATCAGAGCTATGTTTTAGTCGGTTCTAGGACTAACCTAGCGTAAATAAGAGTCTAGTTATACATGCCATATGTGGACCGCGATAGTGTGATGTCTTCCAGCTTTAACAAAATTGTTTTATTAAGACAGAGATGATTCCCAACCGAGCAAATTTTAGTAAGTTTGTATGATTTTCAAGTCTCATGAATATTTCATTAAATGGCTTGTGATGTTGCTATGTGCACATTATTTCTATGAAAATGTTCAATGATATGATAAACAAAGAAATCAATGTGATTAAGCATGAGCAAGTCCCAATTGAAGATGAATTTCCCAGGATACTCGACCTACCACATGAGACAAGAAAGTCCGTATAAGACCAAGCCTAGGCATGGCATCGGCAATCAAGTAAGATATCATGTAAGCCCAAGGCAAGCGTAACATTGAGCAGATATCATGTAAGTCCAAGGCAAGCTTGGCATTGAACAGATATCATGTAAGTCCAAGGCAAGCTTGGCATTGAATAGATATCATGTAAGCCTAAGACAAGTCTTGGCATTAAAAAGCTATCAAGAGAAAGAGATTTCATATAAGTCCTAGCCAAGGCTCGGCATTGACCAGTTCATGAGTAAAAACTTTGTATAAGTCCATGTCAAGACATGGTCTCGAAACCAAGACGAGATTTAGTATCCTCGGCTATTCTCATAAATTCACCGAGCAAAATGGGTAAAGGTAAAATGAGATAACAAGAAAATTTAGAGAGCAAAGTTATTATCAAGATGAAATTGGGTATCAGCTATGTTATGAATGATGAATTAGAGGTTATGGTCATTAAGTTAAAGTATACTGATCTATGTGATCAAGTGTTACAGGTACCTTGTCTACCTTACAAGTATGAGAACAGTAAGCACATGATGTATGCGAAAAGCAGTAAGAGAAAGAAACCACACATATCGGGGTATGAGAGCTAAAACTGAGAAATTTGACTAAGTGGAATGCAGGAGATGACTACGGTCATTCAACGATGAAAAGATGAATAAGACCATGGTTGGACCATGGCAAAGAGAAGGTCAGTGTAAGACCATGTTTGGAACATGGCATCAGCGTTGATATGAGTGCCAGTATAAGACCGTGTTTGGAACATGGCATCAGCATTAAGACAAGAGCTGGTGTAAGACCATATCTGGGATATGGCATTGGCATTGACATGCATTCCATGTAAGACCGTATCAGGGATAGGGCATTGGTATTGATATGAGATTTCGTGTAAGACCATAGCGAGGCTATGGCATCATGATGACGTATAAAGAAGTAGCTAGACTATGCTGTCGTGATACGAGTAAGACCATAATTGGACTATGGCAATCAAGTAAACGACGTACTCAAACCCATAAGATATTCACTAATTGATAAGCGATTGTACAAGAAAGTAGAGTTAAATGTTGAGTACTCGAGCAGATATTAAAGTGGAACATGAATTATTAAAGTCACAATTCAAAAGTATGAGTAATAGAAACGATTGTAGCGTGATAAATGTGAAAACTCACTTGAGATGAGTTGTATGATTATGATGATATTTTATTGATGACGAATAGTAAATCATATGCATGTAGTCACGAGAGTTCAGTTAAGAGGCTCTGTGACCTCATTCCCCTTACCGCTACTGAATTAGGAGGAAATGTTATGAGAGTTAAACTGAGTAAGTTTATACGTGATTAATGCTGTAATTATGTTAACATTATGAGAATGCTTTGTATCATATTGATACATGATACTTTACTATATAAGGTAATCATTGTTGAATATGAGGTTGAAGTCCTAGGGGACTATAATGAAAAGGCTATCATTGAGATATGAAATAGATAAGATCCCGTATAAGACCATATCTGTAATATGGCATCAGAAATGAATATGATAATATTCGGAATATGGCAATGATACTTGATGTGGAAGTCCATATAAGACCACCTTGGAAATGTGGCATTGGTTGCGTACCAACACGAATGACGATGAATATGCGTATTTGATTATCCCTAGGAATTAATGGGACACATAAATGAGTCTAGAGGTAGAAATGAAAATTGTACTAAAGCCATGTGAATGGGTAAATATAGGTAATTGTGAACAAGTTATGAAGAAATGAGTACGATGTGTGGCACGGTAGGTGCTTAATAAAGGCAATTGTAAGAAAGTATGTTCGAATGCTTTAACGATTGTATTGATTATACAATGTTAAGAGAAAAGAAAGAGTTAGGCTAGGCTATTTGACTCAAGTGAGTAGGAAGCCTACGGTTATGATTATTGAGTTTTTCTTAAATTGATGTTCATTAATGAAAGAAATTGTTAAGGAATTTTGAGGACGCAAAAGGTTAAAGAAACAACGTTTGAATTGTGAGAGTGTTCAATTATGATAACCATTGATGTAGGGGTCTTAATGATCTCTCTCTAAGTATTATGAGTTAATATCTTTTGCCTTCCAGAGACGATGTAGTTGTTTATCTCACGAATTGAGATTCTGCGAGAATATTAGCTGATTGTGTAATCATATTAAATGGTTATCAACTTAGTAATTTGAATTGACATATCTTTATCTCCCCATAACCTTATTCGGGTACTTTGAGGAGGAAGTTGGTGATGGTTCAGGTATAAAGAATAAAATCATGAGTTTCACGTTGTATGATGAGTTTTCGGGCAGTCCGAATAGAGTTAATGAATCCTATAGATATGCCCATGCTATCATGAGATATGACAATAGTAAAGGTCTTAAATTAGCGTAGCAAGGGAAACTCAAATGAGAATGTGCTTGAAAAATGTTTTCAGTATCGGAAAAAGAATGGATTAATGTAATGAGATATGATTCGAGTTCTATGTATATTCACGCATGAACCAATAAAGAGAATAAAATTCAGTGTGAACGTGAGTAGGGAGCATGATTCAAGGGTATGCTCATCAAAATGTTCAAACCATAATAGTCAAGTTGAAGGTTATAAAAGGAACTATTAATTGAAATTTCTAGTACTAAGTTCAGTCTGAATAGAGAAAAAGAGTTGACAGATTGGTGATCCCGAGATGATCACTTTTGCATCTGTATGAGAACTGGATATATTGTAATGATCTATAGGAAAAACGATGAGTGTTTTCTAAAATTTTTATGAGTGATAACATCTTATTATAGTAAGGTAGTGGAAACAACTTGAGCTATTACCAGAGTGGGTATAGTTGCTATTATACTTCCTAGATAGTAGACATAGTATTGGTGTTGAGTGAAAGATCCATGTTAAGCAAAACGAGAAGGTTACTCGGTGAATCTTAGTTGGTAACATCTTAGTTTCAGCAAGGTTAATGACTAGAGCGAGTTTTCTTTTCAGAATCAAAAGGTTCAGAAGAGATATAGTAAATGGTATTTTTAAATAAGCTTCGAATGAGTCTATTTGAGATGATGAATACAGGTTGTATAAGTTCTTCCGTTATTGATGATTTCTTGAATAGAATTGGAATGATGATGAATCCAAAACTTATACAGAGCCTTGGTATGAGATTTAGTGGTAGCGTATCTACTAAAGCAATAATAAGGAAGGACAATTATGTGCATAAATGTTTTGATAGTAGAGTACATTTCACGATATGATTGAGTTATGATCAGAAGTATTAGACCACTAAAAGCTGAGTTTTCAATGCATACAAGTCGAGACTATTACAGTTGGTGAATGCTTTAATGAGAAAGTGAGATAAAATTTTATAGATTTCAAATTGAGTTTGACAAGATTCCCAAAGAGAGGGATGTCATTCGAGTTGTGGTCAATCAACTAGTAAAGATCTGAACGATCGTCTGGACACGTATAGAGTTTCAAATTAGTAAATTTATGGATATAGGATATGCCCCAGAGGAAGAGTAACTTAGGTCTCAAGTTACGTTTCGACCTTAGGTGTCACAACTTAAGAGTTATTAGCAAGAGAAACTTGAGGATAAGCGGATTCGTGATTTGAGAGAGTAGTCTGGAAATGTTTTAAGAATGTTGCTAGCAAATCCTCCTGATAAGATTTTCGGGGACGAAAATTCCTAAGGGGGGAGAATTGTAACAGCCCGATTTAGGGGCTAGTTGGATCAGTGATCTCGGAATCACTAATTAGAGGTTACAAAAAATTATTCTCATGTTATGTTATGTGATATAACATGTTTATAAGGGTGTACGAAAATTTTGGTGCCTTAATTTTAGCAATTTCTAGCTAATTTGTGAAAAAAGACTAAATCGCATAAAGTGCCAAAGTTCTATTTTATTTGCTAGAGGCACCAAATAGCTATGGATTATTAATTAGAAGTCCCAAATGTGCAATTTGACCTTGTTTAAATGGGTTGACCGGTCATAAAACACATAGGGGACAAGAGCATTTATTATGATGTATAGTTGGTGATATTAGTGGGAAAAAGAAATAAAATAAGATGAAAAAAAAAGGAGCTATCATCTTTTTATTTCTTCTCTCTTTCCACCAAAAATATCAGCCATGGGAGGGGTTTGACAGCTTCAAATTTTCAGCAAGCTTTATTCCACTCAAGTAAGTGATTTTGATGACTTTTCTTGATAAAAATTGTATTTTTGGTGTCCCCAAAACTTAATCTAGCTAATGAGGGGACTAAATTGAAATATGGTTGAAAGTATAGGGACTTATCATGATAGATTTATGTCTTTTGATGAGTTTTTATGGAGGAAAATGAATGATAGGATGTTGATAAACAACTTTTGTGAAAGGTGGTGTTGTGAAAACACCTAATTTGGGCTAAAATGCAAAAGTTGTAAATTGTTCATTAAAGCATGAAATAGTTGGAATTTTGGATTGTTATAAGAGGATTAAATGTTCAGCTAGGCTTGATTAACAAGAATTGTGTGATGAAAACTTATTTACGAGCCTAGGGGTAAAATAGTAATTTTGCCAAAGTGTAGGGGCAAAATGGTCATTTTTTTTGCCTAAAGTGTGTATTATTGTATTTTATGATTTATGAATGAATAAATCAGTATATTTCATTGTTCTAGATCAGAGAAAACGAGTTTCGAACCTAGAACGGATGAAAAGAGAAATGTGGGCAACTAGTCCTTTTTGGCTATTTTGACATCGAGGTAAGTTCATGTGCGGATGTTGCAATTCTATATGAGTTAATTTAGTATTCCAATGTTGAATGGAATGTATGTTTACTATATAAATGTATGAAATATTTTTTGATGAGATGTCAACGGAATTGAATTTAGAATAATGGGAAAAGTGTATAGCTTGACATGATGATGGTTAAAGTCTCGAGGAAGACCATATTCGAATATGGCCTCGGCGTAAGAACTCGTATAAGACCATGTCAGGGACATGGCATCGACATGTTAATGTATGTAAGACCCTATTAGAGTAAGATGTCGATGAGAACTATGTGTATGAGACTCAAGAGAGAGTTAATTAACAATTCGAATGATTTAATGATTATGTGGAATGTATATGTGGTTGTACCACGAGAAGCACAAGTATGTGTTAGAATTGAATTGAGACGAATTCAATATATATGATGAACCCCTAGTGGAATATGTGTAGTTGATGTACCTTAGTTGCATGAGATAGATTTATTAATGTACTGAGTGAATGCAAACGATTATCGTAGAAAGTTAAGTAAGAATAGAAGTATGTGAGGATGTTCTCGAATGATCATTTGAAATAGAGAGATACTAGTAGATTGCTATCCATGAATGTAAATAACGGTAAACTATGTGCGATATCACCTTATTACAGAGTTAATGGTGGGCTAAGTGTGAAACCACCGAGAGATGAGTAGCTTATTGAAAATGCTTGATGAGTTGTTTTATGTGATTACATGAAAATTAGTGCAGGAATGTATGTTGGTTAAACGGGCAGTTGGCTTGTGACATGGTAAGAGTGTGGTAAAAGATTGAAGAAGTAAGTTTCAACAGTGGTTGAGTATGTAACAAAGGGTTTGTGAGAGAAACTCTTTAAAATACCTTCTGGTTATGTTTATTCAATGAATATCAGAAATCATTAATTTATGCAGATGAACTTACTAAGCATTATGGCTTACTTCCTTTCTCTTCCCATCTCGTATAGGTTACTTTTAACTAGCTTGAATTGGAGGCCGCCGGAGATGTTTTCACACTATCGAGCAGACTCTTGGTATGAGGTATCAAGTCCTTATGAGTCATGGCATGTATAGGGCTAGAGTTTAAGATTGATTAAGTTGTTGTTGATGTGCCTAAGTGTGTTGGCCAGAGAGGGTTCATAGTTTAAATGTGCACGGCCATTGATGATGGCTTAAGATGTTGTAATTGTATGGGAGGGAAACCTTATTTTCATGAATCAAATGTATAAATTCATATGTTTTAGTTGATAATGTGAGTTTCCATTGAATTAGTATATGTATGTATGCAATTGAGAGTTGTAAGAAGGCTTGGTAGATAGCCTCTAAGTGCCCACACAGTCAGACACACGGGCGTGTGTCTAGGCCGTGCGTACCCTGCACCTTAATGTTTTAAATAAAATTAGACCACGGCCATTTTACACGGCCGTGTGTAAGGACAGTGTAGGACACACGTTCAAAACATAGGCGTGTGCCCAGGCCGTGTGGTTGAAGTTAGTATATGACCTAAAAGTACACGGCCTCGACACGGGCATGCTTGATGGCCGTGGTGGGGAAGTCAATATATAACCTAAAAGTACACGGCCATGGCACACGGGTGTGCCTAATAATCATGTTGTTATAGTTAGTATAAATAAGGATGGATACACTGGGGTGTCTAGAAGCTGTGGAGGGCACACGGTCTTCTCCCACGGGTGTGTCTCCCTTGTATTTTAGAAAAGTTTCAAATTTTCATGGAATTTCATATGTGTTTCAGTTAGTCCCGACTCGACTTATAAGTATGATTAAGGTCTCGAGGACCCGTTTAAGGGACATTATGTCTGAGAATGAGGATTGAATGTATGATTTCGTCTGTGAATGTTTCTGATCTATCCGGTAACGCTCCTAACCTTAATCCGGCGACGGACTTGGGATAGGGGTGTTACACAGCTAATACAGAATGTCTTCATTAAGAAACAAATGAGCGTTCATCGCTCGAAGTGTAAAAAAATTTGACTTTCAACTAAGTGTATTTGCAACTACATTAGCCTTCCCCGGGTGATAGTCAATAACTAAATCATAATCTTTAAGTAGTTCTAACCACCACTTCTATCTAAAATTAAGCTCTTTCTGTGACAGCCCAATTTCGACCCTAATCGGAACGGTGGTTTCGGGACCACGAATCCGAGCTTGATAAATATTTATTATTATATCTTGTGTTTATTATTGGTAAATTTGTGTGTGAATATTTCGTAGAAAATTTTGCCGTCTGAGTGTTTAATTTTAAAAAAGGTCTAAATTGCAAAAAGGATCAATGTAGTGAGCCTAAATAAAATAAGGGGCTAAGTGACTTATGTTGCAAACATAGGGATTTGCATGTCAAATTCCCCATTTTTAGAAGGGTGGACGGCAAGCATGCATTAAAATAATCTATGATCTTAAATTTTTGTTTTTAAAACATTATTAAAGTGTAAGCATGCTAAGAATATTAAGCTTTCCTAATTATATTATATTTTGAGTAATATTATATTAAAGCATGCTAAAATAATGTGAAAAGAGTTTTTAAACAAAAGAAAAAGAAAAATCATCTTTTCATCTCTCTTCTTCATTTTCCTCATCCACCCGAAACCATCATCAAGAGGAGAAGAAATTCCTCTTCTTCATTCGGCTATTACATGTGTTGAGCAAGGTAAGATTTTGAACTCTAATTTAACAATCCATCTTTGAGTTTGGTTGATTTCTTTGGTCAACATTGAAAATCAAGTAGAGTTTTGTAATGCTAGACATGATGAAGTTCGGCCATGGTGAGGGTTATGAATTGAGTCAAAAATAAACTTAGATAGCATGAGAAGAAATAGCTAGAACTTGTAAGAAAATTTTGTTGATTTTTTTGGCTTGAAGATACCCCCATATTCGGCCGAATATTAGGATGGACATTTATGAAAATATTCTCTTCATGTGTTTTGATATTCGGCCATTCTCTTATAATGAAATTTACCATAGATAATTTTTTTATATGTGATGTATAACTATTGGGTGAACTAAGTTTAAGACTTAATTACTAGAAGCAAATTAGTGGAAAGGCCATAGAGAATCCTTGGGACCTAAGGGCCATTCGGCTTTTGAAAAGAAATCCAAATGGATTGAAGTTTATATTGTGCTGTACAATAGGTTAAATTGAATATATTAAATGCTTGATTGTGGTGTGGTTATTGTTTCAAATTAAATAAATGAAGTAGGAATTCGGTTCCTAGCGTTCTTTAATTAAGTTATGTGCAATTTATTTTGAGTTGAGCAAAGGGATAGGAAGAATATGAACGAAATTTACTTGACCCTTTTTAGATCGGGGACAAAAAGAGAAAGAACAAGATCGAGGAAAAACAAAGGTTCTCGAATAGCCGATTCGCACGGCCTATCGACAACCAAGGTAAGTCCTTTAGCTAAAGTATGTAAATAAATTAACTATGAATTTAGTGAATGATGAATTGTGGAAATTTAGAGTATAAATTCAGGATTAGCCGAATGTGAATGTATAGTATTGAAGTGAATTTATTTGACTAATGCAAGGTGAATAAGTAAGTTCTTGAGCTATCTTATGTTTTAAGGTTATTTACATCTAATGGATGATAGAATTTGTATGAGTTTGGTGTAAAACCATGAGTTGGCCTAATGTGATGATGATGGATTGGATTGATTTTTGAATATATTTAATGTAATGTGAATAAGTGCATATGTTTCGATAGGTGACAGTGAGATGTGAAAACCATGTAAAACTATTCTGACATTCGGGCTTTATGCCTAGCAGGCCTCGTGCCGGTGTTATTTATCAGGCTTTATGCCTAGCGAGCCTCGTCGTGCGGTGTTATTTATCGGGCTTTATGCCTAGCAGGCTTCGTGCCGGTGACATAATCGGGCTTTATGCCTAGCAGGCTTCGTGCCGGTGACATAATCGGGCTTTTACGCCTAGCAGGCCTTGTGCCGGTGTTACTTTTTAGGCTTTTACGCCTAGCAGGCATGATGCCGGTGACGTATTTTACAAAAGAGAAATCGAATCATTGATCAAGACAACTAAATGATAATTTATTGAGTATATGGTTCGAGTAAGCATGTAAGGTATGCTATGCTTAATATCATTTGGGTTGAATTAATATTATGAAAATTGTGTTGTATATATATTTGAAGTTAATATTGATGGGTGTAATCTCATGGAACAATTGGTTCTCAAGTATAAATGTTAGGAAAGGAGATTTGCTTGCGAGATGCTAATATGAAATTTAAGAATTTCAGTTGAAGAAAATGATTCCAAATTTACTTGAGTTAACGAATCACTACTATTTGGCTTTGTATAAATAATTTACTTAATTGCCTATGTGAAATGCGATAAGCTGATTGTTTTCAGTGCGTTAATATTTAAATGTTTCATTATCATGAGTTAGGACTTACAAAGCTATTAAGCTTAATCATGTGAAACGTTTTCCCTTGTTTTATAGATTTTGGTCACGTAGCGGGCTCGTGAAGGATCTTCAAGAAGTCCACCACACTATCGCCTTCCTTTGGTATTTTGAATTTTGGTTATAAATTAGAAGGCATGTATAGGCTAGATGAAGTTTTAGAAACATACAATGTTTGACCTTGAACATGTATATAATAGCCATGCGAATATGGCTAAATTTTTAGTAAGTACAATGTTGTGTCTCGATATGTATGTGGTTCATGATGGCAATGTTTATGAAATTCTTAATCCAGGTTTAATCGTTTTTGTTAAGAAATATTTGTATATGAAATGAATCCTTGAATTTGGAATGTGGATAGATTCGGTTAGTAACTAGGTCTTTCATAAATGCTACTAAACAGCTTGTAGTAGCAGCAGTGATGTGAGTTAGAAAAATCACCAAAAATAGGGTATATTGAATTTGAAGGTGAATGAGATATGAAATTAAACCTTATTGTGTCTATTTTTACATGAAAGAAACATAGTAGGCAAAAGATTTATATATTATGAGATAATTAAGTTTTAGTGAGATCCGCTCTGAATGAATTCGTGAGTCACTGTTCTGTTTTGGAAAAATTGTCAAAAATTGTACAAAAATAATTAGGAAGCATGGTTTATATGTGTAGAATTCTTAATGAGTCTATTTTTCATTGGTATAAACAAGAACAGTATATGAAATTTGTGCAATGAGATAACTGTATTTTTGTAGAGACAGGTCAGATTTGCCAAGCAGTGTAATAAGGGTAAATTTGACGAATAAACTGTACTAATTGGCCACATGAAAAATTCTGGAAAAATTATGGTAAATCCATATATGAGTCTAGTTTCAAGGAAAATTTACGATCTAAATTTTGAGTTTTGTAACTCGATTTATGGTCAATTTAGTCAGTACGATGCAGTTTGACAGCTTTAAAATCTTACACCCCGAGTTAATAGTCAAGTCTAGTAATGCCACGTACTCGAACCCGACAAGGGTTTCGGGTAAGGGGTGTTACACTTTCTGAGTCATCAAGTATTTCAAACTTTTGTGATCCGTGTACACGTAACATTTCTCACCATATAAATAGTGTCTCCAAATTTTCAAAGCAAACACAATTGCAGCCAACTCAAGATCATGTGTAGGATAGTTCTTCTCAAGGAATTTTAACTGCCGAGAAGCCTAGGCCACTACTTTTCCCGACTGCATCAATACACAACCTAATCCATTTAAAGACGCATCACTATAAACAACATACGGTACACCCAATTCTGGCTGAGTCAAGACGGGAACTTCTGTTAGCATTTTCTTCAACTGATCAAAACTCTGCTGACACTCATCAGACCAAACAAATTCAACATTTTTTTGTAGAAATCGAGTCATCGGCTAAGCAATCATCAAAAATTTCTTGACAAAACGACGGTAATATCCTGCTAAACCCAGAAAACTTCGCACTTCTATTATATTCTTTCGAGTTTTCTAATTCACCATTATGGATACTTTACTTGGATCCACTCTTATCCTATCGGTTGATACAATATGACCCAGAATCCAACTTCATAAAGCCAGAATTCGCATTTGCTAAACTTTGCATACAACTGCTTTTCTCTCAAAATCTGTAGCACAATTCTCAAGTGTTGAGCATGTTCAGACTCTATCTTTGAATAGATCAATATATCATCGATAAAGACAACCACAAATCTATCCAAATAAGGTTGAAAAATCTGATTCATTAAATCCATAAAAGTAGCAGGTGCATTAGTCAAGCCAAATGGCATTACTAGAAACTCATAATGACCATATCGAGTTCTGAAAGCAGTTTTCTGCACATCACACTCTTTAACTTTCAACTGATAATACCAAGAATAACATCAAATTCCTGAAATGGTAGCAACATCAAATCAGTAGGGAATTCACATCCTTTTATTTTCAGTGGATAATTTCGACACACTAAATTGATTATCACACTTTGGCCTAATGGATTAGTGACTTGAACATCATAATCAGTAGATTTAACATACAATTTCTTTTCTGATGCTAATACAGTGCAAACATAAGAATGTGTAGACCCAGTGTCAATCAATGTATATACAGTAACATCAAAAAGATAGAATGTACCAGAATTACATCCAAAGTCGCAGCTTCCTCTCTCGCTCGGATAGCATAAGTACGTGCAGGTGTCCTAGCTTTTGATCGGGCAGCAGAATCTCTCATACCCGAATGAGTTACTCTTGTAGCACTGTTTTGACCAGATCATTTACTTCTTTGGGGAGTAGCCAACTGTTTCTCTTTCTGCTCTTCTTCTTCTCTTTGCAATTGATGACAGTTTCGAATAAAATGGTCGGTGGCTCCACATTTATAACAAGCCCCTACCTTACTTCTGCAATCACCTGGATGATATTTTCCACAATATTTACATTTAGGCCTAGGAGCATTCTGTGCACTACCCACACTAGTCGCAAGTCTATTAGTTACCCCCAAATCTTATTGAGTCACTTTATTTATATTTGATCATTCCAATATTGAGGTGGCTCGACTGAAATCATCTCTGGACTTTTTAACAGGTGCAGCGAAAATGACTTGGAGGAACTTCTCTTATAAGATTCTTTATTCTTTCTATCTCTTTGCATTTTTCTGTTATATACCTCTTCTAATTTTTTAGCACGATCTGATAAAACAACAAATTCTCGTATTTCCGTGCCCCCAATCATCATTCTAATTTAATCGTTTAACCTTTCTTCAAATTGAATACACCTCTTCCTCAGTGGGTACAATTTCCCGAGCATACTTGCTAAGATATACAAATTCCCTCTCGTATTCAGCTACCGATCAGTTCCCTTATTGCAAGTCAAAAAATTCCCTCTTCTTTTTATCCAAATACCTCTTGCCAACGTATTTCTTTTTAAATACACTCTAAAAGTATTCCTAAGTGATTTTCTCTTTTGGCACCACAGCCACTATAGTCATCCACCAGTTATAAGCTTCTTCTATCAACAGTGACACAGCACATCTCAGACAATCATTAGGAGAACAAGCTAATTCCTCAAAAACTCTTATTGTATTCTAAAGCCAATACTCACCTTTGATAGGATCATCGTTTGACCTACCCCTGAATTCTTCGATTCCATAGTTTCTAAGTTTTTCAATCGGAGTATATTTACTAAATTCAATTACTGAAGGAGGTGGAGGAGCAACAGAAGGCTCTACAGATGGTGCAGTAGGGGGAGGAGGTTGTGAGCCTAATTTCTTTCTGGCATAAATTCATTAAACCATTGGTTCATAAACCCATAGAACATGTTTTTATTTTTTTGTTCTTGTATCAGAGAAATTGGGACGTTACTACTTGTCCTGTGCTGAGATGTCTATACTCTACTATTAGCCTCATTACGATCAGCATGTTCAGATCTATTTGACATCTTTACAATCTATAAGAAAAATAAGGATTAGATCGGATCATACACATCATCCTATTACAAATTTATATGGCATGTATTTCTAGACACTTCCTTACTGCATTCATTCCGAGAATCGGCTAAACTGAAACTCTGATACCAATAAATGTAACACCTCTAACCCTTATCCGTCACCAGAATAGAGTTATGGAGCATTACTAGACTTTACATACTGATTTACGAATATTTCATTACCTTTATTATATAGATCAAGAATCATTCATATAATACTCATATCGTTCTTAGATGGGCTCTCGAGGCCTAAAATACACCTTAGAAGTGACTCGGGACTAAACCGGACACTCGAGAAATTTTTCCCAAAATGTTAATTTTTTTCTTAGGAGCAGAGGACACACCCCGTGTGGCTAGCCGTGTGATTCACACGGCCAGGAGACACGCTTGTACCTTAGGTCGTGTGGGTATTCAAAGTGAAACACACAACCGTGTCCCAGCCCGTGTTCAAATTAGGGTAGCTACTGGCTTAGGTCACATGGCCAACCGCACGACCGTGTGTTAGGCTATGTGCGAAGTGTAAGGGTCACACGGCCAAGCCATACGCCCGTGTGCTAGGCCGTGTGTAAAAACATGGGCATTATGTTTTGAAATTTTAAGGTGCAGGGGACACACGGCCAGACTACACGCCTATGTGCCAGGCCGTGTGTCACACACGGCTAAGACACACACCTATTTCTCTGCCCATGTAGACGAAAATAGGCCATTTTAAGGCCACTTTTCTCACCCTCTTTGACATCAACCTACACACAATATTTCAATACATCAAATAACCCCAATCAAGCAACCAAAACAAGCCAAATTCATATTTTATACATAACTTAACATCATAAAACTTATTACTTAAACTTATTAATATAACTCAATTCATTAATTTACCAAAATTTACTACTAGTTTTATGCATATAAATATCTATACATATGTCATTCATAACCATTCTTCAAATCTAGTTCTTTTCCACACCAATCCTATACATGCCATATAAACCATAAAATGTATAAAAAAATCTACCGGAGCAACCTGGATAGTGTGACCCAATGTGTTGATCCGATCCTCTGAACTTCTTGAAAATCTACAAAGAACATTAAACAACACAAGTAAGCTTAACGAAGCTTAGTAAGTTCGTTGACTTTAACATAAATCTTACCGAATATACTATAATAATTCATTTAGGTAAATCATTTCATAAACATTTCCTGCCAATCACAACTCAATTGATGAATTCACTTATTTGAGCTCAATATCAATGATAACTTAAATTCTTCCATATTAATTCCATATGGCACTTACCAATCATTATCAAACTAGAGAACGTCTTACGGATTTGAGTACATCGTAAACAGAAGCCCGAAGGCTACACAAAAGCACATAAGTGCTAAACGAAAACCCGTAAGGGTTAAATGAAAACCCGTAAGGGTTAAACAGAAGCTCATAGGAGATGAACGGAAACCTAGAAGGGTTAAACTGAAGCTTGAGAGAGCTGAACTGAAACCCATTAGGGTTAAAAAGAAATCATATGAGTTAACTGAAGCTCATGAGAGCTAAACGGAAAGAAAACACGAAAGTTCGCAAGAAATGCTGAACCTCGGTTTACTTGGGTAATTTTTCGTCAATTCCTCTTTTGCGCGAAAAGACTATATTTAATCCCGTACCCCGTTCACTTGAAAAATTCACTTCAATTTTGTAATTTTAACAATAATTTCATTTTCAACAAATAAAATGAATAATTACATAATATCATTCATCAATTTAACATTTAACATTAAAGTTTAATCATACGAACTTACCTGGGGCAGATTTGTAGAATTTGTAGTAGTTCAGGGACTATTTTGTTAATTTCCCTTTTTCTCGTTGATCTATGGGCTCTTAATCTAAAATATAAAATTATTCATGCATTATTATATATTTCAGTTTCAATTCATTTTACAATCAGTACCCTTCAATTTTTGAAATTACACAATTACTCCAACTTTTATAGTTTTTTTACAATTTAGTCCCTCACCAAATATCCTATCAATTGAGCTAATTTTTCTCAATTAATAAGTTATTCCATTATTCTAAGTTATCTTACAGCCTTTGATACATGGAAATTTAATAGCAAACCCTAATTCTTTAATTCTTCACAATTTAGTCCTAAAATCAATTTCTATTGAAATCACTTGATAAAAACATCATATAACAAAATTAAAGCTTAAAATCCATGTTAATTCATCATAAAAATTTGGCACTCATCCATGGTAACTTTCAAAATTATCCATGAAATCAAAAACTAATGAAATAGATAGTTGGGCCTAATTGTAAAAGTCTTAAAAACATAAAAAATTGCAAGAAAAGAGCAAGAATTGGACTCACATGAAGGAAAAAATATGAGAAACCAGCTTTAAGAGCTCCCCTATGGCTGTTTTTGGCTGAAGATTGATGATGAAATGTCTAGAAATTCAATTAGGTCTTTATTTTTATTTTTACCTTAATTTCCTAAATGACCATTTTGTCCTTAAATCACTTAATTTCAATATTTTTCTGTTCTTATGCCGTCCAAGCCTTCTAATAAGTGTCTAATTGCATTTTTGGTCCTCCCTTTTTTACCACTTAAGCTATTTAATCACTATTTCTTTAATTAGCAAGTTTTGCACCTTTTTTAGTTAGTCCTTTTTATTTAATTAACTATCAAAACGTTAAAATTTTCTAACAAAACTTTAATAATAACTCAATGACACTCCGTAAATATTTATAAAAATATTTTCGACTTGGTTTATGAAATCGAGGTCTCGATTCCTCGTTTTCGAAACCATTTTACCTAATAACTCCTTCTAAAACATAAATCATCAATTCAAAAATAATAATTAATAAAATTTTCGAACTCACTCATCGGATTTAGTGATCTCGAATCACTGTTTCCGACACCACTAAAAATTGAGCTGTTACATATATTTTTTTAAAATTCATTATTGTTATTAAAAAATTAATAAAAGTACCACAGAGGTCCTTATACTAGAAGTTAGATTGTATTTTGTCTTTTCTACTTAAAAAATGGGTAAATCAATCCTTGTACGTAAGATCAAAGAGCAAATTGATCTTTTTTGTTAAAAATTTCATCCCTTTGTACTATTAAAAACTGGTGTGGTTGGTAAAATAACCAAACACTGATGCTTGGAGTGACACGTGTACCTCATGCTAACATACAGGAGCTAGTTATTAACAGTAGAAATTGATTAAATTTTTAATAGAAGGACCAGTTTGCTCTTTGATCTAATGTATGGTGACTAATTTGTCCATTTTTTTAGTATAGAGGCTAAAATGCAATCTGATTCCTAATATTGGGACCTCCATGATAATTTTACCTAGGAAAAATATAAATTTTAGTCACTGTATTCTTAAATCTCTAACGGAATATTGACGTTACAATTTTTTATTGACATAATAATAAATTTAACCTATAATATTTAAATATATTTTTTCAATTTAATCTTTAACAATTTGAATAAATTTAACCTTTAATATTTCCTCATTTTATCAGTTTAATTTTAATTTTAGATATTCAAAAATTATAATTACAAAAAAATAAAAATATGTTTTTTTAATTTAATTAAAAAAGTTTTAAAAAATAGCTTTAGTTGAAATGATAAAAATGAGATAAAGAAAATTTTGAAATCTTAAGTTAAATTCTGTGCGTGTATATCTTTTTTAAAAAATTATATGTAAAAAACCTCAAATAATATTTATTACTTTGTATAAATAATTTTTTATTATAAATTTATAACTGAATTAAAACTTAATTGTTAGATTCACTAACTAAGAAGCTTAAATAACAGTTTTGATATATAAAGATAAAGATATTATATGTTTATATATAGGTTTAAAGAGATCAGCAGCCCTTACCCTCCAAAATTCCAAAAGAAAATCCAATATAACAATATATGATTCACCATCTATGGTGAATCGAAGATTTTTTTCATTTTTTTTATTTAATGGAAGATACGAAATATGATGTCCCCAAGGGTTATTATTTTGAATATTAGTTCATGTAATTATTTTTTATTAGCAAAAAAAATGTAATTATTTAAAAATGTGATCTTTTAAACATTCCTACATTAAGATATGAAAAGAAAAATAGAGAAATCAAACAATGATTTTGAAAATTTATTCATTGCTTCTAGAAACATGCGAAGGACTTAACTATCATTTCTTTTTTACCTTATAAAAAAAAAAGCAATTCTTTTACCATTTAATTATATCATTTAATTACTAGATTCTCTCACATTAGTGTGGAAATTATATATTTAGATCATAGATATATTTATTTAAAGTTTCATATAAAAAAAGTTTAGCTGAAATGATTAGGAATTTATTTATAAATCCATTAAACATGTTAATTTTATTTTTTTATTTAAAAATTACATAAAAGTATGAAAAAATAAAAAGGTCATCAAAATAATAATAGTAAATATTGAATAAGACAATATATTAGTCATTTTCTAACCAAGTTGGTACTTGGTTAACCCATGACACCAACTTGTTTAGGGGTTTTATTAATAGTATAGATACTTAATGAGATTTAGACCATTTTTGATAAAGTGTTGGAAATTTTCAATTAACTGAAAATATATTCAGCAATTTAATTTTTTAAACACGTTTGATAGTTCACAATAAAATTTACTATAGAAATCTTCCCACAAAAAGTGTGGAAATCGATAAGTACATAGGAATCTACTTATCACTCAATAAAGAATAAAATCTATTGTTTTTATTTTATTTAATCCTATTTCATTTAAGATTATATTATCATTTATCAAATAATATATAATTATAATCATCATTTAATTTTAAGTAATACACCAAACAAATTTTACTACTTCAATTCAACACTTATTTTTTCAATTTATCAAACATAACAAGTCTCAGATACAAGATAACTAAAAAGACATTCTTATTACCAAGTAAATTATATAGCCTCAATTAGAAAATAACTAAAACGAAAATTTTATTATAAAGTAAATTATATTAAGAGTATTTTTATCTTTTGATATTTTTATGTAAAATCAATAAAATCTTACATGTAATGAGATTTAAATTTAAGACACTAAAATTTTTAAATATTTAATTTTATCATTTTAACTAAATATTCATTCAATTTTTAATATATTTTATATAATTCTTTTACGAATATTATTGGTGTTAAGTAAATGCGGTTTTTCCTCCTTTTTTTTTTTTTATTGAATCAAAAGTAGTGTAACACTAACCAATTCAAGTTCAATGCTTTCTTCCTTTTTTACCGTGTCAAAGGGTTTTGTGTTTCTATATCTTAAAACTTGTTAAATAAGTTTATCCGCAACTCATGCTTTGAAGAATTAATAAAAGATTTTATAAAAGAATTAATTAAAAGACAAATTGCCATGGTGCCTCTTACGCATATTTATATGTTTTCTATGGATTCTTTCATGATTTTATCTAATATTCGTTTTATTAATTTAATTTAATGCTATTATTATTTAAACAAGTATTTATATATAATGCTCCTGAATATCTTTTATTTATAATCGTAAAAATTTAAAGAAAATACTAATAACAATTAATGATCAAAATTAAATGAGTTGTTTTAACGAATGTGTTAATAATTGTTTATTCAAATTAACATCGCATCCTTTCAAAACAAAGTTTAACATCAAATAAATTTAACAAATATATTTCATCATCTGACCTCCAATTCAAATTTTTTTAATGTATTTGGACAACATAGAATAATGGAATAAAAGTGTAATTATTAGGGCAGTATGTAACACCCTTTACCCGTATTCGACACCTGAACCGGGTACGAGGCATTACCGTACTTAACTTGCTCAATCATATAATATCAATCCTTAAGAACTTCATTCCAAATTAGAACTTTTCATTTGAGACCATAATGTCATTATTATAGGTCTACAAGACCCTAAACTTGCACCCGGAACGATTCGGGACCAAACTGGAAACTTTTGAACACTTAGAAAAATTTGACACAAAATAGGGGCACACGTCCATGTGAAGGATGAAACACGCCTGTGTGGCATATCACATGCCCGTGTTCTACACTCGTGTGGATTTATTTTCCAATTCAAACTTACAGGGGTTTTCACACGGTCTGACACACGCCCATGTCCATAGCCTGTGTCCCTCACACGGCCATGACACGCCCGTGTCTTCAGCCGTGAGTGAAAACCTTGACATTTTGTTTATGACGTCATCATCTCAATTAGGTCACACGGCCAAGGCATATGCCCATGTCCTTAGACCGTGTGTCGAATTAAATTCCTAATTTCAGGTGTAGACTTCACACGGCCTGGGCATATGCCCATGTCCCCCACACGGTTGAGACACACTGCCGTGTCTCAGCCCGTGTGTTTACTACTGAGCATACTGACTTGCCAACCTAGCATGCACGGGGACACATGGCCTATCAATACGCCCATGGGGCTGACTATATATCACACACGGTCCAGACACATGCTCGTGTGTCTACCCATGTGGACATTTGTAAGGCTATCTACCTAGCCAAATGCCACCCTCAAAGCAACCATACTTATACCAATTCAATTCAACATATATCATGACCATAAGGAACTTCTAAGAACTCAAATCAAGATATCCACACAAGCATACATTTCATGAATTTCATCAACATTGAATAGATGAACTTGTCAAGTATTGGCCAATTTCCAATGACCATTTACAAAATGAATTGAACAACATTAATAGCCAACACCTTGGCTAACAAATATGACATAACAAAATAACCAAATCTTATACATGTCTTATGTAATATCCCGAAATAGGGGTTGCGAGTTTGGTAAATAACTCAAGTGTTAGGGGGCCTCAAGAGTGATTTTGATGTGCTTTTAGAGTTCCTAAAACTGTCGGATTGAAATGGGATACTTTGGAAAATTTTGGAAATTTTGGGTTAAAAGTGGAAATTGGGTGATGGAAGCCTTAAAAATAATTTTTGTAAGGTTGAGGCATATAAAATGCCCTGGCCGAGTGGCTTCTATGTGCCACTTAGGGGCTTGGACATAACTCCATAACGTCTGGAGTTCGAATCTTGGGCATGGCATGAGTTGTGTTTTATTTTGCGAAATGATGCTTGATTGAAGGAGCCTTTGAAAGAAAATCAAGATGGTTCTTGTCACAAAATAGCGCCTGGGCGAGATGGCAAGGACGCTAGCAGCGAAAGAGGGACCTTCGCAAGGACTCGAGTTCGAGTCTTGAAGGTAGCGCTTAATTGCACTTTATCTTGTTTTTGCGTCAAGCAAGGGACGCATGCAAGTAAGGTTTAAAGGAAATTGCGATGCATTTACGTCATGAAATTCGAAGTGGTCGAGTGGCCAAGGACATTGCGTGAGAGCTAAGGCTCGGAGGACTCGTGTTCGAGTCTTGGGGATCGCGCATGAGGCGCTTTGTTTTTATTTTAGCGTTCACACCTGGGAACTGGCAAAGGATAGTTTAAAAGAAATTCGACGCGTTTATTGGCATAAAACGCGCAATGGTCGAATGGCTGAAAGCTTGGAGATGCTTCCTCAGGTCTCGGGTTCGAGACCTGGAAGCAGCAAAGCATGGTTTTCCTTTTTGCCAGCGTGGGAAGGGTTGCATGCAGCAATCAATGCATGCACGCATGCAGCTTAAATTGCTGCTTATTTGCCTTATTTTAAAACATAGGGCATTATTCTTTTATTTTTCTATTATGGGCTAGTTATATTTTTTTATTCTAATGTTTTATTATTATTGTAAGAGATGGGCAAGGTGATGGAATAAAGAATAAATAATGTGTTATTATTTTATTAAAGGATGGGTTATTATTTTGTGATGTATAGGAAATGGTGAGGTATGGGTTATGTTTTATTAGTTTATTTTTAATGATGGGAAATAAGAATAAACAATGTTTTATTGGTATTTGATGTTAGAAATTTTCAAATGGATATGGGAAAAGAGGTGAAGCATGGCCGGCCATTAGCAAAGCATGGCCAAATGCTTTGATTTGTTTTGCCTTTCATTTTCAAATTTCCTTGACCGAAAGTAGAACTCCCTAGAGACTTTCATTGTCGTTTTTGATTAGAGCAAATGAAGTGCCAAATTCCTTGTTTTGCTTTCCTTTTCTTCCCATTTGTGCTTGGCCGATTATAGGACCCTTTAGAGTAGTATTTTCGGCTTTGAAAGATGATTAAGGAGTGCCGAATCTCTTTGCTTTACTTTCCTTCTTCCTACATGTTTGCATGGCCGGTCTTGTGTTTGAGAAAGGATGGCCAAAATTCCTTGCCTTCTTTGCTTTTGGTGCATGGCTGAAATGCATGCAATTTGTTGTTCTTTCTTTGCTTTTGGAAGCTTAGCCGAATGTAGAGCTCCTTAGACTGCTCTTCTTTTCTTCCCATAATGTGCATGGCCGAATTTCTTGAAATGGTTTAACATTTCCTTGCTTTAAGCATGGTCGAATTTGTAGTACGCTAAGAAGGTGTGTCGACTATGTTTTTGTGACCTCTTCGATTTTTTTTTTTTGGTAAGTATTTCTCTAAGTGATCGGTTTGGGCTCTTATTCTTGAGTATGCCAAAATCAGTATTTGGCCTTGGTATTTGGGATTGGCCGAACCTTATTAAGGCCTTGATTTCATGTTTCGTTCTTGTGTAGTCAAGGAGATAGCATTAAAGGAGCAAGGGTTCTCTCGGGTTTTGATACAGCAAGGTAAGGAAGTATGTCCTTCGGCTATAGACTATATTTTGGGTTTTGATAATAACCGAAAGTTTGACCTTGGTTCCAGGGATGGCCAAATATGTATAAGGCCATAAGGCTGTACTCTGTTTGTGTGTTGCTAGTATTATGGTGCATCAAATGAATCTTTCGGGAATTGAAGTACTCAAGGTTAGTAGTTGTGGTATTCGGCTTAGGCCATCTTTGGTGTAAGTGGTTAACCGTTTCTGTCCCTGATGAATTAGGGGTTAGTTGAACAAGGCATAAGGGCAAGTTCGGGATTTTAGACTTTGTTAGAATCTATAAATCAGAATCTCGCTAAAGTCAGGTGCGTAGTTATCGCACTGTTCTTTTGCTTGATATATGTATTGTAAGTATTATATATTGTAAATGTATAAGTTGTGCATGTTAGCCGAAATAAAGACTAAGAGTATGGATACCAAGGTAAGGGAACGAATAATTAGGTTAGTGATTATGATATTAACCTTTCAGTGATTTGCGATAATAATTGATTATTGATGAATGTAAAATAAAGTGATGACATGTGATGTATATTGTTATGAGTAATATGTGACCATGATATATAAAATATATATTTGTTTCGTACAAAATGTTGCTATGGTACATTTACGTATGCATGAGACTTGTGATGTGACTATTGGAGAAAAGGGTGTACACTATGTGAGTGGTCTAATGCTAGCCTCGTGCTACATTCGTGCTTGATGATTAGTGAACTGATTAATATGTGAGATTCCTATGGGATCAGTGGCTTGGCCACAACCTTAAGAAATAAGTTTGCCAAAGAGAGAGATGTGGACTACTTTGTGGATTGGATTTCATAATTGTAAATTTATAATTGTGTGTTCGTAATTGTATGTTTAAAGTTTCATATTCCTAATTGTATATTATATATATATGGATTGTGTGGATATGGGCCAAGCCCATTTGTGAGGACATGTGTATTAACTATGCACTGAGTCTTGGTGACTCACTCCATTTTTTTAACCCTTTCAGGTGGCGCGTCAAGTTTGGACCGGGTCGGAGCGGATACAAATGTGGCCATGCAAAAGTGAATTTTCATGCAAAGGAATCTCTTATTTAATGAATTGAATACCTATACTTTCAGTATTTTGATTAAGTGTGTATTGTAAAAAGGCCCACTAAAGTATTTCAGTTCATTTATTAAGCATCGTTACTATTATGCCCTATCATGGATGGATGATTTAAAGGTTGATTGCAAATCGTTTTATTTTCTCAAGTAAAGCTTGAACCCAATATGTTTATAACAAACTTCGATTTTTACTTAGAATATTACAAGTCACGAAAATGTTTTATTAAAGGAAATAAATTTTCAACGGTTTATCTCTTAAGTAAGAATGTTTTTCGAAAGTGTTCCGCAGTGGCATTCCAAATTCGGTCGAAGTAAATAGGCCGGGTTTGGGGTGTTACATCTTACTCAAAATAAATCTAACTTTGCTATACTGAGAGAAGTTGATAGTGTGATATCCGAATTCCGACGTTCCACGAATTCCCGAGCTAACTAGGCAATGCTACAAGGAAAAGGGAAATGAGAGAGGTAAGCATAAAGCTTAGTAAGTTTGAGTGAAATAAATAACAACATAAAGGCTTATAATAGCATCCATCCATTGCATTGAATAAAAAACAAAGTCTTAAACACATTGTCATAACTTACTCATGCTTACTCTTACCAATTTCATATCATGTCTCATATCGTAAACATTTCTCTTGAATTACTCATATGTACCTGTATCACTTCATCACATAGCTTTAGCACTGATCTCATCTCTATTATAAGCTTAGCTATTTACCCAGTGAATCACTTGGGGATACTCGAAAATACATAATTGTCATCATTCACATAAATGCGATACCAATGCCACATCCCAGATGTGGTCTTACATAGGGTCACCTTTAGATGTCGATGCCATATCCCAGATATGGTCTTCTACTGGATCTCATATCGATTGTCGATGCCATATCCTGGATATGGTCTTATACGATTCTCATATTTGATGTCGATACCATATCCCAGATATGGTCTTATACGGGATCTCAATTCGGTGCCGAACTCATGTCCTCGACATGGTCTTATACGGGACCTTACCCATCTTAAGTCTCGATGATATTGTTCTCTCATTTATTAATGTCCAACTGGGACTTCCACATCACAATTCACAACATTTTCTCATTCAACATCATTACTCAAATTCATAGAAATATTATACAACATCACTAATATCAAACATTTAGAAACTTAATAGCATGATGTTGAATTTATTGCACACAAACTTACCTTGATTTCAAAATAGGCCAAATTGTCGATTTAGTTCGATACCTTGCCTTTTCCTCAGTCAAGGTTAATCCCTCGTTCTTCTTGATCTATAATAACAAATTAGCTCCTTTAATTGCCACATTAATTAATACATCTCAATAATCATATTTTGACAAAATTACCATTTTGCCCTTAAGCTTTCACAAAATGACTATTTTACCCCTAGGCTCGTAAATCAATTCTAATCAAATTTCTTCCTTTAACGAGCCTAGGTGAATATTTATTCCTCTTATAGCAACTCTCAATACTCATTATTTCACACATTTAACACCTATTTATAACCTTTACAAAAAGGCCTTTTTTGGTGTTTTCATGGTAACACCTTTCACAAAAATTGTTTATTTAACAACTAAGACTCATTTTCTTCCATAAAAATGTAGCAAACAACATAAATGCTCACATGTAAAAACTCTAAACTTTCAACCATTTTGCAAAATAGTCCCCTCTTTAGCTAACTTAAGCTTTATGGGTTCTAAAAGTACAAATATTATCAAGAAATGATCATCAAAACACTTACTTGCAAGGAGAAAAGCTTGCTGAAATTTTGAAGCTTTCAAACCTCTATTTTGCTTGTATTTTTGGTGGAGAAGAAGAGAAGAAAAGATGATATTTTTCTTTTCTTTATTTTATTATAAAACATCAATTTGGTCCACCAAATTCCTACCAACTTTGACCAATTTTGACATGGTTTGTCCCCTATGGCTGGCCACCCTACATACAAGGGTCTAATTGCTCTTTAAGGGCCTCCAATTAATATCCTATGACTTTTAGACACCTTTAGTTTGTAAAATAGAACTTTCGCACTTTATGCGATTTAGTCCTTTTTCGCAATTAAGCATGAAATCGCTAAAACTAAAGCACCAAAATTCTCAAGCACCTATATAATCATGCCATAACTCATAAAATAACATTAAAATAATTTTCATCAACCTCAGATTAGTAGTTCCGAAATCACTGTTCCGACTAGCCCCTAAATCAGGCTGTTACATAGTAATTATATTATCTTGTAATTGCAAAGAATTGTAATTTTCTAGATGTGGTTCATTGACAGAATGTAATTACATTATAATTCTCTATGTCGTGTTTGGTAGTACAAATTGTAATTACACAATTACATAATTTATATTTTTTAAAAATATTAATTACTATAAAATGTTATTAACACGATAAAAAAATTTCTAAACAAGTAACAAAATTTAAAATCAAATCATTATATGTATTACGTTAGTCCAAAAAGATAGTTGATAATACTATACTAATAAAAATAACAAGAAAAATAAACGTCATATTTAATTTTATCTAATTGTTCTAATGTTCCATAGTTGTTGGGTTATTTCCTCTTTAATATTTAACATAACCTTCTTTTCATCAAATATTAGTCCTTGAGTGAATTCATCATCATCTAAATGTAAATCTGTATCATTAAGATTATCAAAATCTCTTTTCTTCTATGTACTCCTTGAAGTATGGATCAACCTAAATCTACCTATGAAAGAAGTTATGAAGTATGTAACATGCTAGTAAAACCTAACCTTATATATATATACTAAGATCATATTGTTAATATGTGAAAATATGCTTTAGAACAACAAAGGTCCTCTCAATCACCTTTTGAAACCTTTAATGTCTTAGATTAAGTCCAAAGATTGTTATTGTAGACGGTCTCAATTCAATTATTTTATATGTCGATCACCTCTTCACCTGTATAATTAATTCAAATCAAAATAAAACGTAACGAAAACAAAAATTATGTATGCAGATTCTAATAGTTTTTACTTCATCAGATATTTTCTGCCTATGCATGTTATGGCGAAACCATGTATGTGATGCAAAGCATGCATGCATGACGTTGACGGACTCTATGCGGTGGATCCCCGATTGAAACTTTCTTCACCGTCTCCATTAGAACCTGAAAAGCAAGTCAGATACACTCTTCTTTCTTTTTTGCATTAATTAATGTTTTATGGAAGAAATATAGGGCAATAAAATCTGTTTTGAAGGTCAAAAGAACGCAGAAAAGAGAAAATTTGCAGGAAAACCCTATATTCTTGTTACTAACTTTACATGTTTTAATATTGGTATAAATGGCTGTCATGCAGTTTTGATTATTTAAGTATTAAATAGTGGTGTTTTGTTCTGACCGTTTCCACAGTCCAATGCGTTTCTTTTTCTTAAATGTCTTCCTTTAAAGAAGATAATAAGTTAATATAAAGGTGCTTTTGCTTATATTTCATCTTCAATTGTCCCAAAGAGAAATAAAATGCGCCATGGAAAATTTAAGAGGTAGAAAGAGAAAATAAATTTTGAGTGTAGTTAATATAAATTTTTTTTATTTTAATGAATAAAAATAATTTTTTTAAATTGAAATGATAAGAGGAGAAAAATGAAAGAGGAATATATTTTAATTTAAAATTATACACTTTTCAAATATTTTTTATTCATTTTATTTTTTAACTCTACCAAAAGAAGAAGGGAAAAAAAATTACTATTTTTTAAATTTTTTTTCAATTTCCTACCAAACATACCAATGGAAAGGAAAGTTATATTTTCCATCTTTCCATTTTTTTACTACTTTTCAATTTTCTTTCCACTCTTTCAAGCAAAACATAGAATGGAGATGAATATGGTTGAAGCTTGGATGGTAGAAAATGTACTTGTCATCCTAGGCTCGACTGCCAAGACTAAAAGTTGATTTTACCGTTTTAAAATATATCAAAATATTAGCGAAAATGCTTTTATATTATTAAAGTTAAATTAAAAACTAATATGGTTTAGTTACTAGTGTAAAAAAAGATTTATTTATTATTATGTACTATAATAGTTATACAAAAAATAAATAATAATTAATACAAATTTAAATTTAAAAATTAAAAAATAAGTAATAATTTTTGTCAAAAATAAGAATTCCTTAAAATAAACTGTACAAGCCCATTTGCCCGGCCTATTTTACAACAAATTAACCCAAAACCCAATAACACCTAAAACCTATTAAACCCGAATGGCCCACTTCAGTGCCAACCCAAACCAAAAAACTAAACCAAATTTAAAACCCCAAAACACCCTGACCCAATCTAAACTACCCAATCAGCCAAAACCAACGAGGCCCAACAGGCCTATTTTTTTTCTTTCAGCAAGCTAGGGTTTTTGAAAACCCTAGCGCCGCAAGTCTAGCCACTTGCTCTGCCTAGCGCCGAACCAACCCCCACCTGCCCCCTGACAGCCATCTGCTCCCTCTGCCACCGCCACTGACAGAGTCGTCCACCGGCCACCTCCACTTAGACCTGCAAACATTAAATGGGAGTTGACAGAAAGCATGTATGGATTGGCTATAAAAGCCGGTTTTGAAACCTTGTAAAGGACCCTTTTTTTTTGGGAATCAATAGAAACAAATACTAGAAATTTCAACAGAAATCAAGAGATCCAAACACAAAAGCGCAGAGAATATTAAAAACCATTAAGAAAACAAACAGAAATCAAAAAAGGAGGTAAAACCCTTTTATCATTTTCGAAGTTTTTTTTTCTTCTCTTTCCCCTTTTGCAGCATATACATATATTATTTTTTTTTAAAAAAAAGAAAAAAATCTAAATTTTACCTTTTCCGCCACCACACGTGCGTCGGCGACGGAGGGGGTGGTCCGCCACGGAATCCTTAACCCCCCATTCGGGCCTGCAGAGAAAAAAGAAGAAGGATCAGAATTTTTTTTTTAAAATAAGCAGGAGAAGTGATTTTTTTTAGAAATTTGGGCCTTAAATAGCCCCTCAAAATGACGTCGTTTTGGGGGCTGGCCTTTAACCTCAAAACGACGTCGTTTTGATCTTGACCAGACCCGACCGACCCGACCCGCCTCAGGATCCGCGTGTTTTTTTTAAGGGGATATTTGCTCGCGCGGTCCTTCCGCATTTTTAAGTTTTTTAAAATCAAGTCTTCCATATTCGCACATTGGCCCAAAAGTTTACTCCGGTTTGCAATCTGGTCCTCGTTGCTGCTGCGCGTTTCGGGAAAAGGGGTTTATTACCTTTTTGGTCCCTTCAGTCCTTTCGCACGCATAAATAGGTCCCCTAATCTTTCTTTTATTTTAAATTCACCCTGAAATTTGGTTTTTTAATTAAATTTAGTCCTTTTTTACTATTTTCACTATTTTTTTAACTTAGCTGAAATTATTTATTATTATTATTATTATTATTATTATTATTCTCATCATCATTTTGCTATTATTATTATTTGTATGTTATTATTTTTACTATTATTTACTATTATTTGTTTACTATTAGTATGTCACACCCTGAAAATTTGAGTAATTTATTTTCTTTGTGTGCTTTGAGTAATTATTCTAGAAAGTAAAATTTTCTGATTTATTTTCGTGCTTAGTATAGTCCTGAAGGAGAATTAAATTTATTGGGATGGTATAGTATTAAATTTTGAGAAATTATTTATGGAAGTGGATTAAGTGGCTATGACACATAAATTAATTTAAGTGTCAAAGTGAAGCATAAGATGAGTTATTGGACAAGTGGTGATGGCGCATGAGCTTGTGCATGAGGTTGAAGGTTCGAATCCCATGTTTAGCATCTAGGTGAATTTTATTTTGAATATTTATGCACATATATAGCATGTGTCGGCCAAGAGTTTATATGGTAAGTGTTGACCATATTATTTTTGGTTAGTATATCAATGGAATAAGGAAATTTTGAACTTAAGGAAGGGTATCAAAAGAATAAGGAAAATGTGAGGATATGAGGCAAGAATCAAGGAAATATTTTGGAAACAATATCTTGGCCTAAAGACCATGTACATGGACTGGCAATATGGCTATAGGGGGAGCCGAATTTTGGTGATAGTTTTGGCTAGAGTTTTAGTTTTAGTTTTTGGTCATTTTTGTTTTGTGCAAGTTTTGCAAATTTTCTCAAAACTCTCTCCTTTGGCCGAATTTGTGCACTTGGTAAGCCTAGTTTCTTATGACCATTTGGTCATTTTGTTTTACACTTTGTGCCAATTTTGTGTTTTCTCTTTGTGCCGATTTTTACCAAAACCTAAAGAGATCATTTTATTCTTTTTTTTTTTTTCTCTCTACCATAGCCTAATATGCACCTATCTTAAAGCTCATCTCTTTCATTCTTTTCCTTCTATTCACTTTGAAATCAAGCAACATCATCACCATCTTTCTCATATTTTATTCTTTTCAATCGAAATTCTCTTTACCTACACTCTCATGGCCGAATATTAAGGTGTTCATAAGTCAAATTATTTTCTTCTCTTCTTAATCTCATATAGCCTAATCCTTCTTAAATCCATTCTATTCTCGAATCTTTTCTTTTCGACGTGGAATATAGGTAAGAGTTCTTTTCGTTTCGATTAGTTATTAGTGGTTAGTGCTGAATATTAATGTTGGCTTGAAGGCATTATTTGGATCAAAATAAACGTTTATTTTATTAACGTTTATTTTGTTAAACTTTAGTGCGATAACGGAAAGTTGGAATCAAGAAGTTGTGGGTGACAAAGCGTTGGAATCGATTCTCGTGGTAAGGAAATCACATCTTTTAAACTTTAGAATTATTTCGATATCATTAGATTAATGTTCTTTGCCTTTAAAGACATTCAAAATAGGGAAGAAAAGGCGGTGTTTAGCCTTCGGAAGAAGGGAGGTTCATTATTCCCCTAAGTACAAGCAAAGGGCTATTTCGGGAATCCGGGATTTTCCACCGGGTTGCGGACATTCAACCGAGGAAAATCAATTGTTCGAAGTCGTTCGTACTCCCGAACCATTATTTGTTCGTGGATTCGATTCGGTTAGCGAACCATCGATCGGAGAGAAATCACAAGTAGAAGTCTTACGAAAATCCGAGGGTAAATTTCTAGATCGCTATATTTAGATCGGTTTCATTATAGATTATAGTGTTTTAATTAACGCAATACGTATAGGTGTTGAAGAGCGGGAAAGTTTAGTTCTCTCCATAACCAGGTGTGTAAATTCACACTCATTTTCGGGTTAGATTTCTAATCATAAGTATTGCGATAAAATCGTGTAAATGGTAAATCCGGAAATTTTATAGTAATTGATACTTTTGTGAAAATGCATGCAAACGGTTAAAACCGAGAAATATGCGAAAAACTGTTAAATCGATAAAATGGGCCGATAATACTCTAGTTCGATAAATGGACCGATAATACTCTAGTTCGATAAATGGACCGATAATACTCTAGTTCGATAAATGGGCCGGTAATACTCTAGTTCGATAATTGGGCCAAAATACTCTAGTTCGATAAATTGGGCCAAAATACTCTAGTTCGATAAATTGGGCCAAAATACTTTAGTTCGAAAAACGGGCCAAAGCCCACTAAACTATTAAATGGGCAAATTACTAAATTATTTATTTATATGGGCCTAATGAAATGATTAATGATAAACCCACCGATGTTATGGATTAATTGAAAATCTGTTATATGATTATATTTTGTTATACACGCATAATTGCATGGGTGGGATATATGAAGAGAAGAATGGCCACTGCCAAATATCTAGTTCGGTGGCTCACCACAAATTCGACTCAATGCCTCTAGTTCGGTGGCTCTCACGCCACAAATTTGGCTTAATGCCTCTAGTTCGGTGACAATGTCACAATCTAGTTCCTGTGAGTGCACTACAAAAAATTATTTAAGGGCTTTAAGCCCATGTTTGGTGTGTTAGGCGGGGTGGGTTGACTTGATCCCCACAGGTGTGTTGGTTGGTACGGGGGTGATAGCGGATGGATACTAGGTTGGTTTGGGAAATTCATTTTACATACATTTTTTTATTATGTTATTTTATGATGTATGGTTGAATTACAGAAATGGGCTCAAGCCCGACTTGATATCTTGACGATCCGCCCAAAAATGGTGGTAAGTGAGTTGCACACTGAGTTCTTTGTAACTCACCCAAATTTTTATTAACCATTTCGTAATGGAAATTGACGTGGACTTGGGCCGAGAGATGACTTGGTGGAGGCCATACTACGAACTTGGGTTTTATGAACTATGACTTTATTTAAGTTTTTATTTTAATTACTATTATTGGTTTGATGTAATAAGGCCTCTAAGTATGTTTTATGGATTTTATTGTGTGGATGGTTTAAATTTTATTTCTAAACTCTTAATATGGTTTTATCTTATATATACTAAGTTTTCTTAAGAACATTGGTTTTATAACAAAATTTTTGGACACTATAAATTATTTTAAATTTCTTCAAAGTTTATTATCTTAAGATTTTGACAATTATATTTTGACGTTAAGTTTTCAAACAATTATTTTTCTTGAAACACCAAAATTTCAAATCCTCGTACTAAATTTTTATTAAACTCGATTTTCAAAAGTTTTTGTAGCATTAAGTTATCGTAAATCTTGAAAAGAAACGAAAATATGTTTGGTGTGACAAACCAAATCTCGTCTAAAAGCATAGACCGGGTTTGGGGTGTTACATTTAGTGGTATCGAGCCCGGTTTCAAAACTCTACTGTTGTTTGGTTTGGGTTCGATAATGAAATCTGCTTTGAAAAATAATTTAAATATCTAGACTTTTGATTTTAAAGGTAGTATGGCACCATGAGCATCCCGCGCCAAGTCAAGTAAGTATCTCAGATCTTGATTGTGCATTACGATTATGATATGATTATAAGAAACACTCTAGAACTTCTAGTTTTAGGTGTTAAAACCGTAGAGATTGAGACAATAGGATATTGTTGCGAAAACATTCTATCTCTTTCATATCATAAGACATCGTTAATAAACAATCGAAAATATTATTCGATTCATAAAACTCTTAATCGATTAAATCGAATTAGTCGCTATGAGCACTAGAGGGCGTGGTCGTGGGCGCGGTAGTGCGTGGCCGTGGTAGAGGGGCGAGGTGTTAGGGGCGTAACTGATGTGCCGGGTCATATGCCGGAAATGGATGCACCTGCGTCACTCGAGAGTGAGACGGGATCGCACGACCATATGGAAGAGGATAATGCTGTTACACGAGCAATGCTGCGAGTACTTGAAAGGGTCGCTGGATCCAGAACTGGACCAACAGCTCGTGGGTCGATATCGGAGCGACTGAAATCTAGTGGAGCTGAGGTTTTCAGAGGTGTCTCTGGTGTAGCTCCCAATGTCGCTGAATATTGGCTTGAGGCAGTAGAGCGAATTATGGACGATCTTGAGTGCACTGTGGAACAAAAGCTAAGAGGAGCGGTATCTTTGTTGAGAGACGAAGCTTACCAATGGTGGCTTACTATCCGAGAAGGCACTGATGCTGCTTTGGTTAATTGGGAGTTCTTTAAGGCTTCCTTTCAAGGGAAATATGTGGGAACAAGCTATGTGGATGCCCGAAGGAAGGACTTTTTGAACCTGGTGCAAGGAAATAAGACGGTGGCAGCATATGAGGCTGAGTTCTTACGTTTGAGTCGCTATGCTCGAACGATAGTGGCAACGGACCATGAGCGTTGTGTGCGCTTCGAGGACGGTTTGAAAGACGAGTTGCGGGTTCTGATAGCCCCACAACAAGTTAGAACTTTTGCCGCTCTTGTGGAGAAGGCTAAGATAGCCGAAGAGGCTAAGAACTCGGAACGTCAAAACCGGGAGCAAGTTCGAGGCAAGAGAGATCTGAAGAATTCGGGTTCTTCGAGAAGGTTTCCGAAGAGGTCTCGGAATGATGAATCAGCTCAAGGTAGGATACCTGTAGCTGTTAATCGTAGTCGAGATCAGGCCGAATGTGGGAAAAGGCATTACGAGAATGTTGGAGGAAGACGGTGCTTGCTATAAATGTGGATCGACGAGCATCAATATAGGAGTTGCCCTCGACGTATGGACATAACTCAAGAAGTTCGTACTCTTGATGCACCACCGGCAAGCAGGAGAGCTCGGCAAACCACCGAGAGGTCGTGGACCGGGTCGTGGTGGTAATGGAGCTGGACGTGGTCAAGGTGCAGCGGGTCGAGGCAATGGTCCTAGAGGCAACGCGGACGCAAGACAGCCAGGACTGGTGTATGCGGTCAGACGTCGTGAGGATGGCAATGCACCTGATGTGATAACTGGTACGTTCTTCATTTCTGATGTACCCGTTATTGCCTTAATAGATATTGGTTCTACTCATTCGTATGTTGCTAGCACCATAACCGGAAACTTGAAATTAGACTCAAATTTTTGATAAAGAGATGAGGTGATTAGTCCTTTAGACGATCGGTATTGGTTAATAAATTGTTTAGAGACGTGCCTTTAGTTATTCAAGGAGAAACATTCTTGGCAAATTTGATGGAATTGCCTTTTGGCGAATTCGATATCATTCGGCATGGATTGGTTGGTTAAGCACCGCGCAATTGGATTGGTATCTTTGAAAAGCGGATGTTGATAAGAATCGGAGGATAAGGAGATAGTTATGATAGGCAAGCGGAGAAATTTCTTGGCAAACGTGATTTACTGCGTTAAAGGCGGAGAAGTTGGTACGAAAAGGATATGGAGCATTTTTAGCATTTATTAGTGCTTTAGATGCCAAAGAGTCGCGATGGAAGATGTGAGAACGGTGAAGGAATTTTGGATGTTTTTCTGAAGAACTTCCCGTGTACCTCCGGATCGGAAGTGGAATTTGGTATTGAGCTTTTGCCCGAATCGCTCTAGTGTCCATTGCTCCTTATAGAATGGCACCGAAGGAGTTGTCGGAGCTTAAAGCCCAAATTCAAGAACCGCTAGATCGGGGTTTTATTCGACCAAGTGTGTCTCCGTGGGGAGCACCGGTTTGTTTGTTAAGAAGAAGGATGGGTCGATGCGTATGTGTATCGATTATAGGCAATTGAATAAGTGACGATCAAGAATCGGTACCCTCTGCCGGATTGACGACTGTTTGATCAATTGAAGGAGCTTCGTTTTCTCAAGATTGATTTAAGGTCGGGTTACCACCAAATTAAGGTGAAAGAAGCGGATATTCACAAGACAAATGCGTCGAACCCGCTACGGACACTATGAGTTTTTGGTGATGCCGTTTGGGTTGACCAATGCACCAGTGCATTTATGGATATGATGAACCGGTCTTTCAACCATTCTTAGATCGGTTTGTAGTGGTATTCATAGATGACATTACGGTTTATTCGAGGAGCGAAGAAGAACATGACTCGCATTTGCGGATTGTATTGCAAGTGCTTGAAATAATCATTGTATGCAAAATTCGATAAATGTGAATTTTGGTTAAGAGAAGTGACTTTCTTGGGTCATGTTGTATCATCGAAGGAATAAGGGGTGGATCCTCGGAAGATTGAAGTCAGTATTGGATTGGAAACCACCAAGTCGATGTAGAGCGAGATTCGGAGTTTCTTAGGTTTGGTGGATATTATAGGCGCTTTGTTGAGGGTTCTCGTTGATTGCTGCACCTCTAACTAAGCTTTTGCGGAAGGGAGTGCCGTTTGTATGGACCGACAAACAGCAAGAAAGTTTCGAGAGATTGAAGAAGGTTTTAACGGAAGCGCCGGTATTGATTCAACTTTGAGGTCGGGAAGGAGTTTACGCTTTATTGTGATGCGTCACATATGGGTTTAGGCTGCGTATTGATGCAAAGTGGGAAAGTTGTAGCTTATGCTTCTCGTCGCTTGAGACCGCATTTAATTGAACTACCCTACTCATGATTTGGAGTTAGCAAGCGGTGGTGTTTGCCTTAAAGATTTGGAGGCATTACCTTTATGGTGAAAAGTCTATCATCTATACGGATCACAAGAGTCTTAAGTATCTTCTTACTCAAAAGGAGTTAAACTTGAGACAACGAAGATGGGTGGAGTCATGTTAAAGGACTATGATTTCTCTATTGAGTATCATCCCGAAAGGCTAATGTGGTGGCGGACGCATTAAGTCGTAAGGTGGTATCTCGATTTGAGAGCTATGTTTGCCCATTTGAGTTTGTATGAGGATGGTAGTTTGATAGCGGAACTTCAAGTGAAGCCTTTGTGGTTGGAACAAATTAAGGAAAAAGCAGATGTTAGATGAGAAGTTGAGACTTTTAATTCAAAGAAGTGGAAAATGGTGAAATTGAGGATTTTGGAATAAATTCGTAAAGGTGTATTGTGTTTTTCGTGGAAGGGTCTGCAGATGCCTAAGGATTCAGATCTGAGGCAAGTGATTTTGAGGAGGCGCATAGTAGCCCTTATGCTATGCACCCCGGGAAATAAGATGTATCGTGGATCTTCGTGAGCGGTTTTGGTGGCCTGGATTGAAGCGTGAGATTTCGAATTTGTGGGAAAATGCTTAACTTGTCGCTAAGTGAAGGCGGAGCACCAATTGCCGTCAGTCTTTTACAACCGCTTAAGATTCCTCTTTGGAAATGGGAGCGGATAACAATGGATTTTGTTAGTGGGTTACCTTTAACGCCTACTAAGAAAAACTCGCTTTGGGTAATTGTTGATCGTTTGACGAAAGATCGCTGCTCATTTTCTACCAAGTTAAATGCGGACTACTCGTTGCGAAGTTGGCGGCTAGTCGTATGTATCTGAAATCGTGAGGTTGCATGGGGTACCAGATCGATTATATCGGATCGGGATCCTAGGTTTACATCTCGATTTTGGAAAGCTTTGCATGAAGCTTTGGGTACAAAGCTTAACTTCAATCTGACTTTTCATCCTCGATCGATGGTCACGGGAGAGAGTGATTCGGTTCTGGAAGACATGTTAAGGGGATGTGTAATCGACTTCAAAGGTAGTTGGGAGGATTTTCTCACCGTTAGCGAATTTGCGTACAACAACAACTACCGCCTAGCATTCGGATGGCACCCTACGAGGCATTGTATGGTCGTAGGTGTCGTTCTCCTATTTGTTGGGTGAGTTGGGCGATCGGCGATTGTTAGGACTCGAGATGATTTAAAACGGAAGAAAAGTGTGAAAGCTATTAGAGCACGGTTAAAGGAAGCTTGGATGAGCGTAAGTCGTATGCGGATCTCAAACGTAAGGATATCGAGTATATCGTAGGAGATCAAGTCTTCTTGAAGGTCTCACCTTGGAAGAAGATATTCAGATTCGGGAAGAAGGGCAAGTTGAGTCCTAGATACATTGGACCATATCGTGTGGTGAAACGAGTTGGTCCAGTGGCCTATCAAATCGAATTACCTCCAGAATTGAGTCAAATTCATAATGTTTTTCATGTGTCCATGTTGAGGCGCTATAGATCGGATCCTTCGCACATAGTGCCTAGTAGAAGAAGTGGAGTTGAATTGGACTTGTCTTTTGAGGAGGAACCAGGTGGAAATCTTAGGCCGAGACGTTAAGGTACTAAGAAAGAAGACGGTGCCGTTGGTCAAAGTGTTATGGCGTAACCACGGAGTGGAGGAAGCTACGTGGGAGCTGAGGATGCAATTCGACAACAATACCCTCACCTTTTTTCAGCCAGTAAATTTCGAGGACGAAATTTTCTTTTAGAAGTAGAGTTGTCACACCCTGAAAATTTGAGTAATTTATTTTCTTTGTGTGCTTTGAGTAATTATTCTAGAAAGTAAAATTTTCTGATTTATTTTCGTGCTTAGTATAGTCCTGAAGGAGAATTAAATTTATTGGGATGGCATAGTATTAAATTTTGAGAAATTATTTATGGAAGTGGATTAAGTGGCTATGACACATAAATTAATTTAAGTGTCAAAGTGAAGCATAAGATGAGTTATTGGACAAGTGGTGATGGCGCATGAGCTTGTGCATGAGGTTGAAGGTTCGAATCCCATGTTTAGCATCTAGGTGAATTTTATTTTGAATTTTTATGCACATATATAGCATGTGTCGGCCAAGAGTTTATATGGTAAGTGTTGACCATATTATTTTTGGTTAGTATATCAATGGAATAAGGAAATTTTGAACTTAAGGAAGGGTATCAAAAGAATAAGGAAAATGTGAGGATATGAGGCAAGAATCAAGGAAATATTTTGGAAACAATATCTTGGCCTAAAGACCATGTACATGGACGGCAATATGGCTATAGGGGGGGAGCCGAATTTTGGTGATAGTTTTGGCTAGAGTTTTAGTTTTAGTTTTTGGTCATTTTTGTTTTGTGCAAGTTTTGCAAATTTTCTCAAAACTCTCTCCCTTTGGCCGAATTTGTGCACTTGGTAAGCCTAGTTTCTTATGACCATTTGGTCATTTTGTTTTACACTTTGTGCCAATTTTGTGTTTTCTCTTTGTGCCGATTTTACCAAAACCTAAAGAGATCATTTTATTCTTTTTTTCTTTTCTCTCTACCATAGCCGAATATGCACCTATCTTAAAGCTCATCTCTTTCATTCTTTTCCTTCTATTCACTTTGAAATCAAGCAACATCATCACCATCTTTCTCATATTTTATTCTTTTCAATCGAAATTCTCTTTACCTACACTCTCATGGCCGAATATTAAGGTGTTCATAAGTCAAATTATTTTCTTCTCTTCTTAATCTCATATAGCCGAATCCTTCTTAAATCCATTCTATTCTCGAATCTTTTCTTTTCGACGTGGAATATAGGTAAGAGTTCTTTTCGTTTCGATTAGTTATTAGTGGTTAGTGCCGAATATTAATGTTGGCTTGAAGGCATTATTTGGATCGAAATAAACGTTTATTTTATTAACGTTTATTTTGTTAAACTTTAGTGCGATAACGGAAAGTTGGAATCAAGAAGTTGTGGGTGACAAAGCGTTGGAATCGATTCTCGTGGTAAGGAAATCACATCTTTTAAACTTTAGAATTATTTCGATATCATTAGATTAATGTTCTTTGCCTTTAAAGACATTCAAAATAGGGAAGAAAAGGGCGGTGTTTAGCCTTCGGAAGAAGGGAGGTTCTGTTATTCCCCCTAAGTACAAGCAAAGGGCTATTTCGGGAATCCGGGATTTTCCACCGGGTTGCGGACGTTCAACCGAGGAAAATCAATTGTTCGAGTCGTTCGTACTCTAAACCATTATTTGTTCGTGGATTCGATTCGGTTAGCGAACCATCGATCGGAGAGAAATCACAAGTAGAAGTCTTACGAAAATCCGAGGGTAAATTTCTAGATCGCTATATTTAGATCGGTTTCATTATAGATTATAGTGTTTTAATTAACGCAATACGTATAGGTGTTGAAGAGCGGGAAAGTTTAGTTCTCTCCATAACCAGGTGTGTAAATTCACACTCATTTTCGGGTTAGATTTCTAATCATAAGTATTGCGATAAAATCGTGTAAATGGTAAATCCGGAAATTTTATAGTAATTGATACTTTTGTGAAAATGCATGCAAACGGTTAAAACCGAGAAATATGCGAAAAACTGTTAAATCAATAAAATGGGCCGATAATACTCTAGTTCGATAAATGGACCGATAATACTCTAGTTCGATAAATGGACCGATAATACTCTAGTTCGATAAATGGGCCGGTAATACTCTAGTTCGATAATTGGGCCAAAATACTCTAGTTCGATAAATTGGGCCAAAATACTCTAGTTTGATAAATTGGGCCAAAATACTTTAGTTCGAAAAAGCGGGCCAAAGCCCACTAAAAAAAGTTAAATGGGCAAATTACTAAATTATTTATTTATATGGGCCTAATGAAATGATTAATGATAAACCCACCGATGTTATGGATTAATTGAAAATCTGTTATATGATTATATTTTGTTATACACGCATAATTGCATGGGTGGGATATATGAAGAGAAGAATGGCCAGTTGCCAAATATCTAGTTCGGTGGCTCTGCAAAATTCGCTCAATGCCTCTAGTTCGGTGGCTCTGCCACAAATTTGGCTTAATGCCTCTAGTTCGGTGACAATGTCACAATCTAGTTCGGTAGTGCACTACAAAATTATTTAAGGGCTTTAAGCCCATGTTTGGTGTGTTAGGCGGGGTGGGTTGACTTGATCCCCACAGGTGTGTTGGTTGGTACGGGGGTGATAGCGGATGGATACTAGGTTGGTTTGGGAAATTCATTTTACATGCATTTTTTTATTATGTTATTTTATGATGTATGGTTGAATTCTGTAAATGGGCTCAAGCCCAGCTTGATATCTTGACGATCCGCCCAAAAATGGTGGTAAGTGAGTTGCACACCTCGAGTTCTTTGTAACTCACCCAAATTTTTATTAACCATTTCGGTAATGGAAATTGACGTGGACTTGGGCGGAGATGACTTGGTGGAGGCCATACTACGAACTTGGGTTTTATGAACTATGACTTTATTTAAGTTTTTATTTTAATTACTATTATTGGTTTGATGTAATAAGGCTTCTAAGTATGTTTTATGGATTTTATTGTGTGGATGGTTTAAATTTTATTTCTAAACTCTTAATATGGTTTTATCTTATATATACTAAGTTTTCTTAAGAACATTGGTTTTATAACAAAATTTTTGGACACTATAAATTATTTTAAATTTCTTCAAAGTTTATTATCTTAAGATTTTGACAATTATATTTTGACGTTAAGTTTTCAAACAATTATTTTTCTTGAAACACCAAAATTTCAAATCCTCGTACTAAATTTTTATTAAACTCGATTTTCAAAAGTTTTTGTAGCATTAAGTTATCGTAAATCTTGAAAAGAAACGAAAATATGTTTGGTGTGACAAACCAAATCTCGTCTAAACGCATAGACCGGGTTTGGGGTGTTACATAGTATATTAGAATTTTTATACATATATATATTTTGTTTATTGCTTTGTATGTACATTTTATTTACCTCTTAATTATTACCATGATTAATATTATTATCTTATTTTTATCATTTTTATTATTTTTTATTATTATTAATGTTATTTTTATTATCATTCTTCATCCTAATTTTATTTCCACCATTATTATTGTCATTGTTTTACTACTATATTTTTATTTTCTATCATTTTTGTTATATTACTATTATTACTATATTATTATCATTATTTTATCTATATTATTATTGTTATTATTATTATTATTATTACTATTTTTCTTACTAATATCATTAGTATCATTTTATTATTACTATTTCTTACTTTTAGCATCATTATTTTTATTATTACCATTTTATTATTATTATCATTACCTACTTTTATTATTATTTCTTCTTCTACTATTATTATTACAAATATATCATCATCATTACTCTTTATTTTGTTATTGTTATTACGTTACTATTATCATTATATTTTTATATTTATTCCTTTTCTATTATTTATTACATTTTCTATCATTATTTTTAAGATTATTATTTTCTTATTAATGTATTATTGTTTTCTACTTTATTACTATTATTATTATAAATGTAATGTTATCATCATTCTTTATCTTACTATCATCATTGCATTATTATTTTTATCATCATTCATATTAGTATATCATTGTTACTATTGTTGTTATTATATTTGTTTCATATGATGTATATATTTATTTATTTTCCATCTTATTTCTCATATGTCATAGCGGTATTATTATTATAATATGTTTATCATCTTTATATTATTTTCGTCATTATCATGTTATTATTGTTATCGTTCCATCGTTATTTCTACTACCGCTATTATACGTAATGCCTTCAATATATTATATATCCTCTTTATTTATACGTATATATGCGTATATGTCCTTTTATTATTCTTTTCGCGTATAACATCGTGTTTTCACATTTTCGCGCTAATTTTTCTCAATGCCTCGGTTTTATAACAACCAAATATTTCATATTAGAGATTCGAGAAGATCGAGCCCTAACTTACTGGGTTCCGATTTCCTCGTTTAAACTAAACAATGAAATATCCCCTTTAAAAACACAATACAAGTTTCAAATAAAACACTTGTTCTCGGGAATTCAAAATCTTGCACCCTAACTTACTGGACTCAACATCTAGATATTTCAGAATAAGTCCTCTTTTTTTAAATAGAGGCAATCTTCCTAATTTGGATTTTCGAGAAAACGAGCCCTAACTTACTGGGTTCTGATCTCTCGTTTGACAAATGACGGAAGATCCTCTTCAAATGTAAAACCAAGTTTTAAAAGGCAAGCTTAGTTTCGGGAGTCTAAAGTATTGCGCCCTAACTTACTGGACATGATGCTTTATCTCTTCAAAAACAAGAGAGCCTTAAACGTCCCTTCCAATTCTTTCAAATTTTAGAAATAAAAAGTATCTGTTTCCAAACCATTTCAAAGTTTTCAACATTAGGACATCGATCAATCAGTTTGGTATCGATTTCGGGTGTGACGAGGGTGCTAATCCTTCCTCGCACGTAACCGACTCCCGAGCCCATTCTTTTTAAATTCGTAGACCAAAAAATATTGTTTTAATAAATCAAAATGTTTATTAAAACAAAGGTGATCCGATCTCACCCGAATAAAGATCGGTGGCGACTCCCTTCCTTTTCATTTTCAAAATCGAGTCAACCGCGTCGTTTACCGTTTTATCAAAAAATGGTTACGACAGCTTGGCGACTCCGTTGGGGATAAAAGTCGTTGAGAGTCAGGCCATAGATTGATTGATCCTTGTCCTTTTGATTAAAATTGGAAAATGGTTTCGAAAATCATGCTTCTTTAAATGCACTTTCAATGTTATATTAGATCTCTTGAATACTTTGGCATTACATTGCATGACCGTTGTGGTCGCACCCTTAAGTGGGAGCAAGAAGCTATGCTTTCGTGAGGTTTTCACCTCCGCATGGGCTAGTGGACTGCTTTCGGGATACATCCGTACCTATGTCTTCGTGAAGTTTTCACTTCCGTATGGCCATAGGGAAATGTATTCCCCTGAACCGAACTCGGTCCGTATGAGCCTATAATGGGTGAGGATCGAGGAATCTGCTGGTTCGGGTACCTCAAACTTTAGAAATCAACCACACGTAAAGAGCCTAAGAGCCCACCCTGAGCCAAACTACGCCCGACCTTAGTGGTTACCCAGATAGTTTTTCTTTATTTTTATTTTCACTTGCTTTATATTCCATGGTACTAACTTCTTGTGTTTTATTCTTTTGCGCACATCATTTCATATTTTAAGAGGCATCGATTCACGGTCAGTTTTTGAGTTAGAAAGCTGGTTATGGAAAGCAAATTCCTTGATAAAGTGGAAGACAATGCGGCCGCCCGCACATGGTCAGAGCAAAGCCAATTAGAAAAAGGGACAAATTTAGGCTGAAGGATATGTGTCAGAACTACGTGATTTCACCAACATCAGTGTCACGCAGAATGAACTCCAGGAGTTGAAGGAAATATGGACCCAGTGGGGTGACGAGACAAAGCAGTGGTTCTATAGTACCTACGGCGATCTACCATACCTGCTTGATGTCAAAATAGATAAGCATCTATTCCGAGCAATGACTCAGTTCTGGAATGCCGCTTATAGCTGTTTCTCTTTTAGGAAAGTAGATTTGGTCCCCACGATAGAGGAGTACACGACCTTGCTACGTTGTCCGAGAATTCAAGTTGATAAAGCTTATTCCAAAGTAGTTAATGGCCCGACTTTTGCGAAAAAGTTGATGAGTATCACGAGAACGAGTGAACAATGGGTCTCAGCTAGAATGCAGAAAAAGGGCGAGGGTAAATGCGTACCTTGGACATGTTTAAGGGACCTGATCCTAACGCATCCTGATGCATCGACGTCTTGGCCTTGTGTATTTACGGTCTGGTGATCTTTCCAAAAGCTCTAAGACACATTGATGAAGCAGTAATTGATCTATTCAGCCGATTAGACAAAGGGGTTACGCCTGTTCCTGCCATCTTGGCCGAAACGTTCAGATCCTTGACTGCATGTCGGAGAATGGGTGAGGGCAGGTTCATTGGGTGTGCGCATTTGTTATTGGCCTGGTTCCATAGTCACTTCTGGAAAGTGGAGAAACCGTCTTGTCGGTTTTTATCGAAAAATTACTCCCCGTTGGACGAAATAGCAGCTACGCCTAGGAAAGAAGATGTGTCCGAAGAAAACTGGATAGCACTCCTTCAAAACCTTCAAGAAGACAACATCAAGTGAAAGGCTCCTTGGATGATTTCTGATAAGATCCTTTATCGTTGTGGAAGCTTCGACTGGGTTCCTCTACTGGGAATTTGGGGTGCCACTGCATATGCCCCTTTGTTGGTCCTAAGACAGTATAGTTCAAGACAGTTTCAGACTCGACGACCTACGGGTGGCTCAAAGTCGAGTTCTCATACGAAGGGAAAAGCTATAAGAAAAGGATTAAGGAGATCTCTGGTGCCTGGAATCAGATTCATAGAATAAAAAAATTATCCGCAGGCCCGATGACGACTCCAGAATACAGAGAATGGAGGACTAGGAGGATCAATGATAACATCCCCGAGCCAAATCCGAGGCGCCCATCAAGAGAGGAATATTTGCGAGTGGTCCCATCAGAACTGGAGATCGTGAAACAAGATTTTGAAAGAATGAGTTCGGAACTTGAAAGAAAGATAGAGAGATTGGAAGAAGAGAAGATGCTCCTCAAGTTAGACGTAGATGGACAAAAGTCGGAAGCTGAGAAGCTGAGAAAAGAGAAAGGAAAAATAGAGGAAGATAGAGATGATCTGAAGATGGAATATAAGAAGATGCGTTTGACAATAAAAACACCAGATTAGGAAAAACTCCGGAGCAATGGCGACGCGAGATCCGAGAAGAGAGAGCCAAAGCTAGCGGTTGGGAGAAAAAGTTTCAAGAAATGCAAGCACAACAGAAAGCCACAAAGAGAAGAAGGGGTTAAAAGCTAAGGTGGCTGAGCTTGGACGGTCCCTACATCACTACCAAAGTCGCAATTCGGAAAACGAACTGAAATCGAGTCTAAACAAAATCGAAGAAATGAAGGGAAAGATTGAAGAATTAGTGACAACATTACATGGCTGCGAGCTCCAAATTGAATTTTTAGAAGCAAGAGAAGGGCAATGGAAGGAGGAACACCATTCCCACAGACAAGTTAGAGATCGAGACTACCTCATGGGCGAAGCGATAGTTCAGATTCGGGAAGTGGCTGATCACCTGTAGGCCTTGGTGTCTCAAGCTGAGATCGTAAGCATGAAATACAAGCTACAGGCAGATTGTAACCAAGAGCTGACTTCTTTATTTAGAAAAATCAAAACTTTGGGCTCAAGGGCCAAAGCATATTTGTAATCCATTTTATGTAAAGGATCTGGCCTTCTAATAAAGTCTTCTAAAATGAAGTTGATCAGAATCAATGTCTTCTTCTTGCATTCATGCATTTCATTGCATCACATTACATGCATTTAAGTTTATAAAAAGAACCTAATTGGTTAAAATTATCAGACAAGAGAGAGGAGAGGAAATCTGGGAACTGAACATTATTGCGGGACTCGCGCTAAAACCAGAAAAATGGATCAAAGATTCGAGCAATTCCAGAAAGAAATGCAGGAACAAATACAAGAACAAATGTTAAAACTCCAGCAGGAAATGAGGGACCAAATGTTAGAGGCCCAGAGGAATATGATGGCCCAGATGGCCCAAATAATGAACGGGGCCATGGATAAGGGGAAAGGCCCCATGCCGCCGGTCGAAGAGGATAGTGATGGCATCCCCCCGGGCTTTACCCCGCCACACGCGAGAACACAGCCTGAGGAATGTCTCCAAAGACCACCGGTTACAATCAGACCCCAGCAAGGGCAGAATGACATTAGACCTCCCACGAGCTATCACGTAGGCTCAGGATCTCAGCCTGGCGATAGCCCTGCTAACCCTGTTGTGCCCGATCTAGATGCAATAGAGAAAATGGGGTCGAGAATAGAATCCTCGAGACAACTAGAGGATCGTTGCAAATGGCTAGAGGAAAAATTCAAAGCGCTGGAAAGTATTGATCATCATCAGGGGATCGACGCAAAAGATTTAAGTCTAGTTCCCGATTTGGTATTGCCCCATAAGTTTAAAATGCCTGAATTCGAAAAATATAGTGGGACTAGCTGCCCAGAAGCCCACATCACCATGTTCTGCAGGCGAATGGCCGACTACATAAGCAATGATCAGCTCTTAATCCACTGTTTCCAAGAAAGTTTGGTGGGTGCAGCAGCCAAGTGGTATAACCAGCTTAGCCGGGCTAACTTTAGTTCCTGGAGAGACTTGGCTCAAGCATTTCTGAAGCATTACAGCCACGTCACAGACATGGCACCGGACAGAATTACTTTGCAAGGCATGGAGAAAAGACAAAATGAAAGTTTCAGACAGTATGCGCAAAGGTGGAGAGAGGTCACCATGCAGGTCCAACCACCCCTCTTAGAAAAAGAAACTACCATGCTCTTCATTAACACCTCAAGGCCCCTTTCATAACCCACATGATAGGGAGTACAACTAAGAGCTTCACGATATATAGTGATGGCAGGGGAGATGATTGAACATGCCATACGAGGTGGCAAGATCGAGGCAGGAGAAAGCACTAGGAGGGTCGCTCCTAAGAAGAAAGACGATAAAGTAAATAACGTGAGTACATACAATAAGAAATACTCGGCGGCGATCACAGCTTAATCACCAAAAGACAATTACGATCGGACAACAAGGACCGCAAGAAGGCAGAATCGAGAACTGGACCGAATCATCGAAAAAATTCAATTCACGCCAATTCCGATAACGTACAAAGAGCTATGCCAGATTCTATTCAATGAGCACATCGTGTCCCTGTTCTATTTGCAACCATTGCAACCCCCATACCCTAAGTGGTACGACTCTAACGCTCACTGCGATTACCATGCAGGGATAGAGGGCCATTCGATAGAGAATTGCCTCGCCTTTAAAAAGGTAGTCGAGAGGCTAATAAAGATGGAAGTTATAACACTCGACGACATGGTAAAAAAGGGGAACCCACTGCCCAATCATGAAGATAGAGAGGTAAACGCGATTAGTGAGGAAGGGGTGAGGAAAATCAAGATGGATGTCACAGAAGTGAAGACCCCGTTGCGAATAGTCTGGAAGGAAATGGCAAAAAGGGGATTGATAGATTCAGATCTTGCGGAGAACGGGAGGCATGTAAGGAACTACTGCGAACTCCATAAGACAAAGGAACATGAGATTCAAGAATGCGCCGAATTTAGAATTTTGGTGTAAGGCCTTATGGACAACAAAGAACTAGAATTTTATGAAGAAGGAGTAGAGGAAGAGGAAATATGCACGACCGAGGAGGAATTGACAAAGCCTGGAGTTAACTACCCGAGAATCATCATTTCGCGAAACACGGAAGGCGGAGTACAGGGAAGGCCAAAAATTATAATTCAGAAGCCTGCTTCTTTTCCCTACAAAGATAGTAAAAAGGTACCTTGGAACTATAATTGTAATGTGACGATGCCGAGGGCAGAAAGCTCCACTAGCAGTCCTGAGGAGAGCAAGGATATGGGGTTCTATACGCGTAGTGGGAAGCATTATGATCCTGGAAACAGAGGAGAAGAACCAATGAAACCAAGATCATCATCGATCGGGCGAAAAAAGGAACCCGAAGCCCCTATCAACGAACCCGTAAAGGAGGAAGAGGCCAAAGAATTCTTGAAATTCTTGAAACACAGTGAATACAGCATGGTGGAACAACTGCATAGACAACCAGCCCGTATCTCTGTGTTAGCCCTACTCCTAAGCTCAGAGGCGCACCGTGAAGCATTGATGAAAGTACTAAATGAGACCTATGTTACTAAGGATATATCCGTCAACAAGTTAGACCGTCTGGTTAGTAACATAAGCGCTGACAATTTCATCTACTTTAGCGATGACGAAATCCCACCCGGAGGCATAGGATCAACGAAGGCCTTGCACATAACTACCCGCTGTAAGGGATACACTCCACCAAGCGTGCTAATAGATAATGGGTCAGCGCTGAATGTCTTACCATTGGCTACACTCAAGAGGTTGCCAATAGACAGTTCTCACATGAAAGCATGCCAGAACATAGTGAGAGCATTTGACGGCACTAAAAGAAGGGTGATGGGGAGAATAGACGTACCTTTATTGATAGGGCCTAACACTTACGAGGTAGACTTCCTGGTCATGGATATCAAACCCTCATACAACTGCCTGTTGGGGAGGCCATGGATTCATTCAGCGGGGGCCGCACTCTCATCATTGCACTGCAAATTGAAATCGGTAATGTAAAAAATCGGCTGGTAACTATAAACGCTGAAGAAGATATCGTAGCAACCGTTACCAGCGAAGCGCCATATTTAGAAACGAATGAGGAGGCCATCGAATGTTCTTTCCGATCCCTAGAGTTCGTAAACACGACATTTATTGCGGAGGGAAGTGAAGTTGCGGTGCCCAAGCTATCTAAGACCACCAGGATGGGATTACAAATGACGATGGGAAAAGGAGCGCTACCTGGAAGAGGATTGGGCAAATATCTCCAAGGGAAAGTCCAGACCCCGATGCTGAAGGAGAAAAGAGACCACTTTGGTTTAGGTTTCAAACCAGATGCTCAACAAATGAAGAAAGAAGTGGAAAAGAAACAAGAAAAGAGAAGGGCCCAGCTGAATGGAGAGGAGGTTAAGTGGGAACCGATGACGTTCCCTCACATATCTCATACCTTTATATCAGGAGGAATAATTTACCTGGGAAAAGGATCTCCTAAAGATGAATATCCTCACATCAATGCTATACACGATGAGGTGACTAATCAAGAAATCATGCATGGGCATTCGCCCATATGAACCTGGAAGCACTCTAGACAATTGGACTGAAGAGGAGTTTCCTGTAGTTTTTAGAGATGATACAGAGTAATACTCAAAACACTCTTGTTGTTTTTAAGCCTAGAAACAATGAGATTTCTTTTGTGAAATAGGCTCATGTTCGGACGTTTTGTTTTAATGAAATACATCTTCAATTCTACTAAATGTTCTCTCATTTTACATTTTTACCATTTATTCTTTATTCTCATTCATATCATGTGAATAGTTGTCCTCGAATTCATTTGTTCTTTGTACACCCTTTGACACCCGTTACAGGTTTCTAGACATCAACGATATGAGTAACAATATTACAGATTCAAAAGTCTGCTTTGAGCAAGACATGTGTTCAGGGGAATCTCAGGATTTTGAAAACGACAAAGAATGCGATTTGCCTCCAGATTTGTTGAGGATGGTAGACCAAGAAGAAAAACAGATCCTACCCCATAAAGAGTCGGTAGAAATGGTGAACCTAGGAGAGGGGCAAGAAGTGAAGATCGGAGCCCGTATTACTGCGAAAACTAGGCGAAACGTCATCGAATTACTCTATGAATTCAATGATGTATTCGCATGGTCGTACCAAGATATGCCCGGACTAAGTACTGATATCGCAGTACACCGATTGCCCATAAGAGAAGAGTGCAAGCCAATCCAACAGAAGCTCCGAAGAATGCGACCAGACGTTTTGTTAAAAATAAAAGAAGAAGTCGAAAAGCAATTTAACGCTGGGTTCTTGCAAGTGGTCAAGTACTCGGATTGGGTGGCTAACATTGTCCCTGTCCCCAAAAAAGACGGGAAGGTACGGATGTGCGTGGATTACAGAGACCTGAACAAGGCCAGCCCAAAGGACAATTTCTCGTTGCCTCACATTGACACTTTGGTACACAATACAGTAGGCTATTCGTTGTTCTCCTTCATGGATGGTTTCTCGGGGTACAACCAAATAAAGATGCATCCTGAGGACATGGACAAGACGACGTTTATAACCATGTGGGGAACATTTTGCTACAAGGTGATGCCATTTGGGCTAAAAAATGCGGGGGCAACATATCAAAGAGCCATGGTAACCTTATTCCATGACATGATGCACAAGGACATTGAGGTTTACGTCGACAATATGATCGCCAAGTCCCGAACTGAAGAAGAGCATGTGCAGGTCTTGAGAAAATTGTTCTTGAGGCTGAGAAAATTCCAGTTGAAGCTTAACCCGTCAAAGTGTACCTTCTGAGCTCTGGTGCAGGGAAGCTACTCGGGTTCATAGTCGATGAAAAGCGGATTGAGGTTGACCGGATAAAGTCAAAGCCATACAAGAATTACCTCCACCACGCACTCCAAAAAGAAGTTAGAGGCTTCTTAGGAAGGCTGAATTACATCGCCCGGTTCATTTCACAACTGACCGAGAGATGTGACCCCATATTCCGTCTCCTCAAGAAACACAACCCAGGCACGTGGGATGAAGAATGCCAGAAGACCTTCGAAAAGGTAAAACAATACCGCCCCGCACTTTGGTACTAACGCCCTCCAACCGATAAGCCACTGATTCTTTATCTAACAGTACTGGATAATTCGATGGGATGTGTACTGGGTCAGCATGACGAGTCGGGGAAGAAAGAAAAAGCCATATACTACCTTAGTAAAAAATTCACCGAATGTGAAACGAGGTACCCGCCAATCGAGAAATTATGTTGTGCCTTGATCTGGACGACTCAAAGATTGAGGCAATACATGCTATATCACACGACATGGCTCATCTCGAAGCTAGATCCCCTTAAATATATGATGGAATCTACCGCCTTGAATGGAAGAATGGCCAGGTGGCAGATTCTACTATCTGAATTTGACATCGTATATGTAAACCAAAAGGCGGTGAAAGGGAGTGCGATAGCGGACTTTCTAGCCAGTAGAGCCCTTGAAGACTATGAGCCCTTAGATTTCGATTTCCCTAATGAAGATTTGATGTACGTGGCGGACATTGAAGAAGGCGCCTCCGAAGACCATCCTTGGAAACTGAATTTCGACGGGGCATCAAATGCCGTTGGCAATGGGATTGGGGCAGTCCTGATGTCCCCAAAAGGAGACCATTATCCATTCACTTGTAAATTAGATTTCGACTGCACTAATAATATGGCTGATTATGAAGCTTGCATCATGGGTCTCCGCGCCGCTATCGAATACAAGATCAGGGAATTAGAAGTTTATGGAGATTCTGCTCTGGTAATCTATCAACTCAAAGGAGAATGGGAAACCAGAGATCCAAAGCTGGTTATCTACAAAAGATTGGCCCAAGAATTGATCAGAAAGTTCGATGACATCACTTCAATTACCTGCCTAGGGACGAGAATCAGATGGCTGATGCTCTGGCCACCTTGGCTTCCATGGTTCGAGTAACAATGAAGATATGAAGCCAATACAAATGAGCATTCATCAAGACCCAGCCCATTGCTACAATGTCGAGGAAGAAGGGAAAACTGGCCCATCATGGTACCACGATATATTGCGGTATGTGAAAAATCGTGAGTACCCAGATCAGGCGACTGAGAATGATAAAAAGACGCTAAGGAGATTAGCCTGTGATTACGTCTTGGATGGAGAAGTCTTATACAAGAAAAGGAAAGATCAAGTGCTGCTAAGATGTGTGGACACCGCCGAAGCTAAGTTAATCTTGGAAGAAGTCCATAAAGGTGTCTGTGGAACTCACGCTAATGGTTTCACAATGGCCAGACAAATAATGAGGTTTGGGTATTATTGGTCTACCATGGAGGGAGACTGTATCAACTACGCCAAGAAATGTCATAAATGCCAGATTTATGGAGACAAGATTCACGTGGCCCCATCACCTTTACATGTTATGACTTCTCCATGGCCATTTTCCATGTGGGGCATGGATGTCATTGGGCCGATATCTCCGAAGGCTTCGAACGGACATCGGTTTATCTTTGTAGTCATTGACTACTTCACAAAATGGGTAGAGGCGGCTTTATATGCTAACGTCACTAAATCAGCGGTTAGTCAGTTTTTGAAAAAGGAGATCATTTGTCGATATGGAATGCCTGAGAGGATCATATCAGACAATGCACTGAACTTAAACAATAGCACGATAGCAGGGGTTTGTAGCCAATTCAACATCAAACACCACAATTCGTCACCGTATCGTCCGAAAATGAATGGGGCAGTGGAAGCAGCCAACAAAAACATCAAAAAGATAGTGGGAAAGATGACTGAGACTTATAGAGACTGGCATGAGAAGTTACCGTTTGCACTCTATGCTTATCGAACATCCATCAGAACCTCTACTAGGGCAACACCCTTCTCATTGGTCTACGGTATGGAAGCGGTTCTACCTATTGAAGTGGAAATACCTTCTCTTCGAGTGTTGTCAGAAGTAAAACTGGACTAGGCTGAATGGATTCAAGCTCGATATGATCAGTTGAATTTAATTGAAGAAAAGAGATTGAGAGCCATTCGTCACGGTCAGATGTACCAAAAACAGATGATGCGAGCTTATGACAAGAAAGTTCGGCCAAGAGAATTTCATGAGGGGGACCTCGTGCTGAAAAATATCCTTCCCATACAAAAGGATTACAGAGGGAAATGGATGCCGAACTGGGAAGGGCCGTATGTGGTAAAGAAAGCTTTCTCGGGAGGTGCACTAATTCTGACCGAGATGGATGGGAAAAGCCTCCCCAATCCCGTAAACTAGGATTCGGTTAAAAAAATACTTTGCTTGAAACTGAAAAGGCCAAGGTGAAAACCCGCAAAGGGCGCTTTGAGACTTCAAAAAAAAAAAAAAAAAAGAAGAGGCCAAAGCGAAAACCCGCAAAAGGGCGCATTGAGACCAAAGGGCTTTTGAGTTGAAAACTCGAAAAGGGCGGCTCAAATTTTGATTGGACAAATGGCAATCTCGCAGCGCCAGAATCAACAGAAGAGGAAGCACGTTTGCATATTGGGGCGTCAGCAAAATACTTTGAGTCTTCTAAACACATGTAAAAGCTCAAATCATCATTCATGAAACTTGTATAAAAGCCCAATCGGCGGTGTCTAGGGGGTTTGATTTGTGTCCTGCTCATTTTACTATTGTTGGATTCTTTTTCACCACAAAAAGGATATGTTCCCGATCAATTTCCTCGTATCATTGATAATTCCTTTTAAAACTCTCCTTGAAATTAATTTATTGTTGCCCATCATTCATAAACATGTTGCACTGAAATAATAATTGATGAACTGATAATTTCACAAAAGAAAGTTCTACGTATTACTTTGGAAATCTCTAGACAAAGCAAGAAATCAAACAGACAATTGTTTAGAACTTCCACATACCTGGATTAAAGACATTGAGGAAAGAAGGATCCCAAAGGAGACCATCTCTCCAAGTTCCTCGCTCAATTCATTAATTACCTAGTCATCTAGAAAGTGGTACGATAGTTGAATTTTCGACCAGGAAAAATTCGAAAACCCAAAATTGCTAAGGAACGAATCCAAAACGAATCAGGTTGGGTATCCTTCGAGAAGGAGATGAGAATCCCGGGAAAGACAGCTAGAAGTCAATGTGGGCCTGCGTCCTAAGGCCTAAAATGGGCCTTGAAATTTCCACGAGGACAAGTCATTCATACGAAAAACAATTCTTCGCAAGGGGAAACAAAGACGAAACCTTGACAGATACGTAGATAGGAAATCACACTCATAACATTCTGACTCATCATGCTCATGGCATCCTAATCATTAGGTATAAGCATGTGCTCATTCTACAGGTTACGTCCTCAAGAGGATAGTGCGGTTGAGCAGATCTCGTCTCCTTGAGTATGCAGTCGAGTAGATCGAAGAAAGCAGATTTGACGTTCCTGAAGTTGCAAGAAGCAAATCAAAAGCATCAATCTAGTGATCCCTGAATTTGCAGGGATCAGATCGAAGAAAGTAGATTTGGCATTCCTGAAGTTGCAGGAAGTAGATCAAAGATATCAGTCGGTGATCCCTGAGTTTGTAGGGATCAGATTGAAGAAAGCAGATTTGGCATTCCTGAAGTTGCAGGAAGCAGATCGAAGATATCGATCGTGATCCCCGAGTTTGTAGGGATCATTGAAGAAAGCGGTTTGGCATTCCCGAATTTGCGGGAAGCGCAGATTGAAGATATCGACCGTGATCCCCGAGTTTGTAGGGATCGAGTTGAAGAAAGCGATTTGGCATTCCTAAAGTTGCAGGAAGCAGATCGAAGATATCAGTCTGATGATCCCTGAGTTTGTAGGGATCAGATTGAAGAAAGCAGATTTGGCATTCCTGAAGTTGCAGGAAGCAGATCGAAGATATCAGTCTGGTGATCCCTGAGTTTGTAGGGATCAGATTGAAGAAAGCAGATTTGGCATTCCCGGTTACGAGAAGCGGATCGAAGATACCACGATCACCGTGATCCCTGAGTTTGTAGGGATCAGATTGAAGAAAGCAGATTTGACATTCCTGAAGTTGCAGGAAGCAGATCGAAAGCATCAGTCTGGTGATCCCTGAGTTTGTAGGGATCAGATTGAAGATAGTAGATTTGGCATTCCTAAAGTTGCAGGAAGCAGATCGAAGGCATCAGTCTGGTGATCCCTGAGTTTGTAAGGATCAGATTGAAGATAGTAGATTTGATATTCCTGAAGTTGCAGGAAGCAGATCGAAGACATCAGTCTGGGTCCCTGAGTTTGTAGGGATCAGGTTGAGGATAGCAGACTTGGCGATTCTTGAGGTTGCAGGAGCAAATCAAAGTGAGCGGATTAAAACCGAAAAATCCTATACCTCTGAAGTTGCAGCGATAAAGTGGATCAAAACAGCAAGATGCGATGGACGAAATGAGGCTACAAAAGAAGTCGGGGCTTAGCAGGCCCGGGCAAAATGGGCTTTTGAAAGTCTTTGCTCTATTCTCGTTACACGACAATGAGTAAAGAAGGGCAGCTGTACAAGCCCATTTGCCCGGCCTATTTTACAACAAATTAACCCAAAACCCAATAACACCTAAAACCTATTAAACCCAAATGGCCCACTTCAGTGCCAACCCAAACCAAATTTAAAACCTCAAAACACCCTGACCCAATCTAAACTACCCAATCAGCCCAAACCAACGAGGCCCAACAGGCCCATTTTTTTTTCTTTCAGCAAGCTAGGGTTTCTGAAAACCCTAGCGCCGCAAGTCTAGCCACTTGCTCGCCGCGGCGCGGGACCAACCCCACCCGCCTCGACACCCATCTCGCTCTCCTCTCGCCACCGCCACTGACAGAGTCGTCCACCGGCCACCTCCACTTAGACCTGCAAACATTAAATGGGAGTTGACAGAAAGCATGTATAGATTGGCTATAAAAGCCGGTTTTGAACCCTTGTAAAGGACCCTTTTTTTTGGCAATCAATAGAAACAAATACTAGAAATTTCAACAGAAATCAAGAGATCCAAACACAAAAGCGCAGAGAGAATATTAAAACCATTAAGAAAACAAATGTAAATCAAAAAGGAGGTAAAACCCTTTTATCATTTTCAAGTTTGTTTTTTTTCTCTTTCCCTTTTGCAAAGATATACATATATTATTATTTTTTAAAAAAGAAAAAAATCTAAATTTTACCTTTTCCGCCATCCACACTGCGTACGACGACGACGGAGGGCGGTGGTCTGGCCGCCGGAATCCTCATCCCCCTATTCGGGCCTGCAGAGAAAAAAGAAGAAGGATCAGAATTTTTTTTTTAAAATAAGCAGGAGAAGTGATTTTTTTTAGAAATTTGGGCCTTAAATAGCCCCTCAAAACGACGTCGTTTTGGGGGCTGGCCTTTAACCTCAAAACGACGCCGTTTTGATCTTGACCCGACCCGACCGACCCGACCCGCCTCAGGATCTGCGTGTTTTTTTTAGGGGGATATTTGCTCGCACGGTCCTTCCGCATTTTTAAGTTTTTAAAATCAAGTCTTCCATATTCGCACATTGGCCCAAAAGTTTACCCCGGTTTGCAATCTGGTCCTCGTTCTTCTTTGCAAGCGTTTAGAAAAGGGGTTTATTACCTTTTTGGTCCCTTTAGTCCTTTCGCGCGCATAAATAGGTCCCCTAATCTTTCTTTTATTTTAAATTCACCCTGAAATTTGGTTTTTTAATTAAATTTAGTCCTTTTTTACTATTTTCACTATTTTTTTAACTTAGCTGAAATTATTTATTATTATTATTATTATTATTATTATTATTCTCATCATCATTTTGCTATTATTATTATTTGTATGTTATTATTTTTACTATTATTTACTATTATTTGTTTACTATTAGTATATTAGAATTTTTATACATATATATATTTTGTTTATTGCTTTGTATGTACATTTTATTTACCTCTTAATTATTACCATGATTAATATTATTATCATCTTATTTTTATCATTTTTATTATTATTTATTATTATTAATATTATTTTTATTATCATTCTTCATCCTAATTTTATTTCCACCATTATTATTGTCATTGTTTTACTACTATATTTTTATTTTCTATCATTTTTGTTATATTACTATTATTACTATATTATTATCATTATTTTATCTATATTATTATTGTTATTATTATTATTATTATTACTATTTTTCTTACTAATATCATTAGTATCATTTTATTATTACTATTTCTTACTTTTAGCATCATTATTTTTATTATTACCATTTTATTATTATTACTATTACCTACTTTTATTATTATTTCTTCTTCTACTATTATTATTACAAATATATCATCATCATTACTCTTTATTTTGTTATTGTTATTACGTTACTATTATCATTATATTTTTATATTTAATCCTTTTCTATTATTTATTACATTTTCTATCATTATTTTTAAGATTATTATTTTCTTATTAATGTATTGTTGTTTTCTACTTTATTACTATTATTATTATAAATGTAATGTTATCATCATTCTTTATCTTACTATCATCATTGCATTATTATTTTTATCATCATTCATATTAGTATATCATTGTTACTATTGTTGTTATTATATTTGTTTCATATGATGTATATATTTATTTATTTTCCATCTTATTTCTCATATGTCATAGCGCTATTATTATTATAATATGTTTATCATCTTTATATTATTTTCGTCATTATCATGTTATTATTGTTATCGTTCTATCGTTATTTCTACTACCGCTATTATACGTAATGTCTTTAATATATTATATATCCTCTTTATTTATACGTATATATGCGTATATGTCCTTTTATTATTCTTTTCGCGTATAACATCGTGTTTTCACATTTTCGCGCTAATTTTTCTCAATGCCTCGGTTTTATAACAACCAAATATTTCGTATTAGAGATTCGAGAAGATCGAGCCCTAACTTCATCGGGTTCCGATTTCCTCGCTTAAACTAAACAACGAAAATATCCCCTTTAAAAACACAATACAAGTTTCAAATAAAACACTTGTTCTCTGGAATTCAAAATGTTGCATACTAACTTACTGGACTCAACATCTAGATATTTCTAATAAGTCCTCTTTTTTTAAATAAAGGCAATCTTCCTAATTTGGATTTTCGAGAAAACGAGCCCTAACTTACTGGGTTCTGATCTCTCGTTTGACAAATGACGGAAGATCCTCTTCAAATGTAAAACCAAGTTTTAAAAGGCAAGCTTAGTTTCGGGAGTCTAAAGTATTGTGCCCTAACTTACTGGACATGATGCTTTATCTCTTCAAAAACAAGAGAGCCTTAAACGTCCCTTCCAATTCTTTCAAATTTTAGAAATAAAAAGTATCTGTTTCCAAACCATTTCAAAGTTTTCAACATTAGGACATCGATCAATCAGTTTGGTACCGATTTCGGGCGTGACGAGGGTGCTAATCCTTCCTCGCACGTAACCGACTCCCGAGCCCATTCTTTTTAAATTCGTAGACCAAAAAATATTGTTTTAATAAATCAAAATGTTTATTAAAACAAAGGTGATCCGATCTCACCCGAATAAAGATCGGTGGCGACTCCCTTCCTTTTCATTTTCAAAATTGAGTCAACCACGTCGTTTACCGTTTTATCAAAAAAAATGGTTCGACATAAACAAAAAAATTACCTTCTCTTTGCTAAAAATAAGTCATAGAATTGATTAAATATTACTAGTTGAATTACTAAGTTATATAGTAAAACATGCCTATCCAACGATTAAATAGTAATATTTAACCAAACTCCGTTAAAGAACAAACCAAATTATTCAAATAATTAGAGCATGTCTGGGATTAAAAAAAAGGAAAAGAAGTGAAAAAAGAAATTCTAGAGAAAGGGACGCACGATGAGGAGATGAGAAAAACCAGGATTCAAGTGAAAAGCGGGGGATATCGTGGGCTGGACTTGACCTGAGCGTCATAGGCCCATGACTCTTTTCTTCTAATTTTTGGGAAACAACCATACCAAACCACTGTCCACTAGGGTTGACAAAAACAGAACACGAAACTATCAAATTCCAGATAAACTTTTTTTTTAAATAGAAAATTAAATATGCTAAATACTAGCATATTTAATTTGAGACATTAAGTTTTTATATTCTTTATTTGGAAATTTTAGTCCTTTCTTCATATTTTACCTTAAATTATTGATGTAGCAATTATAAAAAAAATAAAATAATATTTATAGCTTTTATCAATTTAATTTTTACTTTTTAAATCTACATAAAAACTATTAAAATGATTTTAAAATTAAAATTTTTAGTGTTTTCAATGAAAAGATTTGAGAAAAGCCCATCTCTCGAATTATAAATTTTCTTTTGAACCCTAAACCCTAAACCCTAAAACCCGTGTCCCTCATACGGCCTCAACACGCCCGTGTCTTAACCTGTGTGCCAAAACCTTGGCATTCTGTTTATGACATCATCACCTCACGAAGGTCACACGACCAAGGCATACACTCGTGTCCTTAGACCGTGTGTCGAATTAAATTCCACATTTAAAGTCTAGACTTCACACGGCCTGGGCACACGCCCATGTCCAAGGTCGTGCCTCCCACATGGCTGAGACACACGGCCTTGTCTCTGCCCGTGTGTTTACTACTGAGCATACTGACTTGCAAGCCTAGCATGCAAGGGGACACACGGCCGATCAACACGCCCATGGGGCTAACCGTGTGTCTCACACGGCCTAGACACATGCCCGTGCGTCTACCCGTAGGGGCATTAAAAAGGCTATATTCCAAGCAAAATGCCACCCTGCATAGCAAACATACTTATTCCAACTCATCTCAACACAACTCATAACCCAAAGACACATCCAAGAACTCAATTCAAAACATTCACACAAGCATAAACTTCATAAATTCATTTTCATTAAACATAATAATTTGCCAAGTATTGGCCCAACTTTAATGACCATATACAAAATGACTTTAATAACATACACAGCCAATACTTTGGCGAAAGTCCTATACATGCCATACTCAAAATAAGTCTAAATTGTTATACCAAAGTGATGTCGATAGTGTGACTTCCAAACTCCGACTTCCACGTTCCTCGAGTTATCTTGGCAATACTACAAGGGAAAAAGGGCAATGAAAAGGTGTAAGCATAAAGCTTAGTAAGTTTGCATGGAAATAACTAACAACAATAAGCTCATGATAAAATCCATCCATGGCATTAATTAACCATACACAAGGTTATAGGCTTCTTGCCCTACTTACTCACACTCGCTCTTATTAAGCACATACCATGCCACATGTCGTAAATATTTCTTCGTGAATCATTCACGAGTACCTATATTCACTCATTCACATGACTTTAGTACTAATCTCATTTCTATTTCCAAGCTTATCTATTTATCCCATTAATCACTAGGGATACTCAAGGATGCATATTCATCGTCATTAATATAAGTATGAAGCCAATGCCACACCCCAGATGTGGTCTTATATGGGGTCACCTCTGAGTGCCGATGCCATATCCCGAATATGGTCTTATACGATTCTCATATTCAATACCGAAGCCATATCCCGAATATGGTCTTATACGGGATCTCAATTCGGTGCTGAGGCCATGTTCTGGACATGGTCTTATACAGAACCTTATCCATTTCATGTCTCGATGATAGCATTTTTACATTCATCATAGTCCACTAGGACTTCAACATATCAACTTACTCATTCAACATCAAATACTCAATTTAATAGAACATCATGTATCAATATAATACCAAATATTCTCAAGTGTGCTAACATAACGTTGAATTTATCACATACAAACTTACCTCGATTTCAAAATAAGGTAGATCGTCGATCTAGTTCGAGACTTTATTCTTTCCCCGATCGAGGTGGATTCTTGGTTCTTCTTGCTCTATAATAGCAAATTAGCTCGTTTCAATCATCACATTAATAAAAGCATTTTAATAATCATGCTTTGGTAAAATTACTATTTTGCCCTTAAACTTTGGCAAAATGACCATTTTACCCCTACGCTTAGAAATTTATTCTAATCAAATTTCTATCGTCAACAAGCCTAGGTAAACATTTATTTTTCTTATGGCTATCATCAAAACCCAACATTTCACACATTTACAACCATTTTTATAACCTTTCCAACAAGGCCATTTTTAGGTGTTTTGATGACAACACCTTTCACAAAAGTTGCTCATCTAACAACTAAGACTCAATTTCTTCCATAAAAATGCAGCAAATAACAATGAAAGCTCTCATGGAAAAACTCTAAAATTTTCACCATATTGCAAATTACTCCCCTCATTTGAAAGCTTGAGCTTTAGGGGTTCTAAAAGTACAACTATCTTTAAGAAAACCATTAAAACCACTTACTTGAATGGAGAAGAGCTTGCTAAAATTTTGAGCTTTCAAAAACCCCTATTTGCTTGCTATTTTTGGTGGAGAAAGATGAAGAGAAAAGATGGATACCATCTTTTCTTTATTTTATTCTATTTATCAATTACAACAACTATTACCAACCTTAACCAATTTGTCAATTCTTGTCTCCTATGATCTACTATGGCCGGCCAACCATTTACAAAGGGGCTAATTGCCTATTAAAAACCTCCTATTAACATTCTATGGCTATTTGACACCTTTAGCTAATAAAATGGAACTTTCGCACTTTATGGGATTTAGTTCTTTTTCGCGATTAAGCAAGAAATCAATAAATTTAAAGCACCAACATTTTCACACTTATACCATTACACTATAACTCATAAAATATCATGAAAATAATTTTCTCTAACCTCAGATTAGTGATCCCGAGATCACTGTTCCGACTAGCCCCTAAATCAGGCTATTACAATTCTCCCCCTTAAGGATTTTTGTCCCCGAAAATCTTACCAGTGAAAAGGTTGGATATTGGTTTCTCATAGTCTCTTCGGACTCCCATGTAGCCTCTTCTATTCCGTTCCTTTCCCATAGTACTTTCACAAGGGCTATACTTTTTTTCTTAACTGTTTGACCTCATGCGCCAAAATTTTAACCGGCTCTTCACCATAAGTCAAATTCGGTTGTATCTCTACCTCTTTTGGTACTATGACATGTGAAGGATCTGAACGGTATCAGTGCAATATGGATACGTGAAAGACATCTTTAATCTTTTCCAGCTCAGATGGCAAGGCCAACTGATAAGCTACCGGTCCTATCCTCTCGGTAACTTCATAAGGTTTGATATAACTCGGACTTAATTTGCCTTTCCGGCCAAATCTGAGGACCTTTCTCCATGGTGATACTTTTAGAAACACTTTATCACCGACTTGGAATTCATTCTCTTTCCTTTTTAAATTGAGTAAGACTTTTGTCTATCTGAAGCCGCTTTCAGACACTCAGTATCACCTTTACTTTCTCTTCAGTTTCCCTAATCAAGTCGACCCCGTGTATCTGTTTATCTCTGAGTTCTGTCCAATAAAAGGGCGTTCGACACTTGCGCCCATACAATACCTTATAAGCCACCATTTTTAAACTTGACTGGAAACTGTTGTTGTAGGCGAATTCCACCAACAGTAAGTATTTCTCCCAATTTCCTTGAAATTCCAAAACACAACATCGAAGCATGTCTTCGAGTATCTGAATTACTCTTTCTGACTGCCCGTCGGTTTGTGGATAGAAGGCTGCACTAAAACCTAATTTTGTGCCCAAGGCCTCTTGTAACTTTTTCCAAAACCGTAACATGAATCTCGAATCTCTATTCGAAATGATCGACAACTGTACACCATGAAGTCTTACTATCTCTGAGACGTACAAGTCTGCCAACTTATCAAGTGAATAATTGACTCGCACTAGTATAAAATGGGCCCACTTCGTGAGCCTATCGACTATGACCCACACAGTATCTTTCTTTTTGGGTGTCAACGATAAACCCGTCACAAAGTCCATGGTTATACGGTTCCACTTCCACTCAGGAACCATAATGGGCTGAAGTAGACCCAAAGGTACTTGGTGTTCAACCTTCACTTGTTGACAAATCAGACATCTCGATACAAACTCGGAAATGTCCTTCTTCATACTAGGCCACCAATACCACTTTCTTAAGTCATTGTACATCTTCGTGCTGCCTGGGTGCACAGTTAAACATCTGCTAAGTGCTTCATGCAGAATCTTCCGAATAAGTTCATCTTTTCTAGGTACATAGACCCTATCTCGAAACGTTAAGCACCCATCAGGACTTACCTGAAAGTCTGATTCAGCATTGGACTCACATAAAACTCTTTTGGCTTGTAATTATTGTCCTCTTTACGTTTTCCGTAAATCTCTTGAAGAAACAATGGTCTAGCCCTCAACTCGGCTAAAATGGAACCATCATACAACAAAGCCATCTGAGTACTCATGGCTCTCAGCGCGAACAATGATTTTTTGCTCAAAGCATTGGCTACTACGTTCGCCTTTCCCGGATGGTAGTCAATCACTAACTCATAAACCTTAATCAGCTCCATCCATCTTCATTGCCTTAAATTCAAATCCTTTTGAGTCATCAAATATTTTAGGCTTTTATGGTCGCTAAAAATCTGACACTTTTCACCATATAAATGGTGTCTCCATATCTTCAATGCAAATACAATTGCAGCTAACTCCAAGTCGTGAGTCAGGTAATTCTTCTCGTGCGACTTTAATTGTCTTGAGGCATATGCTATCACCTTGCCCTATTGCATGAGTACACAACCCAATCCATTAAGGGATGCGTCACTGTAAACCACAAATTCTCTTCCCAGTTTAGGTTGTACCAAACTGGGAGCCTTAGTCAACAATGCCTTTAGTTTCTCAAAACTCTGTTGGCACTTCTCTGACCAATCAAACTTCACATCTTTTTGCAATAATCTTGTCATCGGAGTAACTAACATGGAAAACCCCTTAACAAAATGCCAATCACTACAAACTTATCCAAGTATGGCCAAAAAATGCGGTTCATCAGGTCTATGAAAACGGCAGGGGCATTTGTTAGACCAAAAGGCATAACCAAAAGGTACTCGTGATTACGTTAGAGGAAGGTGCCTCTTCACGAGCACGAATGGCATATGTTCTCGCTGGTGTTCTACCCTCAACTCTTGCAGTCAGATCTTTAGATAAATTCTTGCTACCCATTTCATTTCTCGGGTTTCTCTGCGCATAAAATTCATAAATTCATCTTCATTAAACAAAAGAATTTCCCAAGTATTGGCCCCAACTTTAATGACCATATACAAAATAACTTTAGTTTCTCAAAACTCTGTTGGCACTTCTCTGACCAATCAAACTTCACATCTTTTTGCAATAATCTTGTCATCGGAGTAGCTATCATGGAAAACCCCTTAACAAAACACCGATAATAGCCGGTTAGGCCTAGAAAACTCCTGACTTCAGTTACATTCCTTAGCAGTTTCCACTCAACCATAGCTGAGATTTTACTCGGGTCGACTCTAATTCCATCTCCCGAGACAATTTGCCCCAAAAATCGTACTTCCTTAACCCAAAATTCACTCTTGCTGAACTTGGCATACAATTGTTTTTCTTTCAAAATTCGCAGAAACCATACTCAAGTGCTTGATATGTTCGTTCTCATCTCAAGAGTAGATCAGGATGTCATCGATGAAGATCACTACAAACTTATCCAAGTATGGCCAAAAAATGCGGTTCATCAGGTCCATGAAAATGGCAGGGGCATTCGTCAGACCAAAAGGCATGACCAAAAATTCATAGTGGCCATACCTAGTCCTAAATACAGTTTTCGGTACATCTGAGTCCTTGACTCTCAACTGATAGTACCAAGACCTTAAGTCTATCTTGGAAAACACTGTGGCTCCCCTCAATTGATCAAATAAATCATCGATTCTCGACAATGGGTACTTGTTCTTCACAATTACCTTGTTGAGCTGTCGATAATCTATGCATAACCTCATGGAACCATCTTTCTTCTTCACAAATAATACGGGAGCACCCCACAGAGAATAACTCGGTCTTGTGAAACCTTTATCCAGTTAGTTCTTGCAACTGTGGTTTCAACTCTTTTAGCTCGGTTGGAGCCATTCTATATGGAGCAATAGAAATGGGGGCGGTACCCGGAGCTAGCTCAATCTTGAATTCAATCTCTCTAATCAGAGGTAACCCTGGTAATTCTTCTGGGAAAACATCTGGATACTCGCATACTATGGGTACCGACTCAATTTTCAACTCAGTCTCTTTAGTATTCATCACAAAAGCAAGATAAACTTCGTACTCCTTTCTTAAATACTTCTGAGTAAACAATGAAGATATCACTGTTGGCAATCTGTCTTGCTCATTTGATTTAACACAAATAAGATCCCTATTTTCACATTTTAACTTAATAAACTTTCTCCCACAATTTACTATTACACCATGAGTAGCTAACCAATCCATCTCAAGGATGACATTGAACTCATCAAACGGCAATAACATATGATCAACCGAAAAGTAATGACCCCTAATCATCAAAAGACAACCTTTGCATACTCTATCAAGCAACACATACTTGCCTAGAGGATTAGACACTCTTATTACAAATTCAGTAGACTCTATAGGCATGCTCATGCTAGAGCCTAATTCCATGCATATGTATAAGTGGGTAGATCTCGGATCAATTAAAGCTATAACACAAGTATCATAGAGAGAAAAGGTACCCGTGATTACATTAGAGGAAGATGCCTCTTCACGAGCACGAATGGCATATGTTCTCGCTGGTGCTCTACCCTCAACTCTTGCAGTCAGCTCTTTAGATAAATTCTTGCTACCCATTTCATTTCTCGGGTTTTTCTGCGTATAAAATTCGTAAATTCATCTTCATTAAACATAAGAATTTTCCAAGTATTGGCCTAACTTTAATGACCATATGCAAAATAACTTTGGTTTCTCAAAACTCTGTTGGCACTTCCCTGACCAATCAAACTTCACATCTTTTTGCAATAATCTTGTCATCGGAGTAGCTATCAGGGAAAACCCCTTAACAAAACGCCGATAAAAGCCGGCTAAGCCTAGAAAACTCCTTACTTTAGTTACATTCCTTGGAAGTTTCCACTCAACAATAGCTGATATTTTACTCGGGTCGACTCTAATTCCATCTCCCGAGACAATGAGCCCCAAAAATCCTACTTCCTTATGCCAAAATTCACTCTTGCTGAACTTGGCATACAATTATTTTTCTTTCAAAATTTGTAGAACCATACTCAAGTGCTTGGTATGTTCGTTCTCATCTCGAGAGTAGATCAGGATGTCATCGACGAAGATCACTACAAACTCATCCAAGTATGGCTGAAAAATGCAGTTCATCAGGTCCATGAAAATGGCAGGGGCATTCGTTAGACCAAAAGGCATGACCAAAAATTCATAGTGGCCATACCTAGTCCTAAATGCAGTTTTCGGTACATCCGAGTCCTTGACTCCCAACTGATAGTACCAAGACCTTAAGTCTATCTTGGAAAACACTGTGGCTCCCCTCAATTGGTCAAATAAATCATCGATTCTCGACAACGGGTACTTGTTCTTCACAGTTACCTTGTTGAGCTATCGATAATCTATGCATAACCTCATGGAACCATCTTTCTTCTTCACAAATAATACGGGAGCACCCCATGAAGAATAACTCGGTCTTGTGAAACCTTTATCCGTTAGTTCTTGCAACTGCGCTTTCAACTCTTTTAGCTCGGTTGGAGCCATTCTATATGGAGCAATAGAAATGGGGGCGGTACCCGGAGCTAGCTCAATCTTTAATTCAATCTCTCTTATCCGAGGTAACCCTGGTAATTCTTCTGGGAAAACATCTGGATACTCGCATACTATGGGTACCGACTCAATTTTCAACTCAGTCTCTTTAGTATTCATCACAAAAGCAAGATAAATTTCGTACCCCTTTCTTAAATACTTCTGAGTCAACAATGAAGATATCACTGCTGGCAATCTGTCTTGCTCATTTGATTTAACACGAATAAGATCCCTATTTTCACATTTTAACTTAATAAACTATCTCCCACAATTTACTATTACACCATGAGTAGCTAACCAATCCATCCCAAGGATGACATCGAACTCGTCAAACGACAATAACATAAGATCAATCGAAAAGAAATAACTCCTAATCATCAAAGGACAACCTTTGCATACTCTATCAACCAAAACATACTTGCCTAGAGGATTAGACACTCTTATTACAAGTTCAGTAGACTCTATAGGCGTGCTCATGCTAGAGACTAATTCTATGCATATGTATAAGTGGGTAGATCCCGGATCAGTTAAAGCTATAACACAAGTATCATAGAGAGAAAAGGTACCCGTGATTACGTTAGGGGAAGATGCCTCTTCACGAGCACGAATGGCATATGTTCTCGCTGGTGCTCTACCCTCAACTCTTGTAGTCAGCTCTTTAGATAAATTCTTACTACCCATTTCATTTCTCGGGTTTCTCTGCGCATAAAATTCATAAATTCATTTTCATTAAACATACGAATTTTCCAAATATTGGCCCAACTTTAATGACCATATACAAAATAACTTTAGTTTCTCAAAACTCTGTTGGCACTTCTCTGACCAATCAAACTTCACATCTTTTTGCAATAATCTTGTCATCGGAGTAGCTATCAGGGAAAACCCCTTAACAAAACACCGATAAAAGCCGGCTAAGCCTAGAAAACTCCTTACTTGAGTTACATTCCTTGGCGGTTTCCACTCAACAATAGCTGAGATTTTACTCGGGTCGACTCTAATTCCATCTCCCGAGATAATGTGCCCCAAAAATCCTACTTCATTACGCCAAAATTCCGTCTTGTTGAACTTGGCAAACAATTGTTTTTCTTTTAAAATTTGTAGAACCATACTCAAGTGCTTGGTATGTTCGTTCTCATCTCGAGAGTAGATCAGGATGTCATCGATGAAGATCACTACAAACTTATCCAAGTATGGCCGAAAAATGCGGTTCATCAGGTCCATGAAAACGGCAGGGGCATTCCTTAGACCAAAAGGCATGACCAAAAATTCATAGTGGCCATACCTAGTCCTAAATGCAGTTTTCGGTACATCCGAGTCCTTGACTCCCAACTGCTAGTACCAAGACCTTAAGTCTATCTTGGAAAACACTGTGGCTCCCCTCAATTGATCAAATAAATCATCGATTCTCGACAACGGGTACTTGTTCTTCACAGTTACCTTGTTGAGCTGTCGATAATCTATACATAACCTCATGGAACAATCTTTCTTCTTCACAAATAATACGGGAGCACTCTACGAAGAATAACTCGGTCTTGTAAAACCTTTATCTGTTAGTTCTTGCAACTGCGCTTTCAACTCTTTTAGCTCGGTTGGAGCCATTCTATATGGAGCAATAGAAATGGGGGGCGGTACCCGGAGCTAGCTCAATCTTGAATTCAATCTCTCTAATCAGAGGTAACCCTGGTAATTCTTCTGGGAAAACATCTGGATACTCGCATACTATGGGTACCGACTCAATTTTCAACTCAGTCTCTTTAGTAATCATCACAAAAGCAAGATAAACTTCGTATCCCTTTCTTAATACTTCTGAGTCAACAATGAAGATATCACTGCTGGCAATCTATCTTGCTCATTTGATTTAACACGAATAAGATCCCTATTTTCACATTTTAACTTAATAAACTTTCTCCCACAATATACTATTACACCATGAGTAGCTAACCAATCCATCCCAAGGATGACATCGAACTTGTCAAACGATAATAACATAAGATCAACTGAAAAGGAATGACCCCTAATCATCAAAGGATAACCTTTGCATACTCTATTAGCCAAAACATACTTGCCTAGAGGATTAGACACTCTTATTACAAATTCAGTAGACTCTATAGGCATGCTCACGCTAGAGACTAATTCCATGTATATGTATGAGTGGGTAGATCCCAGATCAATTAAAGCTATAACACAAGTATCATAGAGAGAAAAGGTACCCGTGATTACGTTAGGGGAAGATGCCTCTTCACGAGCATGAATGGCATATGCTCTCGCTGGTGCTCTACCCTCAACTCTTGCAGTCAGCTCTTTAGATAAATTCTTGCTACCCATTTCATTTCTCGGGTTTCTCTGCGCATAAAATTCATAAATTCATCTTCATTAAACAAAAGAATTTTCCAAGTATTGGCCCAACTTTAATGACCATATACAAAATAACTTTAGTTTCTCAAAACTCTGTTGGCACTTCTTTGACCAATCAAACTTCACATTTTTTTGCAATAATCTTGTCATTGGAGTTGCTATCATGGAAAACCCTTTAACAAAACGCCAATAATAGCCGGCTAGGCCTAGAAAACTCCTTACTTCAGTTACATTTCTTGGCGGTTTCCACTCAACAATAGCTGGGATTTTACTCGGGTCGACTCTAATTCCATCTCCCAAGACAATGTGCCCCAAAAATCCTACTTCCTTAAGCTAAAATTCACTCTTGCTGAACTTGGCATACAATTGTTTTTCTTTCAAAATTTGCAGAACCATACTCAAGTGCTTGGTATGTTCGTTCTCATCTCGAGAGTAGATCAGGATGTTATCGATGAAGATCACTACAAACTTATCCAAGTATGGTCGAAAAATGCGGTTCATCAGGTCCATGAAAACGGCAGGGGCATTCGTTAGACCAAAAGGCATGACCAAAAATTCATAGTGGCCATACCTAGTCCTAAATGTAGATTTCGGTACATCCGAGTCCTTGACTCCCAACTAATAGTACCAAGACCTTAAGTCTATCTTGGAAAACACTGTGGCTCCCCTCAATTAATCAAATAAATCATCGATTCTCGACAACGGGTACTTGTTCTTCACAGTTACCTTGTTGAGCTGTTGATAATCTATGCATAACCTCATGGAATCATCTTTCTTCTTCACAAATAATACAGGAGCACCCCACGGAGAATAACTCGGTCTTGTGAACCTTTTATCCTTTAGTTCTTGCAACTGCGCTTTCAACTCTTTTAGCTCGGTTGGAGCCATTCTATATGGAGCAATAGAAATGGGGGTGGTACCCCAGAGCTAGCTCAATCTTGAATTCAATCTCTCTTATCAGAGGTAACCCTGGTAATTCTTCTGAGAAAACATCTGGATACTCGCATACTATGGGTACCGACTCAATTTTCAACTCAGTCTCTTTAGTATTCATCACAAAAGCAAGATAAATTTCGTACCCCTTTCTTAAATACTTCTGAGTCAACAATGAAGATATCACTGCTGGCAATCTGTCTTGCTCATTTGATTCAACACGAATAAGATCCCTATTTTCACATTTTAACTTAATAAATTTTTTCCCACAATTTACTACTACACCATGAGTAGCTAACCAATCCATCCCAAGGATGACATCGAGCTCGTCAAACGGCAAAAACATAAGATCAACCGAAAAGCAATGACCCCTAATCATCAAAGGACAACTTTGCATATTCTATCAGCCAACACATACTTGCCTAGAGGATTAGACACTCTTATTACAAATTCAGTAGACTCTATAGGCATGCTCATGTTAGAGACTAATTTCATGCATATGTATGAGTGGGTAGATCCCGGATCAATTAAAGCTATAACACAAGTATCATAGAGAGAAAGGTACCCGTGATTACGTTAGGGGAAGATGCCTCTTCACGAGCACGAATGGCATATGTTCTCGCTGGTGCTCTACCCTCAACTCTTGCAGTCAACTCTTTAGATAAATTCTTGCTACCCATTTCATTTCTCGGGTTTCTCTGCGGTCTTGCTCTGGCAGTACTTCCCGGTCTTGCATTTTGAGACTTCTCTTTCTAATCCATCTCAGGGCAATCTCTGATAAAATGGTCTAGAGACCCACACTTAAAACAAGCCTTCTCACTTGCTCGACACTGACCGGAATGATGCCTGCCACACTGTGGGCATCCAGTCTACTCGGTCGGGCATTGCCAATACTAGCAACTAATGTGGTCTGCATTTTAGACCCTGAAAACTGTTTACCCTTACTTTAGTTTGAAAACCCAGCTGAAGTGGCTGATTAAGTAGCGAAATCCCTCGATTTCTTAGATGAGGATTGGAATGACTTATACAGTTGTCTTTTCCTCGAGTCACGAGACTCAATCTCAGCTCTTCTTTTCTCTTTAGCTAGCTCTTCGGCTTTGCAAGCTCTATCCACCAACACTACGAATTCTTTTAGTTCGAGGACTCCAACATATAAACGGATATCTTCATTTAACCCATCCTCGATCCTTTTACACATGATGGCCTCTGTAGACACGCACTTTCGGGCATACTTATTAAGCCTTACGAACTCACATTCGTATTCAGTCACCGTCATTCGGCCTTGCTTTAGTTCCAAGAACTCTTTCCGCTTCTGGTCAATAAATCTTTGACTGATATACTTCTTCCGAAATTCCTCTTGGAAGAAGCCCCAACTAACTCTCTCTCTTGGTACCGAAGACACGAGGGTGTTCCACCATTGATAGGCCGAATCTCTCAACAGGGACACTACACACTTCATGCACTCTTCAGGTGTGCATGATAACTCGTCGAATACCCTGATGGTATTCTCCAACCAGAATTCTGCCATCTCTGGGTCATCGTCCTTACTAGCCCGGAATTCCTCTACTCCTTGTTTCCGGATCTTATTGACCGGAGGTCTTTCTCTTCTTACTACCTCAACCACTTGAGGAACTACGGAAGCGGGTTGAGGAATAGGTGAGGCTGGAGGGGGTTGAGCATTAGGATTTGCTCGGGTATACTCAGTATACCAGTTGCTCATCATATGGAAAAAGGCTTCTCGGGCCTCTTCTCCCTGACCCAAGGTCTCGGGTCTACTATTCAGTTATGCGGTCTCTTAAGCGGGAGCCAGTGCATTACTCGCAGTATCATTGACTGCAGTTCGGTCTGGATCAGAATCCATTTACTATATAAAAACACAATTTTAAACATCAGGAGCCATCACATTATCATTGCACAGGTACTCTTACATATGACATGTATACCTAGACTCATGCTTACGCTACGTTTGTCCTAGAATCGACTAAATCGTAGCTCTGATACCACTAAATGTAACACCCTTTACCCTTATTCTATGCTAGAACCGAGTTCGAGACGTTACCGTACTCGACTCACATGATCATGCCACTTTAGGCTATCAAAATCCATTCCAAATTAAACTTTCCCATTCTCATACCTAACCTCCTTATAATGGGCCTACGAGGCCCTAAATATACTTCCAGAAGGTTCCGAAAAAGAATCAAAACTTTTACACACTTAGAAAAATTTTGCCTAAACAGGGGCTACACGCCCGTGTGAAATGGGACACGCCTGTGTAGGCAGGCCGTGTGGTCACACACGCCCATGTCCCTCACCCGTGGTCGACACTGACGTATTTCACACAGTCGAGCACACACCCGTGTCCTTGGCCTGTGTCCCTCACACGACCTCAACACACTCGTGTCTTAGCCCGTGTGCCAAAACCTTGGCATTCTCTTTATGACGTCATCACCACACGAAGGTCACATGGCTAAGGCACACGCCCGTGCCCTTAGATCGTGTGTCGAATTAAATTTCACATTTAAAGTGCAGACTTCACACGGCCTGGGCACACGCCTATGTCCAAGGCCGTGCCTCTCACACAGCTGAGATACACGGCCGTGTCTCTGCCCGTGTGTTTACTACTGAGCATATTGACTTGCAAGCCTAGCATGCAAGGGGACACAAGGCCGATCAACATGCCCATGGGGCTGACTGGAATGGTGAAAAATGTGCAAGTGTACACAATCGTAACAAGTAATAAAGTGACAAGTAAATGTCGAGTTATCGTACCCACAAGGACTGTAAAAGAATTATTTATGAAAATGGTTCAAACACTTTGGTGACAGAAAAATAATTGGTTTTGAGGAATATTTAAAAACTAACAGAAAAACAAAGTAAGAAAATAAAAGAAAATAAGTTCTAATGCACGATTTCAAAAACTGATTTTAATCAAGATGACATAATCGTGTTGGATTAATCACATTTCTTACCTTAGAATTATTAAGCTCGTGTTTATACTTGTTAAAACATGGCAACTCGGTAATTTGCTAACTTATGAACATACTTACAAGTAAAAATCCATTCATCTCTTGTACATATTTCTATGCAAATTCGAACGATTAAACAGGCTTCTACTAGTAAGCTTGTTATTGCACATACATACTTATTAAATTAAACAATCTCTCGCATATTCCTATGTCGATGCAAACGATTAATTCAACCTAACAAGCATATAAAAGATCATGTGAAGTAACAAAGTATTTTTACCTTGAAACAATTTAATCACAAAAATCCTGCAAGTTATGCAAGGCATACGTATCGTCAAATACAATGCTAATTTAATCTTTAGCTACCTTAGAAGAATTAAACATGCACAGATTAAGTATTGTGTCCATTAATTACAATTTCAATGCGTTTAAATAATTAATTCATTAGCTATCAGAAGAATTAAAATGCCAGATAAGTTAACATGATTTTACTTAATCAAACATTTCATCGAGGCCTTTAACAGCATAAACACAATTTTAATAATCTAAGAGAGTGAAATGAAATCAAACCAACACGAATTAAATTCAAGCTAAATTGATTAAATTAAACATTTCAAAAGCATGAATATTCATCAGCATGTTTGTCAAAACAACAACAAATAATTTAAAGAGATAGGAAACAAGAAACAAATCCGGTGGCTCTCCGTGGCTTGTCTGATTGATCCCTTCTTTGTTCTTCGTTGTCCTCGGCTATTAAAGGGGCTTATGAACACTTCAATTGCTGCTTCAAATGGCTAGAAAAACACCTCTTTTCCAGGAGGAGAAATCGGCACAAGAACACCAATAAGGGAAAAGGGAAAATGGGGAATTGAGAGAAAATGAGAGAGGAGAATGTGAAGGCTTGAGATGTGATTCAAATGATCAGCAATGGGGTGTATTTATAGCTGATCAAGGCTGCTAAAAATAGCAAATAGCAGTAGCAAAAGAGGCCTCCCTTGGCTGGCCACTTATGTGGCAAAGTTGATGGATTCAACTTTGCTAAAAATAGCCTAGGGCAAATCTACAAAGCCATAATACTTGGAGGGGTTTAAATGCAACTTTGAAAAGTCTTCAAGGGCTTCTTTGCAACTTAATTAATCAGTTAAAAAGCTGATTTGGGCCAGCAATATGGACGGTTTGGGCTGCCCAACTCTTTGCTCGGTTCGGTTCAACCGGTTTGGTTCAACTGATATGGTTCAACTGGGCCTTTTTCATAATTAATTAAGATTAATTTATTTAACCCAAATTAAATTAGGAATAAATTAAAATTAATTATATTATGATTAGATATTCATAATTGGACCGTCTGGGGCTGAAATAAATTCGCCTCGATACTTCAAATTGCTCCTCGATTTTATTCTTCAAGCAGTTTCTGCCGAGCCAATTTTCGCCTTTTGTGCGAATCTGTCAAAATAGTCAAAATAAATCAAAATTAACTATAAAATTAATTAAAATTCATCATGTTCATATTTTTAGCACAATTTAATTATTTTATAATATTTAATTATTTTTTGACAAGAATTTACTCGAAACCACATGAATTTGGGTCAAAAAGGGCATGAAAAAGTATATAAATTTTCGTGTTTCCACTGACCGTGTGTCTCACACGGCCTAGACACACGCCCATCTGTCTACCTATGTGGACATTAAAAAGGCTATATTCCAAGCCAAATGCCACCCTACATAGTAAACATACTTATTCCAACTCATCTCAACACAACTCATAACCCAAAGGCACATCCAAGAACTCAATTCAAAACATTCACACAAGCATAAAATTCATAAATTCATCTTCATTAAACATAAGAATTTTCCAAGTATTGGCCCAACTTTAATGACCATATACAAAATAACTTTAATAACATACACAACCAACACTTTGGCTAACAATTACGACCTAACAAAATACTCAAGTCCTATACATACCATACTAAAAAAAACTCTAAATTGTTATACCAAAGTGATGTCGATAGTGTGATTTCCAAACTCCGACTTCTACGTTCCTCGAGTTATCTTGGCAATACTACAAGGGAAAAAGGGCAATGAAAAGGGTAAGCATAAAGCTTAATAAGTTTGCATGGAAATAAATAACAACAATAAGCTCATGATAAAATCTATCCATGGAATTAATTAACCATACACAAGGTTATAGGCTTCTTGCCCTACTTACTCACACTCGCCCTTATTAAGCACATACCATGCCACATGTCGTAAACATTTCTTCGTGAATCATTCACGAGTACCTTTATTCACTCATTCACATGACTTTAGTGCTAATCTCATTTCTATTTCCAAGCTTATCTATCTATCCCATTAATCACTAGGGATACTCAAGGATGCATATTCATCATCATTAATATAAGTACGAAGCCAATGTCTCACCCCAGATGTGGTCTTATATGGGGTCACCTCTGAGTGCTGATGTCATATCCCTGGATATGGTCTTATACGGAATCTCACATCAAGTATATATGCCATATCCCGGATATGGTTTTATACGATTCTCATATTCAATACCGAAGCCATATCCCGGATATGGTCTTATACAGGATCTCAATTCGGTGCCGAGGCCATGTCCCGGACATGGTCTTATACGGGACCCTATCCATTTCATGTCTCGATGATAGCATTTTTACATTCATCATAGTCCAACTAGGACTTCAACATCTCAACTTACTCATTCAACATCAAATACTCAATTTAGTAAAACATCATGTATCAATATAATACCAAATATTCTCAAGCGTGCTAACATAACGTTGAATTTATCACATACAAACTTACCTCGATTTCAAAATAAGGTAGATCGTCGATCTAGTTTGAGACTTTATTCTTTCCCCGATCGAGGTGGATTCTTAGTTCTTCTTGCTCTATAATAGTAAATTAGCTCGTTTCAATCATCACATTAATAAAAGCATTTTAATAATCATGGTTTGGCAAGATTACTATTTTGCCTTTAAACTTTGGCAAAATGACCATTTTACCCCTAGGCTCGAAAATTTATTCTAATTAAATTTCTATCTTCAACAAGCCTAGGTGAACATTTATTTCTCTTATGGTTATCATCAAAACCCAACATTTCACACATTTACAACCATTTTTATAACCTTTCCAACAAGGTCCTTTTTAGGTGTTTTCATGACAACACCTTTCACAAAAGTTGCTCATATAACAACTAAGACTCAATTTCTTCCATAAAAATGCAACAATTAACAATGAAAGCTCTCATAGAAAAACTCTAAACTTTTCACCATATTGCAAATTAGTCCCCTCATTTGAAAGCTTAAGCTCTAGGGGTTCTAAAAGTACAACTATCTTTAAGAAAATCATTAAAATCACTTACTTGAATGGAGAAGAGCTTGGTGAAATTTTGAGCTTTCAAAAACCCCTATTTGCTTCCTATTTTAGATGGAGAAAGATGAAGAGAAAAGATGGATATCATCTTTTCTTTATTTTATTCTATTTATCAATTAGTCAACAACTATTACCAATCTTGACCAATTTGTCAATTCTTGTTTCGTATGATCTACTATGACCGACCAACCATTTACAAAGAGGCTAATTGGCTTTTAAAGACCTCCTATTAACCTTCTATTTCTATTTGGCACCTTTAGCTAATAAAATGGAACTTTTGCATTTTATGCGATTTAGTCTTTTTTCGCGATTAAGCAAGAAATCGATAAAAGTAAAGCACCAAAATTTTCATACACTTATACCATCACACTATAACTCATAAAATATCATGGAAATAATTTTCTCTAACCTCAGATTAGTGATTCTGAGATCACTGTTCGAACTAGCCTCTAAATCGGGTGTTACAGACATGCTACACTAAAAGACAAAGATTCTTATATATATATATATATATACATGTTCAGTATAAGATATTGAATTAAAATGAGGAGGAGGGAGAGGAAAATTATAGAAGAGTTGTAATACTAAGAAGTTGATATAAGAGACGAAATTGTTAATATGTAAGAGAAGTTTAAATGAAACTGATGAGACATTAAGTGAGTAATTGTTACATGATGAATTATTAAAGTATTAATTGATAAGTTAAAGTATTATATGGATTTAAATTGAAAACGCTAAAACTTTTTATATGATACTAACTTAAAAACATTGTAAAGTTAAGTGAAAATTAAAATGACATTATAGTAAATAGTGATTTTCATGAATTTTTTTGCAATTGATTTCCAAATTATTTGATATAATGGATTGAATTAGTCTGAGTTGCTTTGGCAATGTAAAGTGACGTCACACATCCAATTTCGACAATTGGGTCGGGTGTGGGGTTTCACACACTGAATGCCTACCATTTTCATTTGCCACAAAAATGAGATAAAAATTTAAAAATGTATGTAAACTGAAAATGAAGTAGATGCAAAATTACTAATTTATGAAAAAATTTAACTCAAATTGCACACATAATTACCTTTTACCCTTATAAGTAATATTGCCAACAAGTGACACTACTACTATTGTCCTGCAAAAAACTTCATCAGCATCAAACAACTCATCCACTTCCACAAAGCGCTCCTCAACCTGCATCATCAATAGATAAGCATTAGGAAGTAACCTAAGGAGCTACCTGACAGACTCGTTGAAGTAGATAAGTGTAACAACACGAAAGTCAGTGGTGTTGAAAAGTGTGGTTTCGAAACATCGGTTCTGTAAACTAGATTCGTAAATATTTTTATTAAATATTTACCAAGTTATTTTAGAATTGAATTGAATTTTGATCAAGTAAATTCATCGAATTAGTGTTTAATTATGGTATAGGGACTAAATTGTAAAAGTGTCAACAGTGTGATTTCTTAAGGAATATTTATTTGGAACTCTTGTGAGGGACTTATTAGGAAAATAACTCTTTTTATTATTTTAGTAGACAGTAACATAGTTTTAATCGTTAAAAATGTCGTAAAATTTGAAGTTAAATAATTAATTAAATTAAACTAAAGAACAGACAAAAGCTTGGTGGATTGAAAGAGAAAATTTATCTTCTCTTTTCATCTCTATATTTTTTAAGCTAAGAAGTAAGGGAGAAGATGAAACAATTAGAGTTGTTTAACTTTCAAGCTTCAATGGGTTAGTGCAATTCAGTCCTTTTCTCATAATTTTTATGTTTTCGAAATTCCAGTAGTTCTAGCTATTTGACTCATGTCATAATTTTCAATACTGTTAAAGAGTATGGATGTTACAATTGTTATATAGTTGAAGCTTTTGGTGATATTTTAATAGATTTTAAGTTTAGTATAGAAAAATGACTAAATTGTAAAGCCAATTGATAATTTTGTGCAATATGGACTAAAATGAACAAACTATGAAATTTATGGTGTATTGTAGAGAAAAGAAGACTTATAGGAGTTCTAGTGAATTCGACATAAGATTTCGGGTTTAAATTTGAAAATTATGTTAGTCTCAATCTTAGGGACTAAATTGAATAAAATGAAAGGGTTGCATAAATTAGAAACTGAATGTGAAAATGGTTGAATATTGATAATTTTATGTGTTGTTTTTAAACCATAGCTAACGTCGACCCGAATTACTTGAAAAGGAAAAGTAAAGACAAAGTCGTCGAGAATAGCTCGGAGTTTACAGTTTGTGTTTTTATAATCCGAACTAACTTATAGATTGCTTCATATCGATTTATTTATTCATGGTAAGAATATGAAGTGAGGTTTCTTGTTCAATTGAGATGATTTGAATCGATTGATGATTATGGGGATTAAATTGAGTATATTCGATAACTATGTGTATTTCTATAAATTTGAAAATTGAGTATTTATTGGGATAATTGCTGTTGATATATATGTGAATAAATGTATACATATTGAAAGTAAATGTGAATTAAAGCATTGGTTAGTGCTAAAATATGAAACTTGTTACCCTATTAATTGTTCGAGCAGGGTCAGATATAATTGACATGTCATAGGATAGAAAGAGTTTAGGGTTTTACTACTATGTGTCGGGGAGTGCTGGGGACCCCATTTTTCGATTATACTGAAAAGTGCTAGGCACATCTATTTTTTGATTTTACCAAATGATATATGAAATGAATTTTCCATGTCTAGTATTGGTAATAATGTGATAGTTGTGAACAATGAATATACGAATTGTCATTTGGATTTGTTATGTTGCATATCATCACCTATTTTAACTTATGCATTTTATGATATATGCTATATTTTAATATTTGAATTATAGAAGTACCATTGATTTATACTCAGTGCGAGATTTTTTTTTTCTGTGCGCAGGTCAGGTACCTTTGAGTCATTCGTCAACTTCAGTATCCAACGACAATCCTAGACTCAATAGTTGGTGATAGTTTAATTTGGGTCATGGCATATCCCTAAGGAGTCATTGATTAAAAAATGCTTAAATTTGATCTTGTTGTTATTTTGAGAACTTTGTTTATATGTTTATATATGTAAATGATGGACATGTTTTTGTTTTTGGTTGGTTTTTGCTTATAATTGATAAGATATTATGCTTGAGATAAATTGGTAAAAGGAAGATATGTAATTGCGAGGTTGTATGGTTTTGGTAGGGCTTGGTGCTTGTGTATATGTTTAATTATGAATTATGGTTATATGGTGCTTAAATGGTCAAAAGATGTACGAAATGCTTCTTGTTTTGGGGTGCCTTGGAAGGCATATTGAATTTGTTTGAATATGAATCTATATTTGAGTTTGAATTGTTAGATTGAGGTGCCAATTGTGGCATATTAGTTAGACACTTAGGTTGGTTAAAATAAGTATTATTTTGGTGTCATATTGATGCCTTTTGAATTGGTTGAATTTGGTGTAAAGTGTTACTTGTGGTATAAGTAGAATAGGTTTTAAAAGCTTGTTTCAGAAGACACCTATAGGTTGGCACGGTCTGGCACATGGTCGTGTGCCATGCACGGGAAGATGGCACAACAGTGAGGTCTGTAAGTTTTTAGGTGATTTTAATGCACACGACTATATTTTGTTGCATGGATCAGCAACACAGTCATGTGACACATTTTAGAATATTTACACTTTTAACCCAAATGGCCTAGACAAGGGTACAGGGTTGTTTGCACTATCGTGTGACTTCAACATCACACGGTATCAGGCTATGGCATAGTTTATCCACACGGCCATGTAGTCCACCCACATGGCCTTGGCCTTTCCACACAATTAGGGGACATGGGTGTGTGAACCCTGTTTGCACAATTTTCCTATTTTTTTTTGTTTTGTTTCAATTTGATCCCTGATTGATACTGAATTATTTTTTAAGCTTCCTTATGCTCAATAAAAAACCGAAATAGATTGAATTACATGATGTATTTGATTATATGTGATATGGTAAATGATTCGAAATGATAACTGACCACTTGGAGACAATTTTTCTTCTCACTAAAATGAAATCCAAAATGACAACCATTGTGAGGCAATCTTAAAAATCAAAAATTAGTTGAGAAACAATTTAAACTATTATCCACATTAACACCAGTTGTAGAAACAAAATATTGAATTGTAACATGATTAGATTGGTTAGCTCCAATTATACATTTCCAGATACACATTATATAACACACCAAACCTAGCCTAGACGTTATGGTCATATTATGAAGGTTACATTATTATGTACAAATATTATCGAAGAGATTACATGAAAACTTAGTTTTATCTCAAAAGGATAAAGTTATTTAATTTATCAAGAACTTACGTAACCAGAAGATCGCATTAGAGCATTTTGACAAAAACCTTATTTTATTAATTTTATTAAAACAATCTCGTAGCTAAACAATAGAGTTATAAGACATCGTACCAGATTTTTTTAAAAGCTTTGAAATGGAAAACATTTTAGAACCTTAGTCTTATAAAACTATAGTGTCTTGTTTAATTATGCTGTCTTGATTTAAATTCAGTTTATAGACAGTATGTTTACAAAACAAATACCAAAACCAAAGTTAAAGTCCCAAAACAAAATTAAAAGTCCAAAAAAATTACTAACTTAAATCACCATATTCAATTACCCAAGAAAACAATCCAAGCTCCCACATGTCGTCAGGTTCTAAGTCTAAATGTAACACCCCTTGCCCATATCTTGTACCCAAGGCCTCCTGTAACTTCTTCCAAAACCTCGAAGTAAATCTCGAGTCTCTGTCCGTGATAATGGATACAGGCACTCCATGTAATCTTACTACCTCTGCAATATACAACTCGGCTAACTTTTCTAGTGAATAATCCATATGCACAGGTACAAAGTGAGCCGACTTCGTTAATCTATCAACAATAACCCACACATCATCTCTCTTCTTCGGAGTCATAGGCAAGGCCGTAACAAAATCCATGGTAATCTGATCCCACTTCTGCTCGGGAACCATCACTGGCTGAAGTAATCCCGAAGGCACTTGATGCTCAGCTTTCACTTGTTGACAAATTAGACATCTTGTTACATACTTCGAGATGTCTCTTTTCATTCCCGGCCACCAATAAAATTTCTTTAGATAATTGTACATTTTCATATGGCCCGAGTGTACTGACAAATAACTACTATGTGCCTCTTGTAAAATTTCTCGGATCAACTCGTCATCTCTGGGTACACAAATTCTATCATGAAACATTAAGCAACCATCCGAACTCACCCGGAATTCAGAATTAGTTCCTGATTCACACTTAGCTCTTTTAGCTAGTATTTCACTATCATTCCTTTGAGCCTCACATATTTGTTGAACAAATAGTGGTCTAGCTCTCAACTCGGCCAGTATAGCACCATTATCAGACAATGACAAACTCATGCTCATAGCTCTCAAAGCATACAAGGATTTTCTACTTAAAGCATCTGCAACTACATTCGCTTTCCCCGGATGGTAATCGATCACTAGCTCATAGTTCTTCAATAATTTGAGCCACCGTCGTTGTCGTAAATTTAATTCTTTTTGATACATCAAATACTTGAAACTCTTATGATCCGTGAAGATTCGGCACTTCTCACCATATAAGTAATGTCGCCAAATCTTTAACGTGAAAACAATTGCGGCCAACTCCAAGTCATGAGTCGGATAATTCTTCTCATGTGGTTTTAGCTGTCTCGAGGCGTAAGCGACTACCTCATCCTCTTGCATCAACACACAACTGAGACCATTTAACGATGCGTCACTGTAGACCACAAACTCTTTTCCTGACTCAGGTTGTACCAAAACCGGTGTTTCTTTCAACAATGTTTTCAATCTCTCAAAACTCTATTGGCATTTTTCAGTCCATTCAAACGTAACATCCTTGTGTAATAGTTTCATCATCAGAGTAGCAATCATAGAGAATCCCTTCACAAACCACTTATAGTACCCCGCTAAACCTAAAAAGCTTCTGACTTCCGACACGTTCCTCGGCGGTTTCCACTCCGCAATAGCTGAGACCTTTCCCGAATCAACTCTAATACCTTCACCCGACACAATATGTCCCAGGAATCCTACCTCTCGAAGCCAAAACTCACTCTTACTAAATTTAGCATATAACTGCTCATCTCTTAAGGTCTGTAAGACAATTGTCAGATGTTCTGTATGATCACTCTCATCTCGAGAATAAACCAATATGTCGTCAATAAAGACAACCACAAACTTGTCCAAATACGGTTGGAAGACACGGTTCATTAAATCCATAAAAACCGCAGGAGCATTCGTTAAACCAAATGGCATGACCAGAAACTCATAATGGCCATACCTCATCTGAAATGCCATTTTCAGTACATCTTGCTCCTTAACCCTCAACTGGTAATAACCAGACCTCAGGTCAATCTTGGAGAACACAATAGCTCCCTTCAGTTGATCAAATAGATCATCTATCCTCGGTAAAGGATACTTGTTCTTCACAGTTACTTTGTTGAGCTGTCTGTAGTCTATGCACAATCTCATCGACCTATCTTTTTTCTTTACAAAGAGTACTGAAGCACCCCACGGTGAATAGCTCGGCCTTGCAAAACCCTTATCCGTCAACTCTTGCAACTGAACTTTCAGTTCTTTCAACTCTAATGGGGCCATCCTATACGGAGCAACCGAAATAGGTGCTGTTCCCAGAATTAACTCAAATCCAAACTCGACCTATCTAACTGGGGGTAATCTGGGTAACTCTTCTGGAAATACATCCGAATACTCACATACTACCAGTACTATTTTAGTCTTTACTTCAGACTCTTGAGTGTTTAACACGAAAGCGAGATAAGATTCGTGTTCTTTTCTCAGATATTTCTCAACTATCATGGAAGAAATCATCACCGGTAAACTATCTGACTCACCTGATTCAACCCGAATAACATCTCTATTTTCACATTTCAATTCAATAAATTTACTACCACAATTCACTAAAACACTATGGGTAGTCAACCAATCCATACCAAGAATCAAGTCAAATTCATCAAACGGCAACAACATAAGGTTTGTCAGGAAACAATGACCCCTAATTGTCAAAGGACAGTTCCTACACACATTGTCAACTAACACCTATTTACCTAGTGGGTTTGACACCTTTACCACAAATTTTGTAGACTCAATAGTCATACTCAAACTAGATGCCAATCTCATACAAATATAAGAATGAGTTGACCATGGGTCAATCAAAGCAATAACAGAGGTGTCATAAAGAGAGAATGTACTCGTTATTACATCCGGTGATGACGCCTCTTTTCGAGCGTGAATAGCATAGGTTCTTGCTGGCGCCCGGCCCTCTGGCCTTACAGTAGTGTGTCGTGATACACCTCTACCACTAGTCCCACCTCCCAGGTTCTTTTGTGGCCTACCTCTAAAGGATGCACTACTTGATCTTATTTCTTGCTTCCTCTCCTTGTCATCCCTTTCAGGACAGTTTCGTATGAGATGGTCGGGGGATCCACACTTATAACAATTTCGATTGCTTCCCCAACACTCTGGTTTGGACTTTGGATTACCCACACTTACCATTGAGGTGGCCTGAACTCTTGAACCTGAATGCGTGTTGCCTCGCTCTCTTTTCGAATACTCGACTGATGTAGTCATCCGAGGGTTCACTTCCCTAGACCTCTTCGATTGAGCTTGGTATGATTTGCTCATTGGCCTCTTCCTTGCATCCCAAGCCTCACTCAGGGCTTTCCTCTTTCCCTTATTCAATTCTTCGGCCTTACTAGCCCTATCCACCAATACCACAAATTCTTTTAGCTCTAAAATCCTGACTAAGAGTCTGACATTTTTATTCAACCCATCTTCAAATCTCTTGCATAAGATAGCTTCTGTGGATACACATTTTTGTGCATACTTGCCGAGCCTAACAAATTCACGCTCATATTCCGCCACAGTCATTTTTCCTTGCTTTAACTCAAGGAATTCTTTCTGTTTCTGGTCTACAAACCATTGACTTATATACTTCTTTCAGAAATCTTCCAAGAAGAAGTCCCACGTTACCCTCTCTTTAGGAACCACTGATGTCAACGTTTTCCACCAATGGTATGCCGAGTCTCTCAGCAAAGACACAGCGCATTTCAAGCTCTCCTCAGGTGTACAGGAGAGTTCATCAAAAACTCTCATTGAGTTCTCAAGCCAGAACTCCGCTCGCTCAGGGTCATCATCTATATTAGCTCGAAAATTCTCAACCCCTTACTTTCAAATTTTGTCTATCAGGGGCTTAATTGTCCTCACCATTTCTATACCTTGGGGAGCTATAGGAACTGACTGAGGTATAGGTGGGGGTGGAGGAGGTTGAGCATTGGGGTTTTCTCGTACATACCCAGTGTACCAGTTACTCATCATTTGGAAAAAGGCTTCCCGAGCCTCTTTTGCTTGACCCCTAGTCTCGGAGCTATTCTGCACAGGCGCGATCCCTTGCACAGGAGCCGGCGCATTACTAGCTGTGTCATCAGCAACAGATTGTTTGGGATCCATATACTACATAAAACAAGTTCAAAATCATCAGAAGCCACCATACTATCATCATATGCTTATGAGCTAGACTCCTACACATGCTACGCTAGTCCTAGAACTGACTAAACCATAAATCTGATACCACTAAATGTAACACCCCTTGCCCGTATCTTGTACCGGAATCAGGCACGAGGCATTACCTGGCTTGACTCACTTGGTCATATAACTTTGAGTTAGCAATTTCATTTCCAAATTCAAAGATTTTCAATCTTACATCTAATTTCTTTATAATGGGCCTATAGGGCCTTGTACTAACCATCGAAAAATATCAGACATAAATCGAAAACTTTGACACATTTAGAAAAATGTCACCTAAACAGGGGTCACACGCCCATGGACTAGATGACACGCCCGTGTATCATCTCACACGCCCGTGGTCGACACTGACTTGAGTCGCATGACCTGGACACATGCCCATATGGTTAGACCGTGGTCGCCTCTGATTAATCCATACAGCCTAGGCACACCCGTGTGCTTCAATCGTGTGACAATTCAAATTCCAACTTCAAGATGCAAACTTTACACGGCCTAGGCACACGCCCATGGCTTGATTGTATGTCACACACGGCCTAGACACACGCCCGTGTGCCTACCCATGTAGACAAGAACAGGGCTGTTTGCCAAGCGCTTTGCATCCCTATAGCTTATACTACATGAACCCATTCAACATACTAATAAACATCTCATAATTTCAATATGAACTTCCATAGATAATTTTGTAATTTCGTAAATGATAAGGTGAGCCATCAACCATGACAATATACAAAATAGTTATCTTAACAAGAGCCAATACATTTTGGCCAAAATGATAAGATATCCTAACTAGTCTAGCCCCTATACATGCCATATACAAAATCATTAAGTCTAGTTATACCGAGGTGAGCTGATAGTGTGGGCGATCTTCTGAATATCTTCGTATCTCGGCTTGGCTCTTAAACTCTATAAAATAAGGGAAAAAGAGAAGGGGGAGTAAGCTTTAAGCTTAGTAAGTTTACATGTAAACCATATTGTAACATTCCAGTTTAGACCCTAGTCGGAACAGTGGTTCGAGACCACAAATTCGAGATCGTAAAAATATATTAATGATACTTTCTGTGTGAATAATATGTGATATAGTCTGTGTGGAAATTCTGTGTGATAATTTGATCATTTGTGTGTCGAATTAAGAGAAAGGACTAAATCGTGAAAAGAGTAAAAGCTATGTGCTGATTTATAAGTACCTAAATGTTGATGTCTTTATATTGTGGGGGCCTTATGAGGGAAATATGCCAATATTTAGATGGTGGATGGTTAAATGACTTATAAACCATAATATTAATTTGTCTTATATGATAATAAAAAGGTTAGATATGTCATTCATGTATTAAAATGTTATAATATGATAAAACATAAAAGAAAAATGGTCATTTTACTCATCTTTTTGACCGAAACAAGAGGAAGAAGAAAGGGTTTTATTCTTTTGATTTTCGGCACATATTTAGCTTAATTCAAGGTATGTTTGAGCTCGGTTTTTGATAATTTCTACGTTTTTGTAATCATTGCTTTGTGCTTTACAAAACCCATGTTGTAATTTCATGAATTGATAATGTTTTGTGATGAGCCATTGATGAGAATTTGAGCTATGTGTTAGTTGGTAGTAAATATGAGAAATTGGTGTTGGATTAACATGTATTGTTTTTGAATTTTTTGGTGAATTTAGCTAATTAGGGCTAAATTGTGAAAATAGCAAAATGAAGGGTTAAAATGTGAAATAAAAGAAATGTGTGGGTTTGTATGGATATTAGTAAAATTCGGCTAAGCTTGTGTTAGGTGGAATTTGGTGAATTTGATGATTTTGTGAATTAGGGACTAAAGTGTCGAAATGTGAAATTATGAGGGCTATTATGAAAAATGCCCTAAATTTGTGTATGTGAACTTAATTGAATGAAATGTGATTGAATGGATTGAATTTAAATGTGTATAGAGCAAGAGAGAAGAGGTTCGGATTGAGATCGAGGCAAAGATAAAGTGCTCGATTAGTCGACCGTATCGATAGTCGATGTCTGAGGTAAGTTCGGATATAATACATGTTGTTAACATATGATTTTGTATTATGAAATGAATGTATATATATGTCTGAAATTGAGATGCTATGTGCAGGTTTATGTTAAGGGCACTAAGTGTGCTATATTAAAATCGAAACAAGAATGAATAGCACTGTGTGTGCGATGTTATAAAAGCTTTGGTTTATTGAATTGGCACTGAGTGTGCGTTACTGAGATAAGTCGGTTGAGAGATTTGGGCACTAAGTGTGCGATGACTAATATGTATCGACCGTGTATTAAGCACTGAGTGTGCGATTAAGCTGAATGAATATCAAATGATGATCAACAAGTATATTTGAGCATTGAATAGCTTGGAGATTGAATAACTATGCGTTTGCCGAGATATGTATCGAACCTTTGTGGTTGATGAGTTTATAGATGATGTTATGGACAGACGAATGATTATTTTAGCTAATGATAGTATGGTATAAGTACAAGAAGAATGATCTATGTGATGATTAGTATATGAATTGGTTTGATTTGATGATATAGTTGTATTTTATTTCGAACTTACTAAGCTTTATAAGCTTATTGTGTGACTGCTTTGCAGTGCCAGTAAAGCTAGCTCAGATCAGGGGATCGTCAGCTTCTCAGTCACACTATCGACAATCTATTTTGGGGTATTTTGGAATGATGTATATAGTTAAGATATGGCATGTATAGGCTAGTCATTTGAATCATGTTTGAGACTTGTAGTAGCTATGAGATGTGGCTAGATATGTGCTAGTTTTAGCATGAATGACTTGATATATATATGTAATGCATCTTTTGGCATGGTTTGTGGTTTGAGAGGTTGACTTATGAATAGTAACTTGGTGTTGATAAAATGCTAATATGAATTAGTGATATTGAGAAGAAATGATGTTTGGTATTGAATGTAATATGCTTGTGATGATATGAGTTTTAGTCTTTGATATTGATATGGTTGGAATTGGTATTGAATGCATGATTTGAATGGCTATTTGGTATGTTTTTGGTTGCCATATATGCTTGATAAGTGTTGGTAAATGATGCTTATAGGTTTGAACCATTTGGTTGGCATTTTGGCCTTGTAAATGACCTATAATGTCACACGGTTGGGGCACACGGGCGTGCCTTAGACCGTGGGTAAATTGACAGGATGTAGCCTAAAATCACACGGCCTCGACACGATCGTGTCATCTGGCTGTGGTGTGCAAGTCAGTAGCCAACATAAAAATACACGGCCTCGACATAGGCATGCTTGGTGGCCGTGGAGGGAACACAGTCTCCTCCTACGGGTGTATCTCCCCTGTATTTTTCAAAAGTTTCAAATTTCATGAAATTTTGTATGTGTTTCGGTTTAGTCCCGACTCAGTTTATAAGCATGCTTAGGGTCTTGATGACTCATTTAAGGGACACTATGTTTGTAAATAAATGCGAACAGTAATGATTGACTATGTGTTGAAATTTCTAGATGTTAAAGGTTCCGTTTGATTGGTAATGCCTCTTAACCCTGTTCCAGCGACGGTCTCGGGTTAGGGGTGTTACACATATAACATTATAACATGTATTAAACAATTTCATAGCATTACATACTAAGCAAAAAACAATCTACATCCATGATCATGCTTACTCATTTTCTCCATTCCCACATTCCAACCATATCACAAGCTTAATGCATACATTCATTAATAGGTTCCCCTGCACTTAGCATCACAAAGTCACATAATACAACACATCACTATCTCTAATTCCATTACTCATAGTCAAATTACTCGGTGGTTTCGTACTTAGCCTACCAACAGCCTTTATTAGGGTGGTATCGCACATAGCCCACCAAAAGATTAGTTACGGTGGTATCGCACATAGCCCACCAAAAAGATTAGTTATGGTGGTATCGCACATAGCCCACCAAATGATGAATAGATGATGGTATGGCACATAGCCCATCATAATTAAGCAACAATGTGCTATCGCACTTAGCCGACCAACAACTGTCGTCATTACACATTTATATGACTATTTCATTGTTCATACGGTAATTATTCAATGACTACCACATTCAATCCATATGAACCACACATGTTTTCAATCATGCCATACACTAATTAGCAACATAATGTTTACACAAATATGCATTGTTTACACATAAACTTACCCCGGTGCAAAAAGTGTTAACTAACGATTTAATCCGTTACCATGCCTTTTCCACGGTCAAGGTTGATTCCATACTCTTCTTGATCTATAACAATGAAATTCAATTTTTTTAGATCATCCTATGATCATGATACATCAAAATCTATACTTGGGCAAAAATGACCATTTTGCCCTTGTACTATGGCAAAATTACGATTTTTCCCCTAGGCTCGTAATTTATTTTTCAACACATTTTCTCAATAAAAAAGTCTAGCTGAACATTTATTTATCTTACAACTACTCACCATTCTCACCATTCTCACCATTTCATGCATTTATGACACAAATTCATTCTTTGCATTTAAGTCCTATTTAGGTGTTTTCATGCAAACACCTTTCACAAAAGTTGTTTCTCATCTCTCTAACATTCATTTTCTTTAATAAAAACTCAATTAACAACATAAACACTCTCATGTAAAGTCCTTAGACTTCCCACCATATTGCAATTTAGTCCCCTCATTAGCTAACTTAAGCTTTGGGGATTCCAAAAACACAAAAATCACCAATAAAGACATCTAAAACCACTTACTTGTAGGGAGATAACTTGGCTGAAATTTTAAAGCATTCAAAACCCCTCTAAGCTTGAAATTTTTGGTGGAGGTGAAGGGTGAATAGTGAAAGATGATATCTTTCCTTTTTAGCATTTTTTTATTCATCTTTTATCACCTAATGTCACCAAATTTGACTAAAATTAATGCTCTTGTCCCCCTAGCTTCCTATGGCCGGCCAACACTCTCAATATGGTCTAACTGCACTTTAAGGACCTTCAATTTAATATTCTATGGCTATTAGACTCCTCTACCTTGTAAAATAGAACTTTCATACTTTATGCGATTTAGTCCTTTTTCGCAATTATGCAATCAATCGTTAAAATTAAGGTACCAAAACTCTCATGCATCTCTATAAACATGTTACGACACATAAAATAATATCAAAATAATTTTCGTCAACCTCGGATTAGTGGTCTCGAAACCACTATTCCGACTAGCCCCAAAATCGGACTGTTTCACTGAAATTCACCTGAAACGAATTAAACAAATGAGTGAGCTAAAAGCCCAGTGTGTGACTCAAACCACAAAACAAAATTTTCTTATAACATACACAAATGTAAATACCTATACAAAATTTTACTTATAATGTACACATATACAAATATCATATCAGAATGTCCCATTACCAGAAACATATATCAAGTCAGAATGTTGTATTTCCAGTATTATATACCATATTAAAATGTCATATTCCAGAAACATATCATATCAAAATGTCATATTTTAGAAACATATCATATCAGAATGTCATATCAGATTAGAACAAATCCTAACCCTAACCGCTACACACTAACTCCGTCTCGTGGATCACACCAAATAGGACTACAAGAGTCCATCCATCCAATCACATCGGGTCATGGTGGTATGCCACTCATAATGGTGCAACTGAGCTGCTAGAAAGATATTGCGGTTGAACCGCCAAATTTACAGTAAAACATCTAGAAAACACTCACTCCATCATATCAAAACCCATCCCAATGCACATGCACAACCATAATAACATATGTACATATCACATGAATGGTATGGCACGCATACCTAAACATATTTTTATAGACTATACATAAAAAAATGCTTATACTAACAATTACTTTACATACAGATGTCATAAATGTTTTTACGCGTAATTGTGCTTTCAATGTTATCAGAACACAGATCGTACATAAGTTTTTCACTTATCTTAACCATATCACATACTATCAAATGTCATATTTCAAGTCTTATTTAAACCAAATAGACCCCATAGAAGGTTTAATTATGCATTTCTAAGTTAAACGGGCCAAAATGAAAATTTTTGAAAAATGGACCCATACGACGTAACTATTTAGACTGTGTAATCACACGTGCCTGTGTGCACACACGGCCTAGCACATAGCCAACCTCTAGCTCGTGTGGTGCACACGGTCTACCTAAAATGCCCATGTAATCCCACACACCCGTATGCTCCACACGGTTGACCACATGCCCGTATGGTGCACATAACCATGTGACGTAGTGCAATTTCAAAATAGCCTTCGTTTTCGAGTTTTTTCTAGTTCTAAGTGATGTTTCGAGTTACAATTACACAACTGAAGGTTTCCTAAATTTTGTCCCAACAACGAGTATAGAATCTACATCGGCAACCAAACAAATCCATTAACAATAAATTATTGGAACCGAAACTTGAATTTCGTGATCATTATTTAAGCACAACAGTCCCCAAAACTCACATTTGGTCCCTTATCCGGAAAGATCAGTGGTTAAATAGCTACTAGATTGTTGGCAGACTATGTGTAACACCTCAAACCTGGCCTAGACGTTATTGCCGAATCTAGCGAGGTCACATGGAATGAAATTTGAAATTGAACTTATCAAGTAAAAATCGTCTCCAATTATTATCTTCTATTTATCTCTCGTAAATTTTGAAACTCATCTCCTCGTTAATTTGATTCGTTTATAAACATAACTTTTAGCGGAAGCTTTTAAAACCGTGATATTTGAAGAACATCGTTCGCGTTTAAAAAAACATCGTTTTGAATTGAACTGACCAGTATTCAGCCACATTAGGGGCGACTCCTATAACACCCCTAAATAACTCAGCTCCATCAGACCGGAGTTGTTCAGTAACCGACCCTCAGCCCCCAGATCCAGTATTAGGCCCAGCGACCCTCTCCAGTATCCTTAACATAGCCTAGGATAATGCATCGTCCCCAGTCATGCGATCTTGAGACCTAGTCTCAGTAGCAGGTGGCACTGGCGTCTCACTCGTATCTAGGTTCGGCATGCTGCCCAAGAAAGAGGACTCAGCTCGGCCCCCCTACGGCCTCTACCTCGGCCTCTAGTACCATGTCCACGGATACTTCGAGCACTCATGTCTATTTGGATTTGTCTGTATTAGAATTTTGTGGATTAGTTACAGTTCAGTATTTATTAATAGATGTTTTATGCAAACCAGTATCATAAATTCAGAGGTTGCTTTTCGCAAGTAAAGTCTCTATCAGTTTTAGTTTCACTACAGTTTTAGTATACACTACTAAAGTGTTTTTAGAATAGGCTATTTATAATGGTTTATCAGAATACTTACAGGATCGACGCTGGGGACTCGGTGTACCACATTCTTAGTCAAATCATTTCAAATCATTTGAAAATCAGTTCTTAAAAACCAAGTTTTTTTTTTAAAACCCAAATCTACGGCTGAGTTTTGCAACCTGACTCTAATACCACTAAATGTAACACCCAAATTCGACCAGGACGTTATGGCTGAATCTGGCGAGGTCGTATGGAATGGAATTTGAAATCGAACTTATCGAGTAAAAACCGTCTCCGATTATTATCTTCTATTTATCTCTCGTGAATTTCAAAACTCATCTCCTCTTTAATTTGATTCGTCTAAAAACATAATTTGTAGCGGAAGCTTTTAAAACTATGATATGTGAAGAGCATCGTTCGCGTTTAGGAAAACGTCATTTTGAATTAAACTGAGCCGTTGATGAGTTTGCAGTTTAGAAATCCATGAAAACAGTGAAAATCCAAAGTAAAAGCAACAATCCAAAAGTCCAATTTACATAAAAATAACGTAGAAGATAAACAGGAAATAAATACCATAATTGAAATTAAAATAATTCAAAAAACATGTAGTCACCATCGAGTCCTCTACCGCACCGATCGTCTAAGTTTGAGGATCACTTGTACAGATAAATCAAAAAGGGTGAGTTTACGTAAACTCAGTATGTAATCCCCACAAAAAAACATGCATACATTCAAATAATAAATAGTCAAATGTAGTCTAACCCTAAGCCCACTTCAGTTTCAATAGCATTTCGGGCCTTAGCCCATTTCAGTTTTAGTATCAGATATGCATTAGGACCTACACCCATCACAGTAATAGCATCAGATATACATTAATCAGTAACAGAGTCCTACCAAACCAACCTCTACACACCATCTCCGTCCATCCCTACAGTCCATGTGGGGTTTAAAACACCCACCCATCCCTACACTCTAAGTAGTACCGAAAACGACACATAATCAGTATATTGTAGCTGAACTGTTAGATAATAGGCTTAAAACCTTTCAGTATACTTCCTTCAAATATCATCAACCTAACTCAATGCAATGCAAACATACAATATGTCATGCTTATACATGAATATCAGTTATACATACAGTTTAGTATTCGTTCATATAATCATCATGTTCAGTACATACAACATACATACAGTTCACGTATTTAAAGGTCTAAGTAGTGCTTATCGACCCTACAGTAGGTTCACAGTCGACTTGGGCGACCTGTGCAACCTTAGAAAACATTTCAGTTAAATAGGCTCATACGCCCATATGGACTGCTCGTATGGGCCCATACGCCCTTGTGGCCCATACGGCCCAATTTGGTCCACACAACCTGGCCCAAAATCCCATACGCCCATGTAGACTACTCGTACGGACCCACACACCTATGTGGCCCACACGGCCCAAATCAGTTTAGCCCGTGTGTCGCACACAGCCTATCTGGCCACCACACAGCCGTGTCTTACGCGCACGGTCTGGCCTCGTTGATCACACGCCCATGTCATGGCACACGGCCTACCACACGGGCGACCACACACTTGTATTGCATCGATAGTAGCATTTTTGAATTTTGCCAAAAACCCATTTCTTGCATTTCGGGTACAAATCTAATATCGATCGATGTTAAAACACTTCCGAGATATCCAGCACCTATAATTGACAAATATTTCCCCAATTCAGTCACTTAAATCGTCTTTCAAAAACATAACGAGACTGGCCATTGACAATCTATCAAAACCTTACCTTTGATTGAAAAAAATAGAAATTTCACACACTACAACGGCAATGGAGAAACTTCATGTAACACCCTTATCCGTATCCTACGCCGGAACCAGGCACGAGGCATTACCAAACTTAACTCACTTGGTCATACAACTTTAGTCTATGAAATTTCATTCCAACTTAAAATATCTCTTTCACCATTGAAACATCTTCATTAAGGGCCTACAAGGCCTTAAACATGCATACAGAGGGTTTCGAAACCCAACCGGAAACTTTTGTGCTTTTAAATATTTTTAACTAAACAGAGGCCACACGCCCGTGTGAAATGGGACACGCCCGTGTGGGCAGGCCGTGTGGTCACACACACCCATGTCCCTAACCTGTGTGGGATTTATTTTCATTTCGAACCTACAGGGGTTTTCACACGGCCAGACACACGCCCGTGTTCTTGGCCCGTGTGCTCCACACGATCTAGACACGCCTGTATGTAAAAAAAACTGGGTATTCTATTTGTGACGTCAGCAACCTTATATGGGACACACGGCCTAGGCACACACTCGTGTGGCTAGCCCGTGGTCGACACTGACTTGCAACACTAGCATGCAGGGGACACACGGCCTGGTCACACACCCATGGGACTGACCGTGTGTCGCAAAAGGCCTAGACACATGCCCGTGTGCCTACCTGTGTGGACAAGAACAAGGCTATTTGCCAAGCTCTTTTCACCACCTTAGTTCACACAACATAATTCCATTCAACAAATCACTAAGCAACTCAGATTTGCAACATACACTTCCATGAATAACTTCATCCTTTCATATATACAAAAGAGTTCATCTTTAAAGGAGCCAACACACTCTTGGCCAAAATAACAAAACAATTCACCTAGTCTAGCCCCTATACATTCCATACTAGAAACACTAAGTTTAGATATACCGAGATGAGCTGATAGTGTGGGTGATCTTCCTATTATTTTCGTATCACGACTCGGCTCTTTGACATTATAAAACAAGGGAAAAGAAAGGGAGTAAGCTTTAAGCTAAGTAAGTTTACATGTAAACAATAAACATCATAATATGTGCTAATCAATAAATAGCATTACATACTAAGTAAGAACAATCCAAATTCCATGACCTTGCTTACTCATTTCATCTCTTACCACATTCCAACCATATAACAAGCCAAATGTTCACATTATTTAACATACATCCCTACACTTATCACCACATGATCACATGAAACAACACTTAACAATTTCACAATAAGCCATTCCTAGTAATGCTAAACACTCGGTGGTTTCGCACATAGTCCACCATTAATCTTTAACAAGGTGGTACGCACATAGCCCACCATCGAGAATATTTACCGTGGTATCACACATAGCTCACCAAATGATATTATAAACGATGGTATCGCACACAGCCCGTCGTGAAGAAGTAATAAGGTGGTATCACAGATAGCCTACCAACAAGAATTATTAAGGTGGTATTGCACATAGCCCACCATTAATTACTACGGGTAATATTCCACACTTACAAATCTATTTCAACGTTCATACGAAAATTATCCATTATCTACCAAATTCAGTCTACTTGAATCATATATGTTCTCAATCATACAATGCACCAATAATAACAACATGCGTATTTAAGATGCATCGTTTACACATAAACTTACCTCGGTGCAGAATGTGTTGCGGTTTAATCCGAAACCTTACCTTTTCCCTGGTCAAGGTTAAATCCACACTCTTCTTGATCTATAATAACAAAATTCACTCATTCAATCATTTTATAATTATAATACATCATAATCTCTACTTAGGCAAAAATGACCATTTTGCCCTTGTACTATGGCAAAATTATAATTTTGCCCCTAGGCTCGTAAATCATTTTTCGTCACATTTTCCCATTAAACAAGCCTAGCTGAACATATATTCCTCGTACAACTACTCACAAATCTAACTATTTCATGCATTTATTACTAAATCACAACATTTACAACTTGGTCCCATATAGGTGTTTTCATGATAACACCTTTCACAAAAGTTGTTTCTCATCTCATTAACATTCATTTTCTTCCATAAAAACTCAACAAGAAACACAAACACTCTCATGGAAAATCCCTAAACTTTCAACCATATTACAAATTAGTCCCCTCATTAGCTAGCTTAAGCTTTGTGGGTCCCAAAAATACAAAAATCATCAAGAAAGACCTCTAAAATCACTTACTTGCAAGGAGATAGCTTGGCTGAAAGTTTGAACTCCAAAAACCTCTATTTTATCTTCAATTTTCGGTGGAAGAAGAAGGGTGAATAGTGAAAGATGATAGCTTTTCTTTTATATCTTATTTTATTCATCTTTTCATCACCTAATTTCACCAAATTTTAACCAAAAATTTAATGCCCTTGTCTCCTTGTCTTTATGGCCAACCAACACACCTATAATGGCCTAATTGCACTTTAAGGACCTTCAATTTAATATTCTATGGCTATTAGACACCTCTAACTTGAAAAATAGAACTTTAACACATTATGCGATTTAGTCCTTTTTCACAATTAAGCATGCAATCATTAAAATTAAAGCACCAAAATTTTCATATAGCCATGTATTAATGCCATAACACATAAAATAATATCAAAATAATTTTCCTCGACCTCGCATTTGCGGTCTCAAAACCACTGTTCCGACTAGCCCCAAAATCGGGCTGTTATAACTCTCCCCTCTTTTAGAGATTTTTGTCCCCGAAAATCTTACCGGTAAAAAGGTTTGGTTATTGTTCTCTCATGGCTTCTTCCGGTTCCCACGTAGCTTCTTCTGCACCGTGTTTTTTCCATAACACTTTTACTAAAGCTATGTTCTTATTCCTCAATTGTTTAACCTTCCGAGCCAATATCTTAATTGGCTCCTCTTCATAAGTCATGTTCGATCGTATCTCAATTTTCGATGGAGGGATCACATGCGAAAGATCAAAACGATATCATCGCAGCATCAATACATGAAACACGTTGTATATTTTCTCTAACTCTACCGGCAAAGCCAACCGGTATGCCACTGGTCCAATTCTTTCGGTAACCTCATATGGCCCTATGAATCGCAGACTCAATTTGCCCTTTTTACCAAATCTCAATATTTTCTTCCACGAGGATACTTTCAGAAATACTTTTCCTCCCACTTGAAACTCAATTTCTTTCCTTTTTAAATCTGCGTACGACTTTTGTCGGTCCGAAGTAGCTTTCAGACTATCACGGATCATTTTCGCTTTCTCCTCGGTCTCTTTAACTAGATCGACCCCATGAATTTGCTTCTCACTAAGCTCGGTCCAATACAAGGGAGTTCAACACTTGCGACCGTATAAAGCTTCATACGGTGCCATCCATATACTCGACTGATAACTGTTGTTATAAGCAAAGTCAACCAAAGGTAGATATTTTTGCAAACTACCTCCGAACTCTAACACACAACATTAGAGCATATCTTCACGAACTTGAATTATTCTTTCAGATTGGCCATCGGTTTGGGGATGGAACACAGTACTAAAATTCAACCTTGTACCTAAGGCTTCCTGTAACTTCCTCCAAAATCTCAAAGTAAATCTGGGATCTCTATCCGAGATAATAGATATAGGCGCTCCATGTAATCTCACCACCTCAGCAATATACTACTCGACCAATTTATCAAGTGAATAATCAACACGCACCGGTATAAAGTGAGCTGACTTTGTTAGTCTATCAACAATAACTCACACAACATCTTTCTTTTTTGGAGTCATAGGCAACCTCGTTACAAAATCCATGGTGATCCGATCCCACTTCCACTAGGGAACCATCACCGGCTGAAGTAATCCCAAAGGTACTTGATGCTCGGCTTTCACTTGTTGACAGATCAAACACTTTGTAACAAATTCAGAGATATCTCTTTTCATACCCAACCACCAATAAAATTTCTTAAAATCATTATACATTTTCGTGCTACTAGGATGGACTGACAAGTGACCACTGTGTGCTTCATGTAAAATTTTCCAGATCAACTCATCATCTTTAGGAACACAAATCCTGTTGTGAAACATCAAACAACCATCTGAACTCACCTGAAAATCAGAATCATTTCCCATTTCACACTTAGCTCTCTTAGCTTGCATCTCATTATCAGTCTTTCGAGCCTCACGTATCTGTTGAATAAATAATGGTCTAGCCTCTAACTCGGCTAATATAGCACCATCCTCAGACAACGCTAAGCTCGTACTCATAGCTCTCAAAGCATACAGAGATTTTCTGCTCAAGGCATCTGCAACTACATTCACTTTCCCCAGATGATAATCAATTACTAGCTCATAGTCCTTCAATAATTTGAGCCACTGCCGTTGTCGCAAATTCAAATCATTTTGGTTTATTAAGTACTTCAAACTCTTATGATCGGTGAAGATTCGACACTTCTCACCATATAAATAATGACGCCAGATCTTTAATGCGAAAACAATCACAGCCAACTCCAAATCATGAGTCGGATAATTCTTTTCATGCCGTTTTAGTTGTCTCGAGGCGTAAGCTACTACCTTACCCTCTTGCATCAACACACAACCGAGACCATTTAATGACGCATCACTGTAGACCACAAACTCTTTCCCCGAGTCAAGTTGTACTAAAACTGGTGCCTCAGTCAACAATGTTTTGAATCTCTCAAAACTCTGTTGACATTTCTCAGTCTATTCAAACTTGACATCCTTATGCAACAGTTTTGCCATCGGCGTAGCAATCATGGAAAACCCCTTTATGAGCCTTCTTTAGTACCCTGCTAAACCCAAAAAGCTTCTGACTTCTGACACATTTCTTGGCGATTTCTACTCCACAATAGTCGAGATCTTACTCAGATCAACTCTAATATCATCACCTGACAGAATGTGTCCTAGGAATCCAACCTCTCGGAGCCAAAACTCACTCTTGCTAATTAGCATACAACTGCTTGTCTCTTAAAGTCTGCAAAACAATTCTCAGGTGCTCTGCATGGTCACTCTCGTCCTAAGAATAAATTAATATGTCGTCAATAAAAACAACCACAAATCTATCCAAATATGGTCGGAAGACACAGTTCATTAAATCCATAAAAATCGCAAGAGCTTTTCGTAAACCGAATGGCATGACAAGAAACTCATAATGGCCATACCTTGTCTGAAATGCAGTTTTCAGCACATCTTGCTCCTTAGCCCTCAAATGGTAATAGCCAGACCTTAGGTCTATCTTAGAAAACACCGTAGCATCCTTTAGTTGGTCAAATAAATCACCTATCCTTGGCAAAGGATACTTATTCTTCACCTTCACTTTGTTGAGCTGTCTGTAGTCTATGCACAATCTTATCGACCCATCTTTCTTCTTCACAAAAAGTACCAGAGCACCCCACGATGAATAGCTCGGTCTTGCAAAACCCTTGTCCGTTAACTCTTGCAACTGAACTTTCAATTCTTTCAGTTCCAATGGTGCCATCCTATACGGAGCAATCGAAATAGATGTCGTTCCCGAAACTAACTCAATCCCAAACTCGACCTTTTTAACTAGAGGTAATCCGGGTAACTCTTCCGGGAACACATCTGGATATTCACATACCACCGGCACTGATTCAATCTTTACCTCTGACTCTTGGGTATTCAGCACAAAGGCGAGATAGGACTTGTATCCTTTCCTCAAGTATTTCTTGGCTACCATAGTTGAAATTTTCATAAGTAAACTATCCAATCTACTCGATTCAACCTGAATGACATCTCCATTTTCACATTTCAATTCAATAAACTTGCTACCACAGTTAACTAAAACACTATGAGCCGTCAACCAATCCATACCAAGAATCAATTCAAATTCATCAAACGGCAACAACATAAGATTTGTCGGAAAACAATGACCTCTAATTGTCAAAGGACAATTTCTACACACCTTGTCAACTAGCACATGTTTACCTAACGGGTTTGACACCTTTACTACAAATTTCGTAAACTCAATAATCATACTCATATTAGATGCCAATTTTATGCAAATATAAGAATGGGTAGACCCCGGATCAATCAAAGCAATAACAGAGGTGTCATGAAGAGAAAAAGTACCTGTTATCACATCTGGAGATGATGCCTCTTCGCGAGCGCAAATGGCATAAGTCCTTGCAGGTGCTCGACCCTCCGGTTTCACAACAGAGTCTCGAGGCGTACCTCTATTACTGGTCCCACCTCCCGGGTTCTTTTGTGATCTACCCTTCGAAGATACATTGCTTGATCTCACTTCTTGCTTTCTTTCTTTCTCCTCCCTCCCTGGACAATTCTGAATAAAATGGTCGGGTGAATCCCACTTGTAACAATTTTGGTTGTTCCCCTAACACTCCCTGTCGAAACAAAAAAAAATGGGTATCAATATAAAAATAAAAAACGGAGTCGCCACCGACCTTTTTCGAGGTGTGATCAGATCACCTTGAAATTGATCATTTTAATAAAACTTTGATTTATTAAAACAAATTTTGGTCGACGAAACTCGATAAAATGGGTTCGAGAGTCGGTTACGTACGAGGAAGGGTTAGCACCCTCGTAGCGCCCAAAATTGGTACCTAATTGATTATTAAATGTTTTAATGCTAAAAAAGTTGAAAAGATTCTAGATTACGATCCATTTGCTCAAAAACATTTGAGCAAATAGAATTGGATGCCAATGCCCTCTTATTCCGAAGAAATAAAATGTCATACCAAGCGAGTTAGGATACAACAATTCATATTCTCGAAACTGAGCCTATCTTTTGATTTTTAAAACTCGTGTATTAAAGTTTGAAAAGGGTATTTGATTATTTGGGCTTTATGAAAAATTGGAACCTAGTAAGTTAGGGCACAATTTCTCAAAATTCGCGAATACGGAATATTGTCTTTGTTTTTTTAAAAATTCTTTCCTCGAGATGATAAAACGTCACATCCAGTGAGTTAGGACGCAACATCTCGAATTCTCGAGAATAAGTTTTTTTTATTTATTTAAAATTTATGTGTTTTGATTTGAAAGAGAAAAAGGGTACTTAGTTGCTTAGATTTAGCGATAAAAACCGGTACCCAGTGAGTTAGGGCATGATTTTCTCGAAGTGTTCAAACACGAGCATTGCCTTATTTTAAAAACTTTTGAGTAAAATGATTTTAAAACTTGAACGGTCTTAAAACATAACTTTTTAAACAAATAAAATGCGATTGAATGATAGTATACAAAGCAAAATGGCAATACATACACCAAATGTTATTTTAATGAATCACAAATAACCAATAAGCACAAATTAAGAATTACAAATCATACGATGATAGCAATGATTACGGAAAGCACAATTTTACACTCAACCAATCTAAGAAATAAATAAACAAACTATGAACTAAAAAAAACAAATAAAAGTTTAAAACGATTATTGTAAGACAAATGATAATAAATAATAATATAAAAAACCAATCTAAAATAAATATTATAAATTGCAATACTATAAAGTAATTTAAAATAATTAGTATAAAAATATAAAATGGTTTAAAACATCTAATTTAGAAACAACTTAAAAAATTTAAACTAAATAACACATAAAAGGAAATTTGACCTGAATAATATACATAAAATGTGACATAGTTTAATATAAACAATTTATAATCCTTAAAATGAATAATCATAAAACCATTTAAAGATGAACAATATATAAAATTTTAGAATATATAACATATAAAAAGAAAAAAATAGAATAAATAGTATATACATTTAAGATAAATAATGTGTAAAAGCTTTAAGGTAAATAATAATAAAAAAATTGGAAATAAACAATATATAAGTATAATATTATTAGTATAATATTGGAAATAAACAATATATAAGTATAATATAATAAATGCTTTATGTCATTTATAAAGGCAAATGAAGGCTAAAAAAAGAAAAAAACAAACATCCAACCATTCTTTTAAACTAACAAAACCCTAGCCTACTTCTAAAACAGATTAAAAGAACCCCAAATATCCCTTCATCTCCTCCATTCAGCCGAGCGAATGAATCCCCTTTGTCCGATCACTATTTTGCCATTGTAATTGGCATATGGTGTCGTACGATGGTCTATTGTACCCTACTTGAAAGCATTTTGAAGGCCCCGCAATTTCAAACTTCATAATCCCCATTTAAGCTTCGATTAAGACAAAGAAATAGGGATTTGAAGGTGCCATTATACAAATAAGTCTCCTTCTTTTATTCGCTTTTTTTTTACACACAATGAATATAAATGGGAGATCAAAGAAACAGAAAAGAAAATAATAAAAAAAATCTCTAATCACCTTTCAAAAACTCTGATTTTTTTGAATTGTTTTTAATTTCGTATGTGTGTGTGAAATCGTAACTCTTACATTGATTTCCTTTGGGCTTTATAAAGCCGAAAAATAAAAGAGAAAAATCCAAAAATAAAAATTTCAAATTACACTATCATCCTTTTCTTTTCTATTATCCTCTTCTTTGCTGTCATTTTTGTGCTGTTATTATTGGCTGGCCTCTGCTATTATTTTTTTCCTTGTGTAGGTGTGTGACACGCAGTGGGTGAGAGTACGAAAGTAGGGCGCTGGAAGCTTGCGGTGCTGGAGGAACGACGGCTGAAGGTCTTAGGGTTTTCTGAAAACTCTGAAAATTTGGGCCGTTTGGGCCTTGTGATTTTGGTAGTGGCTTGGGCTTAGTATTGGGTTATGGGTCTGGTATTGGGTTGTTATTATTGGTCTTGTAACAAAAACAGACTGTTGTTGGACTGTACTTATTTTTTGGGTTTTTAATTATTGTTTTTTTGGTTAATTGGTCCCTGGGCATAAATGGGCTCTTACAGTTGCCCCTCTTTGCTCATTATCGTGTAAAAAGAATGGAGAAAAGACTTCAACAAGGACCATTTTTACTCGGTCTTCGAATCTTTAACTTCTTTCGGTGCTTTTCTTTTTCGAGTAGCTTCGTTCCTTCCCACTGCATCTTCATGGGTATAAGAACTAGCGCTTCGATCCAATTTAAGGAGATTAGACTTGTAGCTTCAATTTGCTCCACTGCAACTTTAGGGAGATGAGACTTTCTATGGTAAATTCAATCCGACCTACTATAGCTTCAGAGGTATAGGATTCGTCGTTTTAATCCGCTCCACTGCAACTTTAGGGAGATAGGATTAACTGTCTTCAGTCTACTCCACTGCAACTTCAAGGAGATAAGACTTGTGACTTCAACCTGCTCCACTGCAACTTCAGGGAGATAAGGTATGCTTTGATCCACTCTACTGCAACTTCAGAGAGATGAGATTTGTAATTTATAGCTTCAATCTGTTTAGCTCCAATTTCAGGGAAATAAGATTCACTATCTTTAGTCTGCTCCACCTCAACTTCAGGGCGATAAGGCTTGTCTGGTAAATTCAATCCGACCTAATGCAACTTCAGAGGTATAGGATTCGTCGTTTTAATCCGCTCCACTACAACTTCAGGGAGATAGGATTAACTATCTTTAGTCTGCTCCACTGCAACTTCAGGGAAATAAGACTTGTGACTTCAATGTAATTTCAGGGAGAAGAGATTTGTAACTTTGACCTACTCTACTGAAACTTCAAGGAAATAAGGATTGATTCTCAAGGTAATTTCAAGGAGAAGGGATTTGTAGCCTCAACCTACTCCACTAGAACTTCGAGGATATAAGAATTCAGGGAGAAGAGATTCATAACCTCAATATTCTCTGCTGAAACTTCAAAGAAATAAGGATTGATCCTCATTGCAAACTCAGGGAGAAGGGATTTGTAGCCTCAACTTACTCTAATGGAACTTCGAGGATATAAAAACTGGTAATTTCAACCTACTCCACTGTATCTTCAAGGAGACGAGGTTGGTGGCTTAAATCTACTCCGCTGCTTCATGGAGATAAGATTCGCCGTCTTCGATCTGCTCCACTACTGCTTAGGGAGACAAGATCTGTGACCTTCACCGATGTTGCGACACTGTCCTCTGGGGGACCTATCCTGTAACATCGATTTTATGTGTTTATGCTTACGCAAAATGGTTAGGATGCAATGATCAGAATGAATCTAATGCTCCTAACTAAATGTATTATGGATGACATTTGCGTGAATGTAAAATGTCATGAGAATGGTCTTTTGTTAAATGTATAAGAATCAGGATACAATCAAATGCTTCTAACTAAATGTGTCTTGCATGAATGCAGAATTTCATGAGAATGATCCGTTTTTAAATGTTTAAGGTCATCGCTCATTGTTTATCAGGGCTTTATCACTGACGTATTGTGCTGTCATCTTGTTCGACTGGTATTCTCGACAGAGAACCTGAGAAAACAATTATATCTTGCTCAACAAATTTGCCCCGCTGTAAATTCAAAGTTCATCTCATTGTGACTTAGGGGTATAGGATCTGAATCTTTTCCAATCCATCCTATTGTAACTCAAGGATATAGGATCTGTAACTTGTTCCATCAACTGATCACTCCCCGAGTGACCTAACCAAATGTGTATGCATGATATTTGCATGGATGCAAAGTATCATTTTTTTCGAGAATGATTCCCCTTTTGCAGTCGGGTTAACATTGTCCAGTTTTTATCAAGACTGTATCACTGATGCAATACCTTGTCATTTTGTTCAATCACCATTTTTGACAAAAATCTTAACAGGTAGTCCCAAATTAGACTCCTTTTCAAACCTTAGTTTTTATGAGTTCTAAACAATAATCTTGTTTCAAGTTCTCGTACTATTTAGAAGCTTCTAGAGTAATATGCAGAACTTCTTTTGTGAAAGTATTATTAGTCCATTAATCATTATTTCAATTCAAAATACTTGAAAAATAATGGGCAAGAAGGAAATTAGTTGAGAGCATAGCTCAAAAAAAATAAGTTGATCAAGGATAGCAAATGCAATTAAGCAGGAAATTTATTGGAGGCGTATCTTGAAAAGAATAAGGTAATCAAAAATAGCAAATTCAAAATGGGTAAGATGGAAAACTAGGTGCCCCAGATATCGTAGCCTGACCTTCTCTGTACCAACTTCTTTGGGACCATTTTGAGCTTAATATATGTTTAGAGGATCCGGAGTACTTTGTCGATGCCCCAAGACGTAGCATACTTCTTCATTGTTAATTCAAATATAGCAAGACTGTTGTATGCCCACTTTTAATTAAAATTTGAGCCGCCCTTTTCGGGTTTTCAACTCAAATCCCCTTTGGTCTTAAAGCTCCCTTTGCGAGTTTTCGCCTTGGCCTCTCCTTCTTCTTTCTTATTTTTTGATGCAAATTTTCTTTTTAATTTTTTTAAAAGGTCTCAAAGCGCCCTTTGCGGGTTTTCACCTTGACCTCTCCTTTCTAAATTCACCATCTTGAGCATGTCCTTGCCATCCATCTTTGTCAAAATTAATGATCTTCTAGAACAAGCCTTCTTTACCACACAAGGTTTTTTCAAATTTGGCATTTACTTTCCTTTGAAGTCTTTTTGGATGAGAAGAATCCTTTTTAATGCCAAGTCCCTATCTTAAAATTCTCTTGAGCGACCTTTTTTGGCTTAAGCCCGTATCATCCATTTTGGTACATTTGGCCATGATGAATACTTTCAATTAAGCTTACTGGAGACATCCAATTCAATCAAAGCTTGGAGAAAATGAATCTTAGCTTCCAACAATTTCTTCTCTTTCATAAACCAATGAGAAAGATATTGCCCCAGTGAAGGTCCTAACCAACGTTCAAGAAGAAAAGAGGGTAAACGGTAACTTCTCTATGCCAACCTTTACAAACCTCAGTCATTTTTCAACAATTTTGAATTTTTTTCTTTTTTTTTTGGCTGCCTTCGCTGCACTGATATGGTGTTTGATCTTTGAATAGACCGTAAATCTTTGACATTGTGCAATTATGTTAGACATGTTCTTTTCTAGCAGTCTTTATTGCCATTTTTTGAATTTTGAACTTGCATTTAAACTCAATTTCGAATTTGAATTTGAACTTGAATTTGAATTTAGACTTGGATTTCGATGTGGATTTGCATTTGGATTTTAATTTGAATTTGATGACTGCTAACTTTGTAACTTTGGCATATGAAGCGACTTTCACCCTTTTAATAAAGTAATTGACAACCACGAAGATGAATTAGTGTCGACCCAGTTCTTTTGATGAGAATGGCCCCATAACATTTATGCCCCACATATAGAAAAAAAAAGAGGAGGCACATAAGTCTTTTCTTCCTCGATTTTGGCATTTACGGCGTAACTGATGCAATTTCCTTTTTTGTAATCCAATAGCCCAAACCTTTTGATTAGCCTGGCCATTGTAGAACCATTAACTTGGGTTCTTTAAACACCAATTTTAACAGCATACCTACGTTTTAGTAGCCTGGCGTGCCTTGATATAATTATGTGAAAACATCTTTGAATTCTTGAAAATATCTCAATGATGTTTCGCCTTATTTCTGTGGTGAGTTGGGTTTCGATCTTTACCCCTTTCCTAAGCTCACAACGTTTACCGACCCTTTGCAAGGTAGAATCTATTTTTATCTTGTTCTACCGTCCTTAACAAATAAGAAGATAAGCTACAATCTCTGTCATCTCCTAAGTCTTTAAATCCCTTAGACCCATATCTCATTCAAAAAGGGAGTCAGTAACAACGTCATTCATGTCGTTGATATCTGGATTCCTAGGTACGAAGGCAAAAAAAATCCAAAGAATAAATGATTCTAAGGATGATTATTTGTATGGTATGGTCATGCATAAAGAATGAACAAAAAGATGTACAGTATAAATAATGAAAAAATATTTGTTTAAAAAAAAGCATTTTGTTGAAATAAAAAATCTAAACACAAGCCTATTTCACAAAAAGACTCCTATTGCCTCTAGGCTTAAAGCAACAAGCATGTTTTGAATATCACTCTAAATTAGTTCTAAAAAATACAGATATCTCCTCCACAATCCCATTGTTCAAAACACTCTCCAGTATGCAAGGGCTTGGAAACTTTTATTCCCCAGTTCTCTTTTCAGGATCCCCGATATTCCTTCCGGGCTTTTGACTTGTTCAAGGCATTGCAACTGTTCTGCCTCCATTTTCAACTATCATATTCACTGCTTCATCCGAGCGATTAGGTTCTGAGGAATCGTCGACTTTCATAATTCCCCTTTCAATTAGCCTTTCGACCAACTTTTTAAATATGGTGCAGTTTTCAATTGAATGCCCCGTTATTCCCGCATGGTACTCACATTGGGCATTCTCATTATACCATTTTGGGTACGGAGGTTGCACATGTTCCGAGTAGAATGGAGACACTACATGCATATAAAAAAGATTTTGATACAGCTCTTTATATGTTATTAGGATGGGTGTGAACTGGAGCCTTTCTGTATTTGGCCTCGAGTTGAATTCCTACCTTGAAAAACCTTGATAGCTATTGGTTTCAGTCCTATGCGTGCTCAGGATATTTGCTTCATTTTCCTTGTTTCTCAAAGTTGATCTTTTAATGCTTTCTCTCGCGTCTATCTTTCAGCTTCTTATAGCATTCTCAATTATCTCGCCGGTCATTACCATATTTGAGAAACTCATGGTGGCACTTCCCAACATATAGTTAATGAACAGGGCCTTCAAAGTATTGATGAAGAGCATCGTTGTTTCTTTTTTCAGTAGAGGTGGCTAGACTTGTATAGCAACTTCCCTCCATCTTTGGGCATACTGTCGGAAACTCTCATTTGTTCTCTTCTCCATTATCTGTAAAGTAATTCTATCGGGGGTCATATCCGTTACATGACTATACTGCTTCATGAAAGTCTGAGCTAAATCTCACCATGAACTAATCCTAGTACGATTCAATTGGTTATACCATTTGGACGCTGCCCCAGTTAGACTGTCTTGAAAGTAGTGGGTTAGTAATTGATCATTGTTGACATGCCCAGTCATACGTCTGCAAAACATAGTGATATGAGCTTCGGGACAACTATTTCCATTGTACTTCTCAAACTCTGGCATTTTGAATTTGTGGGCAAGTACTAGGTGTGGAACCAAGCTTAAATCCTTAGCATCGATCCCTCTATAATTATCAGCGCTTTCCATTGTTCTGAATTTTTCTTCCAGCCATTTATATTTGTCCTCTAACTACTTTTGTGATTCCGTTCTTGCTCTTTCTCTTTCTACTATATTATCTAGATCGAGAACAGTGGGAGCGACAGGGTTGCCCTCTGGATTTGAGCCTGATCCAATTTGGGAATTCACCGGTGTCGAAGCCCCAGCCTGAAACTGTTGGGACCTGATCGTGACAGATGGCCTTTGTAAAGTTACCTCAGGTTGTGTTTGCGCATGTGGTGGAGTAAAACCAGGGGGATATTGAGGATACTCAGTATTCTCCTCAGTATTAACCATGGGGCTTTTTCTTTTATCCATAAGCCCATTCAACAGCTGCGTCATCTGAGTCATTTGAGTCATCATATTTCTTTGAGATTCCATCATTTTTTCTATCATGTCTTGCTGGATCTTAACTAGCTGCTCTTGCATTTGTGCTTGCATCTGTTCTTGCATCTCCTTCTGCATTTGTTCAAACCTCTCTAGTCTTTTATCCATTGCTTTAGTTTTTCTTCTTGTACTGTAAGGATGCATACTTGGTTCATTTTTGTCGGTTTCCAGATTACTGAAATAAGTTTACCTAATTAGGGACCTTATGTGAAAGTTTAATGCACAAAATGCAATGCACATGATGTAATGCAAATGCATGAAATGAATGTAAGAAGAAATAGAGACGTTGATTTTGAATTCAATTCCATTAGAAGAAATTTTCTAGAAAACAAATATCTTTACATAAAACAGATTAAATATGTAGTTTCGTCCTCATAGTCCAAGTGAGGACACCAATCTTTTTCTTCGTATTCGGACGTTATGGTCGTGTCCCATGGACTTTCTCAATATATGCTTCTTCTGGCTCCTTGTTGCTTGATCCAGGCCGTGACCCTTTGCTCACTTATCCCCACGATGCTTGTTAGCTCCTTTAAGAAAGTCAAGACGTGACAGCTCTTGAATAGTTTTTTTTGTCGACTTGAATCCTCGGGCGAAGTCTTATATTACTCTGCGTACTATCAGCCTTCTCTCACCGTTTACTTGGACCATGTCCGGACAACCGTATTATAATCCACTTTATCAAGAAATTCGTTTACTTATGACAAACTCCTCTATTTAGCAATCGAATATTAATCAACACCTCCCTTCTATGATGATGCAATGCAATGCGATCAAAACAAAAGAAAACACGTTAGTACTAGAGAAATAAACAACACAGAACACCTGTCCGGGTGACGACTAGGGTTTGGCATGGCTCTATATAGGGTAGGTTCCTAGGTCTCTCTATATGTGGTTTGGTTTTAAAGTTGAGGTACCCGAACGGGCAGATTCCTCGATCTTCATCCATTATAGGCTCATACAGACCGAGTTCGATTCAAGGGAATACATTTCCCTATGGCTGCACGGAGATGAAAATCTCACGAAGACATAGGTACGGATGTATCCCGAAAGTGATCCACTATCCTGCACGGAGGTGAAGACCTCGTGAAGAAGTAGTTTCTCACCTCCACTTAAAAGGGATAAAAACCAAAAGGTCTTTATGCAATATGATGCAAGAGTAGTCTACAAAACTCAAACCACAACAATGACACAGACACATGCAATAAAAAGATCATAATTTTTCAAATCAAATTTTTAAATTTTGACAAAAAGACAACAAATAATCAATTTTATGGCTCGACTCTCTGACGTTCCCAGTAGAGTCGCCAAGCTGTTGAAACAAAAAAACAAGGATCGATGTAAAAATAAAAAAACGGAGTCGCCACCGACCTTTTTTGAGGTGTGATCGGATCACCTTGAAATTGATCATTTTAATAAAAATTTAATTTATTAAAACAAATTTTGGTCTACGAAACTCGAGAAAATGGGTTCGGGAGTCAGTTATGTACGAGGAAGGGTTAGCACCCTCGTAGCGCCCAAAATTGGTACCTAATTGATTATTTAATGCCTTAATGCTAAAAAAGTTGAAAAGATTCTAGATTATGATCTATTTGCTTAAAAACATTTGAGCAAATAAAATTGGATGCCAATGCCCTCTTATTCCGAAGAAATAAAATGTCATTCCCAGTGAGTTAGGATACAACAATTCATATTCTCGAAACTGAGCCTATCTTTTGATTTTTAAAACTCGTGTATTAAAGTTTGAAAAGGGTATTTGATTATTTGGGCTTTATGAAAAATTGGAACCTAGCAAGTTAGGGCACAAATTCTCAAAATTCGCGAATACGGAATATTGCCTTTGTTTTTTAGAAATTCTTACATCGAGATGATAAAACATCATATCCAATGAGTTAGGACGCAACATCTCGAATTCTCGAGAATAAGTTTTTTTATTTATTTAAAATTTATGTGTTCTGATTTAAAAGAGAAAAAGGGTACTTGGTTGCTTAGATTTAATGATAAAAACCGGTACCCAGTGAGTTAGGGCACAATTTTCTCGAAGTGTCCAAACACGATCATTGCCTTATTTTAAAAACTTTTGAGTAAAATGATTTTAAAACTTGAACGGTCTTAAAACATAACTTTTTAAACGAATAAAATGCGATGGAATGATAGTATACAAAGCAAAATGGCAATACATACACCAAATGTTATTTTAATGAATCACAAATAACCAATAAGCACAAATTAAGAATTACAAATCACACGATGATAGCAATGATTATGGAAAGCACAACTTTACACTCAACCAATCTAAGAAATAAATAAACAAACTATGAACTAAAAAAAAAACAAATAAAAGTTTAAAACGATTATTGTAAGACAAATGATGATAAATAATATATATAAAAAACCAATCTAAAATAAATATTATAAATTGCAATATTATAAAGTAATTTAAAATAATTAATATAAAAATATAAAATGGTTTAAAACATCTAATTTATAAAAAAACTTAAAAAATTTAAACTAAATAACACATAAAAGGAAATTTGACCTGAATAATATACATAAAATGTGAAATAGTTTAATATAAACAATTTACTAATCCTTAAAATGAATAATCATAAAACCATTTAAAGATGAACAGTATATAAAATTTTAGAATATATAACATATAAAAAGAAAAAAATAGAATAAATAGTATATACATTTAAGATAAATAATGTGTAAAAGCTTTTAAGATAAATAATATAAGTATAATATAATTAGTATAATATTGGAAATAATATATAAGTATAATACAATAAATGCTTTACGTCATTTATAAAGGCAAATGAAAGCTAAAAAAAAGAAAAAAAAAACAAACATCCAACCATTCTTTTAAACTAACAAAACCCTAGCCTACTTCTAAAATAGATTAAAAGAACCCTAAATATCCCTTCGTCTCCTCCATTCGGCCGAGCGAAGGAACCCCCTTTGTCCGATCACTATTTTGCCATTGTAATTGGCATATGGTGTCGTACGATGGTCTATTGTACCCTACTTGAAAGCATCTCGAAGGCCCCGTGATTTCAAACTTTATAATCCCCATTTAAGCTTCGATTAAGACGAAGAAATAGGGATTTGAAGGCGCCATTGCACAGATAAGTCTCCTTCTTTTATTCGCTTTTTTTTTTTGTTTTTACACACGATGAATATAAATGGGAGATCAAAGAAACAGAAAAGAAAATAATCAAAAAAAAAATCTCTAATCACCTTTCAAAAACTCTGATTCTTTTTAATTGTTTTTAATTTCGTATGTGTGTGTGAAATCGTAACCCTTACATCAATTTCCTTTGGGCTTTATAAAGCCGAAAAATAAAAGAGAGAAATCCAAAAATAAAAATCCCAAATTACAATATCATCATTTTCTTTTTTGCTATCCTCTTCTTTGCTGTTATTTTGTTTCATTGCGCAGGTGTGTGACACGCAGTGGGCGAGAGTACGGAAGTGAGGCACTGGAAGCTTGCGGCACTGGAGGAACAATAGCTGAAGGTCTTAGGGTTTTCTGAAAACTTTGAAAATTTGGGCCGTTTGGGCCTTGTGATTTTGGGTAGTGGCTTAGGCTTAGTATTGGGTTATGGGTCTAATATTGGGTTGTTATTTTTGGGCTTGTAACAAAAACGGACTGTTGTTGGACTTTACTTATTTTTTGGGTTTTTAATTATTATTTTTTTGGTTAATTGGGCCCCAGGCATAAATGGGCTCTTACACTCCAAAGTGTGTTGTCTACCACAACTTGGACACTCTGGTTTGGACTTTGGATTGCCTACACTTGCCATCGAGGTGGCTTGAACTCTCAAGCCCGAGTATGTGTTACCTCGATCTCGATGTGAATACCCAACTAATGCAGTCGTCCGAGGGTTCAACTCCTTGGACCTCTTCGATTGAGCTTGGTATGATTTACTCATTGGTCTTTTTCTTACATCTCGAGCCTCATTCACGGCTTTCCTCTTTTCCTTATTCAGTTCCTCTACCTTACATGCCTTATCCACCAACACCACAAATTCTTTTAGCTCCAAAATCCCAACTAAAAGTCTGATATCCTCATCCAACCCATCTTCAAACCTTTTGCATAAGATAGCTTCTGTAGACACACATTCTTGTGCGTACTTGCTGAGCCTAACAAATTCGCGCTCATATTCTGCCATAGTCATTTTTCCTTACTTTAACTCAAGGAATTTTTTCCGTCTTTGGTCAACAAATTGTTGACTTATATACTTCTTTCGGAACTTTTCCAGAAAGAAGTCCCATGTCACTCTCTCCCTTGGAACCACCGATGTCAATATTTTTCACCAATGGTATGTCGAGTCCCTCAGCAAAGGCACGACGCATTTTAAGCTCTCCTCAGGTGTCAGGAGTGTTCATCAAATACTCTCATTGAGTTCTCAAGCCAGAACTCCACCCTCTCAGGGTCATCGTCTATATTAGCTCTGAATTCCTCAACCCTTTGCTTCCGAATCTTATCTATCGGAGGCTTGGTTATTCTCACTAAATCTATACCTTGAAGAGCCACAGAAACTGGCTGAGGTATAGGAGGGGGTGGAGGAGGTTGAGCATTAGGGTTCGCTCGTACATACTCTATGTACCAATTACTCATCATTTGGAGAAAGGCTTCCCAGGCCTCTTCTCCTTGACCCATAGTCTCGAGTCCACTCTCTATAGGCTTGGTCCCTCTCAGGGTCCCTTGCGATACTAGCTGCATTATCAGCAGCCGCTCGATCGGGATCCATTTACTATTTAAAAATAAAGTTTAGAATTGTCAGAAGCCATCACACTATCAATATACGCTTATGGCATGTATAGCTAGACTCTTACACACACTACGGTAGTCTGAGAACCAACTAAACCATAGCTCTGATACCACTAAATGTAACACCCCTTACCCGTATCCTACGCCGAAACCGGACACGAGGCATTACTGGACTTAACTCACTTGGTCATACAACTTTAGTCTATAAAATTTCTTTCCAACTTAAAATATCTCTTTCACCATCAAAACATCCTCATTAAGGGCCTACGAGGCCTTAAAAATGCATATAGAGGGTTTCGGAACCCAACCGGAAACTTTTGTGCACTTAAATTTTTTTACCTAAACAGGGGCCACATGCTCGTATGAAATGGGACACGCCCGTGTGGGCAGGCTGTGTGGTCACACACGCCCATTTCCCTAACCCGTATGAGATTTATTTTCATTTCGAACCTACAAGGGTTTTCACACGGCCAGACACATGCCCGTGTTCTTGGCCCATGTGTTCCACATGTTGGAACGCCGGAACCCATGGCGCAGCAGAATAAAATTAGATCCGGCGATCCAAATCAGGAATACATGTGTGAGGAACGAATCGGGGTGAAATAAAGGTTTCGAAATTACCAAAACTTAAATCTGAGTAGACGGCGACGCCTTGGCAACAAGAGTTTTGATCTACTGTCGAATCAAGCCACAACCTTTTCCGATGTCGGCCTCTACGTGATCCACCTGGTTTGACTATGAACGGAAGAAATCTCCAAAACTATTTTGGAGGTTTATTTGCTTGACGGCTGCTAGACCTAACAAGCAATCTATTAGGGTTTTCCCTTGAGCTTTGTCTCTTTTAAATACCTTTTATATTGGGTATCCTTTTAATTGGGCCTTTTATAATGGGTATCTTTTCATTGGGCCCATTATTTGGTATCCTTTTAATACCCTTTTATAATTGGTATCTCTTGAATGTTAAATAAATACAATAAAGTTTTTAACCGAAAATTATAATTACATTAATTATATCCAAAAATTATAATTACATTAATTATAATAAGGATTTCGGTAAACTATATTTATTTAAATTTATATATGAATCAAATTCATATATTAATAGAATTATGTTGTCATTATGTGTACAACATCCTTGTACAGATAATGTGTTTAATATTTGATTGCCCAATTAAATTAATTCTTTAATTAATTTAATTCATGTGACAACCAAAAAAAAAAAAAAAACAATACCAATTATATTTTATTCCATTCATTTAAACCATAGGGTGTGACCACAGAGGTTCTTGCAATGTTAGCAGTAATAATAGAAACGATTCTAATGTCACAAACAATGAGTGGCATCTAGCAATGCATCATTGCTACCTAAGTTACAAGAAGTCATGATTCCACATAACTTTTGTGATTAACCTTTCATGCATTAATCCTTAAGTCCTTTATCTCCTGGAATGGACACAAGTCATGGAATAGTCACACTTGTATAGTCCATCCCATGTTTCTTGATATCTTGAGTAGACTATGATATACAAATTAGTATGACATCTCATGTCAACTTATTTGAGCATGGCCATGCATTTCTAGTCTCATTCAATCAAGTGGCCTAAGATATTACTCCCATTATGTAGGAGGGACTTATCCTATATTGATCAACCATATCCTCTACATAGATTGTGGTATATCCAACATCGCCTTTTATAGAACAACCATTCTGATTGTGTACGCTTGATCGCATCAAAATATACAACTCACGATGCCGAGATTAATAATTATCTCAAGTCCGAGGATCATATACATATTAATCACTATGAGTAATGTTGTGACAATTACAAAATAATCCAATAAACATACTCATAACGGGTCAATCCAATATGTTGTTCTCTAACACATATTCATGCATTGATTTTGACAATCCACATCAATGACAACTCTTTATCTTCAATCAACTACATGTTAGTCTTAATGCATTACTCGTTGTCCTAGTCAACAATAATACTCGACTAAGGATCTTTTAAAAATAATCATATTATTCTCGTGACATTATTATAAAACAGTTTATTTGTATACACAGATAGAAAACTGAAATAATAATGACAACGCTTTATATTAATAAATATGGTAAATAAAGTATGTTATTACAACCATCTCATGATTGATCTTTCGGATACTCTTACAATCTCCCACTAGCACTAAGACCAATCACTCATATATCTAATACCAAGCGACTTAGTGTGACGATCATGCTTCTGCTGTGTCAGAGGCTTGGTCAGGGGATTAGCGATGTTATCATCTGAAGATACTCTGCGTATTTCTACATCTCCTCGATCGATAATCTCTCGAACAAGATGGTAGCGCCTAAGTATATGTTTGGATCACTGGTGAGATCTGGGTTCTTTAGCTTGTGCAATAGCTCCATTGTTATCACATCGGAGTTCTATAGCATCCGATATGCTAGGCACAACCCCTAGTCCATTATGAACTTTTTGATCTAAACCGCTTCTTTGTCGCCTCACCTCACTTGGCCGCAATATACTCACCTCTGTTGTAGAATCAGCCATCAGTACTTTGCTTTGAACTTTTCCACCACACAAGACCACCATTAAGGCAAAACACAAAACTCGATTGCGATCGAGAATCGTCCTTGTCGGTTTGGAAGTCGCATCGCGTGTAACCTTTTACACTTAACTCTTCCTCACCTCCATATAATAGGAATGTATCCTTAGTTCTTCTTAAGTACTTAAGGATACTCTTGATCGTGGTCCAGATGACCTTCACCGTGATCTACTTGATACCCGCCGTCATACTTAAGGCATACGAGACATCCGGACGGGTACATAACATAGCATACATGATAGATCCAATAGCGGAAGCATATGGAATTTTACTCATACATTCTCTCTCTTGTGGAGTTGAAGGACACATTTCCTTCGAGAGTGAAATACCATGTCTCATAGGTAGGAATCCTCTTTTAGATTCTTTCATACTTTGAACCTTTTCAATTATTTTATCTATGTATGTACTTTGGCTTAGACCTAGTAGTCGTCTTGATCTATCTCTATAGATCTTGACTCCTAAGATATAAGTGGCTTCGCCCAAATCCTTCATAGAAAAACAACTTCTTAACCAAGTCTTAATAGATTGCAAGGTAGGTATGTCATTTCCCATGATAAGTATGTCATCCACATATAGTACCAAGAATGTGATAGTGCTCCCACTAACTTTCTTGTAAACACATGGTTCATCTTCATTTTTTATAAAGCCAAACTCTTTGATTGCATCGTTAAAACGAAGATTCCAACTTCGAGAAGCTTGCTTTAATCCATAAATGGATCTTTGTAGCTTACATATCTTTCTAGCATCCTTTGGATTTACAAAACCTTCAGGTTGTGTCATGTATACATCCTCTTCAAGTTTCCCATTAAGGAAAGCTGTTTTGACGTCCATCTGCCAGATTTCATAATCATGAAATGCAGCTATAGCGAGCAAGATCCTGATGGATTTAAACATAGCTACAGGAGAAAAGGTTTCATCATAGTCAACACCATGAATTTGGCGAAAACCTTTAGCGACTAATCGCCCTTTGTATGTTTGTACATTACCATCCATGTCTCTTTTCTTTTTGAAAACCCACTTGCACCCTATAGGTTTAATTCTTCTCGGTGGGTCAATCAAGGTCCATACTTGGTTTTCATACATGGAATCCATCTCAGATCTCATGGCCTCAAGCCATTTCTCAGAATCTGGGCTTGTCACCGCTTCTTGATAAGTCCTAGGCTCATCTTGATCTATAAGGAGAACGTCACCATGCGCTGTAATGAGAAATCCATATCTCTCAAGTGCACGGCGTTCTCTTAAAGATCTGCGTGGTGGTTGTGTTTCTACAAAGCAGCTTATTTGTTCCTCAATTTCTTGTGGAATTTGTCATCTGCTTCAATCTCTGTTCATGGTATCTTGTGATTCTCGAATTTCTTCAAGTTCAATCTTTCTCCCACTTCCTTTTCTAGAAGTAAATTCTCTCTCTAGGAAGACACCAGTCCGAGCAACAAACATTTTGTTCTCAGTGGGATTAAAGAAATAATATCCTTTGGTTTCTTTTGGATACCCCACAAAATTACACCTTTCAGATTTGGGTTCAAGCTTAGTAGACGTCTGACGTTTAACATAAGCTTCACAGCCCCAAATTTTCGTAAAAGACATACTAGGACATTTCCCACCCACATCTCATATGGCGTCTTTTGAACCGGTTTAGATGGAACTCGATTTAGTGTGAAAGCAAATTGCCTCAAGTGCATGTCCCCAAAAAGAAGTCGGTAGATCAGCATGACTCATCATGGATCGAACCATGTCTAACAAAGTTTGAATTCTTCTCTCAGATACTCCATTCCATTGAGGAGTACCAGGAGGAGTAAGTTGTGAGACAATCCCACATTCTTTCAAAAGATCATCAAACTCTGTGCTCAAATATTCTCCACCTCGATCGGATCAAGTGACTTGATAGTTTTGCCTAGTTGATTTTGTACTTCATTTTTGAATTCCTTGAACTTTTCAAGGGACTCGGACTTATGGCGCATGAGATAAACATACCCATATCTACCAAATCATCGATGAAAGTAATGAAGTAGTGAAATCCACCTCTAGCTTGTGTATTTATTGGTCCACATACATCGAATGTATTAGGTCCAATAAATCAATAGCTCGCTCACTTTTACCAAGAAAAGGAGATTTAGTCATTTTTCCCAATAAGCAAGATTCACATACTTCAAATTGTTCAAAAACAAATGAATTCAAGAGACCATCTTTCCGGAGTTTGGATATGCGTTTCTCACTTATGTGGCCCAAACGACAATGCCAAAGATAAGTTTGATTTGAGTCATTTATTTTAGATCTTTTAGTATTTATGTTGTAAATGGGATTCATTTGATCTAAAATATAGAGGCCATTAATTAATTGTGCCGAACCATAGAAAACATTATTGAGATAAAATGAACAACAATTATTCTTAATAATTATCTCAAAACCAATTTTGTCTAAACAAGAAATTGAAATAATGTTTTTAGTCAAACTGGGCACAAAATAACAATCCTCTAAACATAAATCAAGTCCACTAGGCAAAGATAAAGTATATGTTCCCACACTAATGCAAAGAACTTTTGCTCCATTTCCAACTCGTAGGTCCACATCTCCTCTAGCCGTAGTCCTACTCCTTTGTTGTCCCCTGCATGTACAAATATGAGAACCACAACCAATATCTAATACCCAAGAAGTAGTAGTTGATAAATTAATATCAATAACATAAATACCAAGCGCGGACATTCCGCTTGCTTTAGCCTTCTTGACTTCTTCAAGATAGACAGGCGATTCCGCTTTCCAATGTCCAAATCACACCACAATGAAAACAGCTTTCCTTCCTTAGACACCCCACCTTTAGGTTTCAAATGACCTTTCCTTTTCAAATTTGGGCTTACCTTTGCCCTTGGGCTTTGTTTGAACTTTGGCCTTTCCTTGCCCTTGTTATTACGGACCATCGGTATGGGCTTGGGTCCAACCTTTTTCAAGTTGCCTTCAGCAGATTCGTAACATACCGAGCAATTGTGGTAGAGTCTTGTCAATTTCATTCATATTGAAATTGAGGACAAATCGGTCAGTAGCTATCCGCAACGATTGTAAAATAACATCAGTGGCCAACTCTTGGCTCAATGGAAACCCAAGCTTAGATAGGCTTTCAATATAGCCAATCATCTTAAGGACATGAGGTCCTACTGGCTTCCTTCACCAACTTACATTGGAATAGGGCTTTAGAGATATCAAACCTCTCTTGCCGTGCTTGCCCCTGATAAAGTTCTTTCAGTGCTCGATCATATCATAAGCAACCATGTCCTCATGTTGCTTCCGGTTCGAGATTCATAGTGGCAAGCATAAGACATCTAACATCTATCATGTCATCGAGATACTTCTTGTAAACGTCTCTATCAGCCCTCGAGGCATTAGCGGGTGGTTCATTAGGAAGTGATTGTTCAATGACATATAATTTCCGTTCTTGTTTAAGGACAATCCTCAAGTTACGGAACCAATCAAGAAAATTCAAACCATTCAATTTGTCCTTCTCAAGGACCGATCGCAATGAGAGTGTGCTAGTGTTTGCAGCCATAATATATCTACAACAATTAAATATGCATATGAGTAAATTTACCAATTTTATATCAATCATTAAAAAGACTTTATTAAATGATATTCCTACTATTTTATTTCAAAATTAATAACCCTCGTATATTAATTTCGGAAAAACTTTCTCAAAAGTATTTCTAGTAGGTTAAGGATCCATATTTCACCACCTCTTAAGTCAGCTTTGGCTTTACTCTTAAGATTATGGTTATTTAGGTAAGCAACATTTGCTAATTACATCATATGTAACTCCTAATATTTGGTGAACAACTCTTGTTCTAATCATCTTATGATTTATCCAATTTACTTGCCTCTAGGTTTCTAATCCTATTAGAGTAACTTAGTTAAGTCATTAACCAATTTTTAACCAAATGAATATCACTTGTTTATTCTTCACTTAACCAAGATAAATACTAGTACTTTGCTTTGGCGTAACCTACATAGTATTGATCGAGGCTTTAACGAGGGCAAAATTGGAAGGCCATGTTGACTTAATATTTTAATAGAGGGATTTTATTAAGATTGTTCCATCTCACCAATTATGGTCTACATTAGTCCATTTAGTCTTTTAATTGATCTCATCAATTAACGGGGTTTTATTATTATCAAGTTTTAATATATATAATTGGCATGCTTTAGACATTCATAGCATCTCATACATGAATAAATAAAGCAATAAATAAATGCAATAGTTATAGCCCATAAACTAAGGTGGTTCAACCCAAGCCAATGGGAAAACCAAAAAGAAACCTAAAGGTGTAAGCTATTTCACAAGCTATCATTCTCAATCATTGTCCCAACTTCCTTCTCGCTTGGCCCACAAAGAACTCTTGCAAATTACAATATGCACGAAACTCGCTTTTACATACGAGGGAATAAGATGAGAAGAGAAATATAATAGAATAGTAGTAAGGCACGACACGTAGGCCGTATTTAAAAAAAAATACAACCTTTTATCGAATGTGTCATTGGGCTATAACTATGCATTTTCAAACATCGTGCATGTCAAAAATAGCATACATAATTCTATATATATATTTAAGGTGAATTATAAAATATCCTTTCAACCTTTTGTGGCCCATCAAGTTTATAAATTTCTTTTATCAACAGAATCGTGTTTTTAGGATTTTAATCCTTTAGGTTTCATATCGGAACAACCCTTGTTCCATTAGCCAGTTAACACTTACTGGAAACTATAAATACCTCCGTCACATTATTACGATTTGTTAATAATTAATGTAATAACATAAAATCAAGTAGGCCACAAAACCATGATTAACATTTAATCAATTACCGCGAATAGCTTATCGTTTATGCTTAAACGATTTAAACAATCGAAAATACAATAAGATCAAAACATGAATCTCATACAATTGCATCACCCAAGTATTTAAACCCGAGTTCGTATCACATAAGTTGCTCGATACCATCGTTGTTGAACGCAACGGAACCCATGGCGCAGTTAGAATAAAATTAGATCCGCGATCCAAATCGTGAATCCATGTGTGAGGAACGAATCGGGGTGAAATAAGGTTTCGAAATTACCAAAACTTAAATCTGAGTAGACGGCGACGCCTTGGCAACAAGAGTTTTGATCTACTGTTGAATCAAGCCACAACCTTTTCTGACGTCGGCCTCTACGTGATCCACCCGGTTTGACTATGAACGGAAGAAATCTCCAAAACTATTTTGGAGGTTTATTTGCTTGACGGCTGCTAGACCTAACAAGCAATCTATTAGGGTTTTCCCTTGAGCTTTGTCTCTTTTAAATACCTTTTATATTGGGTATCCTTTTAATTGGGCCTTTTATAATGGGTATCTTTTTCATTGGGCCCATTATTTGGTATCCTTTTAATACCCTTTTATAATTGGTATCTCTTGAATGTTAAATAAATACAATAAAGTTTTTAACCGAAAATTATAATTACATTAATTATATCTGAAAATTATAATTACATTAATTATAATAAGGATTTCGGTAAACTATATTTATTTAAATTTATATATGAATCAAATTCATATATTAATAGAATTATGTTGTCATTATGTGTACAACATCCTTGTACATATAATATGTTCAATATTTGATTGCCCAATTAAATTAATTCTTTAATTAATTTAATTCATGTGACAACCAAAAAAAAAAAAAAAAACAATACCAATTATATTTTATTCCATTCATTTAAACCATAGCGTGTGACCCTGTAGGTTCTTGCAACGTTAGCAGTAATAATAGAACGATTCTAATGTCACAAACAATGAGTGGCATCTAGCAATGCATCATTGCTACCTAAGTTACAAGAAGTCATGATTCCACATAACTTTTGTGATTAACCTTTCATGCATTAATCCTTAAGTCCTTTATCTCCTAATGGACACAAGTCATGGAATAGTCACACTTGTATAGTCCATCCTATGTTTCTTGATATCTTGAGTAGACTATGATATACAAATTAGTATGACATCTCATGTCAACTTATTTGAGCATGGCCATGCATTTCTAGTCTCATTCAATCAAGTGGCCTAAGATATTACTCCCATTATGTAGGAGGGACTTATCCTATATTGATCAACCATATCCTCTACATAGATTGTGGTATATCCAACATCACCTTTTATAGAACAACCATTCACGATTACGCGTTTGATCGCATCAAAATATACAACTCACGATCTTTGAGATTAATAATTATCTCAAGTCCGAGGATCATATACATATTAATCACTATGAGTAATGTTGTGACAATTACATAATAATCCAATAAACATACTCAAAACGGGTCAATCCAATATGTTGTTCTCTAACACACATATTCATGCATTGATTTTGACAATCCACATCAATGACAACTCTTTATCATCAATCAACTACATGTTAGTCTTAATGCATTACTGTTGTCCTAGTCAACAATAATACTTGACTAAGGATCTTTTAAAAACAATCATATTATTCTCAGGACATTATTATAAAACAGTTTATTTGTATACACAGATAGAAAAACTGAAATAATAATGACAACGCTTTATATTAATAAATATGGTAAATAAAGTATGTTATTACAACCATCTCATGATTGATCTTTCGGCATACTCTTACACCACACGGCCTAGACACGTCCGTGTTCTCGCCCGTGTGTAAAAAAAAACTGGGTATTCTATTTGTGACATCAGCAAACATTATATGTAATAAGTAATAAGGTGGTATTGCACATAGCCCACCAACAAGAATTATTAAGGTGGTATTGCACACAGCCCACCATTAATTACTACAGGTAATATTCCACACTTACAAATCTATTTCAACATTCATACGGAAATTATCCATTATCTACCAAATTCAGTCCACTTGAATCATATATGTTCTCAGTCATATAATGCACCAATAAGTAACAACATGCGTATTTAAGATGCATCAGTTACACATAAACTTACCTCGGTGCAAAATGTGTTAAGTTGCGGTTTAATCCGAAACCTTGCATTTTCCCCGATCAAGGTTAATTCCGCGCTCGTCTTGATCTATAATAATAAAATTCACTCATTCAATCATTTTATAATTATAATACATCATTATCTCTACTTAGGCAGAAATGACCATTTTGCCCTTGTACTATGGCAAAATTACGATTTTGCCCCTAGGCTCGTAAATCATTTTTCATCACATTTTCTCATTAAACAAGCCTAGATGAACATTTATTCCTCTTACAACTACTCACAAATCCAACTATTTCATGCATTTATTACTAAATCACAACATTTACAACTTGGTCCCATTTAGGTGTTTTTATGATAACACCTTTCACAAAAGTTGTTTCTCATCTCATTAACATTCATTTTCTTCCATAAAACCTCAGCAAGAAACATAAACACTCTCATGGCAAGTCCCTAAACTTTCAACCATATTACAAATTAGTCCCCTCATTAGCTAGCTTAAGCTTTGGGGGTTCCAAAAATACAAAAGTCATCAAGAAAGACCTCTAAAATCACTTACTTGCAAGGAGATAGCTTGACTGAAAGTTTGAACTCCAAAAACCTATATTTTATCTTCAATTTTCGGTGGAAGAAGAAGGATGAATAGCGAAAGATGATATCTTTTCTTTTTATCTTATTTTATTCATCTTCTCATCACCTAATTTCACCAAATTTTGACCAAAAATTTAATGCCCTTGTCTCCTTGTCTCTATGGCCGGCCAACACACCTGTAATGGCCTAATTGCACTTTAAGGACCTCCAATTTAATATTATATGGCTATTAGACACCTCTACCTTGAAAAATAGAACTTTTGCACCTTATGCAATTTAGTCCTTTTTCACAATTAAGCATGCAATCATTAAAATTAAAGCACCAAAATTTTCATATAGCCATATATTAATGCCATAACACATAAAATAATATCAAAATAATTTTCCTCAACCTCGGATTAGCGGTCTCGAAACCACTGTTCCGACTAGCCCTAAAATCGAGCTGTTACACTTTAGCCCCTTGAATATCCCCTAAACACAAAACGGAAACCCCTCAATTACTGTTAAGCCAAAAGAACGTTAAGAATCTATTAATATGCAACTTACCGATCAAACGAAAATAAACGTTGTACAACGGAGGCGACTTGAACAAGAAATCCCAAAGAAGATAGGGAGAGTGAGATGAAAAATTCGGCAGAAAGGGAGAAGAGAGAACAGAATCCTTCTTTTTTTTTTTCAAAAAAAAAAAAACTCTAAATGAAAATCCTGATAACTCCCCCTTTCCCAACTCCCCTAAATTCTCTCCACCAAACTCTCCACTACTCAGACGTCTAACACAACTCAAACTCTCTCTTTCAGAGCTGAACAAAAATATTGCCTACGCAAGGATTCGAACATTAGACCTTCAGCAGGCTAACACTCCACTTAACCACTAGACCAGCAGGCCCATTCTGATGTGGTTTTACCAACAATTAAACTTAAGCCTACTGAGCAAGGATGAGGCTTAAGTCAGAAAAATACCAAAATTTGCCAAAGCCAGGGTTTGAACCCAAGACTTCTCAGACACTCACAAAACACATAACCACTGAAGTAGACAGATGTTTGAGTCAAAGAAACAAAATTCACAAATGTCGAAATTAAAAATTTGGGGCGTTACCTTATGAATCTCACGATTATCACCTAAAGAAATCAAAATTCAAAACATCCTTCAATAACAAGTGAATTATGTGTGCAAGATACCAAAACAAAAACTATACTACCGATGTTTTGAAGCAAGCGAAATCAACAACGGATCAGAAGAGTACGAACGAACGAAAACTCAAGGATTAGACGACAATGAAACAAGAGAGAAACGAACCAAATAGAAGAAAAGTATCGAAGTGTTGTAATGGAAGGGTAAAATCAAAATGAAAGAAGAAAGTTGATCAAAAAAAAAAATTAAAGAGCAAAAATTTTTAATAATCCAAAAAAAAAAGGGAAATTGGAAGGAAACAAGAACGTGGGAGAGATGGGAGAAAGAATGACAAAAAGAAATTTACAGACACAAAAGAAAAATGGCTAAAAACAGAAAATGGGACGACAAATTAGTGGGAAGAGTGGGGAGAAATTTTTGGGTAAATTTCAATACTACCCACATCCCACTAAATCACATTAACTAACCACATATCAAAATTTCCTCAGAGTTTAAAACAAAAACAATTCCACTTTGCACACATGGGAATTCAAACACAAGACAAAAGGGTAAGTTGTAATCTTACCACTAAACCAACAAACTCATTCTTGTCATCAATTGAGCGAAAAATATTATTTATGCGAAATGTTTAAGGCTAGGGGTTAGGACAAAAATAACAAAAATTCAAGGGAAATATTCGAACCCAAAACCTCACACACACAAACGCAACACCTAACCACTGAACCAGATTAACTCACTTAACATAATTTCACAATCTTAACTCAAAAATCAAAATGTGACCACTCTAGGTTTCACTAACCCAATTTCTTCTAACTCGATTTTCGGGATGTGACTTACACATTACTTTCAACGGAGTGAATTGATCAAGAATTTTGAAAACTAAATAACAAGTACCTGGAACCCTTGGCTTCTAGAAACATCAATTATACTCTTTCTTTTGATGCCATGTAAGATTGTTCCTTTTAACGTATGAGTGGAGATGACATTACCCTAAAATACAAAAACTATGTTAAAAAAGATATATTAGTGTCAATTAGACTATTTCATTAAAAATGATATATTAGTGTCAATTAGACTCTTCCAGTCCTTTTTAGCTTATCAACCATGATTGAGTAAAGAAATGTCTAAAGCAAGCCTTATTTAACTCAGAAGTCTAAACTCTTTGATAGTATTTTATTTTTGAAGCACAATAGCTTGTAGATGGTTAACTGAAATGATTTAAGTGCAATTATTTTAGCATATAGGCTGAGGAAAACAACGCAACTATATACGAGACTCTTTCGGATAAAAGAGACCAAGATGGAGGAAAACATGGCACGACACTATGTTCTCTAATTGTTCATGTCCCGACATATTGTTGCTAGTGTAATGACCCTGAGTCGTTTTTTTGCTAAATAAGTCAAAACTTATTTATTTTCGTGTTAAGATCAGTACCACATAATCCCACACATATACCAATAAATTTAAATCTATATAATACTTTATTTTGTCAACTAATATTTTATTAATTTATCATATAACAATTACTCATTTAATGTCTCAACAATTTCATTTAAACTTTTTTTATGTATTAACAATTTCATACTTATAACAACTTTTTGGCATTACAACCCTTATATTATTTTCCTCTTCCTCCTCTCCATTCCACATCCTATATGTACATGTATATATACAAGAATCTTTGGCTTTTAGTATAGCATGCCAATATGTAATATTAATTATTCTTTCACTAATTACACATACTCTTAACAAAGTTGTCTACTTGAGTAGCAATAACTAAATTATTTTTATCTTGGCCTACAGAAATCAAAATTAAGATCTACTTGTTGTTATTGAAACTAGTCTCAATGAAATTTTTACTATAAAAATTTTTAAACTTAGTTCAAAGTAGATTAATACTAGTTTTTCTTCAAATCTTCTCATGTTCTACTGCTAGGCAACTCTGACCCTTCTCTACTAAATATTATTTATCTTTATGTACAAAATCCTTATAATATTTTCGTTGATTTCTCTTGGAATTTGACTCAGTAAGATTTTAAGAAATATAAAGTTCATATCCTAACTACATTTTTACAAATTTTAATGAATTTTTAAATTTAAAATAGGGGATCCAAAAATTCATTTGACATTGTCTCACTAAAATGCATATAACTCATTTAATACATACTTAATGTTTATACCATTTCTTTTGTACAAAACTAGATTCATTAAAATTTAATTTAATACTTGGTTCATCATTTAATTCATATTCTATAATTTTTGATGAATTTAAAATCAAACTATTATTGCTGTCCGAAAATTGTTTTAGTAATGATATTTACTTTTTCATGGTTCTTTACATTAGCTTCCATTTAAACACACAAAATCATTATATTTTTGATTACTATTCGGTTTAGTCATTTAGGTTATATATATTGATATTATATTCATTTCTTTACCTTTAAACTTCTCATAATACAAATCACATTTCTTTCTTTCACTTGAAAACTTAGTGTTTCTATATATCATACTTCATTAAATATTTTCTATCTCTACTATTTTAATTAATATTTACATATCAAATATTTCATTTGTTACATATTTAACTCAACTCATACAGATCTGAGTAAAGTTAATATGAAAACTTGCATCTTTTGACAATAATTTTTTCTATTTTACTTCTCCCCCATTTCTTTCTCAACATCATCATTATCTTTCTTTTTTCTTCTAATTTTCTAGACTTCCATCTACTAATTTATTGCGTCTAAATTGTTGAACATATTCTCTAGAATCTCTACTTCATATTTGGTGCCTATGAAAATTTCCAAGAATTTTGGGTAAAATAGTAGGATTTCATGACAAAAGATTAAATTTGTAAGAAAAGGAGAATTTTCTCCCCTTTTATAATGGTGGTGGTGTTAGAGCATGGAAAGTATGAAGAAATTTCTTTATACTTCCTGGCAAATATCTCGTTTAATTTAATTGATTAAAATATTAAAATACATTTTAATAAGATAATAAAAAGATAATAATAAAATATTTCACCAATTATATTTCAACACCTAATATTCATCAATTATTATCAGGATAGTTTTCTTTATTGAGAAATGACCATTTTGCCTTTTAATCTCTCAATATTTATCAGAGCGTCATTTCTCACTTTTGGTACAATTGTAATTTAGTCCTCTTTATTTTTCAACTTTTCAATTTGGTTCCCATTTACCAATTTATTTTACCCTTTAGTCTTTTCCTCCTTTAAGGTATTTACACTTTTAGTCCTTCAAATTTTTCATATGTATATTTTAACTCATGAATTTTGAATAATTACATTAAGACCACAATATTTTCATTTTTATGATTTAATCACTATCTCAAATTATTACATCATGTCATACTCTTAATTCAACTTGTCTTCACTTATACTTTATTTCACTAAGAATTTATCACATATTGTTTACCACTAAAAAGGTTTTTGGATGATATATATATGGTGGGGAACCTGAAATGAGAAATTGAACCCTTTCTTATAAAGCATGGAAAGCCAATTGCAAACCAAACTCGTGCTTCAAATCATGACTATTGGTTACCCAACTTTTGTTTGCTAAGACGATTTCCTTTACAGCTTCCACAAACTTCTCAACAGTCGGTAATGGCGTGCACATCCTCTTTGCCCTCAGCCTCATTCGAAGAGCATTCTCCTCAGGATGAAAAAGAAGAATATTACCTTCTTTCCTATAGGCTTTCAGACCTTCAATAATCCCTAAAGAAGCAGGCCAGAAAATGAAAATAAGAGAAACAAAAAAGAAAACAGCTTTATCATGATGATGTAAAAATAAGTTTTATGCATTAAAATTGTAACACCCCCAAACCCGGCCCACAAGTCCTGGCCGGATCTGGTTATGTCACTGCGGAAAAACGGTTGAAAAATCTTTGACTTTAGAATAAAACTTGAAAATTTTATTAACTTTTGGAAACCATGTCTTTTCTTTTAAAATTATAAATAAAGCTTTGTTATTAAAAATAATCCATATTAAAACTTTAGTATAAAAATATATAAATACTTTGATTAAATAGGTTGCTAAAATTAAAATCATCTTCACATAATAATTTCTTTTAAGTAAACCATAATATCAAGTAATATCAAAAATAGTGATAACAAAAATAATAATAATAAGGCCCTTATTACAAAAATAATTAATCCAAAACACTTAGTATTAAAAATTGCTTAAAAATAATTAAATCAATCTCCTTCTCGCATGGGCCACCTTGCATCCTCTCCAACCCAGTCCGAACAACTTTGTCACTGCGATGTTTGAAAATAATTGGGTGAGTCATAATGACTCAAAGGTGTAAGTTAACCACTGAAATCCACCCACATGCTAGCCACATAATATCCCAATTATCAAATGCAACAAGTAATATATTCATTTTAACAATTACCACAATCTGGGCTTGGCCCACATTCAAATCATACTCAAATACTGGGCTAGGCCCATTTCTCAATAAACCGCATATCAGCTGGGCTTGGCCCATTTCCACTTATGTTCCCAAAACATACCTATCCACATGTCATATTGGGCTTGGCCCATTTCCATATTATTACAAAAATAATGCAACATGATTCCCAACCCAAACCTAGGGTCCATCCGCTACACACTCCCTTATCCAGCCTACCACACACCAGGGGACTATCGAGTCACCCTCTCCTTTTCCCTCTAAAAAGGCAACCAATGCCATCCACGATGGAGCACTTAGCAACCCATCAAGCCACGATATGGCATAAAGCCGATATCAATCAAGGTAACCACGCGAACTAAATCGCAAAGATCCACAACGCGACCTCGATCGGCGCCAATCCACGATGTAGCACAAAGTCGACATCAACCACGCACTCAAGTACACCCGCATCTTCTTTTCATAACCCACCCATGCACATGCCACATAAAATATAATCATGATAATGCATGCACATGCTTATTAATATTCATAAATATACTCATAAACAAATAATCACACTGCAACAGATCCGATACTAACCTGGTCATCGCTATACCCTTTAGGGTATACATGGCACACTTATATTACTGCACTTGTTAGTAAAACATTTAACACATAAAACCCGAAACAAATGGGTTAGTTACACACCTTATAACCTGAAGCTCTAAAACCCTCGATTTCGACGCTATCGCTTAGCGAGACTACACGACTATCGCCTATCGTTTTTCTGCTGCACGCCCACACCCCCGGTGGCCAATCCCGAATCGCCGAGACGGCTCTTTTCTTAAACTTCGCGACAGGGACCTTCCCTTTCCCCTCTTGATTGGCACTCGCATCCATAACGATATCTAATCAATACACGATTAATACAGATCCCAAATGAATATTCATAATCTACTCATCCTTACCGAAATAAATTGAGATCCCGAAGACCTTCCTTTACTCTGTCGATTTGCCCTTGATGAGTAACCGAATTCAAACAGTTCTCCTAAGTGCTCCTCGCGCTAGCCTTAAAACTAAATGGAGATGAACCGAGGAGATCACCCTTGCGATATTCGGCCAACCACACTAGGATGCCAACGATTTCGACAATGGTGCTCAATAATAAAGGAGTTTCGGCCTAGTCTAAAGGTTAAAGAACCGAAGTTGAAGGAAATAAAAAGGTATAGAAAGGAAGAGAGTGAAAGGAATTCGGCAATGAATTGGTTGACTACAACTTTCTTTGTAAAACTAAAAGAAATAAAATAAAAGAATAGGAGAGAGAGTAGAAGAAAAATTTGGCACAAGCAATTAAAATGAGAGACTAAAAAAAATATGCAAAAGGGTGTTTCCCCTATTTATAAAATTCGGCCACTAACCGAATGAAGAACCCAAGATTCGGCCATCCTCCTACTAATTCAAATTGAATTGGTCCAATTCAAAAACAATTTGAATTGCTCCACCATTATCCCACTTATTAGATAAAATAATAATAATCCTATATTTAATATAACTAAGTAGATAAAATAGCAACTTTATCCAATATCACCACTTAAATCAAAGTAAAAGACCACCCTTGGCAAGCACCACCACTTCTTTTTTTTTTTTAATTCTAAACCAATTTCCTTTCCTATCTTAAACTCTTATTTTATCACCTCATAAAAAAACAATCTAATAATAATTATCCTACAATTATCCTACCAATAAAAAAAAAAAAAAAAAAACAAAAGAATAAACTCACAATTATCTCCTCAGCCGAATTTAAAACAAAATTAATCCTAATCTTATCCCATTTGAAGCCCCCATGTGCCGCCCAATCAATACCCCAATCGGTCAAAGAAAATAAAAACCAACCCACCTACAAAATTTCCAGTGATTCGAACACGGGACACAGGGAACCTCTCTTTGCCAAGTAGCGCCCAGGCCACCTGGGCCACCTTGATTTTTATGCTAAAACCCCCAACAATTATTCTTAACACCTACCCTCTTCAGCCCATCACCCAAAAAGAAAAATAAAACGCCCAAATGCAGCTCCAGCCCCTCGAACCCGTGCTCTCTTCTCCCTCCAGCGCCTAAGTAGCGCCTAGGAGCCACTCCGCCACTGGACTTTCATGTCCATCAAACCTGCCCTTTTATTTATAAGACCTACTTAGCCCAGTCCCTTGACGCAAAAAAAAAAAAAAAAAATAAAACAAGAAATTGCTGCCGCTTGGACTCGAACCCAAGCCCCTTAGGCGCCACCTTCCAAAGCCCCCAAGCAGCGCATAACCACTTCGCCAATGCCTTTTATGTGCCTAAAACGCCCAATTAATTCTTTTAAAGCCTCTAAAGCCCAGCTCCATTCTTAACCCCAAAAATTAAAATTTTTCCTAAGCCATCCCTTGCCTTCTAGGGTTCTCCAAAACCCCTAAAATTCCTCCAACAGGACCTTAAGCCTACTAAATGCTCGGGTTATGCTCCAAACACATAACCCCTAAACCAGGGTGTTACAATTCTACCCTCCTTAAAATAATTTCGTCCCCGAAATTACTTACTACCATGCAATCCTAACTCTCTACTCTACGCCTCCGCTACGCACTCTGATTTCAATTCATCGTACTTCCCAATCGTAGTCTCTAAGTTCTCACTCAAGATCCAAACCACACAAGAAGAAACTAACTTACAAACAAAGAAAATAATTAAAGAAAATTCCATAACAAAGGAGCTTACCCGATATCACCTCCTTGGTTGACTTTGACTAGAACCACGACCCCTCGTTGTTCGAGGACAATTCTTAACCAAATGTGCCTTAGATCCGCACCGAAAGCATTCTTTACTATTTCCCCAACACTCTCCTGAATGAGTTCTTCTACATCGAACACAAGAACGATTCCGATCTACTGGTACAAGTGCACGCACAGGATTCTCGATTTTTGCTGACGGTCCAACATTTCTCTTACTCTCGTTTCTATTCTTTTCTTGGTTTTCTCTTATAGTCTTCTTAACCTCTTCTGCGATCCGAGCTTTCTCTACCGAATGGTGAAGTCCCTTTCTCTTTCTTGGAGCGATTAACTCCCGCAACTCATCCCGCCCCATCTTGAATCGAACACTCCTTTCGTGTCGTGAGCCATGATTCCTTTAGCGTCTCGACTTAGTCGCACAAATTCCGCTTCATACTCCGCTACCGACTTATTCCCTTGTACTAGGTTTAGAAACGCTTTCCTTTGCGCATCTAAGTAATCGGCTCCTACATACTTCCCTTCAAACTTCTCCTTAAAGTAATCCCATCCACTGTTCACGAGCACCTTGCCCGACGGTGAGCCACCATCGATAAGCCTCGCGTCCGGCAAATAAACAAAGACCTTTTAGCTTCTCCTCCGGGTACAATCCAAGTCGTCCATAATTCTTTCGACTCCTTCTAGCCAATACTCGCTACATTCGAGCCACTCCCGATACTCCCTAAAAACTTGACCCGTTCGACTCGAGTCTCTGACACCGACTTTCGAGTTCCATTTCCCCTACTAGCTCTTGCCACTTGCTGTAGCACTCGTAGCATGGCTTGCGACACTGCGTCATCTTCTTCCGTCTGATCTTGCTCCTCCGCGACCACTGCTGGCGGTGGCACTTCACTTTCTGACCCATGGCGGACCCTACCGGCCCGGCCGCCATTCTACCTCTACCGCGTCCCCCTAGAACTCATCTCTATCGTCGCGATTTAATCGATTTAAGAAATTTTATGCATTAGAAATTTTGTTCCACTATTTAATCGCGAGCAAATTTTTATGAAAGAAGGGTATTTTAAAGTAGTTCTTTCGATCACACAAAGTCTCAGTTCAAGTTTGCTACCCTAATTCAAAGAATCACATTTACACACACATTCATTCATCCACAAGAACACATTCCTTCCTCAGTAGAGGCACATTCAGTGGTATCCACCACACACATCCACTATTCGGACCTTTCTGCCCGTTTCTACCCCAGTGGTATTTCCGTCATTTTTTCCTACAGGTATTTTTTTAGTAACTTATCGTAAAAATTTTGAAAGCCTTAATAAATCAGGATATTTTGATATTCCAAAACTTTAGGGGTATTTTTGAAAAATTCTCAAATTAAAGGTATGCCAGGATTTTGAAAACCAGGGGTATTTTGGTAATTTGTCAGTTAGGGGTAATTTTGTAAATTTTCAAAATCAGGGTGTCTTGAATTTTTACAAAATAGCATTTTTGAATACTTTTGCAAAGTAGGGAAATTTTATTAAAATTGGGGTTAAACCGGCAATTTTGAAAGTCAGGGGCATTTTAGTAATTTTCAACACAGGGGTATTTTCGTAAACTTCCAAAGTTAGGGTATTATTTTGAAATATAGAATTTTAGATACTTTTACAAAGTATGAGAATTTTATTGAAATCCGGGTAATATGAGAATTTTAAAAATCAAGGGTATTTTCGTAATTTTGCCACTAGGGGCATTTTGGTAATTTTGGTAAGTCGGAAATATTTTGAAAGTTTTCAAAAATAAATTTTCGCTACTATTAGAAGAGATGCTCTAATGATTTTAAAACTAGGGTTTCCATAAAACTTGGCTCATCCTTTTCGGGTTTTATTCAGTGTGTTTGGCCTATGACTGAGTCCTCTTGGTTAGGGCGAACCGAAGCTACGCACCAGGTAGGAATCCCGCGAAGAGGAGGTGAGTCACGAGGACTGCTTAAGTACCAAGCTCTTCCGGATCCAATCCTTGACATGCGCATGGGGTTACCACACCTAACTCGGCGACTTAGTCGTAGGTTTGTTTTAGTAACCTTAAGTCTTATGCATAAGTTTGAGTAGACTAGTCCTGTGGTTTAACAGATCCTAGTTCACTAATCTACTGAGCCCAACTAAGCCCATAACAGTTCATATAACAAATTACTTCACAAGTCCAAGTACTTACTTACAGTGGACTCGGTAGAGGTACAGTGCCATGCGAATACACAAAAATATTTCATAAAAACCCATATTTTTGAAAAGCCCATTTTGAAACGTTTTTGGGCCCAAAACCCTCAAAGCCGAGTTTTGAACCGGGCTCTGATACCAAACTGTAACACCCCCAAACCCGGCCCACAAGTCCCGCCTCTGATCCGTTATGTCAACTGCGAAAAACGGTTGAAAAATCTTTGACTTTAGAATAAAACTTGAAAATTTTATTAACTTTTGGAAACCATGTCTTTTCTTTTAAAATTATAAATAAAGCTTTGTTATTAAAAATAATCCATATTAAAACTTTAGTATAAAAATATATAAATACTTTGATTAAATAGGTTGCTAAAATTAAAATCATCTTCACATAATAATTTCTTTTAAGTAAACCATAATATCAAGTAATATCAAAAATAGTGATAACAAAAATAATAATAATAAGGCCCTTATTACAAAAATAATTAATCCAAAACACTTAGTATTAAAAATTGCTTAAAAATAATTAAATCAATCTCCTTCTCGCTTGGGCCACCTTGCATCCTCTCCAACCAGGTCCGAACAACTCACACTGCGATGTTTGAAAATAATTGGGTGAGTCATAATGACTCAGTGTGTAAGTTAACCACTGAAATCCACCCACATGCTAGCCACATAATATCCCAATTATCAAATGCAACAAGTAATATATTCATTTTAACAATTACCACAATCTGGGCTTGGCCCACATTCAAATCATACTCAAATACTGGGCTAGGCCCATTTCTCAATAAACGCATATATCACCGGGCTTGGCCCATTTCCACGTATGTTCCCAAAACATACCTATCCACATGTCATATTGGGCTTGGCCCATTTCCATATTATTACAAAAATAATGCAACATGATTCCCAACCCAAACCTAGGGTCCATCCGCTACACACTCCCTTATCCAGCCTACCACACACCAGGGGACTATCGAGTCACCCTCTCCTTTTCCCTCTAAAAAGGCAACCAATGCCATCCACGATGGAGCACTTAGCAACCCATCAAGCCACGATATGGCATAAAGCCGATATCAATCAAGGTAACCACGCGAACTAAATCGCAAAGATCCACAACGCGACCTCAGTCAGCGCCAATCCACGATGTAGCACAAAGCTGACATCAACCACGTACTCGAAGTACACCCGTACCTTCTTTTCATAACCCACCCATGCACATGCCACATAAAATATAATCATGATAATGCATGCACATGCTTATTAATATTCATAAATATACTCATAAACAAATAATCACACCGCAATGCATCCGATACTAACTTTCGTCATCGCTATACCCTTTAGGGTATACATGGCACACTTATTACTGCACTTGTTAGTAAAACATTTAACACATAAAACCCGGAAACAGTGGGTTAGTTACACACCTTATAACCTGAAGCTCTAAACCCTCGATTTCGACGCTATCGCTTAGCGAGACTACAGCTATCTGCCTATCGTTTTTACACTACACGTCCACACCCGGTGGCCAATCCCGAATCTAACCGAGACGGCTCTTTTCTTAAACTTCGCGACAGGGACCTTCCCTTTCCCCTCTTGATTGGCACTCGCATCCATAACGATATCTAATCAATACACGATTAATACAGATCCCAAATGAATATTCATAATCTACTCATCCTTACCGAAATAAATTGAGATCCCGAAGACCTTCCTTTACTCTGTCGATTTGCCCTTGATGAGTAACCGAATTCAAACAGTTCCTAAGTGCTCCCTCGCGCTAGCCTTAAAACTAAATGGAGATGAACCGAGGAGATCACCCTTGCTGATATTCGGCCAACCACACTAGGATGCCAACGATTTCGACAATGGTGCTCAATAATAAAGGAGTTTCGGCCTAGTCTAAAGGTTAAAGAACCGAAGTTGAAGGAAATAAAAAGGTATAGAAAGGAAGAGAGTGAAAGGAATTCGGCAATGAATTGGTTGACTACAACTTTCGGTAAAACTAAAAGAAATAAAATAAAAGAATAGGGAGAGGGAGTAGAAGAAAAATTTGGCACAAGCAATTAAAATGAGAGACTAAAAAAAAATATGCAAAAGGGTGTTTCCCCTATTTATAAAATTCGGCCACTAACCGAATGAAGAACCCAAGATTCGGCCATCCTCCTACTAATTCAAATTGAATTGGTCCAATTCAAAAACAATTTGAATTGCTCCACCATTATCCCACTTATTAGATAAAATAATAATAATCCTATATTTAATATAACTAAGTAGATAAAATAGCAACTTTATCCAATATCACCACTTAAATCAAAGTAAAAGACCACCCTTGGCTAGCCACCACCACTTTTTTTTTTAATTCTAAACCAATTTCCTTTCCTATCTTAAACTCTTATTTTATCACCTCATAAAAAAAACAATCTAATAATAATTATCCTACAATTATCCTACCACTAAAATAAAAAAAAAAACAAAAGAATAAACTCATAATTATCTCCTCAGCCGAATTTAAAACAAAATTAATCCTAATCTTATCCCATTTGAAGCCCCCCCATGTGCCGTCCAATACCCCAATCGGTCGGCAAAAAAAAAAAACCAACCCACCTCATTCGAGATTTGAACACGGGACACAGGGAAACCTCACTTGCCAAGTAGCGCCCGTGCCACACTGGCCACCTTGATTTTTATGCTAAAAACCCCCAACAATTATTCTTAACACCTACCCTCTTCAGCCCATCACCCAAAAAGCAAAATAAAAACGCCCAAATGCAGCTCCAGCCCCTCGAACCCGTGCTCTCTTCTCCCTCCAGCGCCTAAGTAGCGCCTAGGAGCCACTCCGCCACTGGACTTTCATGTCCATCAAACCTGCCCTTTTATTTATAAGACCTACTTAGCCCAGTCCCTTGACGCAAAAAAAAAAATAAATAAAACAAGAAATTGCTGCCGCTTGGACTCGAACCCAAGCCCCCTTAGGCGCCACCTTCCAAAGCCCCCAAGCAACCAGATAAACCACTTTGCCAATGCCTTTTATGTGCCTAAAACGCCCAATTAATTCTTTTAAAGCCTCTAAAGCCCAGCTCCATTCTTAACCCCAAAAATTAAAATTTTTCCTAAGCCATCCCTTGCCTTCTAGGGTTCTCCAAAACCCCCAAAATTCCTCCAACAGGACCTTAAGCCTACTAAATGCTCGGGTTATGCTCCAAACACATAACCCCTAAACCAGGGTGTTACAAAAATGTAAATAGGACCCAACAACAAATTATCTTAGAGCAAATATCGTGCATGATGAATTCTCTTTCTTCTCGTTTAGAGGGAAGGTGGTGAAAGAAGTCATGTTACATATATAGATATAACTAACTTGTAAGCATTTGCTAATAAGAATAGATGCATGAAAACTGAACAGAAACCATCAAAATAGCCATAACGATCAAGTAGCAGATGAAATATAAGCAAAAGATAAAGATAAAGTCGGGTATAAAGTTAAGAAATCTTACCTGTCCATAATTTAACACTCCTGCTGAGGGGTTTAATTCAATATTCTCAAACCTTTGTAAGTCACCTTTACAGAAGTTTCCACCTTGAGTACATTTCATCATATACATATAATATGTCTGAAGAAGTCCAAATCCAAATAGTCCCACTCTATATCAGCTAATTCAGATGCCTCACTGCTGCTTTTGACACAGTTTAGTCACGTACACAGAAGAACAAAGCAAATCACCATTTCGGATAAAAAAGGAAAGTAACGGATAAAAACTTGAACATATTATAATATGGCACCTATAAGCAGAGAACTCCTTGAGAAAATTAGAGAAGCATAAAATTATTTCTCTGTTAAACTATTTACCAAATCTGTCCATAAGCAAGCGACTGCTCATATGTGCCTCTTAAGGCGCTTTTGTTGTTTATAACTAAGGCGCATCCTTTAAATGAACACCTTAACAACACTTTGTTCTCCATGAGAGAATTTTGTAAATTCTAAATCTTCAAAGCTATCTTTAATTAATTAAAATTATCACATTCTTTTGCATCCAATGCAATTCTTATTCCTCCTTTTTATTCATAAGAACAAAAACGTTGAAAACATAAATGAACATCACTTCAGTAGCAAAATTAGAACTTTGAAAAAGAAAATTGTTTGGTAAATAAATGAAAAAAGAAACCACGAAAAGGAGCATAAATAAAAATAGATAAACAAGAAAGTAATAAAATTCAATAAATCCAATGCAATTTAATCAAAATGATTTCAGATTTTTAATCGTTAGAATGAAAAAGAAAAAAAAAAAGAGAGAGAGTAAGCATCTATAAGAATCGGATAACACAGCAGCACTCTTAAAAGGCGAGTTAGTTTCATTAATGTTACGACACGAAGCAAAAGCTAAAACTTGCGCTTGTAATGCAAAATAAATGCATGATTAATATAAGCTAACTCAAATACGCAAAACTAATAAGAATAAAAATGGAAAACTAATGTTAGAGAAACGCGAATAAAAATGGAAAACTAATGTTAGAGAAACGCGTGTGCAGAGAGGAGGAAAGAGGAAGAAATGTAGCGGCGGCGGAGGTGGTGGAGATGGAAGAGCAAGAAGAAAGGCAGAGAAGGTAATTTGGCTGTAAATTATAGCGTTGATCTCCATTTTGCCTTAATTTTTTTTTTCTTTTTTGTTTCACTTTTCTTCGTAGTCTACAAAATGGAAAAGCTTTAGCCTACACTTTCAGGGTGCAAAGGAAATGTGTATACTCTTATTGTCTACTGTCACATTGTTTATTGAAATTATGATTCACGCCATTTTCCTCCTTCTCTAATAGAATAATGATAAATTAGATTTTTCCTCTTGATTTTTAACATTTTTAGTTAGATTTGATTTTGTTTTTAGGAGGAAAAACTAGAAATCAAGAGGAAAATTTTGATTTGTTATTCTCCCATTAAAAGAGATGATGATAACGTGGAATCACGGTTTCATATAATCTTTTCTCTGTGTTCACGCCTATAATAAAAAAACAAATTTATCTCTAATCTAACTAAAATATAAAATTAAATTAGTAGAAAATAGAGCAGAAAAATAGACAAATACCACAAAAATTTAAACATGAAATACGTACAAGGTGAAATCTAAGACTTATACATGCGTAATTAATAATTACTAATTAATAAAAATAATTATGTTATATTTAAGTGCAAAAAAGTTCCCATAAAATATTTAAAAAGCAATTAAGTCTATAAATAAAAATTGCAATTAATTGAGGTTAAGCCCTTAACCAAAAGATAGAAATCAATCGAATCCCTAAAATATATTTTTTTTGTTGAAGCTTTTGATGAGTCATTAAGTGATGATGTGATGGATGACGTGGCAACTAATATACAAAATAATGATATGGAAAAATACTTGACATGAAGAGCGTAATAATTTTTTTATTTATTAATTTACTAGAGCTTGCATGATTTTTAGAAATATAAAAGTAATATTTTCAAAATTATTAACATTTATAAGATTTATAAAAGGATTATTAAATATTAATAAGTAATAATTTATATAACATTTTTTATAATTTTATAAAAATTAAAATATTTTTATAATTTCTATTAATTTTTAAATTTTTTAATAAGAAGTTATTGCTCTTTTTGTTTATCTCACCCACTCGCTTATATCATACCTTAGTTCATCTTTATCAACTTCTCTTCCATCAACTCTCCTAGATCAAAATCATTACCGATCACCATTATCTATTAGAAAATAGTGACAATTTATTTTCGAATAAATTATATTTTTTTACTAAGCTCAAAACTTTTCCTGTTCCCATAGAGATAAATTAACTTTCTCCCTATTAGAGTTAGTTATAAAACAAAATCAGTTGTAATTCAAGATTCTGTTAGGTGGTTAAACTCTAGTTCTCCAATTATTCTATTTGTATAAATACCCCCTCTAGTTCAATAATATTCAAGCTAAAATTTCCATTCATTCTTGAGTAAATATAGTATTCATTTGTGCCTTTTATGAATTCCTTTCATGGTATCAGTCGCCATTAGCTGGGCTATTTTCTGCTATGCTCAATGGCTTCCACTTCATCCGATGTGTCTGCAAATGAAGCAATGTCCTTGAAAAATTATGTCATTGTCCATAGCTCCTCATCGCCATGTTTTCCTGATGGAGAAAGATCTTACTTAATTGTCCAGTCATTCCCTAGACATGATACAGTGAAGCTTAGGGAAGATACATTTGTTCAATGGAAACATCAACTAAAGCTGACTATCGATGGCTATGGACTTACCGATTACGTTAATGGCACTCTTCCAACTTCGTCCCGATTTGTGCTGGATCAAGAAGGGAAGTTGATTTCTAACCCAGATTTTGTGTCTTACCATCAGCAATATACACTTCTTGCATCTTAGCTTTTATCCACGATCAATGGTGATATATTTTTTTAGTATTTTATAGGTGCTAACACCACTCAAGAAGTATGGAGCAAAACAACCTATATGGCGATATATTTTTTTCGTATTTTATAGGTGCTAACACTACTCAAGAAGTATGGAACAAAACGACCTATCTGTTTGCTGTAGCTTTCAATGCCAAGACCTCCAAGTTAAAACATAACTTGCATTCTTTGAAGAAAGGTCACATGTCAGTCAAAGAATACCTAGCCAAAATAAAGAGTGTTTCCAATCTACTTGGATCCTCTTGACATCTTGTTTCGACCACTGAGCAGGTTGACATCGTGCTCGCGGGTCTTTCGGTAGAGTTTGAATCGATTCTTACAATTGCTTCATTTTCGTCGAAACCCTTGAAGATGGATTGTTTAGTTTATATCTTGCTTGAATGCGAAAAATGACAGAAGCAGTTTACTTCAGAGACTCTTCTACAGGCCAATATGGTTCAACATTTGCCTCTGTCGAGTGATCTGGTGATGACTCCTTTGTCAGTCTCCATGTCTGAGTCTAAATCACTCGGCCCGTTCTAAGATAGTGGTCGGGGTCCTTATCGTGGTCATGGCCAGAGTAATCGTAGCCGTCCTCAGTGTCAAATCTGCGGTCGTCTTGGCCACCTTGCTTAATGGTGCTATTACCGGTTCGATTGTTCGTTTGATGGTCCTCCAACATCGTGTTCCTCTCTGCCTTCTGAAGGGTTTTTGGTGCGACCCAAACCCTAACCTTTTTTTATTTGTTGGGTTTTCCTTTTTAGTGCCTTATGGGTTCTAATCCCACAGTTGTCTCTGTCGTGCCATTCTCTCAAGCTAGCCTAGTAGCTCAAGTGCGCTAAAGCTGAGTGGGCCACTGCCATATGGATCTTTATCACCCGTTAGATCTGTTGGGCCTGGGTTCAGACCTGTTATGTATAGATCGATCGAGCCTGCTACTGATAGCTCTACTACACATGCATTTGGGTTTGTTGGTTTTAATTCAGCGGGCCTATTTTTGGGTCTATTGACATTAATTTGGTGAGATGCTGCTTTTGGTCTTTCTGCTCTTGAGTTTGTTGGGCTCTTCTTGCTAAATTCTACTAAGCCTAGTTTATCAAGTGGTGTTTCTGCTAGGCTGTCTATGTTATTGCCTTCTACATCTACCAAAATGTCCATTTGGTACTTCGACTCTGGTGCCACCAACCACGTATGTTAGGAGGCTTCTATATTGAATAATTCGAGTGAATATTCAGGTAAAATTCCTCTACTTATGGGTGATGGTACTTGTGTTCATATTATGTGTTTGGGTCAAAGTGCTATTTCTACTTTTAAGTAAATTGTTGCATTTAACAAATGTGTTACATGTACCTACGATTCGGAAAAATTTGTGACCAGTTCTCAATTTGCTCATGATAATAATGTGTTTTTCAAATTTCACCTATTTTATTATCTTGTAAAGGATATACAAACTTAGGAAATTTTGTTTGAGGCTACACATATGAGGATTGTATCGGTTTTCTCTAGTGTCGTCTTCTTCGACAATATAGGATCCATTCGAGGCTCGACATGTCTCTTCATAATACGAAGTTGGGCACTAGCTCTTCCTTTCCTACTAAGTGTAGTTTTTTTGAATTGTGGCATCGTCGACTTGGACACCCACCATTGAATATTATCAGTTTGGTTTTAAAAACTTGTAATGTTTTGTTGATACTAATAAAATGTAGCATGCATGTTCTGCTTGTCAACAAGAGAAGTCACACAAGTTACCATTTTTGGCTTCTACCACCGTGCATCATCGTTTGCTTGATTTTGTTGTTTCTGATCTATGTGGACCCGTTTCTGTTAGTTCTACGACTGGTTGGTGTTATGTTTTGTTTATTGATGTTTGTAATAGGTTTATGTGGTTATTTCTCATCCAAAAGAAGTATCAAGCTATTGATTGATTTATTCGTTTTCAAAAATTGGTGAAAGTTTAGTTTGACAAAGATATAAAGCAGTTTCAGAGTAACTGGGGTGGTGAATTTCACTCATTTACTTCCTTGTTGGTTGAGCATAGAATTCTCCATCGTGTTACATGTCAACACACATCCGAGCAAAATGGTATTGTTGAAAGAAAGCACCGTCATATAGTGGAAGTTGGGCTTACATTACTAGTTCAAGCCCATTTGCCAATGAAATACTGATGATTTGCCTTTTTATGTGTTGTTCATTTCATAAATCAGTTGCCCACTCCGGTTCTTCAAAATCAGTCTCCGTATTTGGTGCTTTATGGTACTCCTCCGGAATATGATCGCCTTTGTGTTTTTGGTTGTTGTTGTTATCCGTATCTTCGACCGTTTAATCACCATAAGTTGGAGTTTCGATCCCAATTGTGTCTTACTCTGGATGGACGGGTGTTTATTTCTCAACATGTGGTGTTCAATGAGAACTGCTTCTTGTTTGCTTCTTTGAGTGCACCATATGAGTTTTCGACATCAAATTGGGTTACCACTATTGTACCTATTATCCACTTCTCTCCATTCCACATCCTACATGTACATGTATATATACAAGAATCTTTGGCTTTTAGTATAGCATGCTAATATGTAATATTAATTATTCTTTCACTAATTACACATACTCTTAACAAAGTTGTCTACTTGAGTAGCAATAACTAAATTATTTTTATCTTGGCCTACAGAAATCAAAATTAAGATCTACTTGTTGTTATTGAAACTAGTCTCAATGAAATTTTTACTATAAAAATTTTTAAACTTAGTTCAAAGTAGATTAATACTAGTTTTTCTTCAAATCTTCTCATGTTCTACTGCTAGGCAACTCTGACCCTTCTCTACTAAATATTATTTATCTTTATGTACAAAATCCTTATAATATTTTCGTTGATTTCTCTTGGAATTTGACTCAGTAAGATTTTAAGAAATATAAAGTTCATATCCTAACTACATTTTTACAAATTTTAATGAATTTTTAAATTTAAAATAGGGGATCCAAAAATTCATTTGACATTGTCTCACTAAAATGCATATAACTCATTTAATACATACTTAATGTTTATACCATTTCTTTTGTACAAAACTAGATTCATTAAAATTTAATTTAATACTTGGTTCATCATTTAATTCATATTCTATAATTTTTGATGAATTTAAAATCAAAGTATTATTGCTGTCCGAAAACTGTTTTAGTAATGATATTTACTTTTTCATGGTTCTTTACATTAGCTTCCATTTAAACACACAAAATCATTATATTTTTGATTACTATTCGGTTTAGTCATTTAGGCTATATATATTGATATTATATTCATTTCTTTACCTTTAAACTTCTCATAATACAAATCACATTTCTTTCTTTCACTTGAAAACTTAGTATTTCTACATATCATACTTCATTAAATACTTTCTATCTCTACTATTTTAATTAAAATTTACATATCAAATATTTCATTTGTTACATATTTAACTCAACTCATACAGATACAGGTAAAGTTAATATGAAAACTTGCATCTTTTGACAATAATTTTTTCTATTTTACTTCTCCCCCATTTCTTTCTCAACATCATCATTATCTTTCTTTTTTCTTCTAATTTTCTAGACTTCCATCTACTAATTTATTGCGTCTAAATTGTTGAACATATTCTCTAGAATCTCTACTTCATATTTGGTGCCTATGAAAATTTCCAAGAATTTTGGGTAAAATAGTAGGATTTCATGACAAAAGATTAAATTTGTAAGAAAAGGAGAATTTTCTCCCCTTTTATAATGGTGGTGGTGTTAGAGCATGGAAAGTATGAAGAAATTTCTTTATACTTCCTGGCAAATATCTCGTTTAATTTAATTTATTAAAATATTAAAATACATTTTAATAAGATAATAAAAAGATAATAATAAAATATTTCACCAATTATATTTCAACACCTAATATTCATCAATTATTATCAGGATAATTTTCTTTATTGAGAAATGACCATTTTGCCTTTTAATCTCTCAATATTTACTGTAGCGTCATTTCTCACTTTTGGTACAATTGTAATTTAGTCCTCTTTATTTTTCAACTTTTCAATTTGGTTCCCATTTACCAATTTATTTTACCCTTTAGTCTTTTCCTCCTTTAAGGTATTTACACTTTTAGTCCTTCAAATTTTTCATATGTATATTTTAACTCATGAATTTTGAATAATTACATTAAGACCACAACATTTTCATTTTTATGATTTAATCACTATCTCAAATTATTACGTCATGTCATACTCTTAATTCAACTTGTCTTCACTTATACTTTATTTCACTAAGAATTTATCACATATTGTTTACCACTAAAAAGGTTTTTGGATGATACATATATGGTGGGGAACCTGAAATGAGAAATTGAACCCTTTCTTATAAAGCATGGAAAGCCAATTGCAAACCAAACTCGTGCTTCAAATCATGACTATTGGTTACCCAACTTTTGTTTGCTAAGACGATTTCCTTTACAGCTTCCACAAACTTCTCAACAGTCGGTAATGGCGTGCACATCCTCTTTGCCCTCAAATTTCATTCGAGAGCATTCTCCTCAGGATGAAAAAGAAGAATATTACCTTCTTTCCTATAGGCTTTCAGACCTTCAATAATCCCTAAAGAAGCAGGCCAGAAAATGAAAATAAGAGAAACAAAAAAGAAAACAGCTTTATCATGATGATGTAAAAATAAGTTTTATGCATTAAAATGTAAATAGGACCCAACAACAAATTATCTTAGAGCAAATATCGTGCATGATGAATTCTCTTTCTTCTCGTTTAGAGGGAAGGTGGTGAAAGAAGTCATGTTACATATATAGATATAACTAACTTGTAAGCATTTGCTAATAAGAATAGATGCATGAAAACTGAACAGAAACCATCAAAATAGCCATAACGATCAAGTAGCAGATGAAATATAAGCAAAAGATAAAGATAAAGTCGGGTATAAAGTTAAGAAATCTTACCTGTCCTTAATTTAACACTCCTGCTGAGGGGTTTAATTCAATATTCTCAAACCTTTGTAAGTCACCTTTACAGAAGTTTCCACCTTGAGTACATTTCATCATATACATATAATATGTCTGAAGAAGTCCAAATCCAAATAGTCCCACTCTATATCACTAAATTGGATGCCTCACTCTGCTTTTGACACAGTTTAGTCACGTACACAGAAGAACAAAGCAAATCACCATTTCGGATAAAAAAGGAAAGTAAGGGATAAAAACTTGAACATATTATAATATGGCACCTATAAGCAGAGAACTCCTTGAGAAAATTAGAGAAGCATAAAATTATTTCTCTGTTGAACTATTTACCAAATCTGTCCATAAGCAAGCGACTGCTCATATGTGCCTCTTAAGGCGCTTTTGTTGTTTATAACTAAGGCGCATCCTTTAAATGAACACCTTAACAACACTTTGTTCTCCATGAGAGAATTTTGTAAATTCTAAATCTTCAAAGCTATCTTTAATTAATTAAAATTATCACATTCTTTTGCATCCAATGCAATTCTTATTCCTCCTTTTTTATTCATAAGAACAAAAACGTTGAAAACATAAATGAACATCACTTCGTAGCAAAATTAGAACTTTGAAAAAGAAAATTGTTTGGTAAATAAATGAAAAAAAGAAACCCTGAAAAGGAGCATAAATAAAAAATAGATAAACAAGAAAGTAATAAAATTCAATAAATCCAATGCAATTTAATCAAAATGATTTCAGATTTTTAATCGTTAGAATGAAAAAGAAAAAAAAAAAAGAGAGAGTAAGCATCTATAAGAATCGGATAACACAGCAGCACTCTTAAAAGGCGAGTTAGTTTCATTAATGTTACGACACGAAGCAAAAGCTAAAACTTGCGTCTGTAATGCAAAATAAATGCATGATTAATATAAGCTAACTCAAATACGCAAAACTAATAAGAATAAAAATGGAAAACTAATGTTAGAGAAACGCGAATAAAAATGGAAAACTAATGTTAGAGAAACGCGTGTGCAGAGAGGAGGAAAGAGGAAGAAATGTAGCGGCGGCGGAGGTGGTGGAGATGGAAGAGCGAGAAGAAAGGCAGAGAAGGTAATTTGGCTGTAAATTATAGCGTTGATCTCCATTTTGCCTTAATTTTTTTTTTCTTTTTTGTTTCACTTTTCTTCGTAGTCTACAAAATGGAAAAGCTTTAGCCTACACTTTCAGGGTGCAAAGGAAATGTGTATACTCTTATTGTCTACTGTCACATTGTTTATTGAAATTATGATTCACGCCATTTTCCTCCTTCTCTAATAGAATAATGATAAATTAGATTTTTCCTACTGATTTTTAACATTTTTAGTTAGATTTGATTTTGTTTTTAGGAGGAAAAAACTAGAAATCAAGAGGAAAATTTTGATTTGTTATTCTCCCATTAAAAAGAGATGATGATAACGTGGAATCACAGTTTCATATAATCTTTTCTCTGTGTTCACGCCTATAATAAAAAAAACAAATTTATCTCTAATCTAACTAAAATATAAAATTAAATTAGTAGAAAATAGAGCAGAAAAATAGACAAATACCACAAAATATTTAAACATGAAATACGTACAAGGTGAAATCTAAGACTTATACATGCGTAATTAATAATTACTAATTAATAAAAATAATTATGTTATATTTAAGTGCAAAAAAAGTTCCCATAAAATATTTAAAAAGCAATTAAGTCTATAAATAAAAATTGCAATTAATTGAGGTTAAGCCCTTAACCAAAAGATAGAAATCAATCGAATCCCTAAAATATATTTTTTTGTTGAAGCTTTTGATGAGTCATTAAGTGATGATGTGATGGATGACGTGGCAACTAATATACAAAATAATGATATGGAAAAATACTGACATGAAGAGCGTAATAATTTTTTTTATTAATTTACTAGAGCTTGCATGATTTTTAGAAATATAAAAGTAATATTTTCAAAATTATTAACATTTATAAGATTTATAAAAGGATTATTAAATATTAATAAGTAATAATTTATATAACATTTTTTATAATTTTATAAAAATTAAAATATTTTTATAATTTCTATTAATTTTTAAATTTTTTTAATAAGAAGTTATTGCTCTTTTTTGTTTATCTCACCCACTGCCTTATATCATACCTTAGTTCATCTTTATCAACTTCTCTTCCATCAACTCTCCTAGATCAAAATCATTACCGATCACCATTATCTATTAGAAAATAGTGACAATTTATTTTCAGAATAAATTATATTTTTTTACTAAGCTCAAAACTTTTCCTGTTCCCATAGAGATAAATTAACATTCTCCCTATTAGAGTTAGTTATAAAACAAAATCAGTTGTAATTCAAGATTCTGTTAGGTGGTTAAACTCTAGTTCTCCAATTATTCTATTTGTATAAATACCCCCTCTAGTTCAATAATATTCAAGCTAAAATTTCCATTCATTCTTGAGTAAATATAGTATTCATTTGTGCCTTTTATGAATTCCTTTCATGGTATCAGTCGCCATTAGCTGGGCTATTTTCTGCTATGCTCAATGGCTTCCACTTCATCCGATGTGTCTGCAAATGAAGCAATGTCCTTGAAAAATTATGTCATTGTCCATAGCTCCTCATCGCCATGTTTTCCTGATGGAGAAAGATCTTACTTAATTGTCCAGTCATTCCTAGACATGATCACGATGAAGCTTAGGAAGATACATTTGTTCAATGGAAACATCAACTAAAGCTGACTATCGATGGCTATGGACTTACCGATTACGTTAATGGCACTCTTCCAACTTCGTCCCGATTTGTGCTGGATCAAGAAGGGAAGTTGATTTCTAACCCAGATTTTGTGTCTTACCATCAGCAATATACACTTCTTGCATCTTAGCTTTTATCCACGATCAATGGTGATATAATTTTTTAGTATTTTATAGGTGCTAACACCACTCAAGAACTATGGAGCAAAACAACCTATATGGCGATATATTTTTTTCGTATTTTATAGGTGCTAACACTACTCAAGAAGTATGGAACAAAACGACCTATCTGTTTGCTGTAGCTTTCAATGCCAAGACCTCCAAGTTAAAACATAACTTGCATTTTTTGAAGAAAGGTCACATGTCAGTCAAAGAATACCTAGCCAAAATAAAGAGTGTTTCCAATCTACTTGGATCCTCTTGACATCTTGTTTCGACCACTGAGCAGGTTGACATCGTGCTCGCGGGTCTTTTGGTAGAGTTTGAATCGATTCTTACAATTGCTTCATTTTCGTCGAAACCCTTGAAGATGGATTGTTTAGTTTATATCTTGCTTGAATACGAAAAATGACAGAAGCAGTTTACTTCAGAGACTCTTCTACAGGCCAATATGGTTCAACATTTGCCTCTGTCGAGTGATCTGGTGATGACTCCTCTGTCAGTCTCCATGTCTGAGTCTAAATCACTCGGCCCGTTCTAAGATAGTGGTCGGGGTCCTTATCGTGGTCATGGCCAGAGTAATCGTAGCCGTCCTCAGTGTCAAATCTGCGGTCGTCTTGGCCACCTTGCTTAATGGTGCTATTACCGGTTCGATTGTTCGTTTGATGGTCCTCCAACATCGTGTTCCTCTCTGCCTTCTGAAGGGTTTTTGGTGCGACCCAAACCCTAACCTTTTTTTATTTGTTGGGTTTTCCTTTTTAGTGCCTTATGGGTTCTAATCCCACAGTGTCTCTGTCGTGCCATTCTCTCAAGCTAGCCTAGTAGCTCAAGTGCGCTAAAGCTGAGTGGGCCACTGCCATATGGATCTTTATCACCCGTTAGATCTGTTGGGCCTGGGTTCAGACCTGTTATGTATAGATCGATCGAGCCTGCTACTGATAGCTCTACTACACATGCATTTGGGTTTGTTGGTTTTAATTCAGCTGGGCCTATTTTTGGGTCTATTGACATTAATTTGGCTGAGTCTGCTTTTGGTCTTTCTGCTCTTGAGTTTGTTGGGCCTGCTGCTATAAATTCTACTAAGCCTAGTTTATCAAGTGGTGTTTCTGCTAGGCTGTCTATGTTATTGCCTTCTACATCTACCAAAATGTCCATTTGGTACTTCGACTCTGGTGCCACCAACCACGTATGTTAGGAGGCTTCTATATTGAATAATTCGAGTGAATATTCAGGTAAAATTCCTCTACTTATGGGTGATGGTACTTGTGTTCATATTATGTGTTTGGGTCAAAGTGCTATTTCTACTTCTCGTAAATTGTTGCATTTAACAAATGTGTTACATGTACCTACGATTCGGAAAAATTTGTGACCAGTTTCTCAATTTGCTCAGGATAATAATGTGTTTTTCAAATTTCACCTATTTTATTATCTTGTAAAGGATATACAAACTTAGGAAATTTTGTTTCGAGGCTACACATATGAGGGATTGTATCGGTTTTCTCTAGTGTCGTCTTCTGACAATATAGGATCCATTCGAGGCTCTGACATGTCTCTTCATAATACGAAGTTGGGCACTAGCTCTTCCTTTCCTACTAAGTGTAGTTTTTTTGAATTGTGGCATCGTCGACTTGGACACCCACCATTGAATATTATCAGTTTGGTTTTAAAAACTTGTAATGTTTTGTTGATACTAATAAAATGTAGCATGCATGTTCTGCTTGTCAACAAGAGAAGTCATACAAGTTACCATTTTTGGCTTCTACCACCGTGCATCATCGTTTGCTTGATTTTGTTGTTTCTGATCTATGTGGACCCGTTTCTGTTAGTTCTACGACTGGTTGGTGTTATGTTTTGTTTATTGATGTTTGTAATAGGTTTATGTGGTTATTTCTCATCCAAAAGAAGTATCAAGCTATTGATTGATTTATTCGTTTTCAAAAATTGGTGAAAGTTTAGTTTGACAAAGATATAAAGCGCTTTTGAGTAATCGGGTGGTGAATTTCACTCATTTACTTCCTTGTTGGTTGAGCATAGAATTTTCCATCGTGTTACATGTCAACACACATCCGAGCAAAATGGTATTGTTGAAAGAAAGCACCGTCATATAGTGGAAGTTGGGCTTACATTACTAGTTCAAGCCCATTTGCCAATGAAATACTGATGATTTGCCTTTTTATGTGTTGTTCATTTCATAAATCAGTTGCCCACTCCGGTTCTTCAAAATCAGTCTCCGTATTTGGTGCTTTATGGTACTCCTCCGGAATATGATCACCTTTGTGTTTTTGGTTGTTGTTGTTATCCGTATCTTCGATCGTTTAATCACCATAAGTTGGAGTTTCGATCCCAATTGTGTCTTACTCTGGATGGACGGGTGTTTATTTCTCAACATGTGGTGTTCAATGAGAACTGCTTCTTGTTTGCTTCTTTGAGTGCACCATGTGAGTTTTCGACATCAAATTGGGTTACCACTATTGTACCTGTTATCCACTTCTCTCCTCTACGTCCACCATCCTCAGATGCTACTCTTTCGACTCACTCGATAGTGTCCTCCTCTGAAACCATTTTGAACATACCCGTTCCGGTCTTAACTCCCGATTCTGACAATGCTAGTATTTGTGTTGACATAGGTCCAACACTTTCTCTCCTCCATCAAAAGTTCCCATTCCTTTTGATTTTCCTCTGATTCAGTCCGTTAATACTCATTCGATGGTCACTCAATCGAAAGCTGATATTTCTAAATCGAAAGTGCTAATCGTTGAACTTGTTGATTAAGAACCTCGTAATATTGAAGAAGCTTTTGTGAGTGCTGAATGGAGGAAGACTACTCAAGAGGAGTATGATATTTTGCTCCGTAACAACACTTGGACTTTAGTTCCCTTACCACAGGGTCGAAAGGCAATTGGTTGCAAGTGGCTCTTTAAGGTAAAATAGAATCTTGATAGGACAGTGGGTCACTGGAAAGGATAATTGGTTGGAAAAGGGTGTTCTCAAGTTCCTGGGTGTGATTTTTGTGAAAGATTCAGTCCGGTGGTCAAACCCTCTACAATTCGTACCATTCTGTCTATTATTGTCTCTAAACAGTGGTCGTTGCGATAGGTTGATGTTAATAATAAGTTCTTCAATGGTGATTTGATCGAAGAAGTATACATGTAGTAGCCTCCTAGTTATGTTCAAATAGATGAAAATGGGCAACCTTTTGTATATCGGTTAAACAAAGCATTGTATGGGCTAAGGCAAGCTCCAAGGGCCTGGTTTGATAAGTTGAAGGCTTTCCTTGTCTTCATTGGTTTATGCTTTCCAAGTCATATGCCTCTTTGTTTATTCGTATTACTAATGTGTCCTGTATATATGTCTTAGTTTATGTAGATGACATCATTATTACCGGGGACTCTGGTTTTGAGATTGATATGTTTGTACTTCAACTTCGCACTGAGTTTTCACTCAAAGACATGAGTTTTCTTTACTATTTCTTGGGTATTGAGGTGACTCGTCTCCCAAACAGTGGCTTTCATCTTTGTTAGAGGAAATACATTCTTGACCTGTTAGAATGATGTTATATGGACAAGGCTAAAGGAGTACCTACACCCATGGTTAGTTCTTATTCTCTATCCAAACACATGGGAACACCTCTTATTGGTCCATGTGAATATCAAAGTATTGCCAGAACATTACAGTATGTGGTTCTTACTCGACCTGATATTGCCTATGCCATTAATAGAATATGTCAATTCATGCACGCTCCAACTAATATACATTTTGTTGCCATCAAACGCATCTTACGCTACCTCTGTGCTACTATTAACTATGGGTTATAAATTCGACCTTCTAAACGATTGTCTTTAGTTGGGTATGCTGATGCCAATTGAAATTTGGATTTTGACAATCGTCGGTCTACTACTAGGTATTGTATTTACTTTGGTGGGAATCTAGTCTCCTGGTGCTCCAAGAAACAGTAGGTTGTTTCTCAATCGATGACTAAAGCAGAATATCGAGGAATATTATTTTGACGATCTTTTCTTTGTTCGAGAGAAAGTTGCAGTCGGAATGCTATTTGTTAGTGATGTTCTTGCTTGTGACCAACTTGTTGATGTTCTTACTAAACCATTATCCTCATCGCCTTTTTGCCGGTTCAGGGAGAAACTTTAGGTCACAATACAGGAGTAGATGGGTGAATATTATCCTCATCACCTTTTTGCCGGTTTAAGGAGAAACTTTAGGTCACAATACAGTAGTAGATGGGTGAATATTTAAGTTAGTTGTAAAAGAAAATTAGTTGTAATTCAAGATTTTGTTAAGTGGTTAAACTCTAGTTCTCCTCTCATTCTATTTGTATAAATACCCCCTCTAGTTCAATAATATTCAAGCTAAATTTTCCATTCATTCTTGAGTAAATATAGTATTCATTTGTGCCTTTTATGAGTTCCTTTCACCCATTCAAAGTTAATCAAAGTATTTCATTATATGCATTTAGTTCGTGTGAGCCCATACTCAAAATAAGTCGGAGCTTGAGGATGACAAAGAAGATTGTTTGGTAGAAAGCTAGAAAATGACCTAGACCACCTCGCTCAAAATAAAAGTAATAATTCGGTTAAGGGTTTATTACTAAAAATATCACAATGCTTAATTTTAAGGAAAAAAAATTAAACCTTCACTATGCAACACTCATTATTTTCTTAACTAGTTTTTTCAACAATGAAATGACTGGATAAAATCCCATTTTAAGCTTAGACTTAATCATATGATAAAGGGCACTAATACGATCATATGACAACCAACCAAGCCGATGCCATTGATTTCATTATAAAGGGGATGCCCCATTTGCCAATAACTTTTCTGTTCACTTCAACATTTTAGAGATTGGGGGAGTTATTTGCAAAGATGAGAAAAAAAATAGGTTGCCATGATAGATGCGAGTCACATCTTTTGCAAGGAACTGAAATGAGCTATGTATGCTAATTGTAGAAAAGCAGGCTCGATGAGGGTTGAATGCTTATCACGTGAATATGAAACTTTCCAAGTGTATGAGTTTGTTGGGCATCACACATGTCTCTTTACCATGTTATACGCAGTAGACCTTCAACAAAGAATATGGTGCAATTGTGAGAGGTTTCAAGCATTCTGATATCCATGATAGAGGCATGTATCCTTTATAATGCGACTTATATGCAATACATGGACGATATGTACAAACATGAGTTCTTGGTGATCCACACAATTAACTACGTTCAAATCAGATTCGAAATGAAATGAGTTTGAAAGATAAATGTCAATAGAAAAGATGTTGCCTATGTAAAATCATACAACACAACCACAATATAAAAATTTCAAAACTATATTATGAAACAAATATATACTTACAAATTTCATAACAATATTTTAATGTTATATAAGTAAAAACTTGAACATTACGTGTAATGTTTCAAAAAAGCAAAATAATAAAACTTACCGTACAAACAAAAATTAATCATATAAGATCTACTAGTTTGGTCCTAAATTGTAAAACATGTATTAATTGAGAATATATATATGTTTTGATAGTTAAAATAAAATAAAAATATTTGCAATCTATGAATAAATTATTAAAAAAATGCTATTTTTAAAGCGTTTTCTACTTAATATTTTTTTTGTGTATTTCGTGAAAATAAATCTTACAAAAATAGATTTTTATATAGACTTTAAATTACATTTTCCTTCTTTTCTTAAACGATGTTAGATACGGGTATATATAGACTCATAATCCATATGCAACTTGTTTCTAGATAATGTGGATTTCTTACTCTTTTAACTAACAACATAAGATTAAAGATTACACTTAATTTTTAAAAAGTAAAGGCAAACTTTTGTACAACATTAAATTCTAACAAAATAAAATATTATAAACTTTTATACAAATATAAAAAGTCCAATAAAACAAGAAGGACAAACTTACCCATAATATTTTATATATAGATTTTTAGAATTTTTTTATTTTTTTGGAACTATTGTTAAACAAAAATCTAAAATTACTAAGTTAATTTTTTAGCAATAACTCTGAAGCTAAATTAGTTATTATCCTTTTTATTACAAAAAATTTTGGGTGAGCTTCTTAATATGAGGTTCCCGTGAGCTCCCAAAATAGATAAAATTTTTAATTCATTATTCCTATAAACTTTTAAAATTTCTAACTAAATATTAAAATCTCTATTGGAAGATGTTAGATATGTTGGTATTTATTATAGATTTCCTTATCTGTATAGAATATTTTTATACAATATAAATTTTGGTAGTTGTTATATAAATAGATATGTTGCTATATATTATATAAATAAATTTTAGAATCAATGATGTGCCTCATTAATTCGGGCATTGACCGGTCAACGTTGGAGGCCAACATGCTACATTATCGGTTTCAAAAGTTTTATATAAAAAAGTAAATTATTACATGACAAACAATTCTTAATATTAAATTTGATATGAATTTAAAAAAAAAATAGTTTTTAATATTTACACATTGTGTAATGTGGTTCTAATTTTACAGAAAGTATGTTGTTCCCCACAATTATATTGTGTAATTTAAAAATTAAAGAAGACACGTTGTTCACCACACATTCACATAACATTGCAAACATGGTATCATAAGGATATCTATCCACAATTGGGTCACACTGAGGCCAATGGATAATGATTTTCTTAATTTTTTTTATCTAGAAAAAATATTTGTAGTATATGCATAATATTTTAACATACATAATTATTATTGGTATATATTATATTATATTATATATAAAGTTATGTATAAAACAATCATGAAAGAAGTAAAGAAAAAAAAAGAGTAAATAGATTTTTTTTTTTTTGCTCAGTCAATTGATTACAAGATACGGCATTGGGATCACCCAACCCGACCAGTTCGACAAGTAGAAACAACAATAGCGAAACAATGCCAAAACATAAAAAAGCACAACAATTGTTATGGAATGAAGAAGTCTGTTAAAGTTTCTGTTAAGCTTCAGTTAGTTAGGCTGTTAAGCTTCAGTTGCAGTTAGTTAGTTAGCTATTAGTTACTAACCTACTGTATTAAATACACTCTGATAGTTCTCATTGGAGTATGAAATAAATTCATTTTTCTCCTCTTTGATGTCTGTTATCATGGTATCAAGAGGCAAATCATTCTTGGTGTAATTTTTTTTCTTTCTCTCTATTTGTTCTCTTCTTTCTTGTGTAAATGGCTAACGTGGCTACAAACGCCGACACACCTCGGTAGTCTACCAACTCCAGTGAAGTAGTTCATCTACCTGAGATTATGCCTTCGACTGGTATTCATTACTTTGCCAAACATGATACCATTTGTAAAACCCCAAACCCGGCCTAGAAGTTAGGCCCAAATCTGGCATGTCACATTGGAGAGTTTTTCGAAAACCATGCTTTCATCAGAAACCCTTCTTACAACGTAAAACTTTTTGCGATTCAAAACCTCAGATTTCATTTGCTTATTTTCAAAACGTGGTTTATTAGAAATCATTCATGGAAAACACTATTATCTTTAAAACCTTGTTTATTGCGGAAAGCTTAATTTAAAACGATTGTGGAACGTGATATTTTGAAAAACAGTAGTTATTTCTGATAAACCATGTTCTACTTCTAGCAATTATAAAACAATAAAATCCCAAAACTTAAAGTTCAAAAATCTTAAGGCCTTATTACAAAATCTATAACCCAACAAATTAAACTAAAATAAAAATAGGACTTGAACTTTAAAGCGAATCGAATGTGTTGTCACCTTCGAGTCCCTCGCAGCTCCGATCTGTCTAAGGCTGGGGATTACCTACACAGTTAAAAATGGGGTGAGGTCGCAAAAACTCAGTGTGTAATCCCCTTACCAAAGTAACGATCGGATATCTGACGAAACCTAAATGATGCAGGCCAAGCTCCTTAAACAAAGAATAAATGCAATCATGGATCTCGTAAAAAAATATGCAACAGTATGAGGATGCATCCCACCCCGATCCAGCCAACACACCACCCGTACCAACCCTACACTCCTGTGGGGACCAAGTCAACCCACCCAGCCCTACACACCAAGAACGCAGCCGAACTGCCAATATCAACGTAGCAAAGCTACCAGTAACAGTATACATGGCTGAGCCACTAAAATCAGTATATCGTGGCAGAGCCACTGAATCAGTATAACGTGGCATAGCCATCAGTACAGTACTTCCTCCAAATAAATAACCCAACCCAATACAATATGTTATGTATGTAATGTATGTCATGCTCAATCATTACACATGTATGCAAAATGGCCATGCTCAGAAATAGACATTTAAACATAATTTAAAAGCGTACCAGACACAAAACCACCATCAATTCAGTTAAAACATAGTCATACAATCCCAGTCAAATCAGTCCAATTCATAATCTAAGTCAGTCATTTACCCACAAGGGCAAAACAATCATTTTACCCTATAAGGGTATTTCGAGAGTTCTACCCTTCAGGGGTATCTTGGTAATCCTACCATTCAGGGGTATTTTGGTAATTCTACCTTACAGGGGTATTTCGGTTATTTACCCACCATGGGCAATTCGGTAGTTTACCTACCAAGGGCAATTCGGTAATTTACCCACCAAAGGCAATTCGGTAATTTACCCACCAAGGGTAATTCGGTAATTTACACACCAAGGGCAATTCGGTAATTTACCCACCAAGGGTAATTCTGTAATTTACACACAGGGTAATTCGGTAATTTACCCACCAAGGGTAATTCGACTTTTAACCGATTCACAGATCATTGCATTTACAGCACAAACAGGAGTGTGAGATTATATACCTTGATTATGAGTGCCGCCAACCCCTTAGCACCGATCCTTGTTTCATCGGGTTTTGCTAAGTCCTTTCCGAATACTAGTGAAGATTAAGAATTTCTGAAATCATCAGGCGATACAAAGCACCCTAACAGGAAGAAACGAGATAACGATGCGATTGGGCCTAGAGCCCAATCTCAACCCAAATGGGCCCACACGCTCGTGTGGCCCATTTAGCCCACTTCTAGCCACAGATATGAGATTCGCATAGACCAGTTCAATATCTACTACACAATCATACAATTTATTCATATAGGCCCACGAGCCTATTGGGCCCACTTGGCCCAAATTAGCCTAACCCACAAGAACACTCATGATGGCCTCAACTATCACGTAGAAGCTCCCACACCTCCGCTCGCACGCTCGTCTGGCTACCATTGCTGTGTGACGGTATTTCGGCATTTTTCGCTCTACAACTAGAGTAGTGCGAAATACATACCTGATAGGAATCTGGAGTTAATCCGCGCTCCAAACACTCCTACGCCCAAACGCCAACCAAGGTGTGCTTACTCTTCTCAGAGATTACTCTATTTAAAGCTAGCTTCTCATCTTCCCTCATGCTAGCTTCCCGATGTGGGATCCCTCCTTTAACGGAGTTTAAATCCAACACAAACTCTGGCCGTCTAATCCGCAAAATAAACACTCCCTTGCTTGACATGAGATTCGAACCTTTGCCCTCTCCTCTACTCCAAACGCTACATGTCACCACAACACAAGCTCCTTTTGTATCTTAAAACATGCGCAACTAAATATAAGTCTATGGGCCAAAGTCTAAGTTCATTTAAAAAGGAAATCAAAATGAAATGCAATCGCCAAGACTTGAACCTTGGACCCCTTACTTCCTTGTGGCGCCATTCCCTTGTCCCTTATGTGGCGTCATTTGCCACTAAACCACAACCCCTTTTGTGTCATTTTTCTCCATATTTTATTCTTAAAGCCTACCTTCTAACTCCTAGGGTTTTATTCACTTAAAACCAAAATTTTTCCTAAAGCCCAGGTTTGATCCCGGGACTTCATGGAAGCCCCCTAACTTTCCAAAATCACTCACCTAATAGGTCCAACTTGCATTAGTGCCATTCTCTTGTTCTAAAAAATTTTAAACGCTCCCCAGCCCAAGTCCCAATGGGCCCAATTCTATTAGGCCCAAATTCGGGGCGTTACAAATCTACCCCTTAAAAAAATTTTGTCCTCGAAATTTCCAACTATCTAATAGTCGTTTAACACAGACTACTCTATCACGCTGCCGCTGCGCACCCTGATTCTAATATCCCTATCATATTCTAACTAGAATTTGGAACTCCCTACACATACTCAAAACACCTAACCATTAAAGCAGACAGATATTCCATACGCAATCAATTTCTATATCCAAACATCACATCCAATCCAAACACACACAGAATAACTACCAAAAATATAGTCATTACAGTATATAATAGAGTAAAATGTCAAGAAACTTACGGATTTGGTGTCAGAGACTCGATGTGCCACACATTCAGGATTGTATTCAGAAAAACATTTTGATTACTTCAAATCTTTTCAAACCCTTTTTGAAACGACACTTTCGGAAATTCAATTTTGAAAACCCAATCCACAGCCAAGTTTTGCAACCCAAGCTCTGATATCATTAAATGTAACACTCCAAAACCGGCTTAGAAGTTAGGCCTAAATCTGGCGTGTCACATTGAAGAGTTTTTTGAAAACCATGCTTTCTTTAGAAATCCTTCTTACAACGTAAAACTTTCTGCAATTCAAAACCTCAGATTTCGTTTGCTTATTTTCAAAATGTGGTTTATTAGAAATTATTCATGGAAAACACTATTATCTTTAAAACCTTGTTTATAACGAAAAGCTTAATTTAAAACAGTTGCGGAACATGATATTTTGAAAACCAGTAGTTATTTTCGATAAACCATGTTCTACATCTAGTATATACGTGGCTGAGCCACTAAAATCAGTATATCGTGGCAGAGCCTCTGAATAAGTATAACGTGGTATAGCCACCAGTACAGTACTTCCTCCAAATATATAACCCAACCCAATGCAATATGTTATGTATGCAGTGTATGTCATGCTCAATCATTACACATGTATGCAAAATGGCCATGCTCAGAAATAGACATTTAAACATAATTTAAAAGCGTACCAGACACAAAACCACCATCAATTCAGTTAAAACACAGTCATACAATCCCAGTCAAATCAGTCCAATTCATAATCTAAGTCAGTCATTTACCCACAAGGGCAAAACAATCATTTTACCCTATAAGGGTATTTCGAGAGTTCTACCCTTCAGGGGTATTTCGGTAATTCTACTCTATAAAGGTATTTCGGTTATTTACCCACCATGGGCAATTCGGTAGTTTACCTACCAAGGGCAATTCAGTAATTTACCCACCAAGGGTATTTTGGTAATTTACCTACCAAGGGTAATTCGGTAATTTACCCACCAAGGGTAATTTGGTAATTTACCCACCAAGGGCAATTCGGTAATTTACCCACCACGGGCAATTCGATAACTTACCCACCAAGGGCAATTCGGTAATTTACCCACCAAGGGTAGTTGGGTGATTTACCCACCAAGGGTAATTTGATAATTTACCCACCAAGGGTAATTCGATCATTTACCCACCAAGGGTAATTCGGTAATTTACCCACCAAGGGTATTTCAGATTTTAACCGATTCACAGATCATAGCATTTAAAAAACAAACAGGAGTGTGAGATTACACACCTTGATTACGAGTATCCCGCCAACCCCTTAGCACCGATCCTTGTTTTACCAGGTTTTGCTAAGTCCTTTCCGAATACCAGTGAAGATGTAGAATCCTTGAAATCATCCTGCGATACAAAGTACCCTAACAGGAAGAAACGAGATAACGATGCAATTGGGCCTAGAGCCCAATCTCGGCCCAAATGGGCCCACACGCTCGTGTGGCCCATTTAACCCACTTCTAGCCACATATATGAGATTCGCATAGACCAGTTCAATATCTACTACACAATCATACAATTTATTCATATGGGCCCATAGGCCCATTGGGGCCCAAAGCAGCCTGACCCATAAGAACACTCATGATGGCCTCAACTATCGCGTCGAAACTTCCACACGTGCGCTCGCACGCTCGTGTGGCTACCATTGTTGTGTGACCGGTATTTCAGCATTTGCCGCTTTATAGCTAGAGTAGTACGAAATACACACCTAATAAGAATCTGGAGTTAATCTGTGCTCCAAACACTCCTATGCCCAAACTCCAACCAATGTGTGCTTACTCTTCTCACAGATCACTCTATTTAAAGCCAACTTCTTATATTCCCTCATGCTAGCTTCCCGATGTGGGATCCCTCATTCATTAGAGTTTAAATCCAAGACAAACTCTGGCCGTCCAATCCGCAAAATAAACACTCCCTTGCTTGACATGAGATTCGAACCTTTGCCCTCTCCTTTGCTCCAGACGCTACATGCCACTACAACACAAGCTCCTTTTGTATCTTAAAACATGCACAACTAAATATAAGTCTATGGGCCAAAGTCTAAGTTCACTTAAAAAGGAAATCAAAATGAAATGTAACCGCCAAGACTTGAACCTTGAACCCCTTGCTTCCTTGTGGCGTCATTCCCTTGTCCCTTATGTGGCGTCATTTGCCACTAGACCATAACTGATTTTGTGTCATTTTTCTCCACAATTTTATTCTTAAAGCCTACCTTCTAACTCTCAGGGTTTTATTCACTTAAAACCAAAATTTTTCCTGAAGCCCAAGTTTGATCCTGGGACTTCATGGAAGCCCTTTAACCTTCCAAAACCACTCACCTAATAGGTCCAACTTGCATTGGTAACATTCGCTTGTTCTCAAAAATTTTAAACGCTCCGAAGCCCAAGTCCCAATGGGCCCAATTCTATTAGGCCCAAATTCGGGGCGTTACAAATCTACCCCCTTACAAAAATTTCGTCCTCGAAATTTCAAACCATCTAACAGTCGTTTAACACAGACTACTCTACCACGCTGTCGCTGCGCACCCTGATTCTCATATCTCTATCATATTCTAAGTAGAATTTGGAACTCCCTACACATACTTAAAACACCTAACCATTAAAGCAGACAGATATCCCATACGCAATCAATTTCTATATCCAAACATCACATCCAAACCAAACACACACAGAATAACTACCAAAAATACAGTCATTACAGTATATAACAGAGTAAAATGTCAGGAAACTTACGGATTTGGTGTCGGAGACTCGGTGTGCCACACATTCAGGATCGTATTCAGAAAAACATTTTGATTACTTCAAATCTTTTCAAACCCTTTTCGAAATGCCAGTTTCGGAAATTCAATTTTGAAAACCCAATCCATAGCCAAGTTTTGTAACCCGGGCTTTGATGCCATTAAATGTAACACTACAAACCCAACCTAGAAGTTAGGCCTAAATCTAGCGTGTCACATTGAAGAGTTTTTCGAAAACTATGCTTTTATTAGAAACACTTCTTACAACGTAAAACTTTCTACGATTCAAAACCTCAGACTTCATTTGCTTATTTTCAAAATGTGGTTTATTAGAAATCATTCATGGAAAATACTATTATCTTTAAAACCTTGTTTATTGCGGAAAGCTAAATTTAAAACAGTTGAGGAACGTGATATGTTGAAAACCAGTAGTTATTTCCGATAAACCATGTTCTACTTCTAGCAATTATAAAATAATAAAATCCCAAAACTTAAATTTCAGAAATCTTAAGGCCTTATTACAAAATTTATAACCCAACAAATTAAACTAAAACTAAAAATAAGACTTATTTTTTAAGGCGAATCGGACGTGTGGTCACCTCCGAGTCCCTCGCAGCTCCGATCCTATCTAAGGCTGGGGATTATCTGTTCAGTTAAAAATGGGGTGAGTTTACGAAAACTCGGTGTGTAATCCCCTTACCAGAGTAACAGTCAGTATACAAAAGTAGAAATCGAACAGTCTAGGCCGAAGCCCTTTCAACAGTAAAAGTACAGTACAGATCTCATAAACAGATATTCAATAGTATGAGGATGCATTCCACCCCGATCCAACCAACATATCACCCGTACCAACCCTACACTCCTGTGGGGACCAAGTCAACCCACGCAACCCTACACACGAAGAACGCAGCCGAGCTGCCAATATCAACGCAGCAAAGTTGCCAGTAATAGTATACGTGGCTGAGCCACTAAAATTAGTATATCGTGGTAGAGCCACTGAATCAGTATAACGTGGCATAGCCACTAGTACAGTACTTCCTCCAAATATATAACCCAACCCAATGTAATATGTTATGTATGCAGTGTATGTCATGCTCAATCCTTACACATGTATGCAAAATGGCATGCTCAGTAATAAACATTTAAACATAATTTAAAAGCGAACCAGGCATACAACCACGATCAAGTTAGTTAAAACATAGTCATACAATCCCTATCAAATCAGTCCAATTCATAATCTAAGTCAGTCATTTACCCATAAGGGCAAAATAGTTATTTCACCCTATAAGGGTATTTCGATAGTTCTATTCTTCAGGGGCATCTCGGTAATCCTACCCTTTAGGGGCATTCCAGTAATTCTACCCTACAGGGGTATTTCGATAATTTACCCACTAAGGGCAATTCGGTAATTTACCCACCAAGGGTAAATTGGTAATTTACCCATCAAGGGCAATTTGGTAATTTACCCACCAAGGGTAATTAGGTAATTTACCCACCAAGGGTAATTCGGTCATTTACTCACCAAAGGTAATTCGGTAATTTACCCACCAAGGGTATTTCGGCTTTTAACCGATTCATAGATCATAGCATTTACAAAACAAATAGGAGTGTGAGATTACACACCTTGATTACGAGTGTGCTGCCAACCCCTTAGCACCGATCCTTGTTTCACCAGGTTTTGCTAACGCCTTTCCGAATACCAGTGAAGATTAAGAATCCCTAAAATCATCCTGTGATACAAAGCACCCTAACAGGAAGAAACGAGATAACGATGCGATTGGGCCTAGAGCCCAATCTCGGCCTAAATGAGGCCACATGCTCGTGTGGCCCATTTAGCCAACTTCTAGCCACAGATACGAGATTTGCATAGACCAGTTCAATATCTACTACACAATCATACAATTTATTCATATGGGCCCATGAGCCCATTGGGGTCCAAAGCAGCCTAACCCACAAGAACACTCATGATGGCCTCAACTATCGCGTTGAAGCTCCCACACGTACGCTTGCATGATCGTGTGGCTACAATTGTTGTGTGACCGGCATTTTCGCATTTGCTGCTCTACAGCTAGAGTAGTGCAAAATACACACCTGATAGGAATCTAGAGTTAATCTGCGCTCCAAACACTCCTATGCCCAAACGCCAACCAAGGTGTGCTTACTCATCTCATAGATCACTCTATTTAAAGTCAGCTTCTCATCTTCCCTCATGCTAGCTTTCCGATGTGGGATCCCTCCTTCAGTAGAGTTTAAATCCAACACAAACTCTGGCCGTCCAATCCGCAAAATAAGCACTCCCTTGCTTGACATGAGATTCGAACCTTTGCACTCTCCTCTGTGACAGACGCTACATGCCACCACAACACAAGCTCCTTTTGTATCTTAAAACATGTGCAACTAAATATAAGTCTATGGGCCAAAGTCTAAGTTCATTTAAAAAGGAAATCAAAATGAAATGCAACACCAAGACTTGAACCTTGGACCCCTTGCTTCCTTGTGGCGTCATTCCGTTGTCCCTTATGTGGCGTCATTTGCCACTAGACCACAACCACTTTTGTGTCATTTTCTCCACATTTTATTCTTAAAGCCTACTTCTAACTCCCAGGATTTTATTCACTTAAAACCAAAAATTTTCCTAAAGCCCAGGTTTGATCCCGAGACTTCATGGAAGCCCCCTAACCTTCAAAATCACTCACCTAATAGGTCTAACTTGCATTAGTACCATTCTCTTGTTCTAAAAAATTTTAAACGCGGCCAAGCCCAAGGCCCAATGGGAAAATTCTACTAGGTCCAAATTCGAGGCGTTATAAATCTACCCCCTTAAAGAAATTTCGTCCTCGAAATTTCCAACTATCTAACAGTCGTTTAACACAGACTACTCTACCATGCTGCCACTGCGCACCCTGATTCTAATATGCCTATCATATTCTAACTAGAATTTGGAATTCCCTACACATACTCAAAACACCTGACCATTAAAGCAGATAGATATCCCATGCGCAATCAATTTCTATATCCAAACATCACATCCAAACCAAACACATACAGAATAACTACCAAAAATACAGTCATTACAACATATAATAGAGTAAAATGTCAAAAAACTTATAGATTTGGTGCCGGAGGCTCGGTGTGCCACACTTTCAGGATCGTATTCAGAAAAGCATTTCGATTACTTCAAATCTTTTCAAACCCTTTTTGAAACGACACTTTCAGAAAATCAATTTTGAAAACCCAATCCATATCCGAGTTTTACAACCCGATGTCACTCCCCAAACCCGGCCTAGAAGGGAGGCCTAAATCTGGCGTGTCACATTGAAGAGTTTTTCGAAAACCATGCTTTCATTAAAATCCCTTCTTACAACATAAAACTATCTGCGATTCAAAACCTCATATTTCGTTTGCTTATTTTCAGAACGTGGTTTATTAGAAATCATTCATGTAAACACTATTATCTTTAAAACCTTGTTTATTGTGGAAAGCTTAATTTAAAACAGTTGCGGAACATGATATTTTGAAAAACAGTAGTTATTTCCGACAAACCATGTTCTAGTTCTAGCAATTATAAAATAATAAAATCCCAAAACTTAAAGTTCAGAAATCTTAAGGCCCTATTACAAAATTTATAACCCAACAAATTAAACTAAAATAAAAATAAGACTTGTACTTTAAACCTCGCAGCTCCGATCCGTCTAAGGCTGGGGATTACCTGTACAGTTAAAAATGAGGTGAGTTTGTGAAAAATTAGTGTGTAATCCCCTTACCAGAGTAATAGTCAGTATATAGAAGCAGAAACCAAACAGTTTGGGCCGAAGCCCCTTCAACAGTAATAGTGCAGTACAGATCTCATAAATAGATATGCAACAGTATAAGGATGCATCCCACCCCGATCCAGCCAACACATCACCCGTACCAACCCTACACTCCGGTGGGGACCAAGTCAACCCACCCAGCCCTACACAACAAGAACGCAGTCGAGTTGCCAATATCAACACAAAGAAAAAGCGCGAATGATGATAATGAGTGAGCCACTCGAAATTAGTATATCGTGGCGAGCCATCTGACCGATATAACGTGGCTTAGCCACCAGTACAGTACTTCCTCCAAATATATAACCCAACCCAATGCATTATGCTATGTATGCAGTGTATGTCATGCTCAATCATTACACATGTATGCAAAATGGCCATGCTCAGTAATAGACATTTAAACATAATTTAAAAGTGTACCTGACATACAACCACCATCAAGTCAGTTCAAACACAGTCATACAATCTCAGTCAAATCAGTCAATTCATAATCTAAGTCAGTCATTTACCCACAAGGGCAAAACAATCATTTTACCCTATAAGGTATTTCGATAGTTCTATCCTTCAGGGGCATCTCGGTAATTCTACCCTTCAGGGGTATTTCGATAATTCTACTCTACAGGGGTATTTCGGTAATTTACCCACCAAGGGTAATTCGTTAATTTAGCCACCAAGGGCAATTCGATAATTTACCCACCAAGGGCAATTCGGTAATTTACCCACCAAGGGTAATTCGATAATTTACCCACCAAGGGCAATTCGATAATTTACCCACCAAGGGTAATTCAGTAATATACCCGGCAAGGGTAATTCGGTAATTTACCCACCAAGGGTAATTTAATAATTTAACCACCAATGGTATTTCGGCTTTCAACCGATTCACAGATCATAGTATTTATAGAACAAACAGGAGTGTGAGATTACACACCTTGATTACGAATGTGCCACCAACCCCTTAGCACCGATCCTTGTTTCACCGGGTTTTGCTAAGTCCTTTCTGAATACCAGTGAAGATTAAGAATCCCTGAAATCATCATGCGATACAAAGCACCCTAACAGGAAAAAACGAGATAACGATGCGATTGGGCCTAGAGCCCAATCTTGGCCCAAATGGGCCCACACGTTCGTGTGGCCTATTTAGCCCATGTCTAGCCACAGATATGAGATTCGCATAGACCAGTTCAATATCTACTACACAATCATACAATTTATTCATATAGGCCCACGGGCCCATTGGGCCCACTTGGCCCAAAGCAGCCTAACCCACAAGAACACTCATAATACCCTCAACTATTGCGTCGAAGCTCCCACAGGTACGCTCGCACGCTCGTGTGGCTACAATTGCTGTGTGACCGGCATTTCGACATTTGCCGCTCTACAGCTAGAGTATTACGAAATACACACCTGATAGGAATCTGGAGTTAATCCGCGCTCTAAACACTCCTATGCCCAAACGCCAATGAAGGTGTGCTTACTCATCTCATAGACCACTCTATTTAAAGCCAGCTGTAACACCCCTTACCCGAAACCCTTGCCGGAGTCGGGTACGTGGCATTACTAGACTTGACCATTAACACGGGAAGTAAAATTTTTAAAGCTGTCCAACTGCGTCACGCTGACTAAATCGACCATAACTCGAGTTACAAAACTCGAAATTTAGATCCGTAAATTTTCCTTGAAACTAGACTCATATAACTATTCACCACAATATTTCCAGAATTTTTCATGTAGCCAATTAGTACAGTTTATTCATCAAAGTTACCCTTATTACACTGCTTGACAATTCTGACCTGTCCCTACAAAAATGCAGTTATCTCATTGCACAAATTTCCTATGATGTTCTTGTTTATACCAATGAAAAATAGATTCATTAAGGGTTCTACACATATAAACCATGCTTCTTAATTATTTGTGTACAATTTATGGAAATTTTTCCAAAACAGAACAGTGACTCACGAATTCATTCAGAGCAGGTCTCACTAAAACTGAAATATCTCATAATATATAAATCTTTTGCCTACTCTGTTTCTTTCATGTAAAAATAGACACAATAAGGTTTAATTCCATATCTCATTCACCTTTTAATTCAATATACCCTATTTTTGGTGATTTTTCTAACTCACATCACTGCTGTTACTACAAGCTGTTTTGTTGTATTTTATGAAAGACTAGCTTCTAACCGAACCTACCTACATTCCTAATTCAAGGATTCATTTCGTATATAAACATTTCCTTAACAAAATGATTAAACTTTGATTAAGAAAGCATAAACCTTGCCATCATGAACCAACATACACATCAAAAACACAACAACGTATTTAACTAGAAATTTAGCCATATTCGCATGGCCATTATATACATGAACCGTGAAATTTTTATCGAACAAAAACAAGCCTTTTTCCTATACATGCCTTTGTTTAAAACCAAAATGAAAGAGTACCAAAATATAGATTGATAGTGTTGGCGACTTCCTTGACGATCCGTCTTGAGCCCGTAGCGCGTAACCCAAAATCTATAAAACAGAGGAAATATTTCACATAATTAAGCTTACTAGCTTAGTAAGTCCTAAATTTATAATAGCATAACATTTAAATTAATCAACTTATGACATTTTCCACAAACATTTAATTATGATAATTTATCTCCATAAAGCCAAATCTTATTAGTACATTAACCAAGAAATTATACTTGATTCCATAAACTCAGTATTACTTCGCAATGTCTACTTAATATATTTTACAAGTATCACATACCCCAAGTTGTGTAACTATAGCATTCATATCAACCACACTACCATATTAAAATTTCCTGTATTCCAAGCATTTATACATGCAAACCGAATTTCCATAGTAATAGTAGGCATAACATACCTTACATACTTACTTACCGAACCGTATACTCAATCAGCTTAGCTTTAAATTGTCTTGAGTTAAGATTCAACTTCTTTTTGTAAAATACATCACCAAGATGAAGCTCGCTAGGCGTAAAGCTCGAAAGGTAACACCGCACAAGGCACGCTAGGCGTAAAAGCCTGAAAAGTAACACCGGCACAAGGCCCGCTAGGCATAAAGCCCGATAATTAACACCGCACAAGGCCTCGCTAGGCATAAGCCCGATTATGTCACCGCACGAGGCTCAAGTAGGCTCAAAGCCCGAAGGTCGAATGGTTTTACATGCTTTTCACATTTCATTATCACATATCGAATCATATGTATTTATTCACATTGCATTAAAATATTGAAAACCAATCCAATCCATAATCATCACATTCGACCAACTCATGATTTTACACCAAACTTATATAAATTTTATCATTCATTAGATTTATAAATAGCCCTTAAACATAAGGTAGCTCAGGATCTTACTTATTCACCTTGCATTAGCCAAAATAAATTCACTTCAATACTATACATTCACATTCGGCTATATCATGAATTTATACTCTAATTTTCCACAATTCATCATTCACTAAATTCATAATTAATTTATTGACATATTTTAACTAAAGGACTTACCTCGGTTGTCGATAGTCCGTGCGAATCGGCTATTCGAGAACCTTCGTCTTTCCCCGGTCTAATTCCGTTTTTCTTTGCTCTTGATCTAAAACACATTAAAATTTAGCTCATTTAATTGCTTTTCATCTCAATTTAGTCCCAAGACACACAAATGGGCAATTTACAATTTTGCCCCTAATGTTTTCCATTTTTTACAATTTGGTCCAATTTTACACAAAACTCAAATTATGCAAAATTTCCTAACACTATGGCTAGGCCGAACCTTCCCCATAGCCATAGGTGTCCATGCATTTCATCTATTTGACATTTTAACCCTTCACAATTTTATTCTTTTCAATTTAGCCCTATAAACTCAAAATCACCAAAAACTCCAATACAAAACTTGTTAATCCTTAACATACATTCAATTTAAAACCATCAAACATCAAAACTACCCAAGCATGTCAATGGCCGAATCTTATATACATAGTATTTTCAAAAATTTAAACATGGGTTGTATAGGATTTAAAGCAAACATCCCAAAAATGCAAAAATTTTCAAAAACTAAACAAAACACATACCTTTAATTGAGCCCCAAAGTGCAAAATTCAAGCTCTAAAAATGGAGTTTCTAGCTCCTATATTCGGCCAAGGAAGAAGAACAAAGTGAAGTTCTCTTTCTTCCCACTTAACCTTTTTATTTTATGTTAAAACAAACATATATATTATTAACATTATTTTAACACATTAATATAACTATATACTAGACTAAATTAACATATAATTTGGACTTATAAAGGCCCATTGCCGTCCCCTTAATAAGGTTAATGGGCTAATTGCCCTTTGGTACACCCACTTAAAAAGCCACACTCAAATTAGTACCTTTCACTTTAGCATGAAACTTTCGCGTTTTCTCGATTAAATCCTTTTATCAAATTGAGCACTTAAACGATTAAATTTTTATAGGAAACTTTCACACTCACTAAATCACATATAATAAACACAAAATAAAATATTAAAATATTTATTAGGCTCGGATTCGTGGTCCCGAAACCACCGTTCCGATTAGGGTCAAAATTGGTCTGTTACACCTCTCCCCCCCTTAAGGATTTTCGTCCCCGAAAATCTTACCGTTAAATAAGTTCGGATATTGTTGCCTTATCGACTCTTCAGGCTCCCACGTAGCCTCTTCAACTCTGTGACGATTCCATAGAATCTTTACTAATGGAACTCTTTTATTTCTTAACTCTTTGGTTTCCCGAGCTAAGATACAAATCGGTTCTTCATCATAGGTCAAATCAGGTCGAATTTCAATCTCTGACGGGGTAATCACATGAGACGGATCCGATCCAGTATCTGCGAAGCATCGAAACGTGAAATACATTGTGTATCTTTTCTAAGTCAAGGGGCGCTTTCAATCGATAAGCAACAGCCCTATTCACTGATGATTTCATATGGTCCAATAAATCTCGGACTCAACTTGCCTTTTCAGCCAAATCGGAGTATTTTCTTCCACGGAGAAACCTTTAAGAACACCCGATCTCCGACCTAAAATTCAATATCCTTACGCTTCAAATCGGCATAGGACTTCTGACGATCCGAAGCAGCTTTCAAGTTATTTCTAATAAGTACCACCTTCTGATCTGTTTCTTTAATCCAATCAACCCCGTGTATCTTGTTTTCGCTGAGTTCAGTCCAATACAACGGTGTGCGACATTTTCGACCATATAAGGCTTCATAAGGCGCCATTTTTATGCTAGATTGGAAACTATTATTGTAAGCAAATTCAATCAAAGGTAGGTATCGTTCCCACGTACCTTCAAACTCGAGAACGCAACACCTCAACATGTCCTCAAGTATCAAAATAGTTCGCTCAGATCGACCGTGATCTGTTTTGCGGATGGAAGGTCAGACTAAAATAAAGTTTAGTACCTAAAGCATCTTGCAATTTCTTCCAAAACCGTGATGTGAATCTTGGGTCCCTATCGTAAACAATGGAACTCGGCACACCGCGCACTTACTTACAATCTGCTACACATACAATTCGCAAGTTTATCAAGTGAATAATCGTGCGTCGCATCAGGCACAAAATGAGCCGATTTAGTCGATCTATCAACGATAACCCATACGGCATCTTTCTTACTCGGTGTCATAGGAAGACCGGATACAAAATCCATTCTAATTCTATCCCATTTCCATTCGGGTATCATGATTGGTTGAAGTAATCTGGGCGGTACTTGATGCTCAAACTTTCACTTGTTAATGAGATAAGCACTTGGAAACAAATTCGGATATATCCCGTTTCATGCCGGACCACCAATAGAACTGTTTCAAATTGTTATAAATTTTCGTGCTACCGTGTATCGACATTCGACCATTATGGGCCTCCTCGTAATCATCTCAGATCAAATCGAGTTCTTAGGAATACACAATCGACTTTTGTAACTCAAACAATCATTTGCATCAATCAAAAATCGATTCTATACCATTTTCACAATCGAATCCGAATAGAAATCAACTTTTCGTCAACTTTCTCGTGCATCACAAATCTGCTTTGAATGAACATCGGCCTTGCTTGTAATTCGGCTATGATCGAACCATCATCGATATAGCCACCCGTCGCTCAATGCATGAAGAGCAAATAATGATTTTCGACTTAACGATCTCGCAACAACATTAGCTTTCCTGGATGGTAGTCAATAACTAATTCATAGTCTTTCAAAGAATTCTAACCATCTACCTTGTCTCAAGTTCAAGTCTTTCTGAGTCATCAAATACTTCAAACTTTTGTGATCTGAATAAATATGACATTTTTCGCCAAATAAGTAGTGACGCCAAATTTTTAATGCGAACACAATGGCTGCTAACTCCAAATCATGAGTTGGATAATTTTTCTCATGCGCTTCTTCAATTGTCTCAAGCGTAGGCTATCACCTTGCCTTCTTGCATTAAAACACAACCCAATCCATTCAAGGAAGCATCGCTAAAAATAATAAATTCTTTACCCGATTCAGGCTGAGTTAACACTGGGGCTTCGGTCAAAAGGGCTTTCAACTGCTCGAAACTTTTCTGACACTTCTCTGACCACTCAAACTTGACATCTTTCTCGTAGTAGTTTCACAAAAGGTGTAGCTATTACGTAAAAACCTTTTACAAATCATCTATAATATCCATGCAAGGCCTAGGAAACTTCGGATCTCGAAACATTCTTTGGTGGTCTCCAATCAAGTATAGTCATGTTAATTTGTTTGGATCTACCCAATACGACACTCAAAACAACATGACCTAAGAAGCCGACCTCATTCATCCGTAACTCACACTTACCGAACTTTGCATACAATCGTTGATCTCTCAAAGTTTGTAGTACTAATCTCAAATGCTCAAGATGTTCCGTTTCACTTTTTGGAATAGATCAATATATCATCAATAAACACTACTACAAACCGATCCAAAACCGCCGGAAGACTGATTCATTAGATCCATAAAAACAAGAGGTGCATTAGTGAGTCCAAAAGGCATAACCAAAAACTCATAATGTCCGTACCTGCGTGCAAAATGCGCCTTTGGCACATCTAAATCTCTCGACTGTAATTGATAATAGCCCGATCTCAAATCTATTTTCGAAAACACCAAGCCCCCTTCAACCGATCAAATAAATCATCAATCCGGGTAACGGGTACTTATTCTTTATAGTTACCTTATTTAGTTGCCGTGTGAGTCGATACACATTCGCATAGTCCTATCTTTCTTTTTCACAAATAACACCGTGCACCCCAAGGAGAGAAACTCACTCGTGCAAAACCCCTATCTCACAACTCTTGCAATCTGCGCTTTCAATTCTTTTAATTCAAGAGGTGCCATTCGACGCGAGCTATCGAAATCGGAGTCGCATCTTAAGCACTAACTCAATGCCGAACTCAATCTCTCGCATTGGGGTAAACCCGTAGTTCCTCGAAAACACATCGGTATTCACACACAACCGTCTGATTCAATTTGTTTCTCGGACATTTTATTATCCAATTACATAGGCCAAATAAGCTTCACACCCTTTTCTCACATACTTTCGGGCTAACATTGAAGATATTGCTGTAGGCAACCCATTTATGTCACAGGATTTAATTCTGATGGTCTCACCGTTTTGACATTTCAAATCAATAAGCTTTCTTTTACAATCCACTACCGCCGTGCGAAGTTAACCAATCCATACCCAAGATTATATCAAATTCACAAAGGGCAACAACATTAAATCAGCTGGGAAGCAATAATCTCGAATCATCAATGGGCAACCTCTACACACTTTATTAACAAGCACACATCTACCCAAAGGGTTGGACACACGAATCACAAACTCGGTAGACTCAACTAACAGAGTCTTGCCGAATTTTAAAGTTTCACACACATAAGAATGAGTCAAACCAGATCAATTAGTGCAATCACGTGAGTATCATAAAGAGTGAAAGTACCGTAATGACGTCGGGGAGGAAGCATCCTCTCTAGCTCACAAGCGAAGATATGCTCTAGCCGAGCTCTAGCCTCGGATCGATCTGTGGTGTTCTTCGTTCTTCTCGACTACCACCTACATTGCCCGAATGTCCGGGTGGTCTACCTCGCATTGACACGCTGCTCGGCTTAGTGTTCTCGATCAGATATTCTCGCTTTCAACTTAACTTCGACACTCTCTAATAAAATGGTCCGATGATCCACATTTATAGCAAGACCAACATGAAATCTACAACTCCCCGAGTGCCATTTCCCACAAAGCTTGCACTCAACTCTATTTTGTAGAACATTACCAACATCAAGCATCGAGGTAGCTCGGGAGCTCATAGGAGGTCGATCCGCCTAGGTGGATCTCAGTATTAGCTTTCTGTCCATTTGTAGTCGTCTTTGGGCTTCTTGGTCGTGGAATGAAAGACTTTACCCAAGATCTTTTACGAATATCTCTAGCTTCAGGGCCTCACCTTTCTTTTCTCTTTCTCGAGCTCTTCACTTTGCAAGCTCTTTCAACTAAAGTCACAAACTCTTGAATTTCAAGAATGCCAACAAACATCTTTATATCTTCATTCAGCCATCTTCAAATCTTTTACACATAATAGCTTCGGAAGAAACACACTCTCTAGCATATCTCACTGAGTCCGACAAATTTTCGTTCATATTCCGTCACGGTCATTCGTCCTTGTTTCACCAAGGAATTCTTTTCGCTTTTGATCAATGAATCTTTGGTGATATATTTCTTGCGAAATTCATTCGGAAGAAATCCCATGTCACTTTTTCTTTCGAACCACTAATAATAGTGTGTTCCACCAAATATATGCGTGTCCTCATTAAGGATATAGCACATTTCGTGCATTCATCCGAGTACAAGATAGCTCATCAAGTACCCAGTATAGTGTTATCAAGCCACATTTCGGCTCTCTCAAAGATCATCATCATCATTGGCTTTAAATTCTTCAGCCCCAAATTTTTGGATTTTATCAATCAAGGCCTACTAGATCTCATCGGATCTATCATCTGGGGTCTTTGAAGGAATCGAGTTTGGATTATTCGGGGTGGAGGTTGGTGTACATTCGGGTTATTCTCAATAAATTGGGCAAACCACTCATTCATCATCCGATAAAAGGCTTGTTTAGTCTCTCCTTCGTGGCTACCCGAAACAGGTCGAGAGTCTATCAGCGCTGATCCGTGGCACGGTCAGCGCCACGCTCTCCCATCATCACCACGGCTCTTTCGGGATCGGTGTCCATTTACTATATAAAACAAAGTTCAGGCTGTCAGAAGTCACCACACTATCAATATATAATAAAGGCATGTATAACTAGACTCACACGTGCTACGGTAGTCCTAGAATCGACTAAACCGTAAGCTCTAATAGCAATCAAATGTAACACCCTTTACCCAAACCCTTGCCGAGTCGGTGCACGTGGCATTACTAGACTTGACCATTAACTCGGAAGTAAAATTTTTAAAGCTGTCCAACTGCGTCACGCTGACTAAATCGACCATAACTCGAGTTACAAAACTCGAAATTTAGATCCGTAAATTTTCCTTGAAACTAGACTCATATAACTATTCACCACAATATTTTGAGAATTTTTCATGTAGCCAATTAGTACAGTTTATTCATCAAAGTTACCCTTATTACACTGCTTGACAATTCTGACCTGTCCCTACAAAAATGCAGTTATCTCATTGCACAAATTTCCTATGATGTTCTTGTTTATACCAATGAAAAATAGATTCATTAAGGGTTCTACAAATATAAACCATGCTTCTTAATTATTTGTGTACAATTTATGGCAATTTTTTCAAAACAGAACAGTGACTCACGAATTCATTCAGAGCAGGTCTCACTAAAACTGAATTATCTCATAATATATAAATCTTTTGCCTACTCTGTTTCTTTCATGTAAAAATAGACACAATAAGGTTTAATTCCATATCTCATTCACCTTTTAATTCAATATACCCTATTTTTGGTGATTTTTCTAACTCACATCACTGCTGTTACTACAAGCTGTTTTGTTGCATTTTATGAAAGACTAGCTTCTAACCGAACCTACCTACATTCCTAATTCAAGGATTCATTTCGTATATAAACATTTCCTTAACAAAATGATTAAACTTTGATTAAGAAAGCATAAACCTTGCCATCATGAACCAACATACACATCAAAAAACACAACAACGTACTTAACTAGAAATTTAGCCATATTCGCATGGCCATTATATACATGAACCGTGAAATTTTTATCGAACAAAAACCAAGCCTTTTTCCTATACATGCCTTTGTTTAAAACCAAAATGAAAGAGTACCAAAATATAGATTGATAGTGTTGGCGACTTCCTTGACGATCCGTCTTGAGCCCGTAGCGTAACCCAAAATCTATAAAACAGAGGAAATATTTCACATAATTAAGCTTACTAGCTTAGTAAGTCCTAAATTTATAATAGCATAACATTTAAATTAATCAACTTATGACATTTTCCACAAACATTTAGTTATGATAATTTATCTCCATAAAGCCAAATCTTATTAGTACATTAACCGAAGAAATTATACTTCGATTCCATAAACCTGTATTACTTCGCAATACGACTTAATATATTTTACAAGTATCACATACCCCAAGTTGTGTAACTATAGCATTCATATCAACCACACTACCATATTAAAATTTCTTGTATTCCAAGCATTTATACATGCAAACCGAATTTCCATAGTAATAGTAGGCATAACATACCTTACATACTTACCTGAACCGTATACTCAATCAGTTAGCTTTAAATTGTCTTGAGTTAAGATTCAACTTCTCTTTTGTAAAATACATCACCGGCATGAAGCCTGCTAGGCGTAAAAGCCTGAAAAGGTAACACCGCACAAGGCCTGCTAGGCGTAAAAGCCTGAAAAGTAACACCGGCACAAGGCCTGCTAGGCATAAAGCCCGATAATTAACACCGGCACAAGGCCTGCTAGGCATAAGCCCGATTATGTCACCGGCACGAGGCCTGCTAGGCTCAAAGCCCGAAGGTCAGAATGGTTTTACATGCTTTTCACATTTCATTATCACATATCGAATCATATGTATTTATTCACATTGCATTAAAATATTGAAAACCAATCCAATCCATAATCATCACATTCGGCCAACTCATGATTTTACACCAAACTTATATAAATTTTATCATTCATTAGATTTATAAATAGCCCTTAAACATAAGGTAGCTCAGGATCTTACTTATTCACCTTGCATTAGCCAAAATAAATTCACTTCAATACTATACATTCACGTTCGGCTATATCATGAATTTATACTCTAATTTTCCACAATTCATCATTCACTAAATTCATAATTAATTTATTGACATATTTTAACTAAAGGACTTACCTCGGTTGTCGATAGTCCGTGCGAATCTGGCTTATTCGAGAACCTTCGTCTTTCCCCGGTCTAATTCCATTTTTCTTTGCTCTTGATCTAAAACACATTAAAATTTAGCTCATTTAATTGCTTTTCATCTCAATTTAGTCCCAAGACACACAAATGGGCAATTTACAATTTTGCCCCTAATGTTTTCCATTTTTTACAATTTGGTCCAATTTTACACAAAACTCAAATTATGCAAAATTTCCTAACACTATGGCTAGGCCGAACCTTCCCCATAGCCATAGGTGTCCATGCATTTCATCTATTTGACATTTTAACCCTTCACAATTTTATTCTTTTCAATTTAGCCCTATAAACTCAAAATCACCAAAAACTCCAATACAAAACTTGTAAATCCTTAACATACATTCAATTTAAAACCATCAAACATCAAAACTACCCAAGCATGTCAATGGCCGAATCTTATATACATAGTATTTTCAAAAATTTAAACATGGGTTGTATAGGAGTTAAAGCAAACATCCCAAAAATGCAAAAATTTTCAAAAACTAAACAAAACACATACCTTTAATTGAGCCCCAAAGTGCCAAAATTCAAGCTCTAAAAATGGAGTTTCTAGCTCCTATATTCGGCCAAGGAAGAAGAACAAAGTGAAGTTCTCTTTCTTCCCACTTAACCTTTTTATTTTATGTTAAAACAAACATATATATTATTAACATTATTTTAACACATTAATATAACTATATACTAGACTAAATTAACATATAATTTGGACTTATAAAGGCCCATTGCCGTCCCTTAATAAGGTTAATGGGCTAATTGCCCTTTTGGTACACCCACTTAAAAAGCCACACTCAAATTAGTACCTTTCACTTTAGCATGAAACTTTAGCGTTTTCTCGATTAAATCCTTTTTATCAAATTGAGCACTTAAACGATTAAATTTTTATAGGAAACTTTCACACTCACTAAATCACATATAATAAACACAAAATAAAATATTAAAATATTTATTAGGCTCGGATTTGTGGTCCCGAAACCACCGTTCCGATTAGGGTCAAAATTGGTCTGTTACACCAACTTCTCATCTTCCTTCATGCTAGCTTCCCGATGTGGGATCCCTCCTTCAACAGAGTTTAAATCCAACACAGACTTTGGCCATCCAATCCGCAAAATAAACACTCCCTTGCTTGACATGAGATTCAAACCTTTGCCCTCTCCTCTGCTACAGACGCTACATGCCACCACAACACAAGCTCCTTTTGTGTTTAAAACATGTGCAACTAAATATAAGTCTATGGGCCAAAGAGTAAGTTCATTTAAAAAGGAAATCAAAATGAAATGCAACCACCAAGACTTGAACCTTGGACCCCTTGCTTCTTTGTGGCGTCATTCCCTTGTCCCTTATGTATCGTCATTTGCCACTAGACCACAACCCATTTTGTGTCATTTTTCTCCACATTTTATTCTTAAAGCCTACCTTCTAACTCCCAGGGTTTTATTCACTTAAAATCAAAATTTTTCCTAAAGCCCAGGTTTGATCCTGGGGCTTCATGGAAGCCCCCTAACCTTCAAAAATCACTCACCTAATAGGTCTAACTTGCATTAGTTTCATTCTCTTATTCTCAAAAATTTTAAATGCCCAATTCTACTAGGTCCAAATTTAGGGCGTTACACCATTAAACTCAGTGAACATAATTATCTGTTATGGAAACATTAGCTGCTGTTGATCCTTGTAGGTTATGGTTTTGAATGGTTCATTTTAGGCACAACTCTTCCTCCTCTACTTTCGTTCCTGATACTGACGGACGTTTGTAGCAAATCCTGCATTTTTTGTTCATAACAAGCAAGATAAGATCTTGGCCTCATGGCTTTTGTCCACGGTCTCTGATGCAATATTGGTTCATCTAACAGCTGCCAAGACCAGTCGTGATATTTGGACAACCATTGATAGAAGATTTGGTGCCAAGTCTAATATCAAGCTCTCAAGTATGCGACATGAGTTATACTCGATCAGGAAAGGAAGCCTTACCATCAAAGATTACATCTCGAAGGTTAAAAGTCTAAGTGACAATCTGACTGCAGCTAGTTATCTCATCCCTGAGCAAGAACAAGTCAGCGTTATCTTGGCTAGCCTCCCTATTGAGTTTGAATCTAGTCGAGTACTTACCTCTGCCACTTCTTTGAGTCTTGAACTGGTTACTAAGATGCTTCTTGATTGTAAAGCATGTTAATTGGCCCTATTTACTGATATGCCTCTACAAGCCAACATGGTAACTCAATCACAGCAAGGTAATCTTGACAACATGAAGTCTAGTTCTAATTCTGTTCGTAATTTTCATCAGAATCAAAGGGGTCAAGCTCGTGGATGGTCTCGTGGTCGTTCTCATGGCTCGGGTAGAGGATGGTCCCGCTCTAAACCACAGTGTCAGTTGTGTGGTAAACTAGGACACTTGGTGCAGACATGCTATCATCGTTTTGATGAGAACTTTTCTGGCCTTAGTTTAAATTCTTCAGCGTCAGTCAATTATCATCATCTTGGTGTAGTTTCTCCATCCCAGTGCTCCTCCATCCACTGTTGTATTCAAGGCCTCCCTCGACAGTCCCTGTATCATCTTCTCCAGCCATGCCTTCTTCATTGACCACTCAAACTTGGTATCCTGATTCGGGTGCAACCAATCACATCACTCCAAACATAGCTGGTCTTAATGATGTTTCTGCTTACACATGTACTAGTCAGGTTTCAATGGGCAATGGTGAGTCAGTTTCTATTGCTAATATAGGTTCTTCAACATTTGTAGCTGGTTCCTGACTGTTATATCTCAAGAATATACTTCATGTTCCTGCAGTTTGTAAAAATTTGATATCAGTAGGGCAGTTTGCAAAAGACAATGCATTGTTTTTCGAGTTTCATCCTTTCTTGTGTTTTGTGAAGGACATTCAGACATGGAAGATTCTACTGGAGGGCCACATGCATGCTGGCTTGTATCGATTTGATTTTCTCGTCTTACTTTGCAAAGGCTCAATTCCACTCGAAGCTTCTGTTCTCCTTTTGTGTACAACATGCAGACTCCTTCTCCTATTGAGCTATGGCACGACAAGCCTGGACATCCCTGTCATACTACTCTTGCTCGTATTTTGAAGTCTTGTAATATTTCTTTCAAGTATCACAATCTACAATTTGTGTGTACACCTTGTAAGATGGGCAAGTTTCACAAGTTACCCTTTAGTCCTTTACAAACAGTGTGCAAGTTTCCTTTTGAATTAGTGGCATCAGATGTTTGGGGACCATCACATGTGTCATCTAATGGCTTTTCTTACTATCTCTCCTTTGTTGACATGTATAGCAGATTTACGTGGTTATATTTTTTCAAATCCAAGTCTAAAGTATTTCGATGTTTCATCTATTTTCACAAAATGATTCAAGAACAGTTTGGACTGTTAATCAAAAAGCTTCAGACAGATTGGGGGGTGAGTATTATTCTCTATCCACCACTCTTTCTCAACTGGGTATTCAGCATCGAGTAACCTGTCCCTACACCTCAGAACAAAATGGGGTTGCTGAAAGGAGACACCGACATGTAGTTGACATGGGTCTTGCCCTACTAGCTTAGGGTTCACTGCCATTAGATTACTGGTCATTAGCGTTTTCTCATGCAGTACATATTATCAACAGATTACCAACTTCTATTTTACAACATCAAAGCCCCTATGAGAAACTCTATAAGACTCAACCTGACTACTCTCAATTGAAAGTGTTTGGGAGTGCATGCTTCCCATACTTGAGGCCGTTTCAGCCACACAAGCTTCAGTTTTGTTCTCAGAAGTGTGTTTTTCTTGGCTTTGGGTCTAATCAGAAGGGTTACAGATGTCTAGCTGTAGATGGTTGTATTTTTATTTCACGACATGTTCAATTTGATGAGGGTTGTTTTCCATTTCAGGATGGTTTCTCTCGAGCACCAGCAGTGGCTCCTACTCAATTTATTCATCATAATTCTTGTGTTTCAGTGGCAGTATCTGATAGTCACTATTCTCATGGTTCTTTAGGTTCTTCCACAGCTCCTCTTGCCTCAGCTTCAGCTCCACTTGCTTCATCTTTAGCTCCCCTTGCATCTGCCTCAGCTCCCCTTGCTTCAGCTTCAGGTCATTCACCAAGGGAGTTATCTTCGGTTGCTGGTTCCTCTATGTCTCATGCTCTCGCTCCCACCTGTACACAGCCAAGTTCGACTGTTAATCTTTATCCAATGAAAACTCGATCAAAGAGTGGCATTTTTAGACTAAAGGTTTTCTCTACTACTTTGCATGACAAGGAACCATCCACTATTGATGAAGCTTTTAAGAGTCCTGCTTGGACTGTAGCTGCACAAGCTGAATACAAGGTTTTACTAGCTAATCGCACATGGGATCTTGTACCATTGCCTGAAGGCCATAAAATCGTTGGATGCAAGTGGATTTTCAAGGTCAAACGCCAGCAGATGGGTCAGTAGCGCGTTACAGGAAGATTAGTTGTTAAAGGTTATTTAGAAGAATTTGGTATCAATTTCCTGGAGACCTTCAGTCCTGTCATCAAGCCAACAACAATCCGGCTAGTTTTGGCTCTTGTAGTGTCTCGAGGATGGTCTCTCAGACAGGTTGACATCAACAACGCCTTTTTAAATGGAGATCTAACTGAGGAGATTTATATGACACAACCACCTGGCTTTGAACATCATCAACCTGATGGTAGACCACTTGTTTGCAAACTGCGAAAGGCACTTTATGGCCTTAAACAAGCACCTCGTGCATGGTTTCACAAGTACTTGCTGGCTACTAAGTTTGTTGCATCCAAGGCTGATAACTTTCTATTCATTCGATTCATAGGGTCTCAACTTGTTTTTGTTTTGGTCTACGTTGATGATATAATAATCACTGGTAATGACTCTTCCAACATTAATCACTTTGTCCAGGATCTTAATGTTCATTTTTCCTTTAAGGATTTAGGCCAACTAAACTACTTTCTTGGCATCGAAGTAACACATACCTTGAGTGGTATTTTTTTGAGTCAGAAGAAATACATCCTGGAGCTACTTCAACGTGCCTCTATGGATAAGTCAAATGCTTCTCCTACACCAATGATGTCCACCTGTCGTTTGTCTGTTCATGAAGGAAACCCAATAGAGAATGAAAGCCTCTTCCACAGCATTGTTGGTGCCTTACAATACATTGTAATAACAAGACTAGATATTGCATTCTCTTTCAACAAAGTCTGTCAATATATGCACAAACCTTTGGATACACATTTCAAAGCAGTCAAAAGAATCCTAAGATACTTACAAGGGACACTAGACTTTGGGTTACAATTCACTCGGCACTCAAGCTAACCCTCAAAGACTATTCTGATGCAAGTTGGGCAGCTGACCCTGATGATCGTCGTTCCACTTCTAGCTTCTGTGTCTTTCTTGGAGGCAATCCAATTTCCTGGAGCTCAAGGAAGCAACAAGTAGTGTCGAGGTCCAACGATGAAGCCGAATACCGAAGCTTAGCTGATGTTACAGCAGAAATCATTTGGATTCAGTCTTTACTGTCAGAACTCGGTGTTTCAGTTCAAAAGGGAGCAATGGTTTGGTGTGATAGCTCAGCTGCTGTTGCTGTAGCAAGAAATCCCGTCATGCATTCCAAATTTAAACACGTTGAGTTAGGCCTATTTTTTGTTAGAGAAAAGGTGGCAAATGAAATGCTTCAACTTGGTCATATATCTGGCCAAGATCAGATTGCCGATATTTTAACTAAGCCATTGACAGTAGGGTTGTTTGAAAAGTTTAGAAGAAAACTTGGAGTTGTTTCACTAGGAGTGTAACACCCCTACCCGTATCCGTTGCCGAAATAAAGTACGAGGCATTACCGAAGAGTACAGAACACTTACAGATAATTTAAACCATTTATCACTCAAATACCAAAGTTGATTATAAAAGTTCCTTTAACGGACCCTTGAAGTCCAAATCATGCATTAAGATCGGGTCGGGACTAAATCAGAATCGTATGAAATTTTTCGCAAAATCCCAAAATTTATCTCATTTACAAGGGTCCCACATTTAATACATACAAAAACCAATTCAAGATATTCAACCAAGCCTTATACTTAATACCATTTGTTAGTCGTACACTTCATATAAATAACAAGAAACATATATGGGCTTAATTCTCATTAAATTTCTCTTGCACTAATATTTTTTTTCACATTATGTATTCATATAATATATAACAATCATACCTCTATATTTCATATACATTTTTCATAATATTTCATTTAGAATTCTGATTATTTCATATTAGAACTCTTCTCATTAACTCATTTGGAATACCAATTCATACGGATAATACACTCAAGGGTGTACAAATATAAAATCACAAATGAACTCATTTATCAACCAAGTTCTATGTTCATGTCTCATCAACTAGTATTTCCTTATATCACATAATTCTATGTAACACTTACCAAACATTGTCAAATTAGTGAACGTCTTACAGAATTGGTCTGCACCGGTATGCATTGAATTTCACTGATAATCACTGATGCGGTAGCATAGCTATGGTCTTTTCACTAGAATGCCATAGCTCAGCCATGGCCTTACATCTTCACTATCATTATGCCATGGTGAAACCATGGAATTATCTGTCAATTCATCACTTTTCACTAGAATGCCATAGCCCAGCTATGGTCTTACATCTTAAACACGTATCACACCGATGTCATATCCCAAATATGGTCTTCCACAGAAATCACTTGTCACTTGTAGTCGAAGCTAGCACTATTCACTGATCAGGTAGTTGGAGCTACTACTTTTCACTGATCAGGTAGCCAGAGCTACCACTTTTCATTGATCAGGTAGCCGGAGCTACCATTTTTCACTGATTAGGTAGCCAGAGCTACCACTTTTCACTGATCAGGTAGCCGGAGCTACCATTTTTCACTTTCACTTGTCCTTGATCAGATAAGTGTAGCTAAAGCCATCACTTACCACTTTCACTTGTACTTGATCAGATAAGTGTAGCCGAAGCTATCACTTATCTCTTGTTGCCATGGTTCAACCATGGTCCTTTCCGTCAATTCATCTTGTCACTGACTTGAAGTGGTCAATTTGATAGTTTATTCAATTTTTATGCTTTTACATTATTCACGATTTTATCATCAATACATATAAAATAACACATCAAGAAGTTCATAAAATTAACAAATGATCACTAAAATTTAGCCATATAAACACACAAGTTCAATTTTTGTATTATAACAATAATCATAATTTCATAATAAATATTCCAAATAAAACACTATATCATTTCTAATTGAACATTTGTCAATTATAATCGGGCATGTGATCAATTTATACACAAGTCGTTCATATATTCTTTTACCTCCTCCTCCTCTCCATCCACATCCTTAGTATAAACAACACACTTGTAAGTAACATTATCTATAATTTTCACTATTTACTTATGTGAATATTCAAGCTGTCCATCCGTATCATAGTCACTAAATTATGTTTATCTTGAGATATAGAACTCCAAATTAAGATCCGTTAATTTTCTTTGAAACTAGACTCATATATCTTCTTACTATAATTTTTCCAGAATTTTTGGTGTGGCCAATTAGTACAGTTTATTAGTTAAGTTTTCCCCTAGTACACAGTCCAATGGCTCTGACCTCTCTTCACTAAAAATCAATTATCTCATTGTAAGATTTTCATATAGTGTTTCTGATTATTTTTAATGAAAATAGGCTCACAAAGGAATACAAAAGTATAAATTATAACTCATAATTATTTTTGTACAATGTTTTGTGAATTTCTAAAGTAAGAACAGGGATCACGAAGTTATTCTGAACCAGTCTTACAAAAATTTAAATATATCAATATGTAGACTTCCTTTGCTTGCTCACTTTCTTTTATATGAAAATACATTCAACAAGCTTTAATTCAATTTCTATCATTTTTGGTGATTTTCAAAGTTAGACAACTGCTGCTGTCCAAAACTGCTTTAGTTTAACATGTTGATTTCTATTTTGTCCCAAATTCCACAATTCATACAATTCAGTCCTTGCTCAATTAACCCCTCAATTGAGCTAATTTTCTCTATCATTTTAAAGTACTTCATAACCTTTGAAAATCAAAATTTTAACACTAGGCCTTAATTTCAACTCTTTCACAATTAGGTCCTAAAACCAATTTCCATCAATTTTACTCGATAAAATCATCATATAAAAAAATTAAAGCTTCAATTCAATATTTATTCATCATATTCTTCCAGCACTAATCCACATAAACTTTAAAAATTAGCTATAGAATCAAAAACTAATGAATTAATAAGTTGGACCCAATTGTAAAAGTCCAAAAACATAGAAATTTCAAGGAGAAAGCAATAATTAAACTTACATGAAGCTAGAGTATGAAAACCAGCTTGAGCTCTCTCCCATGGCTGTTTTTCAGCTGAAGAAAATGAAGAGAAATGAAGAGAATTCTAGATATTCCAATTTGGTCCCATTTTTATTTAGCTAATTTTGGCAATTTTCCAATTTTGCCCTTATTTCACCCATTCCCTGATTTTTCTAAGCTATTGTCACCAAAAATATCTCCTTTGGGCTTATTTGTACTTTAGGTCCTTCCTCGTTTGACAATTAAGCTATTTAATCCTTCTAGCAACTTTTACACCTTTTTCAATTTAGTCCTTTTTATTTAATTATCCACCCAAACATCAAAATTTTCTAACGAAATTTTAATACCACGTTATTGACATTCCGTAAATGTTCATAAAAATATTTATGACTCAGTTTATAACACCGAGATCTCGATACCTCTTTTTTTTCTCGATTTCTTGACTAAATAAATCTTTATAAAACATAATTTACTATTTCAAAAATCTTTTAAAAGCTACATTTGGCTCATAAATATTAAATGATATAATCTACGAGTTCATTTTTCAGATTTGGTGGTCTCGAACCACTATTTCTGACATCACTGAAATTTGAGCTATTACAAGGAGAGCATGATTTACAAAAGCTGGGAAAGTCAAGAAGCACGGGGCATGTTATGGAATGAAGAAGTCTGTTAAAGTTTCTGTTAAGCTTTAGTTAGTTAGGCTGCTAAGCTTCAGTTGCAGTTAGTTAGTTAGCTGTTAGTTACTAACCTACTATATTAAATACACTCTGATAGTTCTCATTGGAGTATGAAATAAATTCATTTTCTCCTCTTTGATGTCTGTTATCAACAATAATCCCCCAACAATGAAATCAAAATGTTCAACACAAGATAAACAACGGGAAACCTGCTAAAAACGAAACAACCGCCGCACCATGCAAACCTCGACATGTGATTTCAATTCGTACCCTCAGCCACAACCAAAAACTACCTCCCAAAATCACGAACAGTTCTCAAAACGACCACGATCGAATGCGACAAAATTACAACCAATCCGATACATTGATTGAAATGCATTCCAATGTTATAAAAACCTACTCCTTCCAAATCAACACCAAAACCATCACTGTGACCAAATTACTTGCCAATATGACCGCCCTTTCCATGACCTCCCCTGCACAATAACCAGAAAACAAAACCAAAAAACAATTCCAGGAAATAAGTCCACCCCCTAATCGACCCGCAACCAAAATCCCATTACACGGCACAAGCACAATCAAAACAACCCTAGCTACATTAAAAATGAATCCAACCCAACCCAAACAAAACCCGAATCCTCCTCCATCCGCAAAACAATTCACCATTCAAACATCTCCAATTACTCCAACTCATACCTCGTAATCAAAACTTACACGCAGTGAACATAAAACAACCATGAGCAGTAAACAAACCAAAATAATAGTCAGAAATCCTGCTCCTATTCAGAAAACAACACCAAGAAAAGTTCCAGCAAACAGAACAGCATCATAACAACCAACTAACATAAGACTCCCACTAACATCACAAAACCCCCTTTTTCTTGTAGCCACATACACATCCTTTACCGATTGTAGCCACCCAAAAAAATCCTGAAGAAACCAATCATCAAATAAACAATAACCACACCCTAAAATTTCCAAGCCGTCATAGACAATTCAATCCCAAACACCCATCACAAAATTTCTGTACCATTCCATAAGCTGTTTAAATAGATGAAATACAAATGCACTATTGGGAAAAGTTTTATTAATGGATTCAAACAATACATTTTGTTTTAAATGGTAATGGGATTGTTGAATCATTAGTTGAATGAGATTTTGTCTAACTAAAGCATTCTCACCATTTGAGAGAGCTTTCTCAAATAAATAAAAAATTCAAATTCAAATAATATTATTAGGATTTAAAGTAAATTATAAACAATCAATAGAGTTTTTTTTTAATTCCACAGACAGTACTAAATAAATAATAAATAATAAATTCTAATTCTAATTTTGATTAATATTAATTTTTACAAATTCTAACTCTTACTAGCACGTATCAACTAATGACCCAGACTTCAATACTCTTAAAATGACAAATATACCTGTTGCCATCCTGTCAAAGCTATCCTTATTATCTCTTCCTTATTCCTATATGTTAAAGAGTTTTATTCAACTCAAGTTTATTTCAATATGATAATCTTATCTTCTGCTAGTTTAACTTTGGTTCTAAATAAAATTTTGAAACTGTCTTTTATCTCATTTAAGTATATAATTCATACACTTAACTCACACATTATCCTACCACACGGAACTTAAACCTATATATCAATCCTGCATCTTGGGAATAGATAAACATCCTTTGGCGAATAAACCCAATGCTGTGGTTTGAAACACCATGAATCTAATACTACATTAGACTTCAGGTGAAATACCTTTTAAGTATAATAAATTATATTTATTTGGAAAAATAATTAGAGTTTATGTTTGGTATTTAAATGGTACAAGTTTAAAATTTTTCATTCTTTCTTTATATTATATTGATAAAAAGGAATAGTCTCTTGTTTGGACATATTTTTGTATGCTACAGGTAATATATTGGGAATAATAAATTTCTTATTCAGAAAAAAAAAAAAAAACTAAACAACTGTAGCAGGTAATGGAAATATGTGGTCATTTTTCTGTTATTATTTGGAGAAATTAGATAACAATATCATGTTGGTTGATTCATGTAATAATATATTTTTAAAACATTATAATTAAGAATTTTAGCTTCAGTAATCACTTTCGTTGCCCTCAAGACCTCTTTTATGTATTCTAGAAAATGCTCTTCGGGAAATTTAAAATTAAAATTAAAAGTTAAAAAATAATATTTATATTAATTATATTAAGTTATAATAGATGTTATAATATAATTTTAAAATAAATAAATTTAAAATTGAATTAGATAAATCAATATAACATGTCAAAAGAAATTAAAGGCGAAATGAAAAAAAAAATTAAAATATGATAAACACAAAATAGTAACACGAGCATGAATATATTAATCTATCAAAATTAATATGAAATAAATTATTTATAAGTAACATTCTATATACATTTATAATATTTCAAATACCTCCAAAATATGAACATAATTACCCCATGTCACATGATTTTTTTTTATCTTAATTAAAATACACTGACAAATATGCAAAATATCATTAAAACACAATACTAAACATGAAATGAAGACAACACAAATAACTAAATACATCAATATATACATAAAACAAAGTATTTATAGTTTTTTATTTTTTTATATTTTCATTTCTTCCATATTTTCTTAGCATAATGATTTATATGTCCTTTAAATTTTACCCAAAAAAAAAATCAATTTGGTCATTTATTTAAAATTTCATTTTTTTTAAATTTTTAAGCTTGCATTACTTGTCAAATTACTCAAAAACTTAACTTTATTGATGCGACATCCACATGTATGGCCATGTCAACAATTAATTATTCTTAAAAAAATTAAAAATTATTAAAATTAATATAATATATAAAATATATATTTCAATATTTTTAAATTTTAAAAAATTAACTAATTGTAACATGGCATACACGTTAATTGCCACGTGAACAAAGTTAACAAACATTAATTTTTTTTATTTTTTATTTTGGGACAAATTGACAAGCAATGAAAGTTCAAGGGCTAAAAGAGGTGAAAAACTAAATGAAAGACTAAAATGACTTCTTTTTTTTTTGTAAAGTTAGAGGGCTAAATAAGTCATTATGCCATTTATCTTTTCGGTAAACTACAATTGTTGTCCCTTAACTTTTGTTAGGATTACATTTCGGCTACCCAACATTTTTTCACTTACATAATAGCCATTACTGTTATTGAACTGCTACATTTTTTCCACTCATCCATTACCTCTAGTTAAAATGATGATGTGACACGTTAATCTAAAGGACTAATAACTAATTTAATCCCTAAAACATAAATAAAATATTATTTTGATATTTTTAATTATTTTCTTAATAATTATTTTAATTATTTTAAAATTATTAAACCATTCAGAGATGTATCTGTCAACACCACATATTTTATTCCCGATTCTGGTTGGCTTAATAATGGAGCTTCGGTTAATGCATTCTTCAGCTCATCAAACTCTGTTGGCACTCACCAAACCAGCAAAACTTCTCATCTTTTCTCAGTAACCGCATCAATGGCGTCGCCATAATAGAAAAACCCTTCACGAACCATCTGTAGTACCCCGCCAATCCAAGGAAATTGCGTATTTCTATAATGCTCTTTGGCGGATTCCAATCTAGTACTGCCTTGATCTTCTTGGAATCTACCTTAATTCCATCTGTAGAGATAATGTGGCCCAAGAAGTGAACCTCATTCAACAAAAATTCACACTTGCTGAATTTGACGTATAACTTGTTTTCTTAGAGAACGTTAAAAACTATCCGCAAGTACTCTTCATGCTCCGCTTCACTCTTCAAATAAACCAAAATGTCATTGATGAAGATGACCACACAACGATTGAGATAAGGCTAGAATACTCTGTTCATCAAATCCATGAACACTGTTGTCGCATTAGTAAACCCAAATGGTATAACTAGGAATTCATAATACCCATAATGAGTGTGAAAAGCAATCCTAGGAATGCCATCCCCTTTAACCTTGACTTGATAATGCCCCGACCGTAGATCAATCTCTGAGAATACTCTAGCTCCACTTAGTTGATCGAACAAATCTTCAACCTTGGATAGCGGATAATTATTCTTGATGGTCACCTTGTTCAACTGCTTATAACCAATACATAATCGAAGAGTCCCATCCTTCTTCTTAACAATCAAGATTGGCGTACCCTAAGGCAAAACACTTGGTTTGATAAACCCTTTATCTAGTAGTTCTTGCAACTTAGCCTTTAACTCCTTCAATTCAATAGGTGCCATTCTATACGGTGTGCTAGAAATAAGAGCAGTTCTCGGTGCCACATCAATTGAGTGTTCTACATTTCTGTTTGGCAGTATCCCTGGTAGTTCTTCTAAAAAGACATCTGGAAACTCAATTACGGTTGGTAATTGTCCAAAGTCTTCCCTCACCATTTTTGAATCCAAAATATACGCCAAATAATCGTCTCCACCCTTCACAATCATTTTCCAAGATGAGACAGTTGAGATTATATTTTTCTGACATCGTGCTTAACCCTTGAAATATACACTTTGTTGTTGTCAACAGATAATAGCCACACATCTCTGGACTTACACTCGATTATCACGTTATACTTTGTTAACCAATCCAATCCCAATATAGCGTCAAACTTGTGGAAACTCAGTATCATTAAGTCCACCAAAAATACATACCCACCAAATCCTAAAAAACAATATTTTACTACCCTATTTACCGCATTACTTTGATCGAGTGGATTGGTAACTATCATGCTAACCTCAGTAGAGACAACTTTAAGAATTTTCTATCCACAAATTTATCACAGATATAAGAATGAATAGACCAAGGGTCTATTAATACATGTATGCTGTTGTCGAATACAGAAAATTTACCATTGATAACATTGAAGGCTTCAGCGTCCTCATTTGCTTGCATTACATAGACCCTAGCTGAGGCTTTTTGGTCTGACTTAGCTACGTTCTTTTTCGAAGCTCCCTGCATCGACCTAGACTTCGCCACTGTCTCAATCTTCACCTCGAGTTGAAACTATCGGTCTATTTGAATAGAGTGTTTAGTGTTCCCACCTCCTCTCACTAAGCAATACCTTTTATAGGGGTTGTGTGCCCCGTAGCTGTAGCAAGCCCTAATAACTTTTTAGTTGTAACACCCCAAACCCAGCCTAGACGTTATGGCCAAATCTGGCTGTGTCACATGGTAATGTTTTTCGAAAAGTGAGTTGTCGTAAAAAACCTCATTTCTTTATCACTTCTTTACACTCTCTTATGCTTAATTCCAAGACGCGTCGACCAATTTCAAACGCGATTCATATTCAAAAGTTATTCTCTTTCAAAACGTTATTAATTTTCAAAACGTCACTTATTGCGGAACTTTTTAAAACAGTTAGCATATTTGTGCGTATTTTGTTAAAACGTTTGATTCATTTTGAAAACTTGATTATCCCTACTACTAACAGTTGTAAATCAAAACAATAGAAACCCCAAATTAAAAGTAAAAATCCAAAGAGGCCATTATTACAATAAAATACCCCCAAAATAAAATCAAAACTATAATTAAGTACTAAGTCGAATTAAATAGGTCGTGTGGCCACCGCTGAGTCCTCCGTTGCACCGATCTACCTATGTCTAGGGATTACCTGTACAGTCAAACCAGAAGGGTGAGTTTACGAAAACTCAGTGTGTAATCCCATATAAAGAAAACATACAGAAAGCAATTACAGTCTGGGCCTAAGCCCTTTTTAGTATCAACGACAATATCAGTTTGGGCTTTAGCCCATCTCAACACAGAAGCAATCATGTGTTTGGGCCTTGGCCTATTATAGTAACAATAATCGATCAAGAATGATTATACAAGATACGTGTCTCTTACCAAACAACCTCTACACTCCATCTCCGTCTAACCCTACACGCCATGTGGGGATATAATCAACCCACCTATCCCTACACTCTAAAAAGTACTGAATACGGCACTAGACAGTAGTTTGCAGCTGAGCTGCCAGTAAATTAGCCTCGAGGCCTTTCAACACACTTCCTTCGATCAAAATAAACCCCCAACCCATTGCAATGCAATATATAAATATGATATGCTATAACATAATATCATGCATGTAATCAGGGCATACAGTATCAAACCAGTGGAACATCACCATGCTTATTCATATCAGTCATACAGCTATTTCAGTCAATTAGGGTTCTAGGTAAGCTTATCGACCCTACAGTAAGTCTACAGTCGACTCGGGCGACCCGTGCAACATTAGCAGTCAAATAGTAAAAATAGGCCCACAGGCCCATGTTGCATGCCCGGCTCGTGTGGCCCACACGGCGCAAAATGGCCTTGGCTGTGAGGATCACACGGCTTGGCCTAATATTCCCACATCCTATATGGGGCCCACATGCTCGTGTAGCCCACAGGGCCCAGTTCGGCTCAACCCATGAATCGCACATGGCCAGCCTCGTTGATCACACACCCGTGTTCAATCACACGGCCTACCACACGGGCGACCGCACGCCCGTATGGCATCGACATTCACCTATTCCAGCTTTTGCCGAATTCTAATTCCGGAGTTGTGTTTACATACTTGGTTTCTATTTGCTGAGAAAACTGCCCAAAGTCTTTGAAACCTATACTTGACATAACAATCACCAATTATTCACTTAAACATTTACTCAATCAAATACACACAAGTTGACCAAGCGTTAAATTCACAACAACATTACCTTCGATCGAGTAAGGAGGGAGGTTTCACCCACTTAAGACGTCAATCAGAGACCTTCAGCCCTTTGGTCAACTCCTAATCAACCAGCAGAAAATCCCCTTAAACCACTTAACCAAACAAAAGTTAATCAAGAAGTAGAAACATAACTTATCGTACCACGAAAACGTACGCTTACTCACGGAACGAAAGAGCACAAGGAAGCAAATAGGAAAAGAAAATAGATGAGAGGGGAAAGAACTTTTGGTAGAAATTTTGGCAGCAAAGAGAATAAATTCAGAACGTCAAAAGATTAGGAGCAACCGAGATTTGGGAAAAGAAACAGTTATCATTCTATTTGGGAAGAAAAAGAAAAAAAGGAGCACGAAAATCACAAAATTTCAGCATTAGATGGAGGTTGGGAAGAACCAAACGGTAGCAAATGAAAAAGAAACACAAAAAAGAACAAAAGATAAAAGCAGAGAGAAAAACCAAAAGCAGAAACGTCAAAACTATCAGAAAATTGGGGAATGAGAGAGGGTGGCCGAAATTGCCACTACTAGTTTCGGTTCTATCCAAACTCTTCTATCCAAATCTCCCCAAAACACTCCCCTCAATCCCCAAATCCCTTAACAACTGAAATTCCCTCAACATCCTCCCAAAAATCAGCCACAACATCCCCACACTCCTCAAATACTCAGAATTTTACCACATTTCAAACTCCTTCACGGCATAAGTACAAAAAAAAAAAAAATCCCCCTTGCCCGTACAGGGATTCGAACTTAATACCCCCAACACATTGACACTCCACTTAACCACTAGACCAGTTGGCCCATTCTGGTATATCTTACCAACATATATTCATAAGCCTACTGATTTAGAGATAAGGGTTTATTTATTTAAAAACAAAAATTTTCCCAAGCTAATGCTTGAACTTGGGACCTCAGAGACACTTCCCAGAACACTTAACCACTGAAGCAGACATACAATTGTATCATAAACATACAAAAATAAATATATAAAAGATTTTTGGGGTGTTACATCAGTCGATTCTTGTGTGGTTCTTCCCGCAATTATCACAAACAGGGACCTTTATTTTCCTAGATCTTCCAGTGCTAGCAATGGAAGAAGCTTGACGTCCACTTCATTCTCGCTGAAAGTTGACAGTTTGGGACTCCCTCGTTAGAGCAGCAGTGAAATACCCCAAACCCGGCCCACGAGCCTTGACTGGATCTGACATGTTCCTTAGGAAAAACTTGAACTAAATCTTGTTTGCATTTTGGAAAACTGTGATGATTTTGTGTTTGCTAAAGCATGTCAGCTTTTAAAACAAATTTCGGCGTGTTGAAATAGTGAGATGTGATTCGAGTTTGTATTTTAAAGAAAACCTATGTTTTATATTTTGTAAAATAAGTGGGATTGCCGATTTTTTTTGAAATGGGTATTAAGTTGTAAACTGTAGTTACTTAGGTGATAAAACATTTAGAGTTTTGCGAAAAACATTTGGTTAATTCATATACTGATTATTAAATGAAAGTTAAAACTTAAAGCATAAAAATTTAAACGTCTAAGTAGTGGCCTTATTACAACTGAAAAATACCAAATAAATCCCGAAAATAAAATAATAGCAAACGCAAATTTAACCGTTTAAAATCTCAAAAACATTCAGCATGGCCACCACATAGTCTCTGCTGACCCGTCCATGTTACTGAGTATCACCTGAAAAAATATCCTACAAAGGGGTGAGTCAACAGACTCAATGTGTAACAACCACACAAACTCCCAAACGATTTAGGCATAACAAATTCATACATATAACAAATATAGCAATGATGCAATCCCGAACCCAAACCTAAATATCCATCCTCTACACATCACCCGTTCTAGCCAATCACACCGTGGGGATTACTAAATCGACCTTCCATCCGCTACACACCATTGAAGCCAGTCGCTGCAGACAACATGCACATCGCCCTTATAAATTGTGGCATAGCCACCAGATAATGTGACAGAGTCAGCAGATAATAATATGTGACATAAGTCACTACATTCAGATTATGTGACATGAGTCACCAGATATTGTGGTAAAAACCACAAGATCACTTCCCCTTTTCATAATCACCTATATGCCCCATGCGTCATACATTTATGCAGAAGTAATGCAACTTAGCTTATCTCATATTCGTAACAAATTCTTATATGTGTCATATTCAATATTCACAATATTATTAATAGAGCATTAATGGATAACGTACCTGAATCCACTGTACCATTGAATGGTACCTTTAGCCATACTTTTCATATTTTCATTATCACATACAAATCATTGATACCATAAATCTATTAGAAATTAGTGTAGGGCTACACACCTGGTTACTAACGTGTTTACTGAATCTCGAAAGTCTACTGAAACAGCTTATACTCCTCCCTAAAAATCAAAGTCAGAATCGGCTAGACACTAATACTTAATATGGCCTTGGCCGAATATTCATATTCCTTTACCTTGATTGTCTAGATCCCGAAATTAACCCTTGCTCTTGGTGATATCGAAATTCCTATAGGCATATGTTAGATCTAATTCTAACATTAAACACAATGAACGGCCTTCGGCCTATGATCATATTTACTTACCTTAGATCTAGAAATCCTGAAGATCTCCTCTCTTGAAGTCGGCTACAATAGAAATCCCGAAATCCCTCTTCAAGATTTCAGCCAAAAAGGATAAAAGGGATTAGAGTCTTGATTTTGGCTAAAAGAAAAGAAAGTAAAGAACGACAGTTGATCCTTACCCTTACTACAGAAATCGACTGCACCCTTGCTTGAACCCACAGAGATATTCGGCTATGTAGGCTAGATGTAGATCAATTGGTTTCGACTTTTGGGGTTTAATGAACAATTGGCTATGGTCTAGGAAGAACTTACTTTCGGCTTTTGGAAAATTGTGAAAAGAAGAAGAGAAAGGTTGAGCAATTCGGCAATGGTGATAAATGAAGATTCGGCTAGCACAAGGAATATTTCGGCTTTTAGTGCTATGACCAACTCGGCTATATGGAAGAGTGATTAACTTTGAAGAAGGAAGAGATGAAGAAATCGGCTAGGCTTGTGTTTTCAGCTTTGACAAAAATAAAAGGAGAAGAGAAGATTCAACAGAGAAAGAATTTCGGCAGAGGCACAATTGAAAAGAAAAGAAAACAAATGGCCTCATTCCCCTCCCTTTGGCCGAAAATACCACACCTAGACCCCTCCATTCGGCCAACTCTCTTTCTCCCTATCTAATCCCTTCTTTTTCTCCTATTTTCTCTCTTTTTACCCATTCAAAAATAATTTGAATAAACCAATAATTATCTTCCTACCTTAGCCGAATTGTGAATACATTTGACTTGATCAAATACTCGTCCCTCAAGTGTCCCATTGCCGTCCACCACTGCTCATCCTTGCAGCAAAATAAAACTCCTATTTGTATCCCTTGCTGCTCGAACCTAGGCCCTTTTACACAGCTTGTGGCGTCACTCACTAAGGCTTTAAGTGGCGCCTCCTTGCCACTTTAACAAGCCTATTTTTATGTCCAATTTGCCCTATAAATTTTCTTAAGGCCTATCATGCTTAGTTCCCCCTTTAAGACTTAAAATACAATATTTTTTAAGGCGTTTACCTACACTCTAAAGTTCTCAAAATTCATAAAACACATTCAAAATACACACAAGTATGCTTCCACTTATATTTAAGCAAAATGCACAAGCCCAAAATCCCGGATATTACAGTTCTACTCCCCTTAAAATAATGTCGACTTTGAAATTACCTGGCTAAAATAGGTGAGGGTATTGCTGTCGCATTACTTCTTCCGACTCCCACGAAGCTTCTTCCGACCCATGATTACGCCATAATACTTTGACCAGAGGAACTGATTTCCTTCGCAACACTTTCACATCTCGCTCCAATATCTGAATCGGCTCTTCCTCGTAGGACAAATCTGGTCTCAGCTCCACCTCCTCAACTAGCACTACATGAGATGGATCCGATCGATAACGACGTAGCATAGAAACATAGAATACATCGTGCATCTGCTTCAACTCCGGAGGCAACTCTAACTAGTATGCCACTGGTCCAACTCGCTTCAATACCCGATAAGGTCCTATAAACCTGGGACTTAACTTCCCTTTGCGACCAAATCTCATCACCTTCTTCCAAGGTGAAACTTTAAGAAACACCTGCTCTCCCACAGCAAACTCTATTTCCTTCCCCTTGAGATCTGCATACGACTTTTGCCTATCAGATGCCTCCTTCAACCGTGCCCGAATTACCTTAACTTTTTCTTCAGATTCTACCACAATCTCTGGACCCAACACTCGACGTTCCCCCAATTCTGTCCAACACGTAGGAGTGCGACACCTCCGTCCATACAGCACTTCATACGGTGCCATCTGAATACTAGCTTGATAGCTGTTATTGTATGCAAATTCTGCTAAAGGCAAATATTCTTCCCAACTTCCTCTGAAGTCTAACACACAGCCCCTCAACATATCTTCCAACACCTGGATCACTCGCTCAGATTGACCGTCCGACTGTGGATGAAATGCCGTAGTGAAATTCAATCTGGTGCCTAAAGCTTGATGTAGTGCTTTCCAAAACCGAGACGTAAATCTTTGATTCCTATCTGAAATAATCGATACCGGTACTCCATGCAATCTCACAATTTCTGCCACATACAACTTTGCTAACCTCTGCAAGGAATAGTCAATCCGCACTGGAATGAAATGCGCGGACTTTGTCAATCGATTCACTATCACCCATACCGAGTCCTTCTTAGTAGGCGTAAGGGGAAGCCCACTAACGAAGTCCATGGTGATTCTCTCCCACTTCCACTGCGGAATCTTTATCGGCTGAAGCAATCCTGACGGAACCTGGTGTTCAGCCTTAACTTGTTGACACGTTAAGCACTTCCCTATGAATTCTGTAACTTCCCGCTTAAGACCAGGCCTCCAAAACTGTTCCCTTAGATCTCTATACAACTTACCACCTCCAGGATGCATAGCATAAGGGCTACTATGTGATTCCTGAAGAATTCTCCACCTTAACTCCTCGTTCCTCGGCATACAGACCTTACCCTTGAAACACAATACTCCATCGCTGTTAACACCATAATCCTCTAACTCCCCATTCTGCACTTGCTGCAACTTAGCACTTAAATCATCATCTGCCAACTGTCATTCTTTCACTTCATTCAACCATGTCGGCTTGACTTGTAACTCTGCTAACAAGCTTCCATCGTCATACAAGCTAAGATGTGCAAACATCGCCCTCAGATCTGACACTACTTTTCGACTTAGGGCATCTGCTACCACATTCACCTTGCCCGGGTGATACTCTATGGAACAATCGTAGTCTTTCAATAACTCCACCCACTTTCGCTGTCTCAGGTTCAGCTCTTTCTGAGTCAACAGATACTTAAGGCTCTTGTGGTCTGTGTAAATCACTGACTTTTCTCTATATAGATAGTGCCTCCATACCTTAAGAGCAAAGACCATTGCCGCCAATTCCAAATCATGCGTCGGATATTAACCTCATGTGGCCTTAATTACCGAGACGCATAAGCGACTACCTTCCCGTCCTGCATCAAAACGCATCCTAAACCTGTATGAGAAGCGTCACAATATACCACAAAATCCTTCCCTGCCTCAGGTTGAATCAAAACCGGAGCTTCAGTCAAAACCTTCTTAAGCTTCTCAAAGCTCTCTTGTTGCTTATCTGCCCATACCAAAGGTACCTCCTTTCTCAACAACTTTGTCAAAGGTGCAGCTATTGATGAGAACCCTTCCATGAATCTTCTGTAATAGCCTGCCAATCCCAAGAAACTACGAACCTCAGCCACAGACTTAGGTGGTTTCCAATCTAACACTGCCTCAATCTTCTGAGGATCCACCCTTATCCCTTCTGCAGACACCACATGTCCTAAGAATGCAACTTCCTGAAGCCAAAATTCACACTTGCTGAATTTGGCATATAGCTTTTTCTCCCTTAACACTTGCAACACTATCCGGAGGTGCTCATCATGTTCTTCCTCAGACTTGGAATACACTAGGATGTCGTCTATGAACACAACGACGAACTGATCCAAGTAGGGTTGGAAAACCCGATTCATCATATCCATGAACGCGGCTGGGGCGTTCGTCAATCCGAACGGCATCACTAGAAACTCATAATGGCCGTACCTTGTCCGGAAAGCTGTCTTATGGATATCTGCTTCCTTCACTTTAAGCTGATGATATCCAGACCGTAAATCTATCTTTGAGAATATCGCTGCCCCCTTAAGCTGATCGAACAAGTCGTCTATCCTTGGCAAAGGATACTTTTTCTTGATGGTCAGCTTGTTCAACTGACGATAGTCTATGCACATACGCATAGTCCCGTCCTTCTTCTTCACAAACAAGACCGGTGCTCCCCATGGAGACACACTGGGTCGTATAAACCCACGATCAAGCAACTCTTGGATTTGAGCCTTGAGCTCAACCAACTCCTTTGGTGCCATTCTCATGCAGTAATTGACACAGAGTCGCACTGCAAAGCAAGTCAATTCCGAACTCCACCTACCTATCCGGGGGTATCCCAGGTAACTCCTCCGGAAAAACATCCACAAATTCCCTTACTGTTCTAACTCTACTAACTCCTTCTTCTTTTGCATCCAACGCACTAACAAAGGTCAAAAATGCCTTGCACCCTTTCTGAACCATCTTATCAGCCTTTAGTGCGGAGACTACATTAGACAAGTAGTTTATTCTTTATCCTATCATACTTATCTCCTCATCTTCTACCGTCCTTAACTCCATTTGCTTAGCTGCGCAATCTAATTTAGCCTGATGTTCCACTAGCCAATCCATGCCAAGAATAAGATCAAATTCTCCAAAAGGTAGTTCCATCAAATCGGCAGGGAATATCACTCCCTGAATCTCTAGAGGTACATTCCGAAACATCTTGTTCACTACTACAGTTTGACCTAACGGGCTTACTACAGTCATCTCCCTATCAGACAGTTCAGAAGCTATGCCTAGTGTTTCAACTACTCTACATGCAACATAAGAGTGGGTCTAGCCAACATCAATTAAAGCAAAGTAAGGCTTGTCAGCTATAAGGAACATACCGATTATGACATCCGGTGCGTCTCCATCCTCCCTCCGGTGAACTGCATACACCAGACTCGGCTATCTTACCTCTGTATTACCAACACCTCTGCTCGGTGTTCCCCGTCCTCTTCCAGAACCATTACCTCTGCCAATCGGACCATGACCCTGCGGTGGCTGCTGTCCACCTCTTCCAGCCTGATTGAAACCCTGATCTGTTGGTCGACTCCCATCTGTTTTCATAGGACAGTCCCTAATCATGTGTTCTTTGGACCCACACTTGAAACATCCCCCTGTCTTTTTCCAACACTCTCCTAGGTGCATCTTTCCACACTGAGTACAAGTACGGTATTGTCCTCCTGTAACAACTTGCTGACCCGGCGGCTCATCAACTCTAGGCCTCTTTTGAACATTCCCGGATGACCCTGTTGATCCAAAACCTCTCTTTTGCCTATTTCGATCTGTATTCTGTCTCACAGATTCCTTAATCCCTTCGGCTACCTTAGCCTTCTCTACCAACACAAAGAAACTCCCGCTCTGCGCGTGGAGCTATCAACGACCTCAGGTCATCCCTTAGTCCGTCCTCAAACCGGACACATCGTTCATGCTCCGTAGCCACGATTCCTCGAGCATACCAGCTCAACCTTAAGAATTTCGCCAGACTCACTACTGCACTTATTCCTTGAACCACCCTCTGTAAATGCCTTTCTCTACGCATCAATATAACTAGTACCAACATACTTCTTGTGATACGCCATCTTAAAATACTCCCAAGTGAGATCCTCAGCTGTAGCACTATCCCGAACCGTGAGCCACCATTGATATGACTCGTCACACAGAAGCGGCACTATTCCTTTCAGTTTCTCCTCAGCAGTCAGATCCAGCTCATCCATAATCTGCTCGGTCGCCTCCAACCAATGCTCCAGCCACCATCTCAAGAACCCGCAAAGATCGCCGCGCGATCATCGCATCATCCCCGCGATCCTCGATGCTCAACTCCAACCGCTGGTGGTGGGGGTGGTGGTACCTCATTTTCGGGCCCTTGACCAGACCTAACGGGTTCCGATACGGTCATCCTGCCTCTACCATGCCCTCACACATTATGATCACGTCCCCTAGAACTCATGTCTACAATCGCGATTTAATCTGTTTTAGAAAGTTTTATGCATTAGTCTTTGTTCCACTGATTACCCACGAAAAATTTTTATGTAAATGAGTTTAGTAGTAGTTCTTTCGATCATTTTAGAGTTTTCGTTTCGAGTCTTCTATCCTAGTTCAGAGAAACACCTTCATTCAATAGTATCTACTACACACATTCATCACTCGAATATTTTCGTCCGTTCTAATCCTAGGGGTATTCTCGTAATTTATCCTATAGGGGTATTTTGGTAATTTTCAAAATTCAGGTATCTTGATATTTCGTAAAATAGATGTTTTTGGTATTTTTGTAAAGTAAGAATGTCTTAGTAAAAGTTGAGGGTAGTATGGTCGTTTTATAAACCAAGGATATTTTAGAAATTTTACAACCAGGGCATTTGGGTAATTTTGTAAACCGGATCTCTTTTTTTTTTTAACATCTAGAATAGTTTTTACAAATCAAAGGGGTAATTTGGTGATTTTAAAACTAAGGGTTTTTATAAAACAGTACGACTAGTCCCTTTCGGGTTTTAATTATTGGGTTTAACCCGTGAATAAGTCCTCTTGGTTAGGGTGAACCGTCACTACGCACCAGGTAGGATTCGAGCGAAGAGGAGGTGAGTCACTAGGATCGCTTAAATACCGTGCTCTCCCCGAATCCAATCCTAGACATGCGCACAATGGTTGCCACACACCCTAACTCAAATGACTTAGTCACGAGTTTTGTTTAATTAGGCCTTAAAGTTTTATGTAATTCTGTGTTGAAGTAAGCTAATCCTAGGGTTCAATAACTTAATATACTAATCTACGTTCCCGTTATACCCACATACAAATCATACAATAAATCATACAACAAATAGGGTACTTACCGTGGACTTGGGCCTGAGACTTAGGTGCCATGCCTGAAATCCTGCTCATTTCACAAAATTTTTCACAAAACATATTTGAGCTTAATTTTGAAGATGTTATGGGCTTTAAACCCAAGGCCGAGAGTTTAAAACTGGGCTCTGATACCAAATTGAAACACCCCAAACCCGGCTCACGAGCCTTGACCGGATCTGACATGTTTCTTAGGAAAAACTTTAACTAAATCTTGTTTGCATTTTGGAAAACTGTGATGATTTTGTGTTTGCTAAAGCATGTCAGCTTTTAAAACAAATTTCGGCGTGTTGAAATAGTGAGATGTGATTCGAGTTTCTATTTTTAAAAAAAACGTATGTTTTATATTTTGTAAAATAAGTGGGATTGCCGATTTTTTTTGAAATGGGTATTAAGTTGTAAACCGTAGTTACTTAGGTGATAAAACATTTAGAGTTTTGCGAAAAACATTTGGTTAATTCATATACCGATTATTAAATGAAAGTTAAAACTTAAAGCATAAAAATTTAAACGTCTAACTAGTGGCCTTATTACAACTGAAAAATACCAAATAAATCCCGAAAATAAAATAATAGCAAACGCAAATTTAACCGTTTGAAATCCCGAAAACATTCAGCATGGCCACCACATAGTCTCCGCTGACCCGGTCCATGTCACTGAGTATCACCTGAAAAGATATCCCATAAAGGGGTGAGTCAACAGACTCAATGTGTAACAACCACACAAACTCCCAAACGATTTAGGCATAACAAATTCATACATATAACAAATATAGCAATGATGCAATCCCGAACCCAAACCTAAATATCCATCCTCTACACATCACCCGTTTCAGCCAATCACACAGTGGGGATTACTAAATCGACCTTCCATCTGCTACACACCATCGAAGCCAGTCGCTGCAGACAACATGCACATCGCCCTTATAAATTGTGGCATAGCCACCAGATAATGTGACAGAGTCAGCAGATAATAATATGTGACATAAGTCACCACATTCAGATTATGTGACATGAGTCACCAGATATTCTGGTAAAAACCACCAGATCATTTCCCCTTTTCATAATCACCTATATGCCCCATGCGTCATACATTCATGCAGAAGTAATGCAACTTAGCTTATCTCATATTCGTAACAAATTCTTATATGTGTCATATTCAATATTCACAATATTATTAATAGAGCATTAATGGATAACGTACCTGAATCCACTGTACCATTAAATGGTACCTTTAGCCACACTTTTCATATTTTCATTATCACATACAAATCATTGATACTATAAATCTATTAGAAATTAGTGTAGGGTAACACACCTGGTTACTAACGTGTTCACTGAATCCCGAAAGTCTACCGAAACAGCTTATACTCCTCCCTAAAAATCAAAGTCAGAATCGGCTAGACACTAATACTTAATATGGCCTTGGCCGAATATTCATATTCCTTTACCTTGATTGTCTAGATCCCGAAATTAACCCTTGCTCTTGGTGATGTCGAAATTCCTATAGGCATATGTTAGATCCAATTCTAACATTAAACACAATAAATGGCCTTCGGCCGATGATCATATTTGCTTACCTTATATCTAGAAATCCCGAAGATCTCCTCTCTTGAAGTCGGTTACAATAGGAATCCCGAAATCCCTCTTCAAGATTTCGGCCAAAAAGGATAAAAGTGATTAGAGTCTTGATTTCGGCTAAATGAAAAGAAAGAAAAGAACGACAGTTGATCCTTACTCTTACTACAGAAATTGACTGCACCTTGCTTGAACCCACAGAGATATTCGGCTATGTAGGCTAGATGTAGATCAATTGGTTTCGGCTTTTGGGGTTTAATGAACAATCGGCTATGGTCTAGGAACAACTTACTTTCGGCTTTTGGAAAATTATGAAAAGAAGAAGAGAAAGGTTGAGCAATTCGGCAATGGTGATAAATGAAGATTCGGCTAGCACAAGAAATATTTCGTCTTTTAGTGCTATGATCAACTCGGCTATATGGAAGAGTGATTAACTTTGAAGAAGAAAGAGATGAAGAAATCGACTAGGCTTACTTGTGTTTTCGACTTTGACAAAATAAAAGGAGAAGAAAAGATTCAACAGAGAAAGAATTTCGGTAGAGGCACAATTGAAAAGAAAAGAAAACAAATGGCATCATTCCCCTCCCTTTGGCCGAAAATACCACATCTAGACCCCTCCATTCGGCCAACTCTCTTTCCCCCTATCTAATCCCTTCTTTTTCTCCTATTTTCTCTCTTTTTACCCATTCAAAAATAATTTGAATAAACCAATAATTATCTCCCTACCTTAGCCGAATTTTGAATGCATTTGACTTGATCAAATGCTCATCCCTCAAGTGCCCCATTGCTGTCCACCACAGCTCATCTTTGCAGTAAAATAAAATTCCTATTTGCATCCCTTGCTGCTCGAACCTAGGCCCTTTTACACTGCTTGTGGCGTCACTCACTAAGGCTTTAAGTGGCGCCTCCTTGCCACTTTAACAAGCCCATTTTTATGTCCAATTTCCCCTATAAATTTTCTTAAGGCCTATCATGCTTGGTTCCCTCTTTAAGACTTAAAATACAATATTTTCTAAGGCGTTCACCTACACTCTAAAGTTCTCAAAATTCATAAAACACATTCAAAATACAAACAAGCATGCTTCCACTTATACTTAAGCAAAATGCACAAGCCCAAAATCCCAGATGTTACAAGCAGAATACCCCTTGATATCTCTAGGCCTTTTGAATCCGGCATTAGTAGTTGTGCCAGCAGCTCCATGCTTGTTCCTCTCTCTATCCTTTATCTTATTCCTCTCTTAAATTGCTAAGTCCATCCTTTGAGCCTTCGTAGATAGAGCTGCAAAATCATGGATCTCTAAAGTAGATAATAACACCCGAAGTTATTGATTTAGCCCTCTTTCAAATCTAATACACATGCCTTCCTCATATGGAACCAAGTCCTTGGCAAAAATACTCAGTCTTATGAACTCTCGCTCATATTCAAATATTGTCATCCTCCCCTGCTTAAGTTCTAGAAACTCTTTCATTTTTTTGATGAAAAGCCTATTGATGAAGTCTTATTGAACTTCTTCAGGAAAAACTCCAAGTTCACCTGTTATTGAGGAATCATGTTAGTCTGTCACACCCTAAATAGGGCCTAGGAGTTTAGGGGTATTTTAGGAATTTGAACCTTCGGGTGTTCAAAAGTTTGTGACTTGGCATATTGGTAATGTTTTAAATTATGGTTTTTAGAAAGTTAAATCAATTCTTAAAAATGAGTTTTAAACAATTCTAATTTTGAAAATAGGATTGATTTGCAAAAGAGTCAAAATTAAGAGTTTTTATGTAGCAATTTGACCAAATGTCCAAAATCAACCTAAAAACCCCCTTTTCCAAATTAGTTTTCATGTCAACTTCTCCTCCCCCATATTCGTGTGATCCCTTTGTTTTCACTTTACTCTCCTAATCAATTTTTACTTATAATTCCTAATCCTCTTTGATTTCTATCACCCTTGAATCTTAAATCTTCTATTTAAACCAAGAAAATCACCCAAAAACTTCATCATCTGCATCATCTTCTCCAAACGTGGGTTTATCCGAATTTGCGTTAAAGCTCATTTTTTTCCATTGAATGTAAACATTCTACTTTCTATGATTTTAAATGATATCCAGTCCCTTAAACTAATATTTTAACCGTTAAAACGCATGTTCTTGATAAAAGCCAAAAATCATCAACTTGTTTTAACATCATTAGAAGTTTCTAAATTTATTTTGAATTTTTGTTAAAGATTTATTGAGTTTTCATAAATTTTTGGAAAATAGCCATAAAACATGTCGAAAAAGTCAATATATTGAATTGAGTAGTTTTGTGTAGTTTAAAGGTTGAGAATTGGTCATAGGTAAATTATAAGATGAACGAAATTGGTTTTAGGCGAAAAGATTAAGTATAGATTGAGATATTCGAATTTAAAGTTTACTATGTTATAAGGTTCGGTTACATGGGAACTTAGTTTAGGCTTATGTTTTGTATGCTTGTAATGAGTCCTTGGCTGATTTTTGGATGTATTGTTATGTGAATTTTTTGTGTTGAAGTTCCAGATTCGATAGAACCTTCCACAAGTAGAGATAAAGGCAAGGAAAAACTAGTTTGAGCTTTGCAAAAACGTAGTTGGTGAGTGTTTGGAATAATTGATTGTGGCCATGATTCAATACGTTATTTGGGAATTTGGTTGTAGCCTAAACCCTTACTGTAAATTCTAAGTGTAAGCTTCTCATACCTATGTCTATCTTATGAATTTTGTACTTGTGTGAATGTGAATATGTGATATGTAGATATGATAACTATTGTTAAAGTGCAAATGTGCACATGTTATGTATATGTTAGTGAGAATGTTTTACTAAAGATGCAAATATGCAGTGATTGTGCACATATAATCAGTAAGTGATATGTGTTTGATTTCGGATATTTTGGCCCTGTGATTATTGGAACTTTAGATATAGTTGGTATGCCATCAGATTGTGATTACTCACCTATATGTATAGTGATTTTGGGCGTTGAGGCCCTAGGACATGTTGGAGGGATAAGGGAATGTGAGCTAAGCTCCATTCAAGGGGACATGTGAGGGGAAATAAGGACAGTGTTAGATTTATGCTTCACTTTTGGGACATGTTTGACTCTATGAGTATATGTTTGGTGTGTTGGAGATCCTTGTATCCGATGAGTGATTTAGTGCTCACTTTTATGTTTCATAGCTCAAGTTCCAAATTATCTTTAAATGTATATATGCGTAATGTGATATATGCCTAAATGAGTATGTAGTTGCTATGCAAGTTATCTTAACTTATGAATATGTGTGTTTTGAGATATGTTTATATGACATGTAACCATTATGCAAATTATCTATAAAGATGTTTTAGAGTATTGTGGTATATGCTTGAATGCTATGTGATTTTATGAGAAATGTGACATATGCTCAAACGTCATGAGATTATATGAGTATGGTGATATATGTTTGTATGTTAGGTGGTTATATGTGTAATATGGTAGATGCTTAAAAGTGAACATGTTTACCATGTAAAATAAATAGAAAGCAATGCATGAGTAAGTATATTATGACATTAAAGTTGGAGTAGTCAAGGTTGTGTTATATGGTTGTTTCGTTAATGCTTAATGAATTGTTTGCATGGTAGTTGTGTAACATCCTGTTTTCGGTAAAATCAGAACAGTGGTTTTGGGACCACAAATTTGATTTTGGAAGAAAAGTTATTTTTATATTATTTTATGGTCTATAGTATGATAGTAATGTCGTATAAAAATTTCATAAGAAATTTTACCAATTACATGTTTAATTTGATAAAGGACCAAATTGCACAAAGTGCAAAAGTTGAGTTCTAATAGCTAAAGGGATTAAATAGCTATAGAACTTTAAAGTGGATGCCCTTATATGGTAAATAGACCATTTAAAAATTCTTAGTGGTTAAGGATGATGATTCATCCATGGAAAAAAAAATAAAGAAAAGGATGAATTTGGAAAGTGGAAATAATAAAAGATGATAATTAATTAAATAATGAAAATATCATCTTTTTCATCATCTTTCCCAAATTATTTCCATGGAAACCCTAGCTAAGAGAAAGTAGCTCAAGCAAGCTTACTTTGATCAATAAGGTATGTTTTCTTGTCCCGTTTTTAATGATTTTTATATTTTCGATATCGTAATATCTTAATCTATCTCGGGGATTAATTTGTAAAGTTATCAATGTACTAGGATTTTTCCATGGATGAACATAGATGAATTATGAAGTTTTATGGTAGAAAATGAAAGGTTGTTAATAGATAAACAACTTTTGTAAAGGGAATTTTGATGAAATTATGATTTAGGGACTAAATTGAAAAGATGTAAAATTCTGAATTTTATGAAATACATGGGCTGTAAATTTTACATGTAAAAATCGGCTAGGATTGGAATAAAGATTAAATTGCATAAATTTCATTTTTCGAGCCTAGGGACGAAATCGTCATTGATTAAAATTTTAGGGGCAAAATGGTAATTTTGCCTAAAATGTGAATTGAATTGAAATGAACATTTGAATTGAAATGAACATGAATTAATGTTAAATTTATTCATATAGATTTGGATAGACCAAATTTGGAGTTAGAACGAGGAAAACAAAAAATGTCAGATTAGTAGATTTTACGTACACGAACATTTGTCGAGGTAAGTTCGTGTAACTAAATTGTGTATATTTATATGCTTGAATTAAATGTTCTGTATGTGAATTGTATAAATGCCAAATATATGAAATTGGTTACATATCCGACAAAGGCCGATAAATATTAAATCCTATTTGAGTAATGGAATTCGATGGATACATGATTTCCCAATTGGTTGTGGTCCTGCATGTGTTGCAGACACACCACAGATCCTACGAGCATTCCGTTATAAGCCTTCTTGAGCTTCCTGTTATATGGTTCTTGCTAGCATCCGGATCGATCGTGATCTTGCATGTGTTGCGACTACTGTAGCTCTTTTTGAGCGTCCTGTTATCTGATCGGTTGTGATCCTGCATATATTGCGAACACAAATGCAACTCTTTTTAAGCGTCATGATATGGCTCACTTGAACCTCCCGATATATGGCTATCCAAAGCTCTTGATTAAAGGCTCTTCGTGAGCTTCCTGTTATATAGCCTGGATAAGCTTCTTGATAGGCTCTTTGTGAGCTTCCCGATTAATGGCTCTTTGTGAGCTTCCTTTTATATGGCTTGAGAAAAGATTTCCCGATTATGTGCTTTAAAGAGCACTATTGAATATGAATTGACGAATTTCTGATTTGTACAGTTCGAGTGTACTACATGTGTATTCATCAATGTTTTCAATGATTCAACGGGCAAAATCTTGACATGAGAAAATATGAACATGAAATGAATTATTACACATATCTGTCTGAAATATATGAAAATGATGATACATGATATATGGAAATACGAGATGATAATATATGAACATGGAATTTGTTTGATGAATATGTTCATCCATGATTATAGATTTGTACACCTTGAGTGTATTACCCGTATGACACTAACATTTCAAATGATTTAATGGGCAAAGTCCCGACATGAAATAATCTGAACTCGAGATGAATTATTATGAAAATGTACTTGAAATACAAGGATATGATTTGTATATGTTATATGAATACATGATGTGGAAAGTATAAGTATATGAAAATCTAATTATTGTTGAGCCCATACATGTTTCTTGATATTTATATGAAATATATGACTAAAAAGGGTGATGAGGATATGTATTAGGGCTCGTGATCAAGTTGATTGAATGTGCCTTGTATGTTTATATTGAATTTAAATGAGTGGTAAGTTAATTACCATGTTATACGAACTTACTAAGCATTTCATGCTTATCTGTTTTATTTTCCCTTGTTCTATAGTAATTCGGAGGCTCATAAGATTGGAAGCTTGGCGGAGATCACTCACACTATCCATCAGCCCATTTCGGTATATATATGGTAAATCAATTATGGTTATAATGGCATGTATAGGTTAATTGGCCAATATCGGCATATAAATGCTTTAATTGTAACTAGCCATTAGAATGGCTTGTGATGGATATGTTTGGTATGTGTTTGAAATGGTTGATTGATAGAAATTATATTGGCATATTGATGATTGAATTAAGTTAGCATATTTGATAAGATATGCATATATGTGAACTTGGTAATTTAAGTAAGTGTGTATACTTGATTATATAAGGTATTATATCATGTATAGGACTTGATTTCGAGTTGGTTAAATGACCTATAATAGCTTGTGAATGTGTTAAAGTGTTGGTGTAGGAGGATGACAAAATGGAGTGAGAAATATGCCTTGGAAAATAGCCTATTTTCGTCCACACAGGCGTGTGTGACACACGGCCTAGCACATGGGCGTGTGACCTGGCCGTGTGTCCCCTCCATCTTTAAAATTTCAAAATAGAATGCCCAGGATTTATACACGGCCTAGCACAAGGAAGTGTGGCTTGGCCGTGTGACCCAAGTCAGAGAGTTACACGGCCTGAGACACGGACGTGTCCCTTGGCCGTGTGAACTACACGGCCTGACCACACGGGCATGTGCAGGTAACCCCTGCACCTAGGAAAAAAATTTGAGATTTTGCAAAAAATTCTCTGAGTACCCGGTTTAGTCTTGACTCATTTCTAATACATATTTTGGACCTCGAGGGTTCATATAAGGGGCTGTATGTTTGATTTTTTATATGGATATTGTATGATGTGAAATATCTATTATTTGATCTGTAAATTCCAGTAATGTTCCATAACCCTGTTCCGACGACGGATTCGGGTTAGGGGTGTTACAAGTTGTTCTAGGCATTCGCTGAGCTTGTTAAGCTCATGATACATGCACGGGAACAATTGAAGTGCATTCGAATTCATTAAGTTGACCAAAATCCAAGTTGCCCATTTCAAGAGAGGATCCAACTGAAATTCTCATCGGGTTTATTACACGTGGTAGTTCAAAGAAGTTTAAAGAGGTGATGATGGGTCTGATTTAGCAAGTTTGGGCTGAACATGAGATGTCCAACCCTTATTGGACCCAAAATAACGTCACAAGTCCATGCAATGTTTTGCATGTGGCTATTTGTTTAGTTTAATTAATTCTACAGTTTTTAATTATGTCTTGATCATTAAGTGTTTACATCTTTTAATTATTACATGCACTATGTGTTTTGCATTAAATAAATTCTTGTATTATGTAACTCTCATGTTAGTTAAGTTTGCATTATAAATTATGACATGCTTTATGTAACTCTCATGTTAGTTAAAGTTTGCATCATTAAATTAAGTCATGCATTAAGCAACTCATCTGTTAATTTAGTTTGCATCTTAAACCATGCAATTAAGCATCTTAGTTGTTAAATATGTTTGATTTTGTTTATATAAATATGGTATTTAATTTGGCTGTTACTTTTTACTGCATAAATTAAAGTGTGTATTTTCATTTTAAATAAGATGATTGGAGTTGCATGTTCATTAATAAATTTATGTATCAGTGTTTATAGTGTGCTAATTCTTCTGAGTGTATTTAATGCTTAATTATCTATCTTGTAGGTGACTATTCATATGGTTAACTGACTCTTCAATTTTGGATTTTTTCAAGCCTTCAAAGATCATTGTGGTGGCTATTTAAATGATCTAAGAGTGTTTCTTCAAATCTGTTCAGTTTTAAAGCACTCAAAGCTTGTTAAGGAGCCAATTAAAGAGATGAATGCACAAGTCTTTTGACATTTGGTTTAAGGGAGGTGAAGGGACACCAAACAGCACATTAAGGGTTTATTAAGTCATCAATAAAGTGAAGAGACATGCCTTTTCATCTACACCAGAATCAAGTGAAGAGACATAACTATTGGCTTCCCTACATGAGTTTAAAACGAAATGCTTGTAATAACCTTAGTTAATTGCTAAAGATGAAAGGTCTCACATAGGCATTCGAATAGTCACAATGCTGCCTATAAATAATTTGTGAAAAGAGCCTTTGTTAGATAATGAATGTTGAATGAGTATTTTTGAGTTATTGTGAGAATTCTATCTCATTGTTCTTGAAAGAACTTACTTAGAATAATCAAGTTACTCCTTGTGGTGTCAAACCTTCTTCTTTTGAACTAATTGTAACACCCTTTACCCGTATTCAATGCCAAAACAGGGCTCGGGGCATGGCCGAACTTTCATCACAAACAATCATACAAATCGAGTCATAAATTTTGTGTCCAAATTAAAACCATTCATATTCAATCATAGAGACCCTAATATAGGCTTACGAGGCCAAATAAATGCTTTGGTATTGGCCCAGAACAAAACCGAGAACTCAGGAAATTCTTATAAAATTTAGAATATTTTTAATAGAAACAGGGCACACGCCCATGTGGTTTGGGACACGCCCGTGTGGGCAGGCCATGTTGTCACACATGCCCGTGTCCCAAACTCGTGTAACTCTCTGACTTGTAACTCATGAACAAATTGGAGTCACACGGTCAAGTCACACGCCTGTGTGCTAGGTCGTGTAGAAGATTAATTTTCACAAAAATAGGTGCAGACTTCACACGGCCAGGGCACACGCCCGTGTTCGAGGCTGTGCAGTCCACACGGCTGAGACACACACCCGTGTCTCTACCCGTAGGCTCAAATCTGAGCATTCTGTTTCTCAAAATTAAGGTGCAGGGGACACACAGCCAAAACACATGCCCATGAGATAGGCTATGTGTCACAAACGGCCTAGACACACGCCCGTGTGGACAAAAATAAGGCTATTTGCCAAGCCATTTTGCCGCAGTCACTTTCACATACCTGTACAATATCACATGGCACAAATCCAAGCATATAGATGCAACCAAAACCACCACAACCAAGGCAATGACATGACATTCACCTGCCAACATTTAACAAGCTTATAACATCATACTTTACCAAATTAAGTCATGCAACTCACATATTCATAAAGGCCCTGACGTACGAATATACTCATAATCAATATTAGCCAACTTTCATGGCTATACTCAAAATGAAGCATTAACAATTACAAACCAACACATATGGCCAAACCATAATGATACATATAGCAAAATGACCAAGTCCCTATACATGTCATATACTTAAAATGCTAAATTTCATCAATACCCAAAAAGAAAGTGTTGATAGTGTGAGGCGAATCTTCGACGACCCCCAATCCGAGCTAGCTTGGCGATACTATAAAAAAATGGAAAATAAACGGAGTAAGCTATATAGCTTAGTAAGCTCGTATGCAAGAAATAAGCAAACCCTACCATGTAATCAACATTTAAGAGATATAACATAAGATGATATAAATTACCATAAGTTTAGCATTTATAATTTATTCCTTCACAACCTTACCTTAAATTCCTCATTTCTCGAAATTTAATAAACATAAGTTTTATGTACATACCTGTACCATTTTGAAATGAAATTACACATATTATCGTCTTTGACATACCCGTGAACTACTCGGAATAACAATGTCAGATACTCGGGAATTCTACACACTAAGTGCCACATATGTAGCCTAAGCTACCTAAATCTCATATCACATAATCGCTCGCTCTTAAGCTATCAACGGGCTTGCTCATACAAGCCGTCAGTCCAAACGTAGCTATACGGTGTTGCTCACACAAGCTATTAAGTAACCGTAACATATGTTGGTATATTCAGCCACCGATAGGACGTACAGGACCAGCACCCGTATCATATAATCACATAACACATAGTAACCCTAGTGATGTCACTTGTATCCTAACCTATTCCTAAGGTTCAAATGGGATTTCTTGCTTGTTGAATCATCGTCGGACTCGTCCATAGAGTTATACTCATCCACATAATTGAGCATACAATTTTTGCAATATTATAACATTTAAAAGATTTTATTTTAAAGCTTATTTTTAACATACGAACTTACCTCGGTACAAAATGGCGAAATGGACCTAATCGTCAAATACTTTGTTTTTACCCCAATCTAAGTCAGAACCTCATCTTTCTTGATCTATAATATCAAATTCATCTAATTTAATTATCACATTATTCAATTTAGCCCAAAAACACCTTATGGCAAAAATTACATTTTGCCCCTAAACTTTTGACATTTTATATTTTAGTCCCTATGCTCGTAAAATGAATTTCATTCAATTTTTTAAAAAACCCAAGCCTAGCCGAAACTTATTCATACTCATAAAAGCCCACATCTTTCATTTATTCACATTTTAACACACATTTTACAACCTTTTACAAAAAGGTTCTTTTTTGACATTCTCATCAAAAATCACTACGTAAATGTTGTTTAACTAACAACAAACATGCATTTTCTACCATTAAATATCAAAATACATACATATTCTACATGGGTAAAATTTTAGACTTTGACATCTTTTCAAATTAGTCCTTGAAATAGCTAGATTAGGTTAAGACAACTTCAAAAGCATAAAATCATCAAAATTGGGACAAGAACGGACTTACAATCAAGCTTGAAAGTGGCCAAAAACCCTAGCTATGGCTTCCTTCAAATTTTCAGCACAAGGGGGACTAATTTGAGAAGATGAACACTTTTATTTCATTTAATGTTGTCTTTATTTACTAGTTTACCAAAATGCCCTTAACCATGTCCATTTTTGTCCACTATAAAGTATAATGGTCTAATTACCATTTAAGGACCTCTAATTTAAAATTTCATAGAAATTAAACACCCTTAGCTTCTAGAACACACATTTTTCACCATTTGCAATTTAGTCCTATTAGTCAAATTGGACACTCTATCGATAAACTTTCTTATCGAAATTTTCACACAATCATCCAATCATACTGTAGACCTTAAAGAAATAATAAAATTAATATTTCTACTTCAAATTTATGGTCCCAAAACCACTATTTCAATTTGACCCAAAAATAGGTTATTACAACTCTCCCCCTTTAGAGATTTTCGTCCCCGAAAATCTTACCAGAAAAGAGGTTTAGGTACTATTTTCTCACAGCTTCCTTGGGTTCCCACGTAGCCTTTTCAACCCTGGGTCGTTGCCACAAAACTTTCACTTGGGCTATGTTTTTATTTCTCAACTGTTTAACCTCTCGAGCTAAAATCTTGATTGGTTCTTCACCATAAGTCATATCGGGTCGAATCTCAACCTCTGTCGGTGAAATTACGTGTGAAGGATCTGATCAATAACAGCCAAACATCGATACATGAAACACATTGTGGATCCTTTCTAACTCTATTTGTAAGGCTAGTCGATATGCCACCAGCCCTATTCTTTTAATAACCTCATACGGACCAATAAAATGCGGACTCAGTTTACCCTTGGGACTGAATCTAAGAATTTCTTCTGTGGAGACACTTTCAGAAATACTTTATCACTGACTTGAACTATAATTTCCTTTCATTTTAGATCCGCGTACGATTTCTGTCGATCTAAAGCTGCATTCAAATAATCACGAATTACTTTCACTTTTTCTTCAGTTTCTCTAACCAAATCAACCTAGTTTCTCACTGAGCTCGGTCCAGTACAACAGAGTTCGACACTTGATTCCATACAATGCCTCATACGGTGCCATCTTTATACTCAACTGAAAACTGTTGTTATAAGCAAATTCGGCTACAGGTAGATATTTTTCCGAACTACATTCGAACTCTAACACACAACAGCGAAGCATATCCTCGAGAGCCTGAATCATTCTTTTAGATTGACTGTCAGTTTGCGGATGAAGTGTGGTACTAAAGTTTAACTTTGTACCCAAAGCTTCTTGTAACTTCTTCCAAAATCGTGAAGTAAATCTCGGATCTCTATCCGAAATAATAGAAATAGGCACTCCATGCAATCTAACAATTTCAACAATGTACAGTTCAACTAGCTTATCAAGTGAATAGTCGGTACGTATTGGAATAAAATGAGCTAATTTCATCAATCTATCAACAACGACCCAAATGGCATCTTTCTTCTTTGGAGTCAGAGGTAATCTAGTTACGAAATCCATCATAATTCTATCCCATTTCCACTCGGGAATCATCACAAGCTGAAGTAAACCTGAAGGTACTTGATCTTTGGCTTTACTTGTTAACAAATCAAACATCTTGATACGAATTCAGAAATATCTCGTTTCATACCCGACCACCAATACAATTTCTTCAAATCATTGTACATCTTTGTACTTCCTGAATAAACAGACAGACAACCACTGTGTTCCTCGTGAAGAATTTTCTAAATAAGCTTGGTAACTTTCGGTACACAAATCCTACTCGGAACATCAAACAATCATTGGTCCTAATCTGATAGTCTAAATCACTAATCGATTCACACTGAATTCTTTTAGCTTGGAGTTTTTTGACACATTTTTGAGCTTCACAAATTTGCTAAAGAAATACCGGTCTAGCTTTTAACTCAACTAGAATCAAACCATCATCAGATATAGTCAGTCGTGTATTCATTGCTCTCAAAACAAACAAAGATTTCCTACTTAAAGCATCAATGACTACTTTTGCCTTTCTCGGATGATAATCGATTACCAATTCATAGTCTTTCAACAACTCGAGCCATCTCCGTTATTGTAAATTCAAATTCTTCTGAGTCATCAAGTACTTTAAACTCTTGTGATCGGTATAGTTATGGCACTTCTCACTGAATAAATGGTGTCTCCAAATCTTGAAAGCAAACACAATGGTAGCCAATTCTAAGTCATGCATCGGATAATTCTTTTCGTGCGGTTTCAACTGTCTCGAGGCATAAGCTATCACTTTGCCCTCTTACATCAACACACATCCAAGACCGCTCAAAGACGCGTTGCTGAAAATTAGAAACTCTTTTCTCGACTCAAGTTGCACTAATATCGGTGCCTCAGTCAATAATGCTTTCAACTATTCAAAACTCTTTTGACATTTCTCGGACCATTCAAACTTAAAATCTTTCTATAACAATCTTGTCATAGGTGTAGTAATCATCAAAAATCCCTTAACAAAACATCGATAATACTCGGCTAAGGCCAAAAAGCTTCTAACCTCAGGTACATTCCTCAGCTGTTTTCATTCAACAATTGCCGAGATCTTACTCGGATCAACCCGTATACCTTCCGCTGAGACAATATGTCCCAAAAATCTGACTTCTCGGAGCAAAAACTCACTTTTTCTAAATTTAGCAAACAGCTTTTTATCTCTCAAAGGCTGCAACACAATTCTTAAATGTTCGGCATGTAACAACCCATTTTTAGTGAAATTGGAACAGTGGTTTCGGGACCACAGATCTGACCCAAAATATAATTTATTTTTATTTTATTATATGGTTCATAATATAATAGAAATGACATGTGAAAATTTTGACATGAAAATTTTATCGATTTGGTGCCTAATTACGGAAAGGACTAAATCGCATAAATTGTGAAAGTTGAATTCTAGTAGATATAAGGATCAAATAGCTATGGAATTAAAAACTAGACGTCCTTATATGGTAATTAGACCATTAAGAAAAGTATGTAGATTTTTCATGGTGACTCATCCATGGAATTATAAAACACGGTCAAGGACTAAATTGGAAATAACAAAACCTTAATTAATTAAAAGATGATAAAAGAAAATATCATCTTATTATTGTTATCTTCAACCTAAAATTTTATGGAAACTCTAGGAGATAGAGGGGAAACTTTCAAGGCTTAATTGGGTACGTTATCTTGTTTCGTTTTTAATAATTTTAGTATTTTTAAAACCGGGATAGCTTAATCTCTCTTTTTGAGGGATTAATTTGAAAAGTTATCAAGGAATGAAAATGGATCATGGATGTATTATGCCGGAAATTAGAAATTTATGGTAGAAAATGAAAGATTATTAATAGATAAACAACTTTTACAAAGTGATTTTTGATGAAAACTTGAGTTAGGGACTAAAATGTAAAATTGTGAAATTGAAAGAAAAATTCTAAAATTTTATGTATACATGTGCTGTAAATTTTTTAATAGGGCTTTGGTTAGGCTTGGAATAGGGAGTAATTTGCACAAGTTTCATTTTCTAGGCCTAAGGACAAAATCAAAATTTATGGAAAAGTTAGGGGCAAAATGGTAATTTTGCCTAGGAGCAAATTGAGTCCATTTATGAAATGTATGAAATTGGTAGTTAAATTCATTTATATAGATCTGGTGAACACAAACTCGAGGCTAGATCGAGAAAAAGAAAAGATTTTAGATTAGTAGATTATTACGCTAACAAGTGTCGAGGTAACTTAATCGGACATGTAATTATGTTAATTGAATGTTGTGTTTGTATGTAATGTGGTTTATGTTAATGTGTTTTACTTGTATGCTATGATGGAAAATTTGCTACATGCTTGAAATGGTGATAAAGGGTTAGTCCCAATTGAATGTTGAATTCCGATGATTATATGTGCTTTCCAGAAACTAATAAGCCCTGCATTTGTTGAATTCAGACGAGTAATCCCATTGACCTTGTTATATAAAGGATTTAGCTCGGATGAGTAATCCTAGTATAATACCTCTCAAGTATGCATTAAGATTAGGGTTTAGCCTAGACCGGTAATCCTAATCAAGCTCCTCTGAGCTTATGTTATATAAAGGATTTAGCCTGGACTGGTAATCCTATTATACGACATGTGGCTCGAGAGTGTGTTCCTTGGTTAAGTGCCCTAAGGGGTACCCTTGAATAAGAAATTGATAGATTATGGAACCGTACACTTCGAGTGTACTACTTGAGCATCCATCAGAATTCTATGATTCAATGGGCATGTATCTCTTGACTTGGCATGAAAATCTTGTGATGTAATGATAATGACTTGAAAGAACATTGCATGATGAGCTCATCTATTTTAACTTGACATGTTTGTAAGTGTTGTGACTAACATGTTTGATTGAAGGCATGTGCTTAGGAAATTTTGCTAATGGATGGAAAACATGATGTTGTGTGCTTAAATTTAATAACAGGATTGGTAAGTTTAGTTTCCGTTATATGAACTCACTAAGCATGTAATGCTTACTCCGTTTATTTTTCCTTTGTTTTATAGTGCTCGGAAGCTCGTGAAGGTTGGAAGATCAGTGGAGCATCGTCACACTATCAACTAGCATTTTGGGTATATTTAGTGAAATCATTTTGGGTATAATGGCATGTATAGGACAACTTGGCCAATAGTGGTTTAAAATGTTATTTTGTAACCTAGCCATTGTAATGGCTAGTATTGGTTCATTTTGGTACGACTAAGTAGATTATTATGATATACATATATGCACATGTGTTATATTAAAAATACATGATCAATGTTGGGAATGCCTAAGTTAAACTAAGGTAAGGTTGTGATCATGTATGCTTGTAGTGATATGCCTTGTGAATGATAGAAATTGCCCAATTTGACTGCTTGAATTGGTTGGTATTGGATGTGTGTTTCAAGTGCAGATCTTGGGTGAAATTTTGGGTAAGAATTGAAGCTAGAAATTGCTTCATTTTGTCCACATGGGCAGACGCACAGGCGTATGTCTAGACCGTGTGTAACACACGGCCTGGTAACACGGGCATGTAGTTAGGCCGTGTATCCCCTACACCTTAATTTTGAGAAACATAATGCTCAGAATTGGGCGTGTGTCTCGGCTGTGTGTGCCACATGGCCTAGCACACAGGCGTGTGGCATGGCCATATGGTGCAATTTAGAGAGCAACCTAAATCGAACACGGCCTATAGCACGGGCGTGTTCCAGGGTTACACGGGTGTGTCCCTTGGACCACACGGGCGTGTGAGTCCTGCACCTTAGAAAAATTTTGTAATTTTCCAAAAAATTCTTAGTGGTTCTGATTAAGTCCCGATTCGATTCTAATGCTCGTATTGGGCCTCGAGGGCGCGATCAGGGGACATTATGGATGATCTCGGTAAATGAATAGTAAATTATGTAGTTTAATAGACAACTCGCCCGATTCATCCGATTTAGTCCGAAGAATTTCATTATTTTGACATTTCAATTTAATGGTCTTTCGTCTACAATTCACTACGATATCATGTAGAGTCAGCCAATCCATTCCAAGAATCACATCAAACTCATCGAATGGCAGAAGCATTAAGTCAGCCGAAAAACAGTGACCAAGAATCATTAAAGGACAACTTTTGCAAACTTTATCGACTAAAATGTATTTGCCTAAAGGTTTTGATATTTTAATCACAAACTTAGTAGACTCAATAGACAAATTCTTACTAGATACCAAATTCATGCAAATATAAGAATGAGTCGATCCAGGATCAATTAATGCAACTCCATTAGTATCATAAAGAGAAAATGTACCAGTGATCACATCAGGGGATGACACATCTTTGCGAGCACGAATGGCATAAGCTCTTGCAGGTGCTCTAGCTTCTGATCTCACAGCTGAATCTTTGGTCGCATCTTTACTACTGGTTACATTTCCTGTATTTCTCACTGGCCTCCCTTTAGCAGTAGTGTTGCTCGGTCTTGCATTCTAAAAATTATCTTTCTCAGCCATTTCAGGGAAATCTCGAATGAAGAGATCTGGGGAGCCACATTTAAAGCATGCCCGATTATTCATCCTACATTCACTGGGATGTTGTCTACTGCAGTGCTAACATTCAGGCCTATTAGACCTAGTGTTACCAACGCTCTCTATTGACGTAGTCTGGGCCTTAGAACCTGAACATTGCTTCCCACTATCTCTGTTAGGATGCCCAACTGATGCATTCGATCGAGTATACAAATCCCTCGATTTCTTTGAAGAAGATTGAAATGACTTATTCATCGACCTCTTTCTCGAATCCCTAGCCTCAAACTCAGGTTTTCTCTTTTCTTTCCTCAACTCTTCAGCTTTGTAAGCTCGTTCAACTAGCACAACAAATTCTTTCGACTCTAAAATCCCAACTAACAGATTGATGTCCTTATTCAGCCCATCTTCGAATCTTTTACACATAATAGCCTCTATTGAAACACATTCTGGAGCATACTTACTGAGTCTAACAAACTTTCGCTTGTATTCAGTTACAGTTATTCGGACTTGTTTCAGCTCCAAGAACTCTTTGCATTTCTAATCAATAAATCATTCGCAGATATATTTCTTTCTGAACTATTCTTAAAAGAAATCCCAAGTGACTCTTTCTCTTGGTACCACTGATATTAGAGTGTTCCACCACCGATACGCTGAATCCCTCATAAGTGATATAGCACATTTTAGGCACTCCTCCGGTGTGCAAGAAAGTTTGTCAAATACCCGGATAGAGTTCTCAAGCCAGAATTCTCTCGGGATCATCATCGACATTTGCTCTAAATTCTTCAGCCCCTTGCTTTCGAATCTTATCGACTGGAGGCTTATTCAGTCTTACCAATTCCATATGTAACACCCTTAACCCGTATTCGTCGCCGAATTAAGGTTACGAGGCATTACCGGACATAGCACAGTTCAGAGCAGACATTTATTACAATTCTTGCTTCGTAATTTAAACTCATCAAAGCATTTATCTTAATCACTTTTGAACTTAAAACTACTATATTACTTTCAGTGGCATATTTAAAAATTATTCAGATATATATGTATATATATATATATATCATTACACAACATATACCAATCATATAATAACTATTTATCATAAGCTAATTATCAAACATCACATTTTCTAATCTAAGCATGTTCATATATTAAAATCAATTAACAACCACACAAAAATGCAATTTTGGTTATTATACATTATGGCCAAATATATTAATGGTTATTAACAAACATGATGCGCATTCATGTCCAAACAATATGAACCATAACTCAACTTAGGTATCACTCATTTATGCAGCGTTGATTACATTTAATCTAACATGATTTAAAACTAAACATACTTCTTTCCTAATCACCAAAACCATGCACATATGATCTTGTTAACTTAAACTATTTTAAGCACAAATAACAACTAAGAGTACACATATTTCACATGCAAATTTTATATGCTTAAAATTATGCCAAAATTTCATTCACACAACCAAGCTGAATTGTTTCTTATTCGGTCATTCTATATAACATACAATACATAATATATTTAGATAAATATGCTATAAACCAAATATCATGCTTATCTTTACAGTTCCAACGCCTTATTCATATACACATTTACATTATCATTATCATTTCTAAACCAAATTACTCATTTAAGCATGCCATTTCAAATCAATACAAAAACCACATTTTCTAATCCAATTTTCATAGCCTAACTTAGTTCACATATGCCTAATACCACAAATCCATCATTAACATATAACCAAACACTTGATAATAAGATTTACTCACCATAGTCGAATTATAAATAGCTTCAAACCATCACATACATATTTCATTTCAAATTCGAATACATAATTACTTTATAAACAATATTCAAACCAATTCATATTACAATTTAGGCATCTCAATAATAAATCATTAACTATGCATAACCTAATTATATTCATCAACTTCATAAATCAAATTTATTAAATACACAATCATGAGCTTTACTTAACCTTACTTAAACCTTAAGCATATTCCAAACACATCACACACATATAGCATGCATATTAGTCAACTAATTTATCAAACTACATTTACAAATCATACCAAGTCCATCACACATATATATTTCATAATCGAAATCACCAAAGCCAAAGATAATAAATATCTAACCAAGAACATATAAAAATCAAAATTAAACATAATGATCAAGCCATTTTCACATGGCTTTATATATACATGTCCCAAAATCAAACATTTAAACTATGCTATACATGCCATATGCCCAAATTCAACTTAGTAAAATACCAAAAGAAACAGTCGATAGTGTGATAGGCTTTGCTGATGATCCCTGAGCTCGTAACGTGACTCCAAAATCTATAAAACAGAGGTAAACCAAAATATACACAGAGTAAGCTATTTAAGCTTAGTAAGTCATAAGCAAAAACATATATATTAACAAAGGCATATTAACATTTTACAAATAAGGTAAAATACACATAATTTCCAATACAAAGATATCATTTACGATTAAGGTCATACTTTAATCACACATACTTATCATATGGCCGAATATAAACAATCATATACACATATATATTTTCACTTTTAATATCACCATTACATCAATAGGCCGAATCACTTATATGTTCAACGATGCTAACACAAAATCTATATTCACATAACTTTATATAATTTCAAGTAATCAACTTACTTGTTTCCTTATAAACATTTAACTAGCACATACCTGAACCTGTAATTTGATTTAACATTCGGTTTTTACTTTACATTGCCCGTTGAATCGTTCGGAATTAAAAAGGATACATCAGATAGTCGGAAGGCTCGTACAATGCCAAAGTCCCAGATGTGGTCTTACATGTAATCACATATCGATGCCACTGTCCCAGACAGGGTCCTACACGAATCAAATACGATGCCAATGTCCCAGACATTGTCTTACACGTAAACACAAGTCGATACCAATGTCCCAGACGTGGTCTTACATGAAAACACATATTGGAAATCCTAAGTCATGACATATGTATCCTAACTATTCCTAGGGTTCGTACGGGGCTTTCGGACATTGAATCTCGATCGAATCGAACATCGTAATCAGGCTCTCAATCACATTTACATTCGGCAATACACATTTAAATTCATAAAATTTCATTTTCACATATAACATATATGTATTATAAAATTTAACAACATTCATATGCTTATTGACTTACCTCAGATATCGACGGATGAAATCGACTACTCGACTACTTTCGACTTCCCCCGATCTAATTTCTTTTTCTGTCATTCTTGATCTAAATAAATTCAAATTTAACTAATTTAATCACACATTCATTCAATTTAATCCAAATACACATAAATGGGCAAATTACCATTTTGCTCCTGACATTTCACACTTTGTGCAATTTAGTCCCTATTGCATAAAACACAAAATATACAAAATTTGCCTATACCATGCTAGGGCCGAATGTTCACCATGATTATAAAAGTCCATACATTTCATTTATTTCACATTTTAGTCCCTCAAAATATTATTTTCACAATTTAGTCCAAATTACTCAAATTCATCAAAAATTCAAAGACAAACTATGTTAATCTAACACATATATTTCACATTTCATCCTCAAACGTCACAAAACCCAAGAATTCATCAATGGCATATTTAAAAATCATCATCAATTCAAAAAAATTTAAGCATGGGTTTTGAAGAACATGAAGCAACGATCTCAAAAACGTAAAAATTATCAAAAATCGAAACCGAAACATACCTTAATTTGCTTGAACAAGGGCCGAATACCTAGCTTGGTTTCTTATTTTCTTTCACTTTTTAATTTCGGCAAAGATAAAGATGATAATGGCTTGTTTAATGTTTGTTTTATTATAATAACATGTTAATTTTTTATTTACTATTTTAACCTTTAGTAATTAATATAAAAACTATAGAATATATGCCTAATGCCGTCCATTCATATGTCCAATGGCATAATTGCAACATAAAACCTTCATATTAAAAGAACAACCACCATTTGACCCTTCTAGAAATAACCACTAAGTTTTCATTTTACGTGATTTAATCCTTTTATTTAATCGGACACTCAAACGACAAAATTAAAGCACAGAAATTTCACACAAATAAATTCACACATAATAAACACAAAATATAATTTTAAAATATTTTTCTAACTTGGATTCATGGTCCCGAAACCACCATTCTGAGTAGGGTCTAAATTGGGCTGTTACACCATACCTTGGGGAGCTACGGGAACCGGTTGCAGGTTAGGTAGGGGTGGAGGATGTTGGACAGCCGGACTTGTTCAAACAAACTCGGCAAACCACTCATTCATCCTTTGTAAGAATGCTTCCCTAGCCTCTCCTCCCTAACAAATAGTCACTGGTCTACTTTCAGATGACGCGGCCCCTTGGGTGAGAGCCGGTGCATTACTGTCAACATCATCAGCTACTTCTCGGTCGGGATCCATTTACTATATGAAAACACAATTTAAATTGTCAAGAGTTGTCACACTATCACAATTATATATAGCATGTATAGCTAGACTCTTACACAAGCTAGGTTAGTCCAAGAATTGACTAACCCATTACTCTGATACCACTAAATGTACTACCCCTTACCCATATTCAACGCCAAAACAAGGCTCGAAGCATTAACAAACTTTCATCACAAACAATCATACAAATCGAGTCATAAATTTTGCGTCCAAACTAAAACTATTCATATTCAAGCATAGAGACCCTAATACGAGCCTACGAGGCCAAATACATGCTTTGTAGTGGCCCAAAACCAAATCGAGAATTCAGGGAATTATTATAAAACTTAGAAGATTTTTGCTAGAAATAGGGGTCACACGCCCGTGTGGTTTGGGACATATCTGTGTGGGTAGGCCGTGTAGTCACACACGCCCGTGTCCCTAACCCGTGTAACTCTCTGACTTGGAACTCATGAACAAATTTGAGTCACACAGCCAAGTCACATGCTCGTGTGCTAGGCCGCGTGGAAGATTAACTTTCACAAAAAATAGGTGCAGACTTCACACGGCCAGGGCACACGCCTGTGTTTGAGGCCTTGCCGTCCACACGGCTCAGACACACGCCCATGTCTCTACCCGTGTACTCAAATCTAAGCATTTTGTTTCTCAAAATTAAGGTGCAAGGGACACATGGCCAAAACACATGCCCATGGGACAGGCCGTGTGTCACAAACGGCCTAGACACACGCCCATGTGTCTACCCGTGTAGACAAAAATAAGGCTATTTACCAAGCCATTTTGCCATCGTCACTTTCACATACCTAGACAACATCACATGGCACAAATCCAAGCATATAGATGCAACCAAAACCACCACAACTAAGGCAATAACATGACATTCACCTGCCAACATTTAACAAGCTTATAACATCATACATCACCAAATTAAGTCATGCAACTCACACATTCATAAAGGCACTAACGTATGAATATACTCATAATCAATACTAGCCAACTTTCATGGCTATACTCAAAATGAAGCATTAACAATAACAGCCAACACATATGGCCAACTCATAATGACATATACAAAAAAATGACCAAGTCCCTATACATGCCATATACTCAAATTGCTAAATTTCATCAATACCTAAAATGATAGTTTTGATAGTGTGGGGGCGAATCTCCGACGATCCCCAATCTGGGCTAGCTTGGCGACACTATAAAAACATGAAAAATAAATGGAGTAAGGTATATAGCTTAGTAAGCTCGTATGCATTTGTAATCAACATTTAAGAGATATAACATAAGATGATATAAATTACCATAAGTTTATCATTTATAATTTATTCCTTCACAACCTTACCTTAAATTCCTCAATTCTTGAAATTCAATAAACATAAGTTTTATGTACATACCTGTACCATTTCGAAATGAAATTACACATATTCTCGTCTTTGACATATTGTGAACTACTCGGAATAACAATGTCAGCTACTCGGGAATTCTGCACACTAAGTGCCATATATGTAGCCCAAGCTACCTAAGTCTCATATCACATAATCGCTCGCTTTCAAGCTATCAACTGGCCTACTCACACAAGCAATCAGTGCAGACGTAGCTATACGGTGCTGCTCACACAAGCTGTCAACTAACCGTAACATATGCCGGTATACTCAGCCACCGATAGGACGTACAGGACCAGCACCCGGATCACATAATCACATAACATATAGTAACCCTAGTGATATGTCACTTGTATTCTAACCTATTTCTAAGGTTCAAACAGGAGTTCTTGCTTGTCGAATTGTCGTCGAACTCGTCCATAGAGTTATACTCATCCACATAATTGAACATACAGTTTATACAATATTAAAACATTTAAGAGCAATTATTTTAAAGCTTATTTTTAACATACAAACTTACCTCGGTACAAAATGGCAAAATGGACCCAATCGTCAAATACTTTATTTTTCCCCCGATATAGGTCAAAACCTCGTCTTTCTTGATCTATAGTATCAAATTCATCTCATTTAATTTTGATATTACTCAATTTAGCCCAAAAAGACCTTATAGAAAAAATTACATTTTTGCCCCAAAACTTTTGACATTTAACATTTTAGTCCCTAGGCTCGTAAAATAAATTTCATTCAATTTTTTAAAAACTCCAAGCTTGACAAAAACTTATTCAGTCTCATAACAACTCACATTTTTCATTTATTCACATTTTAACACATATTTTAGAACCTTTTACAAATATGTCCCTTTTTGACATTTTCATCAAAAATCACTTTGTAAATGTTGTTTAACTAACAACAAACATACATTTTCTACCATTAAATATCAAAATACATACATATTCTTCTTGGGTAAAATTTTATACTTTGACATCTTTTCAAATTAGTCCTTGAAATAGCTAGATTAGGTTAAGACAACTTTAAAAGCATAAAAATCATCAAAAACGGGACAAGAACGGACTTACAATCGAGCTTAAAAATGGCCAAAACCCTAGCTATGGATTCTTTCAAATTTTTAGTACAAGGGGACACTTTTATTTCACTTAATTTTGTCTTTATTTACTAGTTTACCAAAATGCCCTTAATGCCAAACTTTGGAAATTCACCTAACCATGTCCATTTTTGTCCACTATGAAGTATAATGGTTGAATTACCATTTAAGGACCTCCAGTTTAAAATTTCATAGAAATTAAACACCCTTAGCTTCTAAAACACACATTTTGCACCATTTGCAATTTAGTCCTATTAGTCAAATTGAACACTCTATCGATAAAATTTCTTATCAAAATTTTCACACAATCATTCAATCTTACTGTAGACCTTAAAGAAATAATAAAATTAATATTTCTACTTCATATTTGTGGTCTCAAAACCACTGTTCTGATTTGACCCAAAAATGGGCTGTTACACTTATCACTTCCTTTCTTTCTTTGTTCTGAAGTGTGGCGTTCTAACATGCTGCCGGTTCCTATTTTGTTAAATAACGGGTCATAGTTTTTTTCTTCTTATTCTTCATAGACTTGTTTGTCATTTAACTTTATAGAAATCAGGTCACGATCATTCATATTGCTGGTTCATTTCTAACTGTCCATTTCATGCAAGTTATCCATCCAACACGATTTCCATCCATTCAATCGAATCAATAATCATTAATCCTATTTTCACCTTAAAGTCTATTTCAAAATGATACAACATTAGATGATGGAGCAACTTAACGTCTTTAACATTAGATGATGGAGCAACTTAACGTCTTTAATCAAATTCACAATTATGAGCACGCATCAGCTCACCCACTACTTTTAAACCATTGTAGATCAGTAGTGTACCAGTGTGAGCAGTGAGGTTTCTGAGAGGTGATCTAAGTAAGTTTATTTGTTATTTTGTAGCTGTGCTATATTTATACACGTTATGGGAAAAAAAGCATTATGGTAGACTTGTTACAACCTTGTTAACCCCTAGACACTTTGCTAGTTTTTCGTTCAGTTTATAAGGATTACATGTTATTGTTATGCTTGAGTTCATGAACACTATTATGTGATATTTAATTGATAATTATGTCATTGAATGATTATTTGTTGATGTTATTGATGTATGATGTTTAGGAACTAAATTGGAATGAATTAATTGCTTATGTATGCTACATTTTTTAGGTCTGGAGCAAGGTATTGATAATCAGGGTTTAAAATCGATACCTCTGTGTTTTGAGGCATGCAAGAAGTTAGAATAGAAATTTGGTATTTATACCTTTTCTCGAGTAATGTATTCCGGGTTAAAATATCGATATTTCATGACAGGTACCGATAATTTTCAAGACTTTGAATTTTTAATCTAGAAACAAAATACAAGTTTGGTATCATTTTTCCAGGTAGTATCGATACCACTTAAAGAAAATATCGATACCTTAGTGTCAATATCGATACCTACGGACCTTGTTGAGAATTTTGTTGAATGGACCTTATGCATGTTTTAATAGGTTTATAAGACTATTTAATGTAAGTTTAGCTCGTGATAATGATAACTAGCTAGTATATTGACTTAAGAACGATGCGAATAGGAAACTGATGGATGTTTTGTTGGAATGAGCTTTTACTTGTTGGTTATGACATGAGATGATGGTGTGGCATCCTGATATTTGGGATTGGTGACTAGGCTAGGTATAGGGTGTTACATGGTTACCGTAGTCCACCATTAGTATGCTTCATCTTATAACAAGGAAATGCTGCACCTCAAACTCTCAGTTGGGGAGCATTGCAACACTTTTGTTACCCGACAGTCTTAGGAGAGCCAGTTATCTACCACTATAGGATTATTCTCCATACTTCTTCTGAACTCCTGCATACCACATTTATGAATAGCCTCCACTAGGTCCCCACGTGACACTATGACAATAGGGATAGGAGGTGTGTAGGATTTATCAGCAGTGCAACCTCTACTATTCTTACTGTCTCTTCGGGCCTTTATATTTCATCACAATGTAACACCCCTTACCCATATTAGAAGCAAACATACAAAATCGAGACTTAAATTTCCTTCCAAATTAAAACCTTTCACACACATTCATAACGTCCCTTATATGAACCTACGAGGCCCAAAACATGCTTTGGGAGTGGTTCGGGACTAAACCGAGATCTTAGAAAGATTTTATGAAACTCAGAAAAATTTTGAGATTTTAGGGGCACACACCCATGTGGTTAATGGACACGCCCGTGTGGCATGTCACATGCACGTGTGCTTAGGCCGTGTCAATTTTAAGTTGCATTTTGTTTATGACGTCAGCAACAATTGGTAGCCACACGGCCAAGTCACATGCCCGTGTGCTAGGCCGTGTGGTCGAGTTTATTTTCATGATTTTCCATAAATTAGATGCAGACTTCACACAGCCAGGGCACACGCCCATGTCCCAAGGCCGTGTCCCTCACACGGCAGAGACACACGGTCGTGTCTCAGCCTATGTGGCCAATCCTAGACATTCTGTTTTGCTAAATAAGGTGCAGGGGACACACGGTCGAATCACACGCCCTTGAGGGTAGACCGTGTGTCACACACGGCCTAGACACATGCCCGTGTGTCTACCTGTGTGGAAAATTACAAGGCTATTTTCTAAGCCGTTTTGTCACCATCACTTGTACACCTTCAAGCAACATCACATGGCAAATTTTATGGCATACAAATGCCTTCAAATCGAACCAAACATAATCAAGCAACAACATATCATTTACATATTAACTTCCATCATTCTAATAGCAATATACTTTACTAATACAACTCATACCAACTTCATATTCATAAGGACATTATCATATGAATGACTCATATCCAACATTAGTCAACTTATCTAATCAACAACAAGACCATTAACCACATCCATCACATATTAAGCAAATATAAACCACATCACAAGGCATTGGTATATGCACATGAATAATCATATAATCAAAATAAGCCATCATTCATGGCTATATACAAATTGGACCATAACCATAACAGGCCAACACACATGACCGCATTAACAATGACATAGTTAACCAAAGATAAAGTCCCTATACATGTCATAAACTTAAAAATACTTGTATTCACTTATACCCAAATGATAACTTGATAGTGTGATAGCATCTCCGCCGATCTCCAACCTGAGCTAGCTAAATTAACCTATAAGAGATAGGAAAGGAAGGGGAGTAAGCAATAGAGCTTAGTAAGTTCATATGAAAATAATAAACAACTATTAAGATTCGTTTCTTTTATCCATCCATAAGAGTACTATTATTACAATTTGCATTGAATCTCAAGTTTACCACTTATTCATTCATAGTGCTTACTATTTTAACTTATAAACACCATAGTCTCCCCATTATAACATATCACATTATTTAACAAGTTATTTCCACCCTCTTAATCGCATGCACATTAATTATGAGTAATCATAATTTCAATATATAGTTTAACCACCTTTCACTTGTCTAAGCTCGTATCTTCCTATATTCTCATAATAACTTTACCCAACAATTATGCCTATCCTTCCTTTTTCTCATATCCAATGAAACACAATTTAAATAAATACATCGTACAATACCACAATTCAATTAGGCTCATAAACCTAGCACCTGATCATTATCAAATCTTATCATCTATCCATTCATCTTAGGTGTAGATCAATAATCATAAGATTATCGATATTTCTCAAGCATAACTTACTCAAATACATTCTTACCGAATGTTCATCATACACCGAGCTCATTACTCATGAGTTGTTGTACGTACCTATACCATCTCGTAACATAACCACTTGCTTTCTCATCTTTGGCATACCCGTTGAACACTTGGAATACTAAATGGATACACGAAAAGTCTTTTCACATAAGTGCCACATATGTAACTAAAGCTACCTCATATCTCATATCACATAAATGTTCGCTCTCGAGCTAATCACGGGCCTGCTTACGTAAGCTGTCAATCAAGATGTCACTACGCAGTGCTGCTCATACAAGTTGTCAGGTATCCACAACACATGGCAGACTACCCAGCCACTGGCAGACGTATGAGACCAGCACCCAGATCACATAAGCACACATATATTACATGAGTCCCTAGTGACATGTCACTCGTATCTTATTCTATTCTTAAGGTTCAAACGGGATTTTTCATACTTATCAGAATTTGTTGATTGTATCCATAGAATTAATCATTCATTCCACGCATTAACGAAGCATTTAAAATATTTAAAATACAAACATAATAATGCATTATTCACATACGAACTTACCTCGATACCAAAAAGGTAAAAGGGACCTAATCGTCAATTTCTCTCTTTTTCCCCCGTTCTAGGTCTGAACCTCATTTTCTTTGATCTATAACATCACATTTAGTCTATATATTAGTCACATTATTCAATGTGATCAAAAAATCACATTATGAAAAAATTATGTTTTTGCCCCTAAAGTTTCACATATTTACACTTTTGCCTCTAGGCTCTTAAAATGAAATGTGTTCAATTTCACTGTAACCCAAGCCTAGCCAAATCATTTTCATGCTTATAGCCCACAGTTTCCACTAAAACACACTTTTATGACATATTTTATAACTTTTACAAATTAGTCCTTTTAGGCATTTTTACCGAAAATCATTTAGTAAAAGTTGTTTCTCTAACCATAAATATGCATAATCTACCATTAAACATCAAAATACACAAATTTATAACATATTTCAAACCCTATACCTTCATCATATCTCAAATAAATGGTAGAAATAGATATATCACGTGACAAGGATTTCAAAAACGTGAAAATCATTAAAAACGGGGCAAGAACGGACTTACTATGGAGCTTGGAAAGCTTGAACAAAACCCTAGCCATGGCTTCCATGGTATTTTAAGCCAAGGCATGAAGAAATGAAAAAGATGACATCCTTTTCTCATGTTATTTTGGCTTTATTTACCAAATTACTAAAATGCTATTAATGCCTTTCTTTCAAAATTCACCTAACCATGACTATTTTTGTCCAAAAAATTATCCAATGGTCTAATACCATTTAAGGACCTCTAATTTAAAATTTCATAGCAATTAGACACCTCTAGCTTCTAGAACTCAATTTTTGCACTTTTTGCGATTTAGTCCTTTTGACTAAATTGAGTGCCCACACGTCGAAATTTTCAAACAAAATTTTCACAAAATCATTTCATAAAATCGTAGGCCATAAAAATATAATAAAAATAATTTTCATTACGTCGGATTTGTGGCCTCGAATGTAATAGTCCGGTTTAGACACTAGTCAAAATAGTGGTTTTAGGACCACAAATTCGAGTCAAAAAGTATTTTAATATTATTTTCTATTTTTCTTAGTATGTGATTAAGTATGTGTGAAGGTTTCGTGAATTAATTTCTCCGTTTGTGTGCTTAATTAGAGAAAAGGACTAAATCGCATAAAAGATAAAAGTGACATTCTACATGTTAATGTGTTAAATTGAATTTGGTTTTTGAATGTGAAGGCCTTAAAATGAAATTAGGCTATTTATTTATGGTTTGGACGGTAGTGGACTTTAAATTTAAAGATTATCTAATGTTTCATTAAGGGCAAAAAAGGAAATGAATAATTAATATGATTATTAATGAAATAAAACATAAATAAGCCATGCATTTGTGTTCATCCATCAAAAATAAAGAAAGGAAAGAAGGGTTTAAGCTCTTTTTGCATTTGGCACACATTTTGGCTAGATTAAGGTATGTTTTACTTCGGTTTTTGATAATTTCTACATTTTTGTAATCGTTGGTTCGAGTACTAAAAAACCCATGTCTTAATTTTGGAATTTGATGAAGAATTTGAAATGTGCCATTGATTAATGCTTGAGCTTTGTGATGTTAGTTGATGAAATATGAAATATATGTGTTAAATTAACATGTTTTGTCTTTGGATTTTTGGTGAATTTGAGTAATTTGGACTAAATTGAGAAAATAATATTTTAAGGGACTAAAATGTGAAACAAATGAAATGTATGGACTTGTATGATCATGATGAAAATTCGGATAAGCATGGGTACAAGGGAATTTTGTGTATTTTGTGATTTTATGAAATAAGGACTTAAATGTCAAAATGTGAAAATATGAGGGTTAATTTGTAAAATGCCCTAAATGTGTTTTTTGGATTAAATTGAATGATTTGGTGAATAAATGGGTTAAATTTGAATATGTATGGATTTAGAACCAAATAAAATGGATTTAGACCGAGGAAAGTCGAAAGTGATCGAGTAGTCGAATCCGTTCGTTTATTTCGAATACGAGGTAAGTCTATATACAAATAAATGTATTTAAGTTGAGTTATTCATGTTCATATAATATTGAATTGTGATGAATGGCTTTGGAAGATATACATGTGAAAATCGAGAAAGTAATGACAATGTGTCAAGGTCTAAAAAGTCTCGTACGAACCTTAGGTATAGATAGGATTCATATGTCCTGACATAGGGATTCCGATATGTGATATCGTGCAAGACCACGTCCAGGTCGTTGGCATCGATTTGAGATTTACGTGTAAGACCATTCTAGGACATTTGCATTGTATTTGTTTCGTGTAAGACGCTGTGTGGAATAGTGGCATCGATAGTGGATTACATGTAAGACCGCGTCTGGAACGTTGGCATTGTACGAGTATTCTGAGTTATCCCAGTATCCTATTTGATTCTGAATGGTTCAATGAGTAAATTTTGAGAAATGAAAGACTATGTGAAATGTGTTATCGATTCAGGTACGTCTGAAGTGTATACTATGTTTGAATATGAAAGGTAAGTATAAGTTAATTTGCAAAAGTGAGATATGTGCATAGACTCAATGAGGCAAAATGCGATATATGTATGAATTTGTTATGATCAAAAGAGATATTTGATTATATGATTTGTTGGAGAGCAATGGCTAAACAAATGAGACAAAGAAGATCTATGGATTTGTAATTGAGATATTAATAATCTTATATTTGTCATGATTATGAATGTTTATATGTTAAGTTTATTTTTATATGGCTTACTAAGGTTTTGAAAGCTTACTTTGTATGCGTTTGTTTTGTTTTATAGATCATTAAAACTACGGAAGGCTCGAGGATCGTCGAGGATCATCACCACACTATCAAACTCTATTTTGATATCTTTTGAATATGTGCATATTTAAGTATGGCATGTATAGTCTAGTTGAAATGGTTGATGTTTTGAGTTGTATATATAAGCTATGTGATATGGCTTGTAAATGGGATGTGAATATGGTAAATACTATATATGTTTTGTGGTGCAAAGTTAGTATGATTTGATGAATGGCTAGTATATTGAATTGGTAAGTTTGTGGATGGATTTTGCTTAGAGACACTTGTGGTGAGAATGAGATAAATAGTTCATAAGTTGGTGTGCTTGATATGTTCTTGAATGGTTAGAAAAGATGGTCATTTTGGTATGTTTTGTTTGCATTAGAGATTTGATTTGAATTGTAATATGCTTGTAGGTATAACCCAAAGTGTGGGTGGCAAATTGGCCTTGTAAATGGCCTATACTTTCCCATACGGTTGAGCACACGAGCGTGTGGCTCGACCGTGTCCCTCGTGGTTGCATTCCAAGAACAAGTCAGTTTCGACCACAGGCTGGACACACGAACGTGTGACTGGCTGTGTGGTGCAAGTCAGTGTCGACCACAGGTGAGGCACACGAGCATGTCTCAGGCCGTGTGGACAAGTCAGTATGTATGCCCTGTTTTGCCACGGCTTAGACACATGGGCGTGTCTGAGGCCGTGTGAGGCACATTGCCTGCCAACACGGGTGTGTGACCTCTACAGCTTTGAAAAATGTTCAAATTTTCTGAAATTTTCATATGTATTTGGTTTAGTCCTGACTCCTTTCTAGTGCATGTTTAAGGTCTCGTAGACATATTTAAGGGACACTTTGATTTGAATTGTTAAATTATGATTGAAATGTTCGTAAAAGTTTTGAATTGTCTGGTAATACCTTTTAACCCTAAACCGGTGATGGTTACAAGTTAGGGGTGTTACACCGAAACCATTATTTTGACTAGGCCCAAAATCGGGCTGTTACACACGATGTCTATGAGAAGAGGATGGTGCAACTCTCACATATCTATCGAATCATTGTCCCATGATGTGGCCCATCATCTTCATAAAAGCTTCTTTAGCCTTAACTCTCCAAGCTCCCCAGCTCGTTGAAGGCCCATTGCTACTAGCTTGTGGAGGGGCATTGCTCTCAAACCTTTCCTCTTTAGCGTTTCTAGAGTTGACTGACATTTTCTTGTCTTTGATACAAAACATAAAATTCACTTAGCAACACTAATAGTGGTTAACCAAACTCATATAACATGCATTGCGGGGTTTCTAACTAAGGGTGTAAATGAACAGAATGTTTGATGAAATGTTCGTGAACTGTTCGCATAACACTCATTTATATTCGTTTATTAAGCTAAATTTTTTTTAGTATGAACAAAATTTTTATGTTCATTTAATTGATAAACCATAATTTACACATATTTTAACCCCATGATTGGCTTAATTTTGGATGATTTTCCATTGGATTTGTTGAATTCAATACTCCTAATCTCTTAATTTCATGTTTTATACTCAGAAGAGCTTCGAAAGTCGAAAAGAACGAGAAACGGGCCAAAAAGGGGGCAAAACGGGCCAACTTAGGAAATCACACGGTCTGGACTATCGACCACGGGCAGATCACACCGCCGTGTGTGGCGAGCAGGATCGACCACGGGCGTGTCACACGGGCATGTCCCTGCCGACCCTAGGATGAATTCTATTTGGAATAGGATACTTCTGGGCCTAGTAAGGCATCTCGAAAGCCTATATAAACACCCTAGGAGGCAACCTAAGAGGGACTTCGACAGGACGTCGAATAGATGCCAAGTAGAAGGAGAAAATACTCCAAGACAGCCGTCGGAAGCAGCTTAGGAGATGGACCTCCATCAAGACTGAAGATCTCCCATCAAGTTCTTTAGGAGTTTTTGGGTTTTCTTATGTTTTGTTGTTTTTCCTGTTTTATGATATTTCCTTCTTTTAGTATGAACTAAATCCCTTAAATACCTGAGGGGATGAAACCTAAGACGAATCTTATTATTATTTGATTTATGAGATAAATACTTGTGCTTATTCTTAATTGTGAGTTCTTATTCTTATTTGATAATTCAGGTCATTGATTCAAGTCGAATGTGCTTATTCAGTGGAGCAAAAGTCCCTATCTAAGAGTAGATCAACACAATTAAGCGGAGTTGATTGCAACCATAGAAATAGGGCAATGAAAATCTGCCAGATTAGGGTCAAACCTAATAAGGGAATCTATAGATCGAGTTAATGCGACAATAAGGGTTTTAATTAGAAAGAGATTTCAATTAATCAACCTAGAGTCAGTTGTTAGTAGCCTCGAAAGAGGTATTAATAAAATTTAGGGATTTCTACAGATTAAGTCAAGTGAATAAATCGCATGAATAAAAAGTAATAAGTGAAGTCTAGGTGGATTCTTCCTTAGGTATTGCCTATCCCATATAAAGTTGCCTAAAAGTATTTTCCCAATTTACTCTCTGTCGCGTTCATAGCTAGTTAAATTAGATAGTTAATTTTATATTAAAAATAAATCCCCTTAATTATTAGGCTAGATAATAAAAAGATAGTTAATACTAGTACTCTTGGTCCTTAAGGATACGATATTCCAGACTCACCACAACTATACTACTATTCGATAGGTGCGCTTGCCTTTGTCGAAATAATAGTTAGTTTCGAGCTCCATCAAGTTTTTGGCACCGTTGCCGGGGACTAAGATATTAGGAAAACTAAATTTTTATTACTTTAGATATTTTATTTATTTGCAATTTATATTTATTTTATTTTTAACTTCGCTAACTTCTCTTTTATTTGCTTCTGGCAGGTAATTTTATTTTATGGCTAGAAGGAACCCGTCAGGACCATTACTTTTTGACAGTGATATAGAAGGTACCGTTCGAAGAAATCGTAGGGAAATAAGGTGATGCCTACAATACATAGAAGAAGACCAAGAGGTCGATACCAACACTACCGAAGAGATGGCTAATAATAATCCGCTACCTCCTATGGTTGCCGCAAACCCGGTGAATCAAAATCCTGCCCCTCGTACTATGTATGATTATGCTAAACCTAATTTAACAGGAACTAAATCCAGTATTGTTAGACCTGCTATTGCTGCCAATAATTTTGAACTGAAACCTAACACTATTCAGATGATTCAGCAATTTGTTCAGTTTGATGGTTTACAGGATGAGGATCCAAACAATCACTTGGCAAATTTTCTTGAGTTTTACGACACCTTCAAAATCAACAGCGTTTCTAATGATGCCATTCGCCTTCGGTTGTTTCCCTTTTCATTCAGGAACAAATCTAAACAGTGGTTGAACTCGTTACCACGAGGATCAATCACTACATGGGAACAAATGACCGAAAAATTTTGATTAAAGTATATTCCGCCGGCTAAAACGGCTAAGTTGAGGAATGATATCTCATCTTTTATGTAGATGGATTTAGAAACACTCTGCGATGCATGGGAGAGATATAAGGATCTACTAAAGAGATGCCCTCACCATGGGTTACCTTTGTGGCTACAGATTCAAACCTTTTCCAACGGTGTGAACCCCTCAACTAGGCAGTTCATTGATTCAGCCGCCGGTGGAACCCTAAATAACAAAACTCCTGAAGCAGCTTATGAGTTTATAGAAGAGATGTCACTGAATAACTATCAGTGGCAAGTTACAAGGACAAAGCCAACAAGAGCCGCTAGTGTTTTCAACCTCGACGCAGTTACCATGCTATCAAACCTGGTAGAGCTTTTACATTAAAAGATTGATGGTTTGTGTGGTTCTTCGCAGGTATATCCGGTTATGTAGTGTGAAACGAATGGAAGAGGAATGAGCAATATAGAATATCCATCCTACAAACCTGACATAGAAAGTGAACAGATGAACTATATGGGTAACACTTCTAGACTTCAAAATAACCCTTATAGTAACACTTACAATCCAGGTTGGAGGAACCACCCAAACTTCTCATGGGGTGGTCAAGGAAATTAAAGACAATAATCCCTCCCAGGCTTTCAACCCTACCCACAAGAAAAGAAGCTGAACCTTGAGGAGATTCTAACAAAATTCATCGCGGTGTTAGAAACTCATTTACAAAACACCGAAACAGTACTTAAAAATCAACAAGCATCGATTCAAGGGATCAAGAACCAATTAGGACAACTTGCTAAACTGATCTCAGAATGACCATAAGGTAGCTTGCCAAGCAACACTGAAACTAACCCAAAGGAGCAACTTCAAGCCATAACTGCTCACGATAGTGAAGGATTAGATGAACTAAAATTGAGGCAAGAGAATGTGGTAGAGGAAGGTAGGGTTGAAGAAAGCCATGATAAACCAAAATCGGTAATTATAGAGTACCAACTTCGTGTACCATACCCCAATGCGATTAAGAAAGACCACACAGATGAACAATTTGGTAAATTTCTTAAACTTTTAAAGAAATTACATATTAACTTACCATTTCTAGAAGCTCTTTCACGGATACCAGATTCAATGAAATTTTTAAAAGAGCTTTTGACAAACAAACAGAGGTTCGACTATACGTCACATGTGGAGCTAAATGCAGTGTGCTCAGCAATTTTACAAAATAAACTACCACGAAAGTTAAAAGACCCAGGGAGTTTTACAATTCCGTGCTTAATTGGTAGTTTATCTGTTGATAATGCTTTAGCTGATTTAGGGGCAAGCATAAATGTTATGCCTTATTAGGTTTAGGGAAACCCAAACAAACTAGAATAAGCATTCAATTAGCTGATAAAACTATCAGAATTCCTAGGGGTATAACCAAAGATGTATTAGTAAAAATTGATAAATTCATATTCCCAGTAGACTTTGTCGTTTTAGACATGGATGAGGACAATAATATTCCTTTGATTTTAGGAAGACCATTTTTAGCAACTCCTAAAACTAGAATTGATGTTGGTACAGGTGAACTCATACTTCGTGTAGGTGACGAAACGATCACTATTCAGGCTCTTGACACGGCTAGGACATCGAATAATAAAGGTGAGAACGTAAATTCTATTAATGACCATTCAGTTCAACTTTCTTTTCAGGAAGCACAACGAAATTACACAACTTAGCCATATCCTAGACCTCGTGCCAACACAGAAATAGCTTATGATGAGCGAAGGCTTCAGATCGATGAACTAGATGAGTGGAAGATTGATCGTGTCTGTCGAGTCTTAAAATTTATAAAAAGAATGATCGAATCTAGCAACTAACTCTGACAACGATTTGAGGCAACCGCACCTATCGAACAATAGTATAGTTTAGGCAAGACCGGAATGTCGAACCCAAAGGAACCAAAAGTACTAATACTAACTCTCTTTTTATTATCTAGCCTAAAAATTAAGGGATTTATTTATCTAATCTAAAATTAACTATCAACTAAACTAAAGAAGCAAAGACGAAAAGGATGAATTGAGAAAATAACTTGAGAGAAAACCAATTTATTAAGACGACACCCAAGGAAGAATCCACCTAGACTTCACTTGTTATCTAACTCTGAATCAGACGATTTATTCAATTGACTTGATCCGTAAGATTCCCTAAGTTATACTAAACCCTTTCTCGAAGCGAACAACGTCTAACCCTAGGTTGATTAATTGAAATCTCTTTTTAATTAAAACCCCTGGAATTGCATTAACTCGATCTATAGACTCCCATATTAAGTTTCACCCTAATCCGGCAAAATCTCGTCACCCTATCTCTAGGCGCGCGATCAACTCCGATTAATTATGCTAGATATACTTTTAAGCAGGGACTTTTGCTCCTCCACCTAAGCACATCATACTTGAATTAATATCCTGGAAATATCAAGACAAGATTTAAGAACACATAATTAAGAACTAGTCAAATATTTATCATATAGTTCAGCAAACGATAACAAGATTCATCTTAGGTTTCATCCCCCTTAGGTATCTGAGGGTTTAGTTCATAACTATAAAAGAAGACATCTCAGTAAAAAAGATAAAACAAAACATAAGAAATCCCTAAAACCCCCTGAAGGAATTGAAGGAGAGATCCTCTGTCTTGAGTATAATTTCAGCTTCTTGAGATGGATCAACTGGCTATCTTCGAGTAAATCTCTATAAATCTGCCCTCTTTGGCCTAGTAGGACGCCCCCTGACTAAAGCCTTGAATTCCTGCTTCTGCCGAATTCCTCTTTAAGTTGCCCCTTTGGGTGTTTATATAGGCTTTGAGATGCCTTACTTGGCCCCTAAGTATCCTAATCTAAGTAGAATTCCTACTAGGGTGTTTGAATAGGCTTTGGAATGTGTTTCTTTGCCTCTAAGTATCCCAATCCAAGTGAAATTCCTCTTGGCCATGGCAGGGATATGCCCATGGCACACGCCCGTGTAAGTCGTGGCCAGGCCGTGTTCGAGACTATTGAGTGTGGCACAGCCATGTGGTCTTGGGCCCAGGCCGTGTGGATTTCGTGATATGGCCCATTCACTCGGTTTTGGGCCCGTTTTCTGTTCTTTTTGTCCTCCGGTGCTCTCCTGGGTATAAAACATGAAAACAAAGCATTAAGAGCACCAAATTACATAATTTGAGGTTTAAATCATCCAAAAGCATGCTAAATGTGGGCCTAAAATATGTTACTTTTATGGTTTATGAAAGACACATTTCAAGGAGAAACTAAGAAAACACGATGAACCAAAGCGACTCCATGACCCAAACCTATTTAAGATTCGAGATCAAGTATTATTAGATAAAACAGACCCTCGGATCGACACTTCAAACCTTGATACAAATGAAAATATCCTTTTCATGGCACTGAATGTCTTCCCATACAGAACAGTCGAGGTAACTAATCCTACATTCGGCACTTTTAAGGTAAACACCACTCAACTCAAACTATATAATTATCATAGAACTGATAGCAGGGGAGAGGAGTTTCAAATCTTCAAACCACCATGATTATGCGAATGAGAGGTAAGTCTAGCTTAAGGCTTTAAATGAGCGCTTCTTGGGAGGCAACTCGAGACTAATTTCACTAATATCATATTTTCGATTTTTAGCACCTAACTAATGACTAACCAATTAAATAAAGCGCAGGTTTTCCTATCCACACGGTCTTGCAGACGAGCGTGGCCATGGCCGTGTGGGCACAACGAAAAGACACATGGGCGTAGCAAAGCCCGTGCAAACCAAGGACGATAAATTTCCCCAAAACATGGGCTGCGATAAAAGGCCACGGCCGTGCGATTCAGCCATGGTCGACACTGAGAAATCTATACGGGAATGCAACACGCCCGTGCTTTTAGGCCGTGTTCGGCACTGAGTAATCCACATGGGTGTGGCAACCTCTACACAGGCGTGGAAGAAACGAACAAAACACCACATGGCCGTGCGATATAGCCGTGTGACATGACATGCCCATGGTACACGGGCGTGGGCCACTGATTCCTATTTAAAACCCCCATTCTTCTCACTTTCTCCCCAAATTCTTCTCCTCTAAAAACCCTAACCACCACACCCCTTTCTTTTTCTATTATCTTTTAACTTTCATTTTCCTCTCCCCCTTTCCCTCATTCTTTCTTTACATCACCATCACCATGTCGAAGAAGCAAAAAGACCCTAGCACAGTCTCCCCGTACGAGACCGATCTACATAAGTTCATGTCGGCCGCTTCATTAACTCAACAGGACGAGGACCTTTAAATCCATTCATTTTCACTTTTTCTTTTCTCTTCCCCTTTGTTTTCCTTCTTTTTATCTTTCTTGTGCTTAATTTATATTATTATATTTTGATTTCTTTAATTTAGGTTCAAAAGGCTATTAGGGAATCACCACACCACGACCCTAGTGTCCACCTCCACCTTCATCTATGCCCAACTTACCGTTCCTTTTCCTTGAGTTCATCCGAAATTTAGAAAGTTTCACTTCTCCCCCTATCTTAAGATTGTTTATATTGTATATATCTATCTTTGTACATTGAGTACAATGTACATCTTAAGTGTGGGGAGGTTATTTAATTGATAATAAGAAAATCCCTGAATTATACCTTGTTCTTAAGTAATTTTCTCATATTACTATTAGAATGAAACTTTTGCTAATTTATGGTTTTTGTTGATATGTTATGGATTAAGTCATAGATAATTGTGCATTGATGGTTTAAACTTTAAGACATTAGAGAATCAAGCATGATAAGTCTATTTTCAGAATTAAAAATTTATTAGGTTATTTCCCTAATCTTAAAAATTACTTTGAAATTTGAAATTTACAAGATTGACATCAAAAACCATAATTTCTGTGAGATTTTGAGCCTTTTAGAGCATATATTTTTCTTGCTCACTTTATTATTATGAGTATGTCAATATTGATTAGTTATTCTAGAACTTGCTTCGATTATACATGTCGAGACCACACTTTTGATTTGATATACTGAGATGATAAAGGCACCTAGGATCTAACCCACTCATCTCAAAAAGCCTACCTCCATAATTAACTCCTAGTATACCCCTTTTTAGCCTAATAAACCATTTCTTGACTCACCCATTAATATTAACCCGAAACCAAATTTCTAATCCCCTAATCTTTTAACATCCCTTTTGTCAAAATCTGAATTGAGCAGTTGCCTAACTAGGTTCTCTATTTTTTGTTAAAGTTCTTTCTTATCATTATTCTTTAATAAAAAGTCAAAAATTTGTCTATCACATTTTGAGAAGAAGCTCATTTTATTTGATTATTAGTTCATTTTTTCTAGTAGGTAAATTGTCAATTCGATCTCGATTCTGACCCGCTAATTCAGCCTTTATCCACACCTTTAACCCAAGCCCCATTACAACCCTTTATAGACCTTTTGATTTGTGTATCATCTCATTTTATAGTGCCGAAGATTTGATTTTCATGCAAGCCTATGGGATTAACTCTTCATGTTTGACTTTTGAGTGCTTAATTTGAACCTTAAACACCTTGAGTGATTTGAGTGAATAGTGAGGATGTCAATTCTTGCCGGTTTTGAATTAGAGGTAATTATTTAGGTAAGGGGAAACACCTATATTTTCGTGCTATAAATATTTATTTTAACAGCCTAAATTAGGGCCTAGTCGGATTAGTGGTGCGAGGCTACGAATCCGAGGTGAATTTATGAGTTTTTAAAGTTTACGCCATGTTTGCATGATTATTGTGAAAGTTTCACGAAGCAATTTGGTTAAATTGAGGTTGAATGGTTAAAAAGGACTAGATTGCAAAAGTTGCAAAATATGAGTTTCTAGAAGCTTTTTGTATGAAATAGCTTTAGAATAATAATTAGAAATCCTTAAATAGAAATTTTCCCAAATTATAATTTTTGGACAAAATTGGTCATGAGTTGGTAAAATAGAAAATTTTTAAGAGAAGGGCATTTTGGTCATTTGTCTAATAAATGATTAAAATAGGAAAATGATGATAAAAACCCACTCATTTTCTTCCTCCCATTGCCGAAAATTTGAAGACTCCATAGCTAGGGTTCTTCATTTTTTTCAAGCTTGCTAGTAAGTTCATTTTAGCCCCGTTTTTAATATTCTTTGTATTTTTGAAGTTCTCGTATTATGAATTAGCTATTTTTAGCTATAAAATGAACTAAGATGCATGTTAAAAAATCTACCCATGAATGACATGCATGTTAAATGATGTTTTATGGAAGTTTATGAGAGTTTGATGTTAGATAAACATCTTTTCCTTAGTGAATTTCATGAAAAATGATAGTATGGACCAATTTGTAATAGTTGTGAAAATTGGTCATACATACTAGAAATAGTGAGAATTAATGGTTGTTATGGTAGAGAAAATGAATCAGCTAAGCATGAAGTTTAAGAAAGTTGAATGAAAATTATTTTACGAGCCTAAGGGCAAAAGTGCAAATATAAGAAAGTTTAGGGGCAAAATAGTAATTTTGCCAAAATATGAATAAAGAGTCAATTTAGTCAATGTGAGTATTAAATGGTCTATTTATGATTATAGATCAGGAAAAACGAAGCCCAGATCAAAATCGAGGCAAGAACAAAGTTGAGGACTAAATTGCATATCTACATACATTTTGTCTATTGAAGTAAGTTTGTATGATTTCTAAGCTTTATGATTTCTATCATTGAATTGCTTAGTATAATGTACATTATTTCTATAGAATGCTTAATGCTATGTTAAACAAGGAAATCAATGAGATTAAGTATGAACAAGTCCTGATTGAAGATGAATTTCCCAGGATACTCGATCCACCACATGAGATAAGAAAGTCCGTATAAGACCAAGCCAAGGCATGGCATCGACAATCAAGCACAGATATCATGTAAGTCTAAGGCAAGCTTGGTATTGAAAAGATATCATGTAAGTCCAAGGCAAGCTTGGCATTGAAAAGTTATCATGTAAGTCCAAGGCAAGCTTGGCATTGAACAGATATCATGTAAGTCCAAGGCAAGCTTGGCATTGAAAAGTTATCATATAAGCCCAAGACAAGTCTTGGCATTGAAAATCTATCAAGAGAAAGAGATCCCATGTAAGTTCAAGCCAAGGCATGGCATTGGTGAGAACAAGAAAGATTTCATGTAAGTCCCAGCCAAGGCTCGGCATTAACCAGTTCACGAGTAAAGACTTCGTATAAGTCCATGTCAAGACATGGCCGCGAAACCAAGATGAGATATTCCATGTAAGACCGTATCTAGGATATGGCTTTGGCGTCAAGTTAGGTGGGATGAGATTTAGTATCCTCGGTTATTTGCAGAAATTTATCAGGCAAATGAGTAAAGTTAAAATGAGATAACAAGAAAGCTAAGTAAGCAAAGCTATCATCAAGTTAAAATTGAGTATTATTTATGTTATGAATGAAGAATTAGAGATCATGATTATTATATTAAAGTATGCTGATCGATGTGATCAAGTGATACAGGTACCTTGTTTACCTTATAAGTATGAGAATAGTAAGTATCATGAGACATGTAAGAATCAGTATGAGTAAGTAAGCTCTATAGCTGAAATTTATGATACCATTGTTATGCCAAATAGTTTATATTGAGCAAGTATATTGATAAGTGCTTTACATGCAAACTTACTAAGTTAAATGCTTACGTCTTTAATTCTTTCTTTCTATGTAGTCCCGCCAAGCTAACTTGTGGATCGTTGGAGTCGGAGCTCGTAGCACACTATCAATCTCTATTTTGGTATAGCCAAGTTATTTTACTAAGTATGGCATGTATAGGAAGCATTCATTTTAAGGACATGTTTTAAGAAGGGCCAATGTATAGGCTATCAAGTTATTATTCTTTTGTATATGGCTAAGTGATCAGCCAAAATTGACTATGTATGTATGTTTATTAAGGGAAATGAAGCATGTAGTATTGTTTATGAAAATGTATTAGATTGATATTGATTTCAGGGTGGCAATTAGATTGGTAAATAGCCTCTAAGTGCCCACATGGTTGGACGCACGGGCATGTGTCCAGGCCGTGTGTACCCTACACCTTAGTGTTGTAAGTCAGGATAGGCCACGGTCAAATCCCACGACCGTTTGTATGAGCCGTGTATAACACACGGTCAAAACATGGGCGTGTGCCCCAAACCGTGTAATCAAGTCAGTATATCAAGGAATAACACACGGTCTAAGCCCACGGAAGTGTCAAGGCCGTGTGAATATAGTCAGTAACGCCCCACGGTTTGAAGACATGGGCGTGTTTAAGGGTACACGAGCGTGTTCCAAGTCGCATAGGCATGTGAACCCTGTTTCCAAGAAGAGTTTTCGATTAAGTTTTGAAAGTTTTCGGATAAGTGCTTAAGGCCTCGTAGGCCCATGAAGTGTATGATTAGACTAAGAAAGAGAAGTTTTTAAGTCAGAACGAAATTTTACTACCCGTAAGTGCATGTTTAAGTGAGTTCAAGCATGATAATGTCTCATATCCAGTCCTAGCATCGGATTCGAGTATGGGGTGTTACATTTATGGCTTAAATTGTTTGAATCTTTATGATTTTTTTAGCTCAAATTATCAATGTATGAATTATCTATGAATTATGACGAAACATTATTGATAAGAATTATGAATTAGGGAAGTTAATTCTAATTCTGAGTTGAGGATTTTGCTTGAGGACAAGCAAAGGCTTAAGTGTAGGGATATTTGATAAACCATAATTTACACATATTTTAACGCCATGCTTGGCTTAATTTTGGATGATTTTCCATTGGATTTGTTGAATTCGATACTCCTAATCTCTTAATTTCATGTTTTATACACAGGTGAGCTTAGGAAGTCAAAAAGAACGAGAAACGGGCCAAAAAAGGCCAAAATGGGCCTACTTAGGAAATCACATGGCCTGGACCATCGACCACGGGTAGATTACACTTCCGTGTGTGGCAAGCAGGATCGACCACGACTGAAAGAGTTGACCGCGGGCGTGTCACACGGGTGTGTCCCTGCCGACCCTAGGATGAATTCTATTCGGAATAGGATAGTTGTGGGCCAAGTACGGCATCTCGAAAGCCTATATAAACACCTTAAGGGGCAACCTAAGAGGGAGTTCGATAGGACGTCGAATAGACATCGAGTAGAAGGAGAAAATACTCCAAGACAGCCGTCGGGAACAACTTAGAAAAAAGATCTCTATCAAGACTGAAGATCTCCCATCAAGTTCTTTAGGAGTTTTTGCTTGTTTTCTTATGTTTTGTTGTTTTTCCTGTTTTATGATGTTTCCTTCTTTTAGTATGAACTAAATCCCTCAAATACCTGAGAGGATGAAACCTAAGACGAATCTTATTATTATTTGATTTATGAGACAAATACTTGTGCTTATTCTTAATTGTGAGTTCTTATTCTTGTTTGATAATTCAGGTTATTGATTCAAGTCGAATGTGCTTATTTAGTGGAGCAAAAGTTCCTGTTTAAGAGTAGATCAACACAATTAAGCGGATTTGATTGCAACCCTAGAAATAGGGCGACGAAAATCTGCTGGATTAGGGTCAAACCTAATAAGGGAATCCATAGATCGAGTTAATGCGACAATAGGGGTTTTAATTAGAAAGAGATTTCAATTAATCAACCTAGAGTCAGTTGTTAGTAGCCTCGAAAGAGGTATTAATAAAATTTAGGGATTTCTATAGATTAAGTCAAGTGAATAAATCGCATGAATCAAAAGTAATAAGTGAAGTCTAGGTGGATTCTTCCTTAGGTATTGCCTATCCCATATAAAGTTGTCTAAAAGTATTTTCCCAATTTACTCTCTGTCGCGTTCATAGTTAGTTAAATTAGTTAGTTAATTTTAGATTAAAAATAAATCTCCTTAACTTTAGGCTAGATATTAAAAAGATAGTTAATACTAGTACTCTTGGTCCTTGAGGATACGATATTCTGGACTCACCACAGCTATACTACTGTTCGATAGGTGCGCTTGCCTTTGTCAAAATAATAGTTAGTTTCGAGCTCCATCATTAATAAACAAGCAAACACGAACAAAGGTGTGTTCCGTTCATTTATGTTCACGAACAAGCTCGTTTATTGGCTCATTTATTGACTCGTTTATTTATTAATGATATTTTCTTGTAAAAATTCCATTAGTATATATCTAAACAATATATCTTAAAATTATCTTAATATTTATATTTCACTATTTCTTTATCTAAACAATATATGTGTGTATGTATTTATTTATTGTTCGTTTTTGTATGTTGTAACATCCCGAAATTGGGCCTAGGAGAATTGGGCCCAATGGGCCTTGGGCGTAGGAGTGTTTAAAAATTTGAGAACAAGAGAACGACATTAAATCAAGTTGGACTTATTAAGAAGGTGATTTTAGAAAATTACGGGGTTCTATGAAGTTCTGGGTTCAAGTTGGGCCTTAGTAAAATTTTGTATTTAAGCCTATTAAGGAGAGATAGTAAGTGGCATCAAGGCTTATGGAAATAAGTGAGTAAATTGCTTGCATAATTGAGCTATTGGTAAGAAGGATAAGGCGCCACATGTAGTACCTTGAGGGAAGAGGTTCGAATCACTTTGTGTGAAAATTTTGACTAATATTTTTGCACTCTTTCCTTAAGTGTCGGCCAAGAGGTATATATGGCAAGTTTGACTTCTTTATTTTTGGTAAGGTGGCTAAGAAATAAGGAAAGGTTGAGGTTGGGGAAAGGAATCAATTGAATAAGGCATATAAGGGGAACAAATGGCTTATTTCATGGAGAATGCTATGGAAAGTATGGTTGGCAAAATTTTGACCCTTATGGCAATGCATGTGGACGGTTTTGGGGGTAGATAGGTGGCTGAAATTTTACTTTGGCATTTGGTAGGGTCTTGGTATTGTTTTGAGTCAAAAATCTCATTTTCAACTTTAGTGTCATCTTCTCCCAATTTGCTATTCTCTTTGCCGAAATCTTCTAGCACAATAGTGCATTTTTCTTCTCTTTGGATTGGTCACATATTCACCTTTTGTCCATGGATAGCCGAAACTTCAAGTTGATTATAAGCAAATTCTTCTTCTTTCTTCTTGATTACCGAATGCACCAAAACCATTGAGACAAAATTGTTCACTCTTTATTCCTTGGAAGAATCGAAAACCCAAAAATACACCTTTTTCATCTTTCTATTCCTTTTTACAAAAGTTTACAACCCTTTCTTTTCTTCTCAAAATCCATACCCTCCATAGCCGAATATAATTGTTCATTTCGTTCATAACTGAAACCTTTTCATCATTCTTTCTTTCTTTCTCATTCGAACTATCACTTATTCCTTAATCCATCGAGATATAGTGGAAGGCCGAAACTTGGATTTTTTTTTTTCCGAAGTCATCATATCATCGCTAGAAGTCGGTTCTAAAATCTTTAAGGTAAGTGTTATTCAAGGATTCTATAAATCATTCTTTATTTGATAAGATGGTGATGATTAACTGATATTATTTATAGGGGTTAGATTGCTCAATCTACCAAATCATTGGTCACTCGGAAATTAGTGGTAAGTGATTCAAGTGTAAGTGATACGAAATCTTTTAGAAATCCGAGGCTAACTTTTGGTTGGTATTGTTTTAGGTCATCGACGAGTGGTTCGTTAGGAAATCGAAGTCAGGTGTGTAATCCCGTACCTTCTGTATACATATCTAAAATGGTGTGTAATCTCACACTTCTCTGAAAGTTTGTATGAAATATTCTGTAAATCGGTCGAAATACAGAAGAAAACCAAAAACCGGCATCCGTGATTACTCAGGCGTGCGTATGATCGTAGTGGTAATCGTATTTTGTAATAAAATAGTTTCAGTTAGAAGCAGTGATGCGTTTTTGAAAACTCACGAAAAATAGGAGGAAGAGAGTTAGAAAGTGAATAAGATATTAAATTAAAGCTTACTGTGTCTACTTTAATATGGAGGAAACAGAGAAGGAAAAAGAATTTTATATTCTGAGATATGTTAATTTTAGTGAGACTGGTTCTGATTGACTTCGTGGTTCCCTAATCTGTTTTGGAAAAATTATATAAAATTTTACAAAGTGAATTATGAGTTATAATTTATATGTATGGATTCCTTATTGAGCCTATCTTCATTAGAAACAAGTGGGAGCAATATATGAAAACCGTACCGTGAGATATTTGAAATTAAGGTAAGAGAGGTCAGAATTATTGGACAGTGAAACAAGGGAAATTTTAAGGAATAAACTGTACTAAATGGTTAAGCAACAAATTCTGGAAAAATTTTAGTAAGAAGATATATGAGTCTAGTTTCAAGGAAAAGTTACGGATTTAGATTTCAAGATTTCTAACTCAAGTTATAGTCAATTTAGTCAGTATGACGCAGATGGACAGTTTTAAATTGTTATGCCCAAATTAGTAGTTAAGTTTGGATTGCGAAATTACCGAATTACCCTTAGTGGGTAAATTACCGAATTACAGAATTGCCCTTACGGGCCGAATTATGGAAATGCCCCTAAAGGGCTGAAATACGAAATTGCTTATGGGCCGAATGGACATATTGATTAATGGGCCAATCTGATATTTTGCTATGTGGGCCAAATTGATATATTTGCTATGTGGGCCAATCTGATATATATGCTATGTGGGCCAAATCGATATATTTGCTATTTGGGCCAAATTGATATATGATTATGTGGGCCGATTGATATTTGCTTAATGGGACAATTTTGACAAATTGTTATAATAGGCCATAAATTTTGTAAGAAATATCTGAATACATTGTTGTGAATTGTTATGCATTTTATACATGTTTTGCATGGGATGGGATAATGATGAAGAGAAGTTCTGGTAGCTCTGCTACATAAATCTTGTAACAGTCCAGTTTATACCCTAGCCAGAACAGTGGTTTCGGGACCACGAATCCGATTCCGTATAATATTTTTAATGTTATTTTCTGTGTCGTTGGAATGTGATTGAGCATGTGGTAAATTTCCGTAAGTTAAATTGTTTGTCTGTGTGTTTAATTTGACAAAATGATTAAATTGTATTAAATGTGAAAGTTGCTTGCTATTTGTTAAAGTACCTAAGTGTTGTGGCTTTGTAAGGTTGGAGGCCTTATATGGCAATTTGCTTATTTTCAATGATAGTGGACGGCATAAAATGATATATATGCTTTTATATGTTATTTGTTTATTAGTTAATAGTAACCTTATTATATTATAAGCTATTTTATAAGACAAATCATAAAAAAATAAAGCCATATTTCTTTATCTTTGGCCGAATGTGATAAAGAAAAAGAAAGGTTTTAAGCTTTCAAAGATTCGGCCATTTGAGAGCTAAATTCAAGATCAAGAACTGAGGAAAACAGATTTAGATCGCGGGAAAGTGAAAGTTATCGAGTAGCCGTTTTCTATTCCAATAAACCGAATCCGAGGTAAGTCACTATACAAATAAATGAATATGTATGCATTTGTAATTGTTCATATGTTTAATGATGATAATGAATGCTTATGAGAAATTCTGTACTTGAATTCTGAGATAAGTTCGGTATATTGACTAAGTCTGAGAAGCCTCGTACGAACCTTGACATAGGTATCTGTTCTGTTTTATCATGTAAAACCACGTCTGGGACGTTGGCATTGATTTGAGATTCGTGTAAGACCCTGTCTGGGACAGTGGAATCGATATCTGATTATGTGTAAGACCACGTCTGGGAGTTGGCATCAATATAAACTTTACGTATAAGACCACGTCTGGGGCGTTGGCATCATTATGACACTTACGTGTAAGGCCATGTCTAGTACATCGGCATCATTTTGATTCGTATAAGACCCTGTCTGGGATAGTGGCATCGATATTCGAGTGCATGTAAGACCTTGTCTGGGACGTTGGCATTGTACAATTATTCTGAGCTTTTTGAGTATCCTATTAGATTTATTACGGTTCAACGGGCAAGTTTATGATACAAATTGCAAATCCGAGCTATAAACAAATATGGGATTGTAAATCCATTTTAGGTATGTTGATTATACACTAATTATGTATACAAGGTAAGCATCAATATGATCTTACTCTGATGCTATGAATATGGAATTGATGATATGTTGTATAAAGTTTTGGTGAAATGAGATATGTGTTTATATGATCTTTGAATTGTGAATATGGCTAATGTGGTCAAAAGTGTATGAACCAAAGCAAATATATGCATTTTATGCTAAGTTTGTTTGTATATTGACTTACTAAGCTTTTGGAAAGCTTACTCTGTGTGTGTTTAATCTGTTTTATAGGTCGTCAAAGCTACTGAAGGCTTGGGACCGTCTTGGATCGACATCACACTATAGAACTTATTTTGGTACATTTTGATATTGTATAAAGCTAGATATGGCATTTATAGGTTAGTATTTTGGTATAAATAGTTATGTGATCTTAGCCATGTGATTTGGCTATTTAAGAGTTGAAGCTTAGCTTAAATGAATGTGTTATAGAATGTATCTTTTGGTATGATAAAAGAATGTGGAATGGCCAAGTTTGAATGAGAAAATGCATGAATTAGTCTTGTAATGATATGAGTTTTAATCCTTGAGATTGCCATAGTTGGGATTGGTTTTGAATGTAAGGTTTGAATGGTTATTTTGGTATGCTTTTGATGGTTTTATGTGCATGAAATATTTTGTTGCCTGTAGGTATGACCCTTTGTGGGTGGCATTTTGGCCTTGTAAATGGCCTATAATGTCACACGGTTGTGGCACACGGGCGTGCCTAACGATCGTGGGTGAAATGTAGGATGCAGTTTATGATCACAGGGCCTCAACACGGGCATGTCATCTGGCCGTGGTGTGCAAGTCAGTAGCTTACATAAAAGTACAAGGCCAAAATACACGGGCGTGCTTGGTGGCCGTGGTGGGGAAAGCAGTATATGACCTTGTAGTACACGACCATGGCACACGGACGTGCCTAATAACCGTGTTGGTATAGTCAGTATAAACACGGATGGATACACGAGGGTGTCTAGAAGCCGTGGAGGGCACGCAGTCTCCTCCCACGGGCGTGTCTCCCCTATATTTTGGAAAAGTTTCAAATGTTCATGGAGTTTCATATGTGTTTCAGTTTAGTCCCGACTCGAATTATAAGTATGATTAAGGTCTTGAGGACCCGATTAAGGGACATTATGTCTGAGAATGATGATTGAATGTATGATTTTTTCTGTAAATGCTTTCGATATGTCCGGTAACGCTCCTAACCTTAATCTGGCGACAGACTTGGGATAGGGGTTTTCCATTTGGTTGGTTTAGAGTTATAGTTTAGCCGTTCTCGGACTAACGTAGTGTGTCAGAGTCTAGCTATACATACCATATATCTGAATTGTGATAGTTTGATGAATCCTGACGTATAAATGTGATTTTCGTATAGTAATGGATCCCGAAAGAGCCGTAGCTGATGACGTAGAAAGTAATGCACCTGTTCCCACGCAAGGGACAAAGCCCTCTAAATCGAGACCGGCTACGAGCAGTCAAGAGGGAGAAGCTAAACAAGCTTTCTTCCAGATGATGAGTGAGTGGTTCACTCAGTTTGTAAAGAATAACCCGACTATTTCACAATCCCCGCCCCCGGTTAATCCCCTTCAGACTACAGTTGTGCCACCAGTTATACACATCCAAATCTATTGAATAAGCCTCCTGTTGATAAGATCCGTAAGTATGGGGCCGAAGAATTTCGAGCTACTAAAGATGATGATGCTGAAAATGCTGAGTTCTGGATTGAAAACACGATCCGGGTATTTGATGAAATGTCTCTGGCTCCGGATGAATGTGTAAAATGTGTTGTATCATTACTCTGAGATGCAGCATATCAATGGTGGAAAACTCTAATTTCTATTGTTCCGAGAGAACGAGTCACATGGGATTTCTTTCAGATCGAGTTTCGGAAGAAATATATCAGTGAGAGATTCATTGATCAGAAATGAAAGGAATTTCTGGAACTAAAGCAGGGCTATATGTCTGTTTCAAAATACGAACGAGAATTTGTGAGACTGAGTCAGTATGCTCGAGAATGTGTATCATCTGAAGCTATAATATGCAAAAGGTTCAAAGATGGCCTTAATGAAGACATTCGGCTGTTAGTCGGGATTTTGGAAATAAAAGAGTTTGTTGTACTCGTTGACAGAGCTTGCAAAGCTGAGGCACTCGGGAAAGATAAGAGAAAAGCTGAATCTGAAGCCCGTGATACGAGAAAAAGATTTCCAAGCAAATCATTTCAGTTATCTTCGAAGAAATTCAGAGATAACCAGAGTCATTCCAGAGATAATGTGGGACATGCGAATAAAAATCAATCTAGACTGCAAATACATTCTAAAACTCCAGCAACTTCAGTGGCTAGTGTTGGTAATGTTCGACCTAAGAGACCGGAATGTAAACATTGTCGAAAAAGGCACCTGGGAAGCTGTAGATTAAACGACAGAGCTTGTTTTAGATGTGGATCGCTTGATCATTTTATACATGATTGCCCTGAGTCTGTCGAACCGGAGACTGTTTAGAATTTGAGATCTGATAATGCACCTGTGAGAGGTAGGCCATCGAAAAATGTCAGAAATGTTAGTTGTAGTCAGAGAACTACGAGAGACAACGTTGTCAGATCCGAAGCTAGAGCACCAGCCATAGCATATGCTATTCGAGCTCGAGAAGAAGCTTCGTCACCAGATGTTATAACGGGTACTTTTACTCTTTATAATACTTCTGTGATTACTTTGATAGACCCTAGTCCTACGCATTCATATATATGCATGAATTTAGTATTCAGTAAGACTTTGCCTGTAGAGTCTACTGAGTTTGCTATAAAAGTATCGAACCCCTTAGGTAAAAGTGTCCTTGTTGACAAAGTATGCAAGAACTGTCCGTTAGTGTTTCGAGATATCTGTTTCCCTGCTAATCTGATGCTCTTGCCATTTGATAAATTCGATATTATTCTGGGAATGGATTGGTTGTTTATGCATGATGCTGTTGTGAACTGTAAAAGAAAGACTATAGATTTGAGATGTCCGAATGATGAGATTGTACGGATTGAGTCTGATGATTTGAATGGAGTGCCTGCTGTAATATCTGTTTTGAAAGCTCAGAGTTATGTGAAAAAGGGTTACAAGGCATATCTTGCTTATGTGATTGATTCAAAAGCATTTGAGAAGAAAGTTGAATCAGTACCTATTGTTTTTGAGTTTACTGATGTTTTTCCTGAAGAGTTACCGGGTTTACCTCCGATTCGAGAAGTTGAGTTTGGTATTGAATTGTTGCCTGGTACTACACCTATTTTGATAGCTCCGTATAGAATGGCACCAACCGAATTGAAGGAATTAAAGTCACAGTTGCAAGAGTTGACGGATAAAGGGTTCTCTAGACCGAGTTTCTCGCCTTGGGGAGCTCTGTCCTATTCGTGAAAAAGAAAGATGGCACGATGAGGATGTGTATTGGTTATCGTCAGTTGAATAAGGCGACAATAAAGAATAAATACCCGTTACCCAGAATTGATGATTTGTTTGATCAGTTGAAAGGAGCTACTATGTTTTCCAAGGTTGATCTAAGATCGGGATACTATCAGTTGAGAGTTAAAGATTCAGACATTCCGAAAACTGCTTTTAGAATGACGTATGGACATTACGAATTTTTAGTTATGCCATTTGGACTAACTAATGCTCCTGCTATTTTTATGGATCTGATGAATAGAATTTTTAGACCGTACCTAGATCGATTAGTTGTGGTATTCATAGATGACATTTTGATTTATTCTCGTGATGAGGCTGAGCATGCGGAACATTTGAAAGTTGTTTTGCAAACTTTGAGAGAAAAGCAATTGTATGCGAAATTCAACAAGTGTGAATTCTGGTTGCACGAGGTTAGTTTTCTGGGACATATTGTGAAACACCTCAAACCCGGCCCACAAGCCTCGACCGGATCTAACATGTTCCTTAAGGAAGATTTAGCTTTACCTCGTTTTATCTTCTTTTAAAATATGACGGTTTGAAAACAGGTTTGTATTTTTATCAAGTTGATAACCAAGTTGCCACTCAAGGGTGTATTTCTTTAAAACCCATCCTTTATATTTCATAAATTAAAAGTTTTGCCGGATTTTAGAGCTCATTAAGTTGAAAACCGTAGTTGATTAGGTGATAAAACATTTGAAGTTGTTTTAAGAAAAGTATTTAGTTACTCACTTGTTTACCATCGCATGGACATGAAATTTAAACGCAAAATTTAAAACAGTTAAGTAGTGGCCTTATTATAGATTAAATACCAAAATAAAACCCAAAAAAAAAACATACTAAAGAAAATGGAAAGAGTTCAATTATAAGAAAACCCAAAATTTGCTGAGCATGGCCACCACATAGTCTTTGCCGACCTGGTCCATAGAACTAAGTATCACCTGCAAAATGTTAGCCCACGAAGGGTGAGTCAACAGACTTAATGTGTAACTACCAACACCAAAACCCAACTGAGTATAGCCTTTCTACTTACATCTTGGCAAAGCCCATTTTCAATCATAATCGGCCATAAGCCCATATCATAGCATATTAAATCACATATATATAAAAATGAAGATGCAACTCGAACCCACCTAGATATCCAACCTCTACACACCACCCGTACCAGCCAGTCACACTAATGTGGATTACTAAATCGACCCTCCATCCGCTACACACCCTCGAAGGCAGTCGCTGCAGTCAATTGCTCATCGCCCTTAATATGTGGCATAGCCACCAGATAATGTGACAACGTCACCGGAAATATAATATTGTGACATGAGTCACCAGATTAATATGGTAAAACCACCAGAACACTTCCCCTTTACATTATCAACCTCATGCCCATGCAACATACAAATTATACAGATATCATGCTATATACCTTATCCCAAGCCCATATCATATTATACATGCTTTCATATCAATTGGTTGTAACCACTATAAACAAGGGATAGATATAACGTACCTGAATGAACTGTACCATTGAATGGTACCCTTAGCCATGATTATTCATAACCTTATTACCATATACTTAATATTATTAATCTATCAGGTAAAAGTGTGGGGTTAAATACCTAAAAACACAGAGAACACCACTCTCGATCTCACTGAAGCTTTCACTAGTAGGGATCACAGTGATCTACTTGTCCCTTTCCGAGGCTGGCCCACAACCCGGTGGCCAATCACGTACCGCAGAAATCGAGTTTCTTGAATCTAGGGGTAGGAACTACCCCTTTCTATCCTCCACTAGTACTCGCATCCATCGAATATCACTTAATCAGAAACCCGGTTAATCGATACTTAAAAATCTAAACAAATCACATCTATAACTTAACTGAATACCCTTACCAAAATAGATCCGAATCCTGAAGACTCCCCCCTTTATCTCTGTCAAACTCTTCCTAAAACACCATAGTTAGAATTGGCCAACACTTAAAAATAATATGGCCTTTGGCCGAATAGCATTATCTCCTTACCTTGCTTGATCAAATTCCGGAAGTTTTGAGATATCCCCTAACGTTGGCTTCCAAGAAGAGTTACAAATCCAAAACCTTGCATAGATTCGGTCTATACACATAAATACAGGATTAAGCCTCTGATTTCGGCAGGCCAAAATAATAAAGAGAGATTTAGACTAAAAGAGATCTCTTACCCCAATACTCACCTGATCCGGCTTACTAACAGCCATTGGAGATCAACGCAATAGAAGAGAAAGAGATGGAAAAAAAGTGTTGGTAAAAGAAAATGACAGATAAAAGGTTCGGCCAAAGCACTATTCGGTTTTGAAGGAACAAAAGAGAAAAAGAAATGGTGATGAGGCCTAATAAGGATTCGGCTTTGGTCTCAACAAATGGGAAAGGTTCTTTTGGCTTTTGAGGATAGGGAAATCGGTGCAAAGAAGAAGAGAAAGAGTTGGAGTTTGTGTGGTTTCGGCTATGGTGAGAGTGGAGGGTATGTTTCGGCTTTAGAAACTAAAGAAAAGAAAAGAGAAAGAGAGGGTTATATGATTCGGCTATGACCCCCAAATGAAGATGGGTTATTCGGCCACCCAGAGAAAGTTATAAAATGAAGGTTGAGAGAAAGCAAACGAAGAGTAGAAGGAAACTAGAGGAATTCAGCAAAACAACCAAAAGGTACAATGGACGAATGACCAACTTCTGACACTTTCGACAGAGAACTTAGAGAAAAGAGCCTACTCACTAAGAATTTTCGGCACACACCCCTACTACAACACAAAACCGAATATGCACATCCCCTAGAATCCTACATTTGGCCACCTCTTCCCTTCTCTCCCAATCCCACATTTTTCTCCTAATTTTTCTCTTCTCCTCTCATTCAAAAGAGTTTGAATGAGTCCAACTCTTATCTTCCTTCTTAGCCGAAATTTCAAATGCCTTGACCAAGTCAAAATCTCATCAAACTAGAGTATGATTGCCGTCCAACTCTTCACTCCCTTTGAAGCAAAATAAAAGCCAAAACGCTGCCAGTGCTGCTCGAACCCAGGTCCCTTCTCACTCCCTGAGGCGTCACTCTCCTGTGCTCCAAGTGGCGCCTCCTTGACAATTTACCATTGGAATTCTTGTGTCATAACCCACACATAAATTTTCTTAAGGCCTAGCGCTCATAGCTCCTCCCCTATCGGCTTAAGAGCCATTATTTTTCTAAGGCTTCTACCTAAACCCGAGGTTTCCTGAAGACCCCAAACACATGCAAACAGCACACAAAACACACTACTACATAAATATGAGTTAAAACGCATAACCCCTAAATCCCGGATATTACATATTATGTCAGCATCTAGGATTCGAGTTGATTCGAGCAAGATTTATGCTATTCTGAACTGGAAACCTCCAAGAAATGTATTTGAAGTCCGCGGTTTTCTGGGTTTTGCTGGTTATTACCGTAGATTTATGAAAGGCTTTTCGAAAATAGCTACTCCGTTGACTAAATTACTTCAGAAAGATGTCAGATTTGAATGGTAAGATAAATGTCAGAAAAGTTTTGATCAGTTGAAAACTCTATTAACAGAAGCTCCAGTGTTAGTACAGCCGGAATCGGGTAAAGAATTTGTTGTATACAGTGATGCTTCGTTAAATGGTCTAGGATGTGTTTTGATGCAAGAAGGGAAAGTGGTAGCTTATGCCTCGAGATAGTTGGAGCCTCATGAAAAGGATTATCTGACGCACGACCTTGAGTTAGCTGCGATTGTGTTTATGCTAAAGATTTGGCATCATTATCTATACGGTGAGAAATGTCACGTGTTTTCAAATCATAAAAGTCTGAAATATCTGATGACTCAGAAAGATTTGAACCAGCGTCAAAGAAGATGGTTAGAGCCGCTAAAAGATTATGAGCTTATGATAGATTATCATCCGGGTAAAGCGAATGTTGTTGCTGATGCTTTGAGTAGAAAATCAATGTTTACATTATGTGCTTTGAATGCTTAGTTAGATTTGTTTGATGATAGTTCTGTGTTAGCTGAATTAAAAGCCAAACTGTTGTTCTTACAACAGATATGTGATGCTCAAAAATCTGATAATGAATTGCTAGCAAAACGATCTCAGTGTGAGGTGAATTCCAAATCTGAATTTCAAATTGTTGATGATTGTTTGAGATTCCGGGATCGTATCTTTTTTTTGAGAAATCCAGAGTTGGTTCAGTTGATCTTGAATGAAGCTCAAAACATTCGTCTATCTATTCATCCGGGAAGCACTAAAATGTATTAAGATTTGAAACGACACTACTGGTGGTCTGGTATAAAACGAGAAATTTCTAACTTTGTTTCAAAATGTTTAGTTTGTTAGCAAGTGAAAGCCAAACATCAAGTTCCATCTGGGTTGTTGCAACCAATTCTGATTCCTGAGTGGAAATGGGATAAAGTAACCATGGACTTTGCTTCTGGTTTACCTCAGACTCCGAGAAAGAAAGATGCGATATGGGTCGTGATTGATAGATTAACGAAATCTGCCCATTTTATCCTAGTAAGATCTGATTTATCACTTGACAGGTTAGCCAAGCTTTATATTTCTGATATTGTGAAATTGCACGGAGTACCACTATTTATTGTATCCGATAGAGATCCGAGGTTTACGTCGAGATTCTGGAAGAAATTACAAGAAGCTTTGGGGCCAAAATTACACTTCAGTACAGCTTTCCATCCGGAAACTGATGGTCAGTCTGAATGGACTATTCAGATTCTGAAAGACATGTTAAGATGCTGTGTACTAGAGTTTCATGGTTCGTGGGAACAGTATTTGCCACTGATCGAATTTGCGTATAATAACAGTTTTCAGACGAGCATCAAAATGGCACCTTATGAAGCTTTGTACAGACGAAAATGTCGTACACCTTTGTGTTGGACTGAACTTAGTGAGAATAAGCTACATGGGATTGATTTGATAAAAGATTCAGAGCAGAAAGTGAAATTGATCCGAGATTGTTTGAAAGTAGCATCTGATCGTCAGAAGTCTTATGCAGACTTGAAATGAAAAGATATAGAATTTGAAATTGGCGACAAAGTATTTTTGAAAGTGTATCCATGGAAGAAATTGCTTCGATTCGGATGTAAAGGTAAATTAAGTCTGAAGTTCATCGGACCGTAAGAGATCATTGAACGTGTCGGGCCTGTTGCATATAAATTGAAGTTGCCTTCTAAACTAGAAAAGATACACAATGCATTTCATGTTTCGATGCTTCGTAGATATCGATTCGATCCGTCACATGTGATTGCCCCATCTAAAATCAAAATCCGATCTGATATGACATAAGAAGAGGAACCGATCCGTATCTTAGCTCATGAAGTGAAAGAGTTGAGAAATAAGAAAATTCCGTTAGTGAAAGTACTGTGGAATCGGCACAGGGTAGAAGATGCTACGTAGGAGCCTGAAGATTCAATAAGACAACAATATCCAAATCTGTTTAACTGTAAGATTTTCGGGGACGAAAATCCCTAAGGGGGGAGAATTGTAACAGTCTGGTTTATACCTAGTTGGAACAGCAGTTTCGGGACCACGAATCCGAGTCCGTATAATATTTTTAATGTTATTTTCTGTGTCGTTGGAATGTGATTGAGCATGTGCTAAATTTCCGTAAGTTAAATTGTTTGTCTGTGTGTTTAATTTGACAAAAGGATTAAATTGTATTAAATGTGAAAGTTGCTTGCTATTTGTTAAAGTACCTAAGTGTTGTGGCTTTGTAAGGTTGGAGGCCTTATATGGTAATTTGCTTATTTTCTTTGATAGTGGATGGCATAAAATGATATATATGCTTTTATATGTTATCTGTTTATTAGTTAATAGTAACCTTATTATATTATAAGCTATTTTATAAGACAAATCATAAAAAAATAAAGCCATATTTCTTTATCTTTGGCCGAATGTGATAAATAAAAAGAAAGGTTTTAAGCTTTCAAAGTTTCGGCCATTTGAGAGCTAAATTCAAGATCAAGAACCGAGGAAAACGAATTTAGATCACGGGAAAGCGAAAGTTATCGAGTAGCCATTTTCTATTCCGATAAACCGAATCCGAGGTAAGTCACTATACAAATAAATGAATATGTATTCATTTGTAATTGTTCATATGTTTAATGATGATAATGAATGCTTATGAGAAATTCTGTAATTGAATTTCGAGATAAGTTTGGTATATTGACTAAGACTGAGAAGCCTCGTATGAACCTTGACATACGTATCTGTTCTGTTTTATCATGTAAGACCACGCCTGGGACGTTGGCATTGATTTGAGATTCGTGTAAGACCCTCTCCGGGACAGTGGCATCGATATCTGATTATGTGTAAGACCACGTTTGGGACGTTGGCATCAATATAAAATTTTCGTATAAGACCACGTCTGGGGCGTTGGCATCATTATGACACTTATGTGTAAGACCATGTCTAGGACATCGGCATCATTTTGATTCGTATAAGACCCTGTCTGGGACAGTGGCATCGATATTCGAGTGCATGTAAGACCTCGTCTGGGACGTTGGCATTGTACGATTATTCTGAGATTTCTGAGTATCCTATTAGATTTATTACGGTTCAACGGGCAAGTCTATGATACAAATTGTAAATCCGAGCTATGAACAAATATGAGATTGTAAATCCATTTCAGGTATGTTGATTATACACTAATTGTGTATACAAGGTAAGCATCAATATGATCTTACTATGATGCTATGAATATGGAATTGATGATATGTTGTATAAAGTTTTGGTGAAATGAGATATGTGTTTATATGATCTTTGAATTGTGAATATGGCTAATGTGGTCAAAAATGTATGAACCAAAGCCAATATATGCATTTTATGCTAAGTTTGTTTGTATATTGACTTACTAAGCTTTTGGAAAGCTTACTCTGTGTGTGTTTAATCTATTTTATAGGTCGTCAAAGCTACTGAAGGCTCAGGACCGTCTTGGATCGTCATCACACTATTGAACTTATTTTGGTACATTTTGATATTGTATGAAGCTAGATATGGCATGTATATGCTAGTATTTTGGTATAAATAGTTATGTGATCTTAGCCATGTGATTTGGCTATTTAAGAGTTGAAGCTTAGCTTAAATGAATGTGTTATAGAATGTATCTTTTGGTATGATGAAAGAATGTGGAATTGCCAAGTTTGAATGAGCAAATGCATGAATTAGTCTTGTAATGATATGAGTTTTAATCCTTGAGATTGCCATAGTTGGGATTGGTTTTGAATGTAAGGTTTGAATGGTTATTTTGGTATGCTTTTGATGGTTTTATGTGCATGCAATATATTGTTGAATATGGCCTGTAGGTATGACCCTTTATGGGTGGCATTTTGGCCTTGTAAATGGCCTATAATGTCACACGGTTGTGGCACACGAGTGTGCTTAATGACCGTGGGTGAATTGTAGGATGCAGTTTATCAACACACGGCCTCGACACGGGCGTGTCATTTGGCCGTGGTGTGCAAGTCAGTAGCTAACATAAAAGTACACGGCCAAAATACACGGGCGTGCTTGGTGGCTGTGGTGGGGAAGTCAGTATATGACCTTGTAGTACACAGCCATAGCACACGGACGTGCCTAATGACTGCGTTGGTATAGTCAGTATAAACATGGATGGATACACGAGAGTGTCTAGAAGTCATGGAGGGCATACGGTCTCCTCCCACGAGCATGTCTCCCCTGTATTTTAGAAAAGTTTCAAATTTTCATGGAATTTCGTATGTGTTTCAGTTTAGTCCTGACTCGAATTATAAGTATGATTAAGGTTTTGAGGACCTGATTAAGGGACATTATGTCTGAGAATGATGATTAAATGTATGATTTTGTCTATGAATGTTTTCGATCTGTCCGGTAACGCTCCCAACCTTAATCCGTTGACGGACTCGGGATAGGGGTGTTACAAATCTGGTGGCTCTGCCACAAATCTGAAAAATGGCAATGCCATGTAAATTCTGTTAATCTGGTGGCTTGTCTACAAATTTGATATAAATGGCTTAATGCCTACGTTTGGTATGTTGGCGGGGTGGGTTGACTAAAGATCACCCATAGGTGTGTTGGTTGGTACGGGTGGTGTGTAGCGGATGGAAAACTAGGTTTGATTTGGGAATTGCATATCATATGCATATTATATATATGATACACATATACATTTATATTTTTGTAAACGGGCTTTGGCCCAAATAATTGCTTAATGAGATTTTGGCCCAGTGGACAACGGTAAGTGGTTTACACACTAAGTTCTTGTAACTCACCCCCTGTCTCTTAACCCTTGTAGGTAACGCTTGATGATATGGACTTGGGCTATGAATGACTCGAGGGAGGCCATACTTCAGAAATGGTTTATTTGGACTTTAGACTTCTTTCTCATTTATTTTATTACTTTACTATTTTGGGTTAAATGTTGCAGTAAGGCCTCTGGACTATTTTTTTTTTTTTTTTATGGTTGGGATGTTTTTTATTATTTTTCTTAAATTGTTTAAAAAGGGAATTTTCTGAAAACTTAAATATTGGTTTCCAAAATTGAATAACAAATGAATTTTTAAAATAAACTTTTACGAATATTTTTAACACGGATACTTTCTCTCGAACTATTAACGCTATTTTCAAAAGTCACGGTTTTGTAAGATCATTAGTTCAAATTTATCGATTTATCAATCAAATCTTCGAGGTTAGTAGAAATTTTATCAAATATTTCAAGTCAAACTTGTTTTCTTCATTTTAACAAATCAATACATATTTTAGTACGAATAAAAAGGATTTAACATGTTTTGCTCGTGTGATATGCCAAATCCGCTCATAACGCACGAGCCGGGTTTGGGTGTTACATATGTATTTATTTATTGTTCGTTTTTTATTATTTATTAGCATGTTCGTGAATATGTTCAATTATATGTTCATGAACATGTTTGTTTAATGTTCGTGAACATATTCGATTAAGTTAAATGAAAATGTTCATGAACATTAAACAAATAAACATGAACACACAGAATTTTAAATAAACAAGCATGAACAAAAATTTGAAATTCTTAACGAACACAAGCTGAACATGAACAAGCTTAAAAATAAACAAACGAACATGAACAGAGTTTTTTTCGTTCAAGCTCGGTTTGTTTACATCCTTATTTCTAACTAATATTGGTTTTCGAGAATCGACTAAACTAAAGTTCTAATACCAATAGAATTGTAACACCCCACGCCTAACCTGATCGTTGGATTTGGATATGGAGCGCCTCCACAAGTTAAAACCATTGGACTGACAAAACCATTTGAAAGCCCAAACATCTTAGCTCGACGGATACTCCGCGTACTGGAGTGATGTCTCGAAAAAATTGAAAAAATGTATAATAACTTAAAAACAATTTGAAACAGTATTATGCTACTTATAGTTGGGATATGAGTAAACTACATTGGCAAAATTCTTTATAAACATTTACAAGTTCGAATAAAATCGCAAATAAGTTATTAGTCAAGCAATGGTTGAAAAATTCATTTCCACAGTCTAGCATCACATAAAACCATTTGGTGTAAAGCCCTACAATGATGCACATAAAAATTCAAAATTACAAAATAACGTTTTCAAATACAAGCTATTAATTTCAAACTGGTGGCAATTAACAGACATCCTAATACCTCAGCAATTTCATGTTACATTAAGGCACGAAAATGGCTCACAACAGGTCACAAATCTGCTTGAATTCTTGCATGATACTTCCAACCTAAAATCTTGAAAATAAGAAGAAAAGAAACTAAGTAAGTTAATAAGAACTTAATGAGTTCTAAGGAAATATAACCCCACAATAGGGTTCAACAGATACTATGAGACTAGGACTTAGCGCTAGTTTAGCATTGCTTTTAAAAAATGCTGTGGAAAAGTGCTTTTAAAAAGTGTTGTGGAAAAGTACTTTTAAGAAGTACTTTTGAAAAGTTTGGTTTAAGATTTAAATGTTTAGTATTATTGTTAAAAAGTGCTTTTGAGAAATAAAATGTCCATTTTAGACATGGTATTATAAAGTAACAAATATGCATTTAAATAATATTCAAATTAATTAATATTATTATATTTTAGTAGAATAAAAACTAATTTATTATAAGTTGTTGTTAATATTTTAATATATGAAATATGAATTTTAAATATTTTTAAGAAATTAATATTAATTATTTATAAAATTTAATTAGAATATATAAACTATATTTTACATATTTAAATATAACCATTAAATATTTCTAACTAAATATAAACAGATTTTTATTATTTTAAAAAATAATATTGTGAAATAACGAGTTTCTTTCTTCTCAGTAGTGAAAAAAAGAAGGGAAACGGATGAGGGATGAAAAAGTAATTAAGCAATCAAAAGTGCTTGTGGGAGAAGAAAAGCTAAAAATTTTAGGTTCTCAATTTAACCAAAAGTGCTTTTGCAAAGCCAAAAATTTTAGCCAAAAGTTGCTTGTTTAGCGCAACTTTTCTTCCAAAAGTGCTTTTTTAGCCAAAAGTGCTTCTCCACAACATTGCTAAACACAACCTTAGACTGAAAAAATGGCCCACCACTTCGGGTGAATACAATTCTCTCTATTTCTGAAGTATCCACTGGTAGGTACTTTTACAAACAGAAACAGCCCCATGGTGGACATTGTCCGCTATTGGAGACCCGCATATAACTGGCACAAAACACAGTTTCTCTAGTTGTATACCACCTTCGTGGACTACCTCTTTATGACTATTTAACGCATGTTTTACACTTCATTCCTCCTTGTAATTCGAACACATGAGTGTTCCCCCGTAAGGCCACGTATTCACCAGTCATGGTTTGCACTAGAGTGCCATACCGGAGGCAAAACATAATATTTTGTATCTTCTTTTCATCATCATACATAACAACCTTACACCATTTTAGATCCAGGGCTTGTGTACCAAGGAAGGAGTATTTATACCCACACACACGCAAGAATTTTGTCTCTAATTTACTTACTGTAACTGTATAGGCATTGACTTCTTACCACGACCCCTTTTGTAACACCCTATACCTGGTCCGGTCGCCCGACTTGAGCTATAAGGTGTTACAACAATAAAATTTGAACAACTTTCATAAAAGCATTTAATAACGATCAAATAATTCAATATCAACAACTTCCATGCTAATTAATCAATTTAGTACCTAAATTGAGCTTACGAAACATATAAATCAAATCGAGATCAAATCTGGGTTAAATTGAAACTTCTACAAAAAATTAAGTAAAATGTGTCAAAAGGGATCACACGGCCGTGTGAAAGACACCAGCTTGTGTAGCTCCAAGCTTGGCTGTGTGGCTACTCTACGCACTCGTGTTCTCATATCGCAAACAATTCCAATTTAGGGTCACATGGCTATGTAGTCAAGCCGTGTAACTCTCGAAGACCGTGGGAACAATCCTACACCAAAAATTAAAGAACCACACGACTGTTTCAAATGACTGTGTGAGGCACATGGCCATGTGTGTGCCCAAAAACATCTTCAAACACGACCCATTTCACTCAAATTTTCATAGGATTCAAGCCATTAATTAACCAACTGTAACACCCCTAACCCGTACCCGTCGCCGAATTAGGGTTTTGAGGCATTACTGAACCCAACTCAGATTATCACTGTCATTTATCACAAATCATACATTTATTAAACCCAAAAGAGATTTAATTCATGCTTTTACATTTCAAACCATTGGATCATCGAAAATATGTTATTCAAATGTTTATTACAAGTTCGAGTATGCACCTTTCATTTCACACTTATATAGTAATCATAAATACATCTATTTCTTATTCAATTATCACCTTATCATCTCATATATCATATACAAATACATATTTAAACATAAAGTTTCATAGCACATTATGGTGTAACGATTCACATATAAAAGATTCAGTCTATGTTCGCATATAACATAATCAACTACACAAAATTTCCTTTTATTGCTAATAAACTAATCACATATGTATCGAGATACATATATATATTAAACCAATATCAACCCTATTTCTATCATTTTCATTTTACAACATTTAAGACATATATTTCTATGCATTTCTAACCCGAACCTAACTACTCATGGATTCATGGAACAAAATTTTATGATTCGACCATCCAATATCATATCATGCAAGCCGAGTCATTTGTTCATCTTCTCACCCAAACTTTATCATGAATTACACTTCCCGTTTAAGTTCATTTCATAACCGAACAACCATGTTACTATTTACTACTCAATACCTACTTATAACTCAATTGTTTCAAGTATATAAATCATAAAACCTACTTATTCAGCCTGAAACATATATAAATATATATATGTATATATATGTATCACCTACTCATTCATTTTCCAAACAAAACATACACGCATATCACATCAAGGATAGATTTTTAACATCGAACATTAACATTAAAACTAGCCCCTAGCCAAATAGTTGAAGCTAAACATATTAATCACATAGTCAAGGGTAAATAGAACCGAACTTAATATGAAAATTTAAGCCATTTTCGCATGGCTATTAGACATCATCAAAACGATATTCAAACATAGAGTTAGCCTATACATGCCTTAAGTTCAAAATCTAAACTTCAAAAATACCAAAACAAGTCGATAGCGTGGATGACTTCACAGATGATCCTCTGAGCTCGTAGCTTTATCAAAATCTATAAAACAGAACATTGAACATACACAGAGTAAGCTTGCTAGCTTAGTAAGTCTCAAGCAAAGAATAATATAACAATTAAATACTTAAACCATTAATCTTTAGGCTTATGGTATTGAATATAAACATTTCATTATAAGAATTCATACATGGCCGAATACTATCAATTCATTAACCTATGTGTTTGCACTTTATTTCCAAAAACATGTAATTTATCGAAACCAAGGAAATATACTACATGTTTTCGCATACTCCAATTCATGTGAGTATAACATTCATATCAACCTTATAAACTTATTTATGCACGTACGCAAACACTCAAATTCTTTCATCCTTAACACATTCACTTATAAATGATTCCCCAAAATAGCACGTTTAAACTCAAATTCTATTATATAGTGTTCATACACATCAATAGTAAACTCAATAACACATATCATAATTCTTATCGAATCACCAACCATATCATATCATGCTTAATTCAAATAATACCCTACCAATTTACCTTACTCTTTATAATTATAAAAGAAAAGGCTTATACTTACCTGAGCTTCTAGCTCAGTGTATTAGATATGTTTCCCTTTGTATGATTCATAATTTCTCCATTTATAACACATCACTGGCATTAAGCCTGCTAGGCATCAAAGCCTGAAAGGTACACCGACATTAAGCCTGCTAAACCCGAAGTCTAAATTTTGATCACCGGCATTCAGTCTGCTAGGCAATAAGCCCGAAACATTTATTTCCAAACCAACTCATTCTCATTATCCATTAACGATATCACATATAATTCACATCACTATCACATAGTTTACTCAAATAAATTCAATTATATACATTGCTAAATATCTTTCTCACATTCGGCTTTAACATGATAAATTCCACAATTTCATAATTCAGCATGTATACTAGGTTATAATCAATTCATACGAAATTAATTTGCTAAAAGACTTACCTCGACTATCGACGGACAGCGTAGACCGGCTACTCGATAACTTTCGCCTTTCCCCGATCCAAATCTATTTTTCTTTGTTCTTGATCTAAACACATTTCATCTCAATTTAGTCCCAAAACACATAAATGGATAAATTACCATTTTACCCCTAATGTTTCACATTTTTACAATTTTGTCCTATTTGCACAAAACACAAAATACAGAAAATTTCACAATAGTACCTTAGGGCCGAATATTCATAAGGACCATACAAGTCCATTTCTTTCATTTATTTTGCATTTTATCCCCTCAAAAATTTATTCTTTGCAATTTAGCCCTAAATACTCAAAATCACTAAAATTTCCAATACAAAACAAGCTAATCTTTAACATATCATTAATATAACATCATTCAACATCAAAAACTTCAAGAACATATCAATGGCTGAACATCATTCATGAGTTTATATCAAAATTTCAGCATGGGTCAGCTAATACTCTAAGCAACGAGCTCAAAAACGTAAAAATCAACAAAAACCGAGCTAAAATTCATACCTAATTAAACCAAATGGTTGCCGAAAATCAAAGCTTCTTCAACCCCTTTTCTTTTGCTAACATTCGGCCATGAGAGAAAATAAAGATGATAGTGGTTTTGTTTTAGTATATTATAACATATATTATTATTTAACAAATTACTATACTAACCTTTTAATAATAATATTCATAACATAAATTATAAGGTCATTTAAGACCATAACTATCCACTATCATGAAAAATGGGCTAATTGCCCTTTTAATGCCTCAAATTAAGAAACCATCATCAATTTAGCACATTTTACTATAGTTTTTAACTTTTACATTTTACGCGATTAAGTTTTTTTTTCTCAAATTAAACACACAAACGATTAAATTTTTCTACGAAACTTTCACACACATTAAATCACATAATATAAGCACAGAATATATCATTTAAAAATATCCTAGACTCGGATTCGTGGTCCCGAAACCACTGTTCTGATTAGGGCCAAAATCAGACTGTTACACCAACATCCAAACCTATTCAAAATATGCCAATACAAGCCAAATTATACCAATTCACAAACAACCTAAGTGCCTAACCAATATGCCTTCATTGGCACCACAATTTAAACATAAAAAACAATCAATCAAACCAAAGCCATATTCAACATGTTAATCTCACTCAAGCATCATAAAGTGCCAAATACCACATATCACAACCATTCAATTATACCACCTTCCATAGGCTAACATATTCATCCAAAAACTATAAGTTACCAAAACCAAAATGACCACTTCCACATCTATTCAAAAACAAATTCACCAAAACCAAGTACCATTTCAATACACCAAAACCAAATCCTGTTTACCATTCAAATGACAAAAAACATCATCGCACCAAATAGGGTCAACATGGAATTTCAACTAGTTACTCTACGTTCGTCAAAAGTTGAACATGAAACATAAACTTAACATTATATATCTACTTTAACCTAATTTACAAATCCAACTAGAAATTTAAATTCAACAACTTCCAAAACCCTATATACATGCCACAAACCAAAACAACTAAATCAAAAACTACCAAAACAAAAGTTGATCAGTCTGACAAATTCCTCAAAATGTTACTTATGGAAAACAAGAACAAACAAAGTAAGCTTACAAGGCTTAGTAAGTTCATAGATGAGGTTCAAATCACTAACCTCAATTTTAACAATGTGAAAAGTAAATAACTTAGATTAATTAAACCTGATAATCATTAATGAGAAACATACAGAGTTAGTATTGAAAATGGTCCATCATATGCTTCATATTTCATAATGATTCAATCCAAGTCGATTCATATACGTATATTGTAACACCCTGAAAATTCGAGAATTTTCTTTCATTGTGTGCTTTGAGTAATTATTCTAGAAAGTGAAATTTTATTATTTATTTTCGTGGTTAATATAGTCCTGAAGAAGAATTAAATTTTATTGGGATGGAATAATATTAATTTTGAGAATTTATGGAAATGGACTAAGTGGCATTGACACATAAATTAATTAAAGTGTCAATGTGTAGCATAAGATGGGTTAGTGGCAAAGTGGTGTTGGCACATGTGTTAGTGCATGAGGGTGAAGGTTCGAATCCCTTAAATAGCAATTAGGTGGCTTTTATTTTTGGTTTTCCTAGCATGTGTCGGCCAAGCTCATTTATGGAAAGAGTTGACCATGTTATTTTTGGTTAGTATATCAAGGGAATAAGGAAATTGTTAACTTAAGGAAGGGAATCAAGAAATTAAGGAAAGATATGAAGATATGGGGCAAGTATCAAGGGAATTTTTATGGAAACAATATCATGGCCAATTCACCATGCATTTGGGCTGACAACTTGGACTATAGGGGAGCCAATTTTTGGTGATAGTTTGGCTAGGAATTTTAGTCTTTTGTTTTGGTCATTTTTTTTTTAGTTAGTTTTGTGCATAGTTTTGCAAATTCTCTCAACCCCTCTCTCCCTTGGCTGAATTGTGCATTGGTAAGCCTTGATTTTTTTGACCATTTGGTCATTTTTGTTTATTGCTTTAGTATTTGTTTGTGTCTTTCCTTTGAGTGTCAAAAATCATCTACACCAAAAGCCATTCTTTCTCTTTTCTTTCTACCATTGCCGAATATACACCTCTCTTAAAGCTCATCTTTTTCTTTTCCTTTCTTCTCCATTCTCTTTGAAATCAAAGCAACATCATCACCATCTTTCTCCTATTTTAATTCTTTTCAATCGAAATTCTCTCCATCTACACTCTCATGGCCGAATGCTAATGTGCCTATAAGCCAAATTTATTTTCTCTTTTTCCTTGATTATTCATAGCCGAATCTTTCATCAATCAAACACCATTCTCAATCCTTTCTTTTCGACGTGGAAAATAGGTAAGAGATTCTTTTCGTTTCGATTAGTTAATAGTGATATGACCGAATTTTGATGGTGTCATGAAGGGTCATTTGGATCGAAATAATCGTTCGTTCTAGTAACGTCTTCTTTGTTACTCTTTAGTGTAATAACGGAAGTTTGGAAATCAAGAAGTCGTGAGTGACACAATCATTGGAATCAATTTTGTGGTAAGGAAATCACATCTTTAAAACCTTAGTATTATTTCGAAATTATTTTAGATTGGATTAACTATCTTTGTCCTTGAAGACATTCAAAATAGGGAAGAAAAGGGCGGTGTTTAGTCTTCGAAAGAGGGGAGGTTCCGTTATTCCCCCTATGTATAAGCAAAGGACTATTTCTGGAATCCGAGATTTTCCACCGGGTTGCGGACGCTCAACCGAGGAAAATCAACTATTCAAAGTTGTTCGTACGCCCGAACCATTATTCGTTCGTGGGTTCGATTCGGTTGGCGAACCATCAATCGGGGAGAAACCGCGAGTAGAAGTGGTTCAAAAATCCGAGGGTAAAATTCTAGATCGTTATGCTTAGATCGGTTTATTTATTAGATTATAGTGTTCTAACTATCGCGATACGTTTAGGTGTTGAAGAACGGGAAAGTGTAGTTCTCTCAATAACCAGGTGTGTAATTTCACACTCATTTTCGGGTTAGATTTCAAATCATAAGTACTGTGATAAAATCATGAAAATGGTAAATTCGGAAATTATGTAGTAATTGATACTTTTGTGAAAATACATGAAAACGGTTAAAACCGAGAAAATACTAAAAAGCGCTAGATTGACATAATGGGCTAAAAATACTCTAGTTCGATAAATTGGGCCAAAATACTCTAGTTCGATAAATTGGGCCAACATACTCTAGTTCGATAAATTGGGCCAAAATACTCTAGTTCGATATAAGGGCCAAAGTTTACTAAATTATTAAATGGGCAATTTGCTAAATTATTTTTATAGGCCAAATGAAATGTTTATTGATAAACCCACCGATGTTATGGAATAATTGAAAATTTGTTATATGACTATATTTTGTTATACACGCATGATTGCATGGGGTGGGATATATGAAGAGAAGAATGGCCAGTTGCCAAAAATCTAGTTCGGTGGCTTTGCCACAATATTTGGCTCAATGCCTCTAGTTCGGTGGCTCTGCCACAAAATTCGGCTCAATGCCTCTAGTTCGGTGACAATGTCACAATCTAGTTCGGTAGTGCACTACAAATTTATTAAAAAGGCTTAATGCCTACGATTGGTGTGTTTGGCGGGGTGGGTTGACTTGATCCCCACAGGTGTGTTGGTTGCTACGGGGGTGTTAGCGGATGGATACTAGGCTTGGGATGGGAAATTCATCTACATGCATTATATATTTATTTTATTTTAATTTATGCTATATTGTCAAAATCTGCAATTGGGCTCAAGCCCAAGTTAATGCCTTGATGGTCTGGCCCAATAATGATGGTAAGTGAGTTGCACACTGAGTTCCTTGTAACTCACCCAATTTTATTAACCTTTTCAGGTAATGGAAATTGATGTGGACTTGGGCCGGAGATGACTTGGTGGAGGCCATACTACGAACTTGGGTTTGATGTAATAAGGCCTCTAATTATGTTTTTATGGATTTTATTGTGTGGATGGTTTTAATTTTATTTTAGGACTATTATTATGGGCTTATGTTAAATTATATGGTTTTCTCAAAAATTCTGTTTTATAACATTTTGAACAACTAAATTATTTCTTTAAAATTTCTTCCAAATTCCTTTACAACGACTTTAAGGTTTTGATAAATATTTTTTTTTCTAAATGATAAGTTTTAAACAAGTATTTTCTTGAAACATCAATTTCAAAACTTCGTACTTAATTTTTATTAAACTCTATCTACAAAAAGTTTGTAGCAAATTTTACTTTAATCACTCGAGAATAAATGAATGTTTGATTGGTGTGACAAACCAAATCTCGTCTAAACGCATAGACCGGGTTTGGGGTGTTACATATATGGTTATCTACCTTTCATCACATTAACATCAAAATGAAACATATTTACATTATCAATCTTGATACAATATTCAAGAGGTTATACATCAATATTTTAACATAATCACATATTTTCATAGCCCGACAAACTATAGCAACAAGACTCGGATACTCGGGTTCCCTAAAACACACTAGTGACCATCAGAATGCTAACAGAGACACCAAAATGCAAACAAAGGCATCAAAGTACAAACCCATACAAGCGCGTGTTCTAAACCAATTAGCATGCCAACCGTATCCTAATCGTTTACTATGTTCAAACGAGCATTTAACAAAATTCTTAACATTATAAATAAGAGACACTTCCACAATATCCATACACATGCTATAAATCAATTATGTTCATTTTAATATCAATTACCCATATTATTCACCAACTACCGAATAATCATTTCTCACCTGTACTTAATTGTAAACATTTTATAATTTCAATTTAATATCAAAATTCAACCCGCATACAATTTAAGCAAATCATAATACCACAAGTTATAAATATAGATATATATTTATCTATACCATGAACTTACCTAGGAAATGTTATCAGTTGACTCGTAGGGACTAATCTGCGATTTTCCCTTTTCCCCAATTATCCTCCGTACGATTCAATCCTTGATCTATATAATGATTAAATTCGATTTATGAAATTCACATACATTACCAAACTCATTTCTATGCCTATAACCTTTAAATTTCATTTTTATAATTTTCCTTAAACTTTTACACTTTATTCAATTTAGTCCTTAAAACCAAAACTGTTTAAAATTTCAAATTAAATCCCTAATACTCAAAACTGAATTTAACAACATTTTACAAATTAATATGTTGAATTTTTACATAATTTGAAATTAGTCCTTAGGTTCACAACTATAAAATTTCCTTTACAAAATAGTCCTATTTAACAATCAAGTTCACAAATTCATCATTTAATCTCAAGAACACCTAGAATTCATCAATAGTAAGTTTTAAAATCTTTAACAATTTTACAAAATAGTCCCGTGACTAACTAAGTTAAGCTACAACGATCTCAAAAATGCAAAATTTATGAAAATCTGGCTAAGAAAATACTTACATGCAAAGGGATGATTGTTTGAAAAGATTAGAATAATTTCTTCCCTTTGACAATGGTGTAAAATAGATGGAAGAAAAGTTTTCTAAAGATGACCACTTTTAATTTTTATGTTTTAATTACTTTATTATATTAATTTAATATTTTTATTTTATAAAATTTAAAATAAACATCACAAACCATTCGTTATAATTATATATGGTCTAATTACAACATAAAACCTCCCACTTTCACTATTTAATCCATTTAGTTAATAAAATTCAATAGCGATTAAGTTTTACAACTTTTACGATTTAGTCATATAACAGCCTGATTTAGCGGCTAGTCAAAACAGTGATATCGAAACCACTAATACGATGTCAGAGAAAATTATTTTAATGTTATTTTATGAGTAATAGCATGATTATATAGGTGCATGAAACTTTTGGTGCTTTAATTTTAGCGATTGCATGCTTAATTGCGAAAAAGAACTAAATCGCATAAAGTGCGAAAGTTCTATTTTACAAGCTAAAGATGTCTAAAAGCCACAGGATATTAATTAGAGGCCCTTAATTTGCAATTAGACCCTTAGATATAGGGTGGCCGGCCATAGGGGACAAACAATGTCAAAATTGGTCAAAGTTGTTGGAATTAGGTAAACTAAATTGATGTTTTATAATAAAATAAAGAAAGGAAAGATATTGCCTCTTCTTCTCTTCTTGTCCATCAAAAATTAGCAGCAAAATAGGGGTTAAAGCTCAAAATTTTCAGCAAGCTTTTCTCCCTACAAGTAAGTGTTTTGATGATCATTTCTTGATAAAATTTGTACTTTTGGAACCCCTAAAGCTTAAGCTAGCTAAAGGGGGGATTATTTTGCAAAATGGTTGTAACACCCCAAACCCGGTCAATACACCACGACCGAATCTGGTATGTTACGGGGAAAAATGTGTTTAAGGGGTTTGGTTTTCGGTTAAAGATTTGATAGAAAACTCTTTGCTATAATTTATACTTGTCAAAAACTTGGGCATGATTGTTTTAAAGCTGATAGTGTATTTTGAAAACCCGGGAATTTTGGAAACTTAGTTGGATCCATAAGTAAAACAAATTCATATCATTTAGAAATCTGAGAAAAACTCCTTGTGTTTGCTTAAAAACATTTTGAACGTAGTGTGAAGAAAATCTCAAGTTTGGAAAACAATTTGGGTGTATTCATTTTAAAGTTTTAGTGTAATACCCGATGGTAAAGTTTAAAACATATCGCTTTGTAGTTTTGAAAAAAAACCCTTTTTCTTTCCAAGTTTTATCCAATATTAATCCCATAATTTATTAGAACATATTTGGAATCAAATCAAAGCATATAAATAATCAAAGCATAATCTGAAAAGGCCTTTTACAATCCTAACAAAACCAAAAGAAATTTAACGAAATAGAATACCAAGTTTGAAATCAGTGCAAGTCTGAATTTATTCATGGCATGGTCACCTCGAGTCCACCCGCTCCATGTCCGCGATCTAAGTGTCACTGAAATGATAAGGAGAAGGTGAGTCGCAAGATTCAGTGCATAAATCCCCTCCGATTAATGCAACAAGCTAACACACATCATAGCAAAGCAATACAATTAATGCACCCAGATCCTAACCATCCATATCGCTTTTTTCTATACCGTGGTGGTACCAAACCACCGGTGGTGCCAAACCACCGGTGACCCAAAGTCACGATATCCATAAGTGTGGTGCCAAACCACCGGTGACCCAAAGTCACAAATAATCCAATGATGGGGCCAACCCATCGCGTGATACCAAATCACCGGGCGTCAATCCCGTGATCTCAACCGTGGGGCCCAACCCATCGTGGTACGGCCACCGGACGAGACGCGCATGAGGTGCCAAACCTCTGTGTCCCAAAGACACAATGTGATACCAAATCACTGGTGACTGAAGTCACGAATCTAATGATGGGGCCAACCCATCGCGTGATACCAAATCACTGGCGTCAATCCCGTAATATAAACTGTGGGGCCAACCCACTGTGGTGCTAAGCCACTGGGACAAGACGCTGAGGTGCCAAACCTCTAGTAACCCAAAGTCACAAAATATAATCTGTGGTACCAAACCACTGGAGGTGTCAAACCTCTGGTGTCCCAAAGACACGGATATCATATTCCCCCTCCTCTCATATCACCCAATGTCATACCGACTCATGTACAATATGCAAATCATGCAAATCATGCTAACATGCTCAATATTGCATCTCACATCACATATATCATCAAACATGATATCATATACCATTAATAGAGCTCGTAATGAAACGGACTTACCCGTATCCGTGCACATACCCCGTAAGGTATCATATCAATCAACCATACTGTTTGACAATCAGGTATATTAAACATATTACTAAGCAATGGGTGTGTTAGTTTACACACCTGTTAAACGAAAGCCTTAAACCCAACGAACTGATCTAAGCCCTTTGATTACTTTGCTCCTATAATCGGCCAAACATGGGGTTAGTCACCTAGACCATTCGGCCATAGCTATTAAACCGAATAGGTTAATGTTTAACCCTTACCTTGCAAACGGTTTGGTTTCCTACCAAACCCCAAACCAAACGGTGGTTCTTCTGACAATCGGCCTTCCTTTAAAACACAAACAATTAGTCTCATAAATCTTAGGCTTAACAAAAACTAAAAGAATGCACCATCAACCAACTTCTTACCACCACTTACCCAAAGATTAACAGAGTAGGGCGACTCCTCTTGCTTGCTTCCAAAATCCAAAGACCCTATAACGAGATGATTAAACAAAAGATTAACTCCTTTCAACCAAAACCAACGTAGGCCTTAACCACACCGAAACCAACATAACACTAGAGAGGAGAGAAATGGCCATTCGGCCAAGCACTTACCCAACTCCAATCGGTTGAAACAAGAACCCCCAACAAGATAAACACCCTTCTAAAATTCAGCAATGAAGAAACTACTAGAAGAGAGGAGAGATTCGGCCAATATTTTAAACAAGAAGGAAAAGAGGGTTCGGCCAAGGTGTTTAACACACTATGCACGGTTTTGACTGGAAAGAAAGGGAGAGTAGAAATGAGAAGAAATAGAGGTTACGGCAATAGGGTTTGAGAGGAGATGGTTTCGGCACAAAAAGAAATGGAGAAAACAAATGGAGAATTCGGTTTAGAAAGTAAGGTAAGTTTCGGCACTTGTGAAAGAAAGAAAGTAAAATACGAGGAAAAGAAAATGGCTATTTTGGCTTAGCACAAATGAACAAAAACCGAAAAGCAATAAAAATGGGAGGGTTCGGCCGAAATGAATAAAAGAGGTGAATGTTTGAATGCTTAAGAGCATTCGGCTAACAATGAAAACACAAGGAAAACAAGGCAACTTTTGGCAAGCTTTAGGGGATTTGGTCTTTCGGTTTCAAGAAGAAAATACATGGGAAACTTACTTGAAAATTCGGCTTTGGCATGACAAAAGAAGAAGTTTTGCCTTGACTCAGAGTGACCGAAAATGCACAAAATTCAAAAAAAAAATTCGGCACTCCCCATTCCCCACTTACCAACCGGCCACTCCACCCATGAAGCTCCCAAGTTTTGGCCACTACCTCCAAACACTCACAACCACTCATTCAAACTAGTTTGAACTAGTCAACCTCCTAAAATCACTCTCCACCCACCACTTGAATAATTTGACTTGGTCTAAGGCAGAGTTTGAACTGCCTACAACTTCTCCCCTCCATGCCGTCAAAAAGGAAGCCAAAATGTGAAATTTTCGCAGCTTGAACACAGGACCTCTCCCCTTGTAGATGACGCCACACTCAAACTCCAAGTGGCGTATGCTTTGCCACTTCACCAGCTCATTTCTTGTGCTAAAATTCACCAAATAATATTTATAAACCCCAGCTTCCTCAGCTCCTCTCACATAAGACTTAAAACTAAAAAATTTTCCTACCATTCCGGCTTACACTAGGCTTACAACTAAGCCTCCAAAACATTAAAACACAACATAGCAAGCCAATAACATGCAAACAAAGCCACAACAAAATAGCCCCCAACCCGGGATATTACAGTTCTACCCCCCTTAAAAATAATTTCGGCCTCGAAATTACCTGATCAAAAGAGTTGAGGGTATTGCTGTCTCATCACATCCTCGAGTTCCCACGTAGCTTCTTCTACGCCATGGTTCCGCCAAAGTACCTTTACCAAAGGCACTGACTTCCTACGCAGAACCTTCACATCCCGATCTAGAATCTGTACAGGTTCTTCCTCCATGGTCAAATCTGGATTTACCTCGATCTCTTCCACTGCTACGACATGCGATGGATCTGACCGATAACGCCTAAGCATCGAAACGTGAAATACGTCGTGAATCTGACTCAACTCTGCTGGCAACTCAAGCTGATACGCTACTGGCCCCACTCATCTCAGTACCCTATACAGCCCAATAAACCTCGAACTCAACTTGCCTTTCCTCCTGAACCTCAACACTTTCTTCCATGTCGAGACTTTCAGAAAAACTTGGTCTCCCACAGCAAATTCTATATCTCTCTGCTTGAGATCGGCATACGAATTCTGCTTATCCGAAGCTTCTTTCAGTCGAGCCTGAATCAACTTAACTTTGTCTTCGGTCTCTGCAACCAACTCTGGTCCTAACAACTGACGTTCTCCCAACTCCGTCCAACACGTAGGTGAGCGACACCTCCTACCATACAACGCCTCATATGGTGCCATCTTGATGCTTGCTTGGTAACTATTGTTGTAGGCGAACTCAGCTAATGGAAGAAACTCCTCCCAACTACCTCTGAAGTCCAGAACACAACCTCTCAGCATATCCTCTACGATCCAGATAACCCTCTCTCGATCGTCCGTCGATCGCGGGTGAAAAGTCATGGCTCTTGAAATCCAACCGCGTACCCAGAGCCTGATGTATCGCTCTCCAGAATCTTGACGTAAATCTGGGATCCCTATCCGAGATGATCGATCATCGCACACCGTGCGCCTCTCACTATCTCTGACACATACAGCTTCGCCAACCTCTGAAATGAGTAGTCAACCCTCACCGGAATGAAGTGAGCTGATTTAGTCAGACGGTCCACAATTACCCAAACTGAGTCCTTCTTGCTTGGCGTAAGAGGTAAACCACTGACGAAATCCATAGTTATCCTTTCCCACTTCTATTGGGGAATCTTCACCGGCTGAAGCAACCCTGACGGCAATTGATGTTCAGCCTTGACCTGCTGACATGTCAGACACTTCCCCACAAACTCTGTCACCTCTCGCTTCAGACCTGGCCACCAAAACTGCTCTCTTAGATCCCGATACATCTTACTACCTCCAGGATGCATAGCGTATGGACTGCTATATGAGTCCTGAAGAATCTTTTGCCTTAGCTCAAAATCCTTCGGCATACAAGGTCTCCCTTGAAAACACAGCACTCCATCACTGGACAAATGTAACCCTCCAAACCACTGTCCTGCACCTGAGACCTACGCATACTCAACACCTCATCTTCCAACTGTTTCTCCTTGATCTACTCTACCCAAGTAAGCTTAACCTGCAACTCTGCCAGAATACTTCCGTCGTCATACAAACTTAAATGGGCAAACATCGCTCTTAAGTCCGAAACAACTTTACGGCTCAACGCGTCTACTACTACGTTAGCCTTGCCCGGGTGATACTCAATCGAATAGTCGTAATCCTTGAGCAACTCAACCCATCTGCGTTGCCTCAGATTCAGATCCTTCTGAGTCAAAAGGTACTTCAGACTCTTGTGGTCCGTGTAGACTATCGATCTCTCTCCGTACAAGTAGTGCCTCCAAATATTCAGAGCGAAGACTACTGCTGCTAACTCCAAGTCGTGCGTTGGATAATTGACCTCATGTGGCCTCAGCTGCCGAGATGCGTAAGCCACTACCTTAGCTTCCTGCATCAGCACACAACCCAATCCCGTATGTGATGCATCGCAATACACTGTAAATTCCTTACCTGCCTCAAGTTGAATTAAAACAGGAGCTTCAGTCAAAATCTTCTTTAACTTGTCGAAACTCTCTTGCTGTTTCTCAGTCCAAACAAACGGAACTCCTTTTCTTAATAGCTTAGTCATCGGTGCTGCAATTAACGAGAATCCCTCTACAAATCTTCGGTAGTATCCTGTCAAGCCCAGAAAACTCCGAATCTCAGCAACTGACTTAGGCGGCTTCCAATCCAAAACTGCCTCAATCTTTCGAGGATCCACCCTAATCCCCTCAGCTGACACTACATGACCCAAGAAAGTCACTTCTCTGAGCCAGAACTCGCACTTACTAAACTTAGCATAAAGCTGTTTCTCCCTCAGAATTTGCAGTACCACCCGCAAGTGTGCATCATGCTCCTCCTCTGACCTTGAGTACACCAAGATGTCGTCAATAAAAACCACTACGAACTGATCCAAATACTACTGGAACACCCTATTCATCATATCCATGAATGCTGCCGGCGCGTTAGTCAACCCGAACGGCATTACCAGAAATTCGTAGTGCCCATACCGAGTACGAAACGCCGTCTTGTGGATATCCACCTCCTTGACCTTCAATTGGTGATACCCAGACCCCAAATCAATCTTCGAGAACACCGAAGCACCCTTCAGCTGATCAAACAAGTCATCTATCCGTGGCAACGAATACTTGTTTTTAATCGTCAGCTTGTTCAACTGGCGGTAATCTATGCACATCCGCATGGTACCATCTTTCTTCTTGACAAAGAGTACCGGCGCTCCCCATGGTGAAACACTTGGCCTAATAAAGCCTCGGTCCAACAACTCCTGGATCTGAGCCTTTAATTCCACTAACTCCTTTGGCGCCATCCTATACGGAGCAATAGACACTGGCACGGTTCTCGGTAACAGATCTATCCCAAACTCTACTTCACGATCCGGTGGCAAACCCGGAAGCTCCTCTGGAAACACATCAACAAATTCCTTAACTGTTCGGACCTTCTCAACAGCAGACTCCTTCGCCTCCAAGGCATACACATGCACCACATATGCTTCACAGCCCTTCCTGACCATCTTTTCAGCTTTCAGAGCCGACACCACGTTGGACAGGTAATCTCTTCTGTTACCTATCATAACCACCTCATCACCCTCAGCCGTCTTAAGAACTATGCGCTTAGCCGCGCAATCCAACTTAGCCTGGTACTTAACCAACCAGTCCATCCCAAGAATCAGATCGAACTCCCCAAACGGCAGTTTCATCAGATCAGCCACAAATACTACCCCTTGGAGTTCTAGGGGTACATCTCTATATAGCTTATCTACGACTACGGAGTGACTTAGAGGGCTAATTACTGTCATCTGCCTAGAAGTAATTTCAGAATCTAAGTCCATGGTCTCAACTATGCTACTAGCAACGTAAGAATGCGTTGAACCCAAATCAATCAAGGCAGTATATGGAGAACCAAAGATAAAAAATGTGCCGATTATGACGTCCGGTGCGTCGCCCTCCTCTCGGCGTCTCGCTGCATACACCAAACTCGGCTATCGTGCCTCAGAACTTCCCGCACCTCTGCCCGGTGCTCCGCGGCCTCGGCCAGAACCATCACCTCCTTTGCCATTACCATGACCTCTCTGCGGTGGCGGTCCATTATTCCTAAACTGAGTACGGCCCTGACTCTCAGACTGAATCCTAGCCAACTTACGCGGACAGTCCCTCACACGGTGATCTAATGAGCCACACTCAAAACATCCCTTTCCACCGGTCCAGCATCCTCCCCAATGAGATTTCCCACAACGGTTACAATCGAGGTGGTCCTCGATTAACGACAACGAGCCTACTGGGCCGATCGGCCCACTCTGTCTAGCCAGCCTTTCTCGAAGGTTACACGGCGACCCGAAGATCCAAAACTCCTCTTATGCTGCTCCTATCCACATTTTGCCTCACGGACTCTTTAATACCCTCGGCTACCTTAGCCTTCTCAACCAGGACGGCAAACTCACGCTCCTGCTGTGGAGCAATCAACAATCTTAATTCATCTCTCAGACCATCCTCGAATCGAACACACCTCTCGTATTCAGTAGCCACAATGCCCCTAGCATACCAACTCAGCTTCAAGAACTCTGCCTCGTACTCCGACACCGACTTACTCCCCTGAACTAGCCTCAGAAATGCTTTTCGCTGTGCGTCGACGTAACTAGCCCCAATGTACTTTTTCTGATAAGCAGCTCTAAAATAATCCCACGTAAGATCCTCTGCTGCAACACTGTCCCGAACCGTGAGCCACCACTGGTATGACTCATCCCGAAGAAGGGATACCATCCCCTTCAGCTTCTCCTAAGCAGTCAAGTCTAAGTTGTCCATAATCCGCTCCGTCGCCTCTAGCCAATACTCAGCCGTGCTGGGAGCAACACTAGAAACACCTCAAAAGAATTCAGCCCCATTCGCCCGGAGTCGTCCCGGCACAGATTTCCAAACTCCTGCGCCTCCACCTGCTCCAACTACCCTTTCCAAAACTCTCAGCATCGCCTGTGACACTGCGTCATCCCCAGTCTGATCCTAAAACTCACCACCTCCAGCTGGTGGTGGTGCCGGTATCTCATTTTCTGACCCCTTACCAGACCCTACGGGTTCAGAAACTGTCATCCTACCACGACCACGTCCACGTGTGTTATGACCACGTCCACCTCGAGTACTCATGACTAGAATTCGACTTATCTGATTTAGGAGTTTTATGCATCAGTATTTATTCCACTGTCTTTTAAAGCAAAGTCTTATGAATATTGCTTATTAAAGAAATTTTGTTTTCGCAAGTTTCTAGAGTCTTATCAGTTTCAGTCTCTAAAGTAATCCACTATTGCTAGTCATTCAATCATATCATACTCATATCAAAATCACAAGCAATAGTAAAGGGTACTTACCTGGGCGGTTTGGTGCCGGTGTCTCGGTGCCATGCCTTTCAAACCATGTGTTTTCAAACAAAAACTTTCAAAACAATTTCTAAAAATAATTTGGGCCTCGGGCCCACAACCGAGCCTTTGAACTTGGCTCTGATATCACAATTGTAACACCCCAAACCCGGTCAATACACCATGACCGAATCTGGTATGTTACGGGGAAAAATGTGTTTAAGGGGTTTGGTTTTCGGTTAAAGATTTGATAGAAAACTCTTTGCTATAATTTATACTTGTCAAAAACTTGGGCATGATTGTTTTAAAGCTGATAGTGTATTTTGAAAACCCGGGAATTTTGGAAACTTAGTTGGATCCATAAGTAAAACAAATTCATATCATTTAGAAATCTGAGAAAAACTCCTTGTGTTTGCTTAAAAACATTTTGAACGTAGTGTGAAGAAAATCTCAAGTTTGGAAAACAATTTGGGTGTATTCATTTTAAAGTTTTAGTGTGATACCCGATGGTAAAGTTTAAAACATATCGCTTTGTAGTTTTGAAAAAAAACCCTTTTTCTTTCCAAGTTTTATCCAATATTAATCCCATAATTTATTAGAACATATTTGGAATCAAATCAAAGCATATAAATAATCAAAGCATAATCTGAAAAGGCCTTTTACAATCCCAACAAAACCAAAAGAAATTTAATGAAATAGAATACCAAGTTTGAAATCGGTTGCAAGTCTGAATTTATTCATGGCATGGTCACCTCGAGTCCACCTGCTCCATGTCCGCGATCTAAGTGTCACCTGAAATGATAAGGGAGAAGGTGAGTCGCAAGACTCGATTACATAAATCCCCTCTCGATTAATGCAACAAGCTAACACACATCATAGCAAAGCAATACAATTAATGCACCCAGATCCTAGCCATCCATATCGCCTTTTCTACCCCGTGTGGTACCAAACCACTGGTGGTGCCAAACCACTGGTGACCCAAAGTCACGATATCCATAAGTGTGGTGCCAAACCATTGGTGACCCAAAGTCACGAATAATCCAATGATGGGGCCAACCCATCGCGTGATACCAAATCACTGGCGTCAATCCCGTATCTCAACTGTGGGGCCAACCCATCGTGGTATGCGGCCCACCGGGGCGAGACGCTATGAGGTGCCAAACCTCTGGTGTCCCAAAGACACAATGTGATACCAAATCACTGGTGACCGAAGTCACGAATCCAATGATGGGGCCAACCCATCGCGTGATACCAAATCACTGGCGTCAATCCCGTAATATCAACTTGGGGCCAACCCACTGTGGTGCTAAGCCACTGGGACAAGACGCTGAGGTGCCAAACCTCTAGTAACCCAAAGTCACAAAATATCATCTGTGGTACCAAACCACTGGAGGTGCCAAACCTCTGGTGTCCCAAAGACACGGATATCATATTCCCCCTCCTCTCATATCACCCAATGTCATACCGACTCATGTACAATATGCAAATCATGCAAATCATGCTAACATGCTCAAAATTGCATCTCACATCACATATATAATCAAACATGATATCATATACCATTAATAGAGCTCGTAATGAAACGGACTTACCCGTATCCGTGCACATACCCCGTAAGGTATCATATCAATCAACCATACTGTTTGACAATCAGGTATATTAAACATATTACTAAGCAATGGGTATGTTAGTTTACACACCTGTTAAACGAAAGCCTTAAACCCAACGAACTGATCTAAGCCCCTTGATTACTTTGCTCCTATAATCGGCCAAACATGGGGTTAGTCACCTAGACCATTCGGTCATAGCTATTAAACCGAATAGGTTAATGTTTAACCCTTACCTTGCAAACGGTTTGGTTTCCTACCAAACCCCGAACCAAACGGTGGTTCTTCTGACAATCGGCCTTCCTCTAAAACACAAACAATTAGTCTCATAAATCTTAGGCTTAACAAAAACTAAAAGAATGCACCATCAACCAACTTCTTACCACCACTTACCCAAAGATTAACAGAGTAGGGCGACTCCTCTTGCTTGCTTCCAAAATCCAAAGACCCTATAACGAGATGATTAAACAAAAGATTAACTCCTTTCAACCAAAACCAACGTAGGCCTTAACCACACCAAAACCAACATAACACTAGAGAGGAGAGAAATGGCCATTCGGCCAAGCACTTACCCAACTCCAATCGGTTGCAACAAGAACCCCCAACAAGATAAACACCCTTCTAAAATTCGGCAATGAAGAAACTACTAGGAAAGAGGAGAGATTCGGCCAATATTTTAAACAAGAAGGAAAAGAGGGTTCGGCCAAGGTGTTTAACACACTATGCACGGTTTTGAGTGGAAAGAAAGGGAGAGTAGAAATGAGAAGAAATAGAGGTTACGGCGATAGGGTTTGAGAGGAGATGGTTTCGGCACAAAAAGAAATGGAGAAAACAAATGGAGAATTCGGTTTAGAAAGCAAGGTAAGTTTCGGCACTTGTGAAAGAAAGTAAGTAAAATACGATGAAAAGAAAATGGCTATTTTGGCTTAGCACAAATGAAAAAAAACCGAAAAGCAATAAAAATGGGAGGGTTCGGCCGAAGTGAATAAAAGAGGTGAATGTTTGAAGGCTTAAGAGCATTCGGCTAACAATGAAAACACAAGGAAAACAAGGCAACTTTCGGCAAGCTTTAGGGGATTTGGTCTTTCGGTTTCAAGAAGAAAATACATGGGAAACTTACTTGAAAATTCGGCTTTGGTATGACAAAAGAAGAAGTTTTGCCTTGACTCAGAGAGACCGAAAATGCACAAAATTCAAAAAAGAATTTTGGCACTCCCCATTCCCCACTTACCAACCGGCCACTCCACATATGAAGCTGCCAAGTTTCGGCCACTACCTCCAAACACTCACAACCACTCATTCAAACTAGTTTGAACTATTCAACCTCCTAAAATCACTCTCCACCCACCACTTGAATAATTTGACTTGGTCTAAGGCAGAGTTTGAACTGCCTACAACTTCTCCCCTCTATGCCGTCAAAAAGGAAGCCAAAATGTGAAATTTTCGCAGCTTGAACACAGGACCTCTCCCCTTGTAGATGACGCCACACTCAAACTCCAAGTGGCGTATGCTTTGCCACTTCACCAGCTCATTTCTTGTGCTAAAATTCACCAAATAATATTTATAAACCCCAGCTTCCTCAACTCCTCTCACATAAGACTTAAAACTAAAAAATTTTCCTACCACTCCGGCTTACACTAGGCTTACAACTAAGCCTCCAAAATATTAAAACACAACATAGCAAGCCAATAACATGCAAACAAAGCCACAACAAAATAGCCCCCAACCTGGGATATTACAATGGTTGAAAGATTAGAGAATTTCCGTGTGAGCATATATGTTTTTTCTGTATTTTTATCGAATAAAATGAGTCTTAGTTGTTGGATAAACAACTGTTGTGAAAAGTGTTTCCATGAAAACACCTAAAAGGTCCTTTTTGTAAAGGTTATAAAATAAGTGTTAAATGTGTGAAATAATGAGTATTAAGGGTCGCCATAAGAGTAATAAATGTTCATCTAGGCTTGTAAAAGGAGGAAATTTGATTAGAATCAATTTATGAGCCAAGGGGTAAAATTATCATTTTGTAAAAGCTTAATGGGAAAATGGTAATTTTTCCAAAGTATGGTTATTGAAATGTATTGATTAATGTGGTAATTAAAATGAGTGAATTTTTTATTATAGATCAAGAAACATGAAGCCCGGACTGAAACTGAGGCAAGAACAAGGTGGTGGACTAATTTGAAAGATTTCACATATATTTTGGTACCGAGGTAAGTTTGTGTGTAATAAATTCAACATCATGTTATTAAGTTTCTAGAAGTTTGATATTAGTAATGTTGTATAATATTTCTATGAATTTGAGTAATGATGTTGAATGAGAAAATAATGAGAATTGGGATGTAAAAGTCCCGATTGGACTTTAATAAATGAGAGAATAATATCATCAAGACTTGAGATGGATAAGGTCTAGTATAAGACCATGTTTGGGACATGGCTTCGACACCGAATTGAGATCCCGTATAAGACCATATATGGGATATGGCATCGGCATTGAATATGAGAATCATATAAGACCATATCCGGGATATGGCATCAACAATCGATATGGGAACCCGTATAAGACCATATCTGGGATATGGCATCATCATCTAAAGGTGACCCCATGTAAGACCACATCTGGGATGTGGCATTGGTGTTGCATTTATGTGAATGATGATAATTATGTATTATCGAGTATCCCCAAGTGATTCAATGGGTAAATAGCTAAGCTTATAATAGAGATGAGATTAGTGCTAAAGCTATGTGATGAAGTGATACAGGTACATGTGAGTAATTCATGAGAAATGTTTACGATATGAGACATGATTTGAAATTGGTAAGAGTAAGCATGAGTAAGTTATGGCAATGTGTTTAAGACTTTTTGTTTCATTCAATGCAATGGATGGATGACATTATGAGCCTTTATGTTGCTATTTATTTCATGCAAACTTACTAAGCTTTATGCTTACCCCTCTCATTTCCCTTTTCCTTGTAGTATTGCCAAGCTAGCTCGGGAATTTATGGAACGTCGGAGTTCAGAAATCACACTATCAACTTCTCTTTGGTATAGCAAAGTTAGATTTATGTTGAGTATGGCATTTATAGGACTTGGTCATTTTTTATGACATATTTATTAGCCAAAGTATTGGCTATTAATGTTGTTTGATTCATTTTGTAAATGGTCATTGGATATTGACCAATACTTGACAAGTTCATATATTCAATGATGATGAAATTCATGAAGTGAATGCTGGTGTGGGTGTTTTGATTTTGAGTTCTTGGAAGTGCCTTATGGTCATTATGTATGTTGAAATGAAATAGTATAAGTGTGGTTGTATTTCAGGGTGGCAATTGGCTTGGCAGATAGCCTTACAATTGTTCACACGGGTAGACATACGGGCATGTGTCTAGGCTGTGTGTGACATATGGTCAGCCCCATGGGCATGTTGATAGGCCGTGTGTACCCCTGCATGCTAAGTGGGCAAGTCAGAATACCCAGTACGGGCTAAGACACGGCCATGTGTCTCAACCGTGTGGGAGACATGGCCTAAGACACGGGCATGTGCCCAGGCTGTGTGAAGTCTGCACCTGAAATTAGGAATTTAATTTGACACGCGGTCTAAGGACACGGGCGTATGCCTTGGCCGTGTGACCATATTGAGATGATGACATCATAAATAGAATGTCAAGGTTTTCACACACGGGCGAAGACACGGGTGTGTCATGGCCGTGTGAGGGTCATAGGCTATGGACACGGTCGCGCGTCAAGCCATGTGAAAACCCCTATAGGTTCGAAATGGAAAATAAATCCACACGGGCATGTGATATGCCACACGAGTGTGTCCCATCCTTCACACGGGCGTGTGGCCCTATTTTGAGTCAAATATTTCCAAAGTGTTCAAAATTTTCTAGTTTGGTCCCGAATCATCCTGAGTGCAAGATTAGGGTCTGTAGGCCTATAATAAGGACATTACGGTCTTGAAAGAAAAGTTTTAATTTGAAATGAAGTTTTTATGGATCGATATTGTATGATTGAACAAGTTAAGTACGGTAATGCCTTGTACCCGTTTCAGGAGTCGAATACGGGTAAGGGGTGTTACAAGTCATTTTTCCTTAATTAATTAACAAAACGTTAAAATTTCCAGACTGAACTTTACATGCCAAAATAATAACTCCATAAATATTTAATAAAAATATTTACAAGCTCGGTTTACAAAACAAGGTCCCAACTCCTTATTTCCCGAAACCAATTGACTTTCGGTACAAACCATTTATACTTAACTTTTTGTTCAACTAGAAATGTTTAATCAATTCAAAATTGATTATAAAATATATTTGACCCATATAAATAAAATAATAAAAATTATGAACTCATTAGTCAAATTTGTGGTTCCAAAACCACCGTTTGCAACATCACTAAAAACGGGCTGTTACACCTTTGGCACATTACCAGGACCAAATATTAAAGCTGCTTACCTGGGTATACAGAAGGAATGTTTAACCATAATAATACTAATAACGGACTCAAGGTATGAAGGAACTCACTAGAAACCTTCACTTAGAGCTTTCCTACTCAATGAGTTCTTTTCCTTTAGCATTGGGACCTTCTTCCATGTCTTTGGCTAAAATAATCAAATGACTTCTTTAAATATAATAACAACCAAAATTTTATGAAATAACATGAATCAGTAAGCATGCAAATAGTTCCCGGATGGAAGTTTTCTTTCTATCTAATATTCAGATGAACGCCCTACTGAACAGCTCTTACAACAACTCTTTTCTATTTGGTAAAACTCAAAGAAGGATTTAAGAATTTACCAGCAAACATCGTACGGAAAGAAGCTTCTATCAGCTTGATAAACACTTTTTCATTAACGATGAAGAACACCTCTTGTTTTTCTTCAGTGATAACGAAGGTAAAAAGAGAAGATGAAAATGAAAATCTTCTTTCCACTACTAGGTTGTCCTATTTATAGATATCTCTAACCCTAATCTCACTCAAGGTTAAACTCTAATCTATAATCATTCTCACATGCTTCCACTAATTAATCACATCTTATGAGGCTCCCAGGTGTCCTGGTTATTGACATGTTACCTTCACTAGGATGCTAGATGACTTAAATGTGTCCTACTAATAACTACAATTTATCTATAGCGACCCAAAACACGGGTGGCAGACTTATTTGCGAGAGAGTTCGCCAAATAAGAATCTCACCAAAAACAAGAAACTCACCAACCGTAAAGTGTGATTCTACAAACTTGGTGAAGCTCGGTGCAATAATCCACTAAGAAGTTTGCCAATGTTAACCTGTTTAAATCTTACGACTTAGGTAGTCCCGCCAACTAAATCTCCCAAACCATACAATCTCGCCACTTGAGGGTGTGACATTCTTGTGGTATGTTATAATGTGAATATAATTGAGATATAATGATAGATGAATTCAATGTTTGTATATGATATGAAAATAAGTATATGGTATGATTTTAAGTTTATGAGACAAGGTTAGAAAACATGATTTAGATAGTAGATGAACTTATATCAAATGTAATTGGTATCTTGCTATGTTTTATTAATGCTTTAGATCTCGTCAGCACCATTGGGCCCCATTGCTCCGCACATGGTTTTATTTATTTCTATGAATAGGTATCGTTATATCTTGAGCACTTGAGGAATGCAATAGCATCCATGATTAAATTTTTGACTCAGTAAAGTGTGTATAGTTTTTGTTATGCTTATAGCAAGTGGCATATATCCAATATTTGAGTTGGTCCTTAGGTTCAAGTTGTCATTTTGGTACTTATGGTAGTAAACGTTTATACTTGAATATGCCCATATAAGTTTGGTAATTTGTATGTGTTCTAATCTAGTGATAAAATGAGTTGCTTGCTTATGGTAGTTAGGTTATGTTATGATTTGATACTAGAACGTTGCTTGCATGCCAAGTAAATGAGTGTGATGCATAAATCTATAATTAATATGCATATGCTTGAGATCATGGGTTTATAGGTGTTTAAATATGCCAAGATAGGTATTTAGTGTTTGTGTTTAAGGCCTATAATGTGATGAAATGAGTTTTTGAGTCACTTTATGCCAAATGATAGGTTCTTGGTATTCTCGCAAGAAAAGATGAAAATTTTGAGCAGACTGTCTTCATGGTCACAACTTTCACTTGTTGAGGTCATGACATCAAGCCTTTGTCTTCAAGGTCACGACATTCCCTTGTTGAAGTTGCTACCTCAAGTTTCAGTTTTCAAAGTCAATACATACTTTGGTGTAGTCACAACACCAAGAATTAATTGTCCTCAGTGTTGCGACAAGATCCTGTTTTAGTCATATTTGCATTTTGGTCCCTCATTTGTTACTAGTGTTTCATGAAAGCTTTCGTAAGCTTACTTATAACTCAAATTTGAATAAATAATATTTTTCGAAGTTTTAAAACTTAATTGTTTGCTTGATTTTTCTTTTGAATATCATAAAAAAATTGTAGTTACTTCGGGAACGAATGTGACATATCACATCTCAAACCCCGATGATCGGGTCGGGAGTGGGGTGATACATCATGCACAGAAAGTATGAAGAAAACTTTTTATACATTCTTCAAGAATTATCAAATATTAACTAATTAAAATAATAATAATATCCAACATCATAATTTCAATTCAAGGGCATGTTTTCATCTCACTTTTCAACAAAATCCAATGTCTAATATGTATAAAACAAATTCTATAATTTAACAAATACAATAAATATATTTATGTTTAATATAATGGCACATATTAGTTCCATCTTCATAAAGCAAAATCAATGTCTCAAATTCAATACACATGTTTAAGGGCATTTTGGTAATTTTACAAAAATGATCTCACTTGAAAGTGACTATTTTGCCCTTGATACTTTTTAATATTTATGTCAGAGCCATTCTTACTATTTGTAAAATTGCAACTTTGGTCCTTCAACTTTTCAAGTTTTTAATTCAACTCTTCAACTTTTGAATTTTTACAATTTAGCCCTTCACTTTTTACAAATTTACAATTTAGTCCATTCTTTGGGTTAATAACTTGTAATATATCATTTATTTCAACTTCCTCAAGTATCCAACACCCCTCTTTACCATCATTGATACATCACATTTCATTAATTTGACATGTGCTCAATATAGCACCACTTGTATTATTATGGTTTTAAAGGTGTTACACTAGTTTAGGATGTTGTTATGTGTGTTTTATTCTATTTTATTAACATATTATAGCATCCTAAACACTTTTGTGAATTTTTTTTTTCTATTTCACTGACTGTGTATAAAATAATTACATTATAATAATAAGGTATAATGTCAAATTTAACCCTTAGTGTTTACATCTTTTGTCAATGTGACCCTTATTCTTTTTTTTTTTTTCGTTGAATTTGGCCATTAAGATTTTAAAAAGTTTCAAAGTTGACCATTGACATTTTGAAAAAGAGTAGCAATGATATTTTTTCTAAAATGAGAATACTAACTAAAATGTTAAAATTTTAAACACCGCAGCATGCATGACAATCTACATGTATTAAATCCTAATTTTTTTCGATTTTTATATTATTATATTTTTATATTTTTGAATTTTAATTTTGATTAATTTTGATTTTTTAATTTTTTTAAAACATAGTTAAATGTGCATACGAACTGTCATGTGAGTTGTCACGCCAACAACGATAAAAATTAATGTTTTAGTCATTATTTAAAAACAAAAAATAAAGGCTATTTAACTATGTTTTAAAAAGTTAAAAGGCCAAATTTAACTAAAAAATACTGATCAAATGGAGAGAGAATACAAATATTAAAAATTAAATTTATTATTATTCCTAATAATATTCAAGCTAATATATAAAATATGACACAATTATTATTACTGTATATTTTAACATTTTGCATATTTATATTTCATGTTATTTTTATTAATTTTTTTAAAATTTTCCTTTTCTTGTCCAATATATATAACTGACTATTTTTATAATTCTTAATTTTGTATCACATGTTTGTGCTGATGCTATAAGTTTTTACAGTTTAGAATTTATTTCATGTAGAGTTTGAGAAGCTTATGCATTCCAGTAATATTGGTGTTATTTTTCAAATTGTGATGTTTAATTATTTTTCAATTGATCATGTTAAGCTTTTAAATTACTTTAGTTTTTTTAATATAAATTACTTTATTTAATTGACAGTATTCAAGTGATTTTTAATTTTGTATCTTGTATCGTATTATGATAGACAGTTATTATTTTTCTAGATTCAATATGATAATTCTAGTCATGTATACATTGCTTATTACTTTAATATAGTTTTTATTTTTATTAAGTATTTTAATATTAATTTAAATAATTTATTGTAATTATTTAATTTAAACTTTAAATTCATTGTATTTAAGAAATGAATGTTGTGTTAATATAAATATATCATTCTAAAAACTTAAACCAATAATTAAATTAAATATAGCAAACAATTCAAAGGATCAGGTCATTAAGTGACTTTTGTTTACCGGTTCGAGCCCTACTGACTATCTCTTCAGCCAATTTGTAACGTATAGAAAAAAATAGTTATATTAAACATATGACTGTATAATCCCACTACATAGTGCGAGCATAATTCTAGTTGTATAAATTCAAAGTCCTAAAACTTAATAATATCAAGAAAGATAATACCATGGCCCCTGGCCAAGTGGCATGTCCATTCCCATGTGGCTTAGCCATTGTCTTGGCACCCACAATCACAACATCGATGCACCCCATGTTCCTTACCAACAACTCTGCCCATTTGTAAGCCAATGAGCCTCTCCATGTGTGCTCTATTTGAAACTTAACCCACTTATTCCTTTGAATGGATGGACCATGCATGTGGGGGGTCCTATTGCCATAACATTGTGCCACAAATGCAGCCGGCAATTTCTCAACTGTTCCATGCCTCCCCCTCACCTAAGCTCCTTTAGCTCCTCCTGACCAACAAGTCAAAATATTTTGGTGCTCCCCTCTCCAAGTATTTTAATGTGGGGCCTTTCTTCTTTGTTAGGTTTACCCTAAATTTCTCATATTTTTCTTTTGATGGGAAACAAACAGGAAGATGAAGTAAAACAAGTCACCATTGTTGGGAGATGATATGGACATGGGTCTTCCTAGCTATTTCATTACTTTTTAACGCAAGCAACGATGCTTTGTTTGTGAAAAAAGATTTCACATGTCTTGTTTAGAAGAGATAGAGAGTTCTAGTGGGGCAAGCCAATGCTTTTTCTATAGTGTAAGTCGGTGGATTTCTTGATGCTTGCTCCTCTTCTCTTTACAAAGGAAATAAAAGAAAAACAAATCTTAAAAATGAAAATTCCAAGGGAAAGGATTCTATATTTACATGAAAATTTAAACTCGTTTATATTTGCATGATTTAACTTTTCCTTTTTTTTTTATATTGAAAACTTCAACTAAAAACTTTTTTTCTTTGCCATTAAATGATATAATATGATAAAAAAAGTAATACAAATGTATAAATATTTTGAATTTTATAATATAAATTAACATATGACTAAGTCAAGGACACATGCCAATTCAACAAGCCATCTTAGAAATGCCCACAAACACCCCTCCACTCATCGCTGATGGATTAGTCACCAGAGAACCAATAGCCCAGAAAGCCTACTTCCACCATACCTCCCGTTTTCTTCGAAAGGATCCTGATCACTCATCCCCACAGATGGGCTATCCTCTCCCCCTGAGATGACCTTATTTATCCACCTCTTTTGACAAGTCACTTGTCCAATATGGCACTCACAATTGGGAGCATGACTCTAGGTCACCAAACCCCACATGAGCTTAACAACCCTGAACTACCACTCAGAAGGAATAACAAAATAAGCCCCATCACAGACATCCTTCCACATGCGCTCTGCAATGATGACAACACCTCAGAACACGATACCCCTACTAAATTTTGTTGGACAATTTTTATAACTTCATAAATAAAATGGACTTTCGATAACCAATTTTTAAAACTAAATCAAATCTAAACATGGGTGATTAGCTCGATTTGGTGGTCATAACTAATTCTTATTTCAGGTTTCTATTCAACCAACTAAACATTACCCTAGTAGGATGCCTTGATCTTCAACTAAACTAACGAGTCGGCAAGAAGTACTTATCTCCCGACCTCACAGTTTAGACCAGTTCGAGGCTAAGGTTTTCACGAATAGGCCATACCAATTTTGGGTTAATTTCCACCTAAATGACTTTCTAAAGTCGTCAAGCCTAAGGTTTAAGTTCTTCCTCTCCCAAACAGTTAAATAATCACACCTCCACTCACTAATCCCCGCAAAACGGACTAGTTCCTTATGGAATCCATAAACCTAATAAACTTGAGAATAAAGATATGCAAAAAGAATAAATCAAGAGTAGAGTTTAGAGAATCATGTTTGTATTCGATCGATGAAGTACAATAATCCTCAAGTGTTTAATTGAGTTTACAAAGAAAGTCCTCCAAACAACACGAATAGAAAATAACTAAAAATAAACTTAAAGCCTAAAAGAAAGGAAAACTAATACTAAAATTACAGAGAGAAACTTAGTATCTGAAAGCTCTTTAAACAAGTGTTTGAAAAGCCTATTTTTAGAGTTAGGGTCGATCGTCATCCTTAACCTTAGGTTTGTTGATGTTTTCAGGTTAATTTTCATTTTTCAGACCAAAACGCCCCTTGCTCATAATTTTTCTTGTACAGGGCCGGTGTCGTGACACATAATGCTTGTGACGCAATATCGAAGGTAGTATACTAAGGTTTGGCTTCAGGGGTATGTCGCGACACAGAAGGCAGTATTAGAATTCTTGTATTCTGCTCCCTATGTTGTAACAAGGTGACCAACCTTGAGCTATTTTACCTTTGAATGATGTCATGCACACTCATTTAATACGTTAGCTCACTGTTAGGCCTCATTTGGCCCCTGAGATTATAAAATGATTGAAAATACACTTTTTATTAAATTTAAAGCTAAGATGGAAAACATAACTAAAACATGCTAAATTTACTTGAATTTAAACTAGTTTAATTTTCCACCCTGAATTACAACAAATCAAAAAGCAAGAAACGTAAGTTCATGGACCTAAAATAGGGAAATATGTTGATTTTTGAGTACGAATGTAAATTTGTGAACCTAAGTAAATTTGATCAGGAAAAAATAACTTTAGTAGCTGAAATGTGTTCCAGATTCATATGGGGTTTAAATGAGAATATCCGGGCTATGCTGGATGCACTTGATATTAAATAATTTATAGTGTTATCTTAACGTGCTCAGAAAATGGAAGCGGTCTGGAATGAAAAGAAAAGGGCAAAAGTTAAGAATGAAAGCTCGAGCAAGTGAAGCATGTCCAGAAACTTTCCAACTCCTCCACCTAAGAAGCCAAGAGATTTAAAAAATTAGCTTGTTCCTTCTTCTGGGAATACGAGGAAAAGTAAATTCCAACAAACTATTTCGAAGACTCAAGCAACTTCAGTAGTGAGTGTTGGTAGCTTTCGAAATACAGACAAACTCATTTCGGTGTTTGTATATTTAGAAGAGGAGCTTGTTTTCAATAGGGTTCACTCAATGATTTTCTGAAAGACTGTCCAAATAAAATTGAATCAGGTTCAGAGCAAACTACAAAACTAGCGATTGTTTCTCAAAAAGGTAGAAGTTAGAGACTTGGGAAAACTCCTAGGGCTAGTTGTAGTAAGGCGCATAATATGATTGGTATCTTTGAAGGTCAAGCTTAAGCTAGAGCTTCCGTGATCCGAACTAGAGAGGAGGCTAGAGCACCTAGTATGATTTGATGTTGTTTACGTTTGATGAATTCAATGTTATTCTGGGTATGGATTGGCTAACAGTTTATGATGCAGTTGTTTGTTGCAAACAGAAACGAATTATTTGAAACTTTCGAATGGTGATTCGATTAGTGTGATAGATATGATTGTGTTTCTAGCATTATATCGGCTTTTACTACTCAAAAGTTGATCGAAAAGGTGTTGAAGCTTGTCTAACATACATTTTAAATACTCGAGCTTCTAAATCGAAAATAGATCAGGTTCCAATAGTTTGATAATTTGCGGATGTTTTTCTTAAAGAGTTAACTTGGTTATCACTATAAAGCAAAGTTAAGTTTGTGATTGATTTTGTACCAGGAACTGCTCCTATTTCTATTACACATTATAGAATGGCACCTACAAAACTAAAAGAGTTGAAAGCACAGCTGCAAGAATTAATAGATCGGGGATTCATTAGATTGAGTGTATCACTGTAGGGCGCTCCAATGTTTTTCATGAAAAATAAAGACGACATTTTGAGGTTAAGTATGAATTATCAGCATTTGAACAAAGTTACAGTAAGCAATAAATATCTACTACCTTGAATCGATGATTTGTTCGATCAGTTAAAAGGGGCCACTATTTTTTTGAAAATTAACATGCGATCGAGATATTATCAACTGCAAGTTAAAGAACCAGATGTTCTGAAAATAACGTTCATAACTTCGTATAACCATTATGAATTTCTTGTTATGTCATTCAGTTTAATAAATGTCCTTGGTGTATTCATGAATTTGATTAATAGAGTGTTTCATCTGCATTTAGATCGATTTGTAGTCGTGTTTATTGAAGATATTTTGATTTTCTCAAAGAATGAAGCCTAGCATGATCAGCATCTAAGAGTTGTGTTGCAGACTCTGCGTGAAAATAAGCTTTATGCCTAATTTAGCAAATTTGAGTTTTTGCTGCCTGAGGTTGACTTTTTGGGTCTTGTGATTTCTGCGAATGGTATTTGGGTTGATCCGAATAAAATTTCTACGATTGTGAATTGGAAACCTCCGGGAAATGTTACTGAGGTACATAGTTTTTTGTGTTTGGCAGGTTATTATAGGTGCTTTGTGAAAGGTTTTTCGATAATTGCTATTGAGTTAGCTTACAAGTTATTACAGGATAGCAATGTGATAGCTTATGTCTCTCGTCAGTTGAAACCACACAAAAGAAATTACCCGACACATGATCTTGAGTTACATGTAGTCGTGTTTACTTTAAATATTTGGCAACAAAATCTATACGGTGAAAAATGCCATATTTACACTGATCATAAAAACCTAAAAAATTTAATGACTCAGAAAGAATTGAATATGAGACAGTATAGGTAGCTCTAACTATTGAAAGATTATAATTTGATTATTGATTCTTATCCAAGCAAAGCGAACGTAGTTGCAGATGCTCTAACTTAATGTCCATAGTTGCATTGAAAGAATACTTCATTGACTTTAGAACGTGTTGGTTCTATTTTGGCAGAATTGAGAGTTAGACTGACTTTTCTTCAACAAATTTCTGAGTTAAAGAAAAATGATTTCGTGTTGAAATTGAAGCATGAATCAAATGGAAATGGTCAAACTACAGAGTTCAGTACTAGTGATTTGAATGATACGGCTTTGAAACAGGATATTTCGAGTGAAGCTCGCAATAGTGCCTATTCAATTCATCCTAGTAGTACGAAAATGCATAATGATTTGAAGTTAATGTACTGGTACCAAGGTATGATGCGACACATATCATAATTTATGATTAAATGTTTGGTATATCAACAGGTGAAAGCCAAGCATCAAGTTTCATCGGGATTATTACAGCCTGTAATGATTTCGGGGTTGAAATGGGAATGAGTTACAATGGATTTTGTATCATGATTACTATTAAGTCAGAAAAAAAAAAGATGTCATCTGGGTCATTGTTAATAGATTGACAAAATCCATGCACCTTATTTTGATTAGAACAGAGTTTTCAGTTGAGAGATTAACTAATTTATATATATCTCTGAGAAAATATGATTAGATGGTGTACCAACATCTATTATTTCTGATTGTGATCCGAGATTTACCTCCAAATTTTGGGGTATACTACATGAAACTTTGGTTACAAAATTAAATTTTAGTACTACTTTTCATCCTAATATAGATGGACTGTCCGAGTGAGTAATACAAATTTTTGAATATATGTTGCTATGTGTTATTTAGTTTGAAGGTAGCTGGGAGAAATTTTTACCATTAGCTGAGTTTACTTATATAAACAGGTATCAAACGAGTCTCAAAATGGCACCGTTCAAGGCTTTATATGGACAAATATATAAAGATCCATTGTATTGGTCTGAATTGATTGAAAGAAAGAATGTTGGTACTAGTCTGATCCGTGAAACAGAAAATAAATTAAAAAAGAAATATTGCTGGTACTGATTTGATCTGTGGAATAAAAAATAAATTTAGACTTATCCATGATTGTATGAAGATTACCTTCAATTGATAGAAATTGTATGCTGATTTGAAATAGAAAGATATTGAATATTAGGTCGGGGATAAAGTCTTCTTGAAAGTTTTGCCTTTGAGAAAAGTGTTACAATTCAGTAGAAAAGAGAAGCTCAGCCCGAGATTTATAGGGCCGTAAAATTCTTGAGAGAATTGGACTTGTAGCTTACTGTTTAACCTTACCACCAGAGTTAGAAAAGATTTAGAACATCTTCCATGTATCAGTGATACATCGTTACTGTTTAGGTCTATCATGTGTGATATTCACTGATGAAATTGAGTTACAACCGAAATTTGTCATACAGTGAAGAATTAGTGAGAATTCTAGCTCAGGAAGTGAAATAACTTCGTAATAAAAGTGTGTCATTGATGAAGGTTCTATGGCATTTTCATAATGCTGGAGAAGCAATGTGGAAAATAGAAGAATCTTTGAAATCTCAATACCCTAATTTGTTTTTCGGTAAGAAAATAAAGTAAAAAAAGAAATATTGTTGGTACTGATTTGATCCGTGAAACAAAAAATAAATTTATAGTTATCCATGATTGTATGAAGATTGCCTCCGATTGACAGAAATTGTATGCTAATTTCAAATAGAAAGATATTGAATTTCAGGTCGGGGATAAAGTCTTCATGAAAGTTTTGCCTTGGAGAAAAGTGTTACAATTCAGTAGAAAAGGGAAGCTCAACCCGAGATTTATAGGGCCGTATGAAATTGTTGAGAGAATCGGACTTGTAGCTTACCGTTTGACCTTACCACCAGAGTTAGAAAAGATTCATAACATCTTCCATGTATCGGTGATACATCGTTACTGTTTAGGTCTGTCATGTGTGATATTTGCTGATGACATTGAGTTACAATCGGATTTTGTCGTACAGTGAAGAACTAGTGAGAATTCTAGCTCAGGCAGCGAAATAACTTTGTAATAAAAGTGTGTCTTTAATGAAGGTTCTATGGCATTTTCATGATACTTAAGAAGCAACGTGGGAAATAGAAGAATCTTTGAAATCTCAATACCTTAATTTGTTTTTCGGTAAGAATTTCGAGGATGAAATTTACTTTAGGGTGAGAGTTATAACAACCCGTTTTCTAGTGGTGTCAGAAACAATGGTTCCGAAACCACAATTCTGACGTGTAAGTCCATAAATATTATTTATTTAATATTTACGAAGTTAATTAAGTGTTGTATTAAGGTTTGACTTGTTAATTTTTTACATTGGGCTAGCTAATTAAGGAAAAAGGACTATATTGCAAGATTAGTAAAAGGTGAGCTGCTTTGGAATTTCTTAGTATTGGAAGGTTCATTTAAGCAAATGGACCATTTTTTTCATAATTTTTAGTGGATGATGACATTATTTATTTGATTAGAAAGATTAAACATGGTTAATGGTATGATTAGAGTAATTTAATTTAAAAAGTCCTAGTAATTACAATTTTACCTAATTATATATATTAAAAATAAAGAAACAAAATATGAGAAACAAGTTGTCATCATCTTTCTCATTCTCATCCATGGCTATACATTAAAGGAAAGCTTAGGGTTTTTGTTTTCATTTTCAATTGAGTTTCTTCAATTGGTAAGTCATTTTAATCCATTTCTTGTAATTTTTATGTACCACTCAGTTTTGGCAAATTCTAAAATTGGTGAATAAAACGAGTAGTACTCTGAGTTGCATAGTGCTATCCGCCCAACCGATGCTCTTAGAGTGTAAAGGTGGGCACTTAGTAGACATTGGATTATTTCAAGAAATTGCCCTAAAAATAACGAATTGTTGAGGAAAGGATCTTGGTAATGTATTATGGAATTTCAGGTAATTGGGTCATCGCTGAAGACTATGGTAAGCCAAGTTTGGTTCATTACAGTGTTGGTTGTATTCTAATGGGGTGGTTAAAAATGAACAATGGAATTGCTCTAAGTGTATGAAATGTAAGATTTTTTTACATGTTTCCTTACAGTTGTAAACCACATAAACAATAGATTGAACATGATTATGACGTGTGTCAAGTGTCCATATAGACAAAAGTTGTTTATCTAGATAATCAAGATTGGAAAAGGTGAGTTTCTCTTCTTCCTTCTTCAAGAAGTATTTTTTCCTAGATCTAAAGGAACCTGGAGTATTTCCTTCCATCACTTAAGCTAAGTTGTAGGCCTGGATCTTTACCTGTGAATGCTTCATGTCAAGGGAAGATTTTTTACCTTCCATATTATGTCGTGAAAGAGTAAATTTGTTAACTTGGTAAATCTGTAATATGGATGATATAAGACTCTATTTGGGGATTTCTAGTGTTAGAAATGATGTTAAATAGAGGATATTTGAATAAATCCTGGTGAGTTTCCATGTTCTGTAGCAATAGTTGTTGTTGATCTTACAAGGGAAGTCTAGATATGGAGTTTGGAACTACTGTAGGAGAGAATTGAATGAGTCCTTAACATGACTCTTATGTGTGTATATTGGTTTAGTCTCAATACCTTTGTCAAGAGCCGTACAAAACATAAACTAAGTTTAGAAAAGAATGTACATTGAGTATGCTGATATATGAATGTTGGATACGATTTGCATGTATAGTTGGCATGAATCTAACAAGTATAGAGTATGTGATAAGAAATCTGGAGTCAAAGATATGACTGTATCAACATGTCTGAAATGTGTAAAATGAGATGTATGTTAAGTTTAGTGCTAATGTATGAAAGGTCTGCTAGTAAGTCCGTGCCTGTCTTCGCAGAGTCAACTAAAAGGGTCCATTAGAACTTCAATCATGACCTTTGGAAGGAAAAGTGCATGGCACCATATCATGTAAGACCATAATTGGTGGATTATGGCATCATATGGGATGATATAAAGGAAGTTCATTACCTAATGGGGTTTTCTACATGACCCAAGATGATGAGGAGCAAACCTCATGAAATGTGAGTCTAAATTAATCCCTATCGTAAACACGCCAAAAAATGGAAGGCTTTGTGGCATATATGAAATGGAAGCCTTCGCAGCGTATCTGAAAGGTAGCCTTTGTGGCAGAATTGAAATAGGAGCCTTCGTGGCATTCTCTGAATGAATGCCCTTATGGCAACCATTTGAAGGGAACTCCTCTGTAGCAGACCCAGGATGAAAGAAATGGAATGTATGATGAACTCTGAAGGAATGAAATTTTTAGTGGACTCTAAAGAAATGGCATGAAAGGTAATCTTTGAAATTTAAAGTTTTAATAGAAATGTATGAAGAAAATTCCCTTGTAGTGGATTGTGAATAAACAACCTCTGTGGAGAATTCTAAAAAGAAGGTTTTTATTGTGAACACAAGATGGGCTACTCTTGCGATGTAATCTAGAAGGGCAACCATTCATGAACCATGAAAGACACTCTTACAATAGACTTGAACTATGTAATTGACGTATCTTACATTATCCCTAAATAAAAAAGTGAGACCAGTAAGTACGAGAAGTATCCATGGGTATAATGGTATGGTATTGAATATGATTAAGATTTGTATAGAGAAAAAAATTAAGAGATATAGCGACATAATGAAAATATGTTCTAGAAATGAATGTAAACATGGTATGCTCTAAAGGAAATACCAATCATCTATGTATAGGTCTTTTTCTGAAACTCGATGGAGTCATGGCTTAGTGATTGAAAATTGTAGGTAAGGTATCAAAGACACTGAAGAGATGGAGGAATGCCTTAAGGAAGGTATGGAAGTTAACTTGAGTATAATAATGAAAATTGAGAAAGTAATCGTTAAAGGAAAAATGAAGAATAAGGGCGACGAGATGATAATTGAACCATTAAATGTAACATGCAAGTATGATTCAAGTAAATGAGTGTTTGACTCACTAAGTTCTCTTGAACTTACCTCTATGTGTTATGTTTCAGGTGGGTTATCAAGGTCTCAGCTTGGAGGGATGAAGCCAGGACTGAGCCGAAGGATAGGCGTATTGCGCTATTAGGCATATAGAGCGAGCTTGATGCTGGATCGAGTCTAAGTTGATACTTTTTATAGAAACCTTTTTCGCAAGATAACTATATTAGTCAATGCCTCAATTTGGTCATAGTCGTAACTAACATTTCGATGTTTACCAGTAAGATCTCTTTATTGTTTATACGTACGTATGTTATTAATGATATTTCAAAGTCGAATAGCTATATTCAATTGAAATTTGTACAAGTAGAACTAAATTTTAATTGTATAAAGCCGGTAACGCCCAAGATTCAAATCAGTTTATTGGGTCGAGTTTGGGGTGTTACTTTTATGTTTTTTGAATTTCAGGAGCTTGATTTAGCTAGCCCAAGGACTGTTAAAGTTGTCATTGATGTTTTGTTGAACTTTTTGTGGTTATTTGGTTAGTTTTGAAGCTTAGATATGTTAATGGACTAGTTCATAAAGTAAAAGTTGTTAGTTTTAAACTGTAACGTCCCAAACCCGATCCTTAAGGAGGACTCAGGATTGGCAAGTGACAACCTTAAAATCTTTTTCCTTTAAACTTGTACATGCATGGTCTTCATAAAAATACAGTTCAAATAGATATTAGATGTAAATCCTTTGCGAAATTTAAAGATAAATAAGGTTATACATTTCCAAGGAAAATGAAAAACATAAAAGCTCCACTAAAAGCTCTTAAAACCCATGTTTGGCGTAAACCTGTATTTAACTATAACGTCATATACATATACATATAATTAGGCAAACATTAATCATTCAAGGTAAATAATTTGATACTTTGTAAAAACAAAATCACTTCTTGAGGTTTCATTGAATTAACGGTTTCAAAAGAATAGCTTTAAAATAAAAAATTCATTCTTCGAAATGACACCATCTTGACACCAGCCCCATTATATGCATAATACAAAATACTTAGAAATCTCACAGAACAAATGTCCTCTAGCATAGTCTTTGAAAAGTCCTTTACTTCATTAACGATCTTGAGAAGGAAATGTAACTAAATAAGTTCAAAGAACTTAGTGCGTTCCAGAGTAAACATCTCAATAGCTATATATAATACCAATAAACCTTTCCATCTCAATAGCATGTTTTGTCTAATAACATACACAAACAGATTTTTCTATAGACATTTTTCCTTTGGTGCATACACTATGCCCAAGCAACCATGCAGACAACCTTCTTTGTGCTAGCCACACCTAAGTACATAATCAATCCATAGCATTTATTTCATTCGTTCCATCATGATATGTCAATATGATTTGTAACAAATCTTGCCCTACCAAAGGTTACATGATCCCTTTTCATGTATCATGATCTGCTAGTTCAATGCTTATTTCATTGAAGGCATCGCCATGGTTTCATTTTCATAACTAAGTTCATATTGTTCATCCCAGAAACAATGGGTGGTGGTTTAAACATGAAGAAAGGCCCTTACTCCATTTACACAAACAACTAACTCAGATTTATAACTACAAACCTTTATTACCTATACACAAATATCATCTTATAGGATAAGAGTGCTTACCTCAATCAAACATAAATGAGAAAATTATAAACACACATGAAAGAGAGAAGGAACTCACCAGAAAAATGCAACAAGATTAGACATCAGGACTCTTACCCTTATCACAAGAGTTTTCAAGAGTTTCTTGGGCTATATTATAAAGAGTTGACTTATCAGATCATTTTACTAGAAAAACTAAACAAGTTAAATAAGAACATTAATAAGAAACCCAAAATTTGGAAGTTTCCTCCCTTACACCTCAAACTCACCCTAAAGCATAAAACCTTAGGGGCCCACAAATAACCATGTAAATAATTTGAGTTTCATCGATATTTACCAAGTACTAAGCGACAATGGAGTTGCCTGAGTGCAGTGAACCCAAAATCTTCAATCAAGTTTTAGTTCTAGGATTTTCTAAGAGAAAATTTCAAACAAAGTTTGGAAAGAAAATATGGTTGCCAAAGAAAAGATAAAACTTGCTCAGGAAGCCAAAGCTTGCTTTATACAAACATACATGGAACAAAAAACTTAGTAGATAAGTCGGATTTCCAAACCCTTGGTTCCTTGTGACTAAGCACTTCTCTCTATTCATAAATGTGGGTTTGACAAGTTACATAAACATAGACCTATACTAACCAAATTCTCATTCGTTTAACCGGATTGTTTAACCAAGATAATAAAGTAATAATAATAAAGCCTAAGGTTCTTTTCACATTAAGGTCTTAACATTAAGGGTTTTACGTTTTATCTAAAAGTTGGGGTGGTGTATACTTTTTAGAAGAGTCCTCCAAACCACCAAGCTCGCCTAATGCAGACTTCAGCCGAAGGTGCATTCATAGACACATGTACTTAGTCAAATTTAATACATACCAACTCAAAACTTACTCTATATGTCTTACTTCTATTAAATAGTATTCGAACACTATGGCTTCATCGAGCGAGATGTTACATAAACTTAAGGACTAAAATGCAATAAGTTCAAAATACATGTGAATATTCTATAGTATTTGGTTCAATTCAGTTTTTTGAGAACTTAATTGAGACCAATTTCGAAATCGAAGCTCAAATATGAAATTTATATTAGTTTCGAATTTAGGGACTAAATCGTGATAGATAAAAAATTTAGAGATTTGTTGTACAATAAAAATTGAACTATTATATGCTATTCATATATTTTTTATATATTATTTGGATTGGTTAATTAAATCAAATTATACTTTAGATCAAGAATTTCAACAACCGGAGGACATACGAAGAAAAGGAAAATTTGCTAACTAGTCCCTTTAGTTAAACCGCTACGATTTTGGCAGGTAAGTTCATACAGTATAAATAAGTTTAAATTTTTGTTTAATTATGTTTTAAATGTTTAATTGTGTTTATTGAAAGCTTGAGTTTGGTTATGAACTAGTATACAAATTGATAATTGAATCTAATTGAAATGGATTGTTGTGAAATGATATGATTTGAGATTAAACCCCGATGAAATTAGTAAAAGTCTCATATACGAGGTTATGAGTTTTTCCCAACTTTCAAGCTCCTGTATATGTTATGTGTAACATCCCAAAATTGGGCCTAGAATTCTCGAGTTTTTTTTTTACGAATTTTAGCTTATATGTGCTTGGAATTTCGTAAGTTCGGTAATCGATAATGTTTTCGATAATGGCAATTAGGAAATTAAGCCAATTTTTGAAAACAATTTTTAAATACCTTTAATTTTGAAAATAGGATTGATTTGTAAAAGAGTCAAAACTGAGAGTTTTTATGAAGCAATTTACTAGAATTTTAAATTCAACTTAAAACCCCCCATTCTGAACTTATTTTTTACGATAGTTTTCTCCTTCTCCATAGTGTTGTCGTCCCTTGCTCTCCCAATTGATTTTTGATTTCCAAACAACATTACCTTGATTTCCATCATTCCCAAAGCCTTAAACATTCATAAATATTCAAGAAAACATCCTAAAACCTCAATAATTTCATCATCTTCTTCAAGAGGGGGTTTTCCCATATTTGTGTCAAAGCTCATTTTTCTTGCATTCAATGTAATCATTCATCTTTCTAATGCTTTTAAATAATATCTAGTCTCTTAAATTGAATTTTTAGCCCTTAAAACTCATGTTTTAAATAAAAGCCAAAAATTTGGTTGTTAATGTTGAATTTCGGGATTGTGGATTAAAATGTGGTTTCAAAGTGTTTTTCAACTTTTTTTAACATGATTATAAGGTTTCTAAAGCTACATTGAAGTTTCGCTAAAAATTTCTCAAGTTTTAATGAAATTTCATCATAATGGCCAAAACTTGTCGAAAAATGTCAATACCTTAAAACTTATAGTTTTATGTAGTTAAAAGGTGGTGAACTAGTCGTAGATGATTTTGTAGATGAATGAAATTTTTTTCATGCAAAAAGATTAAGCGTAGGTTGAGATATTCGAGTTCTAAAGTTTCTATGTTGAAGGTTTCAGTTAGAAAGGAACGTAGCTTAGGCTATTGTTTTTTACTGTTTAAGGTGAGTCAATAACTAATTGTTGATTGTATGTTTTTGTGGTTTTTCTTTTTGAAGTGTCAAAGTCTATAGGACTTTCAATGAGTAGAGACAAAGGCAAAGAAAAGCTTGTCTGAACTTTTGACTTTTTGGTGAAAGAATATTTCTAGTAACTGTTTTGGAATAGCTGCTCGTAGATGATTCATTGTATAATTAGGAATTTAAGGGTAGCCTAAACCGCTACTCTAAATCCTGAGAGTAAGTCTTCTCACACCTATGATTAAATTTGATATATGTGTACTTGTGTAATTGTGAAAATATCAACATACATGAGATGTTATGACATGTGCCAGAAGCTTGTGATAGTTGTTGTGAAAGAGAATATGTGGGTATGATATTCATGCCATGTGACTGTAAAAATGTGGGTATGTTTTCATACCATGTGATAGTGATTATAATGTGCTAACGATCTGAATATGCAGTGAATATGTACGAAAAATTGTTAAGTAAATATGTGATAATAATGTGGATATTTAGGCCTTGTGATACTATGAGACCGTTAGATATAGTTGGCATGCTATAGGATTGTGACTACTCACCTGTATGAAGTGATTTTGTGGCGTTGAGACCCAAGGACAATTTTTGGAGAGATAAGGGAATGTGAGCTAAGCTCCATTCACCGATATTTGTGTGTTTTTTTGTGTTAGAGAGTGTTAACTATATGCTTCACTAATGGGACATGATCGACTCTATGTGTCATTTTGGTGTATTAGAGATCCGTGTATCCGATTAGTGGTGATAAAGTCCCCTTTACGTTTCATAACCTCAAGAACCAAACTATCTTATAATATGACTAAATGTGATTAAATACGGTTTATATATGCTATGATATATGCTTAAATAATCATGTAGTTAAAGTGATAAATGGGTAATGGTAAAAACGAAAGATGATTAAATGTGTGAATTATGATACTAGAGTTGAATATGATATGAATATGTTACATGTCCATTTAGTCGATGCATGTGACTTGTTAGTGATTGTTTTGAGCATTCGTTAAGCTTGTTAAGCTCACCCGCTCCTTTTTAATCATTACAGACAAGTAGTACTAATGTGAGCGGCGTGGTCTCGGGGGGTGATCCAAGCCAAAGCTTTAGTTGGTATTAGTAGGTGTTCTTTTAATTATTTGTGATTTTGGGAATAAATGGCAATGTGGTAGACTTTATGTTGGTTTTGCTATGATTTTTGGTTATTTGCAAGCCTATTATGCTTTGTAATTTGTGGACTTCAAATATGGTGTTTCGGACTATTATTTGAGACATTTCAGTGTTTATTTTATGAGAAAATTGATTCATGAGATTTAAAACCTATTTGGAATGATCTATGTGATGATAAATGCTATGTTTTTAAGGTTCGGAACAAAGGTATCAATATTTGGGTTTTAAAATCGATACCTCTGTGATTTTTGAAAGTGCATGATACATTTTGTAAATTGGTATTGATATTTTATCACGAGTATCAATACTCGGGGTAAAATTATTGATACTTTTCCAATGGTACCGATATTTTTCGAAAGTTGGGCTAAGTCAAGAAATAGTAAGCTAATTTGGTATCGATTTTCCAAGGGGTATCGATACCACTTGAGAGAATTATCAATACCATTCTTCTAGTATCAATACCTACGTAACCATTTTGGGAAATTTTGCTAAATGGTCCGAATGCATGCTTAGTACTTATTTTATGATTAATCAATGAATGTTTAACATAATTCAACGTCCTAAGAGCATGTATGACTTACGTTTCATGTGAATGCTATTATATTATATTAAAGAAAGAAACAAAAGATTCATGTGTAATGATGTAACGGTTTGTGATGAATACGAAGTGAGACGGTGGTGTAGCATCCTAATATTCAGGCTCAGTGACCGAATCGGGTATAGGGTGTTACATTATGGACTTAAGAATACATGAATAGGTTTCAAGCTCCTACGTATATTGTAGACTCAAGAATACATGAATAGGTTTCGAGCTCCTATGTATATTGCAGACTCAAGAATACATGAGTAGGTTTCGAGCTCCTGCGTATGTTGCGGACTCGAGAATACAAAAATAGGTTTTGAGCTCCTGTATAAGTTGCAAACTCGAGAATACAAATTTAGGTTCCAAGATCCTACATATGTTGCGAACTCGAGAATACATAATATTAAGCCCTGGCCAGGGAAATGTTTCGTGTAGGTTCAACCCTAACAGGTGATCGGGCACTATTACTTTCACCTATGTACAGAGTTCTTTTACAAAGTTTCATTGGGTAATATCGTGAATAAAAAGTTGATTTTAAGCCATTTGAGATTGGATAAGTGATGAATATGTTTTGATTATGAGATCTAAGTTGGTTGATTGAAATGAGAATGATTATGGTTATTCATGTGATTGAATTCAAAGTCTTATATATTACTGATGTGATTTGACATTTGATAGGTATATTAGTTTTTCATAGTGATTCTGTATGTGTTAAGAAATTGAGGTAAGTGAATGTTTTTATTGTTTAAGTTTGCTAAGTATTTTATGTACTTACTCATGTTAGTACTTTTTCGTAGATTTTAGACGTTCGAAATGTGTCGATCAGATCAACTAGAAGCTCACACCTACCTTTACGCGATTCAGTAGACTTTTGAGGTTTGGTAGTTGGTTACTTGTGGCATGTATATTGGATCAATATACTTAGCAAAATGATGGACATGTTTTAATACTTTGGTTGTATAAAAACTTATATATATGTAGCCTTGATGTGTTAAGTGGTTGGTACCTATTTGATACTTAGTAAGCTGGTGATGTTGGCAAAGATTTGAATGGCATTAAGTATATTTTTATGTAATGACATGAATTGATATTGGATTATATTTGAGTAGAGATATGAAATGGTTAAGGTCATTGACAAAAATGGTATTTATTGCTTGATGATTTAGGTACATATGTTTTTAGGTCCTTTTGTTGAAACTTGCCTATTGATATTTTAGCCAAGGAAATGATGGTTGAATTGGTATGCTTAGGCATGATTAACTTGATATGAATGCTAATGAATGGTTATTGTTTCTTAATTGAATTGTGGTGTCAATGTGTCATATTGGTTAGGCACTTAGGTTGATGATTTTCATGTATGTAATTGTATCTAAGTGATACCATGTAAGTTTAAGTGAGTTTTGTATGAAATAGATAATTTAAATGTAATAGTCCGGTTTATACCCTAGTCAGAACAATGGTTTCGGGACCACAAATCTGAGTCTGAATAATATTTTAATATTATTTTCTATGTCTCTGATAATTTTTTAACCATGTGATAAATTTCTGTGAATTAATTCGTCTGTTTGTGTGTTTAATTCGGTGAAAAGATTGAATTGCAGTAAATGTGGAAGTTGCTTGCTATTTGTTAATGTATTAATGTGATGTGGCTTTGTTAATGTGGAGGCCTAATGTTGTTATTGTCCCAATTTATAATTAGTGGATGGTGGAAATGTCATGATAACCATTATATATGTTTGTCTTATATGATTATTAAATGGGCAATTTTAGAAATGGATTAATATGTAAGCTTTAATAATAATAAGCTTAAAAATATGGCCATTAGTTCATCCCATTTTGGCCGAAATTAGCAAAGAAATGGAAGAACAAGTGCTTTAAAGGTTTCGGCTATATCAAGCTATAATTAAGGTAATTTTTGACTTCGGTTTTTGATAATTTTTACATTTTTGTAATCGTTGCTTCGAGAGCTATCAAACTCATATCTCAATTTCATGAATTGATGATGCTTGTGTAAAATGCCATTGATGCTATGTTGAGTTTTGTGATGTTTTATGGTGTTAAATGATAGATATGTAATTGATGAACATACTTTGTTCTTGAATTTTTGATGAATTTAGCTAAATAGGGCTAAATTGAGAAAATGGAAAATTGAAGGACTAAATTGCTAATTTGATGAAATATTTGGACTTGTAAAGTCCCTAGGGATATTCGGCTAAGCATGAGCATGGGTGGATTTTGTGAATTTGATGTTTTGAGAAAAATAGACTAAATTGATAAAGTGTACAAATTTAAGGGTTAATTTGCAAATAGCCCTAAATGTGTGTCCTTGGATTGAATTGAATGAATTATGAATAAAAGGATTAATTCTGAATGTGTTTAGATCAAGAACCGAGGAAAATGGATTTAGATCACGGGAAAACGAGAGTAACCGAGTAGCGGTTTCATTCCGATAAACCGAATCCGAGGTAAGTCCTCCTGATTATTGTGGATAATGAATATCTATGTGATGTTATGCATATGAATTCCAAGATTAGGTCAGTATAGTGACAACGTCTGAGAAGTCCCGTACGAACCTAGTATAGATAGGTTTAGCTATGTCATGACATAGATATTTGTTCTGTTTCGTCATGTAAGTGTTGGAAGGCCGGAACCCCATGGCGCAACAAAATAAAATTAGATCCGGCGATCCAAATCAGGAATCCATGTGTGAGGAACGAATCGGGGTGAAATAAAGGTTTCGAAATTACCAAAACTTCAATCTGAGTAGACAGCGACGCCTTGGCAACAAGAGTTTTGATCTACTGTCGAATCAAGCCACAACCTTTTTCGATGTCGGCCTCTACGTGATCCACCTGGTTTGACTATGAACGGAAGAAATCTCCAAAACTATTTTGGAGGTTTATTTGCTTGACGGCTGCTAGACCTAACAAGCAATCACTTAGGTTTTTTTTTTTTTTTTTTTTTTTTTTTAGCTTTGTCTCCTTTTAATACCTTTTATAATGGGTGCCTTTCTCATTGGGCCTTTTATAATAGGTATCCTCTTAATTGGGCCTTTTATAATTGGTATCTCTTGAATATATTACAAGATTAAATAAATACAATAAAGTTTTTAACCGAAAATTATAATTACATTAATTATATCTGAAAATTATAATTATATTAATTATAATAAGGATTTCGGTAAACTATATTTATTTAAATTTATATATGAATCAAATTCATATATTAATAAAATTATGTTATCATTATGTGTACAACATCCTTGTACATATAATATGTTCAATATTTGATTGCCCAATTAAATTAATTCTTTAATTAATTTAATTCATGTGACAACCAAACACAATACCAACTATATTTTATTCCGTTCATTTCAACATATAGGGTGTGACCACAGTAGGTTCTTGCAACGTTAGCGATAATACTAGAACGATTCTATTGTCACGCACAATGAGTGGCATCTAGCAATGCATCATTGCTACCTAAGTTACAAGAAGTCATGATTCGACATAACCATTTGTGATTAACCTTTCATGCATTAATCCTTAAGTCCTTTATCTCTGGAATGGATACAAGTCATGGGATAGTCACAGCTTGCATAGTCCATCCCATGTTTCTTGATAACTTGAGTAGACTATGATATACAAACTAGTATGACATCTCATATCAACTTATTTGAGCATGGCCATGCATTTCTAGTCTCACTCAATCAAGTGGCCTAAGATATTACTCCTATTATGTAGGAGGGACTTATCCTTTATTGATCAACCATATCCTCTACATAGAGATTGTGGTATATCCAACATCGACCTTTATAGAACAACTTTATTACGGTGTATATTTGATCAGTATCAAAATATACAACTCACGATGTTTGGGATAATAATGATCTCAAGTCCGAGGATCATGTACATATTAATCACTATGAGTAATGTTGTGACAATTACATAATAATCTAAGAAACATACTCATAGCGGGTCAATCCAATATGTTGTTCTCTAACACACATATTCATGCATTGATTTTGACACTCCATATCAATGACAACTCTTTATCATCAATCAACTACATGTTAGTTTTAATGCATTATTGTTGTCCTAGTCAACAATAATACTCTCGACTAAGGATCTTTTAAGAATAATCATATTATTCTCGGACATTATTATAAAACAGTTTTATTTATACACACAGAAAGAAAAACTGAAATAATAATGACAACGCTTTATATTAATAAACATGGTAAATTAAGAATGTTATTACAACCATCTCATGATTGATCTTTGGGCATACTCTTACAATCTCCCACTAGCACTAAGACCAATCACTCATATATCTAATACCGAGTGACTTAGTGTGACGATCATGCTTCTGCTGTGTCAGAGGTTTGGTCAGGGGATCAACAATGTTATCATATGAAGGTACTCTGCATATCTCTACATCCCCTAGATCGATAATCTCTCGAATAAGATGGTAGCGTCTAAGTATATGTTTGGATCGCTGGTGAGATCTGGGTTCCTTAGCTTGTGCAATAGCTCCATTGTTATCACATCGGAGCTCTATAGCATCCGATATGCTAGGCACAACCACTAGTCCAGTAATGAACTTCTTGATCAAAACCGCTTCCTTTGCCGCCTCACCGGCTGCAATATACTCAACCTCTGTTGTGTAGATCGGCCATCTGATTTTGCTTTGAACTCTTCCAAATTTCACACAAGACCACCATTAAGGCAAAACACAAAACCCGATTGCGATCGAGAATCATCCTTGTCGGTTTGGAAGTCGCATCGCAAACCTTTTACCCTTAACTCTTCCTCACCTCCATATAATAGGAACGTATCCTTAGTTCTTCTTAAGTACTTAAGGATACTCTTGATCTGTGGTCCAGTTGACCTTCACCGGGATCTACTTGATACCGCTGCGTCATACTTAAGGCATACGAGACATCTAGACGGGTACATAACATAGCATACATAATAGATCCAATAGCGGAAGCATATGGAATTTTACTCATCGTTCTCTCTCTTGTGGAGTTGAAGGACACATTTCTTCTTGAGTGAAATACCATGTCTCATAGGTAGAAATCCTCTTTTAGATTCTTCCATACAGAACCTTTTCAGTACTTTATCTATGTATGTACTTTGGCTTAGATCTAGTAGTCGTCTTGATCTATCTCTATAGATCTTGACTCCTAAGATATAAGTGGCTTCGCCCAAGTCCATCATAGAAAAACAACCTCTTAACCAAGTCTTAATAGACTGCAAGGTAGGTATGTCATTTCCCATGATAAGTATGTCATCCACATATAGTACCAAGAATGTGATAGTGCTCCCACTAACTTTCTTGTAAACACATGGTTCATCTTCATTTTTGACAAAACCAAACTCTTTGATTGCATCGTTAAAACGAAGATTCCAACTTCGAAAGCTTACTTTAATCCATAAATGGATCTTTGCGACTTACATATCTTTCTAGCATCCTTTGGATTTACAAAAACCTTCAGTTTGTGTCATATACACATCCTCTTCAAGTTTCCCGTTAAGGAAAGCTGTTTTGACTCCATCTGCCAGATTTCATAATCATGAAATGCAGCTATGGCGAGCAAGATTCTGATGGATTTAAACATAGCTACAAGAGAAAAGGTTTCATCATAGTCAACACCATGAATTTGGCGAAAACCTTTAACGACTAATCGCCCTTTGTATGTTTGTACATTACCATCCATGTCAGTTTTCTTTTTGAATACCCATTTGCACCCTATAGGTTTAACCCCTTCAGGTGGATCAATCAAAGTCCATACTTGGTTTTCATATATGGAATCCATCTCAGATCTCATGGCCTCAAGCCATTTCTCAGAGTCTGGGCTCGTCACCGCTTCTTGATAAGTCCTAGGCTCATCTTGATCTATAAGAAGAACGTCACCATTCGTTGTAATGAGAAATCCATATCTCTCAGGTGCACGGTGTTCTCTTAAAGATCTGCGCGGTGGTTGTGTTTCTACAGCAGTTGTTTGTTCCTCAATTTCTTATGGAATTTTTTGTTGTTCAATCTCTGGTTCAGTGGTATCTTGTGATTCTCGAATTTCTTCAAGTTCAATCTTTCTCCCACTTCCTTTTCTAGAAGTAAACTCTTTCTCTAAGAAGACACCAGTCCGAGCAACAAACGTTTTGTTCTCAGTGGGATTAAAGAAATAATATCCTTTGGTTTCTTTTGGATACCCCACAAAAATACACCTTTCAGATCTTGGTTCAAGCTTAGTAGACGTCGGCGTTTAACATAAGCTTCACATTTAAATTTTCATAAAAGACATACTAGGGCGTTTCCCACCCACATCTCATATGGCGTCTTTTGAACCGATTTAGATGGAACACGATTTAGTGTGAAAGCAATTCTCAAGTGCATGTCCCCAAAAGGAAGTCGGTAGATCAAAGATGACTCATCATGGATCGAACCATGTCTAATAAAGTTTGATTTCTTCTCTCAGATACTCCATTCCATTGAGGAGTACCAGGAGGAGTAAGTTGTGAGACAATCCCACATTCTTTCAAAAGATCATCAAACTCTAGGCTCAAGTACTCTCCACCTCGACCAGATCGAAGAGACTTGATAGTTTTGCCTAGTTGATTTTGTACTTCATTTTTGAATTCTTTGAACTTTTCAAGGGACTCAGACTTATGGCGCATGAGATAAACATACCCATATCTACCAAATCATCGGTGAAAGTAATGAAGTAGGAAATCCACCTCGCCCGTGTATTTATTGGTCCACATAGATCGTAATGTATTAGGTCCAATAAATCACTAGCTCATTCACTTTTACCAGTAAAAGGAGATTTAGTCATTTTTCCTAATAAGCAAGATTCACATACTTCAAATTGTTCAAAAACAAATGAATTCAAGAGACCATCTTTATGGAGTTTGGATATGCGTTTCTCACTTATGTGGCCCAAACGACAATGCCAAAGATAAGTTTGATTTGAGTCATTTATTTTAGATCTTTTAGTATTTATGTTGTAAATGGGATTCGTTTGATCTAAAATATAGAGGCCATTAATTAATTGTGCTTAAACCATAGAAAACATTATTGAGATAAAATGAACAACAATTATTCTTAATAATTATCTCAAAACCAATTTTGTCTAAACAAGAAATTGAAATAATGTTTTTAGTCAAACCGGGCACAAAATAACAATCCTCTCAACATAAATCAAGTCCACTTGGCAAAGATAAAGTATACGTTCCCACATTTAATGCAAACAACTTTTGCTCCATTTCCAACTCGTAGGTCCACATCTCCTCTAGCCAAAGTCCTACTCCTTTGTAGTCCCCATGCATGTAAGTACAAATATGAGAACCACAACCAAAGATATCTAATACCCAAGAAGTAGTAGTTGATAAATTAATATCAATAACATAAATACCAAGCGGACATTTCGCTTGCTTTAGCCTTCTTGACTTCTTCAAGATAGACAGGCGATTCCGTTTCCAATGTCCAATCACCACACATGAAAACAGCTTCCTTCCTTAGACACCCCACCTTTAGGTTTCATCAAACCTTTCCTTTTCCAAATTTGGGCTTACCTTTGCCCTTAGGCTTTGTTTGAACTTTGGCCTTTCCCTTGCCCTTGTTATTACAGACCACCAGTATGGGCTTGGGTCTAACCTTTTTCAAGTTGCCTTTAGCAGTTCGTAACATATTGAGAAATTGTGGTAGAGTCTTGTCAATTTCATTCATATTGAAATTGAGGACAAACTGGCTGTAGCTATCCGGCAACGATTGTAAAATAACATCAGTGGCCAACTCTTGGCTCAATGGAAACCCAAGCTTAGATAGGCTTTCAATATAGCCAATCATCTTAAGGACATGAGGTCCTACTGGGCTTCTTTCAGCCAACTTACATTGGAATAGGGCCTTAGAGATATCAAACCTCTCTTGCCGTGCTTGCCCCTGATAAAGTTCTTTCAGGTGCTCGATCATATCATAAGCAACCATGTCCTCATGTTGCTTCGAAGGTTCGAGATTCATAGTGGCAAGCATAAGACATCCAACATCTATCATGTCATCGAGATACTTCTTGTAAGCATCTCTATCAGTCCTCGAGGCATTAGTGAGTGGTTCATTAGGAAGTGGTTGTTCAATGACATATAAATTCCGTTCTTGTTTAAGGACAATCCTCAAGTTACGGAACCAATCAAGAAAATTCAAACGATTCAATTTGTCCTTCTCAAGGACCGATCGCAATGAGAGTGTGCTAGTGTTTGTAGCCATAATATATCTACAACAATTAAAAATGCATGTGAGTAAATTTACTAATGTTATATCAATCATTAAAAAGACTTTATTAAATGATATTCCCACTATTTTATTTCAAAATTAATAACCCTCGTATGTTAATTTCGGAAAAACTTTCTCAAAAGTATTTCTAGTAGGTTAAGGATCCATATTTCACCACCTCTTAAGTCAGCTTTGGCTTTACTCTTAAGATTATGGTTATTTAGGTAAGCAACATTTGCTAATTACATCATATGTAACTCCTAATATTTGGTGAACAACTCTTGTTCTAATCATCTTATGATTTATCCAATTTACTTGCCTCTAGGCTTCTAATCCTATTAGACTAACCTAGTTAAGTCATTAACCAATTTTTTAACCAGCGAATATCACTTGTTTATTCTTCGCGTTTAACCAAGATAAATACTAGTACTTCGCTTTGGCAGAACCTACATAGTATTGATAGAGGCCTTAACGAGGGCGAAATTGGAAGGCAATGCTGACTTAATATTTTAATAGAGGGATTTTATTAAGGTTGTTGCATCTCACCAATTATGGTCTACTTTAGCCCATTTAGTCTTCTAATCGATCTCATCAATTAATAGGGTTTATTATCTTCAAGTTTTAATATATATAATTGGCATGCTTTAGACATCCATAGCATCTCATACATGAATAAAGAAAGCAATAAATAAATGCAATAGTTATAGCCCATAAACTAAGGTGGTTCAACCCAAGCCAATAGGAAAACCAAAAAGAAACCTAAAGGTGTAAGCCATTTCACAAGCTATCATTCTCAATCATTGTCCCACCTTCCTTCTCGTTTGGCCCACAAAAGAACTCTTGCAAATTACAATATGCGAAACTCATTTTACATACGAGTGAATAAGATGAGAAGAGAAATACAAGAGAATAGTAGTAAGGCATGACACGCAGGCCGTATTTAAAAAAATACAACCTTTTATCGAATGGGTCATTGGGCTATAACTATGCATTTCAAACACCGTGCATGTCAAAAATAGCATACATAATTCAATATATATATTTTTTATTAAGGTGAATTATAAAATATCCTTTCAACCTTTTGTGGCCCATCAAGTTTATAAATTTCTTTTATTAACAAAACTTTTTGCGAGGGTCTGAGGAGGTCGGAGGAAGCGGGCCGAAGGCCCGCGGTACGAATCGCATACCCCAATCAAATGAAACCTCACGATTTGATAACTTTTTATCAACAGAATCGTGTTTTTAGGATTTTAATCCTTGAGGTTTCATATCGGAACAACCCTTGTTCCACTAGCCAGTTAACACTTACTGGAAACTATAAATACCATCGTTGCATTATTACAGATTTGTTAATAGTTAACAGTAATAACATAAAATCAAGTAGGCCACAACACCATGATTAACATTTAATCAATTACCGAAAGGAACAGTTATCAGGTTATGCTTAAACGATTTAAACAATCGAAAATACAATAAGATCAAAACATGAATCTCATACAATTGCATCACCCAAGTATTTAAACCCGAGTTCGTATCACACAATTGGCTCTGATACCACTGTTGGAACGCCGGAACCCCATGGCGCAGCAGAATAAAATTAGATCCGGCGATCCAAATCCGAAATCCATGTGTGAGGAACGAATCGGGGTGAAATAAAGGTTTCGAAATTACCAAAACTTCAATCTAAGTAGACAGCGACGCCTTGGCAACAAGAGTTTTGATCTACTGTCGAATCAAGCCACAACCTTTTCCGATGTCGGCCTTTACGTGATCCACCCAGTTTAACTATGAACGGAAGAAATCTCCAAAACTATTTTGGAGGTTTATTTGCTCGACGGCTGCTAGACCTAACAAGCAATCACTTAGGGTTTTTTTTTTTTTTTTTAGCTTTGTCTCCTTTTAATACCTTTTATAATGGGTGCCTTTCTCATTGGGCCTTTTATAATAGGTATCCTCTTAATTGGGCCTTTTATAATAGGTATCCTCTTAATTGGGCCTTTTATAATTGGTATCTCTTGAATATATTACAAGATTAAATAAATACAATAAAGTTTTTAACCGAAAATTATAATTACATTAATTATATCTGAAAATTATAATTACATTAATTATAATAAGGATTTCGGTAAACATATTTATTTAAATTTATATATGAATCAAATTCATATATTAATAAAATTATGTTATCATTATGTGTACAACATCCTTATACATATAATATGTTCAATATTTGATTCCCCAATTAAATTAATTCTTTAATTAATTTAATTCATGTGACAACCAAACACAATACCAACTATATTTTATTCCGTTCATTTCAACCATAGGGTGTGACCACAGAGGTTCTTGCAACGTTAGCGAAGAATACTAGAACGATTCTATTGTCACGGATAATGAGTGGCATCTAGCAATGCATCATTGCTACCTAAGTTACAAGAAGTCATGATTCGACATAACCATTCGTGATTAACCTTTCATGCATTAATCCTTAAGTCCTTTATCTCTGGAACGGATACAAGTCATGGGATAGTCACAGTTGCATAGTCCATCCCATGTTTCTTGATATCTTGAGCAGACTATGATATACAAATTAGTATGACATCTCATATCAACTTATTTAAGCATGGCCATGCATTTCTAGTCTCACTCAATAAAGTGGCCTAAGATATTACTCCTATTAAGTAGGAGGGACTTATCCTTTATTGATCAACCATATCCCTCTACATAGATTGTGGTATATCCAACATCAGCCTTTATAGAACAACCTGTTATGGTGTATGTTTGACTCTATCAAAATATACAACTCACGATGCTGGGATAATAATGATCTCAAGTCTGAGGATCATGTACATATTAATCACTATGAGTAATGTTGTGACAATTACATAATAATCCAAGAAACATACTCATAGCGGGTCAATCCAATATGTTGTTCTCTAACACACATATTCATGCATTGATTTTGACACTCCATATCAATGACAACTCTTTATCATCAATCAACTACATGTTAGTCTTAATGCATTATTGTTGTCCTAGTCAACAATAATACTCGACTAAGGATCTTTTAAGAATAATCATATTATTCTTAGGACGTTATTATAAAACAGTTTATTTATACACACAGAAAGAAAAACTGAAATAATAATGACAACGCTTTATATTAATAAACATGGTAAATTAAGTATGTTATTACAACTATCTCATGATTGATCTTTGGGCATACTCTTATAGTAAGACCATGTCTGGGACGTTGGCATTGATTTGAGATTCGTGTAAGACCGTCCGACAAAGGGCATCGATATCGATTATGTAAGAAGACCACGTGTGGGACGTTGGCATCAATATGAGTTTTACGTATAATACCACGTCTGGGACGTTGGCATCATTATGATCCTTACGTGTAAGACCATGTCTGGGATATTGGTATCATTCTTATTCGTGTAAGACCCTGTCCGAGACAGTGGCATCGATATCTGAGTACATGTAAGACCTCGTCTCGGACTATGGCATTGCACTACTATTCTGAGCTTTTGAATATCCTACTGGATTCCCTATGGTTCAACGGGCAAGTCTGAAATACGAATGACAAATCCGAGCTTCGATAGGTTAAGTAAATGAATGTCCGATTCAAGTACGTTGATTATACACCAAGTGTGTATATAAGGTAAGTGACTATGTGTTTTACTATGATGGATCGGAACTATGTTACATGAAAATCTATGTGTCTATGATTCTTGAATTGATAAATGTGGCAATTTGGCCAAGAATATGAATCAAAGTATAAATGTGAGAAATTTACCTTGTAGAAGAAATGTGCCAATGTGGTTATATGTTTACATGCTTTACATATCAAGTTTGTTTGTGTATTGACTTACTAAGCTTTTGGAAAGCTTACTCGGTGTATGTTTAATCTGTTTTATAGGTCGTCAAAGCTACTGAAGGCTCGGGACCATCAAGGATCGTCATCACACTACTAAAATCATTTTGGTACACCTTGGATATGTATATAGCTAGATATGGCATGTATAGGCTAGTTCTTGTCATGAATTGTAAAGTGAACTTAGTCATGTGATTTGGCTAGTTATGTTTTGGTATTATGCTTAAATGAATGTGATTTGAGAAGTTGTTTTGGTATGATTAGTAGATATATGAAATGGCTTTGAAATGGTAAGTATATAGATAATTGGTGCTTGAGCATAAATGAGATTTGGTCATGCAAATTGGTATGTTTGGAGTTGGTTTGAAAGGTTAGATTGAATGAATATTGAATGGATTGTAGTATGATTATCTTAGTTGACAAATATGCATGATTTGGTTGGCTATTTGGTATGTTTTGATGGTCATAGGTGAATGAAATGGGATGTTATATGTTGATTATAGGTTTGACCCTTATGGGTGGCATTTTGGCCTTGTAGACGGCCTATAATGACACACGGTTGTGGCACACGGGCGTGCCTAAGACCGTGGGAGAATTGGCAGAATGTAGCCTAAAAGCAACACGACCTTAACACGGGCGTGTTTGGTGACCGTGGTGGGGAAGTCAGTATAGGACCACGGCTAAGACACACAGCCGTGTCTGGTGGCCGTAGTGACCAAGTCAGTATATAGACACGAAAGGACACACGGGGGTGTCTAAAAGCCGTGGAGGGCACACGGTCTCCTCCCACGGGCGTGTCTCCCCTGTATTTTAGAAAAGTTTCAAATTTTCATGGAATTTCATATGTGTTTCAGTTTACTTCCGACTCGACTTTTAAGTATGATTAAGGTCTCGATGCCCCTTTAAGGGACATTATGTGTGAGAATGATGATTGAATGTATGATTTTGTCTGTGAATGTTTCTGATCTGTCCGGTAATGCTCCTAACCTTAATCCGGCGATGGACACAGGATAGGGGTGTTACATTTGATTGGTATCAAAGCTACGGTTTAGCCGATTCTCGGACGAACATAGCGTGTCAGAGTCTAGCTATACATGCCATATATTTGAACTGCGATAGTGTGATGAATCCTGACGTATAAAATGTGATTTTCATATAGTAATGTATGTCGAAAGAGCCGTAACTGACGACGTAGAAAGTAATGCGCCTACTCCCGCGCAAGGGACAGCGCCCTCTGAATCGAGACTGGCTACGAGCGGTCAAGAGAGAGAAGCTAAACAGGCTTTCTTCCAAGTGATGAGTGAGTTGTTCACTCAGTTTGTTAAGAATAACCCGACTGTTTCGCAACCTCCACCCCTGGTTAATCCCCTTCAGACATCCGATATACCTCCGGCTGTAAATCTGAATATGTGGAATAAGCCTCCTGTCAACAGGATCCGTAAGTATGGGGCCGAAGAATTTCGAGCTACTAAAGATGATGATGCTGAAAAGGCCGAGTTCTGGATTGAAAATATTATCCGGGTATTCGACGAAATGTCTCTGACTCCAGAAGAATGTATAAAATGTGTTGTATCATTACTCTGAGATGCAGCATATCAATGGTGGAAAACTCTGATTTCTGTTGTTCCGAGAGAATGTGTCACATGGGATTTCTTTCAAATCGAGTTTCGAAAGAAGTATATCAGTGAGAGATTTATTGATCAGAAACGAAAAGATTTCTAGAACTTAAACAGGGCCGAATGACTGTTTCTAAGTACGAACGAGAATTTGTGAGACTAAGCCAGTATGCCCAGGAATGTGTATCTTCTGAAGCCATAATGTGAAAAAGATTTGAAGATGGTCTTAATGAAGACATCCATTTGCTAGTCGGGATTTTAGAAATAAAAGAGTTCATTGTACTCGTTGATCGAGCATGTAAAGCTGAGACACTCGAGAAAGATAAGAGAAAAGCTGAGTTTGAAGCTTGAGATGTGAAAAAGAGATTTCAGAGTAAATCATTTCAATCTGCTCCGAAAAGATTCAGAGATACTCAAAGTCATTTTAGAAATAACGTGGGACATTCGAATAGAAATCAATCAAGACCGCAAATGAGTTCTAAAACCCAAGCAACTTTAGTGGCTAGTGTTGGAAATGTTCGATCTAAGAGACCGGAATGTAAACATTGTGGAAAAAGACATCCGGGCAGTTGTAGATTAAATGACAGAGCTTGCTTCAGATGTGGATCACTTGATCATTTTATACGTGATTGCCCTGAGTCTGTCGAACCAGAGACTGTTCAGAATTGAGATATGATAATGCACCTATGAGAGGTAGGCCATTGAAGAATTTCAGAAATGTTCATTGTAGTCAGAGAACTACGAGAGACAACATTGTTAGATCCGAAGCTAGAGCACCAGCCAGAGCATATGCTATGGGAGCTCGAGAGGAAGCTTCGTCACCAGATGTTATAACAGGTACTTTCACTCTTTATGATACTTCTGTGATTGCTTTGATAGACCCTGCTTCTACGCATTCATATATTTGCATGAATTTAGTATTCAGCAAGATTTTGCCTGTAGAGTCTACTGAGTTGGCTATAAAAGTATCGAATCCCTTAGGTAAAAGCGTCATGTTGACAAAGTATGCAAGAACTATCTGTTAATGTTTCGAGATATATGTTTCCCTGCTGATCTGATGCTTTTGCCATTTGATGAATTCGATATTATTCTACGTATGGATTGGTTGTTTATGCATGATGCTGTTGTTAATTGTAAAAAAAAAAAGACTATAGATTTGAGATGTCCGAATGATAAGATTGTACGGATTGAAGCTGATGATTTGAATGGATTACCTACTGTGATATCTGTTTTGAAAGCTCAGAGTGATATGAAAAAGGGATATGAGGCATATTTCGCTTATGTGATTGATTCAAAAGTGTCCGAAAAGAAAATTGAATCAGTGTCTGTTGTCTGTGAATTTTTTGATGTATTTCCTGAAGAGTTACCGGGTTTACCTCCAATTCGTTAAGTTGAGTTTAGTATTGAGTTGTTACCTGATACTACACCTATTTCGATAGCTCCGTATAGAATGGCACCAACAAAGTTGAAAGAATTAAAGTCACAGTTGCAAGAGTTGACGTGTAGAGGATTCGCTAGACCGAGGTTCTCGCCTTGGGGTGCTCCGATTTTGTTTGTGAAAAAGAAAGATGGCACGATGAGGATGTGTATCGACTATCGTCAGTTAAATAAGGTAACAATAAAGAATAAATATCCTTTGCCCAGGATTGATGACTTATTTGATCAGTTAAAAGGAGCTACTGTGTTTTCAAAGATTGACCTGAGATCGGGATATTAGCAGTTGAGAGTGAAAGATTAAGATATTTCGAAGATAGCTTTCAGAACGAGGTACGGGCATTATGAGTTTCTAGTTATGCCATTTGGACTAACCAATGCTCCTGCTGTCTTTATAGATCTGATGAATAGATTTTTCAGACTGTACCTAGATTAATTTGTTGTCGTATTTATTGATGACATTTTGATTTATTCGCGTGATGAGACTGAACATACTGAACATTTGAGAATCGTGTTGCAAACTCTGAGAGAAAAGCAATTGTATACGAAATTCAGCAAGTGTAAATTCTGGTTGCGCGAGGTTAGTTTTCTGGGACATATTGTGTCAGCATTCGGGATTCAAGTTGATCCGAGCAAGATTTCTACTATTCTGAATTGGAAACCTCTGAGAAATGTATCTGAAGTCCGTAGTTTTCTAGGCTTGGCTGGTTATTACCGCATATTTGTGGAAGGCTTTTTGACAATAGCTACTCCGTTGACTAAATTACTTCAGAAAGATGTCAGATTTGAATGGTCAGATAAATGCCAGAAAAGTTTTGATCAGTTGAAAACTCTGTTAACAGAAGCTCCAGTGTTAATATAGCCAGAATTGGGTAAAGAATTTGTTGTATAAAGTGATGCTTCGTTAAATGGTCTGGGATGTGTTCTGTTGCAAGAAGGCAAAGTTATAGCTTATGCCTCAAGACAATTAAAACTGCATGAAAAGAATTACCCGACGCATGACCTTGAGTTAGCTGCAGTTGTATTTGTGCTTAAGATTTGGCGCCATTATCTGTACGGTGAGAAGTGTCACATATTTTCAGATCATAAAAGTCTGAAATATCTGATGACCCAGAAAGATTTAAACCTGCGTCAGAGAAGATGGCTTGGTTTGTTGAAAGATTATGAAATTGTGATAGATTATCATCCAGGTAAAGCAAATGTGGTTGCAGATGCTCTGAGTAGAAAATCGTTGTTTGCATTACGAGTTTTGAGCAGTCGGATTTGTCTGATGATTGTTCTATGATAGTTGAATTAAAAGCAAAGCCTTTGTTCTTACAAAAGATATGTGATGCTCAGAAATATGATAATGAATTGTTATTGAAACGAGCTCAGTGTGAAGTGAATCCCGAATCTGAATTTCAAATTGTTGATGATTTTTTGAGATTCTGAGATCGTATCTGTATTCCGAGAAACCCAGAATTGATTCAATCAATTTTGAATGAAGCACATAATAGTCGTCTATCTGTTCATCCGGGAAGCACTAAAATGTACCATGATTTGAAACGACAGTACTTCTAACAGTTCGGTTTGCACCCTAGTCAGAACAGTGGTTTTGGGACCACAAATCTGAGTCTGTATAATATTTTAATATTATATTCTGTCCCGTTGATGTGTGGTTTAGCATGTGTTAAATTTTCGTAAGTTAATTTGTCTGTTCGTGTGTTTAATTTGACAAAAGGATTAAATTGTATTAAATGTGAAATTTGCTTGCTATTTGTTAAAGTACCTAAGTGTTGTGGCTTTATAAATATGAGGACTTATGTGGCAATATAGCCATTATTATTGTGAGTGGACGGCAATGGCTGGTAATATGTATATATTATATGTTTAATTATATTTACTTTAAATGTTTCATTAATATTATTATGTTATACGTTATATATTATTATAATAAAAACAAAAAGGGAGCATTATGATCATTTTATCACTTCATTGCCGAAAACACCAAAAGAAAAAAAGAAAGAAATTTTGGCTAGCATTCGACTACCATCAAGCAAAAATTCAAGGTTCGTTTTTGATCGGTTTTCGATAATTTTTACGTTTTTGCAATCGTTGCTTTGTCTACTATCAAACCCATGTTTCAATTTTGTGTATTGGTGATGTTTGTAAGCTATGCCATTGATGCTAGGTTGAGCTTTGTGATGTTGTAAGGTGTTAAATGATAGATTGGTGGTAGATGAACATGTTTTGTTCTTGAAGTTTTGATGAATTTAGCTAAATAGGGCTAAATTGAGAAAATGATAATTTAAGGGACTAAATTGTTAATTTGATGAAAAATGTGGGCTTGTATGTGATGTGTATATATTCAGCTAAGCATGAGCATGGGTGGATTTTGTGAATTTGGTGTTTTGTGAAAAATGGACTAGATTGATAAAATGTACAAATGTGAGGGCTAAATTGCAAATAGCCCTAAATGTATATCTTTGGATTAAATGGACTGAACTAGTGAATAAAAGAGTTAATTTTGAATATGTTTAGATCAAGAACTGAGGAAAAAAGATTTAGATCGCGGGAAAGCGAAAGTAAACGAATAGCCATTCTCGTTCCGATAAACCGAATTTGAGGTAAATCACTATAGAAATAAACGTAGTTGTATGAATTCATAATTATTCCTATGACTAATGTTGATAATAGATGTTTATGAGAGGATTGTGCATATGAATTCCGAGATAAGTTCAAATATAAAAAGTGTACTAAGCTATGTTTAAATGTTGTGAAACGAACGGTTATGATATCACTGAATTATAAAAACTATGTGAGAAATGGATCTTTGTGGCACTAAGTGTGCGTAAATGGAAATGTGACCGAGATGATTTGCACTGTGTGTGTAAAATATTATAAGCTTCGACTTTGTGGATAGCACTGTGTGTGCGATACCGGTTTAAGATCAGTTTATTATTAATGCACTAAGTGTGCGATATCATTTAAGCTTCGGCTATGAGTTGAGGCACTAAGTGTGTGATCATAATTAATGAATAGTACTATGTGTACGAAACAATAGAAGCTACGGCTTTAATGAATAGCACTGTGTGTGCGAAATAATATAAGTTTCAACTTTGTGATTAGCACTGTGTGTGCGATATTGATAGAAATTACGGCCTTAACAATTAGCACTGTGTGTGCGAAATGACAAAAGTTTTGGCTTATTGAATATGCACTGTGTGTGCGATACCAAAAATAAGTTCAGTTTAACATATTGACACTAAGTGTGCGATAACGATTATTTTCGGTTATGAAATTGGCACTAAGTGTGCGATACATTGCTAATAAACAGCACTGTGTGTGCACTCCTTTTTCAGTAACGACACTAAGTGTGTGATACATTATTTGATTTGCACTAAATGTGTGGAGTTACGGATCCATTAAAACATTAACCCACAAATGGAGATACCCGAGAAATATTATATATGTAAATAATGCATGATATCTTGGTAACATACTACTAATGAGGTAAGTTGTTCTTACTTTACGAGATTATAGGAATGAGATGTAATTCATTAATCTATGAGCTTGTCCGAAATGAATATATGGTATGTAAGTATGAGGTAATATCAAGAAATTGAGTAGCATGAATGGTGAGTAACTAAGTGTTGATTAAGGTATGTATGATAGCTATGTGGATAATGATAGTTTTAAGAGTTGAAAGAATAGATACTTGAGTATGGGGTTGAGATTGATAATAAGCTAAAGAAAGAATGAGATGAATCTGTTTCAGGTACGTTGAATTGTACACTAAGTGTGCATATAAGGTAATTCACTATGTGATCTTATTATGATGATTATGTATAATGGGATATCAATATGATATGTGAAGGTGAGTATAAAAAGCTAAGTATTTATATATGATTCTTGAATTGATGATGGTAGCAAATGTGGCCAAAAGTATGAACCGAAGTATATATATGTCAGAAGTTGGTTATGTATAAGAAATGTGATTATGTTTTTATATGCTTATATGCTTACATATGAAGTTTATTTGTATACGACTTACTAAGCTTTTCAAAGCTTACTCTGTGTACGTTTCTTCTGTTTTATAGGTCGTTAAAGCTACTGAAGGCTCGGGACCGTCATGGATTGTCATCACCGTCAAGGATTATGTACAAAGCTAGATATGGCATGTATAGGCTAGTATTTTTGTGTAAATAGTTATGTGATCTTAGCCATGTGATTTGGCTATTTAAGAGTTGAAACTTTGCTTAAATGAATGTGTTATATGAAGGTATCTTTTGGTATGATGAAAGAATGAGGAATGGCCAAGTTTGAATGAGCAAATGCATGAATTAGTCTTGTAATGATATGAGTTTTAATCCTTGAGATTTCCATAGTTGGGATTGGTTTGAATGTAAGGTTTGAATGGTTATTTTGGTGTGTTTTGATGGTTATATGTGCATGAAATATCTTGTTAAATATGGCTTGTAGGTTTGACGCTTATGGGTGGCATTTTGGCCTTGTAAATGGCCGAACATCAAGTTCTGTCTGGATTGCTTCAGCCGATTTTGATTCCGGAATGGAAATGGGATAGAGTAACAATGGTTTTTGTTTTTGGTTTGCCTCAGACTCCGAGAAAAAAGATGCAATTTGGGTCATAGTTGATCGATTAACGAAATCTGCCCATTTTATTCCAGTAAGATCTGATTATTCACTCGGCAGATTAGCCAAGCTTTATATTTCTGAGATTGTGAAATTGTACGGGGTGCCACTGTCTATTGTGACCGATAGAGATCTGAGGTTTACGTCGAGATTTTGGAAGAAATTACAAGAAGCTTTGGGAATGAAATTACACTTCAGTACAGCTTTTCATCCGCAAACTGATGGTTAGTCCGAACGGCCTATTCAGATTCTGGAAGACATGTTAAGATGCTGTGTATTAGAGTTTCATGGTTCATGGGAACAGTATCTGCCACTGATCGAATTTGCGTATAATAACAGTTTTCAGTCGAGGATCAAAATGGCACCTTATGAAGCTTTGTACGGACGTAAATGTCGAACACCACTGTATTGGACCGAACTCAGTGAAAATAAGCTTCACGGGGTTGATTTGATAAAAGACTCAAAACAGAAAGTGAAATTGATCTGAGATTGTTTGAAAACAGCATCTGATCGTCAGAAGTCTTGCGAAGACTTGAAACGAAAAGATATAGAATTTGAGATCGGCGACAAAGTATTTCTGAAAGTATCACCGTGGAAGAAAGTGCTTTGATTTGGATGTAAAGGAAAATTAAATCCGAGGTTCATCGGACCGTATGAAATTATTGAACATGTCAGACCTATTGCATATAGATTAAAGTTGCCTTCTGAGCTAGAAAAGATACATAACGTATTTCATGTTTCAATGCTCCGTAAATACCGATCCGTATCCTAGCTCGTGAAGTGAAAGAGTTGAGAAATTAGAAAATTCTGTTAGTAAAAGTACTGTGGAATCGACATGGGATAGAAGAGGCTACGTGGGAGCCTGAAGATTCAATGAGACAGCAATATCCGAATCTATTTAATGGTAAGATTTTTGAGGACGAAAATCCCTAAGGGGGGAGAATTGTAACAGTCCGGTTTATACCCTAGTCGGAATAGTAGTTTTGGGACCACAAATCCAAGTCTGAATAATATTTTAATATTATTTTCTGTGTCTCTGATAAGTGTTTAAGCACGTGATAAATTTTTGTGAACTAATTCGTCTACTTGTGTGTTTAATTCGGCGAAAGAATTGAATTGCAGTAAATGTGAAAGTTGCTTGCTATTTGTTAATGTATTAATGTGATGTGGCTTTGTTAATTTGGAGGCCTAATGTTGTTATTGTCCCAGTTTATAATTAGTGGATGGTGGAAATGTCATGATAACCATTATATATGTTTGTCTTATATGATTATTAAATGGGCAATTTTGGAAATGGATTAATATGTATGCTTTAATAATTATAAGCATAAAAATATGGCCATTAGTTCATCCCATTTTGGCCGAAATTAGCAAAGAAATGGAAGAACAAGTGCTTTAAAGGTTTCAGCTATCTCAAGCTATAATTCAGCTATCTCAAGCTATAATTAAGGTAATTTTTTACTTCGGTTTTTGATAATTTCTACGTTTTTGTAATCGTTGCTTTGAGAGCTATCAAACCCATTTCCCAATTTCATGAATTGATGATGTTTTTGTAAAATGCCATTGATGCTATGTTGAGTTTTGTGATGTTTTATGGTGTTAAATGATAGATATGTAATTGATGAATATACTTTGTTCTTGAATTTTTGATGAATTTAGCTAAATAGGGCTAAATTGACAAAATGGAAAATTGAAGGACTAAATTGCTAATTTGATGAAATATTTGGACTTCTAAAGTATCTAGGAATATTCGGCTAAGCATGAGCATGGGTGGATTTTGTGAATTTGATGTTTTGAGAAAAATGGACTAAATTGATAAAGTGTACAAATTTGAGGGTTAATTTGCAAATAGCCCTTGTCCTTGGATTAAATTGAATGAATTAGTGAATAAAAGGATTAATTCTAAATGTGTTTAGATCAAGAACCGAAGAAAAAGGATTTAGATCGCGGGAAAACGAGAGTAACCGAGTAGCGGTTTCATTTCGATAAACCGAATCTGAGGTAAGTCACTATACAAATAAATGCATTTATATGAAATTGTAAATGTTCTCCTGATTATTGTGGATAATGAATATCTATGTGATGATATGCATATGAATTTCGAGATAAGGTCGGTATAGTGACAACGTTTGAGAAGTCTCGTACGAACCTAGTATAGATAGGTTTAGCTATGTCATGACATAGATATCTGTTCTGTTTCGTCATGTAAGACCACGTCTGAGACGTTGGCATTGATTTGAGATTCGTGTAAGACCCTGTCCGGGACAGTGGCATCGATATCTGATTATGTGTAAGACCACGTCTGGGACATTGGCATCATTATGATCCTTACGTGTAAGATCACAATTTGCATGAATATAACATGTTATATCTTAACTCAATTTGGCCTGAAAGGCAATCATACAATCATCAATAGAATTTATCATGTATTTCATACATCACAAGTATAGACCAATAATCACAATGTTTTCATAAAATCATTCTCGTGGAAATCATGAACTCACAATTTCATGAAGTCAATGTATATATAACTTTACGTACATACCTGTACCACTTCGTAATATTTACATACTCTTTCTTTTCTTTGACATACTAGCTGAATTTCCCGTTGAATCACTCGGAATACTAAAGGATACTCGGGAATCTCGTACACATAGTACTGTACCAATGCCATATCCCAGACATGGTCTTACATGTAATCTCGTATTGATGCTGTCGAAACCATTTTTTTGAAAAAAAAATAGGGTCGACTTTAAAAACGAAAATGGAGTCGTCACCAATACCTTTTTGAGGTGTGATCGGATCACCTTGAGATTGATCATTTAAACATTTTGGTTTATTAAACAATGATTTTTTGCCTACAAAATTAGAGAAAACGAGTTCAGGAGTCAATTACGTACGAGGAAGGATTAGCACTCTCGTAACGCCAAAAATTGGTACCTAATTGATTAATTAACGTCTTAATGTCAAAAATTTGAAATGGTTTTAAAATACGATCCTATCTATTTAAAAGAAAACTTGAATAAATTAAATTGGCTGTTAAGACCCTCTTATTTTGAAGAAGTAAAATGTCACGCCAAGTGAATTAGGATACAAAATTTTAAATCCTCGAAACTAAGCTTGTATTTTTACTTTTAAAACACATGCATTTAAGTTTAAGAAGGATTTTCGGTTATTTGGGTCAAATGAAAAATCGGAACCCAGTAAGTTAGGGCACAATTCCTCAAAATTCCAAATACAGAATATTACCTTTATTTTTAGAAATCCTTATCTTGAGATAACAAAATGTCACATCCAGTGAGTTAGGACACAACATTTTTGAATTCTCGAGAATAATTAAAAATATTATGCTTTAAAGCATTTGTTTATTTGGATTTATTAAGAAGATCGCAACCCCGTAAGTTAGGGAACGACCTTTCGAAATATTTTTTTTTAAAACGCAGAATATTGCTTATTTTAAAATAAAATTTAATGTATCGGTTAAAATGTAACGGGATTTTGTGGTAAAATGTAAAATGAATTGCGGTTCTTATGCATAACAGAATAATAAATATGTTAATGCATGACAATATAAAGGACGAAGAAAAAATAACAAGTCAAAATAATTGAAAAATAATAATAATAAAGGAACTAAAAATTTAGAACCAAAGAACTAATATTAAACAAATAAATAAACAAGCATAGTGTAACACAAATAGAAAAATCATAATACTAATGATAATGATGACGACATAAAAGAAATCTGAAGTTTTAAAACTACATGGAGGAAAATAAATAAATAAGTAATGAAATGATGAAATAAATAAATGTATTTAAAAACTATTAAGTAGATAAATCTTAAGGAAATAATAGTAATAATAATAAAGTTAATTAATAATAATACATGAATAATAATATGTTAATAATAATAATAAACAGTAATAATAAAAATAATGTTAAAAATAATTAGTAAAATGGAAACAATAACCAAAAAATAAAAACGGACTAAACTGAACTAAAAACCAAAATTTGGGGCTAACCTGTGATGAATATAAAAGGGGGAGGACCCTATCGCAAAGCGTGAAAAAAGTAGAGGGACTAGAAGTGAAATTATTCCTTCCCTTTAAAACGACGTCGCTTTTCAGAGGGCCAAAATAGAATAAAAACAAAATTACAGGTCAAAATTCAAAGGGAAAGAAGGGAGGGAGGACCAAATTGAAATAGGTCATAAAGGCAGATGGACTCACAGCGCAAATAGCCCATTTGGCCTCAAAAACACGCTGATCCCCTGGCGGGTCGGGTCGCGCGAGCGGGGCTGGAGTAAAACAGCATCGTTTTGGCACTAATGCCTCTAGTGCAAAACAGCACCGGTTTGTGCTTGTATTTAAGTCAGTTCTTTTTTTAAAAATTTCATTTTCACTTCCTTCCTTCAAAAAAGAAAAACAAAACTCGCTCAAAACCCCCTTTCCCTTCTGATTTTCGATCACAGGTCCGACCATCGGCTGTCGACAACGGCGCCACCGCCCACGGTGGCCAGAAAATCAAACGGAAGCCAGTTTTTGGGGCTCTTCAACTCCCCAAGCCTAAAAACGCCATCTTTCATCGGAGATGGCAACCTCGTACCCCTTTTTTCACGAAGGCCGAATCGAAAAGGTAAGATTTCTTTTGTTTGCTTCTTAAAAATAACACCAAAAAAATGAAAAGAGAAGCAAAATAAGAAAAGACCACCTTTAGAAAATTTCCTTTCTATTTTTAATTGCTTCTTGTTCGTATATTTTTTTGTATATTGTGTGCGTAGAAAAAAATTACAGAGGCTTTTCTTCCGATTTTATAGCCAAAAAATATATAATACATTATTATTTTTTGTTATTTCTCTGCTGTCATTTGTTTGTTCTTTTTCCCAGGTACAGAGCGACATGGCATGCGGTGAGTGCCTTGAGGTGAGAGGCGGTGTGCGGGCGTGCATGTGGCGGAGAGGTTGGCCTAGGGTTTTTTTTGTTGTCTTTTCTGATTGGTTGTGGGCTAGGGTTAGTTTTGGGCTTGTAATTGGGTAAGGTTTAGTTTGGTTTGTAAATTGGGTAGTATTGCGTTTGACTGATTTGGGTTTTGGGTTGCAAACAGAGACTGTTAATTTTTGGGCTTTATATTTTGGTTTTAAAAGTGTTTTATTTTGTTCTAGATTATTGGTTTGGGCCCCGGGAAAATTTGGGCCTGTACAGTTGCCCCTCTTTGCTCATTGTCGTGAATGAAGCAAAGACTTTAGGAAAGGCCAAATTTGCCTAGTCTTGCAGAATCTCGACTTCTTTGGTGCTTCTATCTTTCAAATAGCCTTGCTCTAACCTACAGTAACTTCAGAGGTATAGGAATTGGTGCTTCGATCCGCTCCACTGCAACTTCAAGGAGATAAGATTCACTGTGATAGATTTAATCCGACTTACTGCAACTTCATAGGTATAGGATTTGTAACTCGTAGCTTTGATCTGTTCCACTGCAACTTTAGGGGAATAAGATTCGCTATCTTCAACTTGCTCCACTACAACTTCAGGGAGATAAGGGTAATGGCTTTAATCTACTCCACTGCAACTTCTGGGAGATAAGATTCACCATGGTAGATTTGATCCGACCTACTGCAACTTCAGAGATATAGGACTGGTAACTCGTAGCTTTAATATGTTCCACTGCAACTTCAGGGAAATAAGATTCGCTATCTTCAACTTGCTCCACTACAACTTCAGGGAGATAAGGGTAATGACTTCAGTTTGCTCCACTACAACTTCAGGGAGATAAGATTCGCCATGGTAGATTTGATTCGACCTACTGCAACTTTAGAGGTATAGGACTTGTAACTCGTAGCTTTAATCTATTCAACTGCAACTTCAGGGAAATAAGATTCGCTATCTCCAACTTGTTCCACTGCAACTTCAAGGAGATAAGATTTGTGGATTCACCGATCTTGTTATACCGCCCTTTAGGGGACATAACCTGTAGAATCGATTTCATGGGCCTATGCTTATGCCAAATTATTAGGAATGCAATGATCAAAATAAATCAAATGCTCCTGACTAGATGTGTTATGGATGATATTTGCAAGAATGCAGAATGTCATGAGAATGGTTCCTTTTTAATGTCTAGGTTGTCATTATTTTTTGTTCTTCAAGGTTTTATCACTGACGTAATATCATGTCTTCTTGTTCAGCCAATATTTTTGACAGAAAATCTGAAGAAATAGTCACGATTTAGATTCTTCTTTCTCAAATATTTCCAACCCTTAGGCTTGGTGAGTTCTAAATAATAGTCCTGTTTCAGGTTCTTCTACTATTTAAAAGCTTCCAGTGTAATATGCAAAACTCCTTTTGTGAAAGTATTATTAGTCCATTAACCGTTATTTCAATGCAAAATGCTTGAAAAGGATCATAATAATTGGACAAAACTGAAATTTATCATAAACAAAATCTGAAAAGAATGGATTAATTAAAGAAAGCAAACATTGTTGGAATAGAAAATAGATGAGGGGAAAAAATTGGTGCCCCATATATCTCAACCTGAGCTTCTCTGTACGAACTTTCTGAAGACAATTTTAAGCTCAATATGTGTTTAGGAGATCTAGCGTACTTTGTCGATGCCCCAAAATGTAGCATACCCTCTCTTCGTTAGTTCAGGCATAGCAAGACCACCACATGCCCTACCTTCGATCAAAATTTGTGCCGCCCTTTTCAGGTTGTCAACTCAAAATCCATTTGGTCTCAAGGCGCCCTTTGCTAGTTTTCACCTTGGCCTCTCCGTTTTTTTAAGAGAAGTACTCTTGAATGCATCTGACTTCACTAGATTAGGCAAAGTCTTCCTGTCCATTTCAATTAAAATCAATGCTCCTCCAGAAAAGGCCTTCTTTACCACGTAAGGTCCTTCCCAGTTTGGCATCCGCTTTCCTATGAAGTCTTTTTGGAGAGGTAGGATCTTCTTCAATACCAAGTCCCGTCCATGGAATTCCCTAGGGCAAACCTTTCTGTTGTAAACTTGCATCATTCGTTTCTGGTATATTTGACCATGATGGATAGCTTTCAGCCTTTTCTCTTCAATCAGGTTCAATTGATCATATCAAGATTGGATCCATTCTGCTTCATCCAACTTCAGCTCTGTCAAAACTCGAAGGAAAGGTATCTCTACTTTAATGGATAAAACTGCCTCCATTCCGTAAACTAATGAGAAAGGCGTTGCCCCGGTGGAAGTTCTGATAGACGTTCAATAAGCAAAGAGAGCAAATGGTAACTTCTCGTGCCAATATTTATAAGTTTTAGTCATTTTCCCCATGATCTTCTTAATGTTTTTATTAGCTGCTTTCACTACACCATTCATTTTTGAACTATACGGTGATGAATTGTGGTGTCTGATTTTGAATTGACTACAGACCTCCGCGTGCTGTTGTTCAAGTTTAATGCATTGTTGATATGATCCTCTCAGGCATTCCATATCGACATATGATTTCCTTTTTTAGGAATCTGCTGACTGCTGACTTAGTAACACTGGCATATGAAGCAGCCTCTCCCTACTTGGTGAAATAGTCGATGACTACAAAGATGAATCGATGCCCATTTGAAGTTTTTGGCGAGATCGACCCGATGACATCCATGCCCCACATAGAGAAAGGCCAAGGGGAAGTAATAACATGCAAAGGTGAATGAGGTACATGAATTTTGTCTCCATAAATTTGACATTTATGACAACTCTTAGCATAATTGATGCAATCTCCCTCCATAGTAGACCAATAGTACCCGAATCTCATAATTTGTCTAGCCATTGTGAAACCATTAGCATGTGTTCCACAAACACCTTCGTGGACTTCTTCCAGAATTTTCTTAGCTTCAACAGTGTCCACACATCTCAATAGCACCTGATCATTTCTTCTTTTGTACAGGATCTCCTCGTCTAAGACATAGTCACATGCTAGTCTTCGTAATGTCCTTTTATCGTTCTCGGTTGCCTGATCAAGGTATTCACGATTTCTTATGTATCATAATATATTATGGTACCAGGGGTGATTATCTCTTTCTTCTTCCTCCACATTGTAATAATGAGCTGGGGCCTCGTAAATACTCATTTGAATGGCTTTTACATCCTCTTGTTTGCTCACTTTGATCATGGAAGCCAAAGTAGACAAAACATCTGCCATCTGGTTTTCGTCTCGTGGGAGATAATTGAAAGTAATATCATCAAACTCCTCAATTAACCCCAGAACTATCCTTCGATAATTGATCAATTTGGGGTCTCTTATCTCCTATTTACCTTTCAGTTGGTAGATCACCAGTGCAGAATCTCCATATACTTCCAGCGCTCTGATTTTGCATTCTATGGCTGCACAGAATCCCATGATACATGCTTCATACTCTGCCATATTATTTGTACAATCAAAATCCAATTTGCATGTGAATGGATAATGATCTCCATTTGGGGATACCAATACTGTCCCAATTCCATTACCTATAGCATTTGATGCTCCATCGAAGTTCAATTTCCAAAGGTGATCTTTTGTAGCATCTTCTTCAGTAGCTGCCACATACATTAGTTCTTCATTAGGGAATTCAAAGTTCAAAGACTCATAATCTTCTAGAGCTCTGCTGGCCAGAAAATCTGCTACTACGCTTCCCTTCATAGATTTTTGGCTCACATAAACTATGTCAAATACAGATAGTAGAATTTTCCATCTAGCCATCCTTCCATTCAAAGCAGTTGACTCCATCATATATTTTCGAGTGTCCAACTTCGAGATTAGCCAGGTCGTATGGTACAGCATGTATTGTCTCAACCTCCGAGTTGTCCAAATCAAGGTACAACACAATTTCTTAATTAGCGCATATCTCATTTCAAACTCAGTGGATTTCTTACTGAGGTAGTATATCACCTTTTCTATTCTTCATGAAACATCCTGTTGACCCAGCACACATCCCATAGAATTAATAAACACTGTAAAATACAGTATTAATGGCCTATTTGGGCATGGAGGTGACAATACTGGAGGACTTGACAAGTATTATTTAACCTTATCAAAAGCTTTCTGGCATTTATCATCCCACACACTTGGATTGTGTTTCTTAAGAAGACGAAATATGGGATCACATTTCTCGATTAATTGTGAAATGAACCAAGCAATGTAATTTAGCCTTCCAAGGAAACCGAGAACTTCTTTTTGAGTGTGCGGCAGAGGCAATTCTTGTATAGTCCGGACCTTGTTTGAGTCAATCTCAGTTCCCCTCTCACTGATTACGAAGCCCAACAATTTTCCTGATCTAGCTCGAAAAGTACATTTTGTTGGATTGAGATTTAATTGGAATTTCCTCAGTCTCAAGAATAACTTTCTCAAAACTATACACATTCGGGCAAAGGGAAATTGTCTTTCGGGCTAGCCTTATTTAAATTTCTATAATCTACACACATTCGCACCGTCCCATCTTTCTTAGGAACAGGCACAATGGTGGCTACCTATTTTGAGTATTTGACCTCCTGTAAGAATCCGGCATCGAACTACTTTTTGACTTCCTTTTTTATTTTTACAACAATACAAGGCCTCATTCTTCGGAGCTTCTGCTAAACCGGCCTGCAATCCTCTTTTATGGGGAGGCGGTGTACAACAATGTCAGTGCTTAACCCAGGCATATCTTGGTATGACCACACGAAGAAATCTTTGAATTCTCGAAGTAACTCTACGAGTTCTCGCTTCATTTCTTCAGTTATGCACGTTCCAATTTTCACTACCTTTCCTTCTTCCAAGGTTTCAATCTTTACTGTCTCTTTATGAAGTGGAATTTGTTTTTCCCCTTGTTCTACCATTCTTAACAAGTCCGGAGATAAGCCACAGTCTATGTCATCTTCAAGGTCCTAGGATCCCTTTAAACACATGTGTTGCTCAAAAGGAGGTTCTGATTCCTTAGCAACATTACTCATGTCGTTGATATTCGAGAACCTATTATAGGTGTAAAGGAATATACAAAGAACGAATGAATTTAAGAATAATTATTTGTATGGTATGATTATGAATGAAATGAAAGAATGATTTGGACAAAGGTCCAATAAATGAAAGAATCTAAGATAATTACTTATATAAAAGGAATGGAAGAATCTAAAAGAATGAAAGACTATTTACTCAAAATGATATCAAATATGTACTTCATAATGATGTTTGGACAAAAGCCTATTTCACAAAGGAATTCTTATTGCTTTTAAGCTTAAAGCAACAAGTGTGTTTTGAACATTACCCTTAGTAAGCTCTAAAAACTATAGGAATTTCTTCTACAAGTCCAATTGTTCAGAACACTCCCAGGTTCATAAGGGCGGATATCTGACAAGGTCACTCCTTTAGTTGTTCCTTCATATATGGCATTGATGTGAACATTTCCCAACATTTCTTCCACACTTTCTTTCCTTGGCATCCTTCACTTGGGTTGAATAATCCTTCTCGATACGAAAGTTTTGGATATATGGGGAATTATTATTGGTTCCCATTTGATTTTTTCCCCACTCACGCGTGCCATTCTTTTTTCTTGCCTCTTTTCCAGTTCCTTCCTTCTTTGTATCACATCTGGCTTGTACCCTAAGCCAAAGCGGTTATGCTTGTCCTTCAGCATTAGAGCCTCAACTCTTCCCTGAAGATGTCTCCCTAGTCTTTTTCCCGGTAAAGCTCTATTTCCTACCATCAGCTGTAATCCAATCCTGGTATTCTTGGATATTTTTGGCACTAAAATCATGTTCCCCTCAGTAATGAGTGTTGTATTCACAAACTCAAAAGACCGAAAAGAATATTTACTTGCCTCATCATTTGTCTCCAAGTACAGCGCATCACTGGTTACGGCCGCGATAATATCTTCTTCGATATTTATCGTCACCAGCCGACCTTCTGATACTAGCTTTAACTTCTGATGTAGTGATAAAGGCACTGCCCCTGTTGAATGTATCCAAGGTCTTCCCAATAAGCAATTGTAGGAGAGCTTGATATCCATTACTAGGAAATCCACGTCACAGGTAGTTGGGCCAATCAATAGAGGTATTTTGATTCTTCCCATGACCCTCCTTTCTATGCCATCAAGCGCCCTCACTATATTCTGGCATACTTTCATGTGTGAACTATCCACAGGTAACCTATTAAGTGTGGATAGGGGCAATACGTTTAGTGTTGATCCATTATCGATCAAAACCCCTGGCAATGTGTACCCTTTGCATCTGGTAGTAATGTGCAAAGCTTTAGTAGATTCCATACCCCCTGGTGGTATTTCATCATCGTTGAAGAAGATGAAGTTATCGGCACTTATGTTATTAACCATCCGATCCAGTTTATTAACAGAGATATTATTGGCCACATATGTCTCGTTCAGCACTTTCATCAATGCACTTCGATGTACCTCTGAACTCAAGAGTAAAATAGATATGCGAATTGGTTGTTTATACAACTATTCCACAACACTATACTCACTGTGTTTCAAAAACTTCAGGAATTCCTTAGCTTCCTTCTCTTTCACTGGCTCATTAACAAGCGGCTCAGGTCTGACTACTTTTTCCTTCTTTTGCTCCACTGTTAGGGTCTTTCCTTTTACAGGTTCTACTCGGGCATTTATCAAATCATAACGCCTTCCACTACGTGTATGAGAACCTACATCTCGATCCTCTTTTGAAGCGCTAGCTGAGTTCTCATTTCCCGGGATTGTCACGTAGCAATAATAATTCTAGGGGACCCTTTTGTTATCCTGATAAGAAAAGACCGCTGGTTTTTGAATTATGATCTTTGGTGTCATCTGTACTCCAGCTTTGTTTTTTTTAAGTCACGAAATGATGACCACAGGATAATTGACTTTTGGGACCTTCACTATTGATTCTAACGTACATATGCTTCCTTCTTCTTTAACTTCTTCATAGAACTCTCTCTCTTTATTGTCCATCAGACTTTGCACCAAGGCTCTGAATTCTACGCATTCTTGGATCTTGTGTCCCTCTTCATGATGGAACTCACAGTAGTTCCTCATGTTTTCACAACTCCCTTCAGGATCTAAAATACTTAACCCCCTTTTTACCATCTCCATCTAGACCCATCTCAAAGGAATTTTTACTTCTGCAATATCTATCTTGATTCTTCTCCCCACATTTCCATCTATCGCATTTACCCCATTATCAGTATGATTGGGCAGTGGATTTTCGGCACTAGGTGCATCATAAAATTTCACAATGCCCATTTTAATAAGTCTTTTAACTACTTTCTTAAAGGCAGTGCAGTTTTTTATTGAAGGCCCCAGAATTCCTGCATATTAAGCGTTTGCATCATACCATTTGGGGTATGGAGTCTGTAATGGTTTTAGGTAAAAAGGGGATACCACGTGGGCTAAAAATAAGCTTTGATACAACTCCCTATATGTTATTGGGATTGGCATAAATTGGAGCTTCTTAGTGTTTTGCTTTGTGTCGAATTCTTAACTTGATAAACCATGCTGACCAGTAGCCATCGTTCTTGGCTGATTTACAGTAATCGATTTTGAGTAACCCTTGTTATATGTACTTATGTTCTTTACCTCATTTTCTTTTTTCCTCGAGGTTAACCTTTTGTTACTCTCTCCTGCATCTCGATCATTTCGCTAGTCATCACTATGTCTAAAAAACTTTTTGTAGCGCTTCCTATCATGTGAGTGATGAACGGGGCTTTTAGAGTGTTGATAAAGAGCATCGTAGTTTCTTTTTCTAGGAGCGGAAGCTAAACTTGTATGGAAATTTCCCTCCATCTCTGTGCATATTGCCTGAAACTCTCACTCGGTTTCTTCTCCATGTTTTGTAAAGTAATTCTATCAGGAGTCATATCTGTCACATGATTATACTGCTTCATGAATGCTTGTGCTAAGTCCCTCCAGGAACCAATCCCAGTACGACTCAATTGGTTGTACCATTTGGATGCTGCTCCCACCAAACTGTCTTGGAAGTAATGTATTAGTAGCTGATCGTTGTTAACATACCCGGCCATCCGTATGTAAAACATGGTGATGTGAACTTCAGGGCAACTGGACCCACTGTGCTTCTTGAATTCTGGCATTTTGAACTTGTAGGGAAGCACTAGATCTGGGACCAAACTCAGATCCTTAGCATCGATTTTATGCTGACTATCAGCGTTTTCCATTGCCCTGAATTTTTCCTTCAGCCATTTACATCGGTCCTCTAACTACTTTGGCAATTCTGTCCTTGCCCTTTCCTTTTCTGCCACTTCATCAAGGTCAGGGATAACATGATTAGTTGGGTCATCCCCTGGGTTAGAACCTGATCCAACTTGAAAGTTCATCGGTATCGAAACACCATCCTAAAATTGTTGAGGCCTAATCGTGACGGATGTTCTTTGAGGGTACACCTCAGGGTGTGTCTGTGTATTTGTTGGAGTAAAACATGGAGGATAGAGAGGTTCCTCATTATCTTCTCCAGCATTAACCATGGGGCTCTTTCCTTTATCTATTCCTCCAGTCATCAGTTGGGTCAACTAAGTCATCATATTTCTTTGGGATTCCATCATTCGGTCCATCATGTCTTGCTAGATTTTAGCCAGTTGCTCTTGCATTTGCAATTGTAGTTGATCTTGTATCTCTTTTTAAAGTTGTTTAAGTCTTTCCAATCTTTGATCCATGTCTTTTGTCTTTGCTCGGGTAGCGTAATGATGTTTGGTTGGTAAGTTTTTGTTGGTTTCCAGATTAACTCTAAAATGATTTTAACCAATTAGGGTCTTTCCATGAAATTTAATGCACATGATGTGATGTAATGCGAATGCATGAAATGAATGCAAAAAGGAGTCGATTCTGATTCAATTTCATTTAGAAAACATTACTAGAAAACAAAATTCTTCACATAAAACGGATTACAAATATGGCTTTGCCCTAATGCTCAAAGTTTTAACTTTCCTAAACAACGAAGCTAACTCTTGATCCCGACCTGATTCTAACTCATACTTCATGCTTTGCATGTCATCCTGAATTGCCAAGGTCTATAAATGATCGGCTACCTCCCAAATCTGAGCCACGGCCTCACCCATAATGTAATCTCTATTCCTAACTTGATTCTAAGAATGGTGAAGCTGTTCCTTCCAACGTTTCTCACTTACCTCAAGAAGCTTTACCCCGTACCTCACAATTTTTTAATGCAGACTCTAGTTCTTCTATCTTTCCTTTCATTTCTTCAATCTTGTTCAAACTTGCACTCAACTCAACCGCAGAATTACGATTTCTATACTGATAAAGTAATTTTTCAAGTTCTACCACTCTAACTTTAATTCTCTTTTGTCATTTTGGGTTTCTCACAAACTCCTTTCTAGAGCCTCTTTCTGTGCCTGAGCCTCCTGGAATTTTCTCTCCCATCAATCGGCTTTGGTTCTTTCTTCTTGGATCTCTTGTCGCCATTACTCTGACATTTTTCCCTATCCGGCGGTTCTCATCGATAGACGCAATTTTTTGTAATCCGTATTCAAACTATCCAAGTCTTCCTCGGCTTTATTCTTTCCTTTCCTTAATTTCTCGGCCTCTAGCTTTTGAACATCAGCACCTAACCTTAAATGCATCTTTTCTTCCTCTAATTGTTCTATCTTCTTTTCAAGTTCCGAATTCCTCCTCTCGAAGTCTTGCTTTATCATTTCTAGTTCTGACGGGATCACTTGTAAGTACTCTTCCATCAGTCGAATGCCTTCTAAATTTGGCCCGAGGATATTATCATTAATTATTTTACTCCACCATCCACTGTACTTGGGAATCATCATTAAACCTACGACCAACCTTTCATTTGATGAGTCTGATTCCAAGCGTTAGAAATCTCCTTTACCCTTTTCGTGTAGTTATCTCCCCTGTACGAAAACTCACATAGAGCTAGCCCATGCATTACCGATATGAATTGTCTTGATCTACGTTGCCTCAATACGAGCAAAGGAGCATACCCAACGGCTTCACAAATCCCAAGCAAAGGGACCCAGTCAAAAATCCCACATCGGTAAAGAATTTCGTTGGGAATCAAACAAGGAGCTCTCCACTCAACATCTTCTTCTTGGAGATTTTGAAAAAGCGCTATCAAAGTTTCCTCTGATATGCCATCCCTTATTGGCGTGGCCACTATCCCCTTTAATGGGGAGTAATTCCCGGAGAAAACCCAATAAGAAACCTTATCCACCTTCCAGAAATGACTGTGGAACCAAGTTAACAACAACTGCGCGCACCCTATAAATCTGCCCTCACTGGCCTTTCTACATGCATTCAAAGATCTAAATGTTTTGGCCAAGATTGCAGGAACAGTTGTGACCTCTTTATCAAATCGATCAAAGAGGTCCGAGACTGCCTCGTCTACATACCCTAATGCCCTAAGGAAGATCATTAGTCCGTAGATGCTCAAAGCAAACACATTGACTCTCTTTTTTGTATTAAGATGCGCTAGAATCAAATCCCTCAAATTTTTCATGGGATGCACTTACACTCACCTTTTTGCTTGATCCTAGTTGTAATCCACTGTTCGCTCATTCCTGTAATGTTCATCAATTTCTTCCAAAAGGTCGGGACATAAGTGGCTCTAGAATAAGCTTTATCGACTTGAACCTTTGGACAACGCAGTAAGGCTGTATATTCTTCCATAGTGGGCACTAAATCTACCCTCCCAAAGGTAAAGCAACTGTATGCAGGGTTCCAATAATGAGCAAGGGCCCAAAATAAATGCTCGTCTACCTTAATGTCGAGTAGATACGACAAATCCTCATAATTATAGTAGAACAACTACTTGGTCTCATCATTCCACTAATCCCATATCTCTTTTAATTCTTGAAGGTTATTTTGCGTCATGCTGATACGGGTGCAGTCCCATAATTCTGACGTGTACCCCACAGCTAGACTATCCCCTTTCTCTAATTGTGTTTTCTCTGACCACATACGGACAGTCGCATTATCTTCCACTTTATCAAGAAATTTGTTGTCCATGACAAGCTCTCTAATTTAGTAATCGAACATGAACAGACATTCTTTTAAATATGAAATGACATGAAAACATAGCAAAAACACAATAAGTTAGTACAATATACAAAAAAAAAATCAAAGTAAATGAAAGAGAATCAAGCACCTATCTGGGTAACTGCAAGGGTTTGACGCAATGCTATCCAGGGTGGGCTCCTAGGGTCTTCTACATGCTGTCTGGTTCTAAATTTGAGGGACCCGAACTAGCAGATTCCTCTATCCTCACCCATTATAGGCTCATACAGACCGAGTTCAGTTCAGGGGAATACATTTCCCTATGGCTACACAGAGATGAAAATCTCACGAAGACATAAGTACGGATGTATCCCGAAAGTGATCCACTATCCTGCACGGAGGTGAAAACCTTACGAAGGAGTAACTTCTCACTCCTACTTAAAAGAGGTAAGACCAAACGGTCCTTATGCAATATGATGCAAAAATATTCTACAAGACTCAAACCACAGCAATCATATGAAATAGCACAAACAAATGTAATAAAAGGATCGTAATTTTTTCAAATCAGATTTTCAATTTTCGACAACCAGACAGAATATATCAATTTTACGACTAGACTCTCTATGTCCCCAGTAGAGTCGCCAAGCTGTCGAAACCATTTTTTTCAAAAAAAAAATAGGGTTGACTTTAAAAACAAAAATGGAGTCGCCACCAATCCTTTTTTGAGGTGTGATCGGATCACCTTGAGATTAATCATTAAAACATTTTGGTTTATTAAATAATGATTTTTGGCTTACAAAATTCGAGAAAATGGATTCGGGAGTCAGCTACGTACGAGGAAGAATTAGCACCCTCGTAACACCTAAAATTGGTACCTAATTGATTAATTAATGTCTTAATGTCGAAAATTTGAAAAGGTTTTAAAATACGATCCTCTCTATTTAAAAGAAAACTTGAATAAATTAAATTGGATGCTAAGACCCTCTTATTTCGAAGAAGTAAAATGTCACGCCCAGTGAGTTAGGATACGACATTTTAAATCCTCGGAACTAAGCTTGTCTTTTTACTTTTAAAACACATGCATTTAAGTTTAAGAAGGATATTCTCTTATTTGGGTCAAAGGAAAAATCGGAACCCAGTAAGTTAGGGCACAATTTCTAAAAATTCCAAAAACAGAATATTACCTTTATTTTTAGAAATCCTTACCTCGAGATAACAAAATGTCACATCCAGTGAGTTAGAACACAACATTTTAGAAATCCCAAAAATAATTAAAAATATTATGCTTTAAAACATTCGTTTATTCAGATTTGTTAAGAAAACCGCAACCCCGTAATTTAGGGAATGACTCTAACACCCCTTACCCGTATCCGACGCTGAAACAGGATACGAGGAGTTACTATGCATAACTTTACTTGAAAATGTACTATTGGGCTGTAAAATTTCGATTCGCCTCAAAGCTTGTCTTTCTTACTCATAATGTGCATATTATGGGCCTTTAAGGCCTAAAACATAGAATTAAAGGGTTTCGTAGATCAATTGGGAACTTTAACACTCTTTGAAAAAATTTTCCTAAACAGGGGCCACACGCCCTTGTTGTCTAAGGGACACGCCCGTGTGCCCCTAAGACATGCCCGTATTCGACACCTGTGGTCAACACTGACTTACTTCACATGGCTGAGCACACACTCGTGTCTATAACCCGTGTCCTTCGCACGGCCTTGACATGCCCGTGTTCTCTACCCGTGGAGCTCTCTGATTATGATGTCATCAACTCACTATGGTCACACGGCCAAGGCACACACCCGTGTCCCTAGCCTGTGTGACGAATTAAATTCCACAATTAATGTGCAGACTTCACACGGCCTGGGTACATGCCCATGGGGCTGACCGTGTGTCACACATAGCTTAGACACACTCCCGTGTCTCTACCCGTGTGGTCAATTATAAGGCTGTTTTCCAAGCCAATTGCCACCCTGAAAAAAAAAACACACTTATACTATCTCAAACAACTCAATTATTCGATCCATTACAATAACTTAAATGCATAAACTTATCATCATGAAAAGATATATAACTTAACAAATATTGACCAATTTCTAATGAGCATATACAAAAGAATGCATAATCTTACTAACCAAACCTTTAGCGCACAATATGACATGACCAAAATGATCAAACGCCTATACATGCCATACTCAAAATCAATTAACTTTCCTATACCAAAATAGTGGCCGCTAGTGTGATCCAAGCTCTGACTTCTATGATCCCCGAGCTAACTTGGCGAATCTACAAGGAAAAAGGGAAAGAGAAGGGCAAGCTCTTAGCTTAGTAAGTTTGCATGAAATTTATATAATCACATACATACTCAAAAATAAACTCATCCATCTTAAGACAAAAGCAACATAAACTTCAAGTGCTTGAACTTACTTACTCTTTCTTACTCTTTCTCATCACTTACCACATTATAATTTCATACTTGTAATTAAATTAGGGTACCTGTATCACTTAATCACATAGATTAGCACTTTTGCTAATATAATATGAACATCAAATCATTATCTTCCTTGACTCAAGTAGAATTATTTATCATTCTTGAATAACTTAACTTGTATTATTTGCTTACTTAGCTTTCTTGTTACTTCTTTCATACTTGTCGCTTTTGCTCATTGAATTACTTGGAATGTCGGAGGATATTCAATCTCGTCAAACATGTATTTCGATGCCAATGCCATATCCCATATATGGTCTTACATGGGATTGCCTTATAATACAATGCCATATCCCAGATATGGTCTTAAATGGGATTCCTTAGCTTGATGTCGATGCAAGTCCCAGACATGGTCTTACACAATATCTTCCTTATATGTTTCCTTGGAAACTTACCATTGCCATGTCTTGACATGGTCTTACGTGGTGTCCTTGCCTTATGGACCCACTAATGCCATGCCTTGGCATGGAGTTACATGGGACCTTCCTCGTATGGTGTCGATGCCATGTCCCAGACATGGTCTTACACGAGACCTTTCTTATTCGATGGTGATGCCATGTCCCAGACATGGTCTTATTTCTGTAACACCTCTTACCCGTATTCTATGCCGAAACCGGGTATGAGGTGTTACCATACTTAACTCGCACAATTATACAACTTTGGGCTATCAAACTCATTCCAAAATAAAACTTTTCCATTCATGTGTCTATCGACCTTATAATGGATCTACGAGGACCTAAACATGCTTCCAAAATGTTTCAGAGATAATTTGGAAACTTTTACGCACTTAAGAAAATTTTACCTAAATAGGGGCCACACGCCCGTGTATCATCTGACACGCCTATGTTCGATGCCCGTGGTCGACACTGGCTTGGATCACACAGTCTGGGCACACGCCCATATGGCTGGCCCGTGGTTGCTTCTAATTAACCCACATGGCCTGTCGCACGCCCGTGGCCTTCAACCGTGTGGCGATTTAAATTCCAAATTCAAGGTGCAGACTTCACACGGCTTAGACACATGCCCGTGCACCTACCCGCGTGGGCAAGAAGAAAGCTATTTGCCAAGCTCTTTTCACCCCTCATACAACACGGATCCATTCAACGTATCATCAAATAAACTCATATTTTTAAATCTAAACTTCCATGAATGACTACATCTTTTTATAAATATGTATAACAAGGTGAGCCATCAACCATGGCAATATACAAAATGGTTTGTCCATAAAAAAGGCCAACGCACTTTTGGCCAATATAACAAAATGAACTAACTTGTCTAACCTCTATACATGCCATACACAAATGTACTAAGTCTAAATGTACCGAGATGAGTTGATAGTGTAGGCAATCTTTTGGTTATCTGCGTATCCCGGCTCGACTCTTAAACTCTATAAAACAAGGGAAAGGAGAAGGGGGGTAAGCGTTAAGCTTAGTAAGTTTACATGTAAACAAATAACATCATAGTATGAGCTAAACAACAAATAACATTATACTAAACAAAGGCAATCCGCATACACATTCACGCTTACTCAATTTATCCCTTACCACATTCCAACCAAATCACAAACTTATTGCATACATTCATTCACTTGCATTCCTGCACTTAACACCACAAATTCTCATGGTACAACACATCGTAATTTCTCGCTAATCCAACCACAATGCCAAATCACTCAGTGGTTTCGCACTTAGCCCACCATCAATCGTTAATAGGGTGGTATCGCACAAAACCCACCAAAAGGATAGTTACAGTGGTATCGCACATAGCCAACTAAATAATGATATAAATGATGGTATCGCCACAGCCCATCGTAGTTAAGTAATAAGGTGGTATCGCACTTAGCCCACCGACAAGTGTAATTATTACACAATTACATGATTATTTCGTCATTCATACGAAATTATATAATAACTATCGAATTCAGTATACTTGAATCATTCATGTTCTTAATCATACCGTGCACCAACTAGCAACAACAATGTGTATATAAAAATGCATCGTTTACACATAAACCTACCTCAATGCAAAACGTGTTAACTAATAGTTTAATTCGTCACCTTGCCTTTTCCACGGTCAAGGTTGATTCCACGCTCTTCTTGATCTATAACAATAAAATTCGTTCATTTAGGTCATTCTATGATCATAATGCATCAAAATCTACACTTAGGGAAAAATGACCATTTTGCACTTGTACTATGGCAAAAATTACGATTTTGGCCCTAGGCTCGTAATTCATTTTTCAACTCAGTTTTCAACTCACTTTCTCAATAGACAAGCCTAGATGAACATTAATTTCTTCTACAACTACTCACAATTTCATCCACTTCATGCATTTATTGTACAATCATAACTTTTACAACTTGGTCCCATTTAGGTGTTGTCATGACTACACCTTTCACCAGAGTTGTTTCCCACCTCCCTAACATTCATTTTCTTCCATAAAAACTCAGCTAACAACATAACCATTCTCATGGAAAGTCCCTAGACTTTCAACCATATCACAAATTAGTCCCCTCATTAGCTAGCTTAAGCTTTAGGAACTCCAAAAGTACAAAAATCATCAAAAACAATCATCACATTAACTTACTAGCAAGGATGAAATGTAGCTAAAATTTTGAACTTCAAAAACCCCTATTCTCCCTTCAATTTTCGGTGGTAGAAGAAGAAGGAATAGTAAAAGATGATATCTCATCTTTTTTTCTTATTTTAGTCATTTTTTTATCACCTAATCTCTACCAAATTTGACCAACATTTAATGCTATTGTCTTCATCATTCCTATGGCCGGCCATGCCCTCCTAATGGCCTAATTGCACTTTAAGGACCTCCAATTTAACATTCTATGGCTATTTGACTACTCTACCTTGAAAAATAGAACTTTCGCACTTTATTTGATTTAGTCCTTTTTCACAATTAAGCATGAAATCATTAAAATTAAAACAACAAAATTTTCACGTAGCCATATTTTAATGCCATAACACATAAAATGACATCAAAATAATTTTCCCTAACCTCGATTTAGTGGTCTCGAAACCACTGTTTCGACTAGCCCAAAAATCATGCTGTTACGCCTTCGGTGCCGATGCCATGTCCCAGACACGGTCTTACATGAGACCCACATTCCTTGATGCCAATGCCATATCCCAGACATGGTCTTACACGAACTTTCCTTATCCCATGTCATGACATAGGTGTCCTCGCTATTCCGAATTTTCAATTGAGACTTTTACTTACTTATTCTCATTGATTTCCTTATTAGGCATTGTCAATCAACTTCATGAAAATAATGTACATTGTACGACATCGTAAATAATTTAATTATAAAAGTAATATGTAGATTAAAGTTAATACAAACTTAACTCGGTATTCAAAATGTATGTAGATATGCAATTTAGTCCTCGACTTTGTTCTTGCCTCAGTTTCGATCCGGGCTTTATATTTCTTGATCTATAATAATAATTTAGCTCAATTTAATCATTACATTAATAAAAGCATTTCGATAATCATGCTTTGGAAAAATTACTATTTTGCCCCTAGACTTTGGCAAAATGACCATTTTGCCCCTAGGCTCGAAAATGAATTCTAATCATATTTCGACCTTCAACAAGCCAAGGTGAACATTTATTACTCTTATAGCTATCATCAAAACTCAACATTTAACATTTTTTTACAAAAATTTTATAACATTTTCATCAAAGTCCAATTAGGTGTTTTCAAGACAACACCTTTCACAAAAGTTGTTCATCTAACAACTAAGACTCAACTTCCTCTATAAAAATACAACAAATAACAATGATAGATCTCATGGTAAAACTCCAAACTTTTCACCATATTGCACAATAGTCCCCTCATTTGAAAGCTTAAGCTTTAGGGGTCTCAAAAGTACAATTATTATCAAGAAAGATCACCAGTTCACTTACTAGAATGGAGGAGAGCTTGCTGAAAATTTTGAGCTTTCAAACCTCTATTTTTCCTGCTAAAATCGGTGGAGAAAGATGGAGAGAAAGATGATATCTTTTCTTTCCTTATCCTAATATTAAACTAGCAATTAGTCCACCAAACACCACCAACTTTGACCAACTTAGTCAACTCTTGTCCCCTATGGCTGGCCAAGCATATATTTGGGGCCTAATTGCCTTTTAAAGACCTCCAATTATCAATCTAAGCTATTTGGTACTTTAGCTTATAAAATGGAACTTTCACACTTTATGCAATTTAGTCTTTTTTCGCGATTAAGCAAGAAATCGCAAAAATTAAAGTACCAAAATTTTCATGTAATTCTAAAATCATGCTCTAACACATAAAATAACATAAAAATAATTTTCTCTAACCTCGAATTAGTGATCTCAAGATCACTGTTCTGACTAGCCCCTAAATCAGGCTGTTACAATTCTCCCCCCTTAAAGATTTTCGTCCTCGAAAATCTTACCAGTGAAAAGGTTGGGCTATTGGTTTCTCATAGTTTCCTCGAGCTCCCAAGTAGCCTCCACAATTCCATGTCTTTTCCATAGCACTTTCAAAGGGCGATGCTTTTATTCCTTAGCTGCTTGACTTCCTGAGCTAAAATCTTAATCGGTTCTTCACTATAAGTCATGTCGGGTTGAATTTCAACCTCTGCTATTGTAATCACATGTGAAGGATCTGATCGGTAGCATCGCAACATAGACACATGAAACACATCATGAATCTTCTCTAACTTAGACGGCAAAGCCGACCGATAGGCTATCGGCCCAATTCTCTCAGTGATCTCATATGGTCCGATAAAACGCGGACTCAACTTGCCTTTCCGGCCAAATCTAAGGGCTTTCTTCCATGGCGACACTTTCAAGAATACCCTATCACCAACTTAATACTCGATCTCTTTCCTTTTTAAATCTGAGTAAGATTTTTGTCTGTCAGAAGCCACCTTCAAACAATATCAAATCACCTTCACCTTCTCTTCAGTTTCTCTAACCAAATCAACCCCGTGAATCTGGTTTTCCTTAAGTTCAGTCTAGTATAAAGGCGTTCGGCACTTACGCCCGTATAAGGCCTCATAAGGCGCCATCTTTAAACTTGATTGAAAACTATTATTGTAGGCAAATTCTACCAATGGAAGGTACTTTTCCCAACTACCTTGGAACTCTAAAACACAACATCGAAGCATGTCTTCGAGTATCTGAATTACTCTTTCCAACTGCTCGTTGGTCTGTGGATGGAAGGCTGTACTGAAACTCAATTTCGTGCCCAAGGCCTCTTGTAAATTTTTTCAAAATCTTGACATGAATCTCGGATCTCTATCCAAAATGATTGACAATGGTACACCATGAAGCCTTACTATCTCTGACATGTACAAGTCTGCTAATTTATCAAGCAAATAATCGACTCACACAGGTATAAAATGGGCTGGCTTTGTGAGTCTATCAACTACAACCCATACAGCATCTTTCTTGTTCGGTGTTAACAGTAAACCCGTTACAAATTCCATAGTAATACGGTCTCATTTCCACTCGGGAACCATAATAAGCTGAAGCAGGCCTGAAGGTACTTGGTGCTCAGCTTTTACTTGCTGACAAATTAAGCATTTCAACACAAACTCTGAAATATCCTTCTTCATATTCGGTCACCAATACTATTGCTTCAAGTCATTATACATCTTGGTGCTACCTGGATGTACAGTTAAACATCCGCCATGTGCCTCATGCAAAATCCGTCGAATAAGCTCATCATTCCTCAGTACACAAATAAGCTCATCATTCCTCGGTACACAAATTCTATCTCTGAACATCAGACATCCATCGAAATTAACCTGAAAATCAGACTCAATGCTTGACTCGCATTGAGCTCTCTTGACATGTAAGTCACTTTCACCACTCTGAGCTTCATAGATCTCTTGAAGAAACATCGGTCTAGCCCTCAACTCAGCTAGAATAAAACCATCTTCTATTAAGGTCATCCATGTATTCAAAGCCCTTAATGCAAATATGGATTTTCTACTTAAAGCATCAGTGACTACATTCGCCTTTTCCGGATAGTAATCAATAACCAACTCAAAATCTTTTATCAACTCTAACCATTTTCGCTGCCTCAAGTTTAATTCCTTTTGAGTCATCAAGTACTTTAAACTTTTGTGATCGGTAAACATCCGACATTTTTCACCATACAAATGGTGTCTCCAAATCTTCAATACAAAAACTATGGCAGCCAACTCCAAGTCATGCGTCGGATAATTCTTCTTATGAGGCTTTAGCTGTCTGGAGGCATATGCTATCACCTGGCCTTCTTGCATAAGTACACAGCCTAATCCATTTAAGGAGGCATCATTGTAAATCACGAATTCTTTTCCTGACTCAGGTTGCACTAGGACTGGAGCCTCTGTCAACATTGCCTTCAATTTCTCAAAATTCTATTGGCATTTTTCCGTCCAGTCAAACTTTACATTTTTCTGTAACAATTTTGTATTGGAGTCGCTATCATGGAAAACACCTTGACGAACCGTCTGTAGTAGCCAGCTAGGCCTAGAAAACTTCTAACTTCAGATACATTTTTTAGCGATTTCCAATCCACAATAGCCGATATCTTACTTGGGTCAACTTGGACTTCATCTCCCGAGACAATATGTCCCAGATATCCAACCTCCTTAAGCCAAAACTCACTTTTGCTAAACTTGGCGTACAACTGATTATCCCACAAAATTTGTAGAACTGTTCTTAAGTGCTCGACATGCTCGCTCTCATCCCGGGAATATATCAGTATGTCATCAATAAAAACAACAACAAACTTGTCTAGGTATGGCCAAAAAATGCGGTTCATTAAATCCATGAACACCACAGGAGCATTTTTCAAACCGAAGGGCATAACTAAAAATTCATAGTGCCCATACCTCGTTCGAAAAGTACTCTTCGGCACATCAGAGTCCTTTACTCTTAACTGATAGTATCCTGACCTCAAGTCTATCTTGGAGAACACAGTGGCTCCCTTCAGTTGATCGAAAAAATCATCGATTCTTGGCAATGGGTACTTGTTCTTTATTGTTAATTTGTTAAGCTATCAGTAGTCTATGCACAATCTCATAGAGCCATCTTTCTTTTTCAAAAATAATACTGGAGCACCCCATGGAGAACAACTCACCCTAGCGAAAGCTTTGTTTGTTAAATCTTGCAACTGTGCCTTTAATTCTTTCAACTCAGTTGGAGCCATCTTATAAGGAGTAATTGATATCGGTACAGTACCGGGAGTTAACTCGAGGCCAAACTCAACCTCTCTAATCGGAGGCAATCCTGGCAATTCTTCGAGAAAAATATCTAAGTACTCACCTACTATCGGCACTGCCTCAATCTTTAATTCGATTTCTTTGGCATTCATCACAAAGGCAAGATACGCCTCATACCTTTTTCTTATATACCTCTGAGCCGTCATGTGAGAAATCACTACCGGCGACCTATCTTGTTCATCTGATTCAACATGAAGGGTATCCCCATTTCACATCTCAACTCAATATATTTCTTTCCACAGTTTAATATCACATCATGAGTGGTTCACCAATCCATACCCAGAATAATATCAAATTCATCAAATGGCAATAGCATGAGGTTGGCCTTAAAGTAATGACCTCTAATCATCAAGGGACAATCTTTGCATACTTTATCAACTAACACACTTTTACGTAGTGGATTTGACACCTTTATCATTAACTCTGTGGACTCTACGGGCATACTCATACTAGATACTAATTTCATGCAAATGTATGAGTGGGTAGATTTGGGATCTATTAAAGCAATAACTTTCGTATCATGAAGAGAAAAGGTACCCGTAATAACATCAGGAGAAGATGCCTTTTCACGAGCGCGAATAGCATAAGTCCATGTAGGCGCCCTACCCTCAGGTCTCGCAGCCTGCTCTCTGGGGTTACCTTTATTGCTCGCTCCACTTCTGAGGTTCCTTTGTGGTCTTCCTCTAACAATGCTCTCGGACCTTGCACTCTGAGCATTCTCTTCGTTCATCATCTCAGGACATTCTCTTATGAAATGATCTTGGGAACCACACCTGAAACAAGTATTTTCATGTGCTCTACATTCACCGAGGTGACGTCTGCCGTATTGTGGGCATTCCAATCTATTAGATCGAATGTTTCCAACACTTGCAACTGAAGTAGTTTGAGCCTTATTCCCCGAATATTGTTTACTCTTGCCTCTACTTGAAAACCCAGCTGAAATAGCCAATCGGGTGGGGAAATCTCTTGACTTCTTGGACGAAGACTGGAAGGACTTACTCCACTGTCTCTTTCTCGAGTCACGAGACTCCATCTCAGCTTTTCTTTTCTCTTTTACTAATTCTTCGGCTTTACAAGCCTGTTCCACCAGTACAACAAATTCTTTTAATTCTAGGACAGCAACAAACAACTTAATGTCTTCATTTAGTTCGTCCTCAAATCTCTTGCACATGATGGCTTCAGTGGATACACGCTCTCGAGCATATTCACTGAGTCTTTCAAACTCGCGCTCATACTCTACTACTGACATCTTGCCTTGCTTCAACTCTAGGGACTCCTTCCTTTTCCAGTCGATAAACCTTTGGCTGGTGTACTTCTTTCTGAATTCTTCTTGGAAAAACTCCCATGTGACCCTTTCCCTTGGTACCACCACCACAAGGGTATTCCACCATTGATAAGTGGAATCTCTCAGAAGTGAAACAACACATTTCATGCACTCTTCAGATGTGCACGACAACTCATCAAATACCTTAATGGTATTTTCAAGCCAAAACTCTACTTTTTCAATATTGTCATCTTTACTGGCCCTGAATTCCTTTGCTCCTTGTTTCCAGATTCTATCAACCAGGGGTTTTTCTATTCTTACCACTTCTACCACTTGAGGGGCAGCAGGGGAAGGTTGAGGAATAGGCGGGGGTGGAGGGGGCTGTGCATTCGGGTTCGTACAAACGAACTCTATGTACCATGTATTCATCATGTGGAGGAAGGCTTCTCTAGCCTCTTCTCCTCCTCTCTGACTCACCGTAGTGGGTATATTCTCATTCTCATCCAGCATTGTCCCATCAGCGGGAGCTGGTGCGTTACTTTCTACATCATTCGCCACAACTTTTTCGGGATCCATTTACTATATAAAACATAATTTAGATCGTCAGGAGTCGTCACACTGTCATAAAAAAAGGCTCTTATGTATGGCATGTACAACTAAACTCATGCTTACACTACGTTTGTCCTAGAATCGACTAAGCCATAGCTCTGATACCACTAAATATAACACCCCTCACCCATGCTCGACGCCAAAATAGGATACGAGGAGTTACTGTGCATAACTTTACTTGAACATGTACTATTGGGCTGTAAAATTTTGTTTTGACTCAAACCTTGTCTTTCTTACTCATAATGTGCATATTATGGGCCTATGAGGCCTAAAATATATAATCGAAGAGTTTTGTAGATCAATCGAGAACTTTAACACTCTTTGAAAATTTTTGCCTAAATAGGGGTCGCGCGTCCGTGTTGTCTAAGGGACACGCCCGTGTGCCCCTAAGACATGCCCCTATTCAACACCCGTGGTCGACACTGACATACTTCACATGGCTGAGCACACGCCCCTGTCTATAAACCGTGTCCTTCAAACAGCCTTGACACGCTCCTGTCCTCTACCCGTAGAGCTCTCCGATTATGACATCATCAATTCACTATGGTCACACGGCCAAGGCACATGCCCATGTCCCTAGCCTGTGTGACGAATTAAATTGCACAATTAATGTGCAGACTTCACACGACCTGGGCACACGCCTATGGGGCAAATCGTGTGTCGCACACGGCCTAGACACACGCACGTGTGCCTACCCGTGTGGTCAATTATAAGGCTACTTTCCAAGCCAATTGCCACCCTGAAACATAAACACACTTATACTATCTCAAACAACTCAATTATTCCATCCATTACAATAACTTAAATGCATAAACTTATCATCATGAAAAGATATATAACTTAACAAATATTGACCAATTTCTAATGGGCATATACAAAAGAATGAATAATCTTACTAACTAAGCCTTTAGCTCACAATATGACATGACCAAAATGATAAAACACCTATACATGTCATACTCAAAATCAATTAACTTTGCTATACCAAAATAGTGGCCGATAGTGTGATCCGAGCTCCGACTTCTATGATCCCCGAGCTAACTTGGTGAATCTACAAGGAAAAAGGGAAAGAGAAGGGTAAGCTCTTAGCTTAGTAAGTTTGCATGAAATTTATATAACCACATACATACTCAAAAATAAACTCATCCATCTTAAGACTAAAGCAACATAAATTTCAAGTGCTTGAACTTACTTGCTATTTCTTACTCTTTCTCATCACTTACCACATTATAATTTCATACTTGTAATTAAATTATTAAATTTACCTGTATCACTTAATCACATAGATTAGCATTTTTACTAATATAATATGAACATCAAATCATTACCTTCCTTAACTCAGGTAGAATTCTTTATCATTCTTGAATAACTTAACTTGTATTAATTTGCTTACTCAGCTTTTTTGTTACTTCTTTTATATTTGTCGCTTTTGCCCGTTGAATTACTTGGAATGTCGGAGGATACTCAATCTCATCAAACATGTATTTCGATGCCAATGCCATATCCTAGATATGGTCTTACATGGGATCGCCTTATAATACCGATGCCATATCCCAGATATGGTCTTACACGGGATTACTTAGCTTGATGTCGATGCCATGTCCCAGACATGGTCTTACACGAGATCTTCCTTATATGTTTCCTTGGAAACTTACCATTGCCATGTCTTGACATGGTCTTACGTGGTGTCCTTGCCTTATGGACTCACCAATGCCATGCCTTGGCATGGACTTACATAGGACCTTCCTCAAATGGTGTCGATGCCATGTCCCAAACATGGTCTTACACGAGACCTTCCTTATTCGATGCTGATGCCATGTCCCAGACATTGTCTTGTATAGGATCTACGTTCGATGCCGATGCCGTGTCCCAGACATGGTCTTACACGAGACCTACATTCCTTGATGCCGATGCCATATCCCAGACATGGTTTTACACGGACTTTCCTTATCTCATGTCATGACATAGGTATCCTCGCTATTCCGAATTTTCAATCGAAACTTTTACCTGCTTAAACTCATTGATTTCCTTATTAGGCATTGTCAATCAACTTCATGAAAATAATGTACATTGTACGGCATAGTAAGTAAAATGTAAAATGAATTATGGTGCTTATGCGCATAACGAAATAATAAATATGTTAATGCATGACAATATAAAGGACGAAGATAAAATAACAAGCCAAAATAAATGAATAATAATAATAATAAAGGAACTAAAAATTTAGAACCAAAGAACTAATATTAAACAAATAAATAAACAAGCATAGTGTAACACAAATTGAAAAATCATAATACTAATGATAATGATGACGACATAAAAAAAATCTGAAGTTTTAAAACTACATGGAGGAAAATAAATAAGTAATGAAATGATGAAATAAATAAATGTAAGTAAAAACTATTAAGTAGATAAATCTTAAGGAAATAATAGTAATAATAACAAAGTTAATTAATAATAATACATGAATAATAACATGTTAATAATAATAATAATAATAATAATAAATACTAATAATAAAAATAATGTTAAAAATAATTAGTAAAATGGCAACAATAACCAAAAAAATAAAAAAGGACTAAACTGAACTTAAAACCAAAATTTAGGGCTAATCTGTGATGAATATAAACGGAGAAGGACCCTGTCATAAAGCGCGAACGAAGTGGAGGGACTAGAAGTGAAATTATTCCTTCCACTTAAAACTACATTGCTTTTCAGATGGCGAAATAGAATAAAAACAAAATTACGGGTCAAAATTCAAAGGGAAAGAAGGGAAGGAGGACCAAATTGAAACAGGTCAAAAAGGCGGAAGGACTCGCAGCGCACATAGCCCATTTGGCCTCAAAAACACGCGGATCCCCTGGCGGGTCGCGTGAGCGGGCCTGGAGTAAAACGGTGCCGTTTTGGCTTTAATGCCCCTAGTGCAAAACGACACAGTTTCGTACCAATATTTAAGTCACTTTTTTTTTTAAAAAAAAACTTCATTTTCACTTCCTTCCTTCAAAAAAGAAAAAAAAACTCTCTCAAAACCCCTTTCCTTACGATTTCGGTCACAGTGTCCGTCCATTGGCGTCGTCGCGGCGCCGCACGGCCGCCACGACGACGCCACGCCAACGGTGGCCGAAAAATCGAATGGAAGCCATTTTTTGGGCTCTTCGACTCCCTGAGCCTAAAAACGCCATCTTTCATTGGAGATGGCAACCTCGTACACTCTTTTTCACGAAGGCCGAATCGAAAAGGTAAGATTTCTTTTTTGCTTCTTAAAATAACACCCAAAAAATGAAAAGAGAAGCAAAATAAGCCACCTTTAGAAAATTTCCTTTCTGTTTTTAATTGCTGCTTTTCTTCCTATTTTATAGCTGAAAAATATAAAATACATTATTATTTTTTGTTATTTCTCTGCTGTCGTTTGTTTGTCTTTTTTTGCAGGTACGGAGCAGCGTGGCGTGCGGTGGTGCGTAGAGGTACGAAGGCGTGTGGCGCTGGAGGTTGGCCTAGGGTTTTTTTGTTGTCTTTTCTGATTGGTTGTGGGCTAGGGTTAATTTTGGGCTTGTAATTGGGTTAGGTTTAGTTTGGTTTGTAAATTGGGTAGTATTGGGTTTGATTGATTTGGGTTTTGGGTTGTAAAAAGAGATTGTTAATTTTTGGAATTTATATTTTGGTTTTAAAAGTGTTTTATTTTGTTCTGGATTATTGGTTTGGGCCCCAGACAAATTTGGGCCTGTACAGATGCCAATAGCCCAGCTATGGTCTTACACGAAGTCTCATATCGATGCCATATCCCAGATATGGTCTTACACGAATGTCTTATATTGATGCCATATCCCAGATATGGCCTTACACATAATCTCAGTAACCCTAATGTCATGACATTTATATCCTATCTATTCTTAAGGTTCAACCGGGACTTTCGCTGTACCAAATCTCTGTCGGTCATTTCCGTAGTATCATACTCAATAACATTCACATTTCGTTTCAATAATATAACATTTACCATAATTGTATCAATTAAGCATTTATACACATATAATTTACTACTTATTAAACATACAGACTTACCTCAGCATAAAAATGGTGAAAAGGACAAAATCGTCAAATACACGTTTTTCCCCCGTTCTAACTCTAAACCTCATTTTTCTTGATCTATAATATCACATTTAACTCATTTATTATTCACATTATTCAGTCCAAAAATCTTATTATGAAAAAAATTACATTTTTGTCCCTAAACTTTTGACATTTTACAATTTAGTCCCTAGGCTCGTAAAATGAATTTCATTCAATTTCTTCAAAGCCCAAGCTTAGCCAAACCTATTTCATGCTCATATAATCCCACATTTTTCATTTAATCACACTTTTACCGCTCATTTTATAACTTTTACAAATTAGTCATTTTAGGCATTTTCACCGAAAATCACTTAGCAAAGGTTGTTTAACAAATCGTAAACATGCATTTTCTACCATCAAACATAAAAACACACAAATATTCAGCATGGGAAAAATTTTAGACTTTGATTAAGTCTTAAATTAGTGGTAGAAATAGATAAATCATGTTACAAGGATTTCAAAAACGTAGAAACCATTAAAAACGGGGCTAGAACGGACTTACAATCGAGCTTGGAAGCTTGAAAAACCCTAGCCATGGTTTCTCCATGTAAGTTTCGGCCATGGGGTAGAACATGGACAACTTTTGGCTTGATTTTTGCTTTTTAATTCATTTTAATTACCAAATTACTAAAATGCCCTTAATGAAAAACTTTTGAAACATGCCTAACCATGTCCATTTTTGTCCACCAACTTGACCAATGGTCTAATTACCATTTGAGGACCTCCCATTTAAAATCTCATAGAAATTGGACACCTCTAACTTATAGAATTCAACTTTTGCACTTTTTACAATTAGGTCCTTTTGAATAAATTGAGTGCCCAAACGTCAAAATTTTCGAACGAAATTTTCACAAAATCGTTGTAGACCTTAAAAATATAATAAATATAAATTTTTCTTCGTCGAATTTGTGGTCTAGAAACCACTATTCCGACTAGGCCTAAAATCAGACTGTTACAACTCTTCCCCCTTTAGGGATTTTCGTCCCCAAAAATCTTACCGAAATATAAATTTGATTTTTAAATATGCTCCTTTATCTCGTGAGACTGCCAAAGAAATCTCAATAAGGTTATGCTTTTATTTCCAAATTTTTAATCTATTGTGTCAAGATTCCGATCGATTCTTTGTTATACAACACATCGGCTGAATCTTAATCCCTATCGGCGAATTCATACTCAAAGAGTCCAATCAATACCATCACAAAATAGATACTCAAAACACATTTTGAATCCTTTTTCTAAGGCAATACTTTTGGAAATATGTTATCGCTGAACGGGAATTTCATATCCCCATGTTTCAAATTCACATATGTTTTCTGACAATCTGAAGTGGACTCTAAACTGCCACGAATCACTTTTACTTCCTATACATTTTCTGATCGGGTAGTCTCAGAAACATATAACTCAGCTAATCTATCAGGTTACATACCCGATCACCAGAACATCTATTTCAAATAACTGTACATTTCATTACTCCCTGAATGAACAAACGAGCTACTACTGAGTCTCGTACAACCATTTCTGCATAAGCTCTGGTTAATTCACTGCACGAATTCTATCTTAGAGTAATAATAACAGAAATCAGAATCAAAAGTCATCTCACACTGTACTCATTCAATTTATTACTCACTATCACATTCCTGAGGTTCTCAATCTTGCAAAGAAAACATCGTTTTAGCTCTAACTTAGCTAGATACGGACTGTCATCAATTAAGATTAATCATGTATCCAATACTCACAAAATATTCAAAGGCTTTCCATTCAAGCATTTGCAACTATATCTGCTTTCCCAAAGGTTAATCGATAACTGCTCACAATCTTTCAATAGTTTAAGCCATCTATGTTGTTTTAAATTCAAATCATTCTGTGACATTAGATACTTTAAACTCTTGGGATCAGGAAACATATGACATTTTTCATCGGTCAACTGACGCCATCAAATTCTCAACACAGACATAAAAAGTTGCCGACTTTAAATCACCCGTCGGACAGTTTCTTTCATGTGACTTTAACCGTCTGAAAGCATAAAATATCACTTTACATTCTTGTATTAAAACACATTCCAATCCGTTTGATAGTGCATCGTTGAATAATCACAAATTCTTTACTCAATCTAAACTGGACCAGAACTAGTGCTTCAGTTAACAATACCTTCAACTATTTTCAACTTTGCTAACACTCAACAGACCATTCAAATTTTCAAAAATGTGATAACTTTATCAATCAAAACAGCTTTAACTCAAAATAATATCATCCAAATAGAACTGATCTAACAAGTATGTCCTTGTATCACACCTTTTTTGAATATAAATTCTTCATTCAGACTGTTCGTCAATTTACCCGTGAATGTACAATATTTTATCCTTTTACTTGAGGATAAACTTAATGCATATAACTCAAATTACTTTTCAACTAACCAGCTTGCTCAGATAAAAAAAAACAACTGATTCGATCTCAACTATCAAATAATATCATATTAAAATACTCCTTTCTTTATGTTGTTAAAACAAATGAAACATACAATCTTTCAAAATTTCCTCACATGCGCGTCAAAGATCTTTACACTGCATTAGCTCAAGGAAACAAAATATCCTGATTGAACTCATTGACCTTAATCAAACTTACCTGAGAAAAGAAAACCATCGTACAATTTGAGGTTGAGCTTCCACTATCTATACCTTTGTTGATGTCAATTTCTTTCCTGAAAATTAGAGAAATCCTTGTACCAAAATCACTACGTTCCCATAATCAAACTAGGAATACACTCATAATAGACATAGTTATCACAAGCCACAAAACACACTTTAAAGATGAGCCATGATTGATAAATTATGAAATAAGAATGATAAGAAAACCAAGATAAAGAAATCTAAGATATGATATTATATTGGAAGTCCGAGAACATAACTCATAAGTAAATAATAAAGATCTTGATGATTCCTCAAAAAAAAACCAAAAGAAAAACAATGCTTACATGCTCTAGAATCAATTGTAACAGAGATAATATATTTTCCAAGTATATATATAACAGAACAATATCTAGTAGAAACAAAAGAATAGCCTCACATAAATTTTTGCCAACAACTTTTATTCTAAACATAATAGAATAGTATCCCAAAGAAAGATATCAGAAATGTTGTTCATGAACCAACCAGACTAATAGCGCCTTCATCTATCACTATAAGCAGGTAGCATTATCATACGATAAGAATTTCATCAGAAAATGAACAGTCACATATATCTCTGAGGATATATGAATATATAAAATACCCAGGAGAGATCATCATAATCTATTCAATCACAACTATTACACTCAGACATCTTTACAATTCAAATATCATTTCTCTAACTAATTTTGCCATCACTAATCCCGTATTATTCCATTCACTAACGAAAATCAATTCTAAAGAAATTCCAGCAAATACTTATTTTAGACATCATACCTGAATGAGTCGATTAGTCGAGATTAACTTTTTCTTCAACCGTGACATCAAAAAATTCGAATGATTTTTAGAATAACCTGACATCTTTTTCAGAATTGTATTCACATGTCAAACTATTCTTAACTCTGACCACATTATTAGTTATTCCACTACTGAACTCTTTAGTCTCTTACTTGTGAACTCATTCAGCATAAATCTCGTGAAATTTCGTTATAAATTACCATATTGGTAGGGGGTGAGGTCGTAAAGGCTCTAACTCGACTCTCATATATACACACATATTACTTAGCATTCATCATCAACATAATATCTTCACAATCGTATAATTCACTTCAAGCTAGTTAACATACATATTTATTTTACACGAACTTTTCGATTATCTTATTCAAACAAGTGCACTTATACATACATTCCATAGATTTGAGCAAGTTTACTTATCACATTCACTTAATCAACAAATTAGGCACCAAACATCATATGAATACCAAATAAACATAGATGAGCTTATCACAATATAAACTTTCATTTAGTATACTCAAGGTATACAAGTCAACAATCCGTCAATTTATACTCAAAAGTGCCCTTTTTGCACATATTCGTGGAGCACACTCTCGAGCCACATATGACACAACAAGATTGCCAATTCAGGTTAAATTCTTTTGGTAACATATGCTCAAGAGGGCTTAATTCAATATTTTCGTTTCGGGCTAAATACTTTTTGCAACATTTAAAACATTTTTTCTGTTTCATAAAATCACCATAATCCATCGAAATACAACGTTCAATTGGAACAATGACATTTTATCCAGATTTTTCAACTTATGGTTATTTCATTTTGTACATCATCACATACCTATCATGAACTCTTATTCATACCTTTTCAAGTTTTGACTCATCACAAACACATTTTCAAATATCTTAGTATCACTTTCAGCGTTTGTGTAATATCCGGGATTTAGGGGTTATGCATTTTCACTTAAATGTATGTGGTAGCATGCTTGTGTGTGATTTGAATGTGTTTTGGGGGTTTCGAGAACCCTGGGATGTAGGTAAATGCCTTAGAAAAATATTTGATTTTAAGCCTAAAAAGGGAACTAAGGGAGCTAGGCCTTAAGGAATTTAGTGTGTGGTTCAAAACACAAGAAACCAGCTGACAAAGTGGCAAGGGAGGCGCCACAAGAGAGTGACGCCTCAGGGGGTTGTGAAGGGACCTAGGTTCGAACAACACAGGTAGCGTTTTGGGCTTTTATTTTTCGCCAAGGAGAGTGAAGTGTTGGATGGCACAAGGACTCTGAATGGATGAGCATTGGACTTGGTCAAGGCACTTGAAGATTCGGCTAAGAGGGGAAGATAGGTGTTAACTCATTCAAATTCATTTGAATGAGAGAAGAAGAGAAGAATTAGGAGAAAAACGAGGGGAGCAAGTGTTTGAATGTTAGCCGAAATCAAGAGAGGAGTAAGGAGGTGAGATACATTCGGTTTTAGTGAAGGATGAGCCGAAAAACATAGGTGGGTTTTCGGTATAGGGGTTTTGAGGCACACAATCGATTTTTGGGTACAAGAGTAAGAGTGCTTCTTTTCCTTAACCGAAAACTCTTCTTAGTCTTTTGGCACTCTTTCCCTTTGTTTCGATTTCTCTTTCTCTTCTCTCCTAAACTTTCCTCTTTGGCCGAAACTTTAAGGGTAGGTTACCATTCGGCATTTGGCCTTCATCTTCTTTGTTTCTTTAAGCCATCTCCTCTTCTCTCATTTCGTTTCCTCTTGTGCAGCAAGTGAGATCACCAACACCTCTTCTTCTTTCCCCTCCATTCCATATTTTACTTCCCTAGCCGATTTGCTCATTTAGCATTAAACCGAGATCCATATCTTTTGCTATTACTCTCTAAAGCCGAAAGCCCATTGCATCTTTACCCCTTTGAAACCGATTGATCTTAAGCATTAAAAGTCGATCATCCTTCTCCTCTGAATTGATTTCTTGTCGATTTCTTAGAGTCAGTTGACTAGTTGCATTTTGGCCACTCTTTTTCGGTAAGGATCTCTTTTTTTTAGGCTGTTTCTTTTACTTTTTCTTTCTTAGACTGTCGAAAATCAAAGACTCTAATCCCCTATATCTCTTTGGCCGAAACCATGAAGGTGGGTTTCGGGACTCTTTTGTAGCCGATGATTAGGGGGAAATCTTTCGGGATTTGGATATTCAAGGTAAGCAAAGTATGACCCTAGGCCGAAGGCCATTTACTTTTGTTCATTAATGTTAGAATCAAATCTAACATGAAGCATGCAGGGATTTCGACGACTTCAAGGGCAAACGATAGTTTTCGAGATTTGATCGAGCAAGGTAAGGGGAGTTGTAGCATTCGGCCAAAGGCCATATTATTTTTAGGGGATGGTCGATTCTAACTGTGGTATTTTAGGAGAAGTTTGACAGGGATAAAGGAGGAGGCTCGGGATTCAGATCTATTTCGGTAAAGGTATCTAGATAAGTTATAGATCTGTCTTCGTTCAGATTATTGTGTATCGGTTAACCGGGTTTTTGATTAAGTGTTATTCAATGGATGCGAGTACCAGTGGAGGAGAGAAAGGGGTAGTCCCTACCCCTATATTCAAGAAACCCTCAGTTTCTGCAGTATGGGATTGGCCACCGAGGTGTGGGCCCGCATCGGAGAGGGATACGCAAATTGTTGTGATCCCTGCAAACGGAAGTGTCAGTGAGGTCGAGAGTATTGTTCTCTGTGTTATCAGGTGTGTAACCCCACACTAATTTCCCGATAGATTAATAGTATTAATGTTAAGCATGTGTTAGTAAGAAATATGAATGATCATAGTTACGGCTACCATTCAGTGGTACAGTGTATTCAGGTACGTTACCCCTTAACACTACGTTAATAATGTTTATAACATTGATATGAAATATGTGTGATTTCTTTATGACTATAGGGTAAGATATGTTGCATGATATCTGAATAATATGTATGTTGCATGGGCATAAGGGAGATAATGAAAAGGGGAAGTGTTCTGGTGGTTTTACCACATTATCCGGTGACTTATGTCACATATTATGAATCCAATGACTCTGTCACATTATCTGGTGGCTATGCCACGTTATAAGGGCGATGTGCAGTTGACTGCAGTGACTGCCTTCTAGGGTGTGTAGCGGATGGAGGGTCAATTTAGTAATCCCCACGGTGTGATTGGCAGGTACGGGTGGTGTGTAGAGGTTCGATATCTAGGTGGGTTTGGGTTGCATTTCCATGTTATGTATATGTGATTTAATATGCTATGATAAGTATGCTACATTGTGGGCCTATGGCCGAATATGACTAAAGATGGGCTTTGCCCGAATTGCTTGAGATTAAGGTTATAATCGAATGGGACTTTATGCTGGCTGTTACACATTGAGTCTATTGACTCACCCTTCGTGGGCTAACGTCTTGCAGGTGATACCTAGTGCTGTGGACCGGGTCAGCAAGGACTATGAGGTGGCCATGCTCAGCGTTTCGGGTTTTCGAATGGTTGAATTTTTGCGTTATATTAGCATACTTTTCTTTTGGGATTTATTTGGTATTTTAAAATTTGTAATAAGGCTACTATTTAATTGTTTAAGTTTTATGTTCTAAGTTTTATTTTCATACGATAATCGGTAAATAAATTAGCTAAACATTTTTCTTAAACAACTTCAAATGTTTTAACACTTAATCCACTACGGTTTTCAACTTAATAAGCCCTAAAATCTGGCATTACTTTTAATTTGTTAGAAATGAAGGAAATGCTTTTTTTAAGAAATACAAACTGAACTACAACTCGGTTTTCAACTCAAAGAATTCTCAACCTTGTTTTAATAAGTTGATATATTTTGTCAAAACATGAAACGAGATTTAGTTAAGTTTTCCCGAGGGAACATGTCAGATCCGGTCGAGGCTTGTGGGCCGGGTTTGGGGTGTTTCAGTTTGCAAAAATAGCTCAGTTGGAAAGCATCTCTGTCTCAACAAAATAATTTCGTCAGAGTCGAGAGATATCACACTATCATGGGTAGTAATATGGCATGTATTGCTAGACTCACGTATGCTACATTAGTCCAAGAATCGACTAAATCGTAGTTCTGAACCACTGAATGTAACACCCCTTAGCCGTATTCAATGCCGAAATATGGTACGAGGCATTACCGGACATAAACACCAGCAAACATACATTTTCGAGACATAAATTTGCGTCCAAATTAAAATCATTCATATTCAATCATATAGTCCCTTATACGAGCCTACAAGGCCCAAAACATGCTTTAGAAGTAGTTTGGGACTAAACCAACCACTCAGGGAATTTTTATAAAACTTAGAAAATTTTTGCAAGAAGCAGGGCTCACACGCTCGTGTGGTCCAAGGGACACACGTGCGACCCTGAGACACGCTCGTTCTCTAGACCGTATTTGATTTAGGGGTGCTCTTTGACTTGTGCCACACGGCCTTGCCACACGCTTGTGTGCTTGGCCGTGTAGCACACACGGCTGAGACACACGCCCGTGTCTCTGCCTATGTGCTCAATTCTGGACATTCTGTTTTTCAAAATTAAGGTGGAGGGGACACATGACCGGAACACATGCCCGTGGGGCAGACCGTGTGTCATACATGGCCTAGACACATGCCCGTGTGTCTACCCGTGTGGACAAAAATATGGCTATTTACCAAGCCATTTTGCCACCCTCACTTGCACACATTTACACAACATCACATGGTACAAATTCAGGCATATCGATGCAACCAAACAACCACAAACAAAACAATAACATGTCATTCTTATACCATTAGTTATTATGCTTATAACATCGTACTTAGCCCATTAAAAACATACTAATTTCACTTTCAAAAGAGGGCATTACCATATAAATAAACTTATGATCAACATAAGCTATCATTCATGGCTACATATATAAGATGAAGCATTAGCAATTACAAGCTAACACATATGGCCAAATTAATAATGACACGCATAACAAATTGACATAGTCCCTATACATGCCATAGACTTAAAATACTTGAATTCACTTATACCCAAAATGATAGCTTGACAGTGTGATAGGATCTTCGGTGATCTCCAACCCGAGCTAGCTTAATAACCTTATAAGACATAGGAAAGGAAGGGGGTAAGCTATGTATATAGATTATAAATTAATATGTAAATAATAAGCAACTTCAACCATACCTATATCATACTATTAACATAATGTAAATCCATAAGAATGTCATTTAAGTCTCATAAGTATAACCTACTCAATCACATCTTACCAAGTGTTTATTATGTTCAACAATATGAACACAAAGTTTATAATCTGCCATAATCTCATGGTTATAATCTTATTCAGTCACAATGTTTGCTCTATCAACTTATAAGCATAATTTGACATATTCTGGCATTAGCCCAACAACCGTAATCTTTCTGTTGTAACATATTACAACAATTAACAAATCATTTCAAACCACATAATAAACATGCATATTAATTATGAGTATTTACATTTCAAGCATATACTTTAACATCACTCAATTGCCTAAACTCGTATCTTCACATACTTTTATAACCATTTTAATTGGCAATTATGCCAATCTTTCCTTTTTCACATATCCTGACAAATCACAATTTGCATGAATATAACATGATATATCTTAACTCAATTTGGCCCAAAAGCCAATCACATAATCATCAATAGAATTTATCATGTATTTCATACATCACAAGTATAGACCAATAATCACAATGTTTTCATAAAATCATTCTCGTGGAAATCATGAACTCACAATTTCATGAAGTCAATGTATGTATAACTTTACATACATACCTGTACCAATTCGTAATATTTACTTACTCTTTCTCTTCTTTGACATACCCATTGAATTTCCCGTTGAACCACTCGGAATAATAATAGATACTCGGGAATCTCGTACACATAGTACCGTAGCAATTCCATATCCCAGATATGGTCTTACATGTAATCTCATATTGATGCCAATAGCCCAGCTATGGTCTTACACGAAGTCTCATATCAATGCCATATCCCAGATATGATCTTACACGAATCTCTCATATTGATGCCATATCCTCAATATGGTCTTACACATAATCACAGTAACCCTAATGTCATGACATTTATATCCTATCTATCCCAAAGGTTCACCCGGGACTTTCGCTGTATCGAATTTATGTCGGTCATTTCCGTAATATGATACTCAATAACATTTACATTTCGTTTCAGTAATATAACTTTTACCATAATTATATCAATTAAGCATTTATACATATATAATTTAATTCTTATTAAAGATACGAACTTAACTCAACATAAAAATGGTGAAAAGGACTAAATCGTCAAATACTCATTTTTCCCCCATTCTAACTCTGAACCTCATTTTTCTTGATCTATAATATCACATTTAACTCATTTATTATTCACATTATTCAATTCAGTCCAAAATCTTATTATGAAAAAATTACATTTTTGCCCTTAAACTTTTGACATTTTACAATTTAGTCCCTAGGCTCGTTAAATGAATTTCATTCAATTTCTTCAAATACCAAGCTTAGTTGAACCTATTTCATGCTCATAACAGCCCACATTTTTCATTTAATCACACTTTTACTACTTATTTTATAACTTTTACAAATTAGTCAATTTAGGCATTTTCACCGAAAATCACTTCGCAAAGGTCATTTAACAAATCATAAACATGCATTTTCTACCATCAAACATCAAAATACACAAATATTTATCATGGGTAAAATTTTAGACTTTGATTAAGTCTTAAATAAGTGGTAGAAATAGATAGACCATGTTACAAGGATTTCAAAAACGTAAAAATCATTAAAAACGGGGCTAGAACAGACTTACAATCGAGCTTGGAAGCTTGAAAAACCATAGACATGGTTTCTCCATGTAAGTTTCGGTCATGGGGTAGAAGATGGACAAATTTTGGCTTGATTTTTGCTTTTTAATTCATTTTAATTTCCAAATTACTAAAATGCCCTTAACGAAAACTTTGGAAACATACCTAACCATGTCCATTTTTATCCACCAACTTAACCAATGGTCTAATTATCACTTAGGGACCTCCAATTTAAAATCTCATAGCAATTGGGCACCTCTAACATATAGAATTCAACTTTGGCACTTTTTACAATTTAGTCCTTTTGACTAAATTGAGTGCCTAAATGTCAAAATTTTCGTGAAATCGTTTCATAAAACTGTAGACCTTAAAAATATAATAAATATAAATTTTTCTTCGTTAGATTTGTGGTCTCGAAACCACTGTTCCAACTAGACCCAAAATCGCGTTGTTACACTTTCTACCTGTGGGGATGGACTACATTTTAAAAATATTATCCAACTTATATATTGCCAAGATAGAGAGACAACAGAGTGTGCCTACATCTATTCATCTTTGATAGGGATCCAATATTTACTTCAAGGTTTTGAGAAAAATTGTAGAAAGCTTTGGGTCTCGTTTGAATTTCAACACAATATTTTACACTTAAATTTATGGCCAATAAGAACAAGGGATTTATATTCTGAAAGATATGTTGAGGAGTTGTGTCATCAATTTTGAGGGTAACTGGGAAAGATACCAATCGTTTGGTTTAGTTTGCATACAATAGTATTTGTTAATTGAATATACATATGGCACCTTATGGAGCCTTGTACGTGAGAAAGTGCAGGACTCGTTTGTGTTGGATAAAGCTAAGCGAAAACAAGTTAATGGGTCCTGAGCTACTTCAAGAGATGGAAGAGAAAGTAACTATAATCCAATACCTTTGGAGGTAGTCTCCGTTTGACAGAAGTCCTATGTTGATTTAAAAAAGAACGGCATCGAGTTTAGTGTGGGAGGAAAAGTATTCTTAATAATGCCACATTAAAAGAAAGAATCCCAATTTAGAAAGAAAGGTAAGTTAAGTTAAGTTAAACTTGAGATTTATTAGATCGTAGAAAGTGCTCGAACATATTGGACCAGTAGCAGATAAACTAGCACTACATCCAAATTTGGCCAAAATACAGAACATCTTCCACATTTATATGTTGAGGAAGTATAGGTTCAACCCCTTTCATGTTATAACCCTTGAATAAGTGGAAATACAACCCAAATTGACTTACAAATAGGAACCAGTGGGGATCTTACCACAGGAAGTTTAAGAACTTCGTAATAAAAGGATTGCTCTAGTGAAAGTGTTACGGCGAAACTATATAGTGAAAGATGCTCCATGGGAAAGAGAAAAGACTATGAAACAACAACATCCACAACTTTTCACTCTAAGTAAATTTCAAGGAAAAATTTTTTATAAGGAAGGGAAAGTTATTGTAACACCCCAAACCCGTATCCGTCACCAGAGTAAGGTTACGGAATATTACCAACCAATCAAAGCATTTAACAACCAATTCATAAGTAATCATAAGCATAGTCTAGTAACTCAATTTACATCACATTCACAAAACAACTAACAACCAAAGGCATCCTAGGTACATGCCATTACAAAATTAAACATCACCAAACTTGAGATCGGGATTGTTGTTGTTGGATGCTGAGTCAGCAATCAAAAGAGAGTACCTAACCTGAGAATGGAAACCAAAATCGCACGCTGAGTAAAACTCACTGATATTTCTATAATCCAAACATTTTATAACATGGTATAATACATGAATGCTCAAGTTGAATTATATCATCATACTACTATCTAAACATACAATTACAAGATATCACCATCTCAATTTCATGCCTTCATCACTTTATTTCATACTATACTCAATTTTCACAAGTATTCACCTTCAGATGGTTTGAACATATATCTCAATTCACACCATTTGCTTTATGAATAGCTTTGCATATATCAATCAACAATGTACTTATATTATGGGACAAACCAATCCACATTAAGCAACTTCACTTATTTGACTAAACACAAGTATATCTACAGCATTTGAATTTATTTCGCAACTTTAATAATCTAACTCAAGAATATATTATGTTTTCCATGTATCACTATTTCAATAAATTTCATACACACATGTCTTGGTGTATATTAAACACTTACCACAGCCACAAGCTAATGATTAAACACATAACTTACTTATATCATCACATGGTAAGATATAGTACATAAGCATAGCATCTCATAAATCATACCTTTAATCATTGGCACAATATACCTTTCCATATTTGTCATAGTGAAGTCAATCAAAACCCTTACCGGAGCTCACACAAAGTGTAAATGATTGTAGAAACCATCCCTTTTTTTATAATCGATGAATACTGTGAAGACGATTGAAACCCTGGTACATGTTTCCTTTATGCCATAGTCCAACTATGGTCTTACATATGAATTTTCATGGCCCTGCCATGGTCTTACATTCGTAGTGCCATAACCCAATTATGGTCTTATCATTAGAATGCCATAGCCCAGCTATGGTCTTACATATAAACACTGCCATGGTCCAACCATGGTCTTACATCCATAGTGCCATAACCCAGTTATTATCTTATCATCAGAATGCCATAGCCCAGCTATGGTCTTACCTATAAACACTTGGAAATATAATTGAGTTCATTTTAATGAACTTACAGAGCTAATTTGCAGTAATGGCTCCAAGTTTCTCAATCAATGATTGACGTAATATCAATTCATTATTTTTGTTTTCAATTACACACAACAATAGAATCTAATATTATACAATTAGGTTCCTATATTTCACTTAAATATAAACTAAAATTAAATCTAATGAACTTACCTAACATGTAAACACGAGATTTTATTTAACTCCATACATTAACCAACATTATTCAACTTTAGTCTCAGCAATTCAGCAATGCAACTCCATATATAACATTTCCATACTATCAATTTAAGGTTAATTATTCATTACTTCATTTTATCAACTGTTCATTGGATTAAATATACATTTTATCATATCTCAAATAATTAATAAATGTATACAAGTATCATATGTATCTATATAAATATCAAAGTTCACAAGTAAAAATTTAAATAATTCAAATTAAGGAATTGCGTCTTACTTAGCATGTAAACACAAGATTTTAGTTTCCAAGGAAACTTAAAGAAATCATTATCTCCCATTACTAACAAACTTCAATAGCCCCACTCACTTCCAATCGCCCTTCCAACTTTGGATGCAAATTTTTAGCATTAAAGAAAATATTTAATTACTTCACATGGATGTTGATAATTTACATGTACTGGACTATTCCGATCAACTTAATTGAGTCATTGAGGTCGCGTGTATAAGTGTTATATTTTAATATGTATAAATATAAATTAGGAATCACTTAAATAAATGCTAATATTCTAACATGTTGGGCTACTCAAACAGTATAATCAAAATTTAATAACACTCAAGTAATTGCTGAAATTTTAATATATATATATAGGTTGTTTCGGACAGCCATGAATAAGGCACAACACTAAATTTATTAAGCTGGTATCACATTCAATATATCTAAACTTGGATAACACTAAATCTAAATCATTCATGTAAAACATATTTAATCTGTCCAAAAATCGGACAACATAGTGCAGTCATTATTTAAGTCAAACCACATTCAATTCATTCAAATTTGGACAACATAAATGTAGTAGGAATTTATATTAGTTCATGAAACCTAAAAGAAAGTCTCAGAGACTTACGTATTTGGAAAGCATTAAGATGCTCTAAAATAAACAACATTAAAATACAAAATATTACAGTATAAATGGGAAATAACACCAATTCAGATAGTATTAGGATACTTCTAAAATAAACAACTTTAATGCACAAATTATGGCAATATAACTGGGTATTTAATATCAATTCAGATAGCATTCAAATTCTGCATTTTAGTAGCCCAAATGTCCCACCAAATCAGACTTAAATAATAATTAACAATTAACTTATTAATGGAGCACATATTAATTACCGATTACACTCTTCGATAGCTTAATTTGGCATCAATTTAGACATCATTAATTAACATTATTACAACCATTTCTCCTGTTGTAATTAATTGTCCATCAACAGCCCAAACAACATAAACATACAGCTATTGAACACCATTTAACCAGCACATTAACTAACACTTAGACATAAATTCTGTAGCATTTACTTTGCTTTTATTCTCATTCAATAACTTCATAAATAGTTGCATTAACCCCTTTAAAAATTAGGTTTAGACACCATAAACTGCAACTAAATAAACATAATTAATTTAGCACATCAAATGGCATTCGGTCATACATCTGCAGCATAAATTAGTCTTCTATTACCTTCCCAGCTGCATTAATGGCAGCATCAAACACTTCTATTGTAACACCCTGAAAATTCGAGAATTTTCTTTCATTGTGTGCTTTGAGTAATTATTCTAGAAAGTGAAATTTTATTATTTATTTTCGTGGTTAATATAGTCCTGAAGAAGAATTAAATTTTATTGGGATGGAATAATATTAATTTTGAGAATTTATGGAAATGGACTAAGTGGCATTGACACATAAATTAATTAAAGTGTCAATGTGTAGCATAAGATGGGTTAATGGCAAAGTGGTGTTGGCGCATGTGTTAGTGCATGAGGGTGAAGGTTCGAATCCCTTAAATAGCAATTAGGTGGCTTTTATTTTTGGTTTTCCTAGCATGTATCGGCCAAGCTCATTTATGGAAAGAGTTGACCATGTTATTTTTGGTTAGTATATCAAGGGAATAAGGAAATTGTTAACTTAAGGAAGGGAATCAAGAAATTAAGGAAAGATATGAAGATATGGGGCAAGTATCAAGGGAATTTTTATGGAAACAATATCATGGCCAATTCACCATGCATTTGGGCTGCAACTTGGACTATAGGGGCCAAATTTTTGGTGATAGTTTGGCTAGGAATTTTTAGTCTTTTGTTTTGGTCATTTTTTTAGTTAGTTTTGTGCATAGTTTTGCAAATTCTCTCAACCCCTCTCTCCTTGGCGAATTGTGCATTGGTAAGCCTTGATTATTTTGACCATTTGGTCATTTTTGTTTATTGCTTTAGTATTTGTTTGTGTCTTTCCTTTGAGTGCCGAAAATCATCTACACCAAAAGCCATTCTTTCTCTTTTCTTTCTACCATTGCCGAATATACACCTCTCTTAAAGCTCATCTTTTTCTTTTCCTTTCTTCTCCATTCTCTTTGAAATCAAAGCAACATCATCACCATCTTTCTCCTATTTTAATTCTTTTCAATCGAAATTCTCTCCATCTACACTCTCATGGCGAATGCTAATGTGCCTATAAGCCAAATTTATTTTCTCTTTTCCTTGATCATTCATAGCCAATCTTTCATCAATCAAACACCATTCTCAATCCTTTCTTTTCGACGTGGAAAATAGGTAATAGATTCTTTTCGTTTCGATTAGTTAATAGTGATATGACCGAATTTTGATGGTGTCATGAAGGATCACTTGGATCGAAATAATCGTTCGTTCTAGTAACGCTTCTTTTGTTACTCTTTAGTGCAATAACGAAGTTTGGAAATCAAGAAGTCGTGGGTGACACAATCATTGGAATCAATTTTGTGGTAAAGAAATCACATCTTTAAAACCTTAGTATTATTTCGAAATTATTTTAGATTGGATTAACTATCTTTGTCCTTGAAGACATTCAAAATAGGGAAGAAAAGGGCGGTGTTTAGTCTTCGAAAGAGGGGAGGTTCCGTTATTCCCCCTAAGTATAAGCAAAGGACTATTTCTAGAATCCGAGATTTTCCACCGGGTTGCGGACGCTCAACCGAGGAAAATCAACTATTCGAAGTTGTTCGTACGCCCGAACCATTATTCGTTCGTGGGTTCGATTCGGTTAGCGAACCATCAATCGGGGAGAAACCACGAGTAGAAGTGGTTCAAAAATCCGAGGGTAAAATTCTAGATCGTTATGCTTAGATCGGTTTATTTATTAGATTATAGTGTTCTAACTATCGCGATACGTTTAGGTGTTGAAGAACGGGAAAGTGTAGTTCTCTCAATAACCAGGTGTGTAATTTCACACTCATTTTCGGGTTAGATTTCAAATCATAAGTACTGTGATAAAATCATGAAAATGGTAAATTCGGAAATTATGTAGTAATTGATACTTTTGTGAAAATACATGAAAACGGTTAAAACCGAGAAAAATACGAAAAACTGCTAGATTGACATAATGGGCTAAAAATACTCTAGTTCGATAAATTGGGCCAAAATACTCTAGTTCGATAAATTGGGCCAACATACTCTAGTTCGATAAATTGGGCCAAAATACTCTAGTTCGATATAAGGGCCAAAGTTTACTAAATTATTAAATGGGCAATTTGCTAAATTATTTTTATGGGCCAAATGAAATGTTTATTGATAAACCCACCGATGTTATGGAATAATTGAAAATTTGTTATATGACTATATTTTGTTATACACGCATGATTGCATGGGGTGGGATATATGAAGAGAAGAATGGCCAGTTGCCAAAAATCTAGTTCGGTGGCTTTGCCACAAAATTTGGCTCAATGCCTCTAGTTCGGTGGCTCTGCCACAAAATTTGGCTCAATGCCTCGGTTCGGTGGCTCTCACACAAATTCGACTAAATGCCTCTAGTTCGGTGACAATGTCACAATCTAGTTCGGTGAGTGCACTACAAATTTATTAAAAAGGCTTAATGCCTACGATTGGTGTGTTTGGCGGGGTGGGTTGACTTGATCCCCACAGGTGTGTTGGTTGGTACGGGGGTGTTAGCGGATGGATACTAGGCTTGGGATGGGAAATTCATCTACATGCATTATATATTTATTTTATTTTAATTTATGCTATATTGTCAAATCTCGCAATTGGGCTCAAGCCCAAGTTAATGCCTTGATGGTCTGGCCCAATAATTATGGTAAGTGAGTTGCACACTGAGTTCCTTGTAACTCACCCAATTTTATTAACCTTTTCAGGTAATGGAAATTGATGTGGACTTGGGCCGGAGATGACTTGGTGGAGGCCATACTACGAACTTGGGTTTTATAAACTATGACTTTATTTTAATTACTATTTTGGGTTTGATGTAATAAGGCCTCTAATTATGTTTTTATGGATTTTATTGTGTGGATGGTTTTAATTTTGTTTTAGGACTATTATTATGGGCTTATGTTAAATTATATGGTTTTCTCAAAAATTCTGTTTTATAACATTTTGAACAACTAAATTATTTCTTTAAAATTTCTTCCAAATTCCTTTACAAATGACTTTAAGGTTTTGATAAATATTTTTTTCTAAATGATAAGTTTTAAACAAGTATTTTCTTGAAACATCAATTTCAAAACTTCGTACTTAATTTTTATTAAACTCTATCTACAAAAAGTTTGTAGCAAATTTTACTTTAATCACTCGAGAATAAATGAATGTTTGATTGGTGTGACAAACCAAATCTCGTCTAAACGCATAGACTGGGTTTGGGGTGTTACATCTATTCATAGGTTTCAGACATATAAATACATCACTATTTATTCATTTCCCTTCATACTAGACGAATCAGTTTCGACATTTTAATAGAGCAATTAAGAAAAAGAAAAGGAAAAAGGATGTGAGAAACTCAAAGAGATTTTCCCCCAGCTGATAGAAACTTCTAATATGCTCCTACACCTTCTTGCTACAACCCTCTTCCTCTCATTTACCAAATCATTGAAGAATTAAGCTTCTAAACAATCCAAAACAATGGTTTTTTCCCTACATGCAGCCGGTGTCATAGTCTCTTTCTCCATTCGAATGAACAAGCAAAAACAATGAATAAGGTAAAGATCTCTTCTCCCCCAAATAGCTGTCAAACCTACCCTTCAGAGGTTTTTTTCCCCTTCTCCACTGCCCTCCTATTTTATTACTCATAATGTTTTTATATTATAACTATTTATTAATAATAAATTTCTAACGTTTAAAACAATTTAAGCCCCCACCACCGTCCACTACATAAATACATAGATATAATTCCATTATAAATCCTTTAGCTCTGATTTACATTATAATATTAGTTAACATAATAATAATTAAACTTTATAATATATATTCAAAGACATATTTAATAAAGTCTTAACCGACCACTAATAAGATCACATATCTTATGGTCTATTTATTACGTAAGTCCTATATATTTAATTCTATTTCTAAATCCTATTTTATTCAATTAAGCGATTTAGCCCATGTACTATAGCTAAACACTCTTTCATCAAAAAATTACAAAACCAAAATTTAATTCACTTCTAATATAACTCTGCAAATATTTTTATTAAATATTTACGAGTCCGGTTTAGGAAAACGAAGTCCCATTACCTCAATTTCCATAACCATCGACTTTAGAACTGATAGACTTATACCTTGTCTAACTTTCCAATAATTAAAATTATTAGACCAAACTTCAATATAATACTGTAATATCCTCGCAAATATTAATAAATAATATTCACTGATCCTATCATCAGAAACAATATTCTGAAATCACCATTTCCGACTTCATTGACTTTCGGGTCGTTACAGTTATAACACCCTAAAAAATTCTAAAAAATGTTAATTTTCCATACAATACCCTTTTGAGAAGTTGATTTGTATTTTAATTCGAGAATTTAAAATTTCTCGATATTAATTTGATTTTGGACCTTTGAAGTGTCATGTGTTGAAATGTTAGATCATTTCTAAAATTTGACTTAATCAGGTAAATATATAGGATGAAGGGCAAAATGGTAATTTTTCCATAAGGGTATTTTCAGTATATTGCACTTATAAATGTTAGAAAATATTGATTTATTAGTTTGGGTGAAAATGGAAATTATTTTGGAGCATAAAAACCTTAAATTAATGTCAAGAACCATTACTAGCCACACAAAAGTACAACTTTGACCATTTAACCAACTCCATATATATTTAAATTGATAAAAACAAAAGAAAAAGGTGAACCCCCTTGTTCTTGCTAGCCGACACCTTAGAGAAAATAGAAGTAAAAAAACATTTTGCATTCCCCATTTTTTATCCATTTTCTTACATGTCTTCAAATTTCTACAAATGTTTATCATCTTTTGTTGAACCCACTCCAAATACACTTCATTTAAGCTATTCCCTTTACCATCCCGTCATTCACCATCTATGGCTTGTTGTTCTAGAGTAAGGAAGTTTACTAGTGTGAGGAAGGGATAAAAGGAGGTAAAATTTTAAGGACTTCTAATCTCATTCTTGCATACTTCATGTTTATGTGAATTTATCAAGTCATTGAGCCATATTAATGGCTATTTATTGTGTCTCTTTAATAGGTATTTTTCATTTAATAAAGAGTATTGCGAGGGAAGAAAAGCTACAATCAAGGGAAAGAAAACTTGTAGATTGATGAGGAAGAAAGACCCCTTTTTTTTTGTTTTGAAACTTTTGTTGGTAAGATCTTCATAGAAATTCTTAAATTAAATTTCTATGTGAATTTTAAATATTTTAATGTTATAGGTGTGAAACTATGGATATGTATTTATATTTTTATGCTTGTTAGGAAATGGTGATCATGTGTGGTAAGGTATATTTTTGATTGAACGATGTTTTAAAATAGATTATATGGCCATTGAAGGGTAAATGAATGAGTGAATCACTCCTATCAAAGTCTCCATGTTGAGATGTAACATTAAAATTCTAATAGTGCTAAAGTGGCAAAAGCCATGAACTTAATGTTGAAACTAAACTAACAATGAATAAGATTATGTGTTAAGTTAAAGAAATTGAAAAGTCCTTAGTAGTTTGGTTAAAAGGCTAAGATACGATTGGCATGTCAATAAAATGCACGTGTGGGATAGGAAATGTGAGTGTTAATTGTTGTTTATGTCGTAAGGCTAATCACTTTAGTGTGCTATGGATCCATTATTTTAGTATTTAGATGTAACATTTCGTCATGTTGTTATATTGGTGTTTTGTTGGTTGGTCTTGAGTATCAGACTCAAATTCTACATATCTTACAAAGGGTTGAGACTTAAATTGACTACATTGAAATTATGGTCATTGAACATTACATGTTCTATTGTAAAATATTTTGATTGGTGAATGCATTTAGTCGTGTATAATCTAGATCATGATTATTGTCACACCCGAATTTCTTTGAGCTCCTGAATTTAATGGAGTGTTGGGTGTTAATTGAATAAAACAGTGAGTTGCCTGACTCTATTGGAAATTCTAGAAATTTTGTAATTGTTGTGAAATTAGTTGAGTTTAAATTTATGTTTGGTTAAGATTATAACACCCCAATTTCGATCCTTGAGGAGGATCCAGGAATGGTGTCACTGCTTTGAAATCACTATCTCTTCAACCAATATTGGGCGCAAACCACAAATTAAATTACACCATTTCTCATGTGCATATTTGTATATATATCTATATAAGAGGCGAGAAATCTTGATTAGTCGAATTTGTATAAATTTGGGCTTAATATGGAATGTAATATCTTTACTTAATTTTTTTATCAGATCCATAGTTTTAAAGCATAAGCTCAAGTACACAAAGTTCATTCATTAAAAAAAAAGACATCGTCATGACATCACTCCCTATGCCATAGATAATACAAAATATATAGAAATCTCACGATGGTTATTTATCCTCTAGCATAGACTTTGCAGGTTCTTTTGCTTTGTTAGCAGGACTGAGAAGGAAAGATAATTTAGTAAGTTCAAAGAATTTAGTAAGTCCCAAGGGTAAACAATTCAATAAACCTTTACGGTTCAAGTAAGCCTTTCCATCTTAGCACAAACACAAAATTCGGCAGTTGTCGAATACAAACCCAGAAAAATAACACACTAGACACTATCCATTTTCCATGTACAATATGCCCATGCAATCATATAGACAACCTTCCTTATGTTAGCCAAAACCCTAGCCCATTTTTAGAATCATATCATTCATTCGTTTCCTTTCCTTTACCATGCCTTTTCGAATTGGTTTGCAATAACACTTTCCCTACCAGAGGCTAAACAATCATTTTCATGTATTGTTATCTACTAGATCAATGCACATTTCACTGAAGGCTACATAAAGAAAGGCTCTTATATCTTTTACACAGGCATGCCCAAACAATCCATTAACAGCTACTGCTGCTTCACTTGTACAAACATCTCATTTTCACAAGATAGCTATACTCACCTTGAAAAGACATAAATGAAAGCATACACATGCACACATGGAGTAAGAAGGAAATCACCAGATAGATGCAAAAAAGTTCAGACAGCAGGACCTTTACCCTTATCTCGGGAGCTTTCAAGAGTTTCTTGGCCTACATTATCAAGAGTTATCTTCTCAGATCATTTTATCAAAATTTTATAAAGTTTTAACAAAAATATTAACAGTAAACCCAGAATCTAAAAGTTTCTTTCCTTCTCACTTTAAACTAACCCTAAAGCACAAAACCCTAGGGGCCCATAAATAACCATGAAAAAATAGCTTGAGTTTCAACGATTTTACCAGGCACTTCGCGACAGAGGAATTAGCTAAATACAATGAACCCAATCCTTCAAACATGTCTTCGTGCTAGATTTTTTCTGGGAATAACACAAAGAAAATTTGGAAAGAAACTAAGGTTTGCCAAAGAAAGCATAAAACTTTCTCATGAAGTATATGTTGGCTTTATACAGGTGCACACAAAAGGAAAACTTAGTCGGCAAGTTTTATTTCATCGACTACCCTTCCTTCGATGCCCGTGACTAATAACTTTTTCCCTCACCTTAAATGCATGTCCTTTCAATTTCATAAACTTTGTTCCATTCAAACTAGTTCTTTTTAGACCAATTAAATGGTTTAACCAAAACTATAAAATAATGAAATAATAATATAACCTATAGTTCTTTCAAGCTAAGGACTTAACGTTGAAGAATAAACATTAACATCCATCAGCTAGGGCGGCATATACACTGCAAGAGAGTCTGCCAATCCACCAAGCTTGTCTTAACAAAGACTTCGCCCGAGGGAACATTCTATAAATTTTAAGCATTTAGTCATACCTAGCACCTTATTCATTCAGAACTTATTCTATAAGCCTTACTTCTATAGATAGTACTTAAATATTGGGTTTCGTCGGGTGAGACGTTACAACTCTCCCCACTTAGGAAATTTCACCCCCGAAATACATACCTGAAAACAAGTTAGCATATTAATCTCTTAATTGACTTTCTATCTCCCATGTGGCTTCTTTGGTGAGATGATTCCTCCATAATACCTTAACCAAGGGGATCCTCTTGTTTTTTAGCTCCTTAATCTCTCTAGCTAAGATACGAATGGGCTCTTCCTTGTAAGACAAGTTTTGCTTAATTTCAAGCCCTTCCACTTGTATCACATGATCAGGATTTGATCTATTCCTTCTTAACATTGACACATGGAATACATTGTGGATCTTCAATAATCCATACGGCAAAGCTAATCTATACATCACTAGCCCTACTTTATCTAAAATCTCATAGGCTCCTACGAACCTTGGACTTAGTTTGGGAGAGGAAAAACTTAAACCCTAGTCCTGATGACCCTATGAAGTCATTTAGGTGGGAATTAACACAAAATTGGAATGGCCTATCCATGAAAACCTTAGCCTCGAACCTGTCTGGATGTGAGGTCGAGAGGTAAGTAGTTCTTGTCGACTCATTAGCTTAGTGGAAGATCTAGAGATCCTGCTCGGGTAATGACTAGTTGATTGATTAGAAACCCGAAGTGATAGTTAGTTATGATTACCAAAGTGAGCTAATCACCCATGCCTACATTTTATATAGTTTAGAAATTAGTTTTCCAAAAACTCTTTTTATTTATGTTATATTTATTTCTTTTCCATCAAACCCTAAAAACTTCTATATATATTTTATCGTAATATAATTTATTTAAAGTACTAATTAGATCTATATTTTTTAGGTTAGAATTAATTTAATACTCGCCTCCCTTAGGTACGATCCTCGGAATACTTACCTATTCCGTTGTAATAACTATATTACAACCTAATCCATATACTTGCATCCACCGCTTTCTTTCATATCTTTTGTGCAATATTATTACTTGGAACGTTAATACGTTTGGAGGTGGCCAAGTTGTCGGCATTGTTCTCGGGGAGGCAACGTCACTAGATTGATTTTTATCATTGCATTCAATAGAATAATTAGGAAACATCTAAATCATAGATATGATTTTTTTTTTGTTTTATTTTTACTTTACTTTTTGGTTTCATTGTATGACTTGCAGTAGAGGAACACCTATAGAGCCAGCCACTGATCCGGGGAGATTGATTCATAGGAACCGTCGACAGCAATAGCAAATGAAAAATCAACCACCTATTGTAGGTAATCTACCACACGAGAACCTGTTGTTCGACAACATTAACAAAGCTCACCCATCGAACATACCACAACTACAACTACCTCGCAAATATCCTTATGGTGCACAACGAAGGAACCCTAAGGGACTATGTGCTACCAAATCTGGAGATGGTTCACAGAAACATCATAAGGCCAGCCATCATGGCTAATAATTTCGAGATAAATCTAGCTATGATCAAGATGATCCAAAATAATTTGTAGTTCAGAAGCACAATGACAAAGGACCCAAATTAGCATCTAAAGCAATTTATTCAACTTTGTGATACTTTTAAATACAACGAGGTCAGCAATAATGCTATTCGTCTTTAGTTGTTCCCCTTCTATATAATTGATAATGCTTTCTCTTGGTTAGACTCCTAGGCACCAGGATCTATCATGACATGGAACGAACGCATAGGAAAATTCTTACAAAAGTTCTTCCTTATTAGCAAAATGGTTCAACTGATGAGGGAGATGGCAATGTTCAAACAACTAGAAAGAGAATGTTTTCATGAAGCTTAGAACACTTTAAAATGTTGATCTAGATATGCCTACACTGTGGATTACCCGAGTTGGATGCATGTGCATATGCCCAGGTTGGATAACGAGTTGGATGCATGTGAACGTTCAGAACTAGATGGAGCCGTAAGGATGTCCTTGTGAATAGAGCATACGAAGATGCGTATGAATTAATAGAAAATATGACAATAAATTCCTACTAATGGCTAACCAAACATTACACATATGGCCAGAAAACGTCTACGGTCAAAGTTATCCAGGAGGATGATAGCTATCAACAATTTTTTTATAAACTCAATCGTATATAGTCCTTGACTAGTGCATCATCAATATATGGAAGAGATAAACCTCTATTCCATTACATCAACAACCCAACCGAGGATGTGAACTATATCGAGAATAGGGGTGGAAATCCTTATTCAAATACTTATAATCTCGAATGGAGAAACCACCCAAACCTGAGATGGGGCAGAAACCAAATAGGAGGTAATAATTCTAACCAAATTAAAACTGTTAATTGTCAACCTCCTTATTTATAGAAGCCTCAGGGAAAGGGCTAACCCAGATGACCCTACTATATGTGGTCAACGCCTGGATTGGATTGAAGGGGAGATGCAGCCAATGAGGACTAAAGTAGAACAAGTGTCATCTAAGTGCACTAATACAAAAAAAACATTGACTAAGCTAGAAGATCAGATAAACCAATTAATGAGCATGATGAGAGACATAAAAAGGCAAATTGGCACCGATATCCCAAGAAACACTGAGAATAATCCTCCGGGAAAAAGGAAAGAGAATGTGAAAACAATTGCACTCCGATCGGGCAAAGTACTGAGTAGCTCAAAGAATCTAGCTCAAGAGGAGGACAAAGAGGATACTAAGAATCATCAAGAAGAACCCCAACAAGCTGAGGCCAAACCAGAACCTAAAGAGTTAGTCGAGCTGGAAGATGAACAAGCCAAGGAACCTACACTGACAAGGGTACCATTCCCTTCGCGGTTAGAAGAGAAACAAAGACAAGATGAGGCGAAATTTGTAAGTTTTCTAAACTTATTTAAATCTCAAAATGTTAACTTGCCTCTAATTAATTTGATTGAAAAAGTTCCTAAGTACACTAAGTATTTAAAAGAAATTATGTCTAGGCGTAGGAAAATAAAAATAGGAGAGCAAGTTAATGTAAGCGCTTCTTGTAGTGAAATTATATCTGAACAGATAACCCCAAAACTAAAAGACATGGGGAGTTTTACAATACCAACTGAGATAGGGAATATCTATTTCAGTAAGGCCTTATGTGATTTAGGAGCTAATATTAATTTAATGCCCTTAACTATTTATGAAAAACTCGAGTTATGGGAGCTCAGAAACACACAAATTACACTACAATTAGCCGACAGATCTTAGGTACAACTTAAGGGAGTACTTCAAGATGTGCTGGTTAAGGTGAAGAGCTTCATCATCCTGATCGATTTTGTTATTCTCTATTTTAAATAAGACCGTGAAATACCCATTATGTTAGGTAGGCCATTTTTAGCAACCTTGAGGTCCATCATTGACCTGGAAAATAATGAGTTAACTATGATAATCAATGGTGAAACCAAAACCTTTAAATGTGGTCATTGTCAGAATGAGGAACATAGGGAAAAACTAGGGAAGCAATACTTTGAAATATCTATAAAATCCCTAATTACCTTGAGCAAGGGAAAGTGTTTTCTGTGATCAGCACAGGTCGAAAAAGTATGTTCAAGAGCGGGATAAACAGAGAAAGGTAGAATGGAATGATGGATGTTAGACAAATAAAGATAAAACAAAAATAGGAAGAGCATCCACGTGTACATTAATCGAGCTGATGGATGAATCCGACTAGTATTTTAACACACTTGCATGTCATGCCTTATTGGCTACGACCTTATTATCCAAGTTTCTTTAATACTTTACTATACTTACTTTTCCTAACGATTTATTTCTTTCTAAGGCAATTTCTTGCCATAGTCCAATATTGGTTATGAGCCTACTAAGCATGCCAAGAACATCATTAGGGCGGACAACACTTTATCCATTTAAAGTAACACTGAGTTTACCTATTAAGTTAAAAGCTAGTGCAAATACCGGGCATTACCTTACTTTTAAGGAAATCTTTTTCAAATGTCGTGGTCTCAGATTGAGCTTAGAGGAGTATCTCGCCTTTCTTCTAGTCCTATTATCTTTAAGAAAAGGAAAAGAGATAAGATATTTTCTTCTTAACCTATCTCAAACACTTAACTCAACCCAAGTTTTTATTGAGACTTGTTAAATGTCACATCAGTCATTGGGTGGTCTTATCCAAATCTATAATTTCCAAGAAAACTAATCGAGTGCTTACCTTTGGTCCATAACTATCTCAATTCTCATTTGGTTTGTTCCTAATTATTGTTCCTTCTATTTTATTAGCTCAAAGCCAACCTTATAGAATATTCTACACTGTTGACCAAAACTCACATCATAAAGATCATTTCCCTTATCCATAATGGAATCCACCCACTCTATATGCCACAAAAGCTTTTAGGTGAATAGTTCCTGAACAAACACACTTCTTGATCACTATGTGCCAACCTAGTGTTCGCCAACATCAAGGCGTCACAGGCATGCTCAAAAGGTTTCTATACTTAGTCTAGTTCTAACACTATACATATTCAAAATTTATCTCATCTGTCGTATTTCCCTAAACAGTATCCAGACACTAAGGCTTCGTCGAGAGAGGTTTTACACCCTCTATGATCTTAGTGCAGGTATAAGAATATGTTGAACCCAAATCAATTAAAACATAAATATTATTACCAAGGAAAGAAAAATTACCAATTATAACCTTAAGTAGGTCTACAGCTTCCCATTATGTAAGCTTAAGTTGACACGCCAAAGTTTGTCCTACCAAAGTTCTTTCTCTAAGATCCCTGAACTGAACTAGACTCGGTCACCATCTCTGATCTATTCTCGTGGAGAGACTATTGAGGGCTTTTATCAAATTGTCCAATGCTAAACTCAAACTTGAACGGGCAATCCTCAACAAAGTGGTCCTTGAACCCACGTCTAATGCAGGCTCTTAGTTTCTTCCTACACTCACTACCATGATTTCTCCCATAGTAATCACATTCACCTTTCACCATTCTAGAACCACTAGAACTAGCCACAGAAACAGTTACCTTGCTGAATCCTTTATGTTTATAACCGATCAAATGTGGATCTTTCCTTGAAGTTGAAAAGGTGTGGTCCTTTGGTTTCTTAAAATTGTAGGAATGAGGAGGGCTTGATCTACCTATCTTCATTTTCTCTCTCTCTCTAAGTTTTTTCTTTGTTCTTTGATAATTGACTCCATCTTGTGGGCCTTGGCTATCATTTCTACCAAAGTACTGCATTTAGATACCACTACTAAGGAAAAAATCTCAACCTTAAGTCCCAATTCAAACTTGTCGCACATTTCCTCTTTTGTTTGGAACATACTCTTGGCGTAACTACTAAGTCAAAGAAATTCGCGTTCATATTCCATCGCAGACAATCTACCCTGCCTCAAATATAAAAAGTCCTTTTTCATTTGCTCAACAAACATTTGGTTGACGTATCGCTCTCTAAACTTTTCTAAGAAGAAGTCACACTCGATCAATGGCTTTAGGGTAACTTCAACCAAGGTCCCCCACCATTGGTACACTTCCCCTTCCAACAACTATGCGGTGCATCGAAGAGTATCTTCATGATTACATCTTAATCCATTGATCACTCTACACAACCGAGACAACTAATGCTTAGCTACCATAGGGTCATCTCCCTTATTACCAAGAAATTCTTTGGCGTCTCTTTTCAAAATTTCTTAGATAGGATCAGTACTAGAGGGAGCCACAGTAAGTGTAGAGGGAGCAGACTGCACTAGACAAACCACTACAAAGTGTGGTTGAGGAGGATGTTGCAAATTTTTGTGGTTACTCTTACTCATTTCCCATAAATTGGTCAAATAGTTGGGTTATCATGGCAAAGAACATGTTTCAAAATGTATTTCCTATGTTATTGTTAGTAGTTGTAGTAACCTGTTCTTAGGTGGGTACATGGCTTTCCATGTCCTCCCCTGTTACTTATCTCAAACTTTGAGACATCTTTCTTATTTTACTACAAATGAAAAGGAATCTTATTACAAAACATTAAAGACTAAGCCAAAGGTGTATTATGCATGGTAGGGATGTGATACTACCTTCAGTTTCTCTGAGCATCGGCTAAACTTTGGCTTTGATACCAAACTTGTAACGCCTCATTCCTGATCCTTGAGAGGATTCAAAAATGGTGCATCATTTCTTTGAAATCACTATTTCTTCAAACCATTTTGGGCGCAAACCACAAATTAAATTACACCATTTTTCATGTGCATATTTGTGTATATATCTATACAAGAGGCGCGAAACCTCGACCAGTCTAAGTTATATAAATCTGGGCTTAATATGGAACGTAATATCTTTACTGGATTTTTTATCAAATCTAAAATTTCAAACCATAAGCTCAATACAAAGTTCATTCTTTAAAAAAAAAGACCTCGTCATGAAAACACCCCATATGTCATATAAAATAAAAAATACATAGAAATCTAACAACGGTTACTTATCCTCTAGCATAGTCTTTGCAGGTTACTTTACTTCATTAGCAGGCTTGAGAAGGAAAGGTAATTTAGTAAGTTCAAAGAACTAAGTGAATCCCAAGGGTAAACAATTTAATAATCCTATACAGTTTAAGTAAATCTTTCCATCTCCGTACAAACACATAATTCACTAGTTCGTAAATACCAACCAAAAAGACAACACGTTGGACATTATTTATTTGGAATGTACATCATGCCCATGCAGTCATACAGACAACATTCCTTCTGTTAGCCAAAGCCCTAGTCCATTTTTAGAATCATATCATTTCTTCGTTTTCATTCCTTAGTCATGCCTTGCCAATCTGGTTTGCAATAACACTTGCCCTACAAGAGGCTACATAATCATTTTCATATATTGTGATCTGCCTATTCCATTCACATTTTACTGAAGGCATTGCCATGAATCCATTTCCTTTTTCTTTTAAAACCATATGGTTCATTTTAGAAGTGGGGGGGAATGGCTTAACACAAAGAAAGGCCCTTACATCTTTTACACAGACATACGCAAATAAATCATTAACAACCACTTCTGCTTCACTTGTACATACATTTCATTTTCATAGAATTTAGGTATACTTATCTTGAACAAGACATAAACAAAAGCATACACATGCATACATTGAGTAAGAAGGAACTTACCAGATAAATGCAGAAAAGTTCAGACAGAAAGGCCCTTACCCTTATCTTGGGAGCTTTCGGAAGTTTCGTGACCTATAATATCAAGAGTTATCTTATCATATCGTTTTACCAAAAGCTAAGCAAGTTTTAACAAAAACATTCATAAGAAACCCATAATCTAAAAGTTTCCTTCTTGTACACTTTAAACTGACCCCAAAGAACAGAATCCTAGGACCCCTATAAATAACCATGAAAATAGCTTGAGTTTCATCAATCTTTACCATGCACTTAGCATGGAGGAGTTAGCTAAATAAAATGAACCCGATCCTTCAAGCAAGTCTTAGCGTTAGAGTTTTTCTGGGAAAGGCGAAAAGAAAATTTGGAGAGAAACTAAGATTTGCCAAAGAAAACATAAAACTTACTCAAAAAGCATATGTTGGCTTTATACAAGTGCACACAAAAGGAAAAATTTAGTGGCAGAGTTTTATTACATCCACTACCCTTCCTTCGGTACCCGTGACTAATAAAATTCTCTCTAAATGCATGTCCTTTCAATTTCAGAAACTTTGTCCCATTCTAACTAGCCCTTTTTAGACGAACGAAATGGTTTAACCAAAACTACAAAATAATAAAATAATAATAACATCGATCAACAAGGGCGGCATATACCCTACAAGAGAGTCCGCCAATCCACCAAGCTTATCTTTACTAAGACTTCGCCCGAGGGCGTATTCTATAGATTTTAAGCATTTAGTCATATCGAGCAACTTATTCATTCAAAAATTCTTCTATCTGTCTTACTTCTATAAATAGTACTCAATTACTGGGTTTCATCGGGAAATATGTTATAAAGATGGAATCGGCTGGTTCCGTAGATAGTGGGAGACATAGTGATTGCTAATGGATAGCTAATTGTGATTTGGAGACCGTAGAAAAGGAGTTATATATATATGAGAATATATATTCCTATTAAAGTAATTTTTCTCAATTTTGTTTGCAAATTTCTTCCCATTTATATTGCCTTTTTCAGTTATTCAAGAGGAAAATTTAGTAGAGCTTTACATGGAGTAGTAGTCATGAGATTCAAAGTTTGAAAGTACATAAATTGAGAAACTAGTAAGTTTTCTTATCTTTCTACACTCGTGGATTAGAGGAACAATGAGAGTAAGGAATCCTAATAAGTTTCTATATAATGGGTTATGGGTTATGGGTTTTAAGGTTTGAACACCTTCGATTTAACTGATATGCTGTTGTCATGCTTAGCTACCAGGACGATGGAGGCTCTAGCATTTCGAAAAGCTAAACTAACAAGGATGAATAAGTTCAGGTGATTTTCTATACTCTACCTTTGGGTGGTTGATGAAAATGTGTTGCTTGAATGATTTGTGTTGTGTTTGTTCTGAGTTGTCTAAATTTGTTGTTGTGTATGATAATGGTGAATGAGTATGTTGTGAATGCATAACCTTGTGCAAGTAAGTGAACACTTTTAAGTACGATTGTTGAATATCAAATGGTTATGATATGACATTTAAATAAGTGGTGTATTGTATGTTACATAACAAGTACTATGATTTGTGTGAAATGCAGGATTATATTATATGCGGTGTATGGCGGAAATTACCTTAATGGGATAGATGAAGATAGGAAAATTGGCATAATGAGGAAATGGATGGATTGTTATGGGACTCAAGGGAGTTTGGTGGCATCATGAAATGGTTATCTACTGGTTCGTTAGAATGACACAGTGATGACATTCTATTGACTCTATAAAGTGACACCGTGACGACGGTTATTGGCTAGTCCTTCAGGGTGACCCTTAGAAGAGGTTTACTAATTCATTGAAATCAAAGGTCCATGGTTGGGAAATGGCATCGATCGGAGGCTTAAAGCCTATAAGAGTGTAAGACCATAACTAGGCTATGGCAACATATGAAGTCCGCCAAGACAGAAAACATGGCACCATATAGTGTAAGTGTAACGGCCCATTTTTAGTAAAATCGAAACACTGGTTTCGAGACCAAAAATCCGAGCCAAAAAGAAAATTTAATATTATTGCATGGTCTTCATTATGATAAGGATGTTATATGAAAATTCTGATAAGAAAATTTTACCGATTATGTGTTTAATTATAGAAAGGACCAAATTGCATAAAATGCAAAAGTTGAGTTCTAGTAGCTAAACAGATCAATTAGCTATGGAGTTAAAATAAGAGGTTCTTATATGGTAATTAGACCATTAAAGAAAAGTTAGTAGATATTTTTGGTGATTCATCCAAGGAAAAATAAAAAAAGAAAATGATGAAATTGGAAATGAGAAAAATTAAAGGACGATAAATAATTAAAAAGATATATCATCATATTATTGTCATCTTCATCCTCAAAATTTTATAGAAACCCTAGGAGAGAGAAAAGAAACTAACCAATATTAATTAGGTTTGTTTTCTTGTCCCGTTTTTAGTAATTTTTATATTTTTGAGATAGAAATAGCTTAATCTTTCTATTTGGGGATTAATTTGTAAAGTTATCAAAGTATCAAAGTTTTTTCATGGATGAATATGTTGAAATTTTGAACTTTATGGTAGAAAATAAAAGGTTGTTAATAGATAAACAACTTTTATAAAGAGAATTTTGATGAAATTATGATTTAAGGACTAAGTTTTAAAGATGTAAAAGTTACGAAAAAATTCTAAATTTTGTGAAATAAATGTACTGTAAATGTTATATGAAAATTTCAGTTAGGCTTGGAAAAAGGATTAAATTGCATGAATTTCATTTTCTGAGCCTAGGGATAAAATTGGAATTTATGAAAAGTATAGGGGCAAAATGGTAACTTTTCCTAGGGTGTAAATTGAATCCAAATGAATATGAAATGTAATAAAATGCTGGTTAAACTCATTTATATAGATCCGGATAACTTAAATTTGAAGCTAGATCGAGGAAAAGAAAAGGTACCGGATTAGTAGACTTTTAAATACGAACAAGTGTTGAGGTAAGTTCGTGTAACTTAATTATGTATATTAATATGTTTGAATTGAATGTTGTATTTGTGTGAATTGCAAAAAATTTTAATATATGAAATTAATCACATGCCTGAAATTGCTCGATAAATAATGAGTTTCGTTTGAATAATGAAATGCGATGGATACAATAATTTTCTGTACTAATTATAGTTCTGCATATGTTGCGGACATTATAGCTCAAACGAGCATCCTGTTAAAAGCCTTTTCGAGCATCTTGTTATATAGTTCCTGCGAGCATCCTAATCGGCAGTGATTTTGCATGTGTTGCGCACTATCGCAGCTCTTTGTGAGTGTTCTATTACATGATTTGATCGGTTGTGATCCAGTATTTATTGTGGACACAAATGCAGCTCTTCGTGAGCATCCTAAATAGGCTCTTATGAGTTTCTTGACATGGCTCACTTGAACTCTTTGTTATCTTATCTAGTGCTCCTTAATAATAACTCTTGGGAGTTACCAGTAAAGCTCTATGAGCTCTCTGATTAAAACTCTTATGAGTTTCCTGTTTAGCCTGGATAAGTGTCATGTTACATGGCTCATCTGAGCATTCTGATATGTGGCTTGAGAATGTGCTCCCTGATTATGTGCCCTAACTGGTACCCCTGAATATGAATTGACGAATCACTGATTTGTATACCTTGTGTATACTACCTGAGTATCCATCGAAATTCCAATAATTCAACGGATAAAACTCCTGACATGATAAATTGTGAGATTAAAGAAATTATGTCCCCAATGCTTCTAAAGTACTTGAAAGTTTGTAGCATGATGAGCTTATCCATATTTATTTGATGTACATGTGAATTATGTAACTAACTTGCTTAATTGAGTGTATGTGATTAGGCAATTTGCCAATTTGTTGGGAAGTATGTTATTATTATGCTTATTTAGTTGAATATGATTGGTAAGTTTAATTTCTGTTATACGAATTTACTAAGCATTAAATGCTTACTAGGTTTTCTTTTCTCTGTTTTATGGTGTTCGAAAGCTTGCAAAGGTTGGAGATCAGTCGAAGTGTCATCACTCTATCTACCAGTTTGTTTTAGTATAAATAGTAAACTTATTTTAGTATAATGGCATGTATAGACTAACTTTGCCAATGTTTGCATGTAAATGGTTGTTTGTAATCTAGTCATTGGAATGGCTAGAATAGTATGTTTCGGTATATAATTATAAGGCCATAACATGTTTGATGTGTTTTGAAATGGTTAAGTAGTAGATGATATATGAATCAAATGGTAAATAAATTTGAGTTAGTATAAATTATGCAAATTTACCTAAGAACATAAATGAAAATTTGGTAAGTATAATCATTTGAATATACATGTTAATATATCTTATACAATACTAGTATTAGGCTTGATTATAATGTCTTGAATTGGTTGGTGAATGTGTATAAGTGTTGTTGCAGGTTAATGGCAAGTTTGGGTGAGAAATAAGGCTAAGAGATGGTCTTATTTTGTCCACACGGCTTGATACACGGGCGTGTGTCTAAACCGTGTGTGACACATGGCCTGGCACATGGGCATGTGTTTTGGCTGTATGTCCCCTGCATCTTAAAATTTAGAAACAGAATGCTTATAATTGAGCACACGGTGTGTGTCTCGGTCGTGTGTAACACATGACCTAGAACACGGGCGTGTGTCTTGGCCATGTGAAACCTATACCTAATTTTTGAAAATTAAATTGACCACACGGTCTAGCACACGGGCGTGTGGCTGGCCATGTGGCACAAATTAGAGAGTTACACAAGTAAGGACACAGACCCACACGGGCGTGTAACCCCTATATATGAGAAAAAAATTTTAATTTTGCAGAAAACTCTCTGAGTTCATGGTTTAGTCTCGTCTTGTTTCTCATGTTTAATTTGGATCTTGAGGGTCCATTCAAGGGACAAAATGATTATTTTCAGATATGAATAGTAAATGACATGATTTATCTGTAATTGTTCTATAAACTTTGGTAATGCTCTGTAACCCTGTTTCGGCGATGGATACGGGTTAGAGGTGTTACATTTATTAGTATCAGAGCTATGGTTTAGTCGATTCTCAGACTAACGTAGCTAGTACGAGTTTAGATATACATGCCATTATATAATTTGTGATAGTGTGATATCTCCTGAACATTTTAAATGTGTTTTTCATATAGTAATGTCATCCAACCAAGCCAAAGCTGAATCCGAGGAAGTTGAGAGCACTACTCAAGCCTCCATTCAATGAGCTATATCTAGTAGTAGTAGAAGGCCCGTATCTGAGGGCCGATGTGAGGAGGCAAAAGAAGTCTTGTTCTAAATGATGAATGAGTGGTTTACAGAATTTATAAGAACAAATCCTACTGTATAATAACCTTCCCTTCCTGCTCCTCAACCGGTTTCTAGGATGCCACAGGGTGCTGAATCTGTTAGAATCAGTAAGTCTCCTGTAGATAAAATTCGAAAATATAGGCCAGAGGAATTTAGGGCTACTTCCGAAGATGATCCAGATAGGGCAGAGTTTTGGTTGGAAAATACCATCAGGCTTTTAGATGAAGTATTATGTACACCAGCCGAATGCTTGAAATGTGCAGTATCTTTACTAAAAGACATAGCCTACCATTGGTGGAACAACATAACTTCTATTGTACCGAGAGAAAATGTTACTTGAGAATTCTTTTAGACAAAATTTAGAAAGAAGTACATTAGTTAGAGATTTCTGGATCAGAAAAAGAAAGAATTTTTAGAGCTCAAACAAGGAAACATGATTGTATTTGCCAACCACAATTCAGCCCTTTTCGGATCATCATCTGCGGTAGCTCTAAATTCTTCTGCCCTATTTTTATGAATTTTATCTACCGGAGGCTTACCTATTCTAACAGGTTCAGCACCCTGTAGCATCTCAAGAACCGGTTCAGAAATAGGTGAGGGAGGTCGTTGTACAGCGGGGTTTGTTCTTAAGTACTCAGTAAACCATTCATTCATCAATTGAAAGAAGGCTTGTTTTGTCTCCTCACTTTGGCCCTCAGATATGGGCCTTTCACTACCAGATACAGATACAACTCTTTGAAATGAAGCTGAAGCATTGCTCCCAACTTCCTCGAATTCAGCTCTAGCTTGGTTGGATGAGATTACTATATGAAAACCAAATTTAAAATGATCAGGAGACATCACACTACCACAAATTATATAATGGCATCTATAGCTAAACTTGTGTTTGCTACGTTAATTCTAAGAATCGGCTAAACTGTAGCTCTGATACAACTAAATGTAACACCCCTAACCCGTATCTAATGCCAGAACAGGGTTATAGAGCATTATCGGAGCTTTCAGAACATTTACGAATAATTCACATTAAATACTATTCATTTACCAAAATTATTCATAACGTCCCTTAAATGGACCCTCGAGACCCAACATGAGCTTTAGAATCGAGTCGGGACTCAATCGGAAGCTCTATGAATTTTTCGCGAAATTTTAAAAATTTTCTCACACCCCCGTGTGGTCCAAGGGACACGTCCGTGTGACCCTAGGACACACCCGTGTTACAAACCGTGTTCGACCCCGTGTAACTCTTTGACTTGTGCCACACGCCCAACCACACGCCCATGTGCTAGGCTGTGTGGTTAATTCTATTTTTCAAAATTAGGTGCAGGTTTCACACGGCCAAGACACATGCCCGTGTTCTAAGCTGTGTAGCACACACGACTGAGACACACGCCCGTGTCTCTACCCATGTGCTCAATTTTGAGCATTCTGTTTCTCAAATTTAAGATGCAAGGGACACATGGCCTAACCACGCGCCCGTGTACTAGACTTTGTGTCTACCCATGTGGACAAAATAAATCCATTTCTAGTTTCATTTCTCACCCAAAATTTTTAACAATGACCTGCACTAAAACTTATTTCCATAAACCAACCAATTCTAGCATTTAAATTAAGCAAATTATATCATTCAACATGGCATATCATTCCAAGCATATATATTTATAAGCTTACCTTGGTTTAGTCCAAATTTTAGACATAATTTAATCAACTACTTAACATATATGTAGCTACCATAGTATAACCTTACAAGCATATCAAAACAAACCATTACTAGCCATTCCAATGGCTGGATTACAAGCATCATTTTCAAGCCCACAATGGCCAAGTTATCCTATACATGCTATTATATCAAAATGATTATATTATATATACCCAAAATAAGCTAGTGGATAGTGTGGTGATGCTCCAACTAATCTTCAACCTTTACGAGCTTCAGAGCACTATAAAACAGAGAAAATAAAATCTAGTAAGCATTACACGCTTAGTAAGTTCGTATAACAAGAATTAAAATTTACCAATTTACATTATTTAACAACAAGCATTCAATAACATGCTTTTCATCAATTTCGCAAATTTACCTAACCACATACACTCAATCAAACAAGTTAGTTACACAAATGTTCACATATGCATCAAGTAAGCATAGATGAGCTCATCATACTATATTCCTACAAGACATCATTCATTTCATTCCATAATTTTCTTGTCTTGCCAAGAATTTTTTCCGTTGAATCATTGAAATTCTGATGGATACTCATGTAGTACACTCAATATGTACAATTCAATAACTGTCAATTCTTATTCAAGAGTACCCGTTAGGGCACCAAATCAACGAACACACTCTCGAACCACATATCGTATAACAGGATTACCAGTCCAGGTTAAATCCTTTTTTTTTTTATAATAAAGTCAATAGGATTACTCGTCCAAGCTAAATCCATTAGTAACAAATACAGGACCTCATTCATTTCAGGAAATCACATGTATTCATCGAAATTTAATATTTAAACGGACCTTAACCCATTTTTCACCGTTTCAAGCATGTATTCAATTCTTCATTATAGCAATCAAATAATTCACATCAATATAAGTCACATTCCATATAAACACAACATTCAATTTAACATATTTACATGCTCAATTAAATTACACAAACTTACCTCGACACTTGTTCACGTTTAATATTCTACTAATCCGAAACTTTTTCTTTTCCTCGATCTAACCTGAATTTGTGTTGTCCGAATCTATATAAATGAATTTCTTCATCAATTTATCACATTTCATATTCAAGTGGACTCAACTTACATCCTAGGTAAAATTACCATTTTGCCCCTAACTTTTTCATAAATTTCAATTTCATCCCTAAGCTCGGAAAATAAAATTTATGTAATTTACTCCCTATTCTAGACCTAACCAAAATGTCAATATACAATTTACAGCACATATATTCTATAAATTTTAGAAATTTTCTTCAATTTTCACAACTTTACATTTTAGTCCCTAAATCATGTTTCCATCAAAAAACACTTTATAAAAGTTGTTTATCTATTAACAACCTTTCATTTTCTACCATAAACGTCAAATTTTTAGCATATTCATCAATGCCCTAATTTCCATACTTTGACAACTTTTCAAATTGATCCTCCAAATAGATAGATTAAGCTATCACGGTTTCAAAAATATCAAAGTTACTAAAAACGGGCAAGAAAACTTACCCAATTAAGCCAAGAAAGTTTCTTCTCTCTCTTTTAGGGTTTCCATGTATTTTGGGGTTGAAGATGATATAAAATAAGTCTTTTAATTAATTAAATTATTTTAATTTCCAATTTAGTCCTTGCTCTTTTTCTAAATTTTCATGGATGAGTCACTAAAATATCTACATACTTTTCTTTAATGGTCTAATTACCATATAAGGACCTCTAGTTTTGAATTCCATAACTATTTAACCCTTATAGCTACTAGGAGTCAACTTTTGCATTTTATACGATTTAGTCCTTCTCATAATTAAGCACATAATCAGTAAAATTTTCTTATCAAAATTTTCACATGACATTTCTAACATAATACGGACCATGCAATAAAATAAAAATAAATTTTATTTTTAGCTCAGATTTGTGGTCCCGAAACTACTATTCTGATTTTACTAAAAATGGGTTGTTACAATTCCCGTGTATCCAATATTATTTTATTATGGTTTTTCAGGTGGAAAATTATTATATAAGATAATTATATGAATTATTTATATGGAAAATGATTATATAAAATGATTATATGAATCAGTTATATAGAAATAGATATTCAAAATGATCATATGAATCAATTATATGGAAATGGTTATATGAATTGTGTATACGAAATGTCTATATGGATAGATATGTAAAAAGGGACATTTGAAATGTTTACTTGAAATAAAAGTGGGAAAAGTTAAGTGAATATGATATGATTAAATTGAGCTTTGAATGTGTTTGCTTGTATATGTTTTATGACATGAAGAAGTTTCACATTTTCGTATATGTGAATTTACTAACCTTATGAGACTTATGATGTGTATAGGCAATTAAATGAACTCATGATCTTGATTATGATTTTTCTTGTGAAAGGTTTAGGTTAAGTCATTTATGGTAAGTTAAAGTTTACGTTCAATACAAACTTACTAAGCTTTATGCAAGCTTACCTTGTTTTGGTTTTTCTACCTTGTAGATTGTCGGTTTCGAGCTATCGATCGGATTGTTGTTGGAGATCACACTATCCGACAACTTGTTCAATAATTAATTGTTCACTTTGGTCCAATTATAAGTGGCATGTAAATAGTGTTTTGATATATATATGCTATGAGTATTTAGTTATGTTTTGAGCCTTTTGATATATGAACTAATATAAAAATGGTAAGTTTTAATGGTTGTATTGATGAAGGTAAAGAAATGTGCATAAGTTTTGGTTATTTCGTGAACTTAGTTTATGAATGTGAACATGATATTATGACAATAAATTTGATAGTTGAATAAGTAAGGAATGTTTGATTTGTATGATTGTCTTGTGCTTTGGTGATCAAAAAGTCATTTTGCTTTAGGTAACCTGTTAAACTTTGGATGATGTTATGTTAGCAATGTGGGCAATGGTGTTATGTGTTTAATTGGGCATTGAATTTATGGAATGGAAGGTGTAGTTAACTAATGGTTGATGTTTGAACGATCTATGTTTAAACGTTTGAATTATGGTACCAATGAGGGCATATTGGTTAGTCACTTAGGTTGAATGGCTTTTATATATTTTGGTATTTTTAAATGTGTTTTGAATAGATAAAAATGGTTGGAAATGGTTTGGCTTGAGACCTAAGAAATGGTTGTTGAAATGGCTTATTTTTTAAGTTATTTTAGGTGCACATGGCCTAGGACACAATCTACCACATGGTCATGTGCCACACACGATTACTTCACACGACTGTGTGTCTTATTGATTTTTTATACAGGGTTATCCGCACGGCCTAGCGACACGGCCATGTGACCCTAAGTTACACAAACTCAAGTTATTATATGGTTTGACCACATACCCATATCTTTAAGCCACACGGTCTGGGCTCTGTCACACGGCCTGGCCATACAGCCATGTGACCCTTGTTTTTAGTTTTTGCCATATTTTTCTATTTTGTTTTAGATTAGTCCACATTCGTTTCTGAACAAATTTTAGGGTTTCGAATACTCAATTTAAGTCTCGTTTTTTAATGTATGCTATGAATGATGATTCTTTATTAATTTATGGTGTTTAAATTAATTTTTGAATTGTGTTTCTGTATTATCGGTCTTGTTAACTTTCGTAATATCTCGTAACCTTAATCTGACAACGAAGATGGGTTAGGGTTGTTACAATGTATCTGTGGCATGCAAGCTATTCCTTTATTGATGATGTGTATTTTAAATTGGGAGTAAGTCTTGAATTGCTTTTAAGGTGACAGAATTTTGAGAAATATATATTTTTGTAAGAGTTTTTATGATCCTTAATTGAATTAACGCATATCTTGTTAAGATTGCATGATTTGGGAAGTGCTAGGTAGAGATTAAAGTGTTTTTGGGCTGCTCTGCTATAATGTTGTGACATCGCTCCTCGCAACATCATGACCTTGAGCTACAAAGTTGTGAAATCTTTAATTAAATTTTAATTATTAAATATAATAATCTTGTGTGTCGCACGAGTAAAAAAAATTATTAATATATTTTAAGTTATATTAAAATTTAGATAAATAATTAATAAAATTTGAATGTTATGTTATATACAATAATCTTTAAAAATGCTTTAAAAAATGTTTATCGATAATTTTTAAAGTAAATTAGCGTATTTATCAATAATGAATTCCCTTAAAAGTAAAGACTAGGGGATACCATATTTAATTAATAGTGTGGACTTTATTGAAGTCCATGTCTATGTACTTGGGTCAAAAAATAATGGCTAATAATCTGACTGCTTTTGGTATTCAGCCTCAAGCCGACTGAAGAGTCTGGTAAGCTACATTTGCTTGATTTATTTTGTTAATTTAATAGCTTTTAATAAGAGTATCAATAGATATGAAACTAAAAAATTTGATCCCGGATTTAAACTTCAACATTTCCTACTTCCTTTCTTATATATAAAAAATTCATAAATAATATAACAACTCTCAATTTTTTTCTAATTCGGTTATAGTATATAAAAAATTCTATGATCTTTCCTTTGTTTTCCTTGTGTTTATTTCTTTAAGGAAGATTATTATCTATAAGTGTGTCTCTAATATTATTTTGTTATATCCTAAAAATAAATGATATCATTTTAAATTTGCTAGTGAAGTTTTATACTTCACTAATAGTATAATATGGTAATAATCTTCTTTAAATACATCATCCATTCTTTTTCAGATAAATTTCCTTATGCTCTTTCAAAATTAAAATTATAGTCCCTGCATTTTAGTTTTGAGACATTGAGTTCTTATTTTTTTTTTTTAAAAAAAAACTTTGATCTTTATATTCAAATTTTCTATTAACATTATTGACATGGCAACTATAGAAAAGGTAAATTATTTTTTAGCTTTCTTGCATTTATTGTTTCTATCAATTTGGTCCTTACTCTTTAAAAGTAGATAAAAATTTATAATTTTTTAAAATCATTTTTTTTATAAAATCCAAAAATTTTAAATTCTTCTACAAATAAAAAAAAATTCTTTAAATTTCAAATTTTTAAAAATTAAAATATCATTTAATATTTTAAATTATAAAAGTATAGAAAATTGAAAGAAGAAGTATTATTTTACAAAAATCAAAATCCGACCAAGGTATCAGAATTTTTAAATAAAAATTAGAAAAACTCAATATCTTAAAATTTAAATATAGAAACTAAATCTTTAAGTTTCTAAAGTGTACAGAAAGCTTCCCTATATTTAAGCCTTCATTCTCTTATCCATCAATAATGAATACGAAAGTATTATAAGTAGATGGGGCCAAAGCTCATGGATGAAGGTAATTATTGCAGTTGGTTGTATATGATAATAATTAAAGCTTATATTGTGGTTGAAGGGGAGATGTATGGCAAATCCCAACTACACCATTCTTGAGAAAAAGTCAAATCCTATGGCTAAACAATAAAAAATGCAAATAGCATAAGGAAATAGTACTTAAACTATTGTTAGCATCTAAGGATTAAAGTTCAAATTTTATTAAATATGCACAGAAAAAATAATAAATAGTACTGCCTTTATGATGTCTTAACATTATATACAACTTTTCTTTTCCTCATTATTAATGTCAAATAATACAAGACTAAAAAAACCAGAAAAATATATAAATATATTAAAACTGGTTAAAAGCATAAAATAATATATATATAAAGCAAAATATAATAATATAATTTAGACTTTCGTAAAAATAATATATTAAATGTATTTTTAGAAATCCTCAACAATTAAAAGGACTGAAAAAAGAAACCAAAAAGAATAAGAAGTTTAATTTTAATTTTGGGTGATAGATTATGACCAATAATTTTGATATGTTCACGTACGTTGATCTTGTTTTGTTTTCTTGTTACTCTAAAATTTGTAATAATTATTTAATTAAATATAATATTTTAAAAAATTGTTCATGTAGCATATTCTAATAATATAACATAATATATAAAATTGTCGGATATGGTCACAGCACATTATCTTGAAGCTGAGGGCAGTCATTCAATTGGCGTTGGCTGAACCGACCTTTTCAAATATGCGCAGTCACCGTACACACACGCATTTCAGCCTAGCCCCAAGCTCGCCATATAAAAAGACAACACAAATCCTTTCAAATTCCGATTGATTAATAAAAAGGATGGTTGTTAAACTTTATGATCCAAATTTCAAACTTGATGAGCTAAAAATTAATTATTTTTTAAACCATAGACTGAGAGAAAACAAGCCCATTATATTTCGTGGAACAAAATGCATCACACCTTTCTGAAAAATGACTGGTCTAGGAGACAAACCATCAAAAGTCCCTGAAAGCAAAATTCCCATAATTCTTTTGTGTATGTCTTTTTAAAATATATATAAATTATAAATATGGGTTTAGCAAGTAACAACTACCAAAGGCTTGATTGATGTCGTGTTGCTTAGTTGGTATTATTTTTAAGGCATTATCATGTTTATGGGTGACCTAACTTCTGATAAGTGTAGCCGACAAAAGCATTATTGGGAAGCGCTTATACATGTATAGGATAGGGAGGCAGTAGGCCCCATTACTCTCCCACTTCTACTTTCTAGTTAAGCAAACAATCCCAATATTTGGTCATGAATCATATTCTTCCACCATTAATCCTTTCTTTCTTTCTTTTTTTCTTTCTAATTTTGATAAATCGAATTAACTCAATTTTTATTTTTGAAACTATAAAAGAGATAGTGGACATCTTTTTCTAATCTCCATGTTCATAATTATTTAAGTAATGGGAAATTAAAACAGCCCACCAGCTTCTTTAAATAAAAAAGCCAAAAAGAAATGGAAATGGATATGAAGTGAAATATTTGGTAAGCAAGGTGACATGGTACCCATCTCTGACCAGTTAAACTAGGCATGGAGTGGGAGACAGTTCATGTGGTCCGATGTAAAGGGAACTTGTTAGTATCCAAATATGTCCCCCCTCAATAATTTCAAATTAATTAAGGCAGGCTTTACTAATGATCCAATTTAACACTACTGTACATCAAGGAAATTTATGGCCTAAGGTAATCTTTAAACGGCTGCAAGAACATAGGCCGTATATATTAATCATTGGGGTATTGTCCGGGAAAGAGAGAACAAAAAAAAAATTATGACATAAAATAAAAGAAAAATCATATTCTCTAATATATGGTTTTTTTTAATACCACTTTAATCATTGCTTAATGGTATTCAATAACATTTCCGAATTAAAAATAGGAAAGTGAAGTAGAACATCATGTTTGGAATAAGTTTCTGTAAGTATATAGAAAAAGCAATTTAGAGAAATAACAAATTTTAAAAAATATTTATATGAAAACGCAGAAATGAGTTTTTGAGACAAAAGTTAAAAAGAACGTAAAAAATAGGGTAGATAATTGAAGCATGAAAAGTAAAAAAACAATATGCATAAAAGAAAAAAGTGGGCGTAGTAATTAATAGTTTAAATTTGGTATGTTAATGAGTGGAGTGACCAAGTGCTGACGAATCATTCTCTTGATGTATTAACAGCAGCCATGTGGCTTGTGCGTATATCTCCATAGCATTGTTTGTTTCCTAAGATAATGTGATGAATGTAGTGGGGGGAGGGGTTTCCAATGGTCAACCTTTGAATAGAGAAAGGAAGAAGAAAGAGAAAAAGGAGCTTTCATTATTATTATTAATTTTTTCATGCCAATTCATTCCTTGGACTAATAATCATAGCCACCCACCCACCCACCCAACTTCCCTTCTTAAGACCCCCTTTTGCACCCTCATTTCCTCTCAAACCACCCCCTCTCCTCCATTTTTCCCCTTCGTTCTCTCACATTTCATAACAAAGGAAAGCCTACCTAATTCCACTGGTTTTGATAAGCTTAATGGGTCTTGATGATGATGCATGTAATACAGGCCTTGTTCTGGGGTTAGGCTTCTCATCTGCCCTGGAAACTCCATCCAAGAAGCCATCATGTCTTAAGTTTGAACAACCAGCCACGACGGTGGCATCTCCAACAACTTTTGAACCGTCGTTGACCCTGGGTCTTTTTGGTGATCAGGGTTACCAAGTGACCAAGAAGTCGGATGTCAATAAAAGTGGCTATCTTCATCACCATGAGGAACCTGGCACCGGTGATTTATATCGTCGTCAAGCTTCTCCTCATAGTGCTGTTTCTTCGTTTTCTAGTGGTAGAGTCAAGAGAGAAAGAGAGGTTAGCAGCGAGGAATTAGAGGTACAGAAGAATTCGTCTAGAGTTAGTGATGACGACGAAGACGGTGTTAATGCAAGGAAGAAACTCAGGCTCACCAAAGAACAATCTGCTCTTCTCGAGGAAAGCTTCAAACAGCATAGCACTCTCAATCCTGTAACCTCTCTCACCTTTTTCCTAAATCCTCCATCTATGTATATCAATCACTATCGGCTTGATTTAATCTTTGGTTATATTTTATGATAAAACAGAAGCAAAAGCAAGCTTTAGCAAAGCAATTAAACCTGACACCAAGACAAGTTGAAGTATGGTTCCAGAACAGGAGGGCAAGGTAAATTGATCATATAACCGAGAAAGCTTTTGCATGTCACTTTTTAATCTCATCAAACAAGAAAATTTAAAAAAATAAATAAAAAAATCTTTGGTTTTTTCTTTCCCTCTGCAGGACAAAGCTTAAGCAAACTGAGGTGGATTGTGAGTTCTTGAAGAAGTGTTGTGAGACACTGACAGATGAGAACAGGAGACTGCAAAAGGAACTACAAGAACTCAAGGCACTGAAACTGGCGGCTCAACCTTTTTACATGCACATGCCGGCGGCCACTCTCACCATGTGCCCATCTTGCGAAAGAATTGGCGGCGTTGCCGATGGCAATTCCAAGAGCCCATTTTCAGTGGCTTCAAAGCCTCATTTCTATAATCCCTACTCCAATCCTTCTGCAGCGTGTTGATTAAGTTCGTTAGACCTTAGTATAGAAAAAGAAAAGGAAAGACTCCCCACAACCCATTTTTTGGTTAAAGGGCTTGTAGTGAATTAAAATTAAGGTAATTAATTAATTTGTAGAAAAAAAAATAGTATAATTACTGATCAATCTTCTCAACTTTCTAAATATATATGTTTGTAAATGATCATTAGAAAAATATAGTATCTATGAAGGGATTACTCTTGGTATATTTATTATTTTGATTCTTTTGTTTCATGTTTAATGATAGACTTCTTGTTTTTCATCAATTTCCCCTTTCAATTTTTTATTGTTAGATTTGATTATATGGATATGGATGGAACATCATTTGCTTTTTTTTTTTTTTTTAAATTGACTGTAGAAAATCTTTCCCCATGATATTTGCTCCAAAGGTCTGATTAAAAAATATATTAAAAAAATAACGGTGTTCACATTGACTTTCTTTTCAAGCTTTTTTTTTTCAAATGAAAAAGTTGGAAAATCTTGGTGGGCATGTTAGTTGAAAATCAACCATGTATTTTACATATGCGCTCGCCCCGAAACTTCTTCTTACACACTTGTCAGGGAATTGGTTCAGTCTTCTTTGCTTTTTTTTTTTTTTTTTCTCATTTCGATTTCACTTGATTGGTATAATTATTTATAAAAATTAGTATTTAATATTTATACTTATTTAAAATAAAACATTATTTGTAAAAAAATTATTAAACAATTTCTCTTTAATCTTTAAATTGAAGTATGTTTGCAAAAATAAAGATGTGAATTAAACTAAAGCTGAATAAAGAAACAAATATCTAACAATCTTATCCTTTGCTGGTATATATTGAGAATGTAATTCTAGTGGAAAAGGGTGATCCAAGGTTGATGGTGGAATAGTGTCAACCTTTTTGGTTGTCTCAATTGAAGAAGAAAATGGGGTATATTATGATAAAAATCAGTTGAAGCTTATGATTAAGTGAGAGAAGAAAAGGGTGTGGGGGTGAAGGAGGTTAGCTCACGTGTTTTTGCCTTTGTCTTACATGAGAGAAAGAGAGAGGAAAAATAAAATAAAATGGGTGGCGGTGGGAGGCGTCTAGACAAAGAAAGCAATGGATGGTTCACTTGAACCAAAAACAATTTTATAAAAAGGGGGGGAGGGGGTAAGGGAAAAGTGGAGAAATAGCCTTAAGCCTAGCCATCGTCTCGTGAGATGCTCACGCTTTAAGGGAACCGGTGGGTCATATCTCACGTGCTGTCCCAATGGCTGCTCACCCCCTTTCAATCTCTATATTATCTCTATACCATTGTAAAAAATATTTAATTCAATTAATTTTTTAAATTTGATGTTAATAGAAACAAATAAAATTACCGACAAAGTTATATTATAGTTTTAGGGAATTTAAATTCAGTCTTTAGAAATGATATTATTAAAAAGAGTAGTTATAAATTTTTTAAAATATATATTATTTATAAAATATAAAAAAAATTTGACAAAAAAAATAAAGTTATCAATTATATTAATGACAAAAATGCATTTTTATTAATAAAAGAAAAATATAATAATTTTTTGGCCCTTTAATTTTACAAAATAGTCATTTTAACTCTTTAGTTAATTTTTTTTCCTTTTTAACTCTTAAATTTGTATTTTTTGTAAAAATACTGAAAAATTAACGTTTTTAACTTTACTGATATTAATTAAATGTTGATGTGTCATCCATTTGATAATTCATGTGTATGCAACGTTAGCAAATTTAAAAAATGTTACCTTTTCCGTTTATTTTGTGATGATGTGACCTGAAATGCAAATTTAAGAGTAAAAAAAAGTCAAAAAAATTTAAATAAAAAGTTAAAGTAAATTTTTTTATACAATTAGAAGGTCAAATAAATAATTATGCCTAAAAAATTAAAATTAAAGAAAATTTAGACCTGGATAAATTTAATTATGAAGGGAATATTGCACCAGTGAATAAGATAGACTAACTATCTAAATAGTTTTATTCTCAAAAGAAAAAAAAAACTATCTAAATAGTTTTAAGCTTTCTTTCATTTATTTCAAAAGAAAAGAAAAGAAAAGAAGGTTCTTTTAGTTTCCTCAGAATCCTATTATAGAGATTCTCCACATGGAGTTGAGACAGACGACCCTCAAATAAATGGACCCAAAGAGGCAAAAGAGATCACTTTCCTCTCCCACAGCTTTCTCTTTCAGCTTCCCCTCAATTCTCTAACAAATCTCATCCCAAAAGCTATATATTCCACTTTTCAACAATGGAACCTATCTTATGTTTCATCAACTTGTTCAAGTGGATGGCCTTGGAGTCATTGGGCTTCCTTCCAACTTTGCAACTAATTCATGCATTCCTTATAGCCATAGGCACACTATCGAAATTGGTACATAAAGTAGCATGAGTGACGAGTACTAAAGCAGTAATAGGAATTCTTGGACGTATAGAGAAAATAAATATTTAAATTTATTCAGAAAAAGATTAAATCAAAAGTAAAATTAATCTGAAAATATTATGTAAAGTTCCATAGTATTTAAGAACATAATTTTGTTTTTAATTGAGTATTAGATAAATTGATTTTATGTTTTTAGTTATATATATATTTTGAGGTTACAACTATAATTATAATCACAAAGAATATATTCTAAATTTACTATACTTAGAACCAAATATTACAAAGCATAAATCAGAATAAATCAAGAGTTAAACCTAAATCGTTTTAGAAAAATCTATTCATAGTGTGATTTAAATCAGAATAAAATTAAAGATAATTCACACATAATTTATTAACTGTGATATTAATATTCCACAATCTTTAATGTTTGTCAATATTACCAAAATTTATTGATTTTTATAATTATATTTTTTTAATTATCGGCATGAAATTAGGGTATGGACCAATAAATAAGAACATTTCCCTGGAAAATTGGGTGACTTTCTGGGAAATTACTTTACTCTAGGCTTCCCCATTCTCCTCATTATCATCATCACCATCACTTTCATCACCCAATATTTTACCATCGCCATCATCATTATATGAACTCTTCAGCCCTCATTTTGAACTTCAAACATTAAAAATAATTATTCATTGGACGTTTGCCAAAGGATCATTTACTTTGTTATTCCTACTCCTTTTGGCTCTTTCTAAGCCTAGTTTCTTGTCTTGGGCAACAAAAAACAAGTGGGGGAAAGAGCCAAGTTCTTGAGTGGGGGAAAACCGACACATCTCCTTTAAATTAATACAAAAGATTCTTATTTATTTTATTAGTATAATAACGAGTAATAATAATTAATCAATAATCTCTTCTTTTACATGATTAAAGATTTTGCCTTACGCGTGTGCCAACGTAATTTATACCTATAAAAACACAGACACCAAAAGACGTGTCTGGTGTTGGCTAATTTGTCGGTCTATGAAGCTTTTTCCTTCTTTCTTTCTTTTTAATATCAAAGAGTTGGATATATGGGACATATATTTGCATTATTTATTTTTGTATTCTTTTTCCTTCAAATTAAGGTTTGATAGCAACCAAGCAGTTTTTTTTTTTTTTATTGCAAACAACATCCGGTTCTAATGAAACACCAAAGCATATATTAAAAACAAAACCTACGTGTTTCGTATTAAATGACAACCCCCCTCCAATTATGGATAACCTTGATTGCATCAGTCAAGCTTTCATCAGGCATTTTTTAAAGAAAGAAGACATTGTCAAGATCAAATTATTTACATTTGGTTTGGTTTAAATTTGTTTAAAGTTGGGTTACTATCCGACATGATAGACTCGATTTGAATTGGTAAATATAAAAAATCTTTTAATAATATTTAAAAATAATAAAAATAATATAAACATGATAGATTTGATGAGACCGAATCTTAAAACAAAACAAATTTTTTTGCTACGACTCGATTCAATGCATAATCACCTTTAACTTAATTTAATTGATATGCTGGGAAAAAGAATGGGTGTGAAAAGATGAGTTAGACGTAACTTTTTGATGAATTATATAAAAGTAAACTTTAACCGTAAACGGACCTGGTAGTTGGTTTGGTTAATATATAGGGCCATATTTTTATTAGGGTTAGGCAGGAGATTAACTCATTATTCTTTGGTTTTATACATTAGTTTCACAGTTGTTTCTTTTTTATATCCTACTTGTGTTACTTTTTAGTTTAATTTGATATATGTATTTGATAAAAGTTATATATTTTAGTACTCAAAAGTAATAATATTAATTTTTAAATATTTAATTTGGATTTTAGAGATTATTTGATGAAAATTCATAATTAGCTAATAATAACAATTAACTTTCGTCAAATCAACTCTAAATTGCAAATTAAATCACATTCATCAGACTAAATTTGGCTAATTAAATGCAAAGTTAACAAATTAACACTAAATTTATTTTATTAACAATATCATGAAAAATCCAAACCTATTAACATTAGCAATTGAATTTCATTAAATTAACCTTAAACCCTGAATTAAACACTAAAAGTTAATACCTTTACCTTTGATTACTAATAACATTTGTCAAATAAAAGTATCATATTAAACAAAAAATAATATAAATACCATATTAAAAAAAAGTATCAAATTCAGATACCAAATAATATAATAATCCTTATTATTTTGATTAAGCAGCTAGCATTGATTCCTCTGTGATTAAAAAGAGCGATTAATGATAATTTGAGAGCTTTCAAATCGGGGAAAAGCAGCCAACCTAGGAGACTAGGAGTAAGATAGTAATAAACAATAAGAGATTAGTAACAATACTAATAATCCTATTGCTAAACTTAGTCAAATACCTATTTATTGAGTATAAGATTGAACAATAATTAAAAGTAAAAATGGAAATGGAGGGAAGGTTTATTTTTGCTTCACAAGTAAACACAAATGGCCTACTTAAGTCCTGAAAAGAGAGGCCAAACCCAATGATATCAATCACATGTGATTTGGTTGCCTTTATTCAAGACAAAAAAGAGTTGATTTTGAAAACCTATAATCTAACTATTTTAAATGTAGTCAAGGTAGTCGGCAGATATGATCATAAAAGAACTGGATTATCCTACGTTGGTGAAAGATTTAAATTTTACAAATGCATTAAGCTGTTTTTTGCGTTGTTGTAACGAGTATAAGAATAATATAGAAAAAATAATTACTAATAAATGTTTATGCAGCTGGATGTAAATATACATTTGCGAGATTTTATTTATGAACAGGCGCAGATTTAGGTGTTCGCAAGGCTTGACTCTTAAAATAATTTTTTTATTTAGATATTTTATAATTTATAAAATTTTAAATTAGAAATGGTAAAATTACATTTTAACTCTCCAAAATGATAAAAATTTGATTTAATCATTTAAAAATTATAAAGATATAAACTATTAAAATCACGAAATTAAATTTTTACTATCATAAAAATATAAAATTTAATTTTACCCAAAATTTTATTTTGACTTCACCCCTTTCTATAAATAATTTAAGCCTAACCAATTAATTGTTTAGTATGAACTCTCTCATCCAATCAACATTTTCAACTGAAGATTGTAAATCCACAAGCAATAGATTCGAAGTGTTTTTTCCACTAAAAAAATGTGCACAACTCCTTTAGTTGATCACCTTTAATCTCATTGGAATGAGAATAAGATAGTTGCTTATCCTTTATCAAAACAATCCCCTTTACAGCTAGATTTGTTTTTCTGTTTTGTTTTATAAGTAGTCTTTTGAAAAGTTTGGACTCCAATGTTTTTCTAGTTTCACTTTTACATACATTTTTATTTTTTGAAAAGTTAGAAATTCATTTAAAATCAAGTAATAGCATTAAAGTCTGTACAAGTAAAACAATAAACTCGGCCCAACAGCAAAAATAACAAAACAGTCCCTCATACATCATACAAGATGTTTTGAACAACAAGAAAGGATAACATAATCAAAATAATATCTTGACAAATCCGTAAAAACCAATCTTTGTTTTTTAAAAGCTTCTTGTTGGTAATGTTGCAACAAGCAATGCTACAAATCATGTAGCAATTGTTTACACTAAGAGTATGTTTGATAGCATGAGAAGTTTTAATTTTTCAAGATATTTAATTATTTAGAATGTAATTTCGATTAATTTTCTTTTTTTAATAATAGCTGACATTCATTAGAAAATATAGTGGGGGACAACCACTTTGCAAAGGAACTAAATCGTTCCATCCAGTCATAAATGACTGTAGCAAGCCTCATAAATGAGCACATAGACCAACAAAACAACAAACCAAAACACAACAAAAAGAAAATGAGAAAACAATAAAAGAAACACCCATAGAGATATTTTTCTTATTCACAATTTGACCTAAAAATTTAAAAAAATTGTAAAATTACCTCATTAGTAATTTTGTGAAATTTTTCTGATTCGAAGTGAGTCCACACTCAACAGACGTGAGCTTGAAGATAGCGGAGAAGACTACTCGGTCAAAACGCTCATCCTAGACGAATTAAAAATGTTTAATTTTTATTAAGTATTTATTACTTTAGATATCGCAACTAAAATATTGTTTTGGAAAAATTTTTAAAACTCTAATTTTTCCTTAAATTTATTTTCTAATGCGTTTTTCAAACACGTTTTCCAACAATTGTTTCATGAGCATGTCTCAATATATTCATGTATATGTTTTAATGATGATATGATATTTCTGTGAAAATGGTTTACATACATGGAATTGGATGTGTTTATTTAATATGTGAAACACTGAGCTTTTTAAAGCTCACCCACATTTCTTGTGCATTTCAGATAATCCTCATGGTTAGGACTCGGATTCGGTCATTCGAAAGGCTATCAGAAAAAAATTATTTTATAGTTATGGATTTTTAAGATGATTTGAGACTTTTATGGACTTTATGATTTTTATGGATTTTATTATGGACTTTGATTAGAGTTTGTTTTAAAAACTTTTTGGGACTTTATTTTAAATTGTGGACTATGGCATGGGAAATTTCTATTTTGATATTTTGGGAAAATATTGCGTGGATTGGTTATATTGGATTTTTAAAATGATCGTTAAACATTTTAAGAAAATTATTAGCTGCTGCAATTGTATTCTAAAAACTAAGTTATAATACAAATATTTTTAAATAAAGATGAACAAATATTTTTTTTTATTGAAAAGAACATGATGTTTTCAAAATAACATGTTTCCAAGACAAATGAGTTTTTCTTGTGGAAACGTTTTGGTCATCTTCATGGTCCATGTAATTACTCAGATTGGGCCGTAAAGCCTAAGCCTAGCTTGAGGGGTTACAAAAGAAGCTTGCAGGCCCAGCTTGCATAAGACAGGAGGAGTTCGCAAGGGGAGCTCGCAGGAGCCCAAGGAATGTCCAACAGGCAGCCGAGAGCAGTACACGTGTTTAGCATGCATAGAGTCTGTTAAGAGCGTCAATTCTATGAACAGTAGTTATGCATATATAAAGATTCGATTGCCCCCTTTAAGGGAATACAATGAAAATTTACTCAACATAGATAATAATTTATTTAAAAATAATAAAAATAATGAATAGAATTATTTCTATTGTTTTTTCAAACGGTACAATAATGAATCTTAAATCATGTTATGAGGTATTAGTGGTGTTATCGAGCCGAGCACAAATGCTGTCTAGCTTGAGTTCGAGCTTGATACTTGACTTGAGCTTGATTGAAAATTTATTTTTAAGTATGAGCTTGGCATGAGATATAATCGAGCTACTCGAGCTTGAGCTTGATTGAGGTTGTTTACCAATTTTTGTACTCAAGCTCAAACTTGAGCTCGACTCAATAATTATGCTTAAGGTTAATAATATATATTAAGAGAAATAATGTAATTTAATAATATAAAAATATGAAAAGCTCGATAAGACTCGCAAGCTATTCAAGTCTAGTATTACTAAGCTCGAATTCGGCTCGATTGATAGCTCAAGCTACTCGAGATCAAACTTAATTCGATAACTACCAAATAGAGTTCAAATTTTTTCGAGTCAAGCTCGAGTAACTTACAAACACTAATATCTAATTTATAGCCTTATCAATTATCATGTAAAATAAATCCTTTACAACCATTTTAAAAGTTAAAACTATAAATTAAACTATAAATACAAAATAATATATATATACATATATATACTAAAAGGGTTTGGCTCTCGTCCTTTATTTTTGTATCGATTTTTTTTATTTGTAAAGAAAAGAGAATTTGTGTTATCCATATGCCAAATTTTGAATTAAACTTTAAATCAAGGGAAATGTTTTGTCAAATTTTTTAGGGATAAATCTCAAAATTATTTATGAATTTGAGTTTAATGTAGAATTTGACATGTTAATTTTTTAAGCAATTATACACATGAAATTTTTATTGTGGTTTAAACGTATACATAAAACTTTAAATTTGAGTCAATCATATATATATTTAAATAAATACATTAATTTATTTTTATATTAGATAAATATAATTATTTATGTATGTTATATATAAACTTAAAATGATGTTACATCAATAGTTATGTTAATAATTCGTTAGAGTTAGATCAAATCAAAATTTTATGTATAAAATTACACAAAATCAAAGTTTATTTATAATTTTAAGATTTACAATTTTCTAATCTACAGAGTAAATTATAAACGCATTTTAAAAGGAGAGAAAGTTGGTTATGTTAACGTATAATTTTTTATCCCTAATCATGAGTTTTCAAATTAAGGTGCCTTGTTTGCTTTGTTTATTCTTAAGATATTATTATGGTATATTATCTCTTAGCAATTTGATTCCTAATGGGATATTATAGGATATCATTATGGGATATTATCTTTTAGCAATTTGATTCCTACGTAACTATTACTATATAGATATATATACCCTTAAGGTCTATCGATAAAATTTAAAAGATTACCCTATTCTTGTCATGGTATTAGAGCAAGGTTTTTGACACAAATTTTTTTCTTTCATCATTCTAAATGGCTGGCGGCAAGTCTTCTCCTCCTCCACCACCACCAATGGGGGCGACACTTCCTGGTTTTATAGTTGAACAATGGTAGTCTCTTCTGGCGGTGTTCGGTGATAAACAATCAACTTGCACTCAATTGAATGCTAAGTCCAAGAAGAAATGGATTATTGATATGAGGTGTTCAAATCATGTAACGAGTGATCTTATGTGTTTAGAAAATATGAGAGATGTTGTAGCATGTTTCGCAGGACTCCCTCATGGCCAAATATTGGTGGCTACCCAATAAGGAGTGCTTAAATTGATAGACAAAATTCACTTAAAACACATTCTTTACGTTCCTAAATTAAACTACAATTTAAATTCAGTTTCCCAGTTGAATGATGATATGAACTATTTTGTCCAATTTTCTACTAACATATGTGCTATTCAGAACCTTCATTTGAGGGATTTGATTAGAGCGGGTGAGAGACATGATAGACTTTACTACTTCCGACAGGTTTCGACGGTCTAAGCAATTTCGGTTGAAGCTTCATCCTCTTTGGAACTTTGGAATAGAAGATTGGGTCACCATTCTGAGAAAGTAGTAAAGTTACTTCTTTATGTTAGTAATCCTAGAGGTCATCCGAATAAAGCATGTAAAATTGGTTATCCTGCTAAACAGACTAGATATAACTTTCAAATTACTGAACAGAAAGCCACTTGTATTTTTGAGTTAGTTCATTATGATTTATAGGAGTTTTATGACACTCCATCTTTTGGATCACATTATTTTTTTACATTGGTTCATGATTTCTCTCGTGTTATTTAGATATATCTATTGGAAAATAAAATGGAGGTTTTCAAAATTTTCATGTCATTCATTGCTATGGTTGATCATCAATTTTCTCAACAAATAAAGTGTGTTAGAAGTGATAATGGGACAAATTTTAATTGTTTTTAGGATTATTTTCTTGCAAATGACATTATTTTTCAAACATCTTGTATTGGTACCTCCTCAAAAAAATGGTAGAGTGGAGAGGAAATATCAAAATATTTTAAATGTAGCTCGTGCTTTGTGTTTTTAGGGAAATCTATCTATATCTTTTTGGGAGAGAGTGTGTTGGCTGTGAAACACCCCATACCCGGCCCACGAGCCTGAACCGGATCTGGTATGTTCCTTAAGTAAACCGGTTTTTCAAATTCTTGGTTACTTAGAGAAAAATTGTAAATTTTAGAAAACATTGTTTTGGGTCGGGCTTAAATTGGAACCCATTTAATAAATTTTGAAAATCCAACTTAAATAAGGTGACAAAATAATTTTAGGGTTTATTATTTTAAAAGAAATAAATTTACTTAACTTTAATCAAAAATAAATTGTATCATAATCAAATAAAAATAAACAGAAATAAAGAAAATCCAACTGGGCCTTATGGCCTTATTACATCTTTCAAACCCAAAATAAAATTTAAAGTACTAAAATTATATAAAGTCCTAATTTCTAAATAAATTCTTCAAGTGATGCATGGCCACCCTTAGCTCCTGCCGACCCGGTCCATTACTGCTCATCACCTGAAAAATAATTCCCAACGGGTGAGTCCACAAACTCAATGTGTACACAGAGACTAATTTTCAACAAATCGGGCATACAAGTCATATCAATTTCATGTTCATACAAAATAAAGGATGATGCAACCCAAACCCAAGCCTATTTGTCCATCCGCTACACACCACCCGTACCAACTCAGTACAATCCGTGGGGACTACTAAGGCGACCTCCATCCGCTACACACCATCGGCGCGATCAGCTGCAATCGACGTGCTTATTGGCCATTTACGTTGTGTCTTTAGACACTATATTCAGATAATGTAACCAAAATTGCCATTTTCAATAATGTGACCGTAGTCACCATAATTCGTTGGTGAGACCGTAGTCATCACCTTCACTTTCTCCCTTCAAACATATATCCCAAATGCCCCAGTTATTACATATCATTCATATCATACTTAAATTCACATTCATGTCACTTTTCAGAATATAACACATTCATAATCCTATCAAAAGTAGGAATACGTACCTGGGAGCTTTTTGCCACATTTGTGGTACTTAGCCACATTCTCATTCTTATACACATTCATATATTAAAACAATTATTGCCATAATTTATATTGAAAGTTAGTGTGAGTACACACCTGATTTGCTTAATAGGCTCCTTGAGATCTCGAAAATCCCGATCTAAAGTTTAGATCTGCTGTTGCCTATATTCGGCCATTATAAAAGACACATTAATAACCTTATTTGGCTTAAAAACCAAATCCTGGTAGGATTTGTATTACTAACCTTGTTGCCGAATTAGATGATCAAATCCCAAAAATTTGCTAGTATTCTTTTTCCTTGATATCGGCTAACACTAGATCATGTAACCATGTGAGTTTTCGGCTTTTGAAATAATGGGAAATAATCCTAAATATTAAAAAAAAAATAAGCCTTGGCCGAATATCACTTACCTTACAAATTCCAAATCTGAAGAGGATTCCTTTATATGCTTGTAAAAATCCCTATAACTTTGTGTCAGATTAAATCTATCTTTGAAAATATGAATCATAACCTTTAACCAAATATTCATTCCTCTTACCTTAGATCCTTGATCCTTCTATTCAATAATGGTGGAAACCCTTTTGATGTTGTGGTTGATTGCTCTTTTACTTAGAATCAACAAGGATTCGGCTTTGACAGAAGAATCGGAGAAGAAAATAGAAGAAGAGAAGATGGATTTTGTTTAAAGAAATTTCACAGAGAGGGGAGAACTATGAAAATTTCTAAGCACACTTGGAAAAGATGAGAGAAAATCCTTAAACTCTCCCTCTTTAGCCGAATTTAACAAGCCAAGAGTCCTAGACTTGGCCACCACTCTTCCATCATCTATTTTATTTAAAATAGAAGTGTTTAATCTATCTTTTATCTCTAAAAATAATCCTTTATTTATCTCCTCAGATAATCCTAATTTAAAATCCCTTATTTATCACTTTTTAATCATGTATTTATGGAATTAAAACACCTTGGTTTCTAGATGCTTGTGCCGTCCACCTTTAAGCCTGGGAAGCAAAAATTAAACTTCATTTATTTGCTTCCCTTGTGACTCGAACCCAGGCCCATGCCTTTTGCACATGGCGCCATTTCCATAGGCCCTAAGTGCCATCTTCAGGCCACTTTTCCTAGCCCGTTTGTGCGTCAAATTTCCCTAACTTTTTCTTTTAAGGCCCTCTTGCCTTTATTTCCTATTTTAAACTTTAAAACTCATCATTTTGGGGTCATTTCTAAGTTTACTAAAATTTTCAATCGGCTCTGTAACTTGCCATTTTTCTTACATTCTAAGTTTCCAAAAATGTTCAGGTTTCCTAAAATGTTCGGCCTCCAAAATGTTCAGTTTCCTAAAATGTTCGGCCTAAAATGTTCAGTTTCCTAAAATGTTCTGGGCCTCAAAATGTTCAAGTTTCCAAAAATGTGTACTTTCCATTTTTGAACCATTTCCTTACATTTCTAGGTTTCCTAAAATGTTCATGTCCTAATGCATTTCCAGGTTGCCAAAAATGTTCATTTCCATTCATTTTCGTGCATTTCTGAGTATCCAAAAATATCAAAAATTTATTCACTATGCTTAAGACTTGTTATTTCTTATAATTAAACTGAAAATGCATAAGCCCTTTTGAGGATGTTACAGGCTGCATCTCATCTCATTATTCGAACTCCTTCACCTCCTCTTCATAATAAGACACCATATAAAATGTTGTTTGTAGCCCTCCTTTATTTGATGGTCTTCGTGTGTTTGGTTGCTTATGTTTTGCTCATAATCAATGTTCTAAGGGTGATAAGTTTGCTATTTGAAGTCGAAAGTGTGTTTTTTTGTACCTTTTTGGCAAAAAATGGTTGATATTTATATGATTTGGATTCTAAGTTCTTTCTCTCTTACAATGTGAAATTTTTTAGGATATTTTTCTATATTGGGTTGGGAATGTTGCAAGCACTGAGCCTAACAATGTTGCTTTGCCATATTGGAGTGCAAACATAATTTTTTATACATATTTTGGTGAATTAGAGGTGTTGGAACCTGCGACAGTTCCTCCGCTTGCTACTCTGCAACTTGTGAGTTCGCCACCTACGAGTTCTCCAACACCTATGATATCTTCTTCTTCCTCTAATAACACTATGGTACAAAGGGCTTTGGGTAATGATGCGCCTAAATTGGGATGAGGGCATAGGGAGAAATTTCCCTCTATGAAGATTTGGGATTTTGTCACTCATATCGTCATAAAGAAAAACCCATCTCCCACCTCACCTACTTTAAAGTCTTCTTCAGGTACTCTATTTCTTATAACACATTATGTTAATTGTGACAAATTTACTATGAAACACCAAAAATTTTCTTACAGTTATTACTGCAAGGGTCGAGCCACAATATTTTAAAGAGACTATGAAGAATGCAGGATGGCGTGATGCTATGCCAAAAGAGATTTGTGCTTGGAAGGATAATGACACTTGGTCTATGGAAAAAATTTGCTCTTGGAAAAAAAGCACTAGGTAGTAAGTGAGTATAAAAAATTAAATATAACTATGATAGATGAGAGAGTTAAAGCTTGTCTTGTTGTTTTTAGTAATCACCAAGTAGAAGGTATTGACTAAAATGAAACTTTCACACCTATGGCAAAAGTGGTGACTGCTCGGGCTTTCTTAGCTATTACAGCTTCGAAAAATTGAGAGTTACATCAGATAGATGTCCATAATGTTTTCTTGTATGGTGATCTTGATGAAGAGGTTTACATGAAGCTTCCTCCAAGTTTTTCTCCTGATAAGCCTAAAATGGTTTGTTATTTGCGCAAGTCTTTGTATGGGTTGAAACAGGCTCCTTGGTGTTGGTTTACGAAGCTTGTTACTGTACTGAAAGGTTATGGATTTCTTCAATCATATTCTGATTATTTCCTCTTTACATACACTGAGGGATTTGTACGCATTAATGTGCTAGTGTATGTTGATTATTTGCTTATTTCTAGGAACGATTCATCTGCTTTGAAAACTTTTAAAGGGTATCTCAATTCTTGCTTCCATATGAAAGATCTTGGTGTTTTGAAATATTTTTTGGGGATAGAGGTAGCTCGTAGCTCTTTGGGGTTATTTCTTTGTTAAAGGAAATATGCACTTGATATTATTTCGGAGGCGGGTCTTATGGGAGCAAAACCCACAAGGTCGCCAATAGAGCAAAATCATATATTAGTGCATGCTATAGGGAGAATTTTGTCTGATCCTTGTAACATCCTATATTAGGGGTTATGCATTTAGTGCATAATTCAAGTGACAGTAGGCTTGGAGTGTGGTTGGATATGTTTGGGAGGTTTTGAGAACCTAAGGATGTAGGAGGAAGTCTTGGAAAAATATTGGATTCTAAGTTAAAAAGGGGGAGCTAGGCTAAGGTAGCCTTAAGAAAATTTGTGTTGGATTCATGACACAAAGAAATCAATTGGCAAGGTGACAAGGGATGCTACCTTGGGGCTTGGAAGGTTGCGTCAAAGGGAGCCTCAAGGGGGAGAAGGTTCGAGCAACGTGGGACGCATTGGGGACTTGTATTTTTGGCCAAGAAGGGGAAGGTAGGCTGAAGACGGCTTTAAGGAAATATGAAGTGGTTTTTGGACACAAAGAGTGCCTTGATAAAGTGGTTGCAAGGCGCCACTTTGGGCCTTGGTGATGACGCCATGTGCAGTGGGCAAGGGGCCTTGGTTCGAGTTGCAAAGGAAGCAAATGGACTTATATTTTTGCGTCAAAAGGGAATTGGGCTAAGTAGGTCTTAAAAGAAATTCTGGGTGAATTATGTCACAAAAAGCGCCTTGGCAAAGTGGCTTGGGGCGTTATTTGTGGAGCAAGGAGCAGGTCTCATGTTCGAGTCTTGTTGGCAGCAGGGAGGCGTGTTTTTATTTTGCTTTTGGCGTTAAGACAAGGGGGAGCTAGGGAAAGAGGTCTTAAAAGGAATTGTGGGGAGTTTATGTCACAAACATCGCCTTGGCAAAGTGGCCTGGGGCGTTATCTGCAGCTTGCGTCCAAGGGCTCCAGCAGGTCTTGGGTTCGAGGCTGGTGAGCAGCAAGGGGAGTGTTTTATTTTGCTTTTGCGTCAAGGTAGAGTTGGAAGAAAGTGGACGACACATGGGACTTTTAATTGGATAAGGATTCAGCTTATTCTCCTATTAATTTCGGCTAGGGTAGGATAATTGATGATTATTTTATTTTGTACAAGATGAAGAAGAGATAAATAAGGATTTGTTTATCTTATTTTGGTTTAAATAGGTGATAAGAGATAATATAGGAGTTTGATAAGGGATTAATGTTGGATTAATTTATTTTATTTGTTAAGGAGATAATAGAGGAGATTATCAAAGAGTTTGATAATAGCAAGGATATAGTAGCCGAATTCTTTATAAGGGGAGAGTAATCATCTTTGATATCTTTTTCTTTAAATTTCTTTGTGCCGAATTTCTTCCCACTCACACCTCTCATTCTTTTCTTTTATCCAACACCAAATCTATTTCTATTTCTTTGAAGCCATAACCGAAGCTTAAAGTGCCTATTCTCTTTGTTTTGCCGCAAGTCACAAAAGCTAAAACCCCTCTGTCATTGTTGCGTTTTCTCTTCACCATTAAGTGCCGAAACCATCATTGTTGTGCTCTAAGCCGAATCTTTAAAGGAGGGTGCTGTCGACTACTTACTTTAGGCTCTTCAAAGCAAACGTGTAATAGTGGTAAGTGAATTCTCCTTTGGTAATCAGTTTTTGATTCTTCAAGGTAGGCCAATAAGGCGTTCGGCCAAGGGCCATCTTTAGAGTTTAAATGTGACCGATTGGTATTATGGTTAATTAGGGGGCAAGTCGACAGAAGTAGGACAAGCTTCAGGATTCAAGATTATTTCGGTAAGGATATTTCGTAAGTGTAGTTTCGATTCGATATGTTTTGATTAAGGTATTAGTGTTTAACCGTTTGATCTGATTAAGTGTTGTCGATGGATGCGAATGCTAGTCAAGGAGGACAAGGGATAGTCCCTATCCCGAAGTTTAAAAAGAGATCGGTTTACATGAGCTAGGGATTGGCCACCGGGTGTGGACCAAATCGAGCAAGAAAGTAGGCAAATAGCCGTAGTGTCGCTTAGCGATAGCATCGGGATCGAAAGCGTAGTTCTTCACGTTATAAGGTGTGTGATTAACCCACCGTTTTCCGGGTTTTTGCTATAATTGCATGTGTGATTTATGTGCTAACCAGTGCAGTGGCAGTTATGTGGTGGTTACCCTAAAAAGGGGTATATCGATAGTCAGGTTAGTGCTATCTGTTGACAAGAATGTGAATGTGCCTATGTGAATGTAAACATGCCTATAGAAATATGATTGTCTGCCTTAATGACATGTGCATGCATTTATTATGTCACTATTACATGTTGCATGTGCATGGGTGGGATATGATATGAAAGAAGGTACGGGTGTACTTCGAGTATGTGGTTTGATGTTAGCCTTGAGTTACATCGTGGATTGACGTTGACTGAGGTCACGTTGTAGATTAATTGCGATTTAGTTCGCGTGGCTTGATGAGTAGCTATATGCCTCATCGTGGTTGATATCGGCTATGTGCCATATCGTGGTTGATGAGTGACTATGTGTCCCATCGTGGTTTTGGTGTTAGCTACAGTTACATCGTGGATTGGAGCTGACTGAGGTCGCGTTGTGGATTATTGTGCTTAATTGCACGTGGACGGCATTGATTGCCTTTTGGAGTGAAAAGGAGAGGGTGATTTGATAATCCCTTGGTGTGTGGTGGCTGGATATGGGGGTGTGTAGAGGATGGACCCTAGGTTGGGTTGGGTGCACTTTGCATAATTTCAATGGATATGTGAATTATTGTGATAATGGGCCAAGCCCGCTTGATATGTGGATTAATGTGAAATGGGCCAAGCCCAGATATGAATGTGAACATTGTGGAAATGGGCTAAGCCCGATATGTGGAAATTATGTGGTTAATTACCCTCATTACCGATAAGTGATATGAATATGGGCCAAGCCCGTAATGTGATAATATGTGAATATGATATTTGTTATCCGATATATGGGTTAATATGTGGGTGGAATTCAAAGTGGATTAATTACACACTCGAGTCCAGTATGACTCACCCAACTTTTTACCAACATCGCAGTGATGTATGATGATCGGACCGGGTTGGAGTGGATACAAAGGTGGCCATGCAGAAGTTGTTTTCCTTATTTAATAGAATTTATCATTTTCAGTATTTTCAGTAGTTGAATAAGTATTTATTGTAATAAGGCCCAATTAAATTATTTGAGTATTTTTATTATGTTAAAGCAAATTGACGATTGAATTATTATTTTGAAATCGCTTTATTTTCTAAAGCTTTATCTTAAAATATATATTAAGGTTTTAATCTGGATATTTTTATAAACACCACACTTTACTTAAGATTTTAAATGGTCCCCGTTTTACAAACTCAATAAGTTGTCATGATCTTATTTTTAAGTCGAATCTTCTCAAACGTTTTTCCGCAGTGACATACCAGATCCGGCCAGGGCTTGTGGGCCAGGTTTAGGGTGTTACAATCCTGATCTGTACAAACGGTTAATCAGTCTTTTGAGTTATTTGGTAATGATCAGACCGAATTTGACATACTCAGTTCATGTCTTGTCCTAGTTTATGCTCGAGACAAAAGCATTGGGACGCAGCTCTGCGTATTGTCTGGTACTTGAAAGACTCTCCTGGATAAGGGATTCTTTTGAGATCTAATAGTGATTTATCCTTGAAAAGGGGGTGTGATTTGGATTGGCAGCTTGTCCGTTAACTCGACGTTCACTTATTGGCTGACTTGTTTTTCTGGCACAATCTCTTATTTCCTGGAAAATTAAGAAACAACATATTTCTCCTGTTCTTCTGCTAAGGCTAAGTATAGGTATATGGCTTCTGTCACTTGTGAGCTCAAGTGATTGAAGGCCTTACTATTGAGCTTAGGTGTTCATTATCCTAAAGCAATTCCTTAATTTTGTGGTAGTCAATCTGCGCTGAATATTGCACAAAATCCTGTATTTCACAAGCGTACTAAACATATTGAAGTGGATTCTCACTTTGTTACGGATGCAATCCAGGATGGGTTGATTGCACTTTCTTATATTCAGACCTCCATTCAGTTGACTGACATTTTTACAAAGGCACTTGGTAAACTGCAATTTAAATCTTTTCTCAGCAAGTTAGGCATTTATGATCTGCATACTCCAACTTGAAGGGTGTTAGGATATTATTATGGGATATTATCTTAATGGGATGTTACAGGATGTTATTATGAGATATTATCTCTTAGTAATTTGATTCCTAATGAAATATTATAGGATATTATTATGGGGACAATTTGATTCCTACGGAACTACTGAGGTCTATCAATAAAATTTAAGAGATTATCCTATTTTTGTCATTTATTGGCAACCTTTTTCATGATGAGTTAGATTCATTAGCTGAATTGTTTGAGTCTTATTTTGGTGTTTTTCAGGCAGTGGAGCCTTGATGCAAGTGTAATTTGCTCTTTTTTGGTATGGCTCAAATATTTGTCAAGTGATCATACCGTGTCTTTAATTGTAATTTTTAATGAATTTTCTCTTTGTAGTGAAATTATAATTAATGAAAATTTCATTGAAAAAAAAAATCGCTAAAATGCTTCTATTTTCCCAACATAAAAAAGAACAAAGATTAACGAGAATTGTTGTCGTTTGTGGATATACTATCTTTTAGGTACTCTGCTGTTAGGGAGCTTTCAAGGGGCCATTTCTCTTACTATCAATGTGAAGGGCAACATAAAGAAATACGAAAGAAGACATGATGACTAAGCCTTTTTGGCGGATTGCTTTAATAATTTGTTCCATCAATATCAAATACTTGCATGATTAATACACCAGAAGATAATTACATATTGAAAAGCTTTCGTTTTTCCTTTTTGCAATTATCATTTATTTGTGTAGACAACTCTACAACATTTCAAGACTCGTTCTTCCCGTTCCTTAACTGGGTTCAAAAGTTTGAAAAATGACATGCTAGCTGCTATAGTTTTTGTTCGTGCATGTTATCCTAGGATGTTTTCAGCTGCCTTTTTGTCTCCATTATTCAAGATTTCTTTAATTTATCAATTTCTTTATAATTAGTATTCACATTCCATATCCAGTCCTGCTAGCAGCAAAACAGCAATTAATGTTGGTTTCCATGTTTTTCTACAAAAATTCTCATATTCTACATAATCCGTAGTCAACCAAAGTAACCCTATTTTTCCTGCATTAGGAGTGGGAAAACTCGCAATTATCAGCCAAAAAGTGCAGAAAATAATGAAGAGAAAGCATGGCATGTGAGGCATTCCAAATCAAGTCATGAAGATGGGACCCTTGTAAAGTTGAGTTTCAACAAGCTTGACCCCATCAAACACATGATGGGAAACTGTGGCTTTGCCATGTTTCATATATTGTAAATGGCATCATCAAACTAAACCAAATCATTCATACGAATAGCACTTGGATGGCCCCAACGCTCGCCTTGTCAAGACCAGAATAGACGCAACAAAGAAGAAAAATAATAAATAAATAGCGATTAGAATGAGATATTATGATTGTTATTTTATGATTTTGACAATTTTTCATCATTGATAACTGTAATACAAATCTTTTATGCATACAGATAAATTTAGAGCTACACGTTTATATTTTTATTAATTTAATTTTTAATTTTTTAAGTTCAATTTAATCATTATTTTTTTTAAAATATGAAATAATTTTTTATAATGAAAATGTAAACTAAAACAATAAATTCTAATGATATTAGTGTATCAATCTGTTTAGTAGTTTATATTTTAAAAATGATAAAAATATTCAAACTTAAAAATTAAAAAAAATATAAAAAATTCATAAAAATTTAAAAAGAGAGCATAAAGTATACTTGATTGTTATCTGGACTATTATGTTTAAAAATTTAACATTTTAGTTGGTATATCTATTAAAAAAATTAATTAAATTATTTTTAGAAGGTTAATGATTAAATTTGATATAATTTAACAGATAAAAGACCAAATTCAAATTAAAAATTAAAAATCAAATTAATAAAAGTTGTAAATATTAATAATTAGATTTATCATTGTACGGAAAAAATTAATCAAATCAAACTGTTATATCAGGTTTATTGACAATTCCTGTAAGATCTAATCAGGAATTCACACCATTTCAAAATACTATTTTAGCTTTTTTTTTAATTATTATTTTTAAATTGGAATTGAATTGATTAAAACCAGTAAACATGGGTGAGGTTTGAAATGAGACAAATCAAAATACTAAATAATTGGATGGATTTAGATTTATCAAAACAATTGCATCACCATCATGCAAGTGGATGCAACTCCATCATATCATTTGCTTTTTCCTTGTATTCTTTTAGTTAAAGTAAGCTTTAGAACCGAATCTTGAAAAATCAAAAACCAAATTATTTAACTTTATGTTACGAAAAGAGGGAATTAATTCAATCCTTCCATCTAATTAGTTACATCTATTTATTAAATTTGTTAATCAAAATTGAAAATTTGTTGAAAATTATATTTTAAATAATTATTATAATTTATTTAAATTATAACACTTTGCTGTGTTGATTGATAAAGTGCTTAACGTTCTTTAAATAAAATTTAATATTTTTATAACAAACTATAAAGAATTATCAATTACGAAATAACAGTATCAGGAACTTCATAAAAGATTCGAGTACCAATAGGAAAACATTTCGTCAGTTCAGCCAAAATATGAGAAGTACGATTCGCCTCCTTTAGTATTTGCTTGATATTCACTCTCCACTCATGTCTACACAGTTCTTGAATTTGCAACACCAAATCTCTATTTAAATGCCATTTGATGCTATCATGGATACTTTTGATATTTAGAGCACAGTTAGTCTCAACAATAATATTTTTCCAGTTAACATCCCACTTGGATGCCATCATAAATTGCTTTATGCTAAATAATTTTTTTTTATAAAAAAATTAATATTTGAATTTGTAAATAGAGATAATAATATTCAAAAATTTTGTTTACGATATAGATTTCATATAAGAAAAAAACATTATTCAATTTTGATCACGAAACTTTATATTTGACTGATATAATCTTCAAATTTTTTGACCCAATGTATAAACATAACTTTGCATGATAGATGGAATGGGAAAGGAAAAAGAACTGAAAAAGTATGTGCACAGGAAACTAGATTTGGGGAGATTTCTAGGATTGATGTCTTTGGTCAAAAATCAAACATTGTGTTCCGAATGAACCAATAATTAAGATATGTAATCGCTTAATTTACGACCAACACCAGTTTTCTTTTTCCCCACGCCATTCTGAAGTGGTGCGTTGCCTAATTTCTGCTCTGCAACATGTATTTCGGTTTTCACAAGTTATGAATTCATTGGTAAAATAAGTAGATTTAATATTGGTGGATTAAACATAGTATGAAGCTCAAGGTCGCTTCACCCAATTCGTTGCTTTCCTCTCAAACGGGCTAGACTGGCTAAACATTGCGGCGTTCACAAATTCGCACCTTAACTCTTGGGCCATGGCTTCATTGTCGATACATACTAGATAAGAAAAAGAGGTTATAAAGGTAAATCTAATTGAAGATAACATTAATATAGTAAGTTTTTTTTTTTTTTTTTTTTTTTTTTTTTGCTAGAATACTACTACTATACTCATTCAAGTAACCAAGTCTGTACAGACAAAACATCAACAATTTCGATGTACAAATCAACCTCTCATCCAGTCAGAGAAAAAAAAAAAAAAAAATCTCTTAGATACATTGAAGAGATAAGTAATGGCTATCTGAAAATCTACCTCGAGTCACACAAATTATATACGGGTAGCTGATTTAAAACATTAGCCATGCACATGCCCTTCCTTGCATTACTGGCTAACCAACTCTATAAGCTTCTCGTTTTAATACGAATTTCCTTCAGGATTTGATCCACCTTGCTCAAGACAGGTTTCATTTTTCATCGTCAGCCCTTGTCATCTTTTGTACTATAAGTTGAGAATCAGACTCCAAGATGACTTTATCCCATTTATTCCGAACAGCCCTATCCACTCCTGTAAGTGAAAAACATAAATATTAATCTAATAAAGAGTGTGGGCAGTATATCGAGTTGTCGCCCCTCACATATAATATGAGAGGATTTGGGTTTTTCTTGTTTTGGGTCCAATTATATGTATTTCTTAGAGTTTTGACCCACCATTTTATAATTTAATCTAACTCAATATTTATTTTATATTTCTCACAATAAAATTATTATTTAATTGATTTAATTAATTAAATTAATTTTCTAATTAAATAATTTTCTTAACCTATTTCTAATTTCGTTAAAGTCATGACAGTTTTACCGTAAAAGAATCCATGAGGAAATATATTTAATTTTCATATCCAACGAATTTATAATGACTACTTAATTTCATTTCATTTTTAAACTTCAATTATTTAATTATAATTAATTAAATAATAACCCAAAAACCTTAAATTAATTTTCAAGCATATGGTAAGAAAACACATTCATTTGTGAATGCGACCCATTTATTTAACTTCTGTTAGTAATGCAAAGTGGGTGTATCCCACATTGGTTGAGTATAGGCTACTAAAATGTTTATATATAGTCTTCTTTGTTACCCTAATTGAGTAATTGGGCTAAAGGACTAACACGTGCGTGTTGCCGTCGCCGCCACGCTCGACTCGTGTCCACACGTGTTGTAGACATGTACTGCGTGTGTTTCTATCCAAGATTACATTAGATAAAACTTCTATCTAGGAGATTAGATTTTAAGCGGGATCGTCTGTGACCCCTCCAATCTTTCTTGGAAATTGAATCTAGAGTGATTTTTCTAGCCAAGTTTTTCTGACTAGCTTTAAAGTTTTAATTTTATCTTATTTCCCGATTCTTTAGAAAAGAGTAGTGTGCCCATCGAGACAAGATTTTAAAAACCTAAACTAGCTTTAAATTCACTTAGTATAATTTTTAAAGTACCAATGAAGTATCATAATGATTATTAACATGATCTCAAATTTACTATCGAATGGATGATTAAACTGTGATTAATGGAATATCTAGTGTATGATACATGAATTTATACTCAAATGGTTGCAAAAAGATGAATCCACACTATTCTTATATCCTAGTGCTCTCTCAATATGGTTTAGATAAGGAAATCACCTCTAGCTTGCAACTCTTTCTAATTTGAGCTAGGGTACAATGACTCTCTCTATACCAATGTTCAATGTGCTAATAAAGCTAGTCCACTAAATTCAACTCCTGTTTATCTTCCTTAGTCTAATCATACTTGAAGGCATCGATCTCAAGTAGCATTAAGCTTACATAAACTAACAAGTGTGATGCATTCATAGTCAACCATATAGCTCAAATCATGTAATATGTGCTTACAAACCGTCAATAACTAGAAATATTTATCTAGACATGACAACCAAACATGAACCAACAACAAAATATGCAAACCCAACCATCACAATTAAACAAGTTTAGAGTTGAGAAATGCTCAATAAATTGCAATAGGAGGCAAGATTGAACAAACCCAAGCTTAATCCCATAGAATCCTTCTTCAATATCCAACAAGGTTGAGATTAAGCGGTAACAATAACAAAAATAGAACAAGAAAATTAAACTAGATTAAAATCTATAAAAGTGTAAAAGTAACTAAAAAACTAACAAGCAAAATAAAAAATAAAAATCTTAAGTAAAAGTTCTTCAAGCTACTCTAGAAAATTGGACATTTCTAAGAAAAACATTCTTTGAAAATATAGATAAATTTTCTTCTTATTAAATCTCCCACAGTTAATATTTTACTTTTCCTCTAGGAAAAGTCACTAAACCACCCTTGTCAATTAAAAACGAATTTCACTAAACCACCCTTGTCAATTAAAAACGAATTGAAGTATGAAAAGCTTAGAAATAAAAAGCAATGTTGGACATTAACTATTCTTTCCATATAATTGATTAAATGCATGCTATATTTAGTATGGATGGAAAAACAAATAATTCTCAATATTAGAAAGCATTGAAAATTTCAATAATATCGTGCTCATATGCTTAGATTTTGTAAATCCATCAAAATGTTATAAGTGGATAAAAATTAGAATAGTTGAAATAAAACTTAAATGTTTCATAAGTTTGCAAGCTTTTCCTAGTCTCCACCTTATTGGTTTTGTGGTAGGTTTTAGGACTTTTAGGGCTTATAACGATTACTAATGTTAAGGTAAGATAAAAATTAGCAAAGGATAGTTAACCTAAGATATTACATACCCCTATTAACAGTACTGGTTCAAAAAGTATCATTCCCAACTTCCCCTTATAATGAGCACTCAACATTTTCAACTCCATCTTTTCCCTCGTATCTTATTTTTTCAATGAAAATTTCAGTGTGGTTAGGTAAACTTTTTACTATTAAGCACTTCACTATTCTTTTTTTCATTTCCGAAAATTTCCATTTTATTCTAATGCATTTTATTTTTCTATTTTTCAATCTTTCCTTAGTATCATAAGCCTCTAAACAATTTTGATAAAAAAAATATCATCTCTCTCTATAAACATTTACACTCAATTGAGCCTTCGAGCTTATAAAATTAACTAAATCAATCTTTTAACCGAAATTAATCATTAAGTTTTAATGAAATCGTTAGTGTGGCCGTTGATGACAGTTGAGTCAACCAAGAAATGTTGACTTGGTAGTATCTCATAAACAAAACGAAAAATTAAAAAAGAATACAAAACTATTTAAAAACACAAGTCCAAAATGAATTTAGAAAATAGTTGTTCGAGTCATTTGAATTTCAACATTCATTTGCCAATTCATTCTGTTTGGATGTAGTTTTTAAAACCATTAAAAATTTTAAATAATTTAAAAATTATAAAATATAAAAATTATTAAAAATTATATAAATAATAAAAACAATAAATAATAAAAATAATTTTATAAAAAACAAATAAATGCAGTTTATTTTCAAGTTTGAACATTTATGTTTTATTCTCCAGGTGTGTTATTTGTTGAATAAACGTTAAATGTCAGTTTTTTTTAATGGGTTTAATTTAGCAGTTTTTTTAGGAGAATGAAAGGTCAAGAGTTAGCAGTTATTTTTCTATGGATGGCTAAGGGTTTGTACAGGAGTTAGTGGTTTTTAATTTTGGTTTATGGCTATTATTAGATTTTAATACTTTCAGTTTTTGAAGGGTAAACTATAGCCTATAAATAGCTTGTAAGCAATTGATATAAAATAGAGAAGAAAGAAGTTAAATAAAAAAGCTTTTTGATAAGTTGTTTTTCTCCACAAGCCCTCACGGCATAACTAATAAATAGTTGTTCGTTTTTGGTTCTATCTTGAGCAATTTCACAAATTGGTATCTGAGCCATGGAGAGTGTGACCAGTAATGTGCCGCTGCCTCGACTAACGAAGGCAAACTATGAGAATTGGAGCATCCATATGAAAGCTCTTCTCGGGTCTCAAGATGGTTGGGAGGTGGTCCAAGAAGGTTTCGTAGAACCAGAAACTACTGCGGGATATACGACGGCTCAAAACAAGATGTTGAAAGAGATGTGATCAAAAGATAAGGAGGCATTGTACATGTTGTTTCGAGCTGTTGACAAGTCGGGCTTTGAGAAGATTGCGAGTGCGACAATTTCAAAAGAAGCATGAGACATTTTGGCGAAGGTGTACAAAGGAGCCGATCGAGTTAAACAAGTCTGCCTTCAAAGTCTTCGCGGCGAGTTGGAAGGCGTGAAGATGAAGGAATTGGAAGGTGTCTTCGACTACATCACGCGTGTTCAAACTGTGGCGAACTAATTCAACCGAAACGAAGAAGTGTTAACCGATGCACGAGTTGTGAAGAAGATTTTGAGGTCGTTAACTGACAGTTTCGAGAATGTCGTATGCTCCATAGAAGAGTCAAAAGATCTAGCAACGCTCACAGTCGACGAGCTTGCCAGTTCTCTCGAGGCACATGAACAACGTAAGAAGAAGAAAAAAGAGGAGACACTCGAGCAAGCACTTCAAACCAAGGCATCAATCAAAGACGAAAAGGTTCTCTATTCTCAAAACTTTCAAGGTAGAGGGCGTGGCCGTGGAGGTCGAGGAAATGGTTGCGGTGGAAGAGGCCGCGGTCAATAAGGGCATTATAAGGAGAAGGAGCAATCAAACTAACAAAATTGGCGTGGAAAAGGACGCGGTCGTGGAAGAGGCGGTCGGTCAAATTATTCCAACATCGAGTACTACAAGTGTGGCAAATATGGTCACTATGCGAAGGATTGCAACTCTGATAAATGTTACAATTGTGGCAAGGTGGGGCATTTCATGAAAGAATGTCGCGTCTTGAAAAGGTTGAAGAGACAACCAACCTAACCACGGAAGATGAGGAGGCGAAAGAAGGTTTTCTCTTGATGGCACACAACAAAGTCAACACCAACAACAACATGGTGTGGTACCTTGACACGGGTGCAAGCAACCATATGTGCGGGCACAAGAACCTATTCAAAGATATTCGAAAGGTTGAAACGGGACATGTGTTGTTTGGAGATGCATCGAAAGTTGAGGTAAAAGGCCAAGGTACCGTTTGTTATTTACAAAAGGATGGGTTAGTTGGGTCAATCTAAGATGTATATTACGTACCAGACCTCAAGAGCAACATTTTAAGTTTGGGGCATCTTATGGAAAAAAGGTTATTCGGTACTTATGAAAGACTGGGTGTTACACTTGAAAGATAAGCAAGGGCATTTGGTTGCTCGAGTTGAAATAGGGAGAAATCGCATGTACAAGTTCAATTTGAGAAGTGTTTGAGAAAAATGTTTGCGAGTCGACGTAGAAGACAAGGCGTCACTGTGGAATCTCTGTTTTGGTCACCTACATTATGGTGGTCTAAACAAGTTGGCGAAGAAGAACATGGTGCACGGGCTACCGGACATGGACTACGAGGGAAAATTTTGTGAATAATGTGTGTTTGGCAAGCATGCGAGAACTTCGTTTCAAAAGAAGGCAGAATATCGGGCTAAGCAAACTCTCGAATTGATTCATACTGGTATATGTGGACCAATCACCCTCGAATCTTTTAGTAGTAAAAGGTATTTCATTTCCTTTATCAATGATTTCTCATGAAAAACCTGGGTTTATTTTCTGAAAGAAAAATCTGAGGCGTTCGAGGTGTTCAAAAAGTTTGATGGTGGAAAAGGCAACCGATAGACACATCAAATCTGTACGATCTGATAGAGGTGGCGAGTATACTTCGACAGCTTTCATGGAGTATTGTGAGGAGCAAGGCATAAGACGATTCGTAACTGCACCGTACTCTCCCAAAAAAACGGTGTGGCCGAGAGGAAGAATCGGACTGTTCTCTACATGGTTCGGTCAATGCTCAAAAGCAAGAAGATGCCGAAGGAATTTTGGGTAGAAGCCGTGCAATGTGCCATCTATGTGCAAAATCGGTGTCCACATGCAAAGTTGGATGATCAAACACCACAAGCGGCATGGAGCAGACAAAAACTGTGTAACACTCCAAACCCGGCCCATGCGTTACGAGCGGATTGGTATGTCACATGAAGAAAGTGTTTAAAGAACTTGTGAATGTACTAAAGATTGACGTTAATTTGATATAGTTAAGAAAGCATGTTTGGTTTATAAATATTCGATAAAGTACTACAAATTTCAAGAAGTTGATTGATGAATCGAAAATCAAGCTATTGAACTTTAAAACCGTGACTTTTGCAAATATTATTGATAATTTGAAAGAAAATCCAAGTTAAATTATTTGTACAAGGTTGTTATGAAATCCACTTGTTAATCAATTTTGGAAACCGTTATTTATGATTTTAGAAAATCCCATTTTAAAACAATCTAAAATAATAATTACGTCCCAAACATAAAGTAAATTAAAGCTTATCCCAGAGGCCTTATTACAACCTTAAACCCCAAATAGTAAAAGTAATAAAATAAATAGAAGAAGAAATTTAAATTTCAAAACACCATTTCTGAGTTATGGCCTCCACCGAGTCATCCTTGGCCCAAGTCCTCATCACTGAGCATTACCTGCAAGGATTAAAAAAAAGGGATGAGTTACTAGAACTCAGTGTGCAATCCCCTTTACCGTCATCCACTGGGCCTGAACCCATATAGTATCATCTTGGACCGAAGCCCATTTACATAGCAATATCTAAATGATGTAAATGTATGCAACCCAACCCAACCCATCCATCCATCACACCCCGACCAGCCAATCACACTTGTGGGGATCAAGTTAACCCACCTCGCCGCTCACACCAAATTTGCAGTCAAACTGGTATCATATAGTTTTTTTGTGGTCAAGCCATCGAAAACATATTTAAGCACAATAATATACAAATTGTGGCAATACCACCAGGCTACACTGCTCTCCATACAATTTTTCCCATCCAATGCAATATGTAGAAATGCCACATACATAATAATATAACGTGAAACATCCACATATAAATATCAACCATTTATCAAGTAATTTATTAAGGTGAATCGACCCATTATAGTTCTTTGGTAATTCGGCCCACTAAGGCATTCTAGCAAATTGGCCCGTAGGGGCATTTTGGTAAATCGACCTATAGGGGCATTTTTGTAAAATAGCCCATAGGGGCATTTTTGTAAATCGGCACTTTAAAGGCGTTTAAGCAATTCAGCCCGTTAAGGAATTTTGATAAAAACGGCCCATTGAGGGTATATTCATAATTCGACCCATAAGGGTATTTTCGTAATTTATCGAATTTTATACCAATTTTAATAGATTTTAGAAATAATAATGTTTAAGCTAATTAATCGATTCATGCTATATTACGGTTATTAGACTTGTAAAACAAAAATGATCTATTCGTCCAATCATAATGGTGAATCATGAATCAACGAAATTTCGGTGTAAGATTACACACCTGATTACGTTAAAGACTAAACCTTCTTGATCGTCGGCACCTAAATCACCATTTCACTCGATTAACCAACAAACGAGATTTTATTAATCCAAATCTAAATCAGACGATCTAACGAAATGCTTACCCTTAGTATCGTGAACGACCACGATTTGCCTATTCCCACCGAATGATGGTCCACAACCCGGTGGGAAATCTTGAATTGCCGATACCGCCCTAAGTTTGAACTTGGGAGTAGGAATCGCAAATCCACTCCCTTTTTGATCTCCTATCGATTTTCTTTTAATAACGCTACCACTTGCCTCCATTGAAAGAATCTCGGTTAGTATAATACTGCTATGAGAGAAAGTAGTTGTTTAGGGATAGGATTCGGCTTACCACTACTTTCGAAGAACCAACGAGTAGAGAAAACAAGCGATTTAGTCTCTAGAATAAACGTTTAAACATAATCATCAATTCGTTTTAGAGGAATAACCAAGTATTAAGAGATATCGAAATGAACCTTGAAGAAATCCATTACCTTAACGATAATAAATCCGATTTCCACCGATTGACTTAAGGCTAGAGATGAATAGGCAAGGATGTGATATATGGCCACCCACTAGTATACTACGAAAAAGAAGAGATGATCACAATTTGAGAGAGTAGGAGAAAATGATATTTCGATTTAGAAACAAAATAGAACAACCGAATAGTGATAGACACACATTCGGCTAGGGAGAAAAGAGAATGAAAAGAGAAGAAAGAAACCACTTACCGATTCGATCAAAGAAGAGAGTGCCCATACGAAAGAGAAAAAAATAATAAAGAAGAGATTAAGGATCAAAAGGTTCGGCTATGGAGAGAAATGAACAAGAAGATTCGGCCACCAAAATATTGATTAAAGAAGAAGAAAGAAGGGTTGAAGAAATAGTAAAAAAAAAAAACAGAAAAGAAAAGATGGAGAAAGAGTGCTAGATAGTTTCGGCTAACAAAGGAAAAATGAGCAAGAATGGATTGAGGGTTTCGGCAAAACAAGGGAGAAAGATGAACAAATGTACTAGAGTGATTCGGCCAAAACAAGGGGAAAAAGAAGTTGGAAAAGAAAGTACCCAAAATGCTAAAAGAAACCAAAACCTTTCATGCACAAATTTGCACAAAAACCATAAGAAAATCGGCTCCCCAACTCCCCCTACCAAAACTGTGTACTTCATTCACCAAAAAGGTTATGGTTGACCAAAAATTCTATCCCAAGCACCTTCCAAATATTCGGCCAACATATCCCCCTTCTTACTCCTTTCCTTTACTTCTTTCCTTACTCTCCTCCTTACCTTATTTTCTTAATCTTCTTTCCATCAATAAAACGTCTTCCTTACCTTATTTAAAGCCTTGGCCGACACTTTGGAAAGGAAGCACAAAATAATCCAAAAATTTTGTAAAAGGTGGGATTCGAACTCCACCCCTCTAGCCCCCTTCATGTGATGCCACACCACTCTACTACTAGCTCCTCTTGTGCTAGCAAAATACACACTTATTTCCTTAAGTATTGATGTCACTTACCTTCTCTCCCTTAAGTGCTTAAACACAAAAATTTTTACCAAGGCCCAACTCAACCCAAAGCTTTCTTAGGACCCCTAGACATACAGAATTAACATTCTTAACTAGCCTAACGCATGATATAGTGCAAAACATGAAATCCCAAATTTTAGGATGTTACAACCTGATAGTTTCTCATCTCAAAGTATTCGGTAGTGAGGCCTATGCACACGTGCTGGATCAGCGAAGAACGAAGCTCGAAGACAAAAGCAAAAGGTTTATTTTTATTGGGTATGATGGGAAAACAAAAGGATACAAGCTACTCAACCCGATAAGCAAGAAGGTTGTGGTGAGTCGTGATGTACCAGTTAATGAAGCAAGCGAGTGGGATTGGAATAACTCAACAGAGGTTATCATCAAAGATGGAGGATCATCAATAGCTACACCAACAATCATACCGACAAATCCTGAAACTACCGATGATGAAGATGAACCGCAATAACCCAAAATGTGAAGTTTGCAAGATTTGTATGGTTCAACAAATGAGGTACACATTGTATGTCTTTTGGAAAATTCCGAGAATATAAGTTTTGAAGAGGTGGTGCGAGACAAGAAGTGGCAAACTGCCATGGACGAAGAGATTAAAGCAATTGACCACAACAACACATGGGAGTTAACGGAGTTGCCAAAAGGAAGTCAGCCCATTGGTGTGAAGTAGGTGTTCAAGAGAAAGATGAATGCTCAAGGTGAGATAGAACGGTACAAGGCATGACTTGTTGCAAAATGATACAAGCAAAAAGAGGGAATCGATTATGACGAGGTGTTAGCTCCCGTTGCAAGAATGGAGACAATCTGATTGCTCTTTTCACAAGCGGCTCAATTCAAATGGCCAATATTTCAAATGGATGTCAAGTCGACATTCTTGAATGGTGTGCTTGAAGAAGAAGTCTACATCAAACAACCACCCGGGTACATGAAAAGTGGAGAAGAGAAAAAGGTGCTGAAATTGAAGAGGGCACTTTACGGGTTGAAACAAGTACTGTGGGCATGGAATACTCGTATCGATACATACTTAAAGGAGAACGGGTTCGAACAATGTCCCTATGAACATGCCCTTTACGTGAAGAAGAATAGAGGTAATATGTTATTTGTTTCTTTTTATGTTGATGACCTCATTTTTATGGGGAACAATGGTGAGATGATACAAGATTTTAAGAGCGTAATGACATAGGAATTCGAGATGATATATTTGAGTTTGATGAAGTTTTTCCTTGGTTTGGAGGTAAGATAAGAAGAGACAGGTATTTTTATGTCACAAGAGGCATATACAAAGGAAATTTTGAAGAAGTACAAGATGACATATTGCAACCCGGTATCAACACCAATGGAACCAGGTGTAAAGCTCTTGAAATCCGATGGAGGAGAACTAGTCAACGTGAGCAAATACTGGAGTTTGGTGGGAAGCCTTCGCTATCTCACTTGCACAAGACCTGACCTTTCGCTAAGTGTTGGCATTGTAAGTCGGTTCATGGAGGAGCTGATTTATTCACATTAGAAGGTGTTAAAGCGAATCCTACAGTACATCCAAGGAACAGTGTCACTCGGGTTATTCTATTCAAATGTGGAAGATTACAAGTTGATTGGGTACTCCGACAATGATTGGTGAGGAGACTTAGACAATCAGAAAAGTACGCCGGGATATGTATTCTTTATGGCTAACACGACGTTTACTTGGCTATCAAAAAAACAACCAATTGTGACGCTTTTGACATGTGAAGCTGAATACGTAGCAGTGTCTTGGTGTGTGTGTCATGCTATATGGATCAGAAATTTGTTGGGCGAGTTGGAGCAACAACAACTCGGTGCGACTGAGATACGAGTTAACAATAAATCAACAATTGAGTTGGCAAAGAACCAGTGAATCATGAGAGAAGCAAACACATTGACATTCACTTTCACTTCATCCGAGATCATGTAAAGGAAGGAAGTGTGAAATTAGTGCACGTGGCAAACTGGGACCAAGTTGCGGATATCTTCATGAAACTTCTATCGATGGTACTTCTCCAAAACTGCAAGAAATTAATCAGCATGAAGGATAGCAGAAGCATTTAAGTTTACGGGGGAGTTTTGTTGAATAAACGTTAAATGTCAGTTTTGTTTTAATGGGTATAATTTAGCAATTTTTTTAGGAGAATGAAAGGTCAAGAGTCAGAGGGTTTAATTTAGCAGTTTTTTTAGGAGAATGAAAGGTCAAGAGTCAGCAATTATTTTTTTATGGATGGCTAAGGGTTTCTACAGGAGTTAGCGGTTTTTAATTTTGGTTTATGGCTATTATTAGATTTTAATACTTTCAGTTTTTGAAGGGCAGACTATAGCCTATAAATAGTTTGTAAGCAATTGATATAAAATAGAGAAGAAAAAAGTTAAATAGTTTTTCTCCACAAGCCCTCACGGCATAGCTAATAAATAGTTGTTCGTTTTTGGTTCTGTCTTAAGCAAGTTCACATTATTTTGTTCTCTAAAGTTGGATCTCAAAGAAGTTCATGACTGGATGATACTCAGTCGTCCATTAGTTTATTTCCAACAATGTTCTCAGTTGTGCATTCTTTCTTTTGACATTTCAAAGCTTACCAAGTAACATGTCTTGTCAACATGTAACAAGTAAAAAATATAGCTTTTTATTAGTATTGAAAGTAATATGACAGTAAGAGGAAATTTTATGTTTTAATAGTTTTTAATAATTTTTATATTTTAAATTATTTATAATTTTAATGTTTTCTTTTAATTTTTTATTTTTATTTTGCTAACTTGACACTAATGTGACAATAGTATATCAGCAATTATTGGATAATTTAATGATTATTAACGGTCACGTCAATGATTTCATTAAAAAGTTAAAGATCAACATTAGTTAAAAAATTAATTTGGTTAATTTTATAAGTTTAGAGATTTAGTTAGGTATAAAAAGTTAAGACGAATTTAATTGATTTTTTTGAAATAATTCAAAAGTATACTTTAAAATAAAAAAAAAGAAATAACAAAAAAAAATAAAGGACCATAAGTATCGCAAGATTAATCTATGGCTCGACTCTCTAAGTCCTTAGTGGAACCATCAATCTTAATAATGTGTAGAATTTGAATTTAAGAAGCCAGACACAGAATCTCAAATCAAGGAGTCACCAATAAACATTTTTAGATAGATGTGATTAGTTATCTATTGAGTTTATTTAATTTTTTTTGTTAAGTCTAAATATAAATTAAGGAAATCCCTAAAAGAAATAAATTCCAATCTACTTCCCATATCTAGGCTCGAGAGTTTATTCGCGCGCGTATGTAGAAAGATTGGCACCCTATCTTGTCTATCCTAGCAATAGTACCAACATAGTATTATGATACTCAAATTTTTTCCTATATTTAATGTTCACTATCCTGATTTTGGGCTTCAAAAGATAGTGTTTAGACTTGGATCCTAGACTGATTTGATTTTAGACCTTGACTTGGAGTTGGACTATGTACTTAAACCTTGTATCAATTTTAGACGTTTCGAAACATGACTTAGGTCGATAACCCATTTGACTTGATTATAACTTAAAATTTTTACTTGAATTTAACACTATTGAAATTTTAAAATTAAATTGAAGTTTAATGAAAGGGTTGGTCTTTTTTTCCCAAAATTGCAAGGCTCCCTCAATAAGTGGATTTTTAAATAATAGTGTTTAAATAATTGGTTTTATTAATAACCAAACTAAACTACTATTAATCGAATTAATCAAAATTTTAAAATGATTAATCATTAATTAAACCAAGCAAAATTAGATTAACTTAGCTGGTTTTCAATTTGACCAAACTAAAATGATAGTGTTATGTTTTTCAGTTTTTGAATTATGTTTTTGTTAATTCTTAGATATCCTATGATTTATATAAATTTTTAATATTTTTATTTGATCCACTACCATATACAATTTTGATTTAAGCTTTTTTGGTCAATTGGGTTTATCTATAATATGTTAATATTTTTTTTAGAGAAGATCAAACTAACATTAAAGAAAGTAAAAGCTCAACACCAATAAACAACAAAAGAGAGTGCCTATACTAGCACCCAAGTCATTAGGCTTGACCCATACACCTAACCTAAGGCCAGGACTCTTAGTAGTTGCCTTAAAAGTAGACTCCAAAGCTAAATTATCAAAAATACAATGAGGACTAGAATTCCAAAAAGTGTAGTCATCATAAAATAAAGCAACTTTCGCAAGAGTGTGTGTCATTTTATTCGTTTTTGTACAAAACCAGGGGAAGGAAATAGACACAAAACTAACTGAAAAATGGAGACAGTCAGCAACTAACAAACTTGACTGCGCTTCGGTGTACATGGATCGATAGGCAAAATAGCAAACAAAGACTAGATATGCAGTGTACTGCATGTGTGACAGGCCAAGTTGTAATATTTATAAAGTGCACAATGGAACACCTTGTGGAGTATTCCAATGCTCGAACCCACAGGAGACAAAAGATATAATAAAATTCATGTAACAACCCATTTTTAGTGAAATTGGAATAGTGGTTTTAGGACCACAAATTTGAGTCAGAAAGAAAATTTATTTTAATATTATTACATGGTCTATATTATGATAGGAAAGACGTATGAAAATTCCGATAAGAAAATTTTACCGATTTTGTATTTAATTATAGAAAGGACCAAATTGCATAAAATACAAAAGTTGAGTTCTAGTAGCTATAAGTATCAAATAGCTATGAAATTCAAAATTTGAGGTCCTTATATGGTAATTAGACCATTAAGAAAAGTTAGTAGATATTTTTGACGATTCATTTAGGGAAAATTAGAAAAAGAAAAGGACTAAATTTGAAATTGAAATAAATAAAATATGATAAAGAAATAAATATCTAATATTATCATTTTATATCATCTTCTTCCCCAAATTCTATGGAAACCCTAGGAAAGAGAAATAAAATCAAGCAAGCCTAATTGGGTAAGTAATCTTGTCCCGTTTTTAGTAATTTTTATATTTTTGATATCAGAATAACCTAACCTAGCTATTCTGGGGATCAATTTGTAAAGTTATCGAAGTTCCATGGATGAATATGCTGAAATTTTGAAATTTATGGTAGAAAAGGAAAGGTTGTTGATAGATAAACAACTTTTGTAAAGTGAATTTTCATGAAATTGTGATTTAGGGACTAAATTGTAAAGATATAAAATTCATGGAAAGTTTTTGATTTTTACGAAATATATGTACTGTAAATGTTATATGTAAAAATTGGTTAGGCTTGGGATAAGGATTAAATTGCACGAATTTCATTTTCCGAGCCTAGGGACGAAATCGTCATTTACGGAAAGTATGAAATTGAGTATGAAATGAATTTAATTGATGTTAAATTCATTTATATAGATCCGGATAGACCTAGTACGGAGTTGGATCGAGGAAAACAAAAAGTATCGAATTAGTAAATCATTGTATATGAACGTTTATTGAGGTAAGTTTGTGTAACTAGATTATGTATATTAATATGTTTGGAATTGAATGTTGAATATGTGTGAATTGAATAAATATTTAATGTATAAAATTAATTACATGCTTGATATTGCTCGATAAATATAAGTTCCATTTGAATAGATGGAATTTGATGGATACAGTATTTCCCTATTGGTTGTGGTCTTGCATATGTTGTACACACACCATAACTTGAAAGAGCATCCTATTATAAGCCTTTTCGAACTTCCTTTTACATGGTTCTTGCAAGCATCCTGATCGGTGTGACCCTGCATGTGTTGCGGACTACTACAGCTCTTTGTGAGCGTCCTGTTATATGATCGATTGTGATCCTGCATATATTGCAGACACAAACGCAACTCTTTATGAGCATCCTGATATAGGCTCTTTTTGAGCTTCCTGATATGGCTCGCTTGAACTTCTTGTTACATGGCTATCCAGAGCTTCCTGATAATAGCTTTTTAGAGTTACCTATTAAGCTCAATGAGCTTTCTGTTCTAAACTCTTATGAGTTTCCTGTTATAGCCCGTATGAACTTCCTGTTACATGGCTCACATGAGCATCCTGTTATATGGCTTAAGAGTGCTTCCTGATCATGTGCTCTAATTGGGTACCACTAAATATGATTTGACGGTTTATAGTGTTGTACATTTCAAGTGTACTACATGTGTATCCATCGCTATTTTAAATAAATTCAACGGGAAAAGTTCTGTCATGGCTAATCTGAACTTGATATGATTTATCATAGAAATGTATATGTTATATGGAAATATGATAAGAAAAGTATATGTGTATGAAAGTTATTACATGATGAGCTCATCTTTATTACTTGAAAGGTATTTAGAATTTCATGACTAACTTGCTTGATTGAGTGTATGTGGTTAGGTAATTGGTCAATTTGTTAGGATGCATGTTGTTTACATGATTACTTAAATTGAATATAAATGGTAAGTTAAATTCCTGTAATGCGAACTTACTAAGCATTAAATGCTTACTTTGTTTTATTTTCCTCTGTTTTATAGTGCTCGGAAGCTCATGAAGGTTGCAATCGGTCGGAGCACCATCACACTATCCTTCAACTCGTTTTAGTATAAATAATAAACTTATTTTGGTATAATGGCATGTATAGGCTAACTTGGTCAGTGTTGGCATTTAAATGGTTGATTTTAATATAGCCATTGGAATGACTAATGATGATATGTTTAGTGAACATATATATATGAGGTTATAATATGGTTAATATATGTGTGCTTGATATGGTTAGATTGAATTATGTTAAACATTTGTGTTTTACAAAAGGTGAATTTGAATACATGTGAAGATATATCATGTATAATGTTAATGTTGACTTGGTTTTAATGTCTTGAATTGGTTGGTATATGTATGCAAGAATTAATGTAGGTACAAGCAAAATTTGGGTGAGAAATAAGGCTTGGAAATAGCTTTATTTTGTCCACATGGAGAGACACACGGGTATGTGTCTCAACTGTGTGTGACGCACGGCCATATACACGGGCGTGTGGTTTGGCTGTGTCCCCTACATATTAAGAATTGAGAAACAGAATGCTCAGAATTGGTTACACAGGCATGTGTCTTGGCCGTGTGAATCCTACACCTTTTCTGAAAACTAAATTGTCCACATGGCCTAGCACATGGGCGTGTAACTGGCCGTGTGACCCAAGTCAGTAGCTACCATAGTTTGAACACGGGTTGGGGCACGGTCGTGTGCCTCAAATCGAATGCCAATATGGCCTAAGACACAGGTGTGTCAATGCTCACACAGCTTGATCACATGGGCGTATGTCCCCTGCACCTAAGAAAAATTTTGAAATTTTGCGAAAAATTTTTCTGAGTTTTCGGTTTAGTCTCGATTTGATTCTAACGTGTATTTTGGGCCTTGAGGACCCAATTAAGGGACGATATGATTGATTTTGAATATGAATAGTATATGATATAAATTTTCTCTAATTGATCTGTAAACTCCAATAATGCTTCGTGACCCTATTTCGGCAACAGATAAGGGTTAGGGGTGTTATAATTCAAAGCAACAAACATGCAAATAGGAAATCTAAATAGTTATTACCTAATAACCTATAGTATGACAAAACATAAATTGAAGTTTTTATACTAGAACTATATCTAAGGACCTAATTGTAAAAATTTCTAAAATTGTAAAAGAGATCATCAAAGATAAAGTGGTATCTAGTTAACATCAGTGTTGACAATTAAATTTCATATTAGGAAATTTAATAGAATAATTTTCTAATCAAATTAATTAATACCTCTCAGTCTATAATTTACCCAATTTGTAATTTAGTCCAATTAATCTCTTGATCTAATTTAAATTAAATGGGGCAATTAAACTTTTACCCGATAAGTTCTCCTTTTGATCTCACTTATCTATATTTTAACCTAGAGTCGTCAATTCCAAATTTCGATTTCTATTCAATTTAGTCCAGATGATTCAATTTAGTTCCTAAGATAATTTTTCAACATTTTAATTAACTAACTACCTAAGAAAATTAGTTCATTCTAATTAATCAACCATTACCCAATCATTTCTTTTTCATTTAAACAATTAAATGATATGAAAATTGAAAGGGTTTAGAAATTGTTAAGAATTTATTTTGTTGAAGTCCTTGATTTAACAGTTGCGATGGAGCGAAAATGTAAGATTCATTGTTTTGATTATCTGATTGAAAACTTTGAATGAAAAAGTACTAAAACCTATAGATATTAAAAGTGCAAACTCAAAGTTACAAGAATGGTTCTTATTCCTTTAAACTAGGGGAGAAAAAAGTTGTAAAAAAATTACAGAAGAAGAGTTGCAGTTGCTAAAAAATTAAGATTAACCTAAAAATCTAAAACTAAAAGTGAAGTTGTTTAAAACCTTTTTTTGACTAAAGAATGACCTTGCAGTTTTTAGCCCGTCGATCCTCGATGTCGGGACACCAAGACATTGTTGTCACAACTTTGCCAATAGTATCTTCCCAGATCTTCCTGGCAGCATTGATGTCGCAACTTTGGTTTTGATGTCATGACTCTGGCTTTTTGAAAAGTTGGGCTCCTTCAACATTGGTGATTGTCCTCGATGTTGTGACTTCAACAACACAATGTTGCAACCTAAACACTTAATGTCACGACACTTATACAATTGTGTCGCAAATCTATTATTAGTTCACCTACACTGTTGTTACTTTTCGAAATTTGACTATCAGGGTAATGAACAGATTCAGTGTCGCGACATCAATGGCAGTATCAAGGTTTCTTCATGTTTTGGCCTTAGCCACCTCTTACACAAGCTAGAATTAATTGTTAAAGCCAAAAGACAAGATTTTGCCATTTTGGTCACAAAACATGCTAAAAATACACAAACTAACTACTAATATAAAAATCTAATAAATATTAAAAAACACAAAAGAAATCTATAAAGTGCTTAATTACAAGCTCTTTATGTGTCAAAAAAAGACTTAATTTACCATATCAAATTATGACAGATCAAATTCCCCCTTACTTGAGGCTTTGCTTGTCATCAAGCAAACACACAAGTAGTTTGAGGTAGTCCTCCTCTCTATTAAAACTTGGATGCGTAGTGCAATCCTTGCATGGGTGACCTGCATAAAAAAAAAACAAAACAAAACATATTAATATAAAAGCATATGTTGTAACACCCCTAGCCCGTATCCGTCATCGAATTAGGGCTACGGCGTATTATCGAAGTATAACATCATATAACAAACACTTTATTATCACAAATAAATAACAACACAAATCATATCAATATCATCCAAAATCATACATACGGTCCCTTTTATGAGCTCTCGAGGCCCTAAAAAGTCATTAGAAACAAATTGGGACTAAATTGGAAACATATGGAATTTTCTAGAAAAAGATAAAATTTTTCAAACTACAGGATCACATGGCCAAGAGACACGCCCCTATGGGCATTCGAAATAGGGAAACACTGCTGTGTTCCAGCCTGTGTCCGTACCTGTGTAACTCACCGACTTTGGTCACACGGCCAAGCCACACGCCCGTGTACTAGGCCGTGTACCCTTCGAAATAACCCCAGACACCCGTGTACCAGGCCGTGTGCTAGGAAATGTAACAGCCTGACTTGTAAACCTTTTAAAGCTATAGGGGGCACATGGTCGTGTCGTCGGGCCGTGTGTTACACACGACTGAGACACAAGCCCATGTCTATGCTCGTGTGGACGAAAAATAGGTCATATCCAAGCCATTTTTCTCACCCAAACTCATACCACTTGCACAAGCCAATTGTACCTACAATCATGCAATTAAAACAAATCTAACATATGTATATACAAGCTTATACATTATTGAAACTAACCATTCAACCAATATGCCAACATGGCACCTCAATTTTAACCATCAAACTTGCCTACTAATCTATCAAATTCAATCATCAATCAAACCACCAATTGAACGATTTCAATATCACATTTTCCATGATGTTCGTATACCAAATATAAGCACAACAGATACCAGTTTGGCCATTTTCACATCTATCATGCACCTTACCGTTTTGACCTAAAACCAAACACATTCAAGCTACCAAATCTAACCATTAATCACATCATGAACTACGTCAATCTATACTAACCAAAAATTCATAATAGATTATTATAAACATCATTTAATTTCCATCATTTTAACCACCACCACATCAAAACAACATCACAAAATACCATATATTCATCATAACACACATGTAACAACTCGTTTTCGGTAAAATAAAAAAAGTGGTTTTGGGACCACAATTTTGATTCCGGAAAGAAAATTTCTTTTAAAATTATTTTATGGTCTACAGTAAGATAGTAATGTCGTATAAAAATTTCGTAATGAAATTTTACCGATTACATGTTTAATTTGATAAAGGACCAAATTGCACAAAGTGCAAAAGTTGAGTTCTAATAGCTAAAATTAAATAGCTATGGAATTCAAAATTTGAGGTCCTTATATGGCAAATAGAACATTAAAAAAATGCTTAGTGGTTAAGGATAATGATTTATCCATGAAAAATTAATTAAAGAAAATGATGAAATTGGAAAGTGAAATTTTAAAAGATGATAAATAAAAAAAAAAATGAAAATATCATCAATTTATCACCATCTTTCCCAAATAAAACATGGAAACCATAGCTAAGAGAAAGTTAGCTCAAGCAAGCTATTTTTGCATAATTGGGTAAGTGTTCAAGTCCCATTTTTAGTAATTTTCGTGTTTCCGAGATTGTAATAACTTAATTTAGATATCTCGGGGACTAATTTGTAAAGTTATTAAAGTAATAGGGTTTTTCCATGGATGAGTATGCTAAAATTTTTAAATTTATGGTAGAAATTGAAAGATTGTTGATATATAAACAATTTTTGTAAAGTGAATTTTGATGAAATTATGACTTTAGGACTAAATTGTATAGTTGTAAAATTCATGGAAAATTCTAAATTTTTATAAAATACATGGGCTGTAAATGTTATACAAAAAATTTGGTTAGTCTTGGAGTAAGTATTAAATTGCATGAATTTCATTTTCCGAGCCTAGGGATAAAATCGTCATTAATTAAAAGTTTAGGGGCAAAACGATAATTTTTCCTAAGATGTGAATTGGACTGAATTGAGTATGAATTTTATTAAATTGATGTTAAAATTACTCGTATAGATCCGGATAGATCAAATTCAGAGTTAAAACGAGGAAAAGAGAAAGTGTCGGATTAGTAGATTGTATGTACACGAACATTTGTCGATGTAACACCGCTTAACTCCCAGATTCCGCCACCAAAACAAGCAGTTTACGAGCATTACCAAAGATTTTCAGAACATTTACAAATAATGCATAACAATTACTATTCATTTCCCGAGATTTATTCATAACATCCCTTAAATGGACCCTCGAGGCCCAATATGAGCATTAGAATTGAATCGGGACTTAATCGAAAACTCTAAGAATTTTTTGTGAAATTTCAAAAATTTTCTAAGTTACAGGGCTCACACGCTCGTGTGGCCCGAGGGACACGCCCGTGCTACAAGCCGTGTTCGACCCTGTTTAACTCTCTGACTTGTGCATACAGCCATGCCACACGCCCGTGTGCTAGGCCGTGTGGTTAATTAAATTCTTTTGAAATTAGGTGCAGGTTTCACACGGCCAAGACACACGCTCGTGTTCTAGGTCGTGTCGCACACACGACTGAGACACACACCGCTATCTCTTCCCGTGTGCTCAATTCTGAGCATTCTGTTTCTCAATTTTAAGGTACAGGGGACACAGGGTCTAGACACATGCCTATGTGGACAAAATAAAGTCATTTCTAGCTTCATTTCTCACCCAGAATCACACCAAATTCTTGCACCAAACTTACATCCAAATACCAACCAATCCAAGAAATTTATAACATCTAAGGTGATATATTGTTACATGCATTCATGCTTTTAATATTCTCTTTAGTAAGCAAACTCATTTAACCTTTCTCAATCATTCAATAACAAACACTTAAGTTATCTCCATAAAGTAAACTCAAATACATATATATATATGTACTAAAACATAATCATCACTAGCCATTCCAATGGCTAGGTTACAATAATCATTCACATTTACATGCCAATATGACCAATATAACCTATACATGCCATTGTAACCATAATTGCTTTACCATATTATACTAACATGGGCCGATGGATAGTTTGAGTGATCTCTGCCAAGCTTCCAGTCCGACGAGCTTCCGATTTACTCTAAAACAGGGAAATAAAACTAAGTAAGCATAAAATGCTTAGTAAGTTCGTATAACATGGTACTTAACTTACCATTTATTTTATTTTGAGGTAACTATGTAAGGCACATTCATTCAATTCGACCTCAACCCCTACATGTATCTTCATTGCCCTTGTTAGTCATATATTCCATAATAACATCAAAACATGTTTGGGCTCAACAACAATCAAGTTTCTAGGCACATATGCTTTCCACATCGTGTATTCATTTAACATGTATAAATAATCTCTTTATATTACAAGTATAACTTCATAATATTTCATCTCGAGTTTATATTATTTTATTTCAGAACTTTACTCATGTTACTCAAAATATTAATGTCACACGAGTAGTAGTACTCTCATAGTATACAAGTCTATAATCAAGGATGAACATATTCATCAAATGAATTCCATGTACAAATATCATCATCTCATGTTTTCATATATCAATCGTCATGTATCATTATTTTCATGTATTTTAGACAAATACGTGTAATAACTCATTTTTTATTCATATCTTCTCATGTCAGGATTTTTACCCGTTGAATTTATTCGGAATATCGATGGATACACAGGTGGTGTACAAATCAAGATTCGTCAATTCGTATTCAATGGTACCCATAAGGTACTATTTCAGGGAGTACGCTCTCGAGCCACACATATATAAACCACATGATTACTAGTCCAAGCTAAATCCTTTTTATGACATATGCTCTAAGGAGCTTGATTTGGATTAACCATCCGGGCTAAATCCAATCCATGACATATGCTCGAGAGGACTTATATCAGGATTACCCGTCCAGGCTAAATCCTTTCTATAATGAGGTCAATAGGATTTCTCGTCCGAGCTAAATCCCGTCGCAACAAATGCAGGACCTCATTCATTTCGGGAAATCACATATCCATCAATTTCCCATTTTATTCAACCAGGATTTAAACATTTTTCTCAAGCATTATCGGGCATGTGGTTATTTCACACATTCACAACATTCATATAATTGAAATAAAAACATTCCACATTCATTTCAAGCATATAAGTAAAAATTTTATCGTTTATCCTTTATCGGGTAGTATCATTTAATTTAAACATTTTCATTTATCGGGCTTGATCGGATATGTAATCATTTCACATATTTATGACATTTATACAATTTACATAAACACAACCAATGCAGGCATGTAAATAAACACAATTTAGTTACATGAACTTACCTCGATAATGTTCGTGTACGTAAAATCTACTAATCCGACATTTTTCTCTTTCCTAGTTCTAACTCCGAATTGGTCTATCCAGATCTATACGAGTGAATTTAACAATTTATCATATTTCTTATTCAAGTGGACTCAATTTTCATCCTAGGCAAAATTACCATTTTGCCCTTAACTTTTCTATAAATTCCCATTTCGTTCCTTAGCTCGGAAAATGGAACTAGTGAAATTTGCTCCCTATTCCAAGCCTAACCAAAATCCCATTACAAATTTTATAGCACATGTGTTCATAAAAATTCAAAATTTTTCATCAAATTTTACAACTTTACATTTTAGTCTCTAAATCATATTTTCATCAAAAATCACTTTGTAAAAGTTGTTTATGTATCAACAGCCTTTCATTTTCTACCACAAATTTCTAATTTTCAGTATACTCATTCAATTACCCAAATTTCATACCTTGATAACTTTTCAAATTAATCCCCCAAATAGATAGATTAAGCTATCCCGATTTTAAAAATATCAAAATTATTAAAAACGGGGCTTGATTACTTACCCAAATAAGCTTGGATAAGTCTTCATCCTCTCTCCTAGGGTTTCCATGGAAATACTTGGGGAAGATAAGAAATTGTTTTCTTTTTCATTTAATTAAATTGTCATTTAATAACTTTTCATCTTTCCAATTTAGTCCTTAGCCTTTTTTTTTATTTTTCCATGGATAAGTCATACCAAAATATCTACATACTTCTCTTTAATGGTCTAATTACCATATAAGGACCTCTAGTTTTGAATTCCATAGCTATTTAATCCTTATAGCTACTAAAAGTCAACTTTTGAATTTTATGCGATTTAGTCCTTCCTGTAATTAAACACATAATCGGTAAAATTTTTGTATCAGAATTTTCACATGACTTTTTTAACATAATACGGTCCATATAATAAAATAAAAATAAATTTTATTTTCGGCTCGGATTTGTGGTCCCGAAACCATTGTTCTGATTTCATGAAAATTGGGCTGTTACATTCGAGGTAAGTTCGTGCAACTAAATTTGTACATTTATATGCTTGAATTGAGTGTTATGTATGAGAAATATGTAGTTGTCATGCATATGAAGTTGAATATATATACATATCCGATAAAGCCCGATAAAAAATTAAATCCCGTTTGAATAATGAAAGTTGATGGATACATGATTTCCTGTATTGATTGTGATCCAGCATATGTTGCGGACACACTGCAATCCTATTATAAGCCCTCTCAAGCATCTTGTTATATAGTTCCTGCAAGTATCCTAATCGGTAGTGATCATGCATGTGTTGCACACTACCGCAACTTTTTGTGAACGTCCTGTTACACGATTCGATCGGTTGTGATCCAACATTTATTACAGATACAAATGTAGCTCTTCGTGAGTGTCCTGATATAGGCTCTTATGATGTTCCTGACATGGCTCGCTTGAGCTCCCTATTATGCTATCCGGAGCTCTCTGATATTAGCTCTTCGGAGTTACCTGTTAAGCTCAATGATCTTCCTATTTTAAACTCTTATGAGTTTCTTGATATAGCCCGGATAAGCATCCTATTATATGGAGAGAGTGTGCTTCCTGATTATGTGCCCTTATGGATACCCCTGAATATGAATTGATGGTTTCTGATTTGTACACTTCTAGTGTACTACATGTGTATCCATCGATATTTCAAATAAATTCAAAGGGCAAAATCCTGACATGAGAAAATATGAACACGAAATGAATTGTTACATGTATCTGCCTGAAATACATGAAAATGATGATACATGGTATATGGAAGTATGAGATGGTGATATATGAATATGGAACTTGTTTGATGAATGTAACAGCCCAATTTTGGGCTTAGTCAGAACAGTGGTTTTGGGACCACAAATCTGATGTTGAGAAATTTATTTTATTTATATTTTTATGGTCTACAATTTCACGGAATGATTTCGTGAAAATCTCATTCGAAAATTTTGACGTTTGGGCACTCAATTTAGTCAAAAGGACTAAATTGTAAAAAGTGCAAAAGTGAGCTCTACATGTTAGAGGTGTCCAGTTGTTATGAAATTTTAAATTGGAGGTCCTTAAATGATAATTAGACCATTGGTTAAGTTGGTGGACAAAAATGGACATGGATGGGTATGTTTCAAAAGATTTTCTTAAGGGGCATTTTGGTAATTTAGTGAATTAATTGAATTAAAAACAAAATTTAAATGCCAAATTTGTCCATCTTCAAGCTTAGGCCGAATTTAACATGTGGGAAGCCATGGATAGGGTTTTCAAGCTTTTCGAGCTTCATGGTAAGTCCATTCTAGCCCGGTTTTTTATGTTCTTTACATTTTTAGAGTCTCGGTAACTTGATTTAGCTTATTCTAGCAATAATTTAACCTAGAGTTCATATTTGGAAAAATATCCATAGGTGAAATGTGTTTATTTTGATGTTTTATGGTAGAATATGAAGCTTAGAATTATGTTAAACAACTTTTACTAAGCGATTTTAAGTGAAAACGAGTAAAACGACATAATCAGCAAAAATACCTATTATACGTAAGTGCATGTTAGAGCAAGAATTTGATGTTGCCATAGAAGGGAAAAATGATCAGCATGTTATAAAACATAAGAATAAGGGATGAAGTTTAATTTTTGAGCCTAGGGGCAAAATCATAATTATTTAAAAGTTTAGGGGCAAAATTGTAATTTTTCCAAAGTTTGAGTTAGGGACTGTGTTGAGAAGTAAATTAATTAAATAAGTGAAATGTGATGTTTTAGACCCCGAAAAATGAGATTTGGACCTAGAACGGGAGGAAAATAAAAAATCGAGAAAGTTGGTAAAATGGCCGTTTTGGTATCGAGGTAAGTTCATATGTTTAATAAGCATTTAATTATGCATATTTGAATGATAAATTGATATTTTGGCCATAAATACTTTAGTATTGAGTTTCAGATATAATGATTAATGTTTGATAATAATTCGATATTGGAAAGAGAACTTGTATAATTTATATGTAAGACCATATTTTGTGTTATGGCTTTGTATGATAACAAGAAAGTATTGACTAGCATAGTTCGATGAGAATAAGTTAAGTTGATGATATGATGAGATTGAGAATGTAAGTATGTAAGTTGAGTAGCATTTTATTATTATGCACTTATTGTTATTAGTATTGTTATTATTGAGTTATGAGACTAACCTTGAGAATTTGAGCAAGTATGTTTCAGCTATGACTTGACAAGGCATTGATATCTCAAAGTCCATGGCTATACCATGGCAATTAAAGAAGTATTGACGGAAAAGTCCATGTTCATAACATGGCATTTAAGGAGGAATTGACGGTTAAGGATACCATGTAAGACCATGTCAAGACATGGCATCGACATTGATTAAGGACTCCATGTAAGACCACATCAAGATGTGGCATTGGCACTAAGACAAGGATACCATGTAAGACCATGCCATTTGGTAAGACAAGGATACCATGTAAGACCATTTTTGGAACATGGCATTTGGTAAGATAAGGATATCATGTAAGGCCATGCCAAGGCATGGCTTTGATAAGTTCTATAAGGCAAGGGAATTATGTAAGACAATGTCAAGACATGGCATTGATGAGTTACTATAAGGCAAAGGTCCCATGTAAGACCATGCCAAGGCATGGCATTAGTGAGTTCATAAGGAAAGGATACCACGTAAGACCATGTCAAGACATGGCAATGGTAAGTTCAAAAAGGAAAAGGTTCCCGAGTAATCCAAAGAGTAAGTCAAAGAAATGACAAGGTGAGAAATTGAAGAAAGAGTACATGTGTGCATTTAAGGCTTATTTAATATTGAAATTGTAAGTAATTGAGATTATCAAGTATTAAGTAAGTGATGAGTTTTCAGTTATGCTTGTGACACTTTATGACATGATTGGCAATATGCCTATATTATAAAAGTGACCTTAAGTGAATCTTAGGAATAAGTAATTATGTTGATGATGTGTGTATTTGGTTAAGAATCATGTATTAGGCTTTTGAGCCATATCAAATTGAGAGATAAGATGTTTAGTGTATTTGTTTTATGATGCTTTGGATATTTGTGAAAACATAAAATGTTAGTGATACTCATGAAATTATTGTTATGCTAATTACAAGCTTAAGTCTTTGGTTATATGCATGTTTAAATAGAAGTGAATGTAAAGAAAATATGAAAGAGTGAAATTAGCATTAAAACAGTTTAGACAGCAACAGTTATGTGAATTTGAAAAATCACCAAAAATAGGAGAAATGAAATTATAAAGTGAATAAGATATAGGATTAAAAATTATTGTGTCTATTTTCATATGAAAGAAACAGTGTAAGAAAAGGAATTCTATATTCTGAAATATTTAAATTTTAGTAAGACAAGGTCAGAATAAGTTTCTGAATCTCCTGTTTCAACTTTGGAAAATTATTAAAAATTGTACAAATATAATTATGAGATATAATTTATATTCTTGAACTTTTAAATGAGTATATTTGCATTAGAAACAAGTGGGAATGGCATATAAAAACTGTACAATGAGATAATTGATTATTAGTGAAGAGAGGTCAGAACCGTTGGACAGTGTAACAGGGGAGAATTTAATGAATAAAATGTACTAATTGGCAAGACCAAAAATTTTATAAATTTTATGGTATATATATATTTGAGTTTAGTTTCAAAGAAAATTAGCGGTTTGTAATTTGGAGCTCTGTAGCTCAAGAAATAAATAATTTAGTGACAGCAATTCAAGTAGACAGATTAATGTGAACATGAATAATAAGGTATAAGCATGTGATTTAATGATTGTATCAATTTGAGAACTTGTTGTGAGGATTTGTATCATTGAAGATTTGGTAAGGCTACAAATGAGTAAGTCGGGAAAGTAAGAACTTAGCATTATTTATGCAAGTTATGACAGCTTAGTAGTAAGCTGAATTCATTGCTAATGCTTCTTATTTTTACATGTGAACTTACTAAGCTTTATAAGCTTACCCCCTTTTCTTTCCCATGTTTCAGAGTCCTATTAGACAAGCTCGGGCTGGAGGTCATTGAAGATCGCTTCACACTATCAAGCTATCTATGGGTATCTTTATTTATAAATTATTTAAGTTATGGCATGTATAGGGGCTTGATTAAGCCATTTTGTATATGTGTAAATTAATTTGACCAAATGTATTGCTTCATAACGGTAATAAGGATTATTCTGTATTTGGCCACGATTTGTGGTTCATATTGGTCATGGAGTTATAATGCTTGTGTATGCATGAGTTTGTTAAAGTTTAAATTATAAGTAAAATTTTGTGGCTTGGAATTTGGTTGAATGTATTGTTAAGGCTGGTAATGCCTCATACCTGGTTCCGGTGTAGGATACGGGTAAGGGGTGTTACAATGAATATGTTCATCTAAGATTATAGATTTATACACTTCAAGTGAATTATCCTGGGTTTCCATTGATATTTTAATTGATTTAATGAGCAAAATCTTGACACGAAATAATCTGAACTTGAGACGAAATATTATAAAAATGTACTTGAAATACATGGGTATGATTTGTATATGTTATATGAATTCATGATGTGGAAAGTATATGAATATGAGAATTTGGTTATTATTGAGTCCATACATGTTTCTTGATATTTATATGAGATAGTATGACTTAGAAACGAACTATTACCTGTATGTACATGAAGTACATGGAAATGACATTACCTGATATAATGATGCATGAACTGGTTGTTACATGAATGTGGATCATGCTTGATGACTTTGTTCATCCATGATTAAGGACTATTATATGTGATTACTTGGCTAACGTAATGAGGATATGTGTTTAGGGCTTGTGACCAAGTTGGTTGATAGTGCCTTGCATGTTTATTTTGAACATAAATATATGGTAATTTATTTACCATGTTATACGAACTTACTAAGCATTTCATGCTTACTGATAAACCATAATTTATACATATTTTGACTCCATGCTTGCCTTATTTTTGGATGAATTTTCATTAGATTTGATGAATTCGATGCTCCTAATCCTTTAATTTCATGTTTTACACTAAGGATAGCTTAAGGAGTCGAAAAGAACGAGAAACGGGCTAAAAAGGGACAAACTTGGCCTACCTCAGAAATCAACACGGCCTGGACTATCGCACACGGGCAGACCACACGGCCATCTGTGATGAATAGAATCGAACACGGACTAAGCTATCGTACACGAGCGTGTCCCTACCAAACCCAAGTCTAATTCTATTCAGAAAAGACTACTTGTGGGCTAAGGAAGGTGCTCCAAAGCCTATATAAACACCCTAGGGGAGGACCTAAAGTGGGACGGAGAGTAGATTGCAGAGACTACTCGAAGGAAGCCGTCAGAATCATCTCGAAAGCGGATTCACTCTAAGATTGAAGATCTCCATCAAGTTCTTTAGAAGTTTTTGGGTTCTTTATGTCTTGTTGTTTTCTTAATTCTATGATGTTTTTCTTTTATGTTATGAACTAAACTCCCTAAATACCTAGGGAGGATGAAACCTAGATGAATCTTATTATTTAATAAATCTGAATTACGTGATAAATACTTGTTCTTATTCTTAATTATGTGTTCTTAATCCTTGTTTTAATGTTTTTAGGAATATTAATTCAAGATTGATGTGCTTATTCAGTGGAGCAAAAGTTCTTGTTTAAGAGTAGATCCATCATAATTAAGCGGAGTTGATTGCAACCCTAGAAATAGGGCAATATAAATCTGCCGGATTAGAGTCAAATCTAATAAGGGAATTCATAGATCAAGTTAATGCGATGATAGGGGTTTTAATTAGAAAGAGATTTCAATTAATCAACCTAGAGTCAGTTGTTTTTAAGTCTCGAAAGAGATATTAACATAATTTAAGGATTTCTATGGATCAAGTCAAGTGAATAATTCATTTAATTTAGAGTCAGAATAATAAGTGGAGTCTAGGTGGATTCTTCCTCGGGTATTGTCCTTATCATTGGTTTATTCGATTATTTTTTCACTCTCTGTCGCGTTCATCGTTAATTAATTAGTTAGTTAAATTTTAGATTGAAACAAAACTCCTTATTTATTAGGCTAGATAATAAAAAGATAGTTATTACTAGTAATTTTAGTCCTTGAGGATACGATATTCCGGACTCACCAAAGCTATACTACTGTTCGATAGGTGCACTTGCCTTTGTCGAAATACTAGTTAGTTTCGAGACCATCAAGTTTTTGGTGCCATTGCCGAGGACTAAGATATTAGGAACGCTTAATTTTTATTATTTTAGCCATTTTTATTTTATTGCAATTTATTTTTTATTTAAATTACTAATTTTTCTTTTTATTTGCTCTTGGCAGGTAATATTAGTTTATGACTAGAAGTAACCCGTCAGGACCATTACTTTTTGATAATGAGATAGAAAGCATCGCTCGCAGAAATCGAAGAGAGATAAGGCGAAGTCTACAATACATAGAGGAAGAGCAAGAGGACGATACTAATACTGCCGAGGATATGGCTAATAATAATCCGCTCCCTCTTGTGGTGGCCACAAATCCGGTGAATCAAAATCCTGCTCTTTGTACTATGGACGATTATGCTAAGCCCAATTTAACTAGGGATGAATCGAGTATTGTTAGACCTGCTATTGCTGCAAATAATTTTGAACTGAATCCTAACACTATTCAAATGATTCAACAATTTGTTCAGTTTGATGGTTTGCAGGATGAGGACCCAATACTCATTTGGCCAATTTCTTAGAGTTTTGCGACACTTTTAAAATTAATGGTGTTTCTAATGATGCCATTCGCCTTCGATTATTCCCTTTTTCCTTGAGAAATAAAGCTAAACAGTGGTTGAACTTGTTACCATGAGGTTCCATCACTACTTGGGAACAGATGACTGAAACGTTTTTGTTAAAATATTTTCCACCGACTAAAATGGCAAAGTTGAGGAATGATATTTCTTCTTTTGTGCAGATGGATTTAGAAACACTTTACGATGCATGGGAGTGGTACAAGGACTTGTTGAGAAGGTGCCCTCACCATGGGTTACCTCTATGGTTACAGGTTCAAACCTTTTATAACGGTTTGAACCCCTCAACTAAGCAATTGATAGATGCAGCCGCCAGCGGTACTCTAAACAACAAAACCCCTAAAGCGGCTTATGATTTTACAGAAGAGATGTCACTGAATAACTGTCATTGGCAAGTTATGAGAACAAAGCCAACAAAAGCCGCTGGTGTCTACAACCTCGACGCGGTCACCATGTTATCAAACCAGGTAGAGCTTTTAAACAAAAAGATTGTGGTTTTTGTGTTTCTACACAGGTACATCCGGTGATGCAATGCGAAACAAAAGGAGGAGGGATGAATAACTCAGAATATCTGCCCTACAATCTTAGTATAGAGAATGAGCAGTTGAATTATATGGGTAATAACTCTAAACCTCCAAATAATCCTTACAGTAATACATATAATCCAGGATGGAGAAACCGTCCAAATTTCTTATAGGGTAATCAAGGGAATCAAAGACCGCAGCCCCCTCCAGGTTTCCAACCACCTTACCAGCAAGAGACAAAGCCGAACCTTGAAGATATGCTAGCAAAGTTTATTTTGGTGTCAGAGACTCATTTTCAGAATACCGAAATAGCGTTGAAAGATTAGCAAGCCTCGACTCAAGGGCTTGAGAATCAAATTAGACAGCTGGCTAAGTTAGTTTTCGAAAGGCAACCAGGTAGTTTACCTAGTAACACCGAACCTAACCCAAAAGAGCATGTGACGGCAGTTACACTAAGGAATGGGAAGGTGTTGGTTGAAGCTGAAAAAAAGATGCCACAAGAAACTGATAAGGCGAAGGGTGAGGAAGTAAACGAGAATGTAACACCGGTACTTAAAGAGTATAAACCACTGATCCCATATCAGCAAAGTTGAAGAAAGACCGCATGGACGCACAATTCGGTAAATTTCTTGAACTTTTTAAACAATTTCATATTAACATACCTTTTGTTGAAGCTATTTCGCAGATGCCTACGTATGCAAAATTCTTAAAAGAGCTATTAATAAATAAAAGGAAGTTTGAAGAGCTATCAACCGTGGAGCTTAACGAGGAATGTTCAGCTATTCTCCAAAATAAGCTACCAACCAAATTGAAAGATCCAGGAAGTGTCACTATTCCCTGTTTAATTGGTAGTTTAAATATTGAGAAAGCATTAGCTGATTTAGGTGCCAGTATTAATTTAATGCCTTATAAAATGTTCAAGCAGCTTGGTCTTTGGGAACCAAAACCCACTAGGATGAGTATCCAATTAGCTAATAGATCTATTAAATATCCTAGGGGAATTATTGAAGATGTTTTGATAAAAGTTGATAAATTCATATTCCCTGTTGATTTTGTTGTGCTTGACATGGATGACGATGTTGAGGTGCCCTTAATTTTAGGACGCCCATTTTTAGCTACTGCTGGGGCTATTATTGATGTAAGTGATGGTACACTTGTGCTTAGGGTAGGTGATGAAGAAACTATTTTTAAGATTTATGATGCTATGCAATACTCTAAAGAGAAAGATTATTCTTGTTATTTTATCGATGCTATTGAGCATTCTATTCAAGATTCTTTTCAGGAAATCATACATGAAGATACGTTCGAACTGTGTCTTGTCCAAGGCGAGGAGGCAGAAGACGATACCACTGAGATGGGGGAGATAAAAATTGAGTTAAATTCTAATAATTATTCCCCAAGACAAAAGAAGCATGAGGGTGTTGACATAAACGACGAATTAAAACAAAAACCCTATATTGAAGAACCTCCGAAATTGGAATTGAAAAAGTTACCAAATCACTTAGAGTATGCATTCCTCAAAGATAATTCTACACTACCGATAATTATTTCTTCAGACTTGGAACCTAATGAGAAAGATGAGTTACTACAGGTACTAAAGGAGCATAAAAGAGTATGAGGGTATTGACATAAACGACGAATTAAAACAAAAACCCTATATTGAAGAACCTCCGAAATTGGAATTGAAAAAGTTACCAAATCACTTAGAGTATGCATTCCTCAAAGATAATTCTACACTATCGATAATTATTTCTTCAGACTTGGAACCTAATGAGAAAGATGAGTTACTACAGGTACTAAAGGAGCATAAAAGAGCCATAGCTTGGAAGATTTCTGACATTAAAGGGATAAGCCCATCGTTCTGCACCCACAAAATTTTAATGGAAGATGAATATAAACCGTGTGTACAAACTCAAAGAGGATTAAATCCCAATATGAAGGAAGTAGTTAAAGCTGAGGTAATTAAACTTCTAGATGTTGGAGTTATTTATCCTATTTCTGACAGTACTTGGGTAAGTCCTGTGCAGGTTGTTCCAAAAAAGGGAGGCATGACTGTTCTAGCCAATGAGAAGAATGAATTAATTCCAACAAGAATAGTCACAGGTTGGAGAGTTTGCATTGACTATAGGAAGTTGAACGATGCCATGAGAAAAGATCTCTTTCCCTTACCCTTCATTGATCAGATGTTAGAAAGGTTATCTGGGCATATGTACTATTGCTTCCTAGACAGACTCTCTGGCTACTTCCAAATCCTGATAGCTCCTGAGGATCAAGAAAAGACAACATTTACATGTCCATATGGTGCATTTGCTTATCGTAGAATGCCTTTCGGATAATGTAATGCTCCTGCTACTTTTCAGCGCTGCATGCTAGCCATCTTTGATGAACTTGTGGAAGACATTATGGAGGTATTTATGGACGACTTTTCGGTATTCGGTAATTCTTTCCATCTTTTCCTTAAAAATTTAAAACAAGTTCTAATGAGATGTGAGGAAACTAACCTTGTACTTAATTGGGAAAAGTGTCACTTCATGGTTTGAGAAGGGATTGTGTTAGGTCACAAAATTTTTAGTAAAGGGATCGAGTTGATAAAGCAAAAATTGAAACCATAGAAAAATTACCTCCTCTTAGTTCAGTTAAGGTTATTAGAAGTTTTTTAGGACATGCTAGATTTTATAGAAGATTTATCAAGGATTTTTCAAAAATAGCTAAGCCTTTAATGAAATTACTAGAAAAAGATGTGCCTTTCAATTTTAATCAGGAATGTTTAGATGCATTTAATACCCTCAAAAATAAATTAATAAATGCTCCAATTATAATTGCTCCTGGTTGGAATTTGCCCTTTGAGCTAATGTGTGATGCGAGTGATTTTGCAGTAGGTGCAGTTTTGGGACAGTGAAGAGACAAGCATTTTCAGCCGATTTATTACGCTAGCAAGACATTGACAGCCGCACAAGAAAATTAAAAGAGTTGCTAGTTGTGGTTTTTGCATTTGATAAATTTAGACAGTATTTGATATTATCTAAAGCTGTCGTTTACACTGATCATTCAGCTCTTTGTTATCTTTTAACTAAATCTGATGCAAAACCTTGACTAATAAGGTGGATCTTACTCTTACAGGAATTTGATTTGGAAATTTAGGATAAGAAAGGAGCTGAAAATCTTGTGGCAGACCATCTTTCTAGGCTTGAAAATCCATATATCAAAGAACTCGATGAGAGTGAGATAAATGACTCGTTTCCTGAAGAACAACTTTTGGCTTTATCCGACTCCGAGGTACCTTGGTTTGTAGATATTGTGAATTACTTAGCTGCTAACATCTTACCAAAAGGGTTGACATATCATCAAAAGAAGCGATTCTTTGCTGATGCGAAAAACTATTTTTGGGAGAACCCTTTTCTTTTTCGTATATGTGCAGATCAAATAATTCGGAGATGTGTTACAAAGGCAGAAGCAAGCAAAATCTTAGAACATTGCCATTCAGGACCAACAGGAGGACATTACAGTTGGACTAGAACAGCACATAAAACGTTCAAATCAGGTTTTCATTGGCCCACTCTGTTCAAGGACGCTAACAGGTATGTTACTTTGTGTGATAGATGTCAAAGAATAGGTAATATCTCTAAACACGATGAAATGCCTCAAACAAATATGTTATCATGTGAAAAAGTTTATGTATGGGGTATTGATTTTAAGGGTCTATTCCCTATCTCATTTGGGAATAAATACATCTTAGTAGCGGTTGATTATATGTCAAAATGGGTGGAAGCCCAAGCTTTACCTACTAATAATGCTAGAATGGTAGTGAGTTTTCTTAAGAAACTTTTCTCTCGATTTGGAACACCTAGAGCAATTATTAGTGATAGGGGTACTCATTTTTGTAATACTTAATTTGATAAACTCTTAAAGAAATATGGAGTGCACCACTGAACAACTACCCCTTATCACCCTCAAACTAGTGGACAAGTTGAAGTAACCAATCGAGAGCTTAAGCGTATTCTAGAGAAAACCGTAGAATAAAACAGAAAAGATTGGGCATTAAAAGTAGATGACGCTTTATGGGCCTATAGAACCGCTTTTAAAAATCCCATAGGAACATCCCCATACAGACTTGTTTACGGGGAGAGTTGTCATCTACCATTTGATTTAGAGCACAAAACATTTTGGGCTATAAAATTCTTAAACTATGATCTTAAACTTGTAGGTGAGAAAAGATTGATATAGTTGAACGACCTAGATGAGTGGGGAGCGAATGCCTACGAGAACTCACGTTTATACAAAGAAAGAACAAAGAGATGTCATGATGCTCGTTTGAAGCAACCTAAGCAATTTGAAGTTGGAGATCTTGTTCTACTATACAATTCAAAGCTCAAATTGTTCCCTAGAAAGCTGAAATCAAGATGGTCATGTCCATTCGTAATCAAAACCATTTTTCCCTATGGCACAATTGAGGTAACTCATCTGACTTATGGCACATTCAAGGTAAACGATCAACGGCTTAAACTATATAATGGTGCAGATTTTAGGGATATTAGAGAGGAGCTTCAGCTCCGTGAACCTTCATAAAGAGATGAAAAAAAGGTAAGTCTAGCTTAAGGCTTTAAACAAACGCTTCTCGGGAGGCAACCCGAGCACTAACCTCATTAAGTCCATACTTTCGATTTTTAGCACCTAACTAAAAAATAATCAAATTAATAGGAGCAGGTTTCCTTACCCACACGGCCTTGCACACGGGTGTGGCCGTGGCCGTGTGGACACCACGAGTAGGTACATCGGCGTGGCAGAGACCGTGCAAAAACAGGACAAAAATTTTCCCTAAAACACGGGCTGTGATAAAATGTCACGGGCTTGCGATACGGCCGTGGTCGAAACTGACTAAAGAACACGAGATGCGGTAAACCCACAAGGGCGTGCCTTAAGAACTTGGGCGATAATGAGTAAGTGACACGGGCGTGTGACACGCCCGTGCCTGTAGGCTGTGGTCGAAACTGATTAATTAACACGGGCGTATGAACCTCTACACGGGTGTGGGAGAAGACTCAGACACGCCCTAAACCAACATTTATGAAACACACGGCTAAACACAGGGCACACGGGTGTGGGCCACGACCGTGTGCCCCAATCCCTATTGAAACCCGCGTCTACTGTTCACCTTCTCCCTCAAATTTCCCCCTCAAAACCCTAGCCGCTCTCTCAACCAAACACCCTCTCTACTCTTTCTTCCCTACTCCGGCCACCACCTTAACGATCCACCAGCGACTGAACTATCCCCTATATCCTCTCCTTCTTTTCCTTTCCTTTTCTCCCTTTCTTTTCCACATCCACCAGCTCCTGCAATCCATGCCCGTGTATCACCACCACGTCCGTGTGCCGCCTTAATACCTACATCGGTTTGTTCTTCGCCCTTCACTTTTTAGTTCATTGTTCATTTTTTATTACTGTGAGCCCATTTTATAAGTCCCATTTTCAGATTCAGGTTGAGTTGCTAAGTATTCTCATATTAATTATTAGGTTGCATTTGTCACATTTTCATTCTCTATACTAATTGATACTTGACAAGGATTTTGCTCTTGATAGCTTACTGATTTTAATAATGCCATGCATTTTGGGATTCCCATTAGTCTTGTTAATTAGTCTCAGTACTGTAAAACTTTTAGGCTCGTTGCTACTTAATCGTTATTAGTTAGTATCTTACATTGATAAATCTTTGCATTCAGGAACCACAACTTCATCACAGGTACATAATGACTCCTCCACGTGGAAAAAAGACTGCTGTCCCCGCTTCGATAAAACGGAAGGGACCCGGAGCGACCTCTGCGAGTGCATCTGCCAAAGTACGCCATCCTTTTCTACAGTTTCCCCTGGGACCCCATGATGAACTTTTTCAGATGCTTCATGCACAACCCTTCGGTATGGGGAGATGTATTGATTAGGCCGCCTTAGAGTAAGTCCAACTAGCTAACGCAGTTCGGACCGTATTGACTACTGACCCATGGGGGCATTTTTTCGAGATTATCAATCCGACCTACTTAGAGCTTACTTTGGAGCTCTGTTCCACCTTTCACCTTCAGGCTGTCATGACAAACTTCAAGGACCCAGGCATAGTCCAGTTCCACCTTGGAGGCCTAGTACGTGAGTTGAGTATCCCAGAGTTTGGGGTCGCTTTGGGACTTTATACATAGGAATTCATGGAGGACAACGACTTCGAGAACCTTCATCGCCACGTCCATTACTCCCATTCTTCTTGCTGGAGAGCCTTAGTTCTTGCCTTGGCTACCTACGATCCTAGTCACTCCAAGGCATCAGATCTCGCCCCATCCTTGAGGTATTTTCATGCCATTCTGGCTCACACTTTGACAGGTAGGCGAGAGAGCACTGACGTCGTCAACACTCACGATGCCTACTTTTTATGGAGCATGGCACATGGGCACGTGTTCAATTTAGCTTACTTCATTGCCCTCGCTATTCAACATCAGACAGAGCGATATAGGAAGGGGATCCTCTCCATTGGTTCATATGTGACACGCCTGGCTCGATACTTTAGCCTCCTCAACACCGCAACTTAGTTCTCCTCACTTACGCTTATTGGGTAGATGTCCTCACAGGGCATCTCGATGATGCTTCATATGAGGATGATTGAGCGTTGTCGTGGGTTTGATCCTCCTCAATACCATCTATCGCAAGCCACCGATCAGGACGACCCAGAGGATATTACTGATGATGTCCCTTTACATCATGAGGAGCCACCTTCTGCGCCACTAGCACCTCGTTGACCAGTTTATGCGGCTGCTTTATTGACTGACATATCTGAGCGCCTCACTCATTTTGAGCAGTACTACACTCAACAATTCAATGACAACGCCCGACAATTCGATAGCCTCGAGGCGACTCTACAACAGATTTGTTAGCACTTCTACATATCACCACCACCCCCACCTTGCGAACCATCTGTTGAATCTGACCTTTGAGTCCATTTATTTTTTCTTTTTCTTTTATTTTAATTTTTAAAATCTTTCTCTTTATCTTTCTTGTCTTTGATTTATATTAGTATATTTTAATTTCTTTTTATCTTTGGTTGTTTATTATCGAGTAACCATAACGAAGTCCATTAATAAAACTCTCTAAAATTTACTGATGACTCCGCAGTTTCAAAAGGTTCAAGGTGCTACTAAGGAAAGAACAAACTACTGGAGTATTCTCCCCCACCTTCACCTCTGCCTAGTTCATCATGCTTCTCATTGGATTTATTTCTACAATTTTCACTTTCTAAGGATTTCATCCATAATTCAGGAAGTTTCACCTCCTTCCCTCTCTTTTGATTTTTTGCTTACATTGCTATCATCTATCTTTGTACATTAAGGACAATGTACATCTTAAGTGTGAGGAGGTTATTTAATTGATTATTAGAAAAATCCCTGAATTTTATCTTGTTAATCTACTCATATTACTATTAGACTGAATTTGGATTGATTTATAATTTTTATTGATATGTTTTGGATTAAATCATAGGTAATTGTGCATTGATTATTAAACTTTAAGACATTAGAGCATCAAGCATGATAAAGTTGATCTTTTGAGAATTATAATTGTTAGGATATTTCCCTAAATTGAGGTATTATCTTGAAATTTTAAGTTTACAGGATTGACATCAAAAACCCATAATTTTTGTGAGATTTTGAGCCTTTAGAGCATATATTCTTTCTTGCTCACTTCTTTTTTTGGTTATGAGTGTGTCAACACTGAATCGTTATTCTAGAACTTGCTTCGATTATACATGTCAAGACCACACTTTTGATTTGATATACTGAGATGATAAAGGCACCTAGGATTTAACCCACTTACTCCATAAAAAGCCTAACCACATAATTAACCCTTAGTGAACCCCTTTGTGCTTTAACCATCATCTCTTGATTTTCCCCTTTGATGATAACCCACAATTTAACTATTTTTAATTCATTAATAATTTTCCCCTTTTTATTGACTCCCTTTTTATCAAGATTTAATTTGATTTGTTACCTAACTATGTTCGTCAACTCTAGTTGCTGAATTATTTCTTTTTAGGTACTACCTGCATATACTCATTGCTTGTTCTTGTTCTTAAAAAAAACACAAATTCATGTAATTACATTCTTTATTGAGCTTGTACAAGTTAAAGTTATTATTTCAAGGGAAAGCTCACGTTCTAAAGTGTGAGTAGTTTTAATTTTGGGTACTTATCTGTAATTCAGCATTGTTTTTCTAGTTGGTAATTTATTACATTAATCTCGATTCTAACCATGTTTTTTAGCCTTTATCCACACCTTTAACCCAAACCCCATTACAACCTTGCTAAAGACCTTTTGATTTGTGTATCATCTCTTTTATAGTGGTGGAGATTTGATTTTCATGCAAGCCTATGGTAATAACTTTTCATGATTGACTTTTGAGTGCTTAATTATTGAACCTTAAATACTTCGAGTGATATGAGTGAATCTTTAGTGAGGATGTCAACTCTTGTCGATTTGGAATTAAAGGTAATTACTTAGATGAAGGGGAATACCTATGATTTTATGATTCAAATGTTTGACTTGGATTGTTTGAAACTTTAATGCTCTTTTAAGCAAAATTCTCAATACATGATTATGTGTGAATTATTTCAAAAATTATTGATGAAAATTATAAGTTGAGAAGAATTCATTTTGATTGTGAGTTGAGGATTTTGCTTGAGGACAAGCAAAGGCTTAAGTGTGGGGATATTTTATAAACCATAATTTATACATATTTTGAACCCATGTTTGGCTTATTTTTGGATGAATTTTAATTAGATTTGATGAATTCGATGCTCCTAATCCTTTAATTTCATGTTTTACACTCAGGAGAGCTTAGGGAGTCGTAAAGAACGGGAAAGGGGCCAAAAAGGGACAAAATGAGCCTACCTCAGAAATCAACACGGCCTGGACTATCGCATACAGGCAGACCACACGACTGTGTGTGATGAGCAGAATTGAACACGACCTAAGCTATCGCGCACGGGCGTGTCCCTGCCGAACCCAAGTCTAATTCTATTCGAAAAAGACTACTTGTGGGCCAAGGAAGGTGCTCAAAAGCTATATAAACACCCTAGAGGAGGACCTAAAGTGGGACGGAGAGTAGATTGCAGAGATTACTCGAAGGAAGCTGTCAGAATCACCTCGAAAGCAGATTCACTTCAAGATTGAAGATCTCCATCAAGTTCTTTAGAAGTTTTTGGGTTCTTTATGTCTTGTTGTTTTCTTAATTCTATGATGTTTTCCTTTTACGTTATGAACTAAACTCCCTAAATACCTAGGGAGGATGAAACCTAAATGAATCTTATTATTTAATAAATCTGAATTACGTGATAAATACTTGTTCTTGTTCTTAATTATGTGTTCTTAATCCTTGTTTTAATGTTTTCAGGAATATTAATTCAAGATTGATGTGCTTATTCAGCGGAGCAAAAGTCCCTGTTTAAGAGTAGATCCATCATAATTAAGCAAAGTTGATTGCAACCTTAGAACATAAATCTGCCAGATTAGAGTCAAATCTAATAAGGGAATTCATAGATCAAGTTAATGCGACGATAGGGGTTTCAATTAGAGGGAGATTTCAATTAATCAACTTAGAGTTAGTTATTTTCAGTCTCGAAAGAGATGTTAACATAATTTAGGGATTTCTACGGATCAAGTCAAGTGAATAATCATTTAATTCAGAGTCAGAATAATAAGTGGAGTCTAGGTGGATTCTTCTTTGGGTATTGTCCTTATCATTGGTTTATTCGATTATTTCTTCATTCTCTGTCGCGTTCATCGTTAATTAATTAGTTAGTTAAATTTTAGATTGAAACAAAACTCCTTAATTATTAGGCTAGATAATAAAAAGATAGTTAGTACTAGTAATTTTAGTCCTTGAGGATACGATATTCCGGACTCACCAAAGCTATACTACTGTTCGATAGGTGCGCTTGCCTTTGTCGAAATATTAGTTAGTTTCAAGACCATCACTTACTCTGTTTTATTTTCCCTTGTTCTATAGTAATTCGGAAGCTTGTTGGATTGGAAGCATCAGTGGAGATCACTCACACTATCCATCGGCCCATCTTGGTATATATGGTAAATTAATTATGGTTATAATGGCATGTATAGGTTAATTAGCCAATATTGGCATGTAAATGTTTAGGTTATAGCTAACCAATGGCTTGTGATGAACATGTTTTGATATGTATAAATGAGGCTATAACATGTTTGATGTGTGCTTAATTGATTGATTGATAGAATTCATGTTGGCATATTGATAATGAATTCTAGCAAATTTGGTAAAATATGCATATAGTTGAATTTGATAAGTAAGTTTTGTATGTTTGATTACATGATGGTAAAATGTTATTTGAGGTGCTTAAGAGCACATTGGTTGTATGTGATGTTATGTCATGCATGAGACTCGGTTTTGACTTGAATTAATTATTTTAAAAATGGCTTGTGAATATGCCAAAGTATTGGTGTAAGAGGAAGACAAATTGGGTGAGAAATGTAGCTTGGAAAATAGCCTATTTTTTTCCACACGGCACACATAGCCTAGCACATGAGCTTGTGATCTGGCCGTGGGTCCCCTACATCTTTAAAATGTCCAAACATAATGCTCAGAATTGATCACACGGCCTGGCACACGAGCGTGTGGCTTGGCCGTGTGACCCAAGTTAGAGAGTTACACGGCCTGAGACACGGTCGTGTCACACGGCCTGACCACACGAACGTGTAACCCCTGCACCTGGGAAAAAATTTTTGATTTTGCAAAAAATTTTTTGAGTACCCGATTTAGTCCCGACTCATTTCTAATGCATGTTTTGGACCTGGAGGGTTTATATAAGTGACTTTATATTTGGTTTCTGACCTGAATACTGTATAAACGAAATATCTGTTTACTTGATCTGTATATTCTGGTAATGCTTCGTAACCCTGTTCTAGCGATGGATACCGGTTAGGGGTGTTACAACACCAACTAGTTCATGAACCAAAACCATATATATATAAGCTACACACAATGGCCATTTTCATTAACAAGACTCCTATAAATGCCATTATAACCATGGCTCAAAATCATCTAAATCTACCGATTTAGTCGATGGATAGTGTGATGGATCTTCGACAAACTTCCAATCTGAATGAACTTTCGATTATCTAAAAACACAAAGAAAATAACACAAAGTAAGCATGTATTGCTTAGTAAGTTTGTAATTCATAAACAAAGCTTACCATTTCAATATAAAAGCTTAAAGGAAATTAATGAACATATCTAACATAGCTTGACACAATCTTAAGCACCAACAACAATTCAAATTAGTGATTAGCACATAACTTAACCAAATTCATTACATAACAAAGAGCTTCCATATACTTTCCATACAAACATTCATATTATAATGAACATACTAGAAATCTTTAATAACTATCATCTCATACCTTTCTCATGATTTCATGGAATTATTAAACAAGGCATATACCGATCCTTCCCTTTTGTATTCCCATGGAACCATTGGAATAATATCGGATACTCAGGAATCTTGCACACTATATGCTAACATGTGGTCAAAACCACTACTTTCTCATATCTCATATAAATGCTCTCTCTCGAGCCATAAGTGGGTCTGCTTAAACAAGCTATTAGTTAGGACGTAGCTACATGGTGCTGCTCACAAGCTGTCAAGTAACTGCAACACATGCCAGAAACTCAGCCATCAGTAAGACGTACAAGACCTGTAACACACCTTACCCATTTCCGTCACCGCAATAGGGTACGAGGCATTACCGGACTTAATCACATATAACCAATCATTTATGAGTCACAAATTTCCATCCAAATTTAAATCTTTTCATATTCAACCATAGAGTCCCTAAGATGGACCTACAACGCCCAAAACATGCTTTGGAAGCGGTTCAGGACTAAACCGAGAACTTTGGAAAATTTCACAACACTTAGAAAATTTTTCTTCAAAACAAGGTCACACTCAATATGAATCCTCAATAACTCTTATACATGCATAATTATATCTAATTATCATACCATACCATTGAGCCAAACTTAGCCATTTGACATCAAGACTACTAGCACATTCAACCATTAGGTATTTAGCCCATAACTGATCGTGGTTGTCGAGTCTTAAAATTTGTAAAAAGAGAATGATCGAACCTAGAAACTAACTCTGACAATGACTTAAGGCAAGTGCACCTATCGAACAGTAGTATAGCTTAGGCAAGATCGGATTGTCGAACCCAATGGAACTAAAAGTACTAATAGTAACTTTCTTTTTATTATCTAGCCTAAAATAAGTAAAGTTTTTTGTTTAATCTAAGTTTATCTAACTACTAAGCTAAAGAAGCAAAGACAAAAAGAATGAATTGGGGAAATACTGTTGGGAAAAACTCAGTTGATTAAGATGATACCCTTAGGAAGAATCCACGTAGACTTCACTTGTTATCTAACACTAAACCAGACGATGTATTCACTTGACTTGATCCGTAAGATTCCCTAATTTATATTAAACCCTATCTCAAGGCGAATTACGTCTAACCCTAGGTTGATGAATTGAAATCTCTTTCTAATTAAAACCCCCAGAATCGCATTAACTCGATCTATGGACTCCTATATTAGGTTTCACCCTAATCCGGCAAAATCTAGTCACCTTATCTCTAGGCGTGCAATCAACTCCGCTTAATTATGCTAGATCTAATTTTAAGCAAGGACTTTTGCTCCACCAACTAAGCACATCATACTTAAATCAATATCCCGAAAATATCAACACAAGAATTAAGCACACATAATTAAGAACAAATCAAGTATTTATCATATAGTTCAGAAAACAATAACAAGATCCGTCTTAGGTTTCATCCCCTTCAGGTATCTGAAGGGTTTAGTTCATAACTATAAAAGAAAACATCTCAGAAGAAAAGATAAAACAAAACATAAGAAATCCCTAAAACCCCCTGAAGGAATTGAAGGAGAGATCCGCCGTCTTGAGTAAAATTTGGGCTTCTTAAGATGGATCAACTGGCTATCCTCAAGTGATTTCCCACAAATCTGACCTTTTTGGCTCGGCTCCTTGGCCTAGCTAACCGCCCTCCTTAAGGATACACTTAGGGGGTTTATATAGGCTTTTGAAATAGGTTTCTTTGCCCTTAAGTATCCTTTTTCGAGTAGAATTGCTCTTCTCCATGACAGGGACACGGCCATGGCACACGCCAGTGTGAATCGTGGTAAGGCCGTGTTCGGATTTCTTTAATGAGGCACGACCTTGTGAATCGGGGTTAGGCCATGTTCTAGTTGCTCAATGAGGCACGACGGTGTGGGCTTAAGTCCAGGCCAGGTCGATCTCCTCTTTGGCCCAATTTGGTCTATTTTAGGCCCATTTCTCGTTCTTTATATCCTCGGGTGCTTTCCTGAGTATAAGACATGAAAAGAAAAGATTAAGAGCACCTTTTTACATAAATCAAGGGATAAATCATCCAAAAGTATGCTAAATGTGGGATTAAAATACGTTACTTTTAGGGTTTATCACATAGCCCCACACTTAAGTTTTTGCTTGTCCTCAAGCAAAATTCTCAACTTACAATTAAAACGAACTTTCCATGATTCATTATTCCTATCGACAATATAATTCATATATTTGTAACACGAAAACGTAGGTGTTTCCCCTTATCTATATAATTACCTTTAATTCAAAACCGACAAGGATTGACATCCTCACTAAAGATTCACTCAAATCACTCAAAGTGTTTAAGGTTCAAAATCAAGCACTCAAAAGTTGAACATGAAAAGTTAATCCCATAGGCTTGCCTGAAAAATCAAATCTCCACCACTGTAAAATGAGATGTTACACAAATCAAAAGTTCTTTACAGGGTTGTAACGGGGCTAGGGTTAAAGGTGTGGATAAAGGCTGAATTAGAAGGTTAGAATCGAGACTGAATTGACAAGTTACCTATCTAGAGACGATAATAAACAATCATATCAATTGAAAATTAATAATCCTAATAATATGAGCTTCTTCTTTTGATAATTAGACTTTAACTGTATAAGCTCACTTTTCATAATACTAATACTGAATATACTTTGATTTTTTTAAGAACAAATCATTTAAGTAATAAAGGATAGATTTAACTACTGGAATAATATAATTAGGTAACTAATCAAATCAAATCTCAATTACAAGGGTAGTCAAAAGGAGTGGAAATAACAAATACAAAGGGTTTTGGGTTAATATTAGTGGGTAAGTCAATAAAAGGGTTGTTAGGATCAACGGGGTTCACTAGGGGTTAACTATGAAGGTAGGCTTTTGAGTAGAGTAAGTGGGTTAAAAACCTAGATGCCTTTATCATCTCTGTATATCAAATCATAGACGTGGTCTCGACATGTATAATCAAGGCAAGTTCTAGAATAACAATTCAATGTTGACACACTCATAATCAATAAAGTGAGCAAGAAAAAGCATATATGCTCTATAAGGCTCAAAATCGCACAAAAATTATGGGTGTTTTAATATCAACCTGGTAAATTTCAAATTTCATGATAACATTCAGATTCAGGTAGACAACCTAAAAATTTTAATTTTGAAAAATAGACTTATCATGCTTGATTCTCTAGTATCTTAAAATTTCAATCATCAATGCATAATTAACTATGACTTAATCTAAAACATATCAATAAAAATCATAAATCAACAAAAATTTCATCCTAATTAGTAATATGAGGAAATTACTTCAAAACAAGGCATAATTCAGGAATTTGAGAATAATGTAGAAAGTTAGGCACTTTCTTGAAATAACTATTCACCCCCCACACTTAAGTTGTACATTGCCCTCAATGTACAAAGATAGATAATAACATTTAAGAGATAATCAAAAGAGAAGGGGAGAAGTGAAACTTCCTGAATTTGGATGGTTTCTTGGAGGGGTGGTTCTGCTACCGAGCTCTACGCTAGATGAAAAAATTGGAGAGCTCGTAGAGAATTAGCCAGGAGTTATTAAGACACAATTAAAATAAACTAAATATATAAATACAGACAAGAATGATAAAGAGAAAGAAAATAAAAACGTAATTAAACTAAGTCTAATAGGTAAAGGGGCTTGAGAATCCTTATTAGTAGATGGTTCGCGAGGTGGGTGTGACTTCTAAGGCTATGGAGGTGTTGGCGGTGGCGGAAGTGGCGTAATTCTCAGGTAGCCTTTAGAACCTGAGGGTTGTGGTGGTGTTGGTCGTGGTTCCCAAGGTGTGATTCCTTAGCAGCCTTTTGAACCTAACACTAAGAAAGGAAAATAAGTTAAATTATATGCTTACTAAATTAAGCATAAGATAGTCAAAGAGAAGGAAAATAAAGGAGGAGGTAAAGATAAAACGAAAGATAAATGGTCTCAAAGACCCTTGGCTTGTTGTATGGATGAAACAGCCGGCATGAACTTATGTGTAGGGGTTTCCCTTGAGGAGACTATGCTTTCCTTCTTCCGCTTCTTCGACATGGATATGTGTAGCTCAAGAGGTTGGAGACTTGTTGTGGAGAGGGGTGAATTCTGAGAGAAAAAGGAAAAAAAAGAAGTGGAAAGTGGATGAGAAGCATGGGGAGAGGGGTGGGTTTAAATAGAGTTTTGCAGTCTGATGCTTTCCCACGCCCATGGACCGAGGGCGTGTCGATTCACACGGTCGATTCACACGGCCGTGTGTCTAGGCGTGTTGATTCACCCACACCCGTTTTGCAGATTGCCACGACAGTCGATGATAAGTTAGTATCGTCCACGGCCGTATCGCACGGCCATGGCACTTTGCTGGTGCCCGTAGTGGGCTAGTTGGGTCCATGATTTCGAGAATTAGTTGGGATTTGATTTGTACTGCCTCTGCTATGTTAGTACGAAGATTCTTTATTTCCACACGGTCACGGCCACAGCCGTGCGCAAGACCGTGTGGTCTGGAAATCTGCACTTTTGGTTAGTTTACACTAGGTGTTCAGAAAGAAGAAAAGAAAAGAAAAGAAAAAATGAAAAAAATTGTGAAAGGAAATTGGGTTAGTGCTCGGGTTGTCTCCCAAGAAGCGCTTGTTTATAGTCCTAAGCTAGACTTTCCTCGTATTTGCAAAAATCAGGGTGGTTTAAAAGTTTGAATATCTTCCCTCATGCAGTCAGTTCTATTTTTACTATAAATTTTGAGTCGAGAAGTATTTACCTTAAGAGTGCCGAATGTTGAATTGCTCACCTCGACTGTTCCGTATGGGAAGATCTTGCGTACCTCAAGAGGGATTTTCTTGTTCGTGTTTAGGTCTGGTGTGGTGATGCGAGGATCTGCTTTATCTAACAGTTCCTAGTTTCCTATTTTGAAGTGGTTTGATGTTCCTTTGAGCTCTTCTAGGGGCTCCTTCGATTTTACTTTGTGTGGTTCCAGTTGTTCTTTGAATTGTGTTTTCCACTCTTCTAGTTTGTTGACCCTAAGGATTCGTGCCTTATGTAATTCTTCTTTGTTGGCGCGGGGTTCATGACCCAGCTCAGGTTTGTAATCCTGTGGTGTTTCCTGTGGTAGAAGTTGAACAACTTGGTTATCAACTGAATTTACTTTCTCACCTTCGTCGATTTTTGTCCTGGCCGAGTCAAGAGCTTGTAAACTGATCGATTCGTCACCTACACGAAGGATGAGTTCTCATGTACCAACATTAATTTTTGTTCGAGCAGTTGCTAAAAATGGTCTTCCTAAAATTAAGGGAATTGAATTATCCTCATCCATGTCTAAGACAACAAAATCTACTGGGAAAATGAATTTATCAATTTTTACAAGAACATCTTTGATAATACCCCTAGGAATTCTGATAGTTTTATCAGCTAATTGAATGCTCATCCTAGTTTGTTTGGGTTTCCCTAGACCTAGTTGTTTAAACATTTTATAAGGCATGACATTTATACTTGCCCCTAAATTAGCTAAGGCATTATCAACAGTTAGTCTACCAATTAAACATGGAATTGTAAAACTCCCTGGATCTTTTAGTTTTCGTGGTAGTCTATTTTGTAACATTGCTGAGCATACTGCGTTTAACTCCACACGTGTCTCCTTGTCTAACTTATGTTTGTTTGTTAAGAGTTGTTTTAAAAATTTCCTCGAATCTAGCATCTGTGAAAGAGCTTCAAGAAGAGGTAAGTTAATATGTAATTTCTTTAAGAGTTTAAGAAACTTACCGAACTGTTCCTCTGTGTCATCTCTCTTTATTGCTTCAAGATAAGGAATGCGAGGCTAGTACTCCTTGATTACCGGTTCTGGCTTTTCTTGTGCTGCCTCAACTTTACCTTCTTCTACCTCATTTTCTTGTATTGGATTGGGTTCATTTAACCCTATAGTATCATGAGCTGTGATGGCTTGGATTTGCTCCTTTGGGTTAATCTCCGTGTTGCTTGGTAGACGCCCTTACAGTCGTTCGAAATCTCTGTTCGAATTTCAGAGACTATCTTAGTAAGTTGTTCAACTGACTTAGTGAGTTCTCCAACTTGGCTCTCAATCCCTTTAATTGATGCTTGTTGATTATCGAGCGTTGTCTCAAATTTTTGGAGATGGGTTTCTATGGTTGCCATGAACTTTGTCAGCATCTCTTCGAGGTTCGGCCTCTTTTCTTGTGGATAGGGCTGATTTTGGAAATTTTGAGGAGGTTGTTGTCTTTGATTTCTTTGACCTCCCCATGAAAAATTTAGGTGGTTCCTCCAACCTGGATTATAATTATTACTACAGGGGTTATTATTAGATCTGAAATTGTTACCTATATAGTTCATCTGTTCGCTTTCTGTGCCTGGTTGGTAGGGTGGGTACTTAGGATTCGCCACAGTTCCATTTGTGTCACACTGCATTACTAGATGTACCTGCGAAGAACATAAACTATCAAGCTTTTTATTCATCATCTCCATCTGTGTTGATAGCATGGTTACTGTATCGAGATTGAAAAATCCGGCTGATTTTGTTGGTTTTGTCCTCGTAACTGGCAACAGATAGTTATTCAGTGACATCTCTTCTATAAACTCGTAGGCTGCTTCAGGAGTTTTATTCTTTAGTGTTCCGCCAGCGGCTGAATCAATTAGTTGCCTCGTTGAGGGGTTTACACCGTTATAGAAAGTTTGGACTTGGAGCCACAAAGGTAAACCATGGTGCGGACACCTTCTCACGAGATCGTTGTATCTCTCCCATGCGTCGTATAATGTCTCTAAATCCATCTGCACAAAAGAAGAGATATCATTCCATAATTTGGCATTTTGGCCGGTGGGAAATATTTTAATAAAAAATTTTCGGTCATTTGATCCCATGTAGTGATTGACCCTCGTTGTAATGAGTTTAACCACTGTTTGGCTTTATTCCTTAATGAAAAGGGAAATAACCGAAGACATATGACACCATTAGAAACGCCATTTATTTTGAAGGTATCACAGAACTCTAAAAAATTAGCTATATGAGTATTTGGGTCTTCGTCCTACAAACCATCAAATTGAACAAATTGTTGAATCATTTGTATAGTGTTAGGCTTTAATTCAAAATCATTAGCAGCTATAGCAGGCCTAACAATACTTGATTCTGCTCCTGTTAAATGAGGTTTAGCATAATCGTACATAGTACGTGGAGCGTTATTTTCTGCCATATCTTGTGGCAGTGGATTGTTCTCATCCATTCCTTTAGTAGGATTGGATCTGCTTTCTCGCCTTTCTTCTGTGTAATTTAGGGCTCGCCTAATTTCTCTACTATTCCTTCGAGTAGTAGCTTCAATATCACTGTCGTATACAAATGGTCCTTTTGAGTTCCTCCTAGTCATAAATTAGAGGTACCTGTAAAGAAAAGAGAGAAAGAAAATTTAGCAAAGACAAAGCAAAAATAAAAATAAAAATAAAAATAAGAGTAAATTGTGGAAAAAAATAAAAATAAAAAAGTGGCTAGAGTAATAAAAATAGAGTCTTCTTAATATTTTAGTTCCCCGGCAACGGCGCCAAAAACTTGATCGTGGTTGTCGAGTCTTAAAATTTATAAAAAGAGAATGATTGAACCTAGAAACTAACCTTGACAACGACTTAAGGCAAGTGCACCTATCAAACAGTAGTATAGCTTAGGCAAGACTGGATTGTCGAATCTAAAGGAACTAAAAGTACTAATAGTAACTTTCTTTTTATTATCTAGCCTAAAATAAGTAAAGCTTGTTGTTTAATCTAAGTTTATCTAACTACTAAGCTAAAGATGCAAAGACAAAAAGAATGAATTGGGGAAATACTGGTGGGAAAAACTCAGTTGATTAAGATGATACCCTTAGGAAGAATCCACCTAGACTTCACTTGTTATCTAACACTGAACCAGACGATGTAGTCACTTGACTTGATCTGTAAGATTCCCTAATTTATATTAAACCCTCACTCGAGGAGAATAACGTCTAACCCTAGGTTGATTAATTGAAATCTCTTTCTAATTAAAACCCCTAGAATCGCATTAACTCGATCTATGGACTCCCATATTAAGTTTCACCCTAATCTGGCAAAATCTCGTCACCCTATCTCTAGGCGTGCGATCAACTCTGCTTAATTATGCTAGATCTACTCTTAAGCAGGGACTTTTGCTCCACCACCTAAGCACATCATACTTGAATCAATATCCCGGAAATATCAACACAAGAATTAAGCACACATAATAAAGAACAAATCAAGTATTTATCATATAGTTCAGAAAACAATAACCAGATCCGTCTTAGGTTTCATCCCCTTTAGGTATCTGATGGGTTTAGTTCATAACTATAAAAGAAAACATCTCAGAAGAAAAGATAAAACAAAACATAAGAAATCCCTAAAACCCCCTGAAGGAATTGAATGAGAGATCCGCCATCTTGAGTAAAACTCCAGCTTCTTGAGATGGATCAACTGGCTATCCTCGAGTGATTTCCCACAAATCTGACCTTTTTGGCTTGGCTCCTTGGCCTAGCTAACCGCCCTCCTTAAGGATACACTTAGGGGGTTTATACAGGCTTTTAAAATAGGTTGATAGTGTGATAAAATCTCTGACAATCTCCAACCCGAGCTAGCATCTGTGACACTATAGGAAAAAGGAAAGGAAGGGGGGTAAGCATTATAGCTTAGTAAGTAGGTATGTAAATAATAAGTGATTTATTAACAGGCTTTTATAAATCTTCACAATATGTTCTCAATATAATACAATCATAATTGCACATAGTTCCACTATTTATTCATGTTCATCTCAAGCTGTCTACTCGAGTCACAGTCACTAAATTATTTTTATGTCGAGCTACAAAACTCCAAATTAAGATCTATTAATTTTACCTAAAACTAGACTCACATGTCTTATTACCATAAAATTTTAAGAATTTTTGGTTTATCCAATAAGTACAGTTTATTCTTTAAAGTCTCCCCTATTCTGTTGTCTCACAGTTTCGACCCTTCTTCACTAAAAATTAATTATCTCTTCGTACGAGATTCAGATGATGTTCTTGTTTGTTTCTATTGAACGTAGACTCATTAAGAAACCATAATTATTTGTTTACAATTTTTAGTGATTTTCTAAAGTCGGAACAGGGGATTCCGACATCATTCTGACCTTGTCTTACAAAAATTCAAATATCACAGAATATGAAATTCTTTTGTTTACACCGTTTCTTTTATGTGAAAAATAGACTAATTCAGATTTAATATCATATCTTATTAAACCTCTAATTTGATTTCTGTAACAGCCTGATTTAGGGGCTAGTTGAAACAGTGATATCGGGATCACTAATTCGAGATTAGAGAAATTTATTTTCATGATAATTTGTGAGTTAGATTATGATTGTATAAGTACATGAGAATTTTGGTACTTTAATTTTAGGGTTTCATGTTTAATCGCGAAAAAGGACTAAATCGCATAAAGTGCAAAAGTTCCATTTTATATGCTAAAGGTACCAAATAGTCATAGATTGTTAATTGGAGGTCTTTAAAAGGCAATTTAGCCCCTTGTAAATGCTTGGCCAGCCATAGACTAACATAACAGACAAATTTGTCAATGTTGGTCAAAGTTGGTGATAGTAGATGGACTAAATTGATATTTTAATATGAGAATAAAGAAAGATAAGATATCATCTTTCTTTCCATCTTTCTCCACCAAAATTTGCAAGCAAAATAGGGGTTCTGAAAGCTCAAATTTTCAGCAAGCTCTCCTCCATCCTAGTAAGCGATTTTGATGATTTTTCTTTATGATAATTGTACTTTTAGAACCCCTAGAACTTAAGCTTTCAAATGAGGGGACTATTGTGAAATATGGTGAAAAGTTTAGAGTTTTTCCATGAGAGCTTTCATTGTTATTTGCTGCATTTTATGGAAGAAAATGAGTCATGGTTGTTAGATGAACAACTTTTTTAAAAGGTGTTGTCATGAAAACACCAAATAAGAGCTTGATGAAAAGGTTATAAAATTTGTAGTAAATATGTGAAATGTTGATTTTTGATGATAGATATAAGAGTATTAAATGTTCACCTAGGCTTGTTGAAGGTAGAAATATGATTAGAATTAATTTCTGAGCCTAGGGGTAAAATGGTCATTTTGCCAAAGTCTAGGGGCAAAATAGTAATTTTCCAAAGCATGATTATTGAAAGGCTTTTATTAATGTGATGATTAAAATGAGCTAAATTGCTATTATAGAGCAAGAAGAATCGAGAATCCACCTCGATCGAGGGAAGAACAAAGTCTCGGACAAGACCGACGAGTTAGCTCATTTTGAAATCGAGGTAAATTTGTATGTGATTAATGCAACATTTATGTTAGCATAATTGAGAATGCTTGGTATCATATTGATGCATGATACTCTACTAAATTGATGTTGAAGTCCTAGTGGACTGTAATGAATATGAAAATGCTATCATCGAGATGAGAAATGGGTAGGGTCTCGTATAAGACCATGTCTAGGGCATGGCCTCGGCACCGAATTGAGATTCCCGTATAAGACCATGTCCGGGGCATGGCCTCGACAACAAATTGAGATTTCTGTATAAGACCATATTTGGAATATTGCTTCGGTATTGAATGTGAGAATCGTATAAGACCATATCCGGGATGTGGCAATGATACTTGATGTGAAATTTCGTATAAGACCATATTCGAGATATGGCATAGGCATTCAGAGGTGATTCCATGTAAGACCACCTCTGGGATGTGGCATTGGCCTCGTATTCATATTAATGACAATATTATACGTCTTTGAGTATCCCTAATGGTTAATGGGAAGAGTAGATGAGTTTAGATGTAGAAATGAGATTAGTACTAAAGTCTTGTGAATGAGTGAATACAGGTACTCGTGAATGAGTCACGAAGAAATGATTACCATATGTGACATGGTATGTGCTAAATAAGAGCAATTGTAAGTAAGTATGGCAAGAAGCCTATGACTTGTGTATGGTTCGTTAATGCCATGGTTGGATTATATTATGAGCTTATTATTGCTATTTATTTCCATGCAAACTTACTAAGCTTAATGCTTACCCCCCTTTCATTGCCCTTTTTCCTTATAGTATTGCCAAGATAACTCGAGGAACGCGGAAAGTAGGAGTCCCAAAATCACACTATCAACATTACTTTGGTATAACAATTTAGACTTATTTTGAGTATGGCATGTTTAGGACTTGGGTAATTTTGTTAGGTTGTAATTGTTAGCCAAAGTGTTGGCTATGTATGTTATTAAAGTCATTTTGTAAATGGTCTTGTAAGTTAGGCTAATACTTGGCAAATTCTATTGCTCAATGAAGATGATTTTCATGAAGTGTATGCCCTTATGTATGTCTTGATTCTCTGAGTTCCTAGAGATAGCAATTGGTCATCTTCTAATTTGGAATGGTTGGTATGAGTATGATTTTTTGATAGAGTGATAAAGGGCTTGGTAGATAGCCATCAAATTGTCCACACGAGTAGACTCACGGGCATGTGTCTAGGCCGTGTGTGACACACGATCAGCCCTATGGGCGTGTTGATCGACCGTGTGTCCCATTACATGCTAGAATTACAAGTCAGTATGCCTTGTAGTAAACACACGGGCAGAGACACGGCTGTGTGTCTCAGCCGTGTGGGAGGCACGGCCTAGGACATGGGCGTTTGCCCAGGCCATGTGAAGTCTACACATTAATTGTGGAATTTAATTCGACACACGACCTAAGGACACAGGTGTGTGCCTTGCCCGTGTGACCATAGTGAGATGATGATGTCATAGTCAGAATGCCAAGGTTTTGGCACACGGGCTAAGACACGGGCGTGTCAAGGCTGTGTGAGGGACACGGGCCAGGGACACGGGTGTGTGTTCGGCCGTGTAAAATTGGTCAGGATCGACCACGGTTGGAATACACGGGCATGTCTTAGGGGCACACGGGAGTGTCCCTAGACCAACACGGGTGTGTGACCCCTATTTTGAAGAAAAGTTTTCCAAGCTCGTAAAAGTTCCTAGATAGATTTCGAAACCTCTCAAAGGTATGCATAGGGCTTCATGGGCTAAGAATGAGCAAGTACTGGATTTAAATGAAATTTTATAGCCCTATTTTAGACATTTAAGCGAGATAAGTTAGGTAATGCCTTAAACCCGGTTCTGAATTTGAACACAGGTAAGGGGTGTTACAGTTTCCACCATTTTTGGGGATATTTCAAAGTCACACAACTACTGCTGTCTAAAACTGTTTTGTTGCTAAATTTACTCTTTCATAATTTCACTTACTCCATTTCATCTCACCAAAGATTCGATCAAATATCTAGCACATTGTTCATAAATTTTCACACTTATACCTGCACTTATTCATCACATAGTCATATTCAATTACACTTAGTCGTTACATGATCACTTGTATTTTCACTTAGTTAATTTCCCGTTGAACTCATTGGAATAATAAAAGATACACGGTGGCCCGTACATAGTACCACCCTTGTAGTTGAAGCTATCTGGTGCATATAGTAGCCTGCACTTAGTATTACACATGTGACCAAAACCATCACTTACACATAGTGGCCCACACTTAGTACCACACATGTGATTGAAGCTATCGGGTTCGTATAGTAGCCTGAACTAAGTACTACACATGCTACCTATCCGTATGGTACACGTAGTAGCCTGCACTTAGTACTACACATGTGGCCTAAAACCATCTCGTAGCTCTCTTGTGCACATAGTGGGATACACTTAGTACCACACATGTGACCTAGCTACCTCATTAGTATCTTTTCTAATCCGAAGGTTCAACCATGAATTCTCACTTTTCAATATTTTACCAATTCACCCATAATCAATCACAATTCATAATTTACATCAAATAATTACTCCATATTCAACCATATCTCATATAATATAACAAAATATTAAAATATAAATAAAAAACGATGTATTATTTACATACAAACTTACCTGGAAAACAAAATCGATGAAAAGGACTTATTCCTCAATTACTCGTTTTTCCCTTGTTCTAGTTCCAAACCTTATTTTCCTTTATCTATAACAACACATTTAATTTATTTATTCATCCTGCTACTCAAATTAGCCTAAATGCACATTTTGGAAAAATTACATTTTTGGCCCTAAACTTTATCATATTTACACTTTTTCCCCTAGGCTCGTAAAATGATTTTTACTCAATTTCCTTGTATTTTAAGCCTAGTTGGATCATTTTCATAACTACAACAACCCACAATTTCCACTAATTGACACGTTTATGACAAATTTCGTAACTTTTACAAATTAGTCCTTTTAGGCATTTTTATCGAAAATCACTTAGTAAAAGTCGTTTGCCTAACCATAAACATACATTTTCTACCATTAAACAGAAAAACATACACATATTCATGATGGGTCAAAACCCTAGACTTTAACCTTATCTCAAATTAGTGGTAGAAACAGATAGATCTTGTTCGAGGATTTCAAAAACGTAAAAATCATTAAAAACGGGGCAAAAACTGACTTACAATCGAGCTTGGAAGCTTGAAAAACCCTAGCCATGGTTTCCCCTTGTGAAATTCAGCCATGGGGTTGAAGATGGACAAAAATTGGCTTTTAATTTTTTTAATTCATTTTAATTACTAAATGACCATAATGCCCCTAACTTAAAAATATTATATTTCACCTATTTCATGTCCATTTTTGTCCAAAAAATTAACCAATGGTCTAATTACCATTTAAGTACCTCCAATGTAAATTTTCATAGAATTTGAGACTTCTAGCTTCTAGAACTCAAGTTTTGCACTTTTTACAATTTAGTCATTTTGACGAAATTGAATGCCCAAAAGTCAAAAGTTTCGAACGAAATTTTCACAAAATCGTTCCATGAAATTGTAGACCATAAAAATATAATAAAAATAAATTTTCTTACATCAGATTTGTGGTCTTGGGCTGTTACAACTCTCCCCGCTTAGGGATTTTCGTCCTCGAAAACTTTACCAGAAGAAGTTGCTTTCAACTTTTTATTATAATCACAATTTAATTTAGTTTCGTGGTCAAAGTTTCCTGTAGCTTTTTCCATAATTGGGACATAACCCTCAGATCTCAATCCGAAATAATGGAGTCTGGTACTTCGCATAATCGAATAATCCCAGAAACATCTTACTCGACTGGTTTGTTAAACAAGAAATCTGTACACGAACGATCAATCACAATCCGATAACATCTTCCTTTTCGGAGATCAAGATAATTCAGATATGAAATCTATAGTGTTTCCATCTTATTTTCTTTCTAGAATCATCACTGACTGCAATAGTCCTGAATACTATTTAAATTCGGCTTTTACTTGTTGACAAATCGACATTTGAACACAAGCTCAAAAGTAGCATGTAACATACACAATTACCAGAACATCAACTTCATATGACTGCACATTTTATTACTCTCTGGATGAACAGACAAGCTACTACTGTAAACTTCATTTAAAAATTTCTACAAAAGTTTCTATACATAAATTCCATTTTAGAATGATAATAAAATGAATCAGGTCCAACCTGAAGTTCAGAATCAAAAGTAAATCCTCACTGTACTCATTTAGCTTATCACTCACTAACATATTTCTGAGTTTCTCAAACTTGCAAAGAAAACATCACTTTAGCTTTTTATTTAGCTAAAAGCAGACCATCATCAAATAAGATCAATCGAGTAACCAATTCGCACAAAATAAATGAGGATTTTCCATACTAGCATCTGTAACTACACTTGCCTCCCCATAGGTTAATCAATAACTACTCACAATCTTTCAATAGCTCAAGTCATCAACACTGTCTTAAACTGAGATCATTCTGTGCCATTAGATACATTAAACTCTTGAGATCAGGAAACATATGGCAATCTTCGTCGAACAAACAATGTCATTAAATTCTCGTTACAGATATAATAGTGACCGTCTCTAAATCACTAGTCGAATAGTTCTTTTTAATGTGACATTAACCGTCTGAAAACATGAACCATCACTTTATATTCTAGCAATAAAACTCATTCTAATCCGTTCACTAGTGCATCACTGAAAAATCATAAATTCATTACCCAATTCCAAATGAACTCAAAGCCAGAGCTTCTGTTAATAATACCTTCAATTGCTTTAACTTTGTTAGCATGCCCATGCCATTCAAACTTTCAAAATTGGGATAACTTTATTAACAGAATAGCTTTAATTCAGAATAACATCACCCATTCAAAACAAATCTAATAGGTATTTTTCTGTATCATGCTTTCAAGAATATCAATTCTACATTTAGACTGCCTATCTATACACTCGTGAATGCACAAAATTCATTCTCTTAGCTGATTACATACTTAAATACATATAACTCAAATCATATCCCAACAAATCAACTCATTTTAATAAAAACGACTGAGTCGATCTCAACTATAGAATAACACATCTCAAAATACTTCTTTCTTTGTGCTATTAAAACATCTCAAACACACAATCTTTCAAAATTCTCTTATCATGCTAATCAAAGGCCTTTACAATCGCATTAGCTCAAAGAAACAAAGACATCTCGATTGAATGCATTGACTTTAATCAACTTACTTGAGAAAGAAATCCATCATACGATTTGAGTTTGTGCTTCCATCATTTATGCTGTTGCCAAAGTCAATTCCTTACACGAAAATTAGAGAAATCCAGATACCTGGGTCACCATGTTCATATGATCAAACCAGAAATACAACCAAAATAGATATAGTTATCACAAGTCGAAGAACACTATTTCAAGATGAGCCATGGTCGATAATTCACGCAATAAGAATGATAGGAAAACCGAGATAAAGAAATCCAAGATACGATACCATACCGAAAGTCCGAGAACATAACTCATAAGAAAATAACTGTAACACCCCAAACCCGGCCCATGTGTTATGAGCGGATTTGGTATGTCACATGAAGAAAATGTTTTGAGAACTTATGTATGTACTAACGAATGACATTAATATAATATAGTTAAGAAAGCAAGTTTGATTTATAACTATTCGATAAAATACAAATTTCGAGAAGTTGATTGATGTATCGGAAACTGAACTTTTAAACTTTAAAAACCATGAGGAAAACATAGAACATCATGTGATTCTTACTAAAATAAGCGTTACTTGGTTGTGTTTAAGTAAACAAGTTTTTATTTGTAAATGTTTGATAAAATACAACTATTTTTGAAAGATCATTTGATGAGTTGAAAATTGAGATAGTGATCTTTAAAATCGTGACTTTTGAAATGTCGCAGATAAGTTTGAAAGAAAAAACGAGTCAAATCATTTGTAAAAGTTTGCTATAAAATCCATTTATTAATCAATTTTGGAAACCATTATTTAAGTTTTTAGAAAATTCCCTTTTAAAACAATTTAAGGAAAATAAGAAAAACATTCCCAACCATAAAGCAAAAATAAAAATAGTCCAGAGGCCTTATTACAACTTAAAACCCAAAATAGTAAAAGTAATAAAGTAACGTAAATAGAAATTCTAAAGTTCAAGAACACCATTTTTGAAGTATGGCCTCCATCGAGTCATCCATGGCCCAAGTCCACGTCACTGAGCATTACCTACAAGGGTTAAGAAAGAAAAAGGGGTGAGTTACAAGAACTCAGTGCATAATCCCCTTACCGTTGTCCACTGGGCTTGAACCCATTTAGCAAAAATTTGGGCCTGAGCCCATATAACAATAACTTGGGCCGAAGCCCATTTACAAAACAGAATATATCAAATGAATCAAATGAATGTAATGCAATCCCAATCCAACGTAATAATCCATCCGCTACACACCACCCGTACCATCCATCACACTTGTGGGGATCAAGTCAACCCACTCTGCCAAACACACCAATCGCAGGCATTATGCGATTTATAATAAATTTTGATTGTGGGCAAGCCACCAGATTCATAGAATATCATATTATCAAACATATTTGTGGCAGTGCCACCGGAATTACTTCTCTTCAGCATTTTCCCATCCCATGCAAAATTATGCATATGTAACATACATAGTAAATGATATTATAAATATAACAACAACTAATATCTCAGATATCCATTACAAACAATTTGGCCCATTAACACTTTGCAAAATCAGCCCATTAAGGCAGTCTATCAAATCGGCCCATTAAAGCAATATAACAATTCAGCCCATTAAGGCAATATAACGATTCAGCCCATTAAGGCAATATAACAATTCGGCCCATTAAGGCAATATAACGATTCAGCCCATTAAGGCAATATAACAATTTGGCCCATTAAGGCAATATAACAATTCGGCCCATTAAGGCAATATAACAATTCAGCCCATTAAGGCAATATAACAATCCGACCCATTAGGGGCATTTCCATAATTCGGCCCACAAGGGCATTTTCGTAAATCGGAAGTTCTACCCACTAAGGATAATTTGGTAATCTCGCAACCCAGGGGTATTTCGGTAATTTACCCTCCAAGGGTATTTTGGTAAATTTCCCAAACCAGACTTAACTACTAATTTGGGGCGTAAAAATCGGAACTGTCCATTTATGTCATACTAACCAAATTGACTATAACTCGAGTTAGGAATCTTGAAATCTAAATCCGTAAATTTTCCTTGAAACTAGACTTACATATCCTCTTACTACAATTTTTCCAGAATTTTTGGCTTAGCCATTTAGCATAGTTTATTCCTTAAAGTTTCCCTTGTTTCACTTTCCAACGATTCTAACCTCTCTTACCTTAATTTGAAGTATCTCACTGTACGGTTTTCATATATTGTTCCCACTTGTTTTTAATGAAAATATGCTCACGAAGGAATCTATACATATAAATTATAACTCATAATTCACTTTGTAAAATTTTATATGATTTTTCCAAGACAGATTAGGGAACCACGAAGTCAATCAGAACCAGTCTCACTAAAATTAAAATATCATAGAATTTAAAAGTCCTTTTCCTTCTCCACTTCTTCTATATAAAAATAGACACAGAAAGCTTTAATTCGATATCTTATTAACTTATTAATCCCTTTTCTCCTATTTTTCGTGATTTTTTTCAAAATCACGTCACTGTTGCTGATGAAAACCTGTTTCATTGCAAACTATGGTTACCACTACGGACATACGCATGCCCGAGTGATCACATATGCCGATTTTCGGTTTTCTTCGATATTTCAACTGAATCACAGAATATTTCACGCAAACTTTCAGAGAAGTGTGAGATTACACAACATTTCAAACATGTATTCGGAAAGTACGGGATTACACACTTGATTGATTTCCTAAAGAACCACTCTTCGTTGACCCACTATAATCGTATGATCACAAGTCAATAGATCGAGCCATTTAGTCCCTAAAACATATAGTCGATTAGTCACAACAACTATTATCCTGATAGCAACTTAAACAAATAAAGAACGATTTCATCTAATCAATGAAGAACTCCTTACCTTTTCGATATTGGATCCGATTTCCACCGATTGTCTTATTATTACGGTTGAATCAAGGACAAGAGATTCGGCCTTCAACTTTAATACTATAACAAAAAGATGGTCATGAAATGAAGGATTATGAGAGAATGATATTTCAGTTTTGAACAAAAGTGAACATCCGAATGATAATAAACTCACATTCGGTTAAAGAAAAAGAAAATAAAAGGATAGAAAAGAGCCACTTACTGATTGAATCAAAGAAAAGAGTGTCAACCCAAATGAGAAAGAAGTTATGAAGGAGTGATTGTGGATTGAGAGGTTCGACTATCGAGGATAAATGAACAAGAATAGTTTCGGCTACTTAGAGAAAAAATAAACGAGTAAGATTCGTTCTCCAAAATGGTCAACTAAAGAAAGAAGAGAAGAAGAGTGAAGGAATAGTGAGAAAACAAGAGAAGAAGAGCAATAGTGACTTGAAAGTTTCGGCACAACAAAAAAAAAGATGACAATTTGGCTTCTAGTTACGGCAACATCAAAGGAAAAATGCACAATATTGGTTTAAGAGTTTCGGCAAGGTAGAGAAGAAAATTGGGGAAAAGAGCAAACTCAAAAATGCTAAAAAGAATAAGCCTCTTATGCACCGAAATTGCAAAATGCCTATAGGAATTTGGCTTCCCTCTCTCCTTAACAAAACCACCCATTCATCTTTACCAAAAAGATGAGTGTTGACCGAAATTCTATTCTAGGCAACTCCTAGTTTTTGGCCAACATGTCCCCCAACCTTATCCCTTTCTTTGATTTCCTTCCTTCTTTTTCCCGTATCTTCCTCCTTTCCATAATCCTTAGCCTCCTTTCCTTAAATAAAAAGTCTTACTTACCTTATTCAGAGCCTTGGCCAACACTTACCATCTTCCACAAGATGAGCATAAAATTAAATCCCAAAAATTGCAATAGGTGGGATTTGAACCTCAGACCATTAGTACACTCCACACGCCACTTGCCACTTACCAATAGACTCTTTGTGCTAACAAAATGCACTCTTATTTCCTTAAGCCTTAGTGCCATTTACCTTCTCCCCCTTAAGAGCATAAACACAAAAATTTACCTATAGCCTAACTTGAACCCGAGACTTCATAGAAACCTCGTAACCTTTCAAATTCACTTAACTAATAAGTTCCACTTGAAATAATGCCGTTCTCTTATTCTCAAAATTTTAAAACGCTTTTACGCTCAAGGTCCAATGGGCCCAATCCTACTACGCCCAATTTCGGGATGTTACAATAATAGAGATCGTGATGATTCCTCAGAGAAACCCAACAGAAAAACAATGCTTATCGGCTCTGGACTTCCTTCATAACAGAGATAATATATTTTCCGTATATATAAAAAAAACATAATCAATAGAAACATAAGAATAGTCTCACATAAATTTTTACCATCGACTACATTCCAACATATTTGAATAGAATTCCGAAGAGATAAAGAAATACCGATCATAAACCGACCAGACCAACAAGGCTTCCGTCTAACATCATAGTTAGCTTCTCACAACATAAGAACTCCATCAGAAACTGGTCAATCACACACATATCTTCGAGGATAAAAGAATATATAGAATACCCAGAAAAGATCATCATATTCATTTCAACTGTAACTATCACACACACAGACATCTTTACTACTCAAATATCATTTCTTTGACTAATTCTGTCATCATGCACCCTGTATTATTCCACTCACTAACGAAAATCAATTGGGGAAAAATTTCAACAGACACATACTTTAGACATCATATCTAAATAGGTCGATTAGTCGAGACTAACTTCTCTTTTATCCGTGACATTGCATAATCTGTATAATCTTTAAAACATTCTGATATCCTTCTAAAATTGTTTCCACTTTCCAAACTATTCTTATCTTTATATGCATTACTAATTATTTCACCACTAAACTCTTTAGTTTCACATTTATGGACTTATTCCACATGGTTTTCGTGAATTTTCGTTATAAATCAACACTAGTAAGGGGGTGAGGTCATAAACCCTCTAATTTGACTCTCATAAGTACACGCATATAACTTAGCATTCATCACCAACATCATATCATCACAACTACATAATTCACTTCAAGCTAATTAACATACATAGCCATGTTACACGAATTTTTTCGATTATCTTATTCAAACAAGTGTACATAAACTCACATTCTGTCAATTTGAGTAAATTTACTTATCGTATTCACTTAATCAAATATGTTGGGCACATAACATCATATGCATGCCAAACAAACATGGATGGGCTTATCACCATATAAACTTTCATTTCATTCCACTTTTCACATTTCTCAACTTGTGGTTATCTCATTTCATACATTAACGCATACATATCGTGAAATTCTATTCACACCTTTCCAAATTTTGACTCATCATAAGCACGTTTCAATCATTTCAATCTCATTTATCAACATTATCAAAAAATAGCTCAGTTGGAAGTCATCTCTGTCTTAACAAAACAATTTCGTTAGATTCGGGAGATATCATACTATCACGAGTAGTAATATGACATGTATAGCTAGACTCACATATGCTATGTTAGTCCGAGAATCGACTACCAGCACATTCAACCATTAGGTATTTAGGCCATAACCCACAACTCATCATGTATCATGCAAACACAACTCACATCACAAGACATTGGCGTATAAATAATATATATAGGCTTACAATCAATTAGCCAATCTAAGCCAGTTAGCATGGCTACATACTACAATAACCTTTAACCATTACAAGCCAATACATTTGGCCAAAACATAATAACACATACACAAAATGACTAAATCCCTATACATGACATAGACTTAAATTACTTTAAGGCATTGATACCAGTCTAAAGCTTGATAGTCTGATAAAATCTTTGATGATCTCCAACTCGAGCTAGCCTTTTTGACACTATAGGAAAAAGTAAAGGAAGGGGGGTAAGCATTATAGCTTAGTATAGTTTATTCTTTAAATTCTCCCCTGTTCTGTTGTCTGACAATTTCTACCCTTCTTCACTAAAAATTAATTATCTCTTTGTACGGGATTCAGATGATGTTTCCTTTGTTTCTGTTGAATGAAATTTAAGCATATAAATTATAAACCATAATTATTTTTATACAATTTTTAGTGATTTTACGAAGTCGGAACAGGGGATTCTGACATCATTCTGACCCTGTCTCACAAAATCTCGAATATCACAAAATATGAAATTCTTTTGTTTACACCATTTCTTTTATGTGAAAAAAGACTCATTCAGCTTTAATTTCATATCTTATTCAAACTCTAATTAGATTTCTACCATTTTTGGTGATTTTTCAAAGTCACACAATTGCTGCTATCCAAAACTGTTTTGTTGCTAAATTTACTCTTTCATTATTTCACTTACTCCATTTCATCTTACCGAAGGTTCGATCAAATATCGAGCACATTGTTCATAAATTTTCACACTTATACCTGCACTTATTCATCACATAGTCATATTCAATTACACTTAGTCGTTACATGATCACATGTATTTTCACTTAGTCAATTTCCCGCTGAACTCATAAGAATAATAACAGATACACGGTGGCCCGCACATAGTACCACCCTTTTAGCTGAAGCTATCTAGTGCACATAGTAGCATGCACTTAGAACTACACATGTGACTAAAACAATCACTTACACATAGTGGCCTGCACTTAATACCACACATGTGATCGAAGCTATCGGGTATGCATAGTAGCCTGGACTTAGTACTACACATGGGACCTATTCGTCTGGTACACGTAGTAGCCTACACTTAGTACTACACACGTGACCTAAAACCATATCATAGCTCTCTTTCACATAGTGGGATACACTTAGTACCACACATGTGACCTAGCTATCTCATTCGTATCTTTTCTATTCCAAAGGTTCAACCAGGAATTCTCACTTTTCAACATTTTACCAATTCATCCATAATCAATCACAATTCATAATTTACATCAAACAATTACTCCATATTCAACTATATCTCATATAATATAACAAAATATTAAAATATAAATAAACAATGATGTATTATATACATACAAACTTACCTCGAAAGCATAATCGGTGAAAAGGACTTATTCGTTAATTACTTGTTTTTCCTTCGTTCTAGTTCCAAACCTCGTTTTCCTTGATCTATAACAACACATTTAATTTATTTATTCATCCTGCTACTCAAATTAGCCTAAATTCACATTTTGGAAAATTTACATTTTTGCCCCTAAACTTTGTCATATTTATACTTTTTCCCCTAGGCTCGTAAAATGATTTTTATTAATTTCCTTATATTTTAAGCCTAGCCGAACCAGTGTCATAAATACAACATCCCACAATTTCCACTAATTCACACTTTTACGGCAAATTTTATAACTTTTACAAATTAGTCCTTTTAGGCATTTACCCCAAAATCACTTAGTAAAAGTCATTTCTCTAACCATAAACATGAATTTTCTACCATTAAACACAAAAATACACTTATATTCATCATGGGTCAAAACCCTAGACTTTAACCATATCTCAAAATAGTGGTAGAAATAGATAGATCTGGTTACGAGGATTTCCAAAACTTAAAAATCATTAAAAACAGGGCAAGAACGAACTTACAATCGAGCTTGGAAGCTTGAAAAACCCTAGCCATGGTTTCCCCTTGTGAAATTCGTCCATGGGGTTGAAGATGGACAAAAATTGGCTTTTAATTTTGTTTTCAATTAATTTTAATTACCAAATGACCAAAATGCCACTAACTTAAAAATATTCTATTTCACCTATTTCATATCCATTTTTGTCCAACAAATTAACCAATGGTCTAATTACCATTTAAGGACCTCCAATTAAATTTTCATAGCAATTTGACACCTCTAGCTTCTAGAACTCAAGTTTTGCACTTTTTACAATTTAGATCTTTTGACTAAATTAAGTGCCCAAATGTCAAAATTTTCGAACGAAATTTTCACGAAATTGTTCCGTGAAATTGTATATCATAGAAATATAATAAAAATAAATTTTCTTATGTCAGATTTGTGGTCTCGAAACCACTATTTTGACTAGGCCCAAAATCAGGCTATTACAAGACCAGCACCCGAAACACAATAACCCCTAATGACATGTCATTTGTATCCTATATATTCCTAAGGTTCAAACGGGATTCTAAAGTCCCCAAAACTTCATTGGATATTTTCGTAGAGTCATAATACCATAATATAACATAATAGCATTTAAATCAAACATAATTCAATGCTATTTGAATGTACGAACTTATCTTAAACACGAAGGAGAAATACGACCGGTTAATCCTACACTTTTTTGTTTCCTCGATCTAAATTCGTATGTTTCTTTTCTTGATCTATATAATCAAATTTAATTCATTCAAACTTCATTATATTCAATTTAATCCAAAAATCATGTTTTGGAAAAATTATATTTTTGCCCCCATAATTTTGAATCATTACAATTTAGTCCCTGATGCAATTTGGTACCAACTCACTATAGTTGAATTTTACTTAGGCCCCTAGCAAGCCCCACATTTCATTCATTTCGTAATTTTACCATGAAAAATTTCCTATTTTTTTCAATTTAATCCTAAATTGACAAATTCATCAAAATTTCCTTTACAAAAGTTGTTTAACCAATCATCAGACATTAATTTTCATCCATCAAACAACAAAAACGACTAACATACATTCATGGTAAAACCCTAGACTTTTAACAGTTTTGCAAACTATTTCCCGGGCTAGCTAGATTAAGCTACAACGACTCCAAAAACATAGAAATCATTAAAAACGGGACAAAAAATACATGCACAAGGATAAGCTTGTCGAATGCTCAAATCCTAGAAATGGTGTTGTTTACCCCTTGGAAATTCAGCTAGATGAAGATGGACAAAAACCGTTATTTTGTTTTACAGATTTTAGTTTTTATTTATTAATTTACTTATATAACCTTTACTAATCATATTAATGATGTCCTTTATTAATGGTCTATTTACCATTTAAAGCCACTCACATTCAAATTTCATAACAATTTGACACCTTTTACTTATAGAACTCATATTTTGCACCTTATGCAATTTAGTCCTTTTTATCAAATTAAGCATGCAAAAGATAAAATTTCTTAACAAAATTTTTATACAACAATATTAACATTTTTATACATTAAAATAATAATAAAATAAATATTTTAACATCAAATTTGTGGTCTCGAAGCCATTGTTTTGATTTCACTAAAAATAGGCTGTTACATATGCAATTAAAAATAAAAAAGAAAAACAAATGACTAACTAAAATTGAAAATTACAAGAGACACAAGTAATTCTTCTAGAATTTGCCAATTTCCCAATACAATACTCCAATATCCTCATCTTTTTCATCAAAAATATTTTCTATCTCGCTTTTTAGAACAACACCTATATATCGTATGTCTTTGAATGCATTGACAGTCCCACCAAAATAATGCTTTACTCTTTGCCCATTCACTAGTAAAAGTTAACCATCTTTTTCCATCAATTCAATAGCTTCATTAGCGAGTACATGATAATCAGTGTAAGGACCGGACCATCATGATTGAAGTTTTCCTGGAAATAATTTAAGTCTTGAATTGTAGAGGAGTACTTGTTATCTTGGCACAAAACTCTTCTTCTTAATTATGGCATCATGATTCAATTTACTTTTCTCTTTCTACAACTTTATATTTTCATATGCCACATATTGGAATACCTCTAGTTCATGAATTTGGAACAACCACGTGTCTTTAGCCCAAATAGAATTGAGGTTCAACTCATTTATTGTCAAGTATGCATGCTTCTCTAACTTGATTGGTAGATAACAGTTCTTTTCGTAAACAAGACGACAAGGTGACATTTCTAATGGATTTTTATAAGTTGTCCTGTAAGCCCACAATTCATCATTTAACATGTTTGACTAGTCTTTCCTAGTCGGGTTCATTGTCTTTTCCAGAATCTGCTTTATTTCGTGGTTGGATACCTCTGCTTAGCCACTGGCTTATGGATGATAAGCACTTGTAAAGCGGTGTTTGAAACTATACTTTGATAAAGTAGTTTCTAATTCTTTACTTCAGAAGTGTGGACCTATCACACCCGAGTTCCTTTGAGTACCCAAATTTAAAAGAGGGTTGGGAGTAAATTGAATAAATAGTGAGTTTGTGGACTCTACTAGAAATTCTAGAAATTTTGGTATTGTTGGACAATTAATTGAGTTTTAATTCTGATTTGGTCAAGATGGAACTGATTGGTTCTATAGTGGGAGACATAATGATTGTCGATGGATGGCTAATTGAGATTTGGATACTATGCGAGAGGAGTTATATAAATTTAGGTGAGAAGGGATGTTCCTGCTAAAGGAAATTTTCTTAGTTATGTTTGCAATTTCTTCCCATCTGTATCGTCTTCTTCAATTGTTCAGAAGAAAAGGAAAATTTAAGAAAGCTCAGCATGGATCAGTAGTTGTTAGATTTGAAGTTTGGAAGAAGAGAGATTCAGAAACCGGTAAGCTTTCTTATCTTTCTGTACTTGTGGATTAGAGGCAGAAGGAGTGTAGATTCCTAATAAGTTTTTGCATAATGGTTCTATGTAATAACCCGTTTTTATTCAAATCAGAACAATGGCTTTGGGACCAAAAATATTAGATCAAAATATTTATTTTATTATTATTTTGAGGTCTACAACATGATAGTATGATTATATGAAAATTTCATTAAGAAATTTTATCGTTTGAATGCTCAATTTGATAAAAAGGACTAAATCACGTAAAGTGTAAAAGTTGAGTTCCATTAGCTAAAGGTGTCTAATAGCTATGGAACCTTAAAGTGAAAGTTCTTATGTGGTAATTAGACCATTTGAAATATGAGTGGACATTTATGTGCATGATTAAGTGAATTTTTATGTTAAATAACAAAGGTCAATAAAGTAAATTAATAAATAAGTTAAAGTAAAATATCATAAACAAATGTATCATCTTCTTTAACTTTTATTTCCACCAAAAATTGATGAAGAAGAAAGCCATAGTTAGGGCTAGACATTCGGACAAGTTCATCTAGTGCATGTAAGTGATTTTTGATTCGATTTTAATAATTTCTATGTTGTCAGAGTCGTTGTAGCTTAGTCTAGTTAGCCTAGGGACTAATTTGCAAAACTTTTAATGGTTTAGGGTTTTACCATTGATGAATATGTATGTGTTTTGATGTTTGATGATAGAAAATGAATAGTTGTTAGATAAACAACATTTGTTAAGTGATTTTGAATGAAATAGCAAATTAGGGATTAAATTGAGAAATGTGATAATTGTGTAGAAATGTGTTAATATGTGAAATATATGGGCTGCTATAAGTATGTTTAATATTCGGATAGGCTTGGGGAGGGATAAAATTGAACGAATTTCATTTTACGAGCCTAGGGACTAAATTGTATAAAAGTTGAAATTTAAGGGGCAAAAGTGTAATTTTTCCATAATGTGATTTTTGGATTAAATTGAATAATATGACAATTAAAAAGTTAAATTTGATTATATATAGATCAAGAAAAGCGAAGTTCGGAATTAGAGCGAGGGAAAAACAAAATAGTAGATTGATAGCTCGATTCTTTCAGTATAAATCCGAGGTAAGTTGGCTTGTTAATAAGCATTAATGTAATTGTGTTTTAAATGCATTATAATTGTATTGTAAATGGATACGACCTTAAGGAAATGTTCGACGAAGATTCGGCAATGTGTAAATCCCGGTTAAACATTAAGAATAGATAGGATACAAATGACATGTCATTAGGGGTTATTGTATTTTGGGTGCTGGTCCGTAAGTTCTACCGATGGCTAAGTTTCCCGGCTTATTGATGCTATGTTATATGCCATTTGACATGTTTAGGTGGATGCAAATTTGGGTGAGAAGTCATTAGGGGTTATTGTATTTTGGGTGCGGATTCTAGTCAGCTTGTGTGAGCAGCAGCGTGTAGCTACGTCTTGACCATTAGCTTGTGAGAGTAGACCTTGTGATAGCTCGAGATGAACATTTACATAAGGGATATGAGATTGAGATGGTTTCGACCATGTATTGGCACTTAGGGTGCGAGATTCCCGAGTATCAGATATTATTCCAAATGGTTCAAGGGGTATATTAAAGACATGAAAGGGTAAGACATTGATACGTATCAATGTAGGTATGTAGATAAACAGTATAAGCATTGAATATATGGAGTTTGTGAGTACATGATCTACTATGTGTATGAACACATATTAGCTTTGTAATTAAGTTAAATTGTAGTGTTTTATGATAGATAGCTTAATTTGTGAATGAATGGTAAGTTATATTTATTAATCATACAAGCTTACTAAGCTTTATAGATTACTCTATTTACTTTTTCGTGTTTTATAGTGATTTCGAAGCTTGCTCGGATTGAGAGTTGTTGGAGATCTTATTACACTATCCAACTGTCATTTTGGTACTTTTGTACTTGTGTATTTGGTTATATGGCATGTATAGAAGTTGTGGTTAATATGGCCTATAAGTTTGTAATGTGCATAGCTAATTGATTATTTGGCTTAAAAGTGATGTATGTTTTGGTTATGGGTATAGCCATGTGATTTGGCTTATTTTGGTATACTTGGTGATGTATATATGTGTAAATGGCCTTTTGTTATGTGGTTTATAATTGCTATGTGAATGCTTATTGTGAATTGGTATTTTGAGTACCAAAGGGGTTGCCTTTTGAGATATGGTATGCATGTGGTTTTAGGCAAAATAATGCATGTTTGAAATTGATCAATAAGGTGAATTCTTGAAGATGATATTGGTATATTTTAGATTGGAAAATTATGATGTTATGAGCATTATAGTTGTTGGTAGTGAAATAGTATGATTTAGGCTTGCTTGAGATTGGTTTGAATGCATATCGATGCTATGTTATATGCCATTTGACATGTTTAGGTGGATGCAAATTTGGGTGAGAAAGTTGCCTTGGAAAATAGCCTATTTTTGTCAACGCGGGCAGAGACACGGGCATCTGTCTCAGCCGTGTGTGATACACGGTTAAATGACACGGCCGTGTGTCCCCTGGAACTTATTTAGAAATCAAGTCAGTAGCTGCACACGGGCTAGCACATGAGCATGTGACTTGGCCATGTGGCATAAGTTAGTATACCCTACAGTTTTAGCACAGCCTAGCACACGGCTTGGCAAGCATGCGTGTGAGGCAATTTCGAAGTGTAACAGTCCGGTTTAGACCCTAGTTGGAATAGTGGTTTCAGGACCACAAATTCGAGTCTGAAAAAAATTTTAGTATTATTTTATGTGTCTGCAATATATGATTTAGGATGTGTGAAATTTCTGTGAATTAATTTGATCGTTTGCATGCTTAATTTGAGAAAAGGATTAAATTGCATTAAATGCAAAACTAGCATGATATTTGTAAAAGTGCCTATTTGATGTGGCTTTTAAAAGTAGTGGTCTTAAGAGGCAATTAAACAACTTTACAAGTTAGTGGATGGCTAAAGGACATTAATGCCCTCAATGTTTATAGATATATATGTTTAGTACAAGGTTAATATAGTAAATAGACTAATAATATGATAATAAAAAACAAAAGGCTAAAAAAATAAGCCATTTCTATCATCTTTTGGCCGAAAACATCAAAGAAGTAGAAAAGAAAATACAAGTTAGGGTTCGGCCATTGAATTGCATAATTAAGGTATGTTTTGACTTTGGTTTTTGATGATTTTTATGTTTTTCGAGATTGTTGCTTAGTTTACTATCAAACCCATGTTGTAAGATGTGCCATTGATGAAATGGTGAACTTTATGATGAGTATTGGTGTTAAATGAAAGATATGTATTTAATGAACATGTTTTAATTCTTGAATTTTTGGTGAATATAGTTAATTAGGGCTTAATTGAGAAAATAGCATTTTGAGGGACTAAATTGTAAAATAAATGAAATGTATGGACATGTATGAGATGCATGAACATTCAGCTAAGCATGGGTGTATTGAAATTTTGTGTATTTTGTGATTTTGTGAAATAAGGACTAAAATGTCAAAATGTGAAAATGTGAGGGCTAATTTGTAAATTGCTATAAATATGTGTCCTCGGATAGAATTGAATGAATTAGTGAATAAATGGATTAAATTTGAATATGTATAAATTAATAACCGAAGAAAACGAACTTAGGTCGCGGGAAAGCGAAAATAATCAAATAATTGAATCCGATTGAATATCCGAATTCGAGGTAAGTCGATATACAAATAAATGTATTTGCATTGAACTATTTGTGTATATACGGAATTTGAATTGCTATGAATATCCATTGAGATGGAATGTATGTAAAATACGAGTTACGAATAAGTCGACAAGTTGATAATGTCCAAGAAGTTCCGTTTAAACCTAGGGATACATAGGATAGTATATGTCATGACATAGGTGTCCGATATGTGATATCATGTAAGACCACGTCTGGGACATTGGCATTGATTCAAGTTTTCATGTAAGACCACATCTTGGACGTTGGCATCGATATGAGATTTACGGGTAAGACCATGTCTGGGACATTGGCATCGTATTGATTTGTGTAAGACCTTGTCTAGGACAGTGGCATCGATATGTGATTACATGTAAGACCACGTCAGGGACTTTGGCATTGTATGACTATTCCAAGCACACTGAGTATCCTATTTAGTTCCAAATGGTTCGACAGACAAGTCCGAGAAATGGATGAATATGTGAATTATACATCCGTTTCAGGTACGTTGATATATATTATATACTTTGTATAATCATGGAAAGGTGAATATGCTTGTGCACTAATGCAAATGAACATTAGAGATATGTGTGTATGTTTAAGATATGAGCAAATGAGATACTTGAGATATGATGAATTGGTAAGCAATGGAAAACCAAGTGAGCCAAAGAGTTAGTGATGTGCTTGAATTGAAGAATTATCAATGAATTCATATAGCTATGCTTATGAATGATTTATGCTAAATTTATTTGTATATAGCTTACTAAGCTTTTGAAAGCTTACTTTGTGTGTGTTTGTTCTGTTTTATAGATCGTTAAAGCTACGAAAGGCTCGGGGACTGTCGAGGATCGTCATCACACTACTCGAGCTCAATTTGGTATTTTTGAAATGTGTATATAGCTAAATATGGCTAGTTATATGTTGGTATTGTGCATAAATAGCTATGTGATGTGGCTAGTTATATGTTGGTATTGTGCATTTGTGAATATGGTATATGATGGTTTTGGTATGATCCCATGACAATGAAATGGTCAAGTTTATGGTAAGCATATGGATGAAATTTGAGTATGTATGTTTGATCAAAGAAACGGTTATATGAAAGGTAAATGTGAATGAATCATGCTTGAATATATATGTGTTTTAGTTGTGCAAATTGGCATGATTGGAAATGAGATTAAATGTGGAGATTTGTTGATTATTTGACATGTCTTTGGTTGTAAATTGTACATGAAATGAATTTGTATATTGCTTGTAGGGTTGACCCAAGTGTGGGTGGCATTTTCTTCTTGCTAATAGCCTATTTTACATACATGGCTGTGGCACACGGGCCTACCTGGTGGCCGTGTGAACAAGTCAATAGGTAGCCTAATTTTACACGGCTGTGGCACTTGGGCGCGCCTGGTGACTTTGTAGATAAGTCAATATACAAGCTCTGTTTTGGCACGGCCAGGACATATGGGTGTGTCTAGTAGCTGTGGAAGACACACGACCTACCCACACGTGTGGGTGACCTTTGTAACTTAGAAAAGTTTTTAAATTTCTGAGAAATTCCATATGTATGTTCAGTTTAGTCCCGACCTTATTCTAAAGCATGATTAAGGTCTTTCGTTGACCTATAAAAGGGACACTTTGATTGCAGTTGATGTACTATATTATGATATGTCTATAAAAGTTTTTGATCTATCCGGTAACACCTTTAACCCTAGTCTGGTGATGGATACAGGTTAGGGGTGTTACATTTGATTGGTATCAGAGCTACGGTTTAGCCGATTCTCGGACTAACATAGTGTTTGAGAGTCTGGCTGTACATGCCATATATCTGAACTGTAATAGTGTGATGAATCTTGACGTGTAAAATGTGATTTACGTATAGCAATGGATCCCGAAAGAGCCGTAGCTGACGATGTAGAAAGTAATGCACCTGCTCCCGCTCAAGGGATAGCGCCATCTGATTCGAGACAGGCTACGAGCGGTCAAGAGGGAGAAGCTAAACAAGCTTTCTTCCAAATGATGAGTGAGTGGTTCACTCAGTTCGTAAGAAATAATCTGACTGTTTCACAAACTCCACCCCAGTCTAATCCCCTTCAGACCTTAGTTGTGCCTCCGGTAATGGGTATAAATCTGTTGAATAAGCCTCCGGTCGATAAAATCCGCAAGTATGGGGCTAAAATGTTCAGGGCTACCAGTGATGATGATGCCGAGAGAGCCGAGTTTTGGCTAGAGAACACAATCCGGGTATGTGATGAAATGTCACTGAGTCCCGAAGAATGCATAAAGTGTGCTGTTTCTTTGTTACAAGACGCGGCCTATCAATGGTGGAAAACTTTAATTTCTTTTGTTCTGAAAGAGCGGGTCACTTGAGATTTCTTCCAGTCTGAGTTCCAAAAGAAATACATTAGTCAGAGATTCATTGATTAGAAACGAAAAGAATTTCTAGAATTGAAACAAGGTTGCATGTCTGTTACGGAATATGAACGAGAGTTCGTGATATTAAGTCAGTATGCTCAGGAATGTGTATCATCCAAAGCAACAATGTGCAAAAGATTTGAAGACGGCCCTAATGAAGATATTCATTTGCTAGTTGGGATTCTAGAGATAAAAGAGTTCGTTGTGCTTGTTGATCGAGCGTGCAAAGATGAGGCACTTGAGAAAGACAAAAGAAAAGTTGAGTTTGAAGTTAAAGGTGTGAGAAAAAGATTTCCGAGCAAATCATTTCAGTCTGCTTCGAAGAAATTCAGAGATGAACATAACCGTTCAAAGGCTAGTGTAGGACATTTGAGTAGAGATCGAGCTAGATCCCAATTGAGTTCCAAAACTCCTGCAACATTGATGGCGAGTGTTGGACATGTTCAATCCGAGCGACCCGAGTGTAAGCATTGTGGTAAAAGACATCTGGGAAGTTGTAGATTAAATGGTCGAGCTTGCTTCAGATGTGGATCGTTAGATCATTTCATCCGTGTAACAGCCCGATTTTTTACCCTAATCCAAACAGTGGTTTCGAGACCACAAATCTGAGTCAGTAAAATATTTTAATATTATATTCGGTACCTATGATATATGATTGAGCATGTGTTAAAGTTTCGTGAGTTAATTTGTCCGTTTGTGTGTTGAATTTAAGAAAAAAGACTAAATCGCATAAGTGGTAAAAGTAGCCTTTTATTTAATTGAGTGATCAAATTGATGTGTTTTTATAAAGATGAGTCCTTATGCTGTAAATTACCCTTTTTGCAAGTGTAGTGGACGACAAATTGCATGCATTATGCTTTTATATGTTTATTATATTAGTTAAGTTAATAATAATTAAATAATATTATAATATTATAATAAAATAAAACAAAAACAAACATGCATTTGGCTCATCTTTTTCTGGACCGAATACTAAAGAAAAGAGAAAGGAAATGTAACACCCCAAACCCGGTCCAAACACCACGACCGAATCTGGTATGTTACGAGGGAAAACGTAGTTGAAAATTTCGAATTTGTACTAAATAGATTTGATAAAACTTTGTTTCTTTTCGAAAAAGGGTTGTTGAATATTGTTACTAGAACATTCAGTCTTAGAAAAATTTTTGGTTTCAAGTTCGAATCCGATTGTTTTTCATTCAATTATAAAATTGGTATGATACCCGATGGTATAGTTCAAAAAACATATCGCTTTGTTGGTTTGAAAACGCGTCTTTCCAAATTTTAATAAAATTAGTATCCAAGTTATTTTCGTTACAGCATATTAAAATCCAACGTAAAGCATAAACGTTATAAAGCACATCTTAAAAAGGCTTTTACAAATCCAAGATGAAACCCCAAATAGAAGTAAATAAACTAAAGTACCCAAATGCAATAATCTGAGCAAAGCTTTTATTAGAGCATGGCATGTGCACCAGAGTCCATCCTGGCTCCAAGTCCGCGTCTTCACGAGTCACCCGAAATGTCAAAGGAGAGGGTGAGTCGAGTGACTCAGTGTGTAAATCCCGCTCCCGAATAAACCACAAGCTAACACACATCATACAAAGCAACATAATTAATGCAACCCGATCCTAACCATCCATATCACCTTTTCTACCCCGTGTGGTACCAAACCACTGGTGACGTATAGTCACAATGTGTTACCAAAACACTGGTGTCCCAAAGACACATTATCCATCAATGTGGTCCCAAACCACTGGTGTCCCAAAGACACAATTGTGCTACCAAAGCACTGGTGACCGAAGTCACACATCCAATGATGATGGGGCCAACCCATCGTGTGTTACCAAAACACTAGCAGACGATCCCATATCAATGAGGTGCCAAACCTCTGGTGTCCCAAAGACACAATGTGCTACCAAAGCACTGGTGACCGTAGTCACAAATCGGGTGATGGGGCCAACCCATCGTGTGTTACCAAAACACTGGCGTCAATCCCATATAATCATCGTGGGGCCAACCCATCGTGGTACCGAGCCAGCGGGACGAGACGCTTTGGTACCAAACCTCTGGAGGTGCCAAACCTCTCTGTGACCCAAAGTCACAAAGTGTGCTACCAAAGCACCGTGCTCGTCAGCACAAAATATCACTGCTCCCTCCTCTCATATCACCCATCAACATACCATACTCATGTAATCATGCATCTCATGCAAGTCATGCATATTATGCCAACATACCAAGCATTATCTCTCATAGCATACATACAAAACATAGGTCATGATATTATACTTCATTAATAGTACTCATAATAGAAACAGACTTACCCGACTCATCCACATACCCCATTTGGGTATTCACTTGTCCATCATCTTTGTTATAATTTTAACAGGCAATTCGGTTTATTAATAATATTACTAAGTATCAGGGTGTTAGTTTACACACCTGGTTATACGAGTCTAAGATCCAACGAGAACGATCTAAGCCCCTCGATTACAAGATCCTACAACCGGCCAAACATTAGGGGTTAGGCACTAAGACCATTCGGCCAACACCATTTAGACCAACAAGGGTTTGTCGAATCACCCTTACCTTACTATTGGTTCGGTTTCTTAGCAACCCGAACCACAATGATTCCTCCTCCAACAATCAAGCACCTAACAAACCAATAGTTAATCACTAATCACTTTAAACTTAAACTTAATCGAAATCCACTGATTGCACTAACAAAAATATACCAACTGCTTACCCTTTACTTACCAATCGGTCACTTGCAGTCAAGGCTTCAATTGACTGCCTCACCTAATCACCACCACGATCAAAATACCCTATCACAAAATGATAACCCAAAAAGGTTAACACCCTTCCAAGCCGACCATAATCGGTCCTTAACCAAACCATTACCAACAAAAACCAAAAGAGGAGATATGGCCATTCGGCCCCGCACTTACCAACACCCAATATTCGCCCAACTAGGACTTCTAGGAAGGAACCACAAGAGATTCGGCCAAGGCTACAATAGGAGAAAAGAATTCGGCTGTGTGTTTTAATATCCTTAAATTCGGCTTTAGTGTAAAGGAGAGAAAAAGATTGTAAATGAGTAGAGTTTCGCACAAAAAGAAAGGAGAAAAGAAATGGAGAATTCGACTCACAATGGACAAAAGAAAAGAAGATGAGGAGGAGAATATTCGGCTAGTAGAGTTTCAAAAGAGAAAAAGAAAAAGAATGAAAGAGGAATGCTAGGTTCGGCCAAAAGTAAAAGTGAAAGAAATCAAGCCACGGGTGTGTCTTCAAGGTGACATTGACATTCGGCTAGCAAGGAAAATTAGAAAACAAAAAAAATGAGCAAAGAACAATTCGGCAAGTGCTAAAACTTTCGGTTTTGGTAAGGCACAAAGAGAGAATTTGCTTCTAAGGATTTTGACCGAAAACACCAAAACTCAAAATGAATTTCGGCACTAACACACACCCACAATACCAAGCCGTCACTCCCCCCCAAAACTCCCCAAAATTCGCCTCAATCCCCATTCACTCCTCTCCACACATTTCAAATGTGTGGACCAAGTCACACTCCACTATTTACTCTCCACCATCCTTTTGAATGTGAAGACTTGGTCCAAGCTAGAGTTTCACTAGTCTTCTACCTCTCCTCTATGCCGTCCCAAAAAGAAGTAAAAAGGAGAACTCTGCAGCTCGAACACTGGACCTCCTCTCCCGAAGATGACGCCACATCAAGCTCCCCATGTGGCGCATGCTTTGCCACTCCACCAGCTCCTCTTTTGTGCTCGAAACACAACATAAAATACACATCCTCACTCCATCGCCTCCCGACTTAACACCCAAAACCAAAATTTTTCCAACCACTCAGGCATACACCTAGACTATAATTAAGCCCCTAAAACACCAAAATAGCAACACAAAGACACCAAACACATGCAATATCATGCAACACAAAATAGCCCCTAACCCGAGATATTACAGTTCTACTCCCCTTAAGAATAATTTCGGCCTCGAAATTACCTGGTCAAAAGAGTTGCGGGTATTGCTGTCTCATCGTATCCTCGGGTTCCCACGTGGCTTCCTCCACACCATGATTCCGCCAAAGTACCTTAACCAAAGGCACAGACTTTCTACGTAGAACCTTGACATCCCGATCAAGAATCGCGCACGTTCCTCCTCCATAGTCAAGTCTGGATTTACCTCGATCTCCTCCACTGCTACTACATGCGATGGATCTGAACGGTACCTCCGAAGCATTGAAACGTGAAAAACATCGTGAATCTGACTAAGCTCTGCTGGCAACTCAAGCTGATACGCCACTGGTCCAACTCGTCTCAATACCTTATACGGCCCAATAAACCTCGGACTTAGCTTGCCTTTTCGCCAAAAACTCAAAGACCTTCTTCCAAGGCGAGACCTTTAAGAAAACACGATCTCCTACCGCGAACTCTATATCTCTTCGCTTAAGATCGGCATAAGACTTTTTGCTGGTCCAAGCTTCCTTCAAGCGAGCTCGAATCAACCTAACCTTGTCCTCGGTCTCAAAGAACCAACTCGGGTCCCAACAACTGACGTTCACCTAACTCTGTCCAACAAGTAGGTGAGCGACATTTCCTACCATACAGCGCCTCATATGGTGCCATCTTGATGCTTGCTTGGTAGCTGTTGTTGTAGGCGAACTCAGCTAACGGCAGAAACTCTTCCCAATCGCCTCAAGTCTGTAACACAACCTCTCAGCATGTCTTCCAAGGTCTGAATGACCGCTTCACATTGCCGTCGATCGCGGGTGAAAAGCCGTGCTGAAATCCAAGCGCGTACCCAGAGCCTGATGCAACGCTCTCCAGAACCTCGACGTAAACCTCGGATCCCTATCTGAGATTATCGAAACTGGAACGCCGTGTAGCCTTACTATCTCTGACACATAAAGCTTCGCCAATCTCTGAAGTGAATAGTCCACTCTCACCGGAATGAAATGGGCCGACTTCGTCAAACGGTCCACAATAACCCAAACTGAATCTTTCTTGCTTGGCGTAAGCGGTAACCCACTGACGAAATCCATAGTTATCCTTTCCCACTTCCACTGAGGGATCTTCACCGGCTGAAGCAAACCCGACGGTAACTGATGTTCAGCCTTGACCTGCTGACAAGTCAGACACTTCCCAACAAACTCTGTCACTTCTTTCTTCAAGCCAGGCCACCAAAACTGCTCTCTAAGATCCCTATACAACTTGCTACCTCCAGGATGCATAGCATAAGGACTGCTATGTGCGTCCTGAAGAATCTTCTGCCTCAGCTCAACATCTTTAGGCATATAAGCCTTCCCTTGAAAACACAGAACCTCATCACTAGACAAGCTGTAACCCTCCAAACCACCATTCTGCACTTGTAACCTTCGCGCGCTTAGCACCTCATCCTCTAACTGCTTTTCTCTGATCTGCTCAACCCAAGTAGGCTTAACCTGTAGCTCTGCCAGAATACTCCCATCGTCATACAAGCTCAAATGGGCAAACAAAGCTCTTAAGTCCGAAACAACCCTACGGCTCAACGCGTCTGCCACCACGTTAGCCTTGCCCGGATGATATTCAATCGAACAGTCGTAGTCCTTGAGCAACTCAACCCATCTACGCTGCCTCAAATTCAGATCCTTCTGAGTCAGTAGATACTTCAAACTCTTATGATCTGTGTAGACTATTGATCTCTCACCGTACAAGTAGTGCCTCTAGATTTTTAGAGCGAAGACTACAGCTGCTAGCTCCAAGTCGTGCGTCGGATAGTTGACCTCGTGTGGCCTCAGCTGCCGAGAAGCGTAAGCCACAACCTTACCATCCTGCATCAGCACGCAACCCAATCCCGTATGTGATGCGTCGCAGTACACTGTGAATTCCTTACCAGCCTCAGGTTGAATTAAAACCGGAGCCTCTGTCAAGATCTTTTTCAACTTATCAAAACTCTCCTGCTGTTTCTCAGTCCAAACGAACGGAACTCCCTTCCTTAACAGCTTAGTCATCGGTGCTGCAATTAACGAGAAACCCTCAACAAATCTTCTGTGAGTACCACCAAACCCAGGAAACTCCGAATCTCAGCGACTGACTTAGGAGGCTTCCAATCCAAAACCGCCTCAACCTTCCGAGGATCTACTCTAATCCCCTCAGCTGATACTACATGACCCAAAAACGTCACTTCACTAAGCCAGAACTCACACTTACTGAACTTAGCATAGAGTTGCTTCTCCCTCAAAATTTGCAACACCACCCTTAAGTGTGCATCATGCTCTTCTTCCGACCTTGAGTAAACCAAGATGTCGTCAATGAAAACCACGACGAAACGGTCCAGATACTGCTGAAACACCCTATTCATCATATCCATAAAAGCCGCGGAGCGTTAGTCAACCCGAACGGCATTACGAGAATTCGTAGTGCCCGTGCGAGTCCAAACGCTTGTCTTATGGATATCCGCTTCCTTAACTTTCAACCGATGGTACCTGGACCTCAAATCGATCTTGAAAACACCAAGCACCTTTGGTGATCAAACAAGTCATCTATCCGTGGTAACGGATACTTGTTTTTAATCGTCAGCTTATTCAGTTGGCGGTAAGTCGATACACATCCGCATCGAACCGTCCTTCTTCTTGACGAATAACACCGGCGCTCCCCACGGCGAAACACTTGGCCTAATGAAGCCTCGATCCAACGACTCACGACCGAGCCTTAAGCTCCACCAATTCCTTTGGTGCCATCCTATATGGAGCAATAGACACCGGCGCCGTCCCCAGTAGCGAGATCTATCCCAAACTCTACCTCACGATCCGGTGGTAAACCCTAAGCTCCTCCGAAACACATCAACAAATTCCTTAACATGATTTAACCTTCTCAACAAAGCAGACTCTTTAGCCTCCAAGGCATACACATGAACCACATACGCTTCGCAGCCCTTCCTGACCATCTTTACAGCTTTTAATGCCGATACCACATTGGATAAGTAATCTCTCCTATTACCTATCATAATCACTTCATCTCCCTTATCCGTCGATAGAACCATGCGCTTAGCGCGCAATCCACCTTGGCACGGTACTTCACCACCACCCATCCCGAGAATCGGATCGAACTCCTCAAACGGCGGTTCCATCGGATCAGCAGCAAAAGTGACCCTTGGAGTTCTAGGGTACACCCTTATACAACTTATCTACCACTACTGAGTGACCTGAGGTTAAATACGCCATTTGTCTAGAAGCAGTTTCTGAGTCTAAGTCCATGGTCTCAACTATACTACTAGCAACATACGAATGCGTGGAACCCAAGTCAATTAAAGCAGTATAGGGAGAACCAAAAATCAAAAACATACCGGTGATTATGTCCGGTGCGTCGCCCTCCTCACGGCGCCTAGTGCATACACGCACCAGGTATCGTCGTGCCTCCTCGAAACTACCCGCACCTCCGCCCTGCCGGCTCCACGACCTCGACCAAATCCATTACCACCTCTCGCCATTACCACGGCCTCTCTGTGGTGGCGGTCCACTACCTCTCGGGATCGAATCCTCGGCCATCCCACGCGACACGTCCCTAATGCGATGATCCGAGAACCACACTCGAAGCAACCTTTTCCACCACCCAACAACCACCCCAATGAGTTTTCCCACACCGATTACATCATGCGGCGGTCCCCGCTTAGCGAAGAACAAACCTAGCGGATGATTACGCCCACTTTGGTCTAGCCCTCTTACTCGCGGATTGCGGGCGATCTCGAAGACCCAAAGCTCCTCTTAAGCCTACTCCTGTCCATGCTCTGCATCTTACCGACTCCTTAACACCTTCGGCTACCTTAGCCTTCTCGACTAAGACAAAGAAACTCGCGCTCTGGCTGTGGCGCAATCAGCGGCCTCAACTCGTCTCGCGCGACCATCCTCAAACGAACACACCTCTCATGCTCGGTGGCTACAATGCCCCGGCATACCTACTCGGCCGAGAACTCACCTGCGTGCTCCGAACATGATTTACTCCCGAACAAGTCTCGAAATGCCTTTCATTGAGTCGATGTAACTAGCCCCGATGTATTTCTTTTTGATATGCAGCTCTGAAATAATCCCATGTCGGATCCTCACCGCCACACATGTCCCGAACCGTGAGCCACCACCGATATGACTCATCCCGGCGAGCGATACGATGCCCTTAAGCTTCTCCTCGAGAAAGGTCCAGATCATCCATGATCCGCTCGCTTGCCTCCAGCCAATATTCAGCAAAGTGCTCTGAGCAACACCCGATACACCTCGGAAAAATTCGGCCCCATTGGCGAGTCTCCCAGAAACAGATTTCCTAACTCCCGCACCACCACTTACACCACCCGCTACCCTTTCCAACACCCGCAGCGATCGCTCAGCGACATCGCATCGTCTCTCGGTCGATCACGGAACTCACCACCTCCACGGTGGCGGGCCCAGCATCTCATTTTCGACCGCCGGCCGGATCCTACGGGTTGAAACGTCATCCTACCTCGACCTCGACCACGAATATTACGGCCACGCGTCTCCTCGAGTACTCATGACTAACGATCTACGCTTACGATTAAAAAGATTTTTATGCATTAGTATCGTTCCACTTTCTTAATCCGCAAAGAAATTTTATGGATAGAGTTTAATCAGGGGTTCTTTCGAGCAACCAAGGTTTCAATCTTCTATCCTATTCACCCAAAAGAGATCATACATCCATTCCTTAATCCTTTCCATACCTATTCACTCATCGGACATTGCTGCCCATTCTAGCCCAAGGGTATTTTCGTCATTTTCCCTACAGGGTATTTTCGTAATAAAAGATATTTTAAAACTTTCGTAAAACCGGTCAATTTGAAATTCCAAAAATTTGAGAGTGTTCTTTGAAAATTTTGAAAAATACTTCGTTTTGGAAACTGTGGGTATTTTAGTAATTTTCACAAACCGAGTATGCGTTTTAGAAATTTCCAAAATCAAAATTTTTTGATTGATATTTTGTAAAACAGAATGTTTGAATTTCGTAACATCATTGAAATTTTGGGCAAAATCATTGGGTTGATATCTTATGAACCGAGGGCATTTTAGTAAATTTACCCCTAAGGGCATTTTTGTAATTTTCCATAAATCAGGTTTTTCAAGAAAATTGTTGTAAAAGTGGCATTCTCAGTTTTGGAAGAGTTTATTGCAAAAAGTTTGAAAACATTAGAGTTGTTGTGGTATTTTTTGAAAACATGGCTAATTCCTTTTCCCCGGGTTTTAGTCGTTAGGTTAAGTCTATGACCGAGCCTTCTTGGTCGTGGTGAACTCGAGCTACGCACTGTGGGATACTGCGAAGAGGAGGTGAGTCACGAGGACTGCTTAAATACCAAGCTCTTCCGGTTCCTCTCCTAGACATGCGTACAGGAGTTACCACACCCTAGCCCCGTGGCTGAGTCATAGATTGGTTTAGTGCTTTAAGTCTTATGCTTTAGTTCAAGTGTTTGAGTGATCTAATCCTAGGGTCCAAGTCCTATAAATCTAACTACGTTCCATATCACCTACCCTTCTACAAATAATAATACACAGAAGAGTTAGAACCACTTACCTGGGCGAACTGGTGCCGGAGACTCGGTGCCATGCCTTGTAAACCATGTGTTCAATCCAAAAACACTTAAAACGAACTTTTGAAAACAATTTGGGCCTCAGGCCCACAGCCGAGCTTTTGAACTTGGCTCTGATACCACAATTGTAACACCCCAAACCCGGTCCAAACACCACGACCGAATCTGGTATGTTACGAGGGAAAACGTAGTTGAAAATTTCGAATTTGTACTAAATAGATTTGATAAAACTTTGTTTCTTTTCGAAAACGGGTTGTTGAATATTGTTACTAGAACATTCAGTCTTAGAAAAATTTTTGGTTTCAAGTTCGAATCCGATTGTTTTTCATTCAATTATAAAATTGGTATGATACCCGATGGTATAGTTCAAAAAACATATCGCTTTGTTGGTTTGAAAACGTCGTCTTTCCAAATTTTAATAAAATTAAATACAAGTTATTTTCGTTCTGACATATTAAAATCCAACGTAAAGCATAAACGTTATAAAGCACATCTTAAAAGGCTTTTACAAATCCAAGATGAAACCCCAAATAGAAGTAAATAAACTAAAGTACCCAAATGCAATAATCTGAGCAAAGCTTTTATTAGAGCATGGCATGTGCACCCCGAGTCCATCCCGGCTCCAAGTCCGCGTCACGAGTCACCCGAAATGTCAAAGGAGAGGGTGAGTCGAGTGACTCGATGTGTAAATCCCGCTCCCGAATAAACCACATGCTAACACACATCATACAAAGCAACATAATTAATGCAACCCGATCCTAACCATCCATATCACCTTTTCTACCCCGTGGTGGTACCAAACCACTTTGGTGACGTATAGTCACAATGTGTTACCAAAACATCCGGTGTCCCAAAGACACATTATCCATCAATGTGGTCCCAAACCACTGGTGTCCCAAAGACACAATTGTGCTACCAAAGCACTGGTGACCGAAGTCACAAATCCAATGATGATGGGGCCAACCCATCGTGTGTTACCAAAACACTAGCAGACGATCCCATATCTCAAGTGGGGCCAACCCACGGTGGTCAAACCACAGGGATAAGTCGCAATGAGGTGCCAAACCTCTGGTGTCCCAAAGACACAATGTGCTACCAAAGCACTGGTGACCGTAGTCACAAATCGGGTGATGGGGCCAACCCATCGTGTGTTACCAAAACACCGCGTCAATCCCATATAATCATCGTGGGGCCAACCCATCTGTGGTACTGAGCCACACTTTGGGACGAGGCGCGCCGAGGTACCAAACCTCTGGAGGTGCCAAACCTCTGTGACCCAAAGTCACAAAGTGTGCTACCAAAGCACTGGTGCTCGTCAGCACAAAATATCACTGCTCCCTCCTCTCATATCACCCATCAACATACCATACTCATGTAATCATGCATCTCATGCAAGTCATGCATATTATGCCAACATACCAAGCATTATCTCTCATAGCATACATACAAAACATAGGTCATGATATTATACTTCATTAATAGTACTCATAATAGAACAGACTTACCCGACTCGTCCACATACCCCATTTGGGTATTCACTTGTCCATCATACTGTTATAATTTTAACAGAGCAATTCGGTTTATTAATAATATTACTAAGTATCGTGGTGTTAGTTTACACACTGTTATCTGAGTCTAAGATCCAACGAGAACGATCTAAGCCCCTCGATTACAAGATCCTACAACCGGCCAAACATTAGGGGTTAGGCACTAAGACCATTCGGCCAACACCATTTAGACCAACAAGGGTTTGTCGAATCACCCTTACCTTACTATTGGTTCGGTTTCTTAGCAACCCGAACCACAATGATTCCTTCTCCAACAATCAGCACCCTAACAAACCAATAGTTAATCACTAATCACTTTAAACTTAAACTTAATCGAAATCCACTGATTGCACTAACAAAAATATACCAACTGCTTACCCTTTACTTACCAATCGGTCACTTGCAGTCAAGGCTTCAATTGACTGCCTCACCTAATCACCACCACGATCAAAATACCCTATCACAAAATGATAACCCAAAAAGGTTAACACCCTTCCAAACTGACCATAATCGGTCCTTAACCAAACCATTACCAACAAAAACCAAAAGAGGGAGATATGGCCATTCGGCCCTGCACTTACCAACACCCAATATTCGGCCAACTAGGACTTCTAGGAAGGAACCACAAGAGATTCGGCCAAGGCTACAATAGGAGAAAAGAATTCGGCTTCAGGTGTTTTAATATCCTTAAATTCGGCTTTAGTGTAAAGGAGAGAAAAAGATTGTAAATGAGTAGAGTTTCGGCACAAAAAGAAAGGAGAAAAGAAATGGAGAATTCGGCTTCACAATGGACAAAAGAAAAGAAGATGAGGAGGAGAATATTATTAGTAGTAGAGTTTCAAAAGAGAAAAAGAAAAAGAATGAAAGAGGAATGCTAGGTTCGGCCAAAAGTAAAAGTGAAAGAAATCAAGCCACGGGTGTGTCTTCAAGGTGACATTGACATTCGGCTAGCAAGGAAAATTAGAAAACAAAAAAAAATGAGCAAAGAACAATTCGGCAAGTGCTAAAACTTTCGGTTTTGGTAAGGCACAAAGAGAGAATTTGCTTCTAAGGATTTTGACCGAAAACACCAAAACTCAAAATGAATTTCGGCACTAACACACACCCACAATACCAAGCCGTCACTCCCCCCCCAAAACTCCCCCTAAAATTCGGCCTCAATCCCCCCATTCACTCCTCTCCACACATTTCAAATGTGTGGACCAAGTCACACTCCACTATTTACTCTCCACCATCCTTTTGAATGTGAAGACTTGGTCCAAGCTAGAGTTTCACTAGTCTTCTACCTCTCCTCTATGCCGTCCCAAAAAGAAGTAAAAAGGAGAACTCTGCGGCTCGAACACCTGGACCTCCCTCTCACGAAGATGACGCCACATCAAGCTCCCCATGTGGCGCATGCTTTGCCACTCCACCAGCTCCTCTTTTGTGCTCAGAAACACAACATAAAATACACATCCCTCAGCTCCATCAGCTCCCCTGACTTAACACCCAAAAACCAAAATTTTTTCCAACCACTCAGGCATACACCTAGACTATAATTAAGCCCCTAAAACACCGAAATAGCAACACAGCACACCAAACACATGCAATATCATGCAACACAAAATAGCCCCTAACCCGGGATATTACAGGAAAAACCTAAGCTACTTTCGGCATTTGGAAGCTTTGATTTAGGTATGTGTTTTGTTCGATTTTTAATAATTTTTGCGTTTTTGAGATCGTTGCTATGAAATGTACAAAGCTCATGCTTCAATTTTTGGTTTTGATGAATATTTTGAGTTAGGACATTGATGATAGCTTGTGATTTTTGTTGTTTAATGATGAAATATCAAAGATATGTGAAGGATTAATATGTTATGTATTGGAGGTTTTGATGATTTTGAGGTATTAGGATTAAATTACAAAAATAAATTTTTGAGGGACTAAAATGTGAAATAAATAAAATGCATGGACTTGTATGAGTGTAAGGAACATTTGGCCTATGCATAATATAGTCAAATTTTGAATATTTTGTGTTTGGTGCGATAGGGACTAAATTGTGAAAATGTGGAATATTAGGGGTAAAAATGTAATTTACCCATTTATGTATTTTTGGACTAAATTGAATGAAAATATGTTTGAATGAGATTAATTTGAAATGATTTAGATCAAGAACAAAAAGGATCAGGATTGGATCGGGGAAAAACAAAGTTGATCGAATAGTCGGGAAACATAGCCCGTCGATACTTGAGGTAAGTTTTTAAGCAATCAGGTTGTATGGAATTTATCTATATTGATGTTACCTAAAATTTAATGGAAGTATGTATACTGATTTTTTTATATATATAGCCGAATGTATTATTTGTATATGTATAAAGTATAACCGAATGAGAGGTAGGTATATATGTCATTGGTTCACTCGAATGTGATGTGTATATGTGCATATATATATATCAATGATATAGTCAAATGTGGTGTTAAATTGAGAGATGATGACATCTGAATGTGATGTGTATATATATGTAGTGATATAACCAAATGTGACATTAAATTGAGGAATGAATATAACCGAGTGTGATGTATATGTATGGCAATGATATAATTGAATGTGATGTTGATCATAGAAATAAAATAAGCGAATTTGTATATATGCAATTGAGGTTTAAGTTTTATGTATATATAAATAAGGATTAAGTTCGGGAAATACAATAATGTGCGAAATTGTATACCGAGCACTAAGTGTGCGAAATCGGTCAATGAGCACTAAGTGTGCGAAATTAAATACCGAGCACTAAGTGTGCGAGAAGTTAAATGTAACGGCACTAAGTGTGCGATACGTTACAAGAATTTGGCACTAAGTGTGCAAGGTATTAGTATGACGACTCTAAGCATGTGATACGTGATAAGGTTTTGGCATTGAGTGTGCAGGTTTGCCGATCCTTTAATTTAATTAGTTAACGAAGGTGTTTAACAGAATAAAATGAGCAGGTATGCGATGATAAATCATCTTTTGAATAATAAGTAAGTTTTAGATGTTGAAATGAAAATTTTATATTATACGTATTTATATGTGAATTATATGGATTGAAAGATAAGAAAGAAAATTTAGTAGTTAATATGTATATACTTAAACAAATGTATTTGTATTTGTTTTGAGGTGAGGAATGGATTATAGATCTAGGTGAATGCTATTATTGAATGTTGGGACAATCGGCTTAAGGGTTACGAAATGTGAAAGTTGTCTAATTTAATGTTTTAATACATTGTTATGTAATTTCTTATAACTTACTAAGCTATGATAGCGTACTTTATGTGGTTGTTGTATTGTTCATTAGATTTTGGAGTCAAGAATTTGAGCTCAGGGATCATCGTCAAGTCTATCACACTATCAACTAATTTTGGTATTTTGTAAGCTGAATTTCTTTTGGAACTATGGCATGTATAGGCTATGTTACTCTTTTGAGTTCACTATGAATGCAATGTATATAAGTGCCATGCGAAAATGGCTTGATTTCTACTTTTGAGTTCGGTTATGTTTGATCATGATTTAAGTTTGTATGATAAGTAATATCATGTATTTGTAATATGATTGGTTGGTTATATGTTTTGGAAATAAGTAAGTGGTGGATGTTATTTGAGCTAAGATATGTTATATGCTAGTTTAGTAAGAGGCATGTTACATATATATATATGATGTACTTATTATATGTTTGATTTGCATATATATATTTGGTTGTAAAGTAGTCATTTGTGTCATTTTGGAAATGGTAAGCTTATATGGGTATTTGGTTTAAAATTGACGAATATTTGTGTATGAACATATTAGCTATGGCATTAAATTCAAATTGTTGTATAGCCACGACTTTTGTAAGTTAAACTAGTTATTTGTTAAACAAAGGTTTCGTTTTAATATAGTGGTATGCGCATAAGGGTGTGGTAGATTAAATCTATAATTGACCATTTTATGAAAAATGATAATGCCGCATATGTTAATTGACTATAAGTCAAATTATATGGTTCGTTTAGTTACTATGCAATTTTTGTAAAGAAGTATGAAGCAAAAAAAGTTTGAGGTTTAGCCTAAGTATCAATAGTATGGATATATATATAATTTCGAATATGTTATAAGTGATTGTGTGAATGAATGAAAGTTGTGTTTTGTCCAGTAATGCGTCTTAACCCTATTTCAACGACAGTTTTGGGTTAAGGGTGTTACAATCTGTGATTGCCCAGAGTATGTAGAGCAAGAGATTGTTCAGAACCCGAGACCCGATAATGTTCCAGTAAGAGGTAGATCTTCCCGAAATCCAAGAAATGTTAGTGGTAGTCAGAGAACTACAAGAGACACTGTAGTGAGATCTAAATAGGGCGCTTGCTAGAGCGTATGCTATTCGATCTCATGAGAAAGCTTCATCCCTAGATGTTATAACGGGTACATTTACTCTTTATGATAGTTCTGTGATTGCACTGATAGACCCTAGTTCTTCCCATTCGTATGTATGCATGAACTTAGTATACAGTAAGACTTTGCCTGTAGAGTCTACTGAGTTTGTTATAAAAGTATCGAACTCCTTAGGCAAAAATGTTCTGGTTGATAAAGTATACAAGAACTGTCCGTTAATGTTTCGAGATGTTTGTTTTCCAGCTGATCTCATGTTATTACCCTTTGATGAGTTTTACATAATTTTGGGTATGGATTGGTTGATACTGCATGATGCTGTTGTGAATTGTAAAAGAAAGACTATTGATTTGAGATGTCTGAATGATGAAATAGTTCGGGTTGAGTCTAATGGTTTCAGTGGATTGCCTGTTGTGATATCTATATTGAAAGCTCAAAGATATGTGAAAAAGGGATATGAAGCATATTTTGCTTATGTAATTGATTCGAAAGTGTTTGAAAAGAAAGTTGAATCAGTACCAGTTGTTTGTGAGTTTTCTGATATATTCCCTAAAGAATTGTCGAGATTGCCTCCGATACGTGAAGTTGAATTTGGAATTGAACTAGTACTGGGGACTACTCCTATCTCAATAGCCCCGTATGGAATGGCACCAACAGAATTGAAAGAGTTAAAGTCACAGTTGTAAGAGTTGACTGACAGAGGGTTTGCAAGACTGAGTTTCTCGCCTTGGGGTGCTCATGTTCTGTTTTTAACGACCCAAATTTGGGCCTAGTAGAATTGGGCCCATTGGGCCTTAGGCACGAGAGCGTTTAAAATTTTTGAGAACAAGAGAACGGCTCTAATGCTAGTTGGACCTATTAGGTGAGTGATTTTGGAAGGTTAGGGGGCTTCTATGAAGTTCCGGGATCAAACCTGGGCTTAGGAAAAATTTTGGTTTTAGGTGAATAAAACACTGGGAGTTAGTAGGTAGGCTTTAAAAATAAAATGTAGAGAAAAATGACACAAAAGGGGTTGTTGTCTAGTGGCAAATGATGCCACATGAGAGACAAGGGAATGACGCCACAAGGAAGAAAGGGGGTCCAAGGTTCAAGTTTTGGCGCTTGCATTTTGATTTCTTTTTAAGGGAACTTAGACGTTGGCCATAGACTTATATTTAGTTGCGCATGTTTTAAGACAACAAGGAGCTAGTTGGTAAAGTGGCTAGCGGCATGGATTATGCTACAAGGGAGCATAAGTTTGAATCCCATTGCAAGCAAACAGGGGATATTTATTTTGCTAAGTTGGGGCGGCAAGAGTTTGTGTTGGATTTAAACTCTACTGATGGAAGGATCCCACATCGGAAAGCTAGCAAGAGGGAAGGTGAGAAGCTGGCTATAAATAGAACCAATCTATGAGGGATGAGACACACCTTAGTTGGCGTTTGGGCACAGGAATGGTCGGAGCGCGGGTTAGCAGCTTCAGATTCCTATCAAGTGTGTATTTCGCCCTACTCTAGCTGTAAAGCGGCAAATTGCCGAAATGCCGGTCACACGACGATGGTAGCCACACGAGTGTGCGAACGCACTTGTGGGGACTTTGACGCGATAGTCGAGGCCACCATGAGAATTCTTGTGGGTTGATGTTGTTTGGGCCACGATGGGTCGAAAGGGGCCAAGTGGGCCCAATAGGCCCGTGGGCCCGTATGAATAAGTTGTATGATTGTGTAGTAGATAGTGAACTGGTCTAGGTGAATCTCATATATGTGGCTAGATTTGGGATAAATGGGCCACACGAGCGTGTGGGCCTATTTGGGCCTAGAATGGGCCCTAGGCCCATCCGTATCGTTATATCTGCTTAGACTACCCCTGATTTGTAAAATTATCGAAATACCCCTGATTTGTGAAATTACCAAAATACCCTCGGTTTACAAAATTACTGAAATACCCCGGTTTGCAAAATTACCCAAAATACCCTCGATTTGTAAAATTACTGAAATACCCTGGTTTGTAAAATTATCGAAATACCCCCAGTTTGCAAAATTACTAAAATACCCCAGTTTGCAAAATTACCCAAAATACCTCCGATTTGTAAATTTACTAAAATATCCTGGTTTGCGAAATTACCAAAATACCTCCGATTTGTAAAATTATCGAAATACCCCCAGTTAATGAAATTACTGAAATACCCTCGATTTGTGAAATTATCGAAATACCCCTGGTTTGCGAAATTATCATTTACCCCTAAACGACAAAATGACCGTTGTACCCTCATGGTAGTACTAGCGTTGTATGTGTTAATTGTATGATTGATTATGTTTGAGATGCGTTGCATACGTGGATTGGTTATGAGTAGAATTACCGAACTACCCCTGTAGGGTAGAATTATCGAAATACCCTTATAGGGTAAAATGAGTGATTTGCCCTTGTAGGTAAATGATCGACTTGTGCAATGAGTGGACTAATTTGACTATGGTTGTATGACTGATATTCTTTTACTACATGTTTAAATAATTGTTACTGAGCATGGCCATTTTGTATACACGTGTAATGATTGAGCATGACATACACGACATATTGCATGGGGTTGGGATTATTAATACGGAGGAAGTGCTAATAGGATCGCATGGTTGCTTGATGACTGTGGATCCACCGAAGGCTTTTTAGCCACCGAGCAGCCATGCTACACCGATAATGTTACCGAGGGCTGTGTGCCATTAATATGGGCTTTGTGCCGTAATTATGGGCTTTGTGCCAATACCGAAGGCTTTATAGCCACCACAGGCTTTTTAGCCACCGAACAGCCATGCTGCACCGATAATGTTACTAAGGGTTGTGTGCCATTAATATGGGCCTTGTGCCATAATTATGGGCTTTGTGCCAATACCGAAGGCTTTATAGCCACCGCAGGCTTTTTAGCCACCGAGCAGCCATGCTGCACCAATAATGTTACCGAGGGCTGTGTGCCATTAATATGGGCTTCGTACAGTAATTATGGGCTTTGTGCCAATACCGAAGGCTTTTTAGCCACCGAAGGCTTTATAGCCACCGCAGACTTTTTAACCACCGAGCAACCATGTTGCACCGATAAAGTTAGTGCCGCAACCGGTGCTACAAAAGAAGTGTAAGGATGGGTGGGTCGATTAAATCCCCATAGGGGTGCAGGGTTGGACAGGAGACGGAGTATAGGGTTGGTATGGGCATTAATGCATTGCATTCATTGTTCTGACTGTGATGGGCTTAGGCTCGGATAAATATGATATGTGACTTTTGTTATGGGCTAAGGCCCAACCGAGGCTATTCTGGGCTAAGGCCCAATTGCCACTGTTACTGAAATGGGCTTCGGCCAGGATTGTTGTGATTCATGTTCTTACTGATGAGGGTTGTACACTGAGTTTTCATAAACTCACCCCCTCTTTTTTTAATTTTTCTCAGGTAATCCTTAGTAGGCGGTTCGACGTACTGGAGGACTCAGAGGTGGCCACACTACGAGCAGTTTTGGATTTTCGTATTCTACTTATTTTTATTTTATTTTGGGTTCATATTTTGTAATAAGGCCTCTCTTAAATTCTAATTTTTAGTTTGGGATTTTTAGTTTATTATGTTTTAAATATAATCAACATTTGATCGCGGTTTTCCAAAACAATATCTGTTTTCAAAACACTTTGCTTTCGCAACTGAGTTGTAAATATCATGTTTTCATAAGTCAATTATTTTAAATTAAGCTTCCGCATCGAACAAGGTTTTGAAGGTAATGACTTCTTAATAAATGTCGATTATTAATAACAATCGCAAACTGAGACTTTAGTTTTTGAATATTAAGAAGGGTTTTCAATGAAAACGCGGTTTTTGAAAAACACCTCAATGTGACACGCCAGATTCGAGCCTAACTTCTAGGCCGGGTTTGGGGTGTTACACTATTTGTGAAAAAGAGAGATGGCACGATGAGAATATGCATAAGTTATCATCAGTTGAATAAAGTGAGAATAAAGAATAAATATTTGTTGCCCAGAATAGATGATTTATTTGATCAGCTAAAATGAGCCACAGTGTTTTCAAAGATAGATCTGAGATCGGGATACTACCAGTTGGAGTAAAAGATTCAGACATTCCAAAAACTGCTTTCAGAACGAGGTACCGGCATTATGAGTTTTTAGTTATGCCTTTTGGACTAACGAATGCTCCTGCTATTTTTATGGATCTGATGAACAGAATTTCAAATCATACCTAGATTGATTTGTTGTTGTATTCATTGACGACATTTTGATTTATTCACGGGATGAAATTGAACATGCTAAACATTTGAAAGTTGTGTTGCAAACTCTGAGGGAAAAGAAATTGTATGCGAAATTTAGTAAATGTGAATTCTGGTTACGCGAAGTTAGTTTTCTAAGGCATATTGTGTCAGGATCTGGAATACGAGTCGATCCGAGTAAAATTTCTACTATTCTGGAATGGGAACCTCTGAAGAATGTATCCAAAGTTCGTAGTTTTCTCAGACTTGCTGGTTATTATCGAAGATTCGTAAAAGGCTTTTCGATGATTGCAACTCTGTTGACTAGATTGCTTCAGAAAGATGTGAGATTTGAATAGTCTGATAAATGCCAGAAAAGCTTTGATTAGTTTAAATCCCTTTTGATTGAAGCTCCAGTTTTGGTACAGCCAGAATCAGGCAAAGAATTTGTGATTTACAGTGATGCTTCGTTGAATGGTCTGGGATGTGTACTGATGCAAGAAGGCAAAGTTATAGCTTATGCCTCGAGACAACTAAATCCGCATAAAAAGAATTATCTGACACACGACCGTGAGCTAGCTGCGATTGTACTCGCATTAAAAATTTGGTGACATTATCTGTTTGATGAAAAATGTCACGTGTTCTCAGATCATAAAAGTATAAAATATCTGATGACTCAGAACGATTTGAATCTACGACAGAGAAGATGTTAGATTTGTTGAAAGATTATGAACTTGTAATTGATTATCGTCCGGGTAAAGGAAATGTCATTGCCAATGCACTGATTAAGAAATCATTGTTTGCACTACGTGCTTTGAATGCTCAATTAGATCTGTCTGATGATAGTTCTGTAACAGTCCGGTTTATACCCTAGTCGGAACAGTGGTTTCGGGGCCACAAATTCGAGTCTGTATAATATTTTAATATTATATTCTATGCTGTTGGTATGTGGTTTAGCATGTGTTAAATTTCCGTATGTTAATTTGATTGTCTGTGTGGTTAATTTGACAAAAGGATTAAATTGCATGAGATGTGAAAGTTTCTTGTTATTTGCTAAAGCACCTATGTGTTGTGGCTTTATAAATGTGAGGACGTAAATGGCAATTAAGCCATTATTATAAGTAGTGGATGGTAATAAATGTGGCACATGCATGTTTTTTTTTATGATTATTAGTTTATTTTATATGTTACTAATATATTATTACTTATCCATTAAGTAATAATTATTTTATAATAAAAGAAATTTAGTGGATGGTGGAATGACTTGATAACCATTGTTTATGTTTGTCCTATATGATTATTTTAAGGCTAAATTAGTAAATAGATTATTATGTATTATATATTTGATAAAAGCATGAAAATGGACATTTTCTCATCCATTTTTCCACCGAATTTGGGAAAGAAAAGAAAGAACAAAAGCTTTCAAATTTTCAGCTATTAGAAGTTTAAATTAAAGGTTAGTTTTTGATCCGTTCTTGATAATTTTTACATTTTTGTAATCGTTGCTTTGAGAGCTACAAAACCCATATCTCAATTTCATGAATTGATGAAGTTTGTGTAAAATGCCATTAATGTTATGTTGAGTTTTGTGATGTTTCATGGTGTTAAATGATAGATATGCAATTGATGAACATACTTTGTTCTTGAATTTTGGATGAATTTAGCTAAATAGGGCTAAATTGAGAAAATGGAAAATTGATGGACTAAATTGTGAATTTGATAAAAAATATGGGCTTGTATGTGATGTGTATATATTCGGCCAAGCTTGTGTATAAGTGGATTTTGTGAATTTGATGTTTTGAGAAAAATGGACTAAATTGTCTAAATGTGAAAAATTGAGGGTTAATTTGCAAATAGCCCTAAATGAGTGTCTTTGGATTGAATTGAATGAATTAGTGAATAAAAGGGTTAATTCTGAATATGTTTAGATCAAGAACCAAGGAAAACGGATTTAGATCGTGGGAAGGTGAAAGTAAACGAGTAGTCGTTTTCATTTCGATAAACCGAATCTGAGGTAAGTCACTATGCAAATAAATGTATCTGTATGATATTATATTTGTTTTTATGATTATTATTGAATATGGATATTTATGAGGAACTACGCAAATGAATTCCAATATAAGTCTAATATAGTGACTAAGTCTGGAAAGTCCCGTACGAACCTAGGAATAGATAGGATTACCTATGTCATGACATAGGTATTTGTTCTGTTTATCATGTAAGACCACGTCTGGGACGTTGCCATTGATCTAAGACTTGTGTAAGACCACGTCTGGGATGTTGGCATCGATATAAGCTTTATGAATAAGACCAAGTCTGAGACGTTGGCATTAATATAACTTTTACGTGTAAGACCATATCTGGGACATCGGCATCCCAATAATTTGTGTAAGACCCTGTTTGGGACAGTGGCACTGATATCCGAGTGCATGTAAGACCTCGTCTGGGACGTTGGCATTGTACAATTATTCCGAGCTTTCTGAGTATCCTATTAGTTTCCTATTGGTTCAACAGGCAAGACCGTAATACAAATTACAAATCTGAGCTATGAACGATTATGTGATATTACATCTGATGCAGGTATGTTGATAATACACTATTTGTGTGTATAAGGTAAGCATCTAAGTGATCTTACTATGATGAGAAGCATATGGAATTAATGATATGATAAGAAATGTTTTGATAAGATGAATTATGTGCTTATATGATTATGGAATTTGTGAGATTGGCAAATATGGTCAAAAGTATTGAATCAAAGCATACATGTGATAATTTGATAAGTGACTGATATGTACCAAGGAATTTATCTGCATATATGCCTTCTATACCTAGTTTATTTGTATATGACTTACTAAGCTTTTGGAAAGCTTACTCCGTGTGTGTTTAATTTGTTTTATAGGTCGTCCAAGCTACTGAAGGCTCGGGATTGTCAAGGATCGTCATCACACTACTAATATCATTTTTGTACACCTTGGATATGTATATAGCTAGATATGGCATGTATAGACTAGTTCTTGGTATAATTTGTAAAGTGAACTTAGCCATGTGATTTGGCTAGATATGTTTGATATATGCTTAAAGAAGTATGATATGTGAAGTTGTTTTAGTATGATTAGTAGATATGGAAATGGTTTTGAAATCGTAAGTTTATAGATGAATGATGTTTGAGCATAATTGTGTTTTGGTCATGCAAATTGTTATGTTTGGAGTTGATTTCGAATGTATTAATGTGTGATTCTCCTTAGTTTTCAAATATGTATGATATGGGATGACTATTTGGTATGTTTTAAATGGTTATATGTGAATGAAATGGGATGATGTATGTTGCTTATAGGTTTGACCCTTGTGGGTGGCATTTTGGCCTTGTGAATGGCCTATAATGTTACACGGTTGTGGCACACGAGCGTGCCTAAGACCGTGGGAAAATTGGCAGAATGTAGCCTAAAAATAACACGGCCTTGACACGGGCGTGTCTTGTGGCCGTGGTGGGGAAGTCAGTATAGGACCACGGTTAGGACACATGGCCGTGTCTGGTGGCCGTGGGGACCAAGTCAGTATATAGGCACGAAGGGATACACGGGGGTGTCTAGAATCCGTGAAGGGTACATGGTCTTCTCCCACGGGAGTGTCTCCCCTATATTTTAGAAAAGTTTAAAATTTTCATGACATTTCATATGTGTTTCAGTTTAGTCCCGACTCGACTTCTAAGCATGATTAAGGTCTCGAGGACCCGTTTAAGGGACATTATGTCTGAGAATGGTAATTGAGTGTATGTTTTTGTCTGTGAATATTTTTGATCTATTTGGTAACGCTCCTAACCTTAATCCGATGACAGACACGGGATAGAGGTGTTATATTTGATTAGTATTAGAGCTACGATTTAGCCGATTCTCGGACTAACATAGCATGTCAGAGTCTAGCTATACATGCCATATATCTGAATTGTGATAGTGTGATGAATCCTGATGTATAAAATGTGATTTTCGTATAGTAATGGATCCCGAAAGAGCCGTAGCTGACGACGTAGAAAGTAATGCGCCTGATCCCGTGCAAGGGACAGCGTCCTCTGATTCGAGACCGGTTACAAGCGGTCTAGAGGGAGAAGCTAAACAAGCTTTCTTCTAGATGATGAGTGAGTGGTTCACTGAATTTGTAAGAAATAACTTGACTGTTTCACAACCCCCGCCCCCGGTTAATCTCCCACAGACATCCGTTATACCTCCGACTACAAATCTGAATCTGTTGAGTAAACCTCCCGTTGATATGATCCGTAAGTATGGGGCTGAAAAATTCCGAGCTACTAAAGATTGTGATGCTGAAAAGGCCGAGTTCTGGATTGAAAATACTATCCGAGTATTGGATGAAATGTCTTTGACTGCGGAAGAATGCATAAAGTGTGTTGTTTCGAGATGCAGCATATCAATGGTGGAAAACTATGATTTCAGTCGTTCCGAAAGAGCGAGTCATGTGGGACTTCTTTCAGACTGAATTCCGAAAAAAGTATATCAGTGAGAGATTTTTCAATCAGAAACGGAAGGAATTTTTGGAACTGAAACAAGGCCGAATGACTGTTTCAAAATATGGATGAGAATTTGTGAGACTGAGTCAATATGCTCGAGAATGTGTATCATCTGAAGCTATAATGTGCAAAAGGTTCGAAGATGGCCTTAATGAAGACATCCGTTTGCTAGTCGGGATTTTAGAAATAAAAGAATTTGTTGTACTTGTAGACCGAGATTGCAAAGCTGAGGCGCTCGGGAAAGATAAGAGAAAAGCTGAGTTTGAAGCTCGAGATATGAAAAAGAAATTTCAGAGTAAATCATTTCAATATGCTCCAAAAAGATTCCGAGATGATCAAAGTTGTTCTAGAGATAATGTGGGACATTTGAACAGAAATCGAGCTAGATCGCAAATGAGTTCCAAAACCCCAGCAACCTCTGTGGCCAGTGTTGGTAATGTTCGATCCGAGAGACCCGAATGCAAATATTGTGGGAAGAGACATCCGGGAAGTTGTAGACTTAACGACAGAGCTTGTTTTAGATGTGGATCACATGATCATTTTATTCGTGACTGTCCTGAGTCTGTCGAGCTAGAGGCTATTTAGAATCCGAGATCTGATAATGCACCTGTGAGAGGTAGACTATCGAAAAATGTAAGAAATGTTAGTGGTAGTTAGAGAACTACGAGAGATAATGTTGTTAGATCTGAAGCCAGAGTGCCAGCCAGAGCGTATGCTATCCGAGCTCGAGAGGAAGTTTCATCACCTGATGTGATAACTGGTACTTTTTCTCTTTACGATACTTATGTGATTTCTTTGATAGACCCTGGTTCTACGCATTCGCACATATGCATGAATTTAGTATTTGGTAAGACTTTGCCTGTAGAGTCTACTGAATTTGCCATAAAAGTATCGAACCCCTTAGGTAAAAGTGTCCTTGTTGATAAAGTATACAAGAACTGTCCGTTAATGTTTTGAGATATCTGTTTCCCTGCTGATCTGATGCTTTTGCCATTTGATGAATTCGATATTATTCTGGGTATGGATTGGTTGCTTATGCATGATGCTATTGTGAACTGTAAAGGAAAGACTATAGATTTGAAATGTTCGAATGATAAGATTGTACGGGTTGAGTCTGATGATTTGAATGGATTACCTGCTGTAATATATATCTTGAAAGCTTAGAGTTATGTGAAAAAGGGTTATGAAGCATATTTTGCCTATGTGATTGATTCGAAAGAATCTGAGAAGAAAGTTGAATCAGTGCGTATTGTTTGTGAGTTTATTGATGTGTTTCCTGAAGAGCTATCGGGTTTACCTCCGATTCGTGAAGTTGAATTTGGTATTGATTTGCTATCTGGCACTACATTTATTTCGATAGCTCCGTATAGAATGGCACCAATAGAGTTGAAAGAGTTAAAGTCACAGCTGCAAGAATTGACTGAGAGAGGGTTTGCTAGACCGAGTTTCTCGCCTTGGGGTGCTCTGGTTTTGTTTGTGAAAGAGAAAGATGGCACGATGAGGATGTGTATCGACTATCGTTAGTTAAATAAGGTGACAATAAAGAATAAATACCCTTTGCCCAGAATTGATGATTTATTTGATCAGTTAAAAGGAGCTATTGTGTTTTCCAAGATTGACCTGAGGTTGGGATACTGTCAGTCGAGAGTGAAAGATTCAGACATTCCGAAGACTGCTTTCAGAACAAGGTACGAGCATTATGAGTTTTTAGTTATGCCATTTGGACTAACCAATGCTCCTGCTATTTTTATAGATTTGATGAACAAAATATTTAGACCATAATTAGATCAATTTGTTGTTGTCTTCATTGACGACATTTTGATTTATTCATGTGATGAAAATGAGCACACAGAACATTTGAGAATTGTATTGTAAACTTTGAGAGAAAAGCAATTGTATGCAAAATTCAGCAAATGTGAATTCTGGTTGCACGAGGTTAGTTTTCTGGGACATATTGTGTCAGCTTCTGGCATGTATAGGCTAGTTCTTGGTATAATTTCTAAAGTGAACTTAGCCATGTGATTTGGCTAGATATGTTTGATATATGCTTAAAGAAGTATGATATGTGAAGTTGTTTTAGTATGATTAGTAGATATGGAAATGGTTTTGAAATGGTAAGTTTATAGGTGAATGATGTTTGAGCATAATTGTGTTATGGTCATGCAAATTATTATGTTTGGAGTTGATTTCGAATGTATTAATGTGTGATTCTCCTTAGTTGTCAAATATGCATGATTTGGGATGATTATTTGGTATGTTTTAAATGGTTATATGTGAATGAAATAGGATGATATATGTTGCTTATAGGTTTGACCCTTGTGGGTGGCATTTTAGCCTTGTGAATGGCTTATAATGTTACACGGTTGTGGCACACGGGCGTGCCTTAGACCGTGGGAAAATTGGTAGAATGTAGCCTAAAACTAACACGGCCTTGACACGGGCGTGTCTTGTGGTCGTGGTGGGGAAGTCAGTATAGGACCACGGTTAGGACACATGGCCGTGCCTGGTGGCCGCAGGGACCAAGTCAGTATATAGGCACGAAGGGATACACGGGGGTGTCTAGAAGCCGTTAAGGGCACACGGTCTTCTCCCACGGGTGTGTCTCCCCTGTATTTTAGAAAAGTTTAAAATTTTCATGACATTTCATATGCGTTTCAGTTTAGTCCCGACTCGACTTCTAAGCATGATTAAGGTCTCGAGGACTCGTTTAATGGACATTATGTCTGAGAATGATAATTGAGTGTATGTTTTTGTCTGTGAATATTTACGATCCATGCAGTTACGCTCCTAACCTTAATCGGCGGCGAGCATACCGCGGGATAGGGTGTTACATTTGATTGGTATCAGAGCTATGGTTTAGCCAATTCTCGGACTAACATAGCATGTCAGAGTCTAGTTATAATGCCATATATCTGAATTGTGATAGTGAGATGAATCCTGACGTATAAAATGTGATTTTCGTATAGTAATGGATCCCGAAAGGGCCGTAGCTGACGACATAGAAAGTAATGCGCCTGATCTCGTGCAAGGGACAGCGCCCTCTGATTCGAGACCGGTTACAAGCGGTCTAAAGGGAGAAGCTAAACAAGCTTTCTTCCAGATATTGAGTGAGTGGTTCACTCAATTTGTAAGAAATAACCCGACTGTTTCGCAACCCCCGCCCCCGGTTAATCTCCCACAGACATCCGTTATACCTTCGACTACAAATCTGAATCTGTTGAGTAAACCTCCTGTTGATATGATCCGTAAGTAAATTTGAAGAATTTGAGCTACTAAAGATGGTGATCTTTGAAAAGTAGGAGTTCGATTGAAAATACTATCCGAGTATTCGATGAAATGTCTTTGACTGTGGAAGAATGCATAAACTGTGTTGTATTGTTACTTCGAGATGCAGCATATCAATGGTGGAAAACTATGATTTCAGTCGTTCCAAAAGAGCGAGTCATGTGGGACTTCTTTCGCATCAATTCAAAAAGTATATCGATGAGAGATTTTTCAATCGAAAAGCGGAAGGAATTTTGGAATCAAAAACAAGGCCAATGATAGTGCTTTCAAAATATGGATGAGAATTTGTGAGACTGAGTCAATATGCTCGAGAATGTGTATCATCTGAAGCTATAATGTGCAAAAGGTTCGAAGATGGCCTTAATGAAGACATCCGTTTGCTAGTCGAGATTTTAGAAATAAAAGAATTTGTTGTACTTGTAGACCGAGCTTGCAAAGTTGAGGCACTTGGGAAAGATAAGAGAAAAGCTGAGTCTGAAGCTCGAGATATGAAAAAGAAATTTCAGAGTAAATCATTTCAGTCTGCTCCAAAAAGATTCCGAGATGATCAAAGTTGTTCTAGAGATAATGTGGGACATTTGAACAGAAATCGAGCTAGATCGCAAATGAGTTCCAAAACCCCAGCAACCTCTGTGGCCAGTGTTGGTAATGTTCGATCCGAGGACCACGGTTAGGACACATGGCCGTGCCTGGTGGTCGCAGGGACCAAGTCAGTATATAGGCACGAAAGGATACACGGGGGTATCTAGAAGCCGTTAAGGGCACACGATCTTCTCCCACGGGCGTGTCTCCCCTCTATTTTAGAAAAGTTTAAAATTTTCATGACATTTCATATGCGTTTCAGTTTAGTCCCGACTCGACTTCTAAGCATGATTAAGGTCTCGAGGACTCGTTTAATGGACATTATGTCTGAGAATGATAATTGAGTGTATGTTTTTGTCTGTGAATATTTCGATCCATGCGTTACGCTCTAACCTTAATCGGACGGCAGCATACACGGATAGGGTGTTACATTTGATTGGTATCAGAGCTATGGTTTAGCCAATTCTCGGACTAACATAGCATGTCAGAGTCTAGTTATAATGCCATATATCTGAATTGTGATAGTGTGATGAATCCTGACGTATAAAATGTGATTTTCGTATAGTAATGGATCCCGAAAGAGCCGTAGCTGACGACATGGAAAGTAATGCGCCTGATCCCGTGCAAGGGACAAATACTCCTCGATCGAGACCGGTTACAAGCGGTCTAGAGGGAGAAGTTAAACAAGCTTTCTTCCAGATATTGAGTGAGTGGTTCACTCAATTTGTAAGAAATAACCCGACTGTTTCACAACCCCCGCCCCCGGTTAATCTCCCACAGACATCCGTTATACCTCCGACTACAAATCTGAATCTGTTGAGTAAACCTTCTGTTGATATGATCCGTAAGTATAGGGCTGAAGAATTCCGAGCTACTAAAGATGGTGATGCTGAAAAGGCCGAGTTCTGGATTGAAAATACTATCCGAGTATTCGATGAAATGCCTCTGACTGCGGAAGAATGCATAAAGTGTGTTGTATCGTTACTTCGAGATGCAACATATCAATGGTGGAAAACTTTGATTTCAGTCGTTCCGGAAGAGCGAGTCATGTGGGACTTCTTTCAGACTGAATTCCGGAAGAAGTATATCAGTGAGAGATTTTTTGATCAAAAACGGAAGGAATTTTTGGAACTGAAACAAGGCCAAATGATTGTTTCAAAAGACAGATGAGAATTTGTGAGACTGAGTCAATATGCTGAGAATGTGTATCATCTGAAGCTATAATGTGCAAAAGGTTCGAAGATGGCCTTAATGAAGACATCCGTTTGCTAGTCGAGATTTTAGAAGTAAAAGAATTTATTGTACTTGTAGACCGAGCTTGCAAAGTTGAGGCACTCGGGAAAGATAAGAGAAAAGTTGAGTCTAAAGCTCGAGATATGAAAAAGAAATTTCAGAGTAAATCATTTCAGTCTGCTCCAAAAAGATTCCGAGATGATCAAAGTTGTTCTAGAGATAATGTGGGACATTTGAACAGAAATCGAGCTAGATCGCAAATGAGTTCCAAAACCCAACATCCTCTGTGGCCAGTGTTGGTAATGTTCGATCCGAGAGACACGAATGCAAATATTATGGGAAGAGACATCTGGAAAGTTGTAGACTTAATGACAGAGCTTGTTTTAGATGTGGATCACATGATCATTTTATTCGTGATTGTCCTAAGTCTGTCGAGCTAGAGACTATTCAGAATCCGAGATCTGATAATGCACCTGTGAGAGGTAGACCATCGAAAAATGTAAGAAATGTTAGTGGTAGTTAGAGAAGTACAAGAGATAATGTTGTTAGATCTGGAGCTAGAGTGCCAGTCAGAGCGTATGCTATCCGAGCTCAAGAGGAAGCTTCATCACCTGATGTGATAACTGGTACTTTTACTCTTTACGATACTTATGTGATTGCTTTGATAGACCCTAGTTCTACGCATTCGTACATATACATGAATTTAGTATATGGTAAGACTTTGCCTGTAGAGTCTACTGAATTTGCCATAAAAGTATCGAACCCCTTAGGTAAAAGTGTCCTTGTTGATAAAGTATACAAGAACTGTCTGTTAATGTTTTGAGATATCTGTTTCCCTACTGATCTGATGCTTTTGCCATTTGATGAATTCGATATTATTCTGGGTATGGATTGGTTGTTTATGCATGATGCTATTGTGAACTGTAAAGGAAAGACTATAGATTTGAAATGTCCGAATGATAAGATTTTACGGGTTGAGTCCGATGATTTGAATGGATTACCTGCTGTAATATCTATCTTGAAAGCTCAGAGTTATGTGAAAAAGGGTTATGAAGCATATTTTGCCTATGTGCTTGATTGGAAAGAATCTGAGAAGAAAGTTGAATCAGTGCGTATTGTTTGTGAGTTTATTGATGTGTTTCCTGAAGAGCTATCGAGTTTACCTCCGATTCGTGAAGTTGAATTTGGTAATGATTTGCTATCTGGTACTACACCTATTTCGATAGCTCCGTATAGAATGGCACCAATAGAGTTGAAAGAGTTAAAGTCACAGCTGCAAGAATTAACTGAGAGAGGGTTTGCTAGACCGAGTTTCTCGCCTTGGGGTGCTCTGGTTTTTTTTGTGAAATAGAAAGATGGCACGATGAGGATGTGTATCGACTATCGTCAGTTAAATAAGGTGACAATAAAGAATAAATACCCGTTGCCTGGAATTGATGATTTATTTGATCAGCTAAAAGGAGCTATTGAGTTTTCCAAGATTGACCTGAGGTCGGGATACTGTCAGTTAAGAGTGAAAGATTCAGACATTCCGAAGACTGCTTTCAGAACGAGGTACGGGCAGTATGAGTTTTTAGTTATGCCATTTGGACTAACCAATGCTCCTACTGTTTTTATTGATATGATGAACAAAATTTTTAGACCATATGTAGATCAATTTGTTGTTGTCTTCATTGACGACATTTTGATTTATTCATGTGATGAAAATGAGCACATAGAACATTTGAGAATTGTGTTGCAAACTTTGAGAGAAAAGCAATTGTATGCAAAATTCAGCAAAAGTGAATTCTGGTTGCACGAGGTTAGTTTTCTGGGACATATTGTGTCAGCTTCTGGCATGTATAAGCTAGTTCTTGGTATAATTTGTAAAGTGAACTTAGCCATGTGATTTGGCTAGATATGTTTGATATATGCTTAAAGAAGTATGATATGTGAAGTTGTTTTAGTATGATTAGTAGATATGGAAACGGTTTTGAAATGGTAAGTTTATAGGTGAATGATGTTTGAGCATAATTGTGTTTTGGTCATGCAAATTATTATGTTTGGAGTTGATTTCGAATGTATTAATGTGTGATTCTCCTTAGTTGTTAAATATGCATGATTTGGGATGACTATTTGGAATGTTTTAAATGGTTATATGTGAATGAAATAGGATGATAAATGTTGCTTATAGGTTTGACCCTTATGGGTGGCATTTTGGCCTTGTAAATGGCCTATAATGTTACACAGTTGTGGCACACGGGCGTGCCTTAGACCGTGGGAAAATTGGCAGAATGTAGCCTAAAAATAACACGGCCTTGACACGGGTGTGTCTTGTGGCTGTGGTGGGGAAGTCAGTATAGGACCACGGTAAGGACACACGGCCGTCTCTGGTGGCTGTGGGGACCAAGTCAGTATATAGGCACGAAGGGATACACGGTGGTGTCTAGAAGCCGTGGACGGCACACGGTCTCCTCTCACGAGCGTGTCTCCCCTGTATTTTAGAAAAGTTTAAAATTTTCATGACATTTCATATGTGTTTCAGTTTAGTCCCGACTCGACTTCTAAGCATGATTAATGTCTCGAGGACCCGTTGAAGGGACATTATGTCAAAGAATGATAATTGAGTGTATGTTTTTTTCTGTGAATATTTCCGATCTGTCTGGTAATGCTCCTAAGCTTAATCCGGCGACGGACACGAGATAGGGGTGTTACAAGTTCAGTGATAGCTGAATTGAAAGCAAAACCGTTGTTTGTACAATAGATATGTGATGCTCAGAAAGTTCATAATGAAATAATAGTAAAACGAGCTCAGTGTGATTCGAACTCTGATTCTGAATTTTGAGTGGGTGATGATGATTGCTTGAGATTTCGAGATCGAATTTGTGTTCCGAGAAATCCAGAGTTTATTCAGTTGATTTTGAATGAAGCTCATAATAATCGCTTATCAGTTCATCCGAGAAGTGCAAAAATGTATCATGATTTAAAGCAAGACTATTGGTGGTCTGGTATGAAATGGGACATTTTTTACTTTGTTTCGAAATGTTTAGTCTGTCAGCAAGTTAAAGTTGAACATCAGGTTCCATCTGGTTTGTTACAACCAATTCTGCTTCCCGAGTGGAAATGGGATAGAGTGACGATGATTTTGTTTTTGAATTGCCTCTGACTCCGAGAAAGAAAGATGCGATTTGGGTCATAGTTGATCGATTGACAAAATCTGCCCATTTATTTCGGTACGATCTAATTTTTCACTTGATAGATTAACGGAGCTTTATATTTCTGATATTGAAAGATTGCACGAAGTGCCATTGTCTATCGTGTTTGACAGAGATCCGAGGTTTACATCAAGGTTCTGGAAAAAATTGCAAGAAGCTTTAGGCACGAAATTGCATTTCAGTACAGCTTTTCATCCACAAACGGATAGTCAATCTGAGCGAATCATTCAGATACTCGAGGACATGTTGACATGTTGTCTCCTTGAGTTTGATAGTACATAATCAGTACCTACCATTGATTGGATTTGAGTACAATAATAGTTTTTAGTCGAGTATCAAAATGGCACCTGATGAGGCTTTGTATGGATGCAAATATCGAGCACCCCTGTATTGGACTGAGCTCAGTGAAAATAAGATACACGGGGTTGATTTGATAAAAGACACTAAATAGAAAGTAAAAGTGATCCATGACAGTCTAAAAGCAGCATCTAATTGTCAGAAATCTTATGCAGACTTGAAAAGAAAAGATACTGAATTTGAAATTGGTGACAAAGTATTCTTAAAAGTATCTCCGTGGAAGAAAGTATTCCGATTTGGATGTAAAGGCAAGTTAAGTCCGAGGTTCATCAGACCTTATGAAATTATCGAGCGTGTTGGGTCAGCTGCGTATAGATTGTTGTTGCCACCTGAGCTAGCAAAGATTCATAATGTGTTTCACGTATCAATGCTTAGACGATATCGATCCAATCCGTCACATGTGATCTCTCCGTCTGAAATTGAAATTCGATCTGATATGACTTACGAGGAAGAACCATTCCATATCCTAGCTCGTGAAGTGAAAGAGTTGAGAAATCAAAAAATTTTGTTAGTAAAAGTGTTATGGTATCGACACGGAATAGAAGAGGCTATGTGGGAGCTTGAAGATTCAATGAGACAGCAATATCGGAATCTGTTTAATGGTAAGATTTTCGGGGACAAAAATCCCTAAAGGGGAGAATTGTAACAGTCCGATTTAGACCCTAGTCGGAACAATGGTTTCAGGACCACAAATCTGAGTCTGAAAAATATTTTAGTACTTTTTTCTGTGTCTGCAGTATATGATTTAGCATGTGTGAAATTTTTGTGAATTAATTTGATCGTTTGCATGCTTAATTTGAGAAAAGGATTAAATTGCATTAAATGCAAAACTAGCATGATATTTTTAAAATTGCCTATTTGATGTGGCTTTCAAAAGTAGTGGTCTTAAGAGGCAATTAAACCTGTTTACAAGTTAGTGGATGGATAAAGGACATTAATGCCCTTAATGTTTATATATATGTTTAGTATAAGGTTAATATAGTAAATAGATTAATAATATGATAATAATAAAACAAAAGGCTAAAAAAATAAGCCATTCCTATCATCTTTTGGCCGAAACCATCAAAGAAGAAGAAAAGAAAATACAAGTTAGGGTTCGACCATTGAATTGCATAATTAAGGTATGTTTTGACTTTGGTTTTTGATGATTTTTATGTTTTTGAGATTGTTGCTTAGTCTACTATCAAGCCCATGTTGTAAATTAAAGAATTGATGATGTTTATGAGATGTGCCATTGATGAAATGGTGAACTTTGTGATAAGTATTGGTGTTAAATGAAAGATATATGTTTAATGAACATGTTTTGTTCTTGAATTTTTGGTGAATATAGCTAATTAGGGCTTAATTGAGAAAATAACATTTTGAACGACTAAATTGTGAAATAAATGAAATGTATGGACTTATATGAGATGCATGAACACTCGGCTAAGCATGAGTGTATTGAAATTATGTGTATTTTGTGATTTTGTGAAATAAGTACTAAAATGTCAAAATGTGAAAATGTGAGGGCTAATTTGTAAATTGCCCTAAATATGTGTCCTTGGATTGAATTGAATGAATTAGTGAATAAATGGATTAAATTTGAATATGTATAAATCAAGAACCGAAGAAAATGACTTAGATCACGGGAAAGCGAAAGTAGTCGAATAACTGAATTTGATCAAATATCCAAATCCGAGGTAAGTCGATATACAAAGAAATGTATTTGCATTGAACTATTTGTGTATATATGGAATTTGAATTGCTATGAATATCCATTGAGATGGAATGTATGTAAAAGACGAGTTACGAATAAGTCGACAAGTTGATAATGTCCGAGAAGTCCCGTTTGAACCTAGGGATAGATAGGATAGTATATGTCATGACATAGGTGTCCGATATGTGATATCATGTAAGACCACATCTGGGGCGTTGGTATTGAGTCAAGTTTTCATGTAAGACCATGTTCGGGACATTGGCATCGTATTGATTCATGTAAGACCCTGTCTAGGACAGTGGCATCGATATCTGATTACATGTAAGACCACGTCTGGGACATTGGCATTGTACGACTATTCCAAGCACTCTGAGTATCCTATTTAGTTCCAAACGGTTCAACGGGAAAGTCTGAGAAATGGATTAATATGTGAATTGTACATCTATTTTAGGTACGTTGATATATATATACTTTGTATAATCATGGAAAGGTGAGTATGTTTGTGCACTAATGCAAATGAACATTAGAGATATATGTGTATGTTTGAGATATGAGCAAATGACATACTTGAGATATGATGAATTGGTAAGCAATGGCAAACCAAGTGAGCCAAAGAGTTAGTGATGTGCTTGAATTGAAGAATTGTTAATGAATTTATATAGCTATTCTTATGAATGATTTATGCTAAATTTATTTGTATATGGCTTACTAAGCTTTTGAAAGCTTACTTTGTGTGTGTTTGTTATGTTTTATAGATCGTTAAAGCTACGAAAGGCTCAGGGACCGTGGAGGATCGCCATCACACTACTCAAGCTGATTTTGGTATTTTGAAATGTGTATATAGCTAAATATGGCTTGTATAGACTAGTCGCTTTGGATTATGTTTGAAATGTGTATAAATAGCTCTGTGATGTGGCTAGTTATACGTTGGTATTGTGCATTTAAGAATATGGTATATGATGTTGGTTTTGGTATGATCCCATGACAATGAAATGGTCAAGTTTATGGTAAGCATATGGATGAAATTTGAGTATGTATGTTTGATCAAAGAAATGGTTATATGAAAGGTAAATGTGAATGAATCATGCTTGAATATATATGGTTACACGCCCGTGTGGGCAGGCCATGTGCATCCCACAGCTGCTAGACACCCCCGTGTGTCCTCCTCGTGGTTGAAACTGACTTATGTTCCACGGCCACTAAGCACGCCCGTGTACTCAGGCCGTGGTTGATCCTGTCAAAAATCACACGGTTACTAGGCAGCAGACACGTCCGTGTGTCAAGGCCGTGTTCTCTTGTGCTTGCTACATACTTAGCCCACGGTCACTAGGCACGCCCGTGTGCCACGACTGTTTGACATTATAAGTTATTTTCAAGGCCAAAATGCCACCCACTAGGGTCATTACCTACAAGCAAGATTTACCGACACATTACATGCATACTAGACAACCAAAACAACCATTCAATCTAAACATTCAATATCCATTTCAACCATGCTAACTTCCATGACCAAACACATATGTATATCAAGTATAATTCATTCAAATACTTACCCAAAATCTTGACCATTTCATGTGCTTCAACCATACCAAAGTATACTTCATCTAACACATTCATTAATACATAATATCAACACATAACTAGCCAAATCATATGGCTAAATTCCCTTCATTTACAAATACAAAAGAGTAGCCTATACATGCCATGTCTAGCAATATATATATCCAAAATATACAAAAAACAAGTTGAATAGTGTGATGATGATCCTTGACAGTCTCGAGCCTTCAGTAGCTTTAACAACCTATTAAACAGAGAAAACGCACACACGGAGTAAGCTTTCCAAAAGCTTAGTAAGTCATAATACAAATAAACTTAACATGTAAAACATTTAAGCATTAGAAACATTGGCACAATTCCTATTCATAGTGTATTTCACACATATATGCATTAAACCATATCCTTGGCCATATTTGCCACATTCATCAATTCAAGAATCACATGTATACACAAATCTCTTATATAACTATTATTGTATCTCATTCACATTCTCATATTCAATTATACATTTCCTCAAATCAAAAATCACTTAGGTACTTACCTTTTTATACACATTTAGTGTGCATATGAAACGTACCAGAAACGAACATACATTCATGTATTTGTTCTTAGCTCGAAATTTCAATTCGTACCACAGACTTGCCTGTTCAACCGTTAGGAATCTAGTAGGATACTCATAAAGATCGGATTAGTCGTAAAATGCCAACGTCCCAGACAAGGTCTTATATGCACTCAAATTTCGATGCCACAGTCCCAGACAGGGTCTTACATGAATCAATACGATGCTGATGTCCCAGACATCATCTTACACGTAAAGATCAAATCGATGCCAACGGCCCAGACGTGGTCTTGCACGTAAAACTCATATCGGTGCCTACGTCCTAGACGAGGGCTTACACGAAATCTCAAATCAATGCCAACGTCCCAGACGAAGTCTTACATGATAAAACAGAACAGGTACCTATGTGATGACATAGCTAATCCTATCTATTCCTAGGTACGTATAGGAATTCTCGAACATTGTCACTATATTGATCTTATCATAGAATTCATATACAGATCACATCGTAACCATTCATCTATAGCAATAGTCATAGGAATACACATAATTCATTACTATTATGTTTATTTGCATAATGACTTACCTCGGATTCGGTTTAGTTGAAACAGAAATGACTACTCGATTAATTTTGCTTTCCCGCGATCTAAGTCCGTTTTCCTTGGTTCTTGATCTAAACATATTCAGAATTAACCCTTTTATTCACTAAATCATTCAATTCAATCCGAATACAGACATTTAGGGCTATTTGCAATTTAACCCTCATAATTGCACAATTTATCAATTTAGTCTATTTTTCTCAAAACACCAAATTCACAAAATTACCACACATCCAAGCTTAGCCGAATGCACATATATTTCATACAAGCCCATATTTTCCATCAAATTTGTAATTTAGCTCCTCAAATTGCTATTTTCTCATTTTAGCCCTAATTAGCTAAATTCATCAAAAATTCAAGAACAAAGTATGTTCATCTAGCTCAAAACTTTCATTTAACACCATAAATCATCACAAAGCTCAACATATCATCAATGGCACATTTCATGAACAACATCAATTCATCAAATTGAAACATGGGCTTGATAGTAGACTAAGCAAAAATCTCAAAAACATAAAAATCATCCAAAAACCAAAGCAAAAACATACCTTAATTTGCATGTATAAAGCCGAATGCCCTAACAAATTTCTCTTCCTTTTTTTCTTTCTTCAATTTCGGCACCCAAATAAAATGGTAGCATTCATCTTTTCTTTTGTTTATTATAATACAAACATATTATTATTCATTTTACTAAATTAACCTTTTATAAACATAAAAGACAAATATAATTCAATGTCATTTTTGTCCATTAACAAACCACTAACTTATAAATGGCCTAATTGCCATATAAGGCCTCCACCTTTAAAATGCCACAACACATTGATACCTTAACAAATAGCATGCTAAGTTTGCATTTGATGCAATTCAATCCTTTTATCAAATTAAGCACACAAATAGATAAATTATCTTACAAAACTTTAACACATGCATAATCATTTATCAAAGACACAGAAAATAATATTAAAATATTATACGGACTCGAATTTGTGGTCCCGAAACCACTGATCCGACTAGGGTGTAAACTGGACTATTACAATTCTTCCCCCTTTAGGGATTTTCGTCCCCGAAAATCTTACAGTTAAACAGATTCGAATATTGTTGTCTCATTGAATCTTCAGGCTCCCACGTAGCCTATTCTATTCCGTGTCGATTCCATAATACTTTCACTAACGAAATTTTCTTATTTCTCAACTCTTTCACTTCACGAGCTAAGATACGGATCGGTTCCTTTTCATAAGTCATATCTGATAGAATTTCAATTTTAGATGGGGTAATCACATGTGACGGATCGAATTGATATCTACGGAGCATTGAAACATGAAATACATTGTCTATCTTTTCTAGCTGAAAGGGTAACCTTAATCGATATGCAACAGGCCCAACTCGTTCAATGATCTCATATGGTCTGATGAACCTCGGACTTAATTTGCATTTACGTCCGAATCGAAGCACTTTCTTCCACGGAGACACTTTCAGAAATACTTTGTCACTGATCTCAAATTTTATATCTTTTCATTTCAAGTCTGCATAAGACTTCTGACGGCCAGATACTTCTTTCAAACAATCTCAGATCAGTTTCACTTTCTGTTCTGAGTCTTTTATCAAATCAACTCCATGTAGCTTATTTTCACTGAGCTCAGTCCAATATAGAGGCGTACGACATTTACGTCCGTATAAAGCTTCAAATAATCTCGGATCAGTTTCACTTTCTGTTTTGAGTCTTTTATCAAATCAACTCCATGTAGCTTATTTTCACTGAGCTCAGTCCAATACAGAGGCGTACGACATTTACGTCCGTATAAAGCTTCATAAGGTGCCATTTTGATGCTTGACTGGAAACTGTTATTCTAAGCAAATTCAATCAATGGCAAATATTCTTCCCAAGAACCATTAAACTCAAGTGTACAACATCTTAGCATATCTTCAAGAATCTAAATGGTCCGTTTGGACTGACCATCTGTTTGCGGATGAAAAGCTGTACTGAAGTGTAATTTTGTGCCCAAAGCTTCTTGCAACTTCTTCCAAAATCGCGATGTGAATCTTGGATCTCTATCTGACACAATGGATAGTGGCACCCCGTGCAATCTCAGAATCTTAGAAATATAAAGCTCATCTAATCTCTCAAGTGAGAAATCAGATCTTACCGAAATAAAATGGGCAGATTTTGTTCATCGGTCAACTATAACCCAAATCGCATCCTTCTTTCTCAGAGTCAGAGGCAATCCAGAAATAAAATCCATCATCACTTTATCCTATTTCCATTCAGGAATCAAAATCGGTTGTAGCAAACCAGACGGAACTTGATGTTCTGCTTTCACTTGTTGACAGATTAAACATTTCGAAACAAAGTCAGAGATGTCTCGTTTCATACCAGACCACCAATAGTGTTGCTTCAGGTCATGGTACATCTTTGTACTTCCCAGATGAACAGATAGACGACTGTTATATGCTTCACTTAAAATCAGCTAATTCAACTCCAATTTCTTGGAACACAGATATGAACCTCGAAAACTCAAGCAATCATCAACAACCCAAAATTCAGATTCAGAATTTGAATCACATAGAAATTGTTTCGCTAATAACTCATTCTCAGATTTTTGAGCATCACATATCTGCTGTATAAACAATGGTTTCGCTTTTAACTCAGCTAACACAGAACTATCATCAGACAAATCTAACTGAGCATTCAAAGCACGTAGTGCAAACAATGATTTTCTACTCAACGCATCAGTAACAACGTTCTCTTTACCCGGATGACAATCTATCACAAGCTCATAATCTTTTAACAGCTCTAACCATCTTCTTTGACGTAGGTTCAAATCTTTCTGAGTCATCAGATATTTCAAACTTTTATGATCTGAAAACACATGACATTTCTCACCATACAGATAATGGCGCCAAATCTTAAGTGCAAACACAAACGCAGCTAGCTCAATGTCGTGTGTCGGATAATTCTTTTCATGAGGCTTCAATTGTCTCGAGGCATAAGCTACAACTGTGCCTTCCTGCATCAAAACACATCCCAGACCATTTAACGAAGCATCATTGTATATAACAAATTCTTTACCCGATTCTGGCTGTACTAACACTGGAGCTTCAGTTAACAGAGTTTTCAACTGATCAAAACTTTTCTTGCATTTATCCAACCATTCAAATCTAACATCTTTCTGAAGTAATCTAGTCAACAGAGTAGCTATCAATGAAAATCCTTTTACAAAACGAACCCAGAAAACTACGGACTTCAGATATATTTCTCGGAGGTTTCTAATTTAGAATAGAAGAAATCTTACTCGGATCAACTCGAATTCCAGAAGCTGACACAATATGTCCCAAAAAACTAACCTCGTGCAACCATAATTCACATTTGCTAAATTTCGCATACAATTGCTTTTCTCTCAAAGTTTGCAACACGATTCTCAAATGCTCAGCATGCTCATTTTCATCGCGTGAATAAATCAAGAAGTCATCTATGAACACCACAACAAATCGATCTAGGTACGGTCTGAAAATTCTGTTCATCAGATCCATAAAAATAGCAGGAGCATTGGTTAGTCCGAATGGCATAACTAAAAACTCATAATGCTCGTACCTCGTTCTGAAAGCAGTCTTCGAAATGTCTAAATCTTTAACTCTCAATTGGTAGTATCCCGATCTTAGATCAATCTTAGAAAATACAGTAGCTCCTTTTAACTGATCAAATAAATTGTTTATTCGGGGAAATAGATATTTATTCTTTATAGTCACCTTATTCAACTGACGATAATCGATGCACATTCTGATTTGCCATCTTTCTTTTTCACAAACAGAATAGGAGCACCCCAAGGCGAGAAACTCAGTCTAGCAAACCCTCTTTCAGTTAATTCTTGCAACTGTGACTTTAACTCTTTCAACTCTGTTGGTGCCATTCTATACGGAGCTATCGATATAGGTGTAGTACTAGGCAGTAAATCAATACCAAATTTGACTTCACGAATTGGAGGTAAACCCGGTAACTCTTCAGGGAACACATCAGAATACTCACAAACAATAGGCAATGATTCAACTTTCTTCTTAGATACTTTTGAATCAATCACATAAGCGAAATATGCCTCAAAACCCTTTTTCACATAACTTTGAGCTTTCAAAACAGATATCACAGCAGGCAATCCATTCAAATCATCAAACTCAATCCGTACAACTTCATTATTCGGACATCTTAAGTCAATAGTTTTTCTTTTACAGTTCACAATAGCATCATGCATAAATAACCAGTCCATACCCAAAATGTTATCAAACTCATCAAATGGTAAAAGCATCAGATCAGTAGGGAAACAGATATCTCAAAACATTTACGGACAGTTCTTGCATACTTTGTCAACAAGGACAGTTTTACCTAAGGGGTTCGATACTTCTATAGTGAACTCAGTAGACTCTACAGGCAAAGTCTTGCTGAATACTAAATTCATGCATATATACGAGTGCATAGAACCAGGGTCTATTAATGCAATCACAGAAGTATCATAAATAGTAAAAGTACCCGTTATAACATCTGGTGATGAAGCTTTCTCACGAGCTCGAATAGCATACGCTCTGGTAGGTGCTCTAGCTTTGGATCTGACAACATTGTCTCTCGAAATTTTCTGACTACCACTGACATTTCTTACATTCTTTGAAGGTCTACCTCTAACAGGTGCATTATGATGATCCTTGATGGTCCCGAGCCTTTAGTAGCTTTGACAACCTATTAAACAGAGAAAACGTATACACGGAGTAAGCTTTCCAAAAGCTTAGTAAGTCATAATACAAATAAACTTAACATGTAAAACATTTAAGCATTAGAAACATTGGCACAATTCCTATTCATAGTGTATTTCTCACATATATGCATTAAACCATATCCTTGGCCATATTTTCCACATTCATCAATTCAAGAATCACATGTATACACAAATCTCTTACATAACTATTCTTGTATCCCATTCACATTCTCATATTCAATTGTACATTTCCTCAAATCAAAAATCACTTAGGTACTTACCTTTTTATACACATTTAGTGTGCATATGAAACGTACCTGAAACGAACATACATTCACGTATTTGTTCTTAGCTCAGAATTTCAATTCGTATCACAGACTTGCCCGTTCAACCGTTAGGAATCTAGTAGGATACTTATAAAGATCGGACTAGTCGTACAATGCCAATGTCCCAGACGAGGTCTTATATGCACTCAGATTTCGATGCCACTGTCCCAGACAAGGTCTTACACGAATCAGTACGATGCCGATGTCCCAGACATGGTCTTACACGTAAAGATCAAGTCGATGCCAACGTTCTAGACGTGGTCTTACACGTAAAACTCATATCGATGCCTATGTTCCGGACGAGGTTTTATACGAAATCTCAAATCAACGCCAACGTACCAGACGAGGTCTTACATGATAAAACAGAACAAATACCTAAGTCATGACATAGCTAATCTTATCTATTCCTAGGTTCGTACGGGACTTCTCGAACATTGTCACTATATTGATCTTATCTCGGAATTCATATACAGACCACGTAACCATTCATCTATAGCAATAGTCATAGGAATACACATAATTCATTACTAATACGTTTATTTGCATAATGACTTACCTCAGATTCGGTTTAGTTGAAACGGAAACAGCTACTTGATTAATTTCGCTTTCTCGCGATCTAAGTCGGTTTTCCTCGGTTCTTGATCTAAACATGTTCAGAATTAATCCTTTTATTCACTAACTCATTCAATTCAATCTAAATACTAACATTTAGGGCTATTTGCAATTTAACCCTCATAATTATAGAATTTATCAATTTAGTCCATTTTTCTCAAAACACCAAATTCACAAAATCACCACACATCCAAGCTTAGCCAAATGCACATATATATCATACAAGCCCATATTTTCCATCAAATTTGTAATTTAGTCCCTCAAATTGCTATTTTCTCAATTTAGCCCTAATTAGCTAAATTCATCAAAAATTCAAGAACAAAGTATGTTCATCTAGCTCAAAACTTTCATTTAACACCATAAATCATCACAAAGCTCAACATATCATCAATGGCACATTTCATGAACAACATCAATTCATCAAATTGAAACATGGGCTTGATAGTAGACTAAGCAACAATCTGAAAAAAATAAAAATCATCGAAAAACCAAAGTAAAAACATACCTTAATTTGCATGTATAAAGCCGAATGCCCTAGCAAATTTCTCTTCCTTGTTTTCTTTCTTCAATTTTGGTACCCAAATAAGATGATAGTATTCATCATTTCTTTTTTTTTATTATAATACAAACATATTATTATTCATTTTACTAAATTAACCTTTTATAAACATAAAAGACAAATATAATTCAATGTCATTTTTGTCCATTAACAAACCACTAACATATAAATGGCCTAATTGCCATATAAGGCCTCCACCTTTACAAAGCCACAACACATTGATACCTTAACAAATAGCATGCTAAGTTTGCATTTAATGCAATTCAATCATTTTATCAAATTAAGCACACAAACAGATAAATTATCTTACGAAACTTTAACACATGCATAATCATTTATCAAAGACACAGAAAATAATATAAAATATTATACAGACTCAGATTTGTGGTCTCAAAACCATTATTCTGACTAAGGTGTAAAGCGGACTGTTACATATCGACTGAGGCACAGAAACTCAGCCTCGTACTCTGCTAGCGTATCTCCCTGAGTCAGACTCAAAAACTCTTTCTTTTAGGCATCCACATAGAACTCTCCAATGTATTTCCCCTGGAATGCCGATTTGAAGAACTCTCAAGTGATCTGCTCCGGTTGGTTGCCCTCCTTTACGGTCAACCACCACTAATGGGCTTCTTCCCTAAGTAGGGATATTGCTCCTTTCAACGTTTGTTCAGCTGTGGATTATTCTTTCAGTGGACTCTAACCAATACTTTCAGTGGATTCTAACCAATACTCTGCCACATCTGGGGCCACCCCGGCTACTCCTTTGAAAATCTCAGCCCCATTATCTTAGAGTCGCTCCACGATCAACCTATGACCCCCATACCATTATTGGGCCCGACGACCCTTTCCAAGATTTTTAACATGGCCTGCGATACAGCATCCTCGGCAGCCCATTCATACAGTCTTGATTCAGCTACTAGCAAGGCCGAAGCCTCCCCTACTCCAAAGTTGGGCATATGGCCCGACGCCAATGACCCAGTCCTAGCACTTCCACGGCCTCTGCCCCGGCCTCTTCCACCTCTTCTAGCACTCATAGTTGCATATTTCTAAATTAAGAATTTTATGGAATTAGTTCGTAATTTCCATGGTTTTAAGCGCATGTCTTATGTAAGTAACTACTTTTTAAAGTTATTCCGCAGTCGAGAATCCACTATAGGCTTAAGTTTCCTACGGGCTTTACTCTCTAGAAGCCTATATTTCTTAAGCAGCCCATTATCTATACAGTTTCAGTAACTTAAGCAAATGTAGTATAGAAAACTTACTTGGCTCGACGTCGAGGGCTCAGTGAACCACACTTCAAGAATCCTGCCAAAATCTAATGGCCCATTTCAAAGCCCAAGCTTCGCAACTAAGCTCTGATACCACTAAATGTAACACCCCAAACCCGACCTAGAAGTTAGGCCCGAGTCCGGAATGTCACATTAAAGGTGCACTTGTAACAGACCGAACTTGACCCTAATCAGAACGGTGGTTTTGGGACCATGAATTCAAGTTTGAAATATCTTTTAAATGACATATTCTATGTTTATTATATGTGATTTAATGTGTGTGAAAGTTTCATAGAAAAATTTAATCACTTGTGTGTTTAATTTAGAAAAAGGACTTAATCGCGTAAAATGTAAAAGTTGCAAACTATAGTGAAAAGTGCTAGAATGATGATGGATTTTTAATATGAGGCATTAAAAGGGCAATTAACCCATTTTTAAGTTAGTGGGTGGCATTTGTCATAACTAACCTTAAGTTATATATTAGTTTTATATTATGTTATAAGGTTAAATAAGTAATTAGTTAAATAACTTAATATATGCTGAAATGTCATAAAATAAGCCATTATCTTTTTGTTTTCTCAATTCCTTTGAAATTTCGGCAATTCTAGGCTAAAATTTAAGATGAGTTTTTAGTCGATTTTTGTTAATTTTTACGTTTTTGAGATTGTTGCTTCGAACCGTAGCTGACCCATGTTAGAATTTTTAAAAATAAGCATGCTTGATGTTCGGCCATTGCTATGTTCTTGTGGTTCTTGATATTTTATGATTTTATGTTAAAGATATGTTAAAGATTAGTATATTTTGTATTGGAAGTTTTGGTGAAATTGAGTATTTAGGGTTATTTGTAAAAATAAATTTTTAGAGGGGCTTATTTGCAAAATAAATGAAAGAAATAGACTTGTATAGTCCCTATATATATTCAGCCCTTGAGTAGTATTGAGAAATTTTGTGTATTTTGTGTTTTATGCAAATAGGACTAAATTGTAAAAATGTGAAATAGTACGGGTAAAATGGTAATTTGCCTATTTACGTGCTTAGAGACTAAATTGCGATGAAATGTACTTGAATGAGCTAAATTTTAATGTGTTTAGATCAAGAACAAAGAAAAACAGATTTGGATCGGGGAAAGACAAAGGTTATCGAATAGCCGGTTTACGCGGTCCGTCGACAGTCGAGGTAAGTTCTTAAGCAAATATACGTTAAAGAATAAATTATAAATCTAATGAATGATGAAATTTGAATACTTTTAATATGAATATATGAAGTAGCCGAATGCAAAGGTACTAAATTGGCTTGATTATAAATTTATTTAATGTGATGTGAATAAGTGTATTCGGTTTGATATGTGAATGTAATAGGTGATATACGGGTTGTTGTGAAGTTAGCATTATGAAATATGAATTGAAGGATTAATTATATTGGTATTCGGGCTTTGAGCCTAGCAGGCCTCGTGCCGGTGACATATTTTGGGCTTTATGCCTAGCATGCCATGTGCCGGTGATTTATATCGGGCTTTATGCCTAGCAGGCCTTGTGCCGGTGATGAATTTTGGGCTTTGTAGCCTAGCAGGCTTAATGCTGATGATTTATATTAAATGAAAGAGTTCGTAGACCATCGACAAGGTGGAAATTATTTACTTAAAGAAACTAAATGTTCAGGTATGTGTAAGCCTTATAGTTGTGAGAAATGAGGTAAGTTGTTCTACCACTATTTGGTGTTGGTAAAATATTGTATAAGGAAAACATTTTGCAAGATTATGATATGTGTATATGATATAATTAACAAAGTGTTTTATATATATTGGTATATAATCTTGGTTGTATTATTGAGATTCAGCCATTCAGGTAAGTGTAATATGTGAGGATTATGAGTATGTTTGCATAGTTAATCGATTGGAATTATGTGGTTGTTATGTACATAGCATTTTAATCAATTCAAATAGAGGTAGAACTTGTATTAAAACTTTGCATGGATTCGATGAGTTGCGCATTAAAGGTGATATGGCTGAAATTGTGATTTTTAAGGAAAAAGTATATATATTCAGCTTTGAGGGACTATAGTAATGTCATTAAGCTTTTATAAGAAGGTTTCAATATTAGTTATGAATTTATAATTATATGAGTAACCATAAGTTCTAATCTTGTTGCTTAGGACTTACTAAGCTAGTGAGCTTACTTGTGTGATATGTTTCCTCTGTTTTATAGATATCGTTCAAGCTACGGGCTCCAAGGATCGTCAGAGGAATCAACCACACTATCAATCCCTTTTTGGTACTTATATATACTTGGTTTTTGAATCAAAGGCATGTATAGGTTAGACTAAGTTGTAAAACCAATGAGTTTTGGCTTGTATTTTGGTATAGCCTAGCCTTGCGAAAAAGGCTTATTTCCTTTGGTTAACTTAAGTTTTTATGCTCTATGACATAATGGTTGGAATTTGAAAGTTAAGCTTAGTTATATATGTGAATGGTTGAATGCTTAATGTGCTTGGTTCGTGGCAAATTTATATCTGGCGTGTTCATGCATATCTAGGTTGATGTGTGTTATATAGAAGGTATGTTTACGGCTAATATGATTGTATGTGCTTTGGGTTTAATATGTACAGGATGGATAACGTTCATGTTTGGGTTGAAGATTTTGTTTTATAAGTAATATGGCCATTCGAATATGGCTTTTATCTTGTGCTAGTTTGAGGTTGAGACATATGAATTGTAATGATCGAATGTTGTATATGTTTATGTTATATGTTTATGTTATTATGATTCAAGGATTATGTGGATGTTTATATAGGGTCATAGTTAAGTTATGTATGGAAGACAAGCGGGTATTGGATAGGTATCAATTGAAAATTTTGTATGTTCGTTAACCTTAATTATTTTATGAAACATGAAACATGTTATGCAATATTCATGTGAGTTCGGCTAAGCTAAAGAGAAATATTTAATTGTAACTTATGTGCTAGATGAACTAGTTAATTAAGTTTATATTTAGAATATGATAAATGAGCTGGTATATGAGGTGTATATATATGTCTATCTATATATGTCATTAGCTGTAGGTAAAAGTTGATTTGATTGAGTATTGGTTCTATTTGAGTTTAATACAAGTTATGTAATGTTCATGAAATTCTTATGTATATGTTCTTGTATATTCGGCTAAGTTATTAATTGTGTTTATGATAATGTAATGAACTTATGTATCTTGAACATATAGCATAAAGTTTTGGTCACAGGGTTTGTTTTCATTAGTAATTAAAATGAATTGACTTTTGAAATGGGATTATTTATTAATCAGTTACAAATGGTTTACTTGTTTATAAACTTCGCATATTAAGATCAACTTGTCGAATGTGGTATATGGAATTGGTATTGTTGTGTGACATTGTCGTAATGTACATTTCAGGGTCATTTTGTGTTCGTTGATGATTATATTGTATATGATTTGGATTAAAGTATTAAGCATGTATTATACATGTGTGATTTGTCTGTTTATAAATGAATTATTTGATAAAGATGTTTAGCTAAGATTTAATCGTTTGAGCAGAAGTTATGACTTATCCGATAATGCCCGTAACCCTAATCTGGCGACAGATACGGGTTAGGGGTGTTACATTTGATTGGTATCAGAGCTTATAGTTTAGTCGATTCTAGGACTACCGTAGCATGTAAGAGTCTAGCTATACATGCCTTAGTTGAATATACGATAGTGTGGTGACTTCTGACATTCCGAACTGTGTTTTATTTAGTAAATTGATCCTGATCCCGATAGAGCCGTAGCAGATGATGTAGAGGGTGTAGTGCCTGATTGTGCACGCGGATCAGCTCTAGTAGACTCTCGACCAGTTTTGGGTAGTCACAGGGGGAGGCTAAACAAGCCTTCGACCAGATGATGAACGAGTGATTTACCCAGTTTATTCAGACTAACCTGGCTGTACAACAACCTCTACCCCCGAATAATCCAACTCCGGTGCCTTCAGCACCTTCGATGATAGATCCGGTGAGATCTAGTAGGCCTCCTATTGATAAAATTAGAAAATATGGGGCTGAAGAATTCAAAGCTAATGATGACGATGATGCGGAACGGGCTGAGATGTGGCTTGATAGCACTATTAGGGTACTTGATGAGCTATCCTACACTCCAGATGAATGTTTGAAATGTGCTATATCTTTACTTTGGAACACTGCATATCACTGGTGGAATACACCAGTATCAGTGGTTCCGAAAGAAAAAGTGACGTGGGATTTCTTCCAGAATGAATTCAGCAAGAAATATATAAGCCCGAGGTTCATCGACCAAAAACGGAAAGAATTTCTAGAGCTAAAACAGGGCCGCATGACTGTGACTAAATATGAATGGAAATTTGTTAGATTGAGCTATTATGCTCGAGAGTGTGTATCAACTGAAGCCATCAAGTGCAAGAGGTTCGAAAACGATTTGAATGAAGATATAAAATTGCTTGTTGGCATTCTTGAAATCAAGGAGTTCATAGTACTTGTCGAGCGAGCTTGTAAAGCCGAAGAACTTGGTAAAGAGAAAAGAAAAGCTGAGATGGAAGCTAGAGACACTCGTAAAAGATCATCGAGTAAGACTTTCCAATCTGTAACTAAAAAGTTCAGAGATGACTTTAGCAGACAGAAAGCTACTTCGGATATGTCTAGGCGAGACCGACCCCCAGTGGGTTCCCGAGCTACCTCGATGGCTAGTGTTGGTAACGTTCCACAGAATCGAGTTGAATGCAAGCACTGTGGTAAATGGCATTTCAGGAATTGTAGATTCTGTGATCTGTCTTGCTTTAAATGTGGATCGTCAGATCATTTTATTCGAGAGTACCCGATGCTAGCCGAGCAATATACATCTCAGAACACTAAACCGAGCAGCACACCAGCACAGGGCAGACCACCCAGACACTCAGGCAATGTAGGCGGCAGCCAGAGAGGGATGAAGGACACTACAGTTCGATCAGAGGCTAGAGCTCTAGCTAGAGCTTATGCTATACGAGCCAGAAAGGATGCTTCTTCCCTAGATGTCACTACCGGTACTTTCACACTTTATGATACTACTGTGATTGCATTGATTGATCCTGGTTCGACTCATTCATATGTGTGTGAAACTCTAGTATCCAGTAAGACTCTACCTGTTGAGTCTACTAAGTTTGTGATTCATGTGTCCAACCCTTTGGGTCACTGTGTACTTGTTGATAAAATGTGTAAAAGCTGCCCGTTGATGATTCGGGATTTCTACTTCCCAGTTAATGTTATTGCCTTTCAATGAGTTCGATATAATTTTGGGAATGGACTGGTTAACTTTGCATGATGCAGTGGTGAATTACAAAACAAAGATTATTGATTTGAGATGTCAGAATGGTGAGATTATCCGGGTCGAATAAAATGATCTGAATGGGTTATCTACAGTGATATCCTCAATGCTAGCTCGAAAGTATGTGAGAAAAGGATGTGAAGCTTTCTTGGCTTATGTGTTGGATAATAAAGTGTCCGAAAAGCAAATTGAATCAGTACCGGTTGTGAATGAATACCCAGATGTGTTTCCTAAAGAATTACCAGGTTTACCACTAGTGCGAGAGATTGAGTTTGGCATTGAATTAGTACCGGGGACGACTCCAATCTCGATAGCTCCGTATCGGATGACACCTATTGAGTTGAAAGCACAGTTGCAAGAGTTAACAGATAGGGGTTTTGCACGACCGAGCTTCTCTCCTTGGGGGCACCAGTTCTTTTTGTGAAAAAGAAAGATGGAACGATGCAAATGTGTATTGATTATCGGCAGCTGAATAAAGTGACTATAAAGAATAAGTACCCGTTACCTCGGATTGATGGCTTGTTTGATCAGTTGAAAGGGGCTTTAGTATTCTCAAAGATAGATCTGAGATTAGGTTATTATCAGTTGCGAGTCAGAGATACAGATGTGCCAAAGACTGCATTTCAGACGAGGTACGAACATTTTGAGTTTCTGGTTATGCCCTTTGGACTTACTAATGCACCTACTATTTTTATGGATTTAATGAATCAGGCTTTCAGACAATATTTGGATCGGTTTGTAGTAGTGTTTATTGATGATATCCTGATCTACTCCAAAGACGAAATCGAACATGCCAAACATTTGAGATTCGTGCTACAAACTTTTCGAGAACAACAGTTGTACGCGAAGTTTAGTGAGTGTGAATTCTGGATGAAAGAAGTCAGCTTTTTGGGACATGTTGTTTCAGCGTCAGGTATTCGAGTTGATCTGAACAAAATCTCAGTTATACTTGATTGGAAGCCACCAAAGAATGTTTCCGAGATTCGAAGTTTTCTGGGACTTGCGGGATATTACAGACGATTTGTGAAAGGTTTTTCCATGATAGCTACTCCTTTGACAAAGCTACTACAGAGAGATGTCAGGTTCGAGTGGACAGAAAAGTGTCAGAAAAGTTTTGATCAGTTGAAAGCCCTTTTAATTGAAGCCCCAGTGTTAATGCAGCCTGAATCGAGTAAATAATTTGTTGTGTATAGTGATGCTTTTTTGAATGGTTTGGGTTGTGTTTTAATGTAGGAAGGCAAGGTAGTAACTTATGCTTTAAGACAGTTGAAGCATCATGAAAGAAACTATCCGACTCATGATCTAGAACTAGCAGCCATTGTTTTCGCATTAAAAATTTGGCGTCATTACTTATTCGGCGAGAAATGTCATGTTTACTCGGATCACAAAGGTCTGAAGTATTTGATGACTCAAAAAGACCTGAATTTAAGATAACGCAGATGGTTGGAATTCCTGAAAGATTATAAATTGGTGATTGACTACCATCCGGGAAAAGCTAACATTGTTGCAGATGCTTTAAGCCGAAAATCAATGTTTGCTCTTCGTGCGTTGAACGCACATATGGTTATGACTGGTGATAGTTTGATCATAGCCGAGTTGAAGGCTAGACCGTTATTTATTCATCAAATTAGCAATGCACAGAAAGTTGACAAAGATATGACTGCTAGACGAGCTAAGTGTGAAAATGATACAGAGTCAGGGTTTCAAATTGATAAGAATGACTGTTTGAACTACAAAGGCCGATTGTGTGTACCGAGAAATGTAGACTTGATTCAGATGATATTGGATGAGGCTCATAATAGTCAAATGTCGATACATCCAGGTAGCACAAAGATGTATAATGATTTGAAACAGTTCTACTGGTGGCCTGGTATGAAAAGGGATATATCTGAATTTGTTTCAAAGTGTTTAGTATGTCAGCAAGTTAAAGCCGAACATCAGGTGCCTTCTGGGTTACTTTAGCCAATCATGATACCTGAATGGAAATGGGATAGAATTACTATGGATTTTGTATCCGATTTGCCCACAACACCGTGTAAGAAAGATGCAGTTTGGGTTATAGTAGATAGACTGACCAAATCAGCTTACTTTGTGCAGTTCGTATAGACTATTCACTTGATAAACTTGCGGAATTGTATGTATCACAGATTGTGAGATTGCATGGTTTCCCGAGTTCCATTGTTTCAGACAGAGACTCGAGATTTACGTCGTGATTTTGAAAAAAATTGCAGGATGCTTTAGGTACTAAACTTCACTTTAGTACAGCTTTTCATCCGCAGACAAGACGGTCAGTCTGAACGAACCATTCAGATACTTGAAGACATGTTGAGATATTGCGTTCTTGAGTTTGAAGGTACATGGGAAAGATACTTACCTCTATTTGAATTTTATTATAATAACAGTTTTCAATCCAGTATCAAAATGGCACCATACGAGGCTCTTTATGGTCGCAATTGTCGTACACCGTTGTATTGGACTGAGCTCAGTGAAAACAAGATACACGGGGTTGATATGATTAAAGAGACTGAACAGAAAGTGGCTGTGATCAGGGATACTTTGAAAGCTACTTCGGATCGTCAAAACTCTTACGCCGATTTGAAACGTAAAGACATTGAATTTCAAGTCAGAGATCAAGTGTTTTTGAAAGTTTCCCCGTGGAAGAATGTACTCTGATTTGGTCAAAAAGGCAAATTAAGTCCGAGATTTATCGGACCGTATGAAATCATCAAATGGATCGGACCTGTTGCTTATAGGTTGAAGTTGCCTTCTGAACTAGAAAAGATACACATTGTGTTTCAGGTTTTGATGCTCCGTAGATACAGATCAGATCCATCACATGTGATTTCTCTGTCTGAGATTGAAATCCGATCTGATATGACGTATGTGGAAGAAACGATTCGTATATTAGCTCGGGAAAGGAAAGAATTGAGAAACAAGAGAATTCCATTAGTGAAAGTACTGTGGAATAGGCACAGAGTTGAAGAGGCTACGTGGGAGCCTGAGGATTCAATAAGGCAACAACATCCGACTTTGTTTAACGGTAAGATTTTGGGGGACGAAAATCCTTAAGGGGGTGAAACACCCCAAACCCGGCCCACGAGTCTCGACCGAATCTGGTATGTTCCTTGAGTAAAACGGTTCAAAATTCATTTGTTACTTTGGAAAATCTGAGTGGTTTTGAAAGAAAATTTATTTTGTGTTGTGCTTGAGTTGGAAACAAGTTTGTTCTTGAAATCTAGGTTTTTATAAAACTTTATTTCTAAGTTTCAAACTTTAAATTTAAGAAATATCGAGTTGTTTTAGAGTTTACCTTATATTGAAAATCATTTGCTTTAGGGTGTCAAAACATTTTAAGATTTATTTCAAAAACAAATTAGATAACCTTTGATTTAACAATAATAATATCGTGATAAAAACAAATAAAAACAAGCATAAAACAGTTTAATACTTATGGCCTTATTACATCAAAACAAAACCCGAATAAATCTAATCTTAAAACATAAAGTCTTAAAATAAAAGTTCATTGAGCTGAGCATGGCCACCATCAAGTTCCTGCCGACCCGGTCCATCACTGAGTGTCACCTGAAACATATCCCACAACGGGGTGAGTCAAACAGACTCAGTGTGTATAACCAACACTAAGTCTCAATGATTCGGGCATGTCATATCATATCATACATATATATAACAAATAGGAATAATGATGCAAACCCGAACCCAAACCTAGATAACCATCCGCTACACATCACCTGTACCAACCATCACACCGTGGGGACTACTAAGTCGACCCTCCATCCACTACACATCATCGGCGATCGTCATTGCAGATTTACATGCACATCGCCCTTATATATTTTTGTGGCATAGCCACCAGATGTTATTTTGTGACATAAGTCACCACATTCGGATATTGTGGTATAAACCACCAAATCACTTCCCTTTTCCATATAACCCATATGCCCCATGTCATACAAAACATGCAATATCATGCCTTATGCCTTATTTCACATTCTTATCAATATTCACATACGTGCCATAATGATATTCATAATATTATAACTCATCAGTAGTAGTAGATTAACGTACCTGAGTACTTTGTACCATTGCATGGTACCCTTAGCCACATCTTACACATTCGTATTAACACATTTATTAAAATAATACCGTAAATCAATCAAGATTAAGTGTGGGGTACACACCTGGTTTACTTAACGCTTTTACTGAAATCCCAAAAACTCCCGATCTAATGCTCTAGATCTCAAATTCCTACATTCGACCAACACCAAATAGGTTAGCAAGAAGCCATTCGGCTAATTAAACAAATCCCGAAGGATTATTGCAACCAAACTCCTTACCTCGCTGCCGATTTGATTACTAATCAAATCCCGAAACTTTAACCATGCACGAATTACCTCGACCTTCTCCTCGGATTCCGCCACAATCTCTGGACCCAAAACTCGACGCTCCCCTAATTCTATCCAACATGTAGGAGTGCGACACTTCGGTCCATACAGTGCTTCATACAGTGCCATCTGAATACTGGCCTGATAGCTGTTATTGTACGCAAATTCCGCTAAAGGCAAATACTCTTCCCAACTTCCTCTGAAGTCTATTACACAGCCTCTCAACATATCCTCTAACACCTGGATTACTCGTTCAGATTGACCGTCTGATTGTGGATGAAATGCCGTAGTGAAATCTAATTTGGTGCCTAAAGCCTAATGTAGAGCTTTCCAAAATCGAGACGTAAACCTTGGATCCCTATCTGAGATAATCGACACAGGAACTCCATGCAACCTTACAATTTCTGCCACATACAACTTTGCTAACTTCTGCAAAGAATAGTCAACCCGCACTGGAATGAAATGTGCAGACTTTGTCAACCGATCCACTATCACCCATACCGAGTCCTTCTTAGTAGGCGTAAGGGGAAACCCACTAACGAAGTCCATGGTAATTCTCTCCCACTTCCACTGCGGAATCTTGATTGGCTGAAGCAATCCTGACGGAACTTGGTGTTCAGCCTTAACTTGCTGACACGTCAAGCATTTCCCTACAAACTCTGTAACTTCCCTATTAAGACCAGGCCACCAAAACTGTTCCCTTAGATCTCTATACAACTTAGTACCTCCAGGATGCATAGCATAAGGCTACTATGCGATTCCTGAAGAATTCTCTGCCTTAACTCCTTGTCCTTAGGCATACAGACCTTGCCATGAAAACACAGCACTCCCTCATCATTAATACCATACTCCTCTAACTCCTCATTCTGTACTTGCCGCAACTTAGCACTTAAATCCTCATCCACTAACTGACTTTCCTTCACCTCATTCAGCCATGTCGGCTTAACTTGCAACTCTGCCAGCAAACTTCCATCATCATACAAGCTCAGATGTGCAAACATCGCTCTCAGATCCGACACTACTTTTCGACTTAGGGCATCTGCCACTACATTCGCCTTGCCCGGGTGATATTCTATAGAACAATCGTAGTCCTTTAATAATTCCACCCACCTTCGCTGTCTCAGATTCAACTCCTTCTGAGTCAACAAATACTTAGACTCTTGTGGTCTGTGTAGATTACTAACTTTTCTCAATATAGATAATGCCTCCACACCTTAAGAGCAAAGACCACTGCTGCCAATTCCAAATCATGCGTCGGGTAGTTAACCTCATGTGGCCTTAATTGCCGAGACGCATAAGCAACTACCTTCCCGTCTTGTATCAATACGCATCCCAATCCTGTATGAGAAGCATCACAATACACCACGAAATCCTTCCCTGTCTCAGGTTGAATCAACACCGGAGCTTCAGTCAACACCCTCTTAAGCTTCTCAAAGCTCTCTTGTTGCTTATCTGTCCATACGAAAGGTATTTCCTTTCTCAACAACTTCGTCAGAGGCGCGGCTATCGATGAGAATCCTTCTACAAACCTTACAGTAGTAGCTTTGCCAATCCCAAGAAACTACGAACCTCGACCACGGACTTGGGTGGTTTCCAATCTATCTGCCTCAATCTTTCGAGGATCCACCTTATTCCTTCTCGCACACCACATGCCCTAAGAATTCAACCTCCTTAAGCCAAAATTCACACTTGCTGAATTTGGCATAAAGCTTCTTCTCCCTCAACACTTGCAACACAACCCGAAGATGCTCATCATGCTCCTCTTCAGACTTGAAGTATACTAGGATGTCGTCGATGAATACAACGACGAACCTAACCAAGTAAGGTTAGAAAACCCAGTTCATCATATCCATGAATGCGGCTGGGGCATTCGTCAATCCGAACAGCATTACTAAGAACTCATAATGGCCATATCTTGTCTGGAAAGCTGTCTTATGGATATCTGCTTCCTTCACCTTAAGCTGATGATATCCAGGCCTTAGATCTATCTTCAAGAATACTGCTGCTCCCTTCAGTTGATCGAACAAGTTGTCTATCCTTGGCAAAGGGTATTTGTTCTTGATGGTCAGCTTATTCAACTGACGATAATCTATGCACATACGCATAGTTTCGTCCTTTTTCTTCACAAACAAGATCGGTGCTCCCCATGGAGACACACTGGGTCGAATAAATCCACGATCAAGCAACTCTTGGATCTGAGCCTTCAGCTTAACCAACTCCTTTGGTGCCATTCTATATGGGGCAATTGACACAGGTGCTGTTCCAGGCAGCAAATCAATTCCAAACTCCACCTCCTATCAGGGGTATTCGAGTAACTCCTCCTAAACACATCTTCAAATTCCCTTACTGTTCTAACTCCACTAACTCCCCCTTCTTTTGCATCCAACGCACTAACGAAGGCCAAAAATGCCTTGCACCCTTTCCGAACCATTTTAACAGCCTTTAATGCTGAAACTACATTAGACAAGTAGTTCCTTCTTTCCCATATCATAATTATCTCCTTATCCTCCGGGGTCTTTAACTCCATTCGCTTAGCTGTACAATCCAATGTAACCCGATGTTCTACTAGCCGGTCCATACCAAGTATAAGATCGAATTCTCCGAAGGGTAGTTCCATCAAGTCAGCAGGGAATATATCTCCCTGAATCTCTAAAGGTACACTCTGAAATATCTTGTTCACCACTACAGTTTGGCCTAATGGGCTTACTATAGTCATCTCCCTATCAGACAGTTCAGAGGCTATGCCTAGAGTTTCAACTACTCTACATGCAACATAAGAATGGGTCGAGCCAACATCAATCAGAGCAAAATAAGGCTTGTCAGCTATAAGAAACGTACCGGTTATGACGTCCAGGGCGTCTCCATCCTCCCTCCGGCGAACTACATATACCAGACCTGGCTGCCTTGCCTCAGTATTACCAACACCTCTGCCTAGTGTTCCACGTCCTCTTCCAGCACCATTTCCTCTGCCAGTCAGACCATGACCCCGCTGAGGCTACTGTCCGCCTTTTTCAGCCTGACTAGAACCTTGACCTGTGGGTCGGCTCCTATCTATCTTAATAGGATAGTCCTTAATCATGTGTTCCTTAGACCTACACTTAAAACATCCTCCTGTCTTTTTCCAACACTCTCCTAGGTGCATCTTTCCATAATGAGTACAAGTACGGTATTGCCCTCCTGTCACAACCTGCTGACCTCACGGCCCATCAACTCTAGGCCTCTTTTGGACATTCCCAGATGACCCTGACGGCCCAAAACCTCTCTTTTGTCTATTCCGATCAGTGTTCTGCCTCACAGAGTCCTTAATCCTTTCAGCTACCTTGGCCTTTTCGACTAACACAGCAAATTCCCGCTCCTGCTGCGGAGCTATCAATAACCTCAGGTCATCCCTCAGTCCGTCCTCAAATCAGACACATCGTTCATGCTTCGTAGCCACTATTCCTCGAGCGTACCGGCTCAACCTTAAGAATTCAGCCTCATATTCCGCTACAGATTTGTTCCCTTGAGCCAGCCCAGAAATGCCTTCCTCTGCGTATCAGTATAACTAGTACCAACATACTTCTTCTGGTACGCGGCCTTAACATACTCCCAAGTGAGATCCTCAGCGGTGGAACTATCCCGAACTGTGAGCCACCATTGATATGCCTCGTCGCGAAGTAGCGACACCATTCTTTTCAGCTTTTCCTCAGCAGTCAAATCGAGCTCATCCACGATTCACTCCGTCGCCTCCAACCAATACTCAGATGTACTGGGTGCCACACTAGATACACCACGGAACACCTCAGCTCCATTGGCTCGAAGTCGCTCGGGTACAGATTTTCGAGCTCCCATATTTCCACCGGCTCCAGCCACCATCTCAAGAACTCGTAGCACTACCTAAGATACTGCATCATCCCCCGTCTGATCTTGTTGCTCAACACCAACAGCTGGTGGTGGTGGTGATACCTCATTCTCGGACCCTTGACCAGACCTAACGGGTTCTGATACGGTCATTCTGCCTCTACCACGTCCTCGCACATTACGACTACGTCCCCTAGAACTCATTTCTACGATCTCGCTTTAATCTAATTAAGAAATTTTATGCATTAGTATTTTGTTCCACTGATTATTCGTGAAGAATTTTATGAAAAGGAGCTTAGTAGTAGTTCTTTCGATCAATCAAAGTTTTCGTTTTAAGTTTTCTACCCTAATTCAGAGAAACACATCCATTCAGTAATATCTACTATACACATTCATCGTTTGAACATTTTTGTCTGTTCCTAACCCAGGGGTATTTTTGTCATTTCTCCTACAGGGGTATTTTGGTAATAAGTCAGGGTCAATTTGAAAATCTTAATAAATCAGGGCACTTTGAAATCTTCAAAACACGAGGGTACTTTTGAAAATTTTCTCAAATTAGAGGTATGGTAAAAATTTTGAAAATCGGGGTCATTTTGGTAATTTTATAAATCAGGGGTAATTTCGTAAATTTTCCAAGTTAGGGTATTTTAATATTTTGCAAAATAGGGGTTTCTGGTATTTTGAAAAAAAATATCTTAGTAAAAGTCAAGGGTAGTATGGTAATTTAAAAATTTTCAAACCAAGGGCATTTTAGTAATTTTACAACCAGGGGTATTTAAGTAATTTTTGTAAATCGAGAAAAACTTTCAAAATAATTTTTTTTTTTGTACAACTCAAGGAGGCAATTTGGTGATTTTAAAGCTAGGATTTTATGAAAATATAGCTAGTCCCTTTCGGGTTTTAATTATTGAATTTAGCCTGTGAATGAGTCCTCTTGGTTAGGGTGAACCGTAGCTACGCACCATGTAGGATTCGAGCGAAGAGAAGGTGAGTCACGAAGACTGCTTAAATACTAGGCTCTTCCTGAATCCAATCCTAGACATGCGCACAATGGTTGCCACACCCTAACTCGGCGACTTAGCCACAGGTTTGTTTAATTAGGCATTAAGTCTTATTCAATTCTTATACTGGGGTAAATTAATCCTAGGGTTCAAGTACTTAATATACTAATCTACGCTCCCGTTATACCCTTCTACAAATCCTACTATAAATCACACAACAGTTAGGAGTACTTACCTGGTGGACTTCGGGTCGAAGACTTAGGTGCCATGCCAGAAAACCTGCTCATTTCACAAAAATTTTCACAAAATTCATTTGGGCTCGAATTTGAAAACATTGTGGGCTTTAAACCCAAGGCCGAGAGTTTAAAACCTGGCTCTGATACCAAGCTGAAACACCCAAACCCGTCCCACGAGTCTCGACCGAATCTGGTATGTGCCTTGAGTAAAACGGTTCAAAATTCGTTTGTTACTTTGGAAAATCTGAGTGGTTTTGAAAGAAAATTTATTTTGTGTTGGGCTTGAGTTGGAAACAAGTTTGTTCCTGAAATCTAGGTTTTTATAAAACTTTATTTCTAAGTTTCAAACTTTAAATTTAAGAAATATCGAGTTGTTTTAGAGTTTACCTTATATTGAAAATCATTTGCATTAGGGTGTCAAAACATTTTAAGATTTATTTCAAAAACAAATTAGATAACCTTTGATTTAACAATAATAATATCGTGATAAAAACAAATAAAAACAAGCATAAAACAGTTTAATACTTGTGGCCTTATTACATCAAAACAAAACCCGAATAAATCCAATCTTAAAACATAAAATCTCAAAATAAAAGTTCACTGAGCTGAGCATGGCCACCACCAAGTTCCTGCCGACCCGGTCCATCACTGAATGTCACCTGAAACATATCCCACAACAGGGTGAGTCAAACAGACTCAGTGTGTATAACCAACACTAAGTCTCCACGATTCGGGCATGTCATATCATATCATACATATATATAACAAATAGGAATAATGATGCAAACCCGAACCCAAACCTAGATAACCATCCGCTACACATCACCCGTACCAACCATCACACCGTGGGGACTACTAAGTCGACCCTCCATCCGCTACGCATCATCGAAGGCAGTCACTGCAGACGACATGCGCATCGACCTTATATATTTTTGTGGCATAGCCACCAGATGTTATTTTGTGACATAAGTCACCACATTCTGATTTCGTGACATGAGTCACCACATTCAGATATTGTGGTATAAACCACCAGATTACTTCCCCTTTCCATAAAACCCATATGCCCCATGTCATACAAAACATGCAATATCATGCCTTATGCCTTATTTCACATTCTTATCAATATTCACATACGTGCCATAACAGATATTCATAATATTATAACTACCGTAGTAGTAGATTAACGTACCTGAGTACTTTGTACCATTGCATGGTACCCTTAGGCACATCTTACACATTCTTATTAACACATTTATTAAAATAATACCGTAAATCAATCAAGATTCAGTGTGGGGTACACACTTGGTTTACTTAATGCTTTTACTGAAATCCCAAAAACTCCCGATCTAATGCTCTATATCTCAAATTCCTACATTCGGCCAACACCAAATAGGTTAGCAACAAGCCATTCGGCTAATTAAACAAATCCCAAAGGATTATTGCAACCAAACTCCTTACCTTGCTGCCGATTTGATTACTAATCAAATCCCGAAACTTTGTAGTCTTTCTCCCTTGTAATCGGCTAACACTAGATCACTTGACTTGGTTAGTTTTCGGCTTTTAAACAATTAGGAAACAAATCTGAAACATCAACTATGGCCTTGGCCGAATGTTATATCCACTTACCTTGTGGATCTAAATCCTGAAATATCACTTGTCCTTGGTCTCTGTCAAAATCCCAACAGAGTACATGTTAGATTCAATTCTAACATTCAAATAAATGGCCTTCGGCCTAAACTTACACCTTACTTACCTTAGATCTGAAATCTCGAATGCTCTCCCTAGATTTCGGCTACTATAGAAATCCCAAAACTCACCTTCATAGTTTCGGCGAAGCACATTAATGGGGTTGGATTCCATCTTTCGGCTAAAGAAAAGAAAAAAAAGAATCGATAATTGACCCTTACCCTTATTACAGAAATCGACTACTCTTTGTTGAACCCACAGAGAGATTTGGCTTTGAGGCTTAGTGAATAATCGGCTAGGATTCACTTGTGTATTCGGCTTTAGAGGAGGATAACAAGGGGTTATAGATTTGGCTTGCTATGATCCAATCGGCTATAGTCTTAAAACTATCTTCGGCTTTTGATTGAGTTGTAAAAAGAAGAAGAAAAGTGAAGGTTTTGGAGAGAAAAGAGTAATCAAAAGAGAGGCTAGAATGCTTAATGAAATTCGGTTATACCCCCTTACTAACTTGGCCGAAATTCACCTTAAGAGAGTCCCTAGGCCGGCCACACTCTTTCCCTTATCTCATCCCTTCCTTTTCTCCTATTTTCTCTCTTTTTCATCTATTCAAAATATTTAAAATAAATCCATAATTATCACCACCCTTTAGCCGAATTTTAAAAGGATTTAACCACATCTAAAACTCCTCCCTCAGTCTCCCAATGCCGTCCACTACTCCTCCTTGTTGCCGCAAAATAAAAGCTCTTATTTTGCTTCCCTTGTGACTCGAACCCTGACCCATCTGTACATGCTTGTGGCGTCACTTACAGAGGCTTTAAGTGGCGCATCCTTGCCACTTTAACAAGCCCATTCTTGTGTCATAATTCCTCTACTAATTTTCTTAAGGCCCTATCAAGCTTAGCTTCCTCTTAAAACTTAAAACTTAATATTTCCTAAGGCATTCTTCTATATTCTAAGATCCTCAAAATTCATGCAACACAGTCCGAACACACATAGGCATGCTACTTCATATAATTAAGCAATAATGCATAAGCCTTAAATCCCGGATGTTACAGTTCTACCCCCCCTTAAAATAAATTTCGTCCTCGAAATTACCTCGCTAAAATAAGTGAGGGTATTGTTGTCGCATTGCTTCTCCCGGATGTATTATGCTTGACAAACTAAATTTATACACCAAACCAAATAAACTCATCAAACCTAGCCTTAGGGCCCACTGGGCCTTTTTAGCCACTTTTGGCTTTTCGGCTTTTTGGTATTGCAGATATCGTGTGTGTAGTGTTTGTACACACCTAGTATCCACGCGTGCTGCAAACCCCTTAGTCATGAACCTAAAATCGACATTACTAATGATTAACCAAGGCTTTAACACATACTTATCAAAAAATCGAAACCTCACCGTACCCTTACCGTGTACCTCGCGTTCTAGTAGCCCTTCCTTTGCTACTATTTGCGATTATCCTCTAGATCTACACTCAAACACCTATATCTTCAAAACCCAGTGACCCATATTGTATATAAGTCACCCCTACGTGCCACATTAGATTTATCCATTTACTAAACCATGACTGAGTTGAGAACACTTACCCCCTTGTTAGCAATCCTTACCTACCACGCTTGCGATTGTTGAGCCTTACCCTTGTTAATACAGGTTAACGACAAGGATTGGGTTAGATAGCCCTTCAGCTTTTAACAAAACACACTAAAAAAATCAACTAAGCACTTACCGAAATTCTCCTTTGATCCCGCGGCTTAAATTCGGCTTTTGAGACTAGTAAGGTGACAGGGACAATTCGGCAATACTAGGAAGAATAAGAAAAGTGGTGATTCGGCTAGAACCAAGTGGTGAACCAAAAAGGGAATCTGAGAAGGGAGAGTATGGAGGATTCAGCTTCTGAACACTTAGAGAGAAAAAGGGTGTTTGGGTATCTCTCAAGTGAAGAAATTCAGCCAGAGGGAAAACAAAATTTCGACATTACTCTAGGAACTTAATTCGGCACCCATATATATAGGCCCTAGCCGAAACTTCCTTCCCCCCAGAGTCCAAATCGGCACCACTATATCACCCCCCAATCCCTATCTTTTCTTCCTTATCTTTACCTTAAATTTCTCTCCTGAACACTCCCTTCCAGAGTCCCCTCCAACGCCATCTCCTTTTGTCCAGGCACAAAAATAAAACTCCTTAATTCTCCTCTCTTAGGCCTCGAACCTTGGACCTCCTTAACTGAAAAACACGCCACTTCATATCTTCTAAATGACGCCACCCTCCACTGGACCACAAGCCCATTTGTGTCCTCTTTTCTCTTAATCTGCTTAAGAGGCCTCATGCCTAAGACTAGGGTCCACTAAGCACGAAAATAAATTTTTCCCTATGGTTTCCCCTATCTTTAAGACTTCAAATAATCCCGATAATCCCTTAATATTATTGCTCTAAGTGCTACACATACATATTAACTTCAATGAACAGAAACTAGGGTTTCGGGATTTTGGGCCGTTACAAGATTAGAGTCAAATCTAATAGGGCGATCCATAGATCATGTTAATGCGATAATAAAGGTTTTAATTAGAAAGATATTTTAATTAATCAACCTAGAGTCAATAGCTCTTAGTCTTGAAGAGAGATATTAGCATAATTTAGGGATTTCTATACTAGGTGAAGAAATTACGTAGTTGTAACAGTCTATTTTTCAATGGTGAAAAAAAGTGGGTTTGAGACCACAAATTTCTGTTGTGTTGGCCGTAAATATTATTTATAGAATATTTATGGAGTCATATGTAAAATCCCTTACCAGTATTCAATGCCGGAACAGGGCTTGAGGCATTATCGGACTTATAACATAAGTATTCACAAAATTTCGAGTCATAAATTTGTGTCCAAATTAAAACCATTCATATTCAATCATAAAGTCCCTTATACGAACCTACGAGGCCCAAAACATGCTTTGGAAGTGGTTCGGGACTAAACCGAGAACTTTAGAATTTTTTACAAAACTTAGAAATTTTTTTCTATATGTAGGGTTCACATGCCCGTGTGACCCTGGGACACGCCCGTGCTTCAGACTGTGGTCAAATTAGGGTGCTCTGTGACTTCTGCCACATAGTCATGCCACACGCCCGTGTGCTAGACCGTGTAGTACACACGTCTAAGAAACACGCCCGTGTCTCTGCTTGTGTGCTCAATTTGAGACATTCTGTTTAAAAAAATTAATGTGCAGGGGACACACGACCGGGACACATGCCTGTGGGGCAGACGGTGTGTCTACCCATGTGGACAAAATAAAGGCTATTTACAAGCCATTTGTCATCCTTATTCACACCTACACCTACACCAATTCAAGGCACAAACATAACATACTTAGGCAACCAAAGCATCCACAATTATGACCAACACAATATCAACATCTATCATACTCACAACAATTATTAAGTCACAATTGACTACTTTCAAGATATCTAATTGTACAACACTTTATCATCTCTTCAATAGACCAAATTGCCAAACATTTCACATTCATGACATAAATCACATTTCTATCATTCACCAAGCATACTAGGACCATATCACCAAAGACATTGACACATATATATTTATATTCTTAGGCTTACAACCATGATAACCCAAATAAACAAATATTCATGGCCAAATATCAAAACAAGCCTTTGACAATCACAAGCCAACACATTGGCTACAATCACAATGACACATTTCACAAAATGACTAAGTCCCTATACATGCCATAAACTCAAAATACTTGAATTCATCAATACCCAAAGTGATAGCTTGATAGTGTGATAGGATCTCCGGTGAACTCCAATCCGAGCTAGCTCAATGACACTATGAAACATGGGAAAGGAAGGGGGTAAGCTACATGGATTAGTAAGTTCATATGCAAATAATACAAAATATTATTCATATATTTGACATATAAATATCTTAACAAATATTAACATAAAAGTCATAAAACTTCATAAATGTCATATGACCATAAATGTCATTTAATATCAACATAACACATATCAACATAAATGTCATTTAAGCTTCATAACCACAACTTACTCAATTACATTCTTACCAATTGTTCATCATATACCGAATCCATTTTCTTTGAGTTTTTCGTACAAACCTGTACCAACTCGTAACATAATCATGTATTTTCTCATCTTCAACATACCCATTGAAAATTTCGTCCACATTTCCCGTTGAACAATTCATCAACATTTCCCATTGAACTATTTGGAATACTAAAGGATACTCGAGAATCCCGTACACACAGTACTGTATCAATGCCTTATCCTAAATATGGTCTTACATGTAATCTCGTCTCGATGTTAATAGCCTAGCTATGGTCTTATACGAAGTCTCATATCGATGCCACATCCCAGATATGGTCTTACTCGTAATCTCAGTAACCAAAAATGTCATGACATTTGTATCCTATCTATTCTTAAGGTTCAATCGGGATTTACTCGCTTGTCGAAACTTCGTCAATTTCATCCATATAGTCATTCATATAATTCATGCAATAACAAAACATTATAAATACAATTATAACGTTGCATTATTTACATACAAACTTACCTCGATACAAAAATAGCGAAAATGTACCTAATCATCAAACACTTTGGTTTTCCCCTGATCTAGACCCGAACTTCGTTTTTCTTGATCTATAATGCCAAATTCATCTCTTATAATCATCACATTATTCATTTCAGCACAAAAGCACATTATGGCAAAATTATATTTTTGACCCTAAATTTTTTACATTTTACACTTTAGTCCTTAGGCTCGTAAAATGATTTTCATTCAATTACTTCAAAACCCAAGCCTAGCCAAACCATTTTCATACTCATAACAGCCCACATTTCTCATTTATTTACATTTTTCTACTCATTTTATAACTTTTACAAATTAGTCCTTTTTGACATTTTTACAGAAAATCAATTAACAAAAGTCGTTTAACAAACAACAAACATGCATTTTCTACCATCAAACATCAAAATACACATATATTCAACATGGGTAAAACCCTATACCTTGATCATATCTTAAATTAGTGGTAGAAATAGATAGATCATGCTACAAGGATTTCAAAAACATAAAAATCATTGAAAACGGGGCAAGAATGGACTTAAAATCGAGCTTGAAAGCTTGACAAACCCTAACCATGTCTTCTCCTTGTAAAATTCGGCCAAGGGAGGAAGAAGATGGACAAATTTTGGCTTTATTTTGGTTTTTTAATACATTTAAATACCAAATTATTAAAATGCCCTTAATGAAAAACTTTAGAAACATACCTAACCATGTCCATTTTTGTCCATTATGAAATATAATGGTCTAATTACCATCTAAAGACCTCTAATTTAAAATCCTAGAGCAATTGGACACCTTTAACATATAGAATTCAAGTTTTGCACTTTTTTGCAATTTAGTCCTTATAACTAAATTGAGTGCCCAAATGTCAAAATTTTCGAATGAAATTTTCACGAAATCGTTTCATAAAATTGTAGACCATAAAAATATAATAAAAATGAATTTTACTGTGTTAAATTTGGGGTCCCGAAACCACTGTTTTGACTAGACCCAAAATCAAGCTGTTACAGCTCTCCTCCCTTAAGGATTTTCATCCCCGAAAATCTTACCTTAATATAAATTCGATTTCCACGTAGACTCCTCTATCTCGTGACACTGCCAAAAAACCCTCACTAAGGTTATGCTTTTATTTCCCAAGTTTTTAATCTCTCGTGTCAAAATTCTGATCGATTCTTCATTATACAACACATCAGCTGAACCTTAATCCCTATCGGAGAATTCATACTCAAAGCGTCCAATCAATACCATCACAACATAGATACACAAAACACATTTTGAATCTTTTTCGAAGGCAATACTTTTTGAAGCATGCTATCACTGAACGGGAATTTCATATCCTCATGTTTCAAATTCACATACGTTTCCTGACAACCTGAAGTGGATTTTAAACTACCATGAATCACTTTTACTTTCTGTACGATTTCTGATCGGATAGTCTCTAAAACATATAACTCAACTAATCTATCATGTTACATACCCTATCACCAGAACTTCTATTTCAAATAATTGTACATTTTATTACTCCCTGAATGAACAAACGAGCTAGTACTGAGCTTCGTAAAATTTTTTTTGCATAAGCTCTAAATTACTCAATGTGCAAATTCTATCTCGAAATAATGATAACAGTCATCAGGTCTGACCAGAAATTCAGAATCAAAAGTTGTCTCACACTGTACATTGTTTAGTTTACCACTCACTATCACATTCCTGAGGTTCTCAATCTTGCAAAGAAAACATCGCTTAAGCTTATAATTTAGCTAGATTCAGACCTTCATCAAATAAGATTAATCATGCATTCAATACTCACAAAATAATCAAAGGTTTTCCACTCAAGCATTTGCAACTATATATACTTTCCCAAAGGTTAATGTAACACCCTAACCCGGAACCGTCGCCGGAATAGGGTTAGGAAGCATTTCCAAACAATCGAAACATTTCATATCCATTTAGCAACACAAAGTCAATCATTATTAAAGCATATCACAACATACTCATATAATCCCTTATTGAGGTCTACGAGATCTTAAACACATGTTAGAAAGTGGTCGGGACTAAACCAAACTCGTATAAAAATTTTCAGAATTTCAATTATTCTTCAACACTGTTGAGGTCACACGCCCGTACAATATGGCCGGGTGCCTCACACGACCACCAGACACACCCATATGTCCAAGCCGTGTCAAAACAGAGCATTCATACTGACTTATCCCCACAGCTACTAGACACGCCCGTGTGTCATGGCCGTGTAATCATATTCTAGTTACTGACTTGGTCACACGGCCACCAGGCACGCCCGTGTGCCACAACTGTTTAACCTGTCCAGACACACTTCGAAGCGGTCCTTGAACCACACGATGGAGATACACCCCCCATGTCCATTAACCAACTATGCAAATTGGCCATTTACAAGGCTAAAATGCCACCCACACTTGGGTCAACCTACATGTTCAATTAAAAATCTTTCTATGTATCAATACCAACCAAAAACACATCAAAATATTCATCATAACAATCCAATCCAATCTCAATTCTAGTATATCAACATATATATACCAAATTTCTCAACTAACACATACATTACCAAGTATGATTCATCCACATTATCATTTGATTACAATGACTTCAATTCATCACTAAACATACCATTCATAAGACACTATTAATACTAACAAATCACGCCAAAACATACTTTATATACTAAATTCACATATACATAATTCCCACATTCATCTAGTCGCATCACATGGCTATTTACACATCTCACACATGTTTCAAATAACTAGCCTATACATGCCATATTCCAACTATGTACATCTTTCCAAAAGTACCAAAATAGATTGACGATAGTGTGATAGAGAATGCTGACAATCCCCGGATCCGAGCTAGCTTTACTGACACTGCAAAGCAAAGAAACAAATGACAAAGTAAGCTTTCCAAAGTTAAGTCAGTTCGAAATACAATACAACTAATTCATTTAATCAATCAATATACACATTAAACCATCACATAGATAATTTATCAATGTGTCACAAATCCAACCATATCCAATACTCACATAGAATTCCATTTATCTACTTTCAATCTCATCAACCACATAGGTATTATACATACCTTTGCTACACTTAGTTAGTCACCAACCATGCAACTCAACCACTCGACTTTATATATCGATAAATCTTTGTTATTCTCTTGCTTTGTTTGCACACTTAGTGCCAATTTGTAGACAAAACGTAGTTGTTATCATACACTTAGTGCCAATACATTAAACCGAGCTTATATCGGTATCGCACAAACAGTGTCAATTCAATAAGCCAAAACTTCTATCATCTCGCACACATAGTGCCAATCATTTCTATTCTGTTTCTAATTCCGTACACTTAGTGGCTTCTAATTCAATTCAGCACATAGCATTTCTAATCTCATAGTTATATAGATATTCATTCAATTAACATCACATAAAACATAAATTAACAACTTGTACTATATTCGAACTTACCTCAGACGTTGAAATATCGATACGGTTGATTAATCGAGCACTTTGTCTTTGCCTCGATCTCGATCCGAACCTCTCCTTTCTTGGTCTATACACATTCAAATTCAATCCATTCAATCACAAATTCATTCAATTTAGTTCACACACACCAATTTAGGGCATTTTACAAAATAACCTTCACATTTTCATAATTCGACACTTTAGTCCCTATTTCACAAAATCATCATATTCACATGATCTCTTTTCATATAAGCCTAGCCGAATTTCCCTTGTGGTCATACAAGCCCAAAAATTTCATTTATTTTACATTTTAGTCCCTCAATTTACATTTTTCTCAATTCAACCCAAATTACTCAATTTCACTAAAAATTCAAATACAAACTTTATTAACCCAACACCAAGTTTTCATATTTCACCAACTAACATCACAAAGCTCACCATTTCATCAATGGCACATCTCACAAACATCATCAATTCTTCAAATTACAACATTGGGTTTTATAGCATACGAAGCAATGATTGCAAAAACATAAAAAAAATCAAAAACCGAGCTCAAACATACCTTAAATCAAGCAAATTGCTAGCCGAATGCCCTAGTTTTCTTATTATCTTTTTCTTTTCTTTATTTCGGTGATAGATGGATGAATGAATCCATTATCATGCTTATTCTTTTATGTTTCATAAGATAATAACTTAATTATCATTTTATAATTTTAACCCTTACTAATAAATATAAATAACATATAATGCAAGGTCATTCTTGACCATTACCACCCACTCATCTTATTAATAGGCAATTTGCTTATTAAGGGCCTCCCATTTCAAAACCATCTCAAATAGGTCTCTTTTCATAAAGCATGCAAATTTTGCATATAGTGCAATTTAATCCTTTTATCATAATTTGACACACAATCGATAAAAATCATAACACAGAATTTTTACACAGGCTATATCACATATAATCAACACCGAAAATAACATTAAAATATTTTTCTGACCTCAAATTTGTGGTCTCGAAACCACTATTCCGACTAGGGTCTAAATCAGGCTATTACAACTCTCCTCCCAATGAATAGGTGTGGATATTGTTCTCTCATAACATTCTCAGGCTCCCATGTAGCCTCTTCAACTCTGTGTTTGTGCCACAACACTTTCACTAAGGAAATCCTTTTATCTCTGAACTCTTTGGTCTCTTGTGCCAAAATTCGAATCGGTTCCTCACTATATGACAAGTCTGACTGAATATCAATCTCATAGGAGTAATAAGATGAGATGGACCAGATTAGTACAATCGAAGCATTGAAACATGAAACATATTATGAAACTTTTCTAACTCAAATGGTAACAACAACCTATAAGCAACCAGCCCTACTCGTTCAATGATCTCAAACGGCCCGATGAACCTCGGACTCAGCTTACCTTTTCTGCCAAATCGAAGTATTTTCAAAAACACTTTATCACCAACTTCGAATTCAATATCCTTTCGTTTTAAGTCTGCATAAGACTTCTGACGATCTGAGGCTGCTTTCAAACTGTTACGAATCACTTTCACTTTCTGCTCAGTCTCTTTTATAAGATCAACCCCTTGAATCTTTTTCTCACTCAACTCCGTCTAATACAATGGAGTTCGACATTTTTGACCATAAAGAGCTTCATATGGTGCCATTTTGATGCTAGATTGAAAACTATTATTATACGCGAATTCAATTAACGGCAGATGTTTTTCCCACATATTCTCAAAGTCAAGTATACAACACCTCAACATATCTTCGAGAACCTGAATGATCCGCTCGGATTGACCATCCGTTTGCGGATGAAATGCAGTACTGAAATGCAATTTTGTGCCTAAAGCCTCTTGCAATTTCTTCCAAAATCGCAAGGTAAATCTCTGATCTCTAGCAGATACAATAGATAGGGGCACCCCACAATCTCAGCAATATACAATTTAGCTAATTTATCAAGTGAATAATCTGTTCTCACCGGAACAAAATGAGCTGATTTTGTCAATCTGTCAACTATAACCCAGATTGCATCTTACTTTCCCGGAGATAAAAGCAATCCCGACACAAAGTCCATTGTAATCCTTTCCCATTTCCACTCAGGTATCATGATCGGTTGTACTAACCCGGATGGGACTTGATGTTCAGCTTTAACTTGCTGACAAATTAAACATTTCGACACAAAGTCAGAGATGTCCCGTTTCATACCATGCCACCAATAAAACTATTTTAAATCATTGTACATTTTCGTACTTCCCAGGTGAACAGTCAAACGACTATTGTGAGCTTCATTCAAAATCATCTGAATCAACTCTGAATTCTTCGAGACACAAATCCAATCTCTAAATCTCAAACAATCATCACCATCCACTTGAAACTCTAAATCAACATTCCATTCACACAGAGTTCGTTTAGCCATCATTTCAACATCACTCTTCTGGGCTTCACAAATCTGACGTACAAACATCGGCTTTACTTTCAACTCAACCAAAATCGTACTATCATCACACATATCTTTCTGAGCATTCATTGTTCGCAAAGCACATATAGACTTTCGGCTTAAAGCATCAGCTACTACATTTGCTTTACCCGGATGATAATCTATCACAAGCTCATAGTCTTTTAACAATTCTAACCATCTTCTCTAACGCAAGTTCAATTCTTTCTCTGTCATCAAGTACTTCAAACTCTTATGATAAGTATAAATGTGACATTTCTCAGAAAATAGATAATGATGCCAAATCTTCAATGCAAACACAATCGCTGCTAATTCAAGGTCGTACGTCAGATAGTTCTTTTCATGTGGCTTTAGCTGCCTCGAAGCATAAGCAATAACTTTGCCTTCTTGCATCAGCACAAAGCCCAAACCATTCAACGATGCATCACTATAAACTATGAATTCTTTGCCCAACTCAAGTTGAAATAAAACTGGTGCCTCTGTCAACAACGCTTTCAACTGCTCAAAACTCTGCTGGCACTTATCTGACCATTGGAATTTAACATCTTTCTGTAGTAACTTCGTTAGCGGAGTCGCAATCATTGAGAAGCCTTTTACAAACCGTCTATAATATCCCGCTAGTCCCAGAAAACTACAGACTTCGGACACATTTCTCGAAGGCTTCCATTCTAATATAGAAGAAATTTTACTCGGATCAACTCGTATCCCCGCAGCTAACACAATATGCCCCAGAAAACCAACCTCACGCAACCAAAATTCACATTTGCTAAACTTGGCATACAACTATTTCTCACGCAGAGTTTGTAGCACAATTCTCAAATGCTTGGCATGCTGCGTCTCATCAAATGAGTAGATCAAAATATCATCAATGAACACCACAACCAAACAATCCAAATACGGTCTAAATATCCGATTCATCAGATCCATAAACACTGCAGGAGCATTAGTTAGTTCGAAAGGCATCACTAAGAATTCATAATGCCCGTACCTTGTTCTGAAAGTAGTTTTCGGCAACATCAGATTCTTTAACTCTCTACTGATAGTAACCCGATCTTAAATCTATCTTAGAAAACATCGTAGATCCTTTGAGCTAATTAAACAAATCATCAATACGTGGCAACATATATTTATTCTTTATTGTCACTTTATTCAATTGTCGATAGTCGATACACATCCTCATAGTGCCATCTTTCTTTTTCATAAATAACACAGGAGCACCCTAGGGCGAGAAACTCAGTTGTGCAAGCCCTCTATCAGTTAACTATTGCAGCTGTGACTTCAACTCTTTCAGTTCTGTTGGTGCCATTCTATACGAAGCTATTGAAATAGAAGTAGTCCCCGGCACTAATTCAATACCAAATTCAACTTTTCGATTCGGAGGTAATCCCAGTAGTTCTTCAGGAAACACATCTGGAAACTCACAAACCACAGACACAGATTCAACTTTCTTTTCTGACACTTTTGCATCAATCACATATGCCAGATAGGCTTCGAAACACTTTCTCACATAGTTCATAGCTTTCATCGCGGATACAAGAGCTGGTAACCCTTTCATATCACTGGATTCAATTTGAACTATCTCACCATTCTGACTTCTCAATTCAGTACTCTTCCTTTTACAATTCACAATGGCATTATGCAAAGTGAGCTAATCCATACCCAGAATTATATCAAATTCATAAAAGGGAAATAACATTAAGTTAGCCAGAAAACGGACATCCTGAAACATCAATAGACAATTCTTACACACTTTATCCACCAAGACGCACTTGCTTAATGGGTTCGATACTCTAATTACAAATTCGGTAGACTCAACAGTTAGTGTCTTACTTGATACTAGATTCATACACACATAGGAATGAGTAGAACCTGGATCTATCAGTGCAATCACATAAGTATAAAATAGAGTAAAAGTACCAGTGATGACGTCTAGAGATGACGCTTCCTCTCGTGCACGTATAGCATAAGCCCGGGCAGGTGATCTCGCCTCTGATATCACAGTTGTATTAGTATCCCTTTTTGACTTCCACTTAAATTTTTGACATTTTTGGGTGGTCTATCCCTAGCCGTCACATTACTCGATCTCACATTCTAAACATTTTCTTCCTCAGCCATCTTTGGGCAATCTCGAATGAAGTGATCTCGTGATCCACATTTATAGAAAACTCTATTGTTGTACTTGCCCCAACATTCTCCGACATGTCGTCTTCCACACTATCTACACTCAGGTTTGTTACTTTTGGAACTATCAACACTTGATTCTGTTGGAGCTTGAGTTCTTGGACCAACACTTAGTCTAGCGCGGTCCCTATTCGGATGTCCAAATGAAGTATGTAATCGGTTACTTGTATCCCTAAATCTCTTCGTTGAAGGTTGAGAAAACTTACTCATCGATCTTTTTCTTTCATCTCGAGCTTCAGAATCAGCTTTCTTCTTTTCTTTACTGAGTTCCTCAAGTTTGCAAGCTCTTTTTACTAGCACAACAAATTCGTTTATATCAAGTATCCCAACCAACAACTTAATGTCCTCATTCAACCCTTCTATGAAGTGTTTACACATAGTAGCTTCGGTCAAAACACATTCCCGTGCATACTGGCTCAATCTCACAAATTCTCGCTCGTACTGAGTAACTAACAAACGGCCTTGTTTTAGCTCTAGAAACTCTTTACGTTTCTGATCAATGAATTGTTGACTGATATACTTCTTTTTAAATTCTACTTGAAAGAAATCCCAGGTGATTGTCTTTCTCGAAACTACAGATATCAATGTCCTTCACTAGTTATAAGTAGTATCCCTCAACAACGAAACAACACATTTTATACATTCATCAGGAGTCAACGACATCTCACCAAATACTCAAATTGTATTCTCGAGCCAACACTCAGCTCGCTCAAAAGTGTCATCAGCTGTGGCCCTAAACTTTTCAGCTCCGTGCTTACGAGTCTTATCCACATGAGGTTTATTCAATCGGATCAGATCTATCACTTGTGGCACAACAGGTACTTGTGGGGGTGGAGGTTGTGAAGCAGCCGAATTCGTTCGAACGAATTCCAAAAACCACTCACTCATCATTCGGAAGAAGTCTTGCTTAGCCTCTCCTCTCTCGACCACTTTACTCTCTACGTCGTCAGTAACTGCTCGATCGGGATCCATTACTATATGAAAATACATTTTCATCTGTTAGATTTCATCACACTATCACAATTTCATATATGGCATGTATAGCTAGACTCACACTCGCTACGTTAGTCTGAGAATCGACTAAACTGTAGCTCTGATACCAATAAAATATAACACCCCTAACCCGAAATCGTCACCGAAATAGGGTTAGGAAGCATTACCAGATAATTGAAACATTTCATATCCATTTCTCAACATAAAGTCAATCATTATTAAATCATATCACAACATACTCATATAGTCCCTTATTAAGGTCTACGAGACCTTAAACACATGTTAGAAAGGGGTCAGGACTAAACCAAACTCTTATAAAAGTTTTCAGAATTTCAATTATTCTTAAACACTATTGAGGTCACACGCTCGTGCAATAAGGTTGTGTGCCTCACACGGCCACCAGACACACCCATGTGTCTAGGCCATGTCAAAACAGAGCATTCATACTGACTTATCCCCACGGCTACCAGACACGCCCGTGTGTCATGGTCGTGTAATAATATGCTAGTTACTAACTTGGTCACACGGCCACCAAGCACGCCCGTGTGCCAAAACCGTGTAACCTTTCTAGACACACTTCGAAGTGGTCCTTGAACCACACGGTGGAGATACACCCCCGTGTCCCTTAACCAAATATGCAAATTGGCCATTTGCAAGGCCAAAATGCTACCCACAATTGGGTCAACCCACATGTTCAATTAAACATCTTTCCATGCATCAATACCAACCAAAAACACATCGAAATATTCATCATAACAACCCAATTCAATCTCAGTTCTAGTATATCAACATATATATACCAAATTTCTCAACTAACCCATACATTACCAAGTATGATTCATCCACATTATCATCTGATTACACTTACTTCAATTCATCACTAAACATACCATTCATAAGACATTATTAATACCAACAAATCATGCCAAAACATACTTTATATACCAAATTCACATATACATAATTCCCACATTCATCTAGCCACATCACATGGCTATTTACACATCTCAAACATGTTTCAAATAACTAGCCTATACATGCCATATTCCAACTATGTACATATTTCCAAAAGTACCAAAATAGATTGTCGATAGTGTGTTAAAGAATGCTGACGATCCCCGGATCCGAGCTAGCTTTACTGACACTGCAAAACAAAGAAACAAATCACACAGTAAGCATTCCAAAGCTTAGTAAGTTTGAAATACAATACAACTAATTCATTGAATCAATCAATATACACATTAAACCATCATATAGATAATTTATCAATGTCACACAAATCCAACCATATCCAATACAATCATAGCATTTCATTCATCTACTTTAAATTTCATCAACCACATAGGTTTTATACTTACCTTTGCTACGCTTAGTTAGTCACCAACCATTCTACTCAACCACTCGACTTTACATATCGATCAATCTTTGTTATTCTCTTGCTTTGTTTGCACACTTAGTGCCAATTTGTAGACAAAACATAGTTTTCATAAGGGGTGTTCAGTTGGTTAACCGACCGGTTAACCGACCTGAAATAACATTAACCGAATTAACCGACCTTTAAATTTTTTAACCGTTAACCAAACTGAAATTTTTTCTAAAAAATTAACCGAACCAAAATTTTTTCGGTTAATTCAGCCGGTTAACCGAATTAACCGAAAATTATATGTTTATTTTTTTGGTTAAAAATTAACCGAATTAATCGAGTTACCCGAATTACCCGAATTAACCGAATTACTCGAATTACCCAAAATAAATCACTACATAATTAAAAAGATTACATAATTTTAGTTTTAGAATTTTAGAATTTTATTTTTATTTATTAAATTATTTGTAATTTTTATGATTGGGTTGGATTGCGTAATTGGGTTGGGTTGGATATTTGGGTTTGGATTAGGTTTAGGTGAATGGTGGTCCTATTTATATATTATAATTTTATTTATTAGTTTTTTTCGTTAAACCAAAACAATTCGGTTAACCGACCAATTTCGAACCGAATTAATCGTTAACTGAAAAATCACAAAATAATTAACCGACCCCTGACCAAATTTTTCGATTTTACCCGAATTTTGCACACCCTTAGTTGTCATCACACACTTAGTGCCAATACATTAAACTGAGCTTATATCAGTATTGGACACACAGTGCCAATTCAATAAGCTGAAGCTTCTATCATCTCACACACACAATGCCAATCATTTCTATTACGTTTCTAATTTCAAACACTTAATGCGTTCTAATTCAATTCAGCACATAGTATTTCTAATCTGATAGTTATATAGATATTCATTCAATTCAGATCACATAGAACATAAATTAACAACTTGTACTATAATCGAACTTACCTCGGATGTTGAAATATCGATACGGTTGATTAATCGAGCACTTTGTCTTTGCCTCGATCTCGATCCGAACCTCTCCTTTCTTGGTCTATACATATTCAAATTCAATCCATTCAATCAAAAATTCATTCAAGGTAGTTCACACACACTTATTTAGGGCATTTTACAAAATAACCTTCACATTTTCATATTTCGACACTTTAGTCCCTATTTCACAAAATCATCAAATTCACATGATCTCCTTTCATATAAGCCTAGCCGAATTTCCCTTGTTTTCATACAAGCCCACACATTTCATTTATTTCACATTTTAGTCTCTCAATTTACATTTTTCTCAATTCAACCCAAATTACTCAATTTCACCAAAAATCCAAATCCAAACTATATTAACCCAACACCAAGTTTTCATATTTCACCAACTAACATCACAAAGCTCACCATTTCATCAATGGCACATCTCACAAACATCATCAGTTCTTCAAATTACAACATGGATTTTATAGCATATGAAGCAACGATTGCAAAGACGTAAAAATAATCAAAAATCGAGCTCAAACATACCTTAAATCAAGCAAATTGATAGCCGAATGCCCTAGTTTTCTTATTCTCTTTTTCTTTTCTTTATTTCGATGATAGATGGATGAATGAATCCATTATCATGCTTATTTCTTTTATGTTTCATAAGATAATAACTTAATTATCATTTTACAATTTTAACCCTTACTAATAAATATAAATAACATATAATGCAAGGTCATTCTTGACCATTACCACCCACTCATCTTATTAATGGGCTATTTGTTTATGAAGGGCCTCCCATTTCAAAACCAACTCAAATAGGTGTCTTTTCATAAAGCATGCAAATTTTGCATTTAGTGCAATTTAATCCTTTTATCATAATTCGACACACAATCGATAAAAATCATCACACAGAATTTTCACACAAGCTATATTACATATAATCAACATCAAAAATAACATTAAAATATTTTTTCGACCTCAAATTTGTGGTCTCAAAACCACTATTCCAACTAGGGTCTAAATCAGGCTGTTACAGTTAATCGATAACTGCTCACAGTCTTTCAATAGTTCAGGCCATCTATGATGTTTTAAATTCAGATCCTTCTGTGACATTAGATACTTTAAACTCTTGGGATTAGGAAACATATGACATTTTTTGTCGCACAACCGGTGTCATCAAATTCTCAACACAGACATAAAAAGTTGCCGACTCTAAATCACCCGTTGGACAGTTCCTTTCATGTGACTTTAACTGTAATAGTCCAGTTTATACCCTAGTCAGAACAGTGGTTTCGGGACCACAAATCCGAGTCCGTATAATATTTTAACATTATTTTCTGTGCCGTTGGTATGTGACTAAGCATGTGGTAAATTTCTGTGAGCTAATTTGTCCGTCTGTGTGTTTAATTTGACAAAAGGATTTATTTGCATAAATTGTAAAATTTGCTTGCTATTTGTTTAAGCACCTATTTGTTGTGGCTTTTAAATTTTGAGGCCATAGTAGGCAAATATGCCAATCTATGGATAGTGGATGGACAAAGGACAATTATATCCTTGATTTATTTATATGTTTCTTATTATTATGAAAGGTTAATTTAGTAAATAGATTAATATTATGTTTATAACATAATAAAACATAAAAAATGGGCATGAATCATTCATCTTTCCACCGGATTTTGAGAAAGAAAAGAAAGAATAAAAGCTTTCAAATTTTCGGCTATTACAAGCTTAAACCCAAGGTTAGTTTTTGATCCCTTTTTAATAATTTCTACGTTTTTGCAATCGTTGCTTTGGGAGCTATCAAACCCATGTTTCAATTTAATGAATTGATGATGTTTGTGTTATATGCCATTGATGATTTATTAAGCTTTTTGATGATTTTTGGTGTTAAATGAAAGATATGAGCTAGATGAACATGTTTTGTTCTTGAAGTTTTGATGAATTTAGCTAAATAGGGCTAAATTGAGAAAATGGTAAATTGAGGGACTAATTTGTGAATTTGATGAAAAATGTGGGCTTGTATGTGATGTATATGTATTCGGCCAAGCATGTATATGTGTGAATTTTGTGAATTTGATGTTTTGTGAAAAATGGACTAGATTAATAAAACATGCGAATGTGAGGGCTAAATTGTAAATAGCCCAAAATATGTGTGTATGGATTGAATTGAATGAAATAGTGAATAAAAGGATTAATTCTGAATATGTTTAGATCAAGAACCGAAGAAAAAAAGACTAAAATCGCGGGAAAGCAAAAATAGCCGAGTAGCCATTTTCATTCCGGTAAACCAAATCCAAGGTAAGTCGTTATGCAAATAAACGTACTTGTACAATTTTATAATTGTTCATATGACTAATGTTGATTATGGATACTTATGACAAGTTATGTTTATGAATTCCGAGAAATGTTTGATATAGTAACTAAGTCCGAAAAGTTGATTATGGCACTCGGGCGTGCCTAGTGACCGTGTTGATATAGTCAGTACATAGACACGGATGGACACACAGGGGTGTCTAGAAGCAGTGGAGGGCACACGATCTCCTCCCACGGGCGTGTCTCCCTTTTATGTTAGAAAAGTTTAAACTTTTCCATGAGATTATGTATGTGTTTCAGTTTAGCCCCAACTCGATTTATATGCATGTTTAGGGTCTTGATGACTCATCTAAGGGACACTATGATTGTTAATGATGAATGTAATGTATGAAACGTTATGTAAGTTTTTGATCTATCCGATAACGCTCCTAACCCTAGTCCGGCGACGGCCACGGGATAGGGGTGTTACATTTGGTTGGTATAAGAGCTACAGTTTAGCCGATTCTTGGATTAACGTAGCGTGTCAGAGTCTAGCTATACATGCCATATATTTGAAATATGATAGTGTGATGAATCCTGACGTGTAAAATGTGATTTTTGTATAGTAATAGATCCCGAAAGAGTCGTAGCTGACGACGTAGAAAGTAATGCGCCTGCTTCCGCGCAAGGGACAGCGCCCTCTAAGTCGAGACCGGCTACGAGCGGTCAAGAAGGAGAAGCTAAATAAGCTTTCTTCCAGATGATGAGTGAATGGTTCACTCAATTTGTAAAGAATAACCCGACTGTTTCACAACCTCCGCCCCTGGTTAATCCCCCTCAGACATCCGATATACCTCCGACTGCAAATCTGAATCTGTTGAGGAAGCCTCCGATTGACAAGATCCGTAAGTATGGGGCCGAAGAATTCTGGGCTACAAAATATGATGATGCTGAAAAGGCCGAGTTCTGGATTGAAAATACTATTCGGGTATTCGATGAAAAGTCTTTTACTCCGTAAGAATGCATAAAGTGTGTTGTATCACTACTTCGAGATGCAGCCTATCAATGGTGGAAAACCTTAATTTCTGTTTTTCTGAGAGAACAAGTTACGTGGGACTTCTTTCAGATCGTGTTTCGAAAGAAATATATCAGTGAGAGATTCGTTGATCAGAAATGAAAGGAATTTCTAGAACTTAAACAGGGCCAAATGACTGTTTCTGAGTATGAACGAGAATTCGTGAGACTAAGTCAGTATGCCAAGGAATGTGTATCTTCTGAAGCTATAATGTGCAAGAGATTCGAAGATGGTCTTAATGAAGACATACGTTTGCTAGTCGAGATTTTGGAAATAAAAAAGTTTGTTGTACTTGTTGACAGAGCTTGTAAAGCTGAGGCACTCGGGAAAGATAAGACAAAAGTTGAGTCTGAAACTCGAGATGTGAAAAAGAGATTTCAGAGTAAATCATTTCAGTCTGCTCCAAAAAGATTCAGAGATAATCAAAGTTGTTTCAGAGATAACATGGGATATTTGAATAGAAATCAATCAAGACCACAAATGAGTTCTAAAACCCCAGGAACTTTAGTGGCTAGCATTGGAAATGTTCGATCTGAGAGACCTGAATGTAAACATTATGGAAAAAGGCATCTGGGAAGCTGCTGATTAAATGACAGAGCTTGCTTCAGATGTGGATCACTTGATGATTTTATCTATGATTGCCCTGAGTCTGTCGAGCCAGAAACTGTTCAGAATTTGAGGTCTGACAATACACCTGTGAGAGGTAGACCATCGAAGAATGTAAGAAATGTTAGTGGAAGTCGGAGAACTATGAGACACAATGTTGTCAGATCTGAAGCTAGAGCGCCAGCCAGAGCATATGCTATCTGAGCTCGAGAAGAAGCTTCATCGCCAGATGTTATAACTGGTTCTTTTACTCTTCATGATACTTCTGTGATTGCATTGATAGACCCTGGTTCTACGCATTTATATATTTGCATGAATTTAGTATTCAGCAAGACTTTGCCTGTAGAGTCTACTGAGTTTGCTATAAAAGTATCGAACCCCTTAGGTAAAAGTGTCCTTGTTGACAAAGTATGCAAGAACTGTCCGTTAATGTTTCGAGATATCTATTTCTCTGCTGATCTAGTGCTTTTTCCATTTGATGAATTCGATATTATTCTAGGTATAGATTGGTTGTTTATGCATGATGCTGTTGTGAACTGCAAAAGAAAGACTATAGATTTGAGATGTCCGAATAGTGAGATTGTACGAATTGAGTCTAATGATTTGAATGAATTGCCTGCTATGATATATATTTTGAAAGCTTAGAGTTATGTGAATAAGGGTTACGAGGCATAATTTACTTATGTAATTGATTCGAAAATGTCTGAAAGGAAGATTGAGTCAGTGCCTGTTGTCTGTGAGTTTTATGATGTGTTTCCTGAAGAGTTACTGGGTTTACCTCTGATTCAAAAAGTTGAGTTTGCTATTGAACTGTTGCCTACTACTACACCTATATCGATAGCTCCGTATAGAATGGCACCAATAGAGTTGAAAGAATTAAAGTCACAGTTGCAAGAATTGACTGATAGAGGGTTTGCTAGACTGAGTTTCTGTCCTTGAGGTGCTCTTGTTCTGCTTGTGAAAAAGAAAGATGGCACAACGAGGATGTGTATCGACTATCATCAATTGAATAAGGTGACAATAAAGAATAAATACGCGTTGCCCCGAATTGATGATTTATTTGATCAGCTTAAAGGAGCTACTTTGTTTTGAAAGATTGATATGAGATCGGGATATTATCAGTTGAGAGTTAAAGATTCAGACATTTCGAAGACTGCTTTCAGAACGAGGTACGGACATTACAAATTTTTAATTATGCCATTTGGACTAACCAATGCTCCTGCTGTTTTTATGGACCTGATGAACAGAATTTTTTGACCGTACCTAGATCGATTTGTTGTCGTATTCATTGATGACATTTTAATTTATTCGCGTGATGAGGCTGAACATGCTGAACATTTGAAAATTATTTTGCAAACTTTGAGAGTAAAGCAATTGTATACGATATTCAGCAAATGTGTATTCTGGTTGCACGAGGTTAGTTTTCTGGGACATATTGTGTCAGCATCTGCGATTCGAGCGGATCCCAGTAAGATTTCTGCTATTCTGAATTGGAAACCTCCGAGAAATGTATATGAAGTCCGCAGTTTTCTGGGTTTAACTGGTTATTACCGCAGATTTGTAAAAGGTTTTTCGATAATAGCTACTCCATTTACTAGATTACTTCAGAAAGATGTCAGATTTGAATAGTCTGATAAATGTCAAAGAAGTTTTGATCAGTTGAAAACTCTGTTAACAGAAGCTCCAGTGTTAGTATAGCCAGAATCAGGTAAAAAATTTGTTGTATATAGTGATGCTTCGTTAAATGGTATGGGATGTGTTTTGATGCAGAAAGGCAAAGTTGTAGCCTATGCTTTGAGACAATTGAAGCCTCATGAAAAGAACTATCCAACGCACGACCTTGAGTTAGCTACGATTGTGTTTGCGCTAAAGATTTGGTGTCATTATCTGTACGATGAGGAATGTCACGTGTTTTCATATCATAAAAGTCTGAAATACCTGATGACTCAGAAAGATTTGAACCTGTGTCAAAGAAGATGGTTAGAGCTGTTAAAAGATTATGAGCTTGTGATAGATTATCATCTAGGTAAAGCAAATTTTGTTGCAGATGCACTGAGTCGAAAATCATTGTTTGCACTTCATGCCCTGAATGCTCAGTTAGACTTGTCTGATGATAGTTCTGTGTTAGCTGAATTAAAAGCAAAACCGTTGTTCTTGCAACAGATATGTGATGCTTCGAAATTTGATATTGAATTGCTAGCGAAGCGAGCTCAGTGTGAAATGAATTCCGAATCTGAATTTCAAATTGTTGATGAATGTTTGAGATTCTGAGGTTGCATTTGTGTTCCAAGAAATCTGGAATTGATTCAGTTGATTTTGAATGAAGCACATAATAGTCGTCTATCTGTTCATCCGGGAAGCACTAAAATGTACCATGATTTGAAACAACACTACTGGTGGTCTGGTATGAAACGGGACATTTCTAACTTTGTTTCGAAATGTTTAATCTGTCAGCAAGTGAAACCTGAACATCAAGTTCCGTCTGGGTTGCTTCAACCGGTTTTGATTCCTGAGTGGAAATGGGATAGAGTGACAATGGATTTTGTTTCGAGTTTGCCTTTTGTTTCGAGTTTGCCTCAGACTCCGAGAAAGAAAGATGCGATTTGGGTTATAGTTGATCGATTGACGAAATCTACCCATTTTATTCCGGTAAGATCTGATTATCCACTTGACAGATTAGTTGAGCTTTATATTGTTGAAATTGTGAGATTGCATAGGGTGCCACTGTCTATTGTGTCCGACAGAGATCCGAGGTTTACATTGAGATTCTGGAAGAAACTACAAGAAGCTTTGGGCACAAAATTACATTTCAGTACAGCTTTTCATCTGTAAACAAATGGTTAATCTGAACGAATTATTCAGATTCTTGAAGATATGTTAAGATACTGTATACTTGAGTTTAATGGTTCGTAGGAACAGTATCTACCATTTATTGAATTTGCGTATAATAATAGTTTTCAGACGAGCATTAAAATGGCACCATATGAAGCTTTGTACGGACATAAATGTCGTACACCTCTGTATTGGACTGAACTCAGTGAAAATAAGTTTCATGGGGTCGATTTGATAAAAGACTCAGAACAGAAAGTGAAACGGATCCGAGATTGTTTGAAAGCAGCATCTGATCATCAGAAGTCTTATGCGGACATGAAATGAAAAGATATAGAATTTGAAATCGGCGACAAAGTATTTTTAAAAGTGTCTCCGCAGAAGAAAGTATTTCATTTTGGACGTAAAGGCAAATTAAGTCCAAGGTTCATTGGACCGTATGAGATCATTGAACGTGTCGGACCTGTTGCTTATAGATTAAAGTTGTCGTCTGAGCTAGAAAAGATACACAATGTATTTCATGTTTCGATGCTCCGTAGATACCGATCCGATCCGTCACATGTGATTGTCCCCTCTGAAATTGAAATCCGATCTGATATGACATACGAAGAGGAATCGATCCGTATCTTAGCTCGTGAAGTGAAAGAGTTAAGAAATAAGAAAAATTTATTAGTGAAAGTACTGTGGAATCGACATGGGATAGAAGAGGCTACGTGGGAGCCTGAAGATTCGTTGAGACAGTAATATTCGAATCTGTTTAACGGTAAGATTTTCTGGGACGAAAATCCCTAAGGGGGGAGAATTGTAACAGTCCAGTTTATACCCTAGTCGGAACAGTGGTTTCGGACCACAAATCTTAGTCCGTATAATATTTTAATATTATTTTTTGTGCTGTTGATATGTGACTAAGCATGTGGTAAATTTCCACGAGCTAATTTGTCCGTCTGTGTTTTTAATTTGACAAAAGGATTCATTTTCATAAAATGTAAAATTTGCTTGCTATTTGTTTAAGCACCTATTTGTTGTGGCTTTTAAATGTTGAGGCCTTAGTAGGCAAATATGCCAATCTATGGATAGTGGATGGACAAAGATCAATTATATCCTTGATTTATTTATATGTTTCTTATTATTATGAAAGGTTAATTTAGAAAATAGATTAATATTATGTTTATAACATAATAAAACATGAAAAATGGGCATGAATCCTTCATCTTTCCACCGAATTCTAGAAAGAAAAGAAAGAATAAAAGCTTTCAAATTTTTGACTATTACAAGCTTAAATCAAAGGTTAGTTTTTGATCCCTTTTTGATAATTTCTACGTTTTTGCAATCGTTGCTTGAGAACTATCAAACCCATGTTTCAATTTAATGAATTGATGATGTTTGCGTTATATGCCATTGATGATTTGTTAAGTTTTTTGATGATTTTTGATGTTAAATGAAAGATATGAGCTAGATGAACATGTTTTCTTCTTGAAGTTTTGATAAATTTAGCTACATAGGGCTAAATTGAGAAAATGGCAAATTGAGGGACTAATTTGTGAATTTGATGAAAAATGTGGGCTTGTATGTGATGTATATGTATTTGGCCAAGCATGTATATGTGTGGATTTTTTGAATTTAATGGTTTGTGAAAAATGGACTAGATTGATAAAACGTGCAAATGTGAGGGCTAAATTGTAAATAGCCCAAAATATGTGTGTTTGGATTGAATTGAATGAAATAATGAATAAAAGGATTAATTCTGAATATGTTTAGATCAAGAACCGAAGAAAATAGACTTAGATTGCGGGAAGGCAAAAATAGCCGAGTAGCCGTTTTCATTCTGATAAACCGAATTCGAGGTAAGTCATTATGCAAATAAACGTACTTGTACGATTTTATAATTGTTTATATCACACATGTTGATTATGGATACTTATGAGAAGTTATGTTTATGAATTTCGAGGAAAGTTTGATATAGTAACTAAGTCCGAAAAGTCCCGTGTGAACCTAGGAGTAGATAGGATTAGCTATGGCATGACATAGGTATCTGTTCTGTTTTATCATGTAAAACCACGTCTGGGACGTTGGTGTTGATTTGAGATTCGTGTAAGACCCTGCCCGAGACAGTGGCATAGATATCTGATTATGTGTAAGACCACGTCTTGGACGTTGGCATCAATATAGTTTTACGAGTAAGACCACATCTGAGACGTTGGCATCGATACAAGCTTTACGTGTAAGACCATGTCTGGGACATTGGCATCGTATTGATTCGTATAAGACCTTACCTGTGACAGTGGCATCGATCTCTGAGTGCATGTAAGACCTCGTCTGGGACGTTGGCATTGTACAACCATTCCGAGCTTTCTGCGTATCCTATTAGGTTCCTTACGGTTCAACGGGCAAGTCTATGTTATGAATTGTGAATCCGAGCCATGATCAAACAAGTGGACAAATGTCTGTTTCAAGTACGTTTGATATATATATATATACACAAGTGTGTATAAAAAGGTAAGTACCTATAAGACTTCGACTCGAATAAGTGTATGTTTAAATGTGAAGAATGAGAATCTTAAAATGATGAATATGGTAAATGTGGCTACAAGTATGTGAAACAAAGCATAATTATAATATATGCTAAATGGATGGAATATACCTATGTATCTATTTGCAATATATGCATTTTATGCTAAGTTTGTTTGTATATTGACTTACTAAGCTTTTGAAAAGCTTACTCTGTGTGTGTTTAATCTATTTTATAGGTCGTCAAAGCTACTGAAGGCTCAGGACCGTCACGGATCGTCATCACACTAGTAAACTTATTTTGGTACACTTTGAAAATGTATATAAATAGATATGGCATGTATAGGCTAGTATTTTGGTATATGTTGTTATGTGATTTTAGCCACGTGATTTGGCTATTTATGAGTTGAGACATTGCTTAAACGAGTGTGATATATGATGCATATCTTGGTACGATTGAAGCATGTGAAATGGCCAAGTTTTGAGTGAGCAAATGAATGAATTATGTTTGTAATGATATGAGTTTTAGTCTTTGAAATTGTCATGGTTGGAATTGGTATCGAATGCATGGTTTAGATTATTATTTTGGTATGTTTTTTATGGTTATATATGTACAAGATATCTTGGTAAAAATGGCTTGTGGGGATGACCCTTATGGGTGGCATTTTGACCTTGTAAATGGCTTATAATGCCACACGATTGTGGCACACGGGCGTGCCTAAAGACCGTGGGCGATTAGCAGGATGTAGCTTAGTAGTACACGGCCTCGACATGGGCGTGTCAGTTGGCCGTGGTGTGCAAGTTAGTAGCTAGCTAAGAGCACACAGCCATGGCACACGGGCGTGCTTGATGGCCGTGGTGGGGAAGTTAGTATATGGCCTAGTAGCACACGGCCATGGCACACGGGCATTCCTAGTGACCGTGTTGATATAGTCAGTATATAGACACGGATGGACACACAGGGTGTCTAGAAGCCATGGAGGGCACACGGTCTCCTCCCACGGGTGTGTCTCCCTTGTATTTTAGAAAAGTTTAAATTTTTTCATGAGATTCTGTATGTGTTTCAGTTTAGTCCCAACTCGATTTATATGCATGTTTAGGGTCTTGATGATTCATCTAAGGGACACTATGATTGTTAATGATGAATGTAATGTATGAAATGTTATGTAAGTTTTCGATCTGTCCGGTAGTGCTCCAAACCCTAGTCTGGCGACGGCCACGGGATAGGGGTGTTACATTAACCGTCTGAAAGCATAAACTATTACTTTATATTCTTGTATTAAAACACATTCCAATCCGTTCAATAGTGCATCGCTGAAAAATCACAAATTTTTTACTCAATTTAAACTGGACCCAGAATCAGTGCTTCAGTTAACAATACCTTCAACTATTTTCAACTTTGCTAACACTCAACAGACCATTCAAGCTTTCACAAATGTGATAACTTTATCAATCAAAACAGTTTTATCTCATAATAACGTCATCCAATTAGAACTGATCTAATAGGTACGTCCTTGTCTTACACCCTTCTTTGAGTATAAATTCTTCATCCAGACTGTTCGTCAATTTACCCATGAATGTACAAGATTTTATCCTCTTACCTGAGGATAAACTTAAATGCATATAACTCAAATTACCTTTTAACTATCCAGCTCGCTCAGATAAAAAAAAACAACTGAGTCGATCTCAACTATCAAATAATATCATATCAAAATACTCATTTCTTCATGCTGTTAAAACAACTCAAACATATAATCTTTCAGAATTTCCTCACATGCTAGTCAAAGATCATTGCAACTGCATTAGCTCAAGGAAACAAAATACTTTGATTGAACTCATTGACCTTAATCCTGATACCAAAATCACCACGTTCCTATGATCGAACCAGAAATACAACCATAATAGACATAGTTATCACAAGTGTAACACCCCTAACCTGTATTCGTCGCCGAACCAAGGTTAAGAGGCATTACCGGACATATCGGAACATTTTACACTCATTTCATAACATCAATCATACAACGGCATTTCATAATGATTCATACCCACATAGTCCCTTTAGAAGGTCTACGAGATCTTAAACATGCTTTAGACAAGATTCGGGACTAAACAGATCTCATACAGAAACTTTACGGAACATAGAAATTTTTCTTTCAAAACAGGGCACATGCCCGTGTGGCTAGGCTGTGTGCCTCACACGGCCGTGGCTTGGACCATGTCTCAGCCCGTGTGCAAAACTAACTTGAATCACACAGCCTGCCACATGCCCCTGTGTCTGGACCGTGTACAATACTGACTTGGGTTACATGGCCTGTCACACGCCCGCGTGTCTGGCCCGTGTACAAGTCTGACTTACTACAAATTGAAACAGTGAAAGATAGGGTCGGGACACATGCCCGTGTGTTCAACCGTGTGGGACATTATAGGCCATTTTCTAGGCCAAATTGCCACCCATATTCGGTCATACCTACAAGCATAAAACAAGCATCAAATTATGACTCAAAATCAGCCAATACATGCCAAAATTTACCATCTCTTTTCACCATTCAAGAGCACATCCAAACATGCCAACTTTTACACCAAATAACGTAAACTATATTCACCCATAATCACATTCATTATCAAATTCCAAGTGCAAGGTGCAGACTCCACACGGCCTAGGCATACGCCCATGTGCAAGTCGTGCCTCCCACACGGTCTAGACACACGCCCGTGTGTCTACCCATGTGGACAATTAGCAGGCTATCTACCAAGCCTTTTTGCCACCCTACATTGCACACATACATACTTCAATTCAAAACGATACAACTCTTATCCCAAAGGCACATCTAAGTACTCATCCCAATATAAAAGATAACCCATAGGTACCTCTAGAAGCTCAAAGAATTAAGACGTACATAAGGGCATATACTTCATGGAATTCATCTTCATTAAGTAATAGAATTTGCCAAGTATTTGCCTAACTTATAAGGCCATTTACAAAATGACTTTAATAACATATATAACCAACACTTTGACTAACAATTACAACTTAACAAAATACTCGAGTCCTATACATGCCATACTTAAAATAAGTCTAAATTGTTATACAAATTGAAGTCGATAGTGTGATTCCCGAACTCCTACGTCCACGTTCCTCGAGTTATCTTGGGAATACTACAAGGAAGAAGGGCAATGAAAGGGGTAAGCATAAAGCTTAGTAAGTTTACATGGAAATAAATAGCAATAATAAGCTCATAATATAATCCATACATGGCATTAACTAATCCTACACAGGCTCTTGGCCATACTTACTTACAATTGCCCTTATTTACCACATACCGTGCCACACATCGTAATCGTTTCTTTGAGACTCATTCATGAGTACCTGTATTCACTCATTCACATGACTTTAGTGCAATTCTCATTTCTACTTCTAAACTCATTTACTTATCCCATTAATCACTAGAGATAGTCAAATACTCATATTCATCGTCATTAATGTAGGTACGAAGCCAATGTCACATCCCCGAGGTGGTCTTATCTTGAGTCACTCCTAAATGCCAATGCCATATCCTAGATATTGTCTTATATGGACTTTTACATCAAGTATCGAAGCCATATCCCGAATACAGTTTTACACGATTCTCATATCCAATACCGAAGCCAGATCTCGAATATGGTCTTATACGGGATTTCAACTCGGTACCGAGGCCATGTCCTAGACATGGTCTTATACGGGACCTTATCTATTCCATATCTCAATGATAGCATTTTCATATTCAATATAGTCCACTAGGACCTCAACATCTCATTCAACATCAATTTAGTATAGCATCATGCATCAATAGGATACCAACCATTCTCAATTATGCTAGCATAATTATTGCATTAATCACATACAAACTTATCTCAATTTCAAAATAAGCTAACTCGTCGGCTTAGTCCAAGACTTTATTCTTTCCCCGATCGAGGCGAATTCTCGATTCTTCTTACTCTATAATAGCAATTTAGCTCATTTTAACCACCACATTAATGAAAGTATTTCAATAATCATGCTTAGGCAAAACTACTATTTTGCCCTAGACTTTGGCAAAATGACCATTTTGCCCCTAGGCTCGGAAATTAATTCTAATCACATTTTTACCTTCAACAAGCCTAGGTGAACATTTAATACTCTTATAGCTATCATCAAAACACAACAATTCATATAATTACTACGAATTTTTAACCTTTTCATCAAGGTCCAATTAGGTGTTTTCAAGACAACACCTTTCACAAAAGTTGTTCATCTAACAACTAAGACTAAATTTCTTCCATAAAAATGCAGCAAATAACTATGATAGCTCTCATGGAAAAACTCTAAACTTTTCACCATAATGCACAATAGTCCCTTCATTTGAAATCTTAAGCCTTAGGGGTCTCAAATGTACAATTATTTTCAAGAAAAGATCACTAGATCACTTACTTGAATGGATGAGAGCTTGCTGAAATTTTGAGCTTTCAAAAACCCCTATTTGCTTGCTATTTTCGGTGGAGAAGGATGAGCAAAAAGATGGACATCATCTTCTCTTTATTCTAATATTAAACTAACAATTTAGTCCACCAAACACCACCAACTTTGGCCAACTTGGTCAATTCTTGTCCCCTATGAAGTCTATGGCCTGCCAAGCCAATATTGGGGGTTATGAAATCGTTAAAATTAAAGCACCAAAATTTTTATGCACATCCATTAACATGCTCTGACTCATAATATAATCATGAAAATAAATTTCTCTAAACTTGAATTAGTGATCCCAAGATCAATATTCTGACTAGCCCCTAAATCGGGCTGTTACAATTCTCCCCCTAAAGGATTTTCATCCTCGAAAATCTTACCGGTGAAAAGGTTGGGATAGTGGTTTCTTATCGTTTCCTCGGGCTCCCATGTAGCCTCTTCTATTCCGTGCCTTTGCCATAGAACTTTCATAAGGCCATGCTTTTGTTTCTTAATTGTTTGACCTCCCGTGCCAAAATTTTAACCGGCTCTTCACCATAAGTCAAGTCCAGTTGAAATTCTACCTCTGTCGGTACTATGACATGTGAAGGGTCTGAACGGTATCCGCATAACATGGATGCGTGGAAGACGTCATGAATCCTTTCCAGCTCAGGTGGTAAGGCCAATCGATAAGCTACCGGTCTTATCCTCTCGGTAACTTTATAATGTCCGATAAAACGCGGACTCAGTTTGCCTTTCCGGCCAAATCTGAGGGCTTTCCTCCTAGGCGATACTTTCAAGAACACTTTATCATCGACTTTGAATTCAATCTCTTTCCTTTTTAAATCCAAATAGGACTTTTTTCTATCTGAGGTGACTTTTAGACAATCACGTATCACTTTTACTTTCTCTTCAGTTTCCTTAACCAAATCAACCCCGAGTATCTATTTCTCTCTGAGTTCTGACCAATACAAGGGCGTTCGACACTTAGACCCATACAACGCCTCATAAGGTGCCATCTTCAAACTTGACTGAAAACTGTTGTTGTAGGCGAATTCCACCAAAGGTAAGTATTTCTCCCAATTATCTTGGAATTCTAAAACACAACATCTAAGCATGTCTTTGAGTATTTGAATTACCCTCTCCGACTACTCGTCGGTTTTTGGATGGAAGGTTGTACTGAAACTCAATTTTGTGCCTAAGGCCTCTTGCAACTTTTTTCAAAACCATGATATGAATCTCAGATCTCTATCCGAAATGATTGACAACCGTACACTATGGAGTCTTACTGTCTCTGACATGTATAAGTCTTCCAATTTATCCAGTGAATAATCAACCCGCACTGTTATAAAATGGGCTGAATTTGTGAGCCTATCAACCATGAACCACACCACATCTTTCTTCCTTGGAGTCAAGGTAAGCCTGTCACGAAGTCCATGGTGATACGGTCCCATTTCCACTCAAGTAAAGCCGAAGGTACTTGGTGTTCAGCCTTCACTTGCTGACAAATTAGACATCTCGATACAAACTCAGAAATGTCTTTCTTCATACCAGGCAACCAATACTATTTCCTCAAATCATTGAACATCTTCGTGCTCCCAGGGTGCACAGCTAGACATCCACTATGCGCTTCATGTAAGGTCTTACGAATAAGCTCATCATTCTTAGGTACACAGACCCTATCTCAAAATGTCAAACATCTATCAGGACCTACTCGAAAGTCTGACTCAATATTCGAGTCACACAAAACCCTTTTTGCTTGTAAGCTGCTGTCTTCTTTCTAAGCTTCACAAATCTCTTAAAGGAACAATGGTCTAGCCTTCAACTCGTCTAGAATGGAACCATTATTCAACAAAGCCATCTAAGTACTCATGGCTCTCAGTGTGAACAATGATTTCCTTCTTAAAGCATCTGCGACTACGTTTGCCTTTCCTGGATGATAGTCAATTATCAATTCATAATCCTTAATCAGCTCTAACCACCTTCGTTGCCTCAAGTTTAATTCCTTTTGAGGCATCAAATATTTTAGGCTCTTGTGATCAGTGAAAATCTGGCATCTTTCACCATATAAATGGTGCCTCCATATCTTCAACGCAAACACAATTGCGGCCAACTCTAAATCATGAGTCGAGTAGTTCTTCTCGTGCAGCTTCAATTGTCTAGAGGCGTAAGCAATCACTTTACCCTCTTGCATAAGTAGACAACCCAATCCATTCAAGGACGCGACATTGTAAACCATAAATTCTCTTCTACGCTCAGGTTGCACCAAAATAGGAGCACTTTTCTGTCCAATCAAACTTCACATCTTTTTGCAACAGCCTCGTCATCGGGGTAGCTATCAAGGAAAACCCCTTGACAAAACGTCTATAATAACCAGCTAGGCCTAGAAAACTCCTTACTTTAGTTACACTCCTCGACGGTTTCCATTCAACAATTGCTGAAATCTTACTCGGGTCTACTCTAATTTGATCTCCAGAGACAATGTGCCCCAAAAATTCCACTTCCTTGAGCCAAAACTCACTCTTACTGCACTTGGCATACAATTATTTTTCTCTTAAAACTTATAGAACCATACTCAAATGTTCGGCATGTTCGTTCTCATCTCGAGAGTAGATCAATATGTCGTCGATGAAAACCACAACAAATCTATCCAAGTATGGCAAAAAATTGTGATTCATCAAACCCATGAAGATCGCAGGAGCATTCGTTAAACCAAAAGACATGACCAAAAATTCATAGTGGCCATTCCTGGTCCTAAATGCGGTTTTCGATACATCCGAGTCCTTGACTCTTAGCTAATAGTACCCGGTTCTTAAATCTATCTTGGAAAATATCGTGGCTCCCTTCAATTGATCAAACAGATCATCAATTCTCGGCAACGAGTACTTGTTATTCACAGTTACCTTATTAAGTTGCTGAGAATCTATGTATAACCTCATAGAGCCATCTTTCTTCCTCGCAAATAAAACAGGAGCACCCCATAGAGAAACTCGGCCTGGCAAAACATTTATCCGTTAACTCTTGCAACTGTGCTTTCAACTCTTTTAGCTCAGTTGGTGCCATTCTATATGGAGCAATAGAAATAGGGGCAGTACCCGGAGCTAACTCAATTTCAAATTCAATCTCTCTAACTGGAGGTAGCCCTGGCAAGTCTTCTGGGAAAACATCTAAGTACTCACATACTATGGGCACCAACTCAATTCTCAATTCTATCTCTTTAGTGTTCAACAAAGGGCAAGGTAAGCCTCGTACCCCTTCCTCAAATACCTCTGAGTTGACAAGGTTGGTATCACTGCAGGTGATCTATCTTGGTTATCTGATTCAACACGAATAAGATTACCATTTCTATCTCTCAACTCAATATGCTTCTCCCCATAATTCACAATTACTCCATGGGTAACTAACCAATCCATCCCAAGGATGATGTCAAACTCATCAAATGGTAATAGCATAAGATCAACCGGGAAATAATGAGCCTTAATTATCAAAGGTCAACCTTTGCAAACTCTATCAACCAACATGCACTTGCTTAAGGGATTAGACACTCTTATGATACATTCGGTAGACTCTATACGCATGCTCATGCTAAAGACTAATTTCATGCATATATATGAGTGGGTAGATCCCAGACCAATTAAAGCTATAACACGAGTATTATGGAGAGAAAAGGTACCTATGATTACGTTGGGGGAAGATGCCACTTCACGAGCACGAATGGCATATGTCCTCACCGGTGCTCTACCCTCGACTCTAGCAGCCTGCTCTCTAGATGGGTTATTGCTAACCATTTCATGTCTCGAGTTTCTCAATAGTCTTCCCCTAGTAGTACTTCCCGATCTTACATTCTGGGGCATTTCTTTCTCGCCCACCTCGGGGCAGTCTCTGATAAAGTGGTCTAAGGAACCGCATCTGAAAAAAGCATTCTCATTAGCTCGACACTCACTAGAATGGCACCTGCCACACTGAAGGCATTATGGTTTACTTGGTCGAACATTGCCCACACTAGCAACTGATGTGGTCTGCCTTTTCGACCCCGAAAATTACTTGCCTTTACTTCGGGTTAAAAACCCCGCTGAAGTGGCTGATCAAGTAGAGAAGTCCCTCGATTTCTTAGATGAGGATTGCTGAGACTTATTCAGTTGTCTTTTCCTTGAGTCACGAGACTCGTTCTCTGCTCTTCTCTTTTCTTTAGCCAACTCCTCGGCATTATAGGCTCTATCTACCAACACTACAAATTCCTTTAGTTCTAGGACTCCCACATATTAACGGATGTCCTCATTCAGTCTGTCCTCGAACCTCTTGTACATGACTGCCTCGGTAGACACGCACTTCTGAGCATATTTGCTAAGCCTTACGAATTACTGTTCATAATCAGTCACTGACATACGACTTTGTTTCACTTCCAAGAACTCCTTTCTCTTGTGGTCGATGAACCTCTAACTGATGTACTTCTTCTGGTATTATTCTTTGGAAAAATTCCCAGCTAACTCTCTCCCTTGACAACACTGACACCAGGGTGTTCCACCATTGGTAGGCTGAATCCCTCAAAAGAGATACCGCACACTTTAAGCACTCCTCAGTGTGCACGACAATTCATCGAATACCCTGATGGTATTCTCGAGCCAGAATTCCACTCTCTTCGGATCATCATCCTTACTATCCTGTAATTCTTCGGCTTCTTACTTCTAGATCTTATCGATCGGAGGCCTTTTTCTTCTTACAACCTCAACCACATGAAGAGCTACTGGAGCAGGTAAAGGAATTAGTGGGGGTGAAGGGGGTTGAGCATTAGGATTTGCTCAGGTATACTCAGTATACCAATTGCTCATCATGTGGAGAAAGGCTTCTCGAGCCTCTTCCTCCTGACCCAAGGTATTGGGTCTACTATTAGCTGTTGAAGTCCCTTGAGCTGGAGCCGGTGCTTTACTCATACCATCATCGGCTGCAGTTCGGTCTGGATCAGAATCCATATACTACATAAAACACGATTTTATACGTCAGGAGCTATGACACTATCATTACTCAGACACTCTTACATATGGCATGTACAGCTAGACTCGTACTTACGCTACGCTAGTCTTAGAACTGACTAAACCGTAGCTCTGATACCAATAAATGTAACACCCCTTACCCGTATTCAAGGTAGAACCGGGCTTAAGGCATTACATAACTAACTTTACTTAAACATCTCAAATAGGGTTATAAAGTTTCATTTAAACCCATCACTTGCACATACTCAGCCTAAGTTGCCCTAAACATACCTCATAGAGGTTTGTGAACTATTCTGGGAACTTTTATGAACTCGAGAAACCTTTCAACAAAACAGGGGCCACATGCCCGTGTGCCCCTAAGACATGCCCGTGTCTTCCACCCGTGGTCGATTCTGACTAAGGTCACATGGCCTTGACACGCCCATGGCCTTATCCCGTATGCCAAACCCTAACATTCAGACCTATCCACACGGTCTATGCACACGTCCATGTGCTTCATCCGTGAGACGATTTAAATTCCAAGTGCAAGGTACAGACTCCACACGGCCTCGGCATATGCCCATGTGCAAGCTGTGCCTCCCATACGGTCTAGACACACGCCCGTGTGTCTACCCATGTGGACAATTAGCAGGCAATCTACCAAGCCTTTTTGCCACCCTACGTTGCACACATACATACTTCAATTCAAAACAATACAACTCCTATCCCAAAGGCACATCTAAGTACTCATTCCAATATAAAAGATAACCCATAGGTACCTCTAGAAGCTCAAAGAATTAATACGTACATAAGGGCATATACTTCATGTAATTCATCTTCATTAAGTAATATAATTTGTCAAGTATTTGCCTAATTTATAAGGCCATTTACAAAATGACTTTAATAACTTACATAACTAACACTTTGACTAATAATTACAACTTAACAAAATACCCGATTCCTTACATGCCATACTCAAAATAAGTCTAAATTGTTTTTCCAAAGTGAAGTCGATAACGTGATTTTCAAACTCCTACGTCCACGTTCCTTAAGTTATCTTGGCAATACTACAAGGAAGAAGGGCAATGAAAGGGGTAAACATAAAGCTTAGTAAGTTTGCATGGAAATAAATAGCAACAATAAGCTCATAATATAATCCATACATGGCATTAACTAACCCTACACAAGTCATCGGCTCTTGGCCATACTTACATACAATTTCCCTTATTTAGTACATACCACGCCACACATCGTAATCGTTTCTTCGAGCCTCATTCACGAGTACCTGTATTCACTTATTCACATGACTTTAGTGCAATTCTCATTTCTACTTCTAAACTCATCTACTTATCCCATTAATCACTAGGGATAGTCAAATACTCATATTCATCATCATTATTGTAGGAACGAAGCCAATGCCACATCCCCAAGGTGGTCTTATATCGAGTCACTCCTAAATGCCAATGCCATATCCCGGATATGGTCTTATATGGACTTTTACATCAAGTATCGATGCCATATCCCGAATACAGTCTTACACGATTCTCATATCCAACACCAAAGCCATATCCCGGATATGGTCTTATACGGGATTTCAACTAAGTGTCCAGGCCATGTCCCGGACATGGTCTTATACGGGACCATATCTATTCCATATCTCAATGATAGCATTTCATATTCAGTATAGTCCACTAAGACCTCAACATCTCATTCAACATCAATTTAGTAGAGCATCATGCATCAATAGGCTGCCAAGCATTCTCATTTATGCTAACATAATTATTGCATTAATCACAAACAAACTTACCTCGATTTCCAAATAAGCTAACTCGTCGGCTTAGTCCAAGACTTTATTCTTTCTCCGATCGAGATGGATTCTTGGTTCTTCTTGCTCTATAATAGCAATTTAGCTCATTTTAATCACCACATTAATGAAAGTATTTCAATAATCATGCTTAGGCAAAATTACAATTTTGCCCCTTGACTTTGGCAAAATAACCATTTTTCCCCTAGGCTCGGAAATTAATTCTAATCATATTTTTACCTTCAACAAGCCCAGGTGAACATTTCATATTCTTATAGCTATCATCAAAACTCAACATTTCATATAATTACTACTCATCAAGGTCCAATTAGGTGTTTTCAAGACAACACCTTTCACAAAAGTTGTTCATCTAACAACTAAGACTCAATTTCTTCCATAAAAATGCAGCAAATAACTATGATAGCTCTCATGGAAAAACTCTAAACTTTTCACCATAACGCACAATAGTCCCCTCATTTGAAAGCTTAAGCCTTAGGGGTCTCAAAAGTACAATTATTTTCAAGAAAAGATCACTAGATCACTTACTTGAATGGATGAGAGCTTGCTGAAATTTTGAGCTTTCAGAAACCCCTATTTGCTTGCTATTTTCAGTAAAGAAGGATAAGCAAAAAGATGGACCTCATATTTTCTTTATTCTAATATTAAACTAACAATTTAGTCTACCAAACACCACCAACTTTGACCAACTTGGTCAATTCTTGTCCCCTATGAAGTCTATGGATGGCCAAGCCAATATTGGGGGTCTAATTTCCTTTTAAAGACCTCCAATTGTCAATCTATGGATATTTGGTACCTTTAGTTTATAGAATGGAACTTTCGCACTTTATGCGATTTAGTCTTTTTTTCGCGATTAAACATGAAATCGTTAAAATTAAAGCACCAAAATTTTCATGCACATACATTAACATGCTCTGACTCATAATATAATCATGAAAATAAATTTCTCTAATCTCGGATTAGTGATCCCGAGATTACTATTTTGACTAGCCCTTAAATCGGGCTGTTACAGTCTTACATGTAAACAATATCGATGCCACTGTCCCAGACAGGGTCTTGCACGAAATCAAATATGATGTCGATGTCCCAGACAGGGTCTTACACGTAAAAATCAAATCAATGCCAACGTCCTGGACGTGTCGGAATCTTATGTCATAACATACGTGACATTTCGGACGTCGTCACATTATCGACACTTTTCTGAATTCCACATATTTAGCTTAAATAGCCATATATCACATTTCATTTACATATATAACAAATAATAATTCAAATCGTACACATTTATTTGTATATTGCCTTACCTTGTATGGATTCGGATGGAAATAAATGATTACTCGACCACTTTAGATTTTCCCCCATCTAAATTTGTTTTCTTTGGTTCTTGATCTATACACATTCAAATTTAGCTTATTTATTCACCAAATCATTCAATTCAATCCATATGCACATATTTAGGGCATTTTACAATTTAGCCCTTACATTTTCATATTTTAACATTTAAGTCCCTATTTCATAAAATCACAAAATACACTTAATTTATAAATTTCATAGCTTGACCGAATATTCTTCTAACTCATTTAAGCCCACATATTTCATTTATTTCACATTTTAGTCCTTCAATATCTCATTTTCACAATTTAGCCCATTATAATCAAATCCATCAAAAATCCTAATACAAAACATGTTTATCTAGCATCAAGCTTCCATATTTCACCATTTAACATCACCAAGCGCATAATATCAACAATGGCATAACTCAAAATCATCATCAATTTCATAAATTAAGGCATGGGCTTAAGAGAACACGAAGCAATGATCACAAAAACATAAAAATCATCCAAAACGGATCAAAAACATATACCTAATTGACCAAGATTAATGCCGAATGCTTGAAAGCTTAAGAACCCTATTTCTTTCTTCAATTTTTGGCAAACAAAGATGATAATGGCCTATTTTCATGTTTTTTTATTAATTCGTCTTTTAATTATCAATTTCCAATTTTAACCTTTATAATATCATTTAAAATCCACTAAGTAATGACCAACTTTATCATTTAATGCATTCAATGGTTAGATAACCACATAAGGACCTCCTGTTTATAAAGACATATCAATTCAGCTATTATTCAAATAAAAGGAAAATTTTTCATTTTCTACGATTTAGTCCTTTTTGCAAATTAAGCACACAAACGGATAAATTAAATCACGAAAATTTTACACATATCAATTCACATATTATAAGCACAGAAAATAATATTAAAATATTTTTTTAACTTGAATTTGTGGTCCCAAAACCACTGTTCTGACTAGGGTATAAACCAGGTTGTTACAACAAGCCAAAGAACACGTTTTAAAGATGAGTCATGATTGATAGTTTACGAAATAAGGATAATAGGAAAATCAAGATAAAGAAATCCAAGATGCGATATCGTACTGGAAGTCTGAGAATAGAACTCATAAGAAAATAAAAAAGATCTTGATGATTCCTCAGAGAAAACCAAAAAAAAAAACAATATTATACGCTCTGGAAATCAATTGTAATAAAGATAATATATTTTCCAAATATATATAAAACAAAACAACATCCAATAGAAACAGAAAAATAGCCTCACATAAATTTTCACCAACAACTTTTATTCCAAACATAATATTGTAGAATCCCAAAGAGAGAGATAAGAAATGTTGCTCATCAACCAACCAGACCAACAATGCTTTCATCTAACATTATAATCAGCTAGCATTCTTATACGATAAGAATTTCATCAGAAAATCAATAATCACATATATCTCTGAGAATAAATAAATATATAAAATACCCAGGAGAGATCATCTCTAACGACCCGAATTTGGGCCTAGTAGAATTGGGCCCATTAGGCCTTGGGCGTGGGAGCGTTTAAAATTTTTGGAGAACAAGAGAACGACTTTAATGCAAGTTGGACCTATTAGGTGAGTGATTTTAGAAGGTTAGAGGGCTTCTATGAAGTCCTGGGTTCAAACTTTGGCTTTAGGGAAATTTTGGTTTTAGGTGAATAAAACCCTGAGAGTTAGTAGCAGGCTTTAAGAATAAAATGTGGAGAAAAATGATACAAGGAAGGGAGTGGTCTAGTGGCAATGCGTCATTAAGGGGATAAGTGAGTGCTTGGGTTCAAGTCTTGGCGCTTGCATTTCATTTTGATTTATTTTTAAGTGAACTTAGACTTTGGCCCATAGGTTTATATTTAGTTGCACATACTTTAAGAAACAATAGGAGCTTGTGGCCTAGTGGCCTAGTGGCTAGAGGTGCAGATTATGCTACAGGGGAGCCTGGGTTGGAACCTCATGAGTAGCAAAAAAGGGATATTTATTTTGCTAAGTTGGGGCGGCAAGAGTTTGTGTTGGATTTAAACTCTACTGAAAGAGGGATCCCACATCGGAAAGATAGCAAGAGAGAAGGTGAGAAGCTGGCTTTAAATAGAGCAATTTAGGAGTAGAGTAAACATACATCGGTGGGCGTTTGGGCATAGGAGCATTCGGAGCGCGGATTAGCTTCAGACTCTTATCAGGTGTGCATTTCGCCCTACTCTAACTATAGAGCGGCAAATGCCGAAATGCCTGTCACAGGGCAATGGTAGCCACATGAGCGTGCGGGTGTACGTGTGGGAGCTTCAATGCGATAGTTGAGGCCACCATGAGTATTCTTGTGGGTTGAAGCTGCTTGGGCCACGATGGGCCGAAGTGGACCCAATGAGCCCGTGGGTCATATGAATAAATTGTATGATTGTATAGTATTTATTGGACTGGTCAATGTGAATCTCATATCTGTGGCTAGATTTGGGCTGAATGGGCCACACGAGCGTGTGGGCCCATTTAGGCCGAGAATGGGCCCTAGGCCCAATTGCACTGTTTCGATAAAAAAGGGTACCCGTGTCACTCAAAGCGACAGTCGGCCTTTGAAAAAGCCATTCTAGGGGTAATAAATTCTCGAAATAATCTTGGTGGGTAAATTACCGAAATACCCTTAGTGGGTAAATTACCGAGATACCCCGGGTTGCGAAATTATCGAAATACCCCTGGAGGGTAAATTACCGTTATACCCTTGATTATGGTTGGTTGTTATGTATCTACTTTTTTTACACTGTTGTACATATGATGCATTGCATTTTTATCATGTTGCATGGGGCGGGATAATGACTGAAAAGTAGTGTAGCCCGGTGGCTTTGCCACAATATATATATTTAGATGATTATGACTCTGGTGGCTCAGCCACAAATATTCTGTGTAGCAACTTTACTGCAATATTGGTGTGATTGGCGGGGTGGGTTGACTTGATCCCCACAGGTGTGATTGGCTGGTCGGGGGTGTGTTGGATGGATTGGGTTGGGCTGCATTAATTCATTTGCACTATTATGGTTGTAGGGCGTAGGCCCAATTTGATGACTTATGGGCTCGGGCCCAGTTGATGTCAATTTAGGGGATTACACACTGAGTTCTTATAACTCATCCCTTTTTCCTTAACCTCGCAGGTAATTTCCAGCAGTAAAGAATTAGAGCTGTAGATAACTCGGTGGAGGCCATACTTTAGAAACATCGCTTGCAAACTTTAATAAATTTCCTTTTTGCTTTATTTCTAAGATTATTTTTATTCTGTGGGTTTAATATTTTGTAATAAGGCCTCTGGTTAAATTTTCTTTTAAGTTTTCACTAATAATTGTTGATTTCATAAACACGAGATTTTATTAAAGCATAATTAATCGTTTTTCGAAGCATCATGTTCCCGCAAATACTCCAGTTTGATTTTTCACAACTGGAAATAGTTTTATTATTAAAACATTACTAACTTCATAAAAAGGACATTAAACAAACTGAGTTTTTATTAACAAATATCGAAACTTGAAGTTTTAAAGAGGCGCGATATTTTCAACTTACGCTTAGCTTTTTAACAAACCTCCTATGTGACACCTAGATCCGGTCATAATGTCTAGGCCGGGTTTGGGGTGTTAAATTTTATGGTATCTGAGCCAGGTTGCAAAACTCGGTTGTGGAATGGGTTCAAAAATGTTTTCAAATTATGTTTGAAATTTGGCTTAGAAAAATATAACTTTATTGGATGTGTGGCACTCGAGTCTTCGGTACTATATGCTATAATGACTGTATTTCTGGTACTAATTCTGTGTATGTTTTGGTTGGATATGGTGTTTGAATGTAGAAAATTTTATGTATGTGTGATAAATACCTGTTTGCTTCTGTGGTTAGATATTTGGTTTGGTGAAGAGGTTTCTAAATTAGGTTGGAAGTGTATTAGCGTTATTGGAATGAGAGTGCGCAGCGGCAGCGTGGTAGAGTAGCCTACGTTAAAACCACTGTTAGATAGCTGGAAATTTCGAGGACGAAATTTCTTTAAGGAGGGTTGATTTGTAATAACCCGAATTTGGGCCTAGTAGAATTGGGCCTATTAGGCCTTGGGAGTGGGAGCATTTAAAATTTTTGGAGAATAAAAGAACGGCTTTAATGCAAGTTGGACCTATTAGGTGAGTGATTTTGGAAGGTTAGAGGGCTTCTATAAAGTCCCGGGTTCAAACTTTGGCTTTAGGGAAATTTTGGTTTTAGGTGAATAAAACCCTGAGAGTTAGTAGTAGGCTTTAAGAATGAAATGTTGAGAAGAATGATACAAGGAAGTGAGTGGTCTAGCGGCAAGGCATCATTAAGGGGATAAGTGAGTGCTTGGGTTCAAGTCTTGGCGCTTACATTTCATTTTAATTTATTTTTAGGTGAACTTAGACTTTGGCCCATAGGTTTATATTTAGTGGCGCATACTTTAAGAAACAATAGGAGCTTGTGGCCTAGTGGCCTACTAGCTAGCGGCGTAGATTATGCTACAGATGAGCCTGGGTTCGAATCTCATGAGTAGCAAAAAAGGGGGATATTTATTTTGCTAAGTTAGGGCGGCAAGAGTTTGTGTTGGATTTAAACTCTATTGAAGGAGGGATCCCACATCGGAAAGATAGCAAGAGGGAAGATAAGCAGCTGGCTTTAAATAGAGCAATCTAGGAGGAGAGTAAACATACCTCGGTAGGCGTTTGGGCATAGGAGCATTCGGAGCACGGATTAGCTTCAAACTCCTATTAGGTGTGTATTTCGCCCTACTCTAGGTGTAGAGCGGCAAATGCCGAAATGCTGGTCACACGGCAATGGTAGCTACACGAGCGTGCGAGCGCACGTGTGGGAGCTTCGATGCGATAGCTGAGGCCACCATGAGTATTCTTGTGGGTTGAGGCTGCTTGCGTCACGATGGGCCGAAGTGGGCCCAATAGGCCCGTGGGCCCATATGAATAAATTGTATGATTGTATAGTAGTTATTGGACTGGTCAATGTGAATCTCATATCTGTGGCTAGATTTGGGCTGAATGGGCCGCACGAGCGTGTGGGCCCATTTAGACCGAGAATGGGCCCTAGGCCCAATTGTACCGTTTCGATAAAAAATGGTACCCGTGTCGCTCGAGGTGATAATAGGACTTCGAAAAAGCCGTTGTAAGGGTAATAAATTACCGAAATACCCTTGGTGGGTAAATTACCGAAATACCCTTAGTAGGTAAATTACAGAAATACCCTTAGAGGGTAAATTATCGAAATACCCTAAGGTTGCGAAATTACCGAAATACCCCTGAAGGGTAAATTATCGAAATACCCCGTGTTGCAAAATTTCCAAAATACCCAGGAGGGTAAATTACTGTTATACCCTTGATTATGGTTGGTTGTTATGTATCTGCTTTATTTACACTGTTGTACATATGATGCATTGCATTTTTATCATGTTGCATGGGGTGGGATAATGACTGAAGAGTAGTGTAGCTTGGTGGCATTGCCACAATATATATATTTACATAATTATGACTCTGGTGGCTCAGCCACAAATATTCTGTGTAGTAGCTTGACTACAATATTGGTGTGATTGGCGGGGTGGGTTGACTTGATCCCCACAGGTGTGATTGGCTGATCGGAGGTGTGTTGGATGGATCGGGTTGGGCTGCATTAATTCATTTGCACTATTATGTTTGTAGGGCTTAGGCCCAGTTTGATGACTTATGGGCTCGGGCCCAGTTGATGTCGGTTTAAGGGATTACACACTGAGTTCTTATAACTCACCCCTTTTTCTTTAACCTCGCAGGTAATTCCCAGCAATAAGGAGTTGAGCCGTGGATGATTCGGTGGAGGCCATACTTTAGAAACATCGCTTGCAAACTTTAGTAAATTTCCTTTTTACTTTATTTTTAAGATTATTTTTATTCTCTGGGTTTAATATTTTGTAATAAGGCCTTTGGTTAAATTTTCTTTTAAGTTTTCACTAATAACTGTTGATTTCATAAACACGGGATTTTCTTAAAGCATAATTAATTGTTTTTCAAAGCATCACGTTCCCGCAAATACTCCAGTTTGATTTTTCACATGTGGAAACAGTTTTATTATTAAAACATTAATAACTTCATAAAAAGGACATTAAACAAACTGGGTTTTTATTAACAAATATTGAAACTTGAAGTTTTAAAGAGACGCGATATTCTCAACTTACACTTAGCTTTTTAACAAACCTCCTATGTGACACGCTAGATCTGGTCATAATGTCTAGGCCGGGTTTGGGGTGTTACATCATGATAATCTATTCAATTACTATTTTTACACTTAGACATCTTTATGATTCAAATATAATTTCTCTGACTAATTTTGTCATCACTAATCCCGTATTATTCCATTTACTAACGAAAATCAATCCGGAAGAAATCCCAGAAAATACATAATTTAAACATCATACCTGAAAGAGTCATTAGCCGAGATTAACTTTTTCTTTAACCTTGACATCGCGAAATCCGAATGATCTTTAAAATAACCTGGCATCTTTTCCAGAACTGTATTCACTTGCCAAACTATTCTTAACTCTGACTACATTATTAGTCATTCCGCCACTGAACTCTTTAGTCTCTTACTTATGAGCTCACTCAACTTAAATCTCATGAAATTTTATTATAGAATACAACATTGGTAAGGGGGTGAGGTCGTAAAGCCTCTAACTTGACTCTCATAAATACACGCATATAACTTAGCACATAACTTGGCATTCATCATTAATATAATATCTTCACAATCATATAATTCACTTCAAGCTAATTAACATACATATTTATGTTATACGCAATTTCGATTATCTTTATTCAAACAAGTGTAATTAAACATACAGTCCATAAATTTTGAGTAAGTTTACTTATCGCATTCACTTAATCAAATAAGTTAGGCACATAACATTATATGAATGTCAAACAAACATGGATGAGTTTATCACAATATAAACTTTCATTTCATTTCACCTTTCCATATTTCAAGAATAATTCCCATTGAACTATTGTTATTTCAATGGATACTCGGGTAGTATACTCAAGGTATACATGTCAACAATCCGTCAATTAATATTCAAGAGTGCCCTTTTGGCACATATTCATAGAGCACACTCTCGAGCACACTCTAGATTACCTGTCCGGGCTAAATCCATTTCATAACATATGCTCGAGAGGGCTTAATTCAGGATTACCCTTCCGGGCTAAATCCTTTTTCCAACATTTAAAACATTTTATCTGTTTCATAAAATCACCATAATTCGAAATACAATGTTCAACCGAAACAATGACATTTTATCCATATTTCTCAACTTATGGTTATTTCATTTTGTACATCATCACAAACATATCATGAACTTTTATTCATACCTTTCCAAGTTTCGACTTACCACAAACACATTTTCAAATATCTTAGTATTACTTTCAGCATTTTTGAAAATAGCTCGGTTGGAAAGCATCTCTACCTCAACAAAATAATTTCATCAGAGTTAGGAGATATCACACTATCACAGGTAGTAATATGGCATGTATAACCAGACTCACATTCGCTACGTTAGTCCAAGAATCGACTAAATCGTAGCTCTGATACCACTAAATGAAAAATCTTTTTCCTGTATTCAACACCGGAATAGGGCTTGAGGCATTACCGGACTTATAACACAAGCATTCACACAATTCTGAGTCATAAATTTGCGTCCAAATTAAAACCATTCATATTCAATCATAAAGTCCCTCGTAAAAGGGTACGAGGCCCAAAACATGCTTTGGAGGTGGTTCGGGACTAAACAAAGAACTTTAGAAATTTTTACAAAACATAGAAAATTTTTGCTAGACGCAAGGCTCTCACGCCCGTGTGGTCTAAGGGACACGCCCGAGCTTCAGACCGGGTTCAAATTAGGGTGCTCTCTGACTTCTGCCACACGGTCATGCCAGACGCCCGTGTGCTAGGCCGTGTAGCACACACGACTAAGACACAAGCCCGAGTCTCTGCCCATGTGCTTAATTCTAGACATTCTATTTTTAAAAAATTTAAGGTGTAGGGGACACACGGTCGGAACACATACCCGTGGGGCAGACCGTGTGTGACAGACGGTCTAGACACACACCCGCGTGTCTACCTGTTTGGACAAAATAAAGGTTATTTACCAAACCATTTGTCATCCTTATTCACACATACACCTACACCAATTCAAGGCACAAACATAACATACTTAGGCAACCAAAACATCCACAATTATGACCAACACAATATCAACATCTATCATACTCACAACAATTATTAAGTCACAATTGACTACTTTCAAGATATCTAATTGTACAACACTTTATCATCTTTTCAATAGACCACATTGCCAAACATTTCACATTCATGACATAAATCACATTTCTATCATTCACCAAACATACCATGACCATATCACCAAAGACATTGACACATATATATTTATATACTTAGGCTTACAACCATGATAGCCCAAATAAACCAATCTACATGGCCAAATATCAAAACAAGCTTTTGACAATCACGAGCCAACACATTGGCTACAATAACAATGGCACATTTAACAAAATGACTAAGTCCCTATTGTAACACCCCCTGACCCTATTCAAGCCGGAATAAGGTTTCAGGCATTACCTAACTAACTTTACTTAAACGTCTAGAATAGTGCTATAAAGTTTCGTTTAAACCCATCACTTGCACATTCTCAGCCTAAGAGTCTCTAAACATACCTCATAGAGGTTTCAAAACTATTTCGGGAACTTTTATGAACTCGAGAAACTTTTTAACAAATCAGGGGCCACACGTCCGTGTTGGTCTAGGGACATGCCCGTGTGCCCCTAAAACATGCCCGTGTCTTCCACCAGTGGTCGATTCTAACTAAGGTCACACGGCCTTAACACACCCGTGCACTTCAACCGTGTGGCGATTTAAATTCCAAGTGCAAGGAACAGACTTCACACAGCCTGGGCATACGACTATGTGTAAGCCGTGCCTCCCACACGGTCTAGACACACGTTCGTGTGTCTACCCATGTGGAAGATTAGCAGGCTATTTACCAAGCCCTAGCCACCCTACGTTGCACACATACATACTTCTATTGAAAACAATACAACTCCTATCCCAAAGGCACATCTAAGTACTCATTCCAATATAAAAGATATCCCATAGGTACCTCTAGGAGCCCAAAGAATCAAGATGTACATAAAGGCATATACCTCATGAAATTCATATTTATTAAGCAATAGGAAGTTGCCAAGTATTTGCCTAACTTATAAGGCTATTTACAAAATGACTTTAATAATTTGCATAGCCAACATTTTGATTAACAATTACAACTTAACAAAATACTCGAATCCTATACATGCCCCACTCAAAATAAGTCTAAATTGTTATAGCAAAGTGATGTCGATACTGTGATTCCCGATCTCCTACGTCCACGATCCCCGAGTTATCTTGGCAATACTACAAGGAGAGAGGGCAATGAAAGGGGTAAGCATAAAGCTTAGTAAGTTTGCATGGAAATAAATATCAATAATAAGCTCATAATATAATCCATACATGGCATTAACTAACCATACACAAGTCGTAGGCTCTTGGCCATACTTATTTACAATAGCCCTTATTTAGCACATATCGTGCAACACATCATAATCGTTTCTTCGTGACTCATTCACGAGTACCTGTATTCACTTATTCACATGACTTTAGTGCAATTCTCATTTCTACTTCTAAACTCATCTACATATCCCATTAATCACTAGGGATAGTCAAATACTCCTATTCATTGTCATGAATGGAGGTACGAAGCCGATACCACATCCTCGAGGTGGTCTTATATGGAGTCACTCCTAAATGCCAATGCCATATCCCGGATATGGTCTTATATGGACTTTCACATCAAGTATTGATGCCATATCCCGGATACGGTCTTATACAATTCTCATATCCATTACCGAAGCTATATCCCCAATATGGTCTTATACGGGATTTCAACTCGGTGCCGAGGCCATGTCCCAAACATGGTCTTATACGGGACCTTATCTATTTCATATCTCGATGATAGCATTTTCATATTCAATATCTCGATGATAGCATTTTCATATTCAATATAGCCCACTAGGACCTCAACATCTCATTCAACATTAATTTAGTAGAGCATCATGCATCAATAGGATACCAAGCATTCTCAATTATGCTAACATAACTATTGCATTAATCACATACAAACTTACCTCGATTTCAAAATGAGCCAACTCGTACCTAGTCGGGGACCTTGTTCTTTCCCTGATCGAGGTGGATTCTCGGTTCTTCTTGCTCTATAATAGCAATTTAACTCATTTTAATCACCACATTAATGAAAGCATTTCAATAATCATACTTAGGCAAAATTACTATTTTGCCCCTAGACTTTGGCAAAATCACTATTTTTCCCCTAGGCTCAGAAATTAATTCTAATCACATTTCTACGTTTAACGAGCCTAGGTGAATATTTAATACTCTTATGACTATCATCAAAACTCAACATTTCACATAATTACTACAAATTGTAACCTTTTCATCAAGGTCTAATTAGGTGTTTTCAAGACAACACCTTTCACAAAAGTTGTTCATCTAACAACTAAGACTCAATTTCTTCCATAAAAATGTAGCAAATAACTATGATAGCTCTCATGGAAAAACTCTAAACGTTTCACCATAATGCACAATATTCCCCTCATTTGAAAGTTTAAGCCTTAGGGGGTCTCAAAAGTACAATTATTATCAAGAAAAGATCACTAGATCACTTACTTGAACGGATGAGAGCTTGTTGAAATTTTGAGCTTTCAAAAATCCCTATTTGCTTCCTATTTTCGATGGAGAAGGATGATCAAAAAGATGGACATCATCTTTTCATTATTCTAATATTAAACTAACAAGTTAGTCCACCAAACACCACCAACTTGGTCAATTCTTGTCCCCTATGAAGTCTATGGCCGGCCAAGCCAATATTGGGGTTCTAATTTCCTTTTAAAGACCACCAATTGTCAATCTATGGCTATTTGGTACCTTTAGCTTTTAGAATGGAACTTTCACACTTTATGCAATTTAGTCCTTTTTCGCGATTAAACATGAAATCGTTAAAATTAAAGTACCAAAATTCTCATGTACATATACCATCATGCTCTGACTCATAAAATGACATAAAAATAAATTTCTCTAATCTCGAATTAGTGATCCCAAGATCACTGTTCTGACTAACCTCTAAATCGGGCTGTTACAATTCTCCTCCTTAAGGATTTTTGTCCCCGAAAATCTTACCAGTGAAGAGGTTGGGATATTGGTTTCTCATCGTATCCTCGGGCTCCCACGTAGCCTTTTCTATTTCGTGCCTTTGCCATAAAAATTTCACTAGGGCTATGCTTTTGTTTCTTGTCTGCTTGACCTCTCGCGCCAAGACTCTAACCTATTCTTCACCATAAGTCAAGTCCGATTGTATATCTACCTCTGTCGGCACTATGACGTGTGAAGGGTCTGAACGGTATTGGCGTAACATGGATACGTGAAAGACGTCATGAATCTTTTCTAAATCAGGTGGCAAGGCCAACCAATAAGCTACCAGTCATATCCTCTCAGTAACTTTATAAGGTCCAATAAAGGCCAAATCTGAGGACTTTCCTCCAAGGTGATACTTTCAAGAACACTTTATCACCAACTTTGAATTCAATCTCTTCCGTTTTCAAATTTAAATAGGACTTTTGTCTATTAGAAGCGACTTTCAGATAGTCACGTATCACTTTCACCTTCTCTTCAATTTCCTTAAACAAGTCAACCCCGTGTATCTGATTCTCTCTGAGTTCTGACCAATACAAGGGCGTTCGACACTTACACCCATACAATGCCTCATAAGGCGCAATCTTTAAACTTGACTGAAAACTGTTGTTGTAGGCGAATTCCAGCAACGATAAGTATTTCTCCCAATTACCTTGAAGTTCCAAAACACAACATCGAAACATGTCTTCGAGTATCTGAATTGCCCTATCTGACAGCCCGCAGTTTGTGGATGAAAGGTTGTACTGAAACTCATTGTGCCCAAGGCCTCTTGCAACTTTTTCCAAAACCGTGACGTGAATCTCGGATCTCTATCTAAAATGATCGATAACGATACACCATGAAGTCTTTCAATCTCTGACACATACAAATCCGCCAATTTATCAAGTGCATAATCGACTCACTCTGGTATGAAATGGGCTGACTTTGTGAGCCTATCAACCACTACCCATACTGCAACTTTCTTCTTTGGAGTCAATGGTAAGCCCGTCACGAAGTCCATGGTAATTCGGTCTCATTTTCACTCAGGAACCATAATAGGCTGAAGTAAACCTGAAGCTACTTGATGTTTAGCCTTCACTTGCTAACAAATCAGACATCTCGATACAAACTCGGAAATGTCTTTCTTCATACCAAGCCACCAATACCATTTCCTCAAATTATTGTACATCTTCATACTGCCTGGGTGTACATTCAAACATTTGCTATATGCTTCATGCAAGATTTTACGAATAAGCTTGTCATTTCTGGGTACACAGACCCTATCTCGAAACGTTAGACATCTATCCAGATTTACTCGAAAGTCTGACTCAACGTTCGACTCACAAATAACTCTCTTGGCTTGCAAACTGTTATCGGCTTTTTTTTAGCTTCACAAATCTCTTGGAGAAATAACGGTTTAGCCCTCAATTCAGCTAAAATGGAACCATCATCTAACAAAGTCATCTGAGTACTCATGGCTCTTAATGCAAATAATGGTTTTCAGCTCAAAGCATCAGCAACCACGTTTGCCTTTCCAGAATGGTAGTCAATTACCAACTCATAATCCTTAATCAGCTCTAACCACCTTTGTTGCCTCAAATTCAATTCCTTTTGAGTCATCAAATATTTTAGGCTCTTATGGTCAGTGAAAATCAGACATTTTTCACCATACAAATGGTGTCTCCAAATTTTCAACGCAAACACAATTGTGACCAATTTCTTGTGTGGCTTCAGCTGCCTAAAGGCGTATGCAATCACATTACCCTCTTGCATAAGTACACAACCCAATCCATTTAAGGACGCGTCACTATAAACCACAAATTCTCTTCCCGGCTTGGGTTGTACCAAAATAGTAGCCTCAGTCAACAGTGTCTTCAGTTTCTCAAAACTCTGTTTACACTATTCTGTCCAAACGAACTTCACATCTTTTTGCAAAAGTCTCGTCATCGGGGTAGCTATCGTGGAAAACCCCTTGACAAAACGCCTATAATAGCTGGCTAGGCTTAGAAAACTCCTTACTTTAGTTACGCTCCTCGACGATTTCCATTTAACAATTGCTGAAATCTTACTTGGGTTTACTCTAATCCCGTCTCCCGAGACAGTGTGCCCCAAAAATCCCACTTCCTTGAGCCAAAATTCACTTTTAATAAATTTGGCATACAATTATTTTTCTCTTGAAACTTGCAGAACCATACTCAAATGCTCGGCATGATCGTTCTCGTCTTGAGAGTAGATTAGTATGTCGTCGATGAAGACCACGACAAATTTATCCAAGTATGGCCGAAAAATGCGATTCATCAAATCCATGAAGATCACAGGGGCATTCGTTAGACCAAAAGGCAAGACCAAAAATTCATAGTGGCCATACCTAGTTCTAAATGCGGTTTTCGGCACATCCGAGTCCTTGACTCCTAGCTGATAGTATCCTGACCTCAAATCTATCTTGGAAAATATCGTGGCTCCCTTCAATTGATCGAATAGATCATCGATCCTCAGAAACGGGTACTTGTTCTTTTCAGTTACCTTATTGAGTTGCCAGTAATCTATACATAGTCTCATAGAACCATCTTTCTTCTTCACGAATAAAACAGGAGTACCACACGGAGAAAAACTCGGTCTCGCAACTATGCTTTCAACTCTTTCAGTTCAGTTGGGCCATTCTATATGGAGTAATAAAAATAGGGACAGTACCCGGAGCTAACTCAATCCCAAATTCAATCTCCCTAACCGGAGGTAGCCCTGGTAACTCTTCCGGAAAAACATCTAGGTACTCGCATACATGAGTACCGACTCAATTCTCAATTCCGTTTCTTTAGTGTTCAACACAAAGCCAAGATAAGCCTCATACCCCTTCCTCAAATACCTCTGAGTCAACAAGGTTTTCAGCTTAATACGCTTCTTCCCACAATTCACAATTACTCCATGAGTAACTAACCAATCTACCCTAAGGATGACATCGAACTCAAAAGGTAATAGCATAAGATCAACCAGGAAACAATGACCCTTAATCATCAAAGGGTAACCTTTGCAAACTCTATCAACCAACACGCACTTGCCTAGGGGATTAGACACTCTTATGATAAATTTGATAGACTCTATAGATATGCTCATGCTAGAGACTAATTTTATGCATATATATGAGTGCGTAGATCCTGATCAATTAAAGCTACAATATAAGTATTATGGAGGGAAAAAGTACCCATGATTACGTCGGGAGAAGATGCCTCTTCACGAGCACGAATGGCATATGTCCTCGTCGGTGCTCTACCCTCGACTCTAGCAGCCTGCTCTCTAGATGGGTTCTTGCTACCCATTTCATGTCCTGGGTTTCTCAATGGTCTTCCCCTAGTAGTACTTCCTGATCTTGCATTCTGGGGTTTTTTCTTTTTCGCCCACCTCGGGGCAGTCTCTAATAAAGTGGTCTAAGGACCCACATCTGAAACAAGCTTTCTCATTAGCTCGACACTCACCAAAATGGCACCTGCCACATTGAGGTCATTCCGGTCTACTTGGTCAAATGTTGCCCACACTAGCAACTGATGTGGACTGCCCTTCCGACCTCAAAAATTGCTTGCCATTACTTCAGGTTGCAAACCCCACTGAAGTAACTGATCGAGTAGAGAAACCCCTCGATTTCTTAGATGAGGATTGGTGAGACTTATTCAGTTGTCTTTTCCTTGAGTCACGAGACTCATTCTTAGCTCTTCTTTTCTCTCTAGCCAACTCTTCGGCTTTACAGGCTCTATCTACCAACACTACAAATTCCTTTAGTTAAAGGACTCCCACATATAAACAAATGTCCTCATTCAGTCCATCCTTGAACCTCTTGCACATGACTGTCTCGGTAGACAGGCACTCCCAAGTATGTTTACTAAGCCTTACGAACTCCCGTTCGTAATTAGTCATTGATATACGGCCTTGCTTCAGTTCCAATAACTCCTTCCTTTTGTGGTCGATGAACCTCTGACACCACCGACACAAAGGTGTTCCACCATCGATAGGCTAAATCTCTCAGGAGAGATACCGCACACTTTAAGCACTCCTTAGGGGTGCAGGATAACTCCTCGAATATTCTGATAGTATTCTTGAGCCAGAATTTCGCTCACTTTGGGTCATCGTCCTTATTTACCTGAAATTTCTCGACTCCCTACTTCTGGATCTTATCCACTGAAGGCCTTCCTCTTCTCACTACCTCAACCACTTGAGGAGCTACTGGAGCGGGTTGAGGGATAGGTGGGGGTGAAGGGGGTTGAGCATTAAGATTTGCTCGGGTATACTTAGTATACCAGTTGTTCATCATGTGGAGAAAGGCTTCTAGAGCCTCTTCCCTATGACCCGAGGTCTCGAGTCTACTATTCGCTGGCACGGTCCCTTGAGCGGGAGCCAACGTGTTACTCGTAGCATCATCGGCTGCAGTTTGGTCTGGATTAGAATCCATTTACTACATAAAACACGATTTTAAACATCAAGAGCCAATCACACTATCATTACTCAGACACTCTTACATATGGCATGTATAACTAGACTCGTACTTTCACTACATTAGTCCTAGAATTGACTAAGTCATAGTTCTGATACCAATAAATGTTACACCCCTTACCCGTATTCAAGCCGGAACCAGGTTTGAGGCATTACCTAACTAACTTTACTTAAACGTCTCCAATAGGGTTATAAAGTTTCGTTTAAACCCATCACTTGCACATTCTCAGCCCAAGAGGCCATGAACATACCTCTTAGAAGTTTCGAAACTATTCCGGGAACTTTTATGAACTCGAGAAACTTTTCAACAAAACAGGGGCCACATGCCCGTGTTGGTCTAGGGACATGCCCGTGTGCCCCTAAGACATGCTCGTCTCTTCCACCCGTGGTCGATTCTGACTAAGGTCACACGGCCTTGACACGCCCGTGGCCCTAGCCCGTGTGCCAAACCTTGTTATTCTGACCTATCCACACGGTCTACGCACACGTCCTTGTGTTCAACCGTGTGGCAATTTAAATTCCAAGTGCAAGGTGCAGACTTCACATGGCCTGGGCATACGCCCATGTGCAAGCCGTGCCTCCCACACGGTCTAGACACACGCCCGTATGTCTACCCATATGGAAGATTAGCAGGCTATTTACCAAGCCCTAGCCACCCTACGTTGCACACATACATACTTCTATTTAAAATAATACAACTCCTATCCCAAAGGTATATCTAAGTACTCATTCTAATATAAAAGATAACCCATAGGTACCTCTAGGAGCTCAAAGAATCAAGACTTACATAAAGGCATATACTTCATGAAATTCATCTTCATTAAGCAATAGAATTTGCCAAGTATTTGCCTAACTTCTAAGGCCATTTACAAAATGACTTTAATAATTTACATAGCCAACACTTTGACTAACAATTACAACTTAACAAAATACTCGAGTCTTATACATGCCATATTCAAAATAAGTCTAAATTGTTATACCAAAGTGATGTCGATAGTGTGATTCCCGAACTCCTACGTCCACGATCCCTAAGTTATCTTGGCAATACTACAAGGAGAGAGGGCAATGAAAGGGGTAAGCATAAAGCTTAGTAAGTTTGCATGGAAATAAATAGCAATAATAAGCTCATAATATAATCCATACATGACATTAACTAATCGTACACAAGTCGTAGGCTCCTTGCCATACTTACTTACAATAGCCCTCATTTAGCACATATCGTGCCACACATCGTAATCCTTTCTTCGTGGCTCATTCACGAGTACCTGTATTCACTTATTCACATAACTTTTGTGTAATTTTCATTTCTACTTCTAAACTCATCTCCTTATCCCGTTAATCACTAGGGATTGTCAAATACTCATATTCATCGTCATTAATGGAGGTACAAAGCCGATGCCCCATCCCTGAGGTGGTCTTCTATGGAGTCACTCCTAAATGCCAATGCCATATCCTGGATATGGTCTTATATGGACTTTCACATCAAGTATTGATGCCATATCCCGGATACGGTCTTATACGATTCTCATATCCATTACCGAAGCTATATCCCCAATATGGTCTCATACGAGATTTTACTCGGTGCTGAGGCCATGTCCCGAACATGGTCTTATACGGGACCTTATCTATTTCATATCTCGATGATAGCATTTTCATATTCAATATAGCCCACTAGGACCTTAACATCTCATTCAACATTAATTTAGTAGAGTATCATGCATCAATAGGATACCAAGCATTCTCAATTATGCTAACATAATTATTGCATTAATCACATACAAACTTACCTCGATTTCAAAATGAGCCAACTCGTCGGTCTAGTCCGAGACCTTGTTATTTCCACGATCGAGACAGATTCTCGGTTCTTCTTGCTCTATAATAGCAATTTAGCTCATGTTAATCACCACATTAATGAAAGCATTTCAATATTCATATTTAGGTAAAATTACTATTTTGCCCCTAGACTTTGGCAAAATGACTATTTTACCCCTAGGCTTAGAAATTAATTCTAATCACATTTCTACGTTCAATGAGCCTAGTTGTTTTCATATAATTACTACAAATTGTAACTTTTCATCAAGGTCCAATTAGGTGTTTTCAAGACAACACCTTTCACAAAAGTTGTTCATCTAACAACTAAGACTCAATTTCTTTAATAAAAATGCAAAAAATAACTATGATAGCTCTCTTGGAAAAACTCTAAACTTTTCACCATAATGCACAATATTCCCCTCATTTGAAAGCTTGAGCCTTAGGGGTCTCAAAAGTTCAATTATTATCAGGAAAAGGTCACTAGATCACTTATTTGAATGGATGTGAGCTTGCTAAAATTTTGAGCTTTCAAAAATCCCTATTTGCTTGCTATTTTCGGTGGAAAAGGATGAGCAAAAAGATGGACATCATCATTTCTTTATTCTAATATTAAACTAACAATTTTGTCCACCAAACACCACCAACTTTGACCAACTTGGTCCATTCTTGTCCCCTATGAAGTCTATGGCCGGCCAAGCCAATACTGGGGGTCTAATTTCCTTTTAAAGACCTCCAATTGTCAATCTGTGGCTATTTGTTACCTTTAGCTTATAGAATGGAACTTTCGCACTTTATGCGATCTAGTCCTTTTTTGCGATTAAACATGAAATCGTTAAAATTAAAGTACCAAAATTCTCATGTACATATACCATCATGCTCTGACTCATAAAATGACATAAAAATAAATTTCTCTAATCTCAGATTAGTGATCCCGAGATCACTATTTCGACTAACCCCTAAATCAGGCTGTTTCACCTATATACCCAAAATATTTGAATTCATCAATACCCAAAGTGATAGCTTGATAGTGTGATAGGATCTCTGGTGAACTCCAATCTGAGCTAGCTCAATGACACTCTGAAACATGGGAAAGGAAGGAGGTAAGCTGCATGGCTTAGTAAGTTCATATGCAAATAATACAAAACATTATTCATACATTTGACATATAAATATCTTAAAAAATATTAACATAAATGTCATCAAAACTTCATAAATGTCATATGACCATAAAAGTCATTTAATATCAACATTACACATATCAACATAAATGTCATTTAAGCTTAATAAGCACAACTTACTCAATCACATTCTTACCAATTGTTCACCTATACCGAATCCATTTTCTTTGAGTTTTTTGTACATATCTGTACCAACTTGTAACATAATCACATATTTTCTCATCTTCAACATATCCGTTGAACATTTCGTCCACATTTCCCGTTGAACATTTCGTCAAAATTTCCCGTTGAACATTTCTTCAACATTTCTCGGTGAACCATTTGGAATACTAAAGGATACTCGAGAATCTCGTACACACAGTACCGTATCAATGTCATATCCCAGATATGGTCTTACATGTAATCTCGTATCACTGCCAATAGCCTAGTTATGGTCTTATACGAAGTATCATATCAATGCCACATTCCAGATTTGATCTTACACGTAATCTCAGTAACCCTAATGTCATGACATTTGTATCCTATCTATTCCTAAGGTTCAACCGGAATTTACTCGCTTGTTGAAACTTCGTCAATTTCATCCATAGAGTCAATCATATAATTCATGCAATAACAAAACATTATAAATACAATTATACCATTGTATTATTTACATACAAACTTACCTTGATACAAAAATAGCAGAAATAGACCTAATCGTCAAACACTTTAGTTTTCCCCCGATCTAGACCCGAACTTCATTTTTCTTGATCTATAATACCAAATTCATCTCATTTAATCATCATATTATTCATTTCAGCCAAAAAGGCACATTATGGAAAAATTACAGTTTTTCCCCTAAACTTCTGACAGTTTACACTTTAGTCCATAGACTCGTAAAATTATTTTCATTCAATTTCTTCAAAACCCAAGCCTAGCTGAACCATTTTCACACTCATAACTTCCCACATTTCTCATTTATTTACATTTATCTACTCCCTTTATAACTATTACAAATTAGTCCTTTTTGACATTTTTACCAAAAATCACTTAACAAAAGTCATTTAACAAACAACAAACATGCATTTTCTACCATCAAACATCAAAATAAACACATATTCAACATGGTTAAAACCCTAGATCTTAATCATATCATAAATTATTGGTAGAAATAGATAGACCATCCCTCAAGGATTTCAAAAACATAAAAATCATTAAAAATAGGGCAAGAACGGAATTACAATCGAGCTTAAAAGCTTGAAAAACCCTAGCCATGTTATCTCCTTGTAAAATTCGGCCAATGGAGGGAGAAGATGGACAAATTTTGGCTTTATTTTTGGCTTTTTAATACATTTAATTACCAAATTACTAAAATGCCCTTAATGAAAAAGTTTAGAAACAGACCTAACCATGTCCATTTTTGTCCATTATGAAATATAATGGTCTAATTACCATCTAAGGACCTAATTTAAAATCTCATAGCAATTGGACACCTTTAACATATAGAATTCAAGTTTTGTACTTTTTACAATTTAGAACTTTTAACTAAATTGAGTGCCCAAACGTCAAAATTTTCGAACGAAATTTTCACAAAATAGTTCCATAAAATTGTAGACCATAAAAATATAATAAAAATGAATTTTACTACGTTGGATTTGTGGTCCCAAAACCACTGTTCTGACTAGACCCAAAATTGGGTTGTTACATCATAAGTGTCGTATTAAATTTTGGTGAAGAAGTTTTAACGTGTAGATAACTAATTAAGGAAACAGGACTAAATTGTAAAAGGTGAAAAACTTGTTAATTATAGATTAAGATGATCAAATTCTCTAATTATGAAATGATAGAGGGCTCATATGGTAAATAGACCATATTAAAATTAGATGGACGGCTTTGGACTTTGAATTCATTAAAATGCATGAAAATTTAAAGGACAAAGTTGTAATTTATTAAATAAAACTTAAGTAAAAATAAAATAACAAAGTTATCATCTTCCTAAAAGGGAACCACCAAAAATTAGGGTGTTAAAACACCATTTTTATCAAGCTTGAAGTTCGGCTATGTCCTTGGCTTGCATGTAAGTAATTTCCAACCCGTTTCTTGTGATTTTAAAGTTTTTGAGATCGTTGCAACTAGGACCAGCTAGCCCGCACCTCTATTTTTGAATCAGTTAAAAATTTTAGAAGTTGCTATTGACGAATCTTGAATGTTTTTTATGATAACTATGTGTTTGAAGCTTTAATTTGGTATTTAGTTGTTTTGTGAAGTGATTTTCGTTAGATTTTGATTTAAGGATTAAATTGTTAGAATTTCAAAATTTCAAGGTTTGATAGTGATTTGATGTATAATAGGGACTGTTAAAGAGCCTAGAATATTCAAATTTAAATTGGTTTTTAGAAAATGGTTAATTTGATGAATATCTAGTTAGAGGACTAAATTGCAAAAATGGTAAAAGTTTAGGGAAAATGTGTAATTAATGAAAAGTTAAGGGTCATATACATTGATTGGAAAGTGAAATATGTATAGGATTAATGTATTGCACTTAATTATTATATAGATCAAAAATTGGATCAAAAAGACTATAATCGAGGAAAATGAAAAATAGCGGATTAGTCCCTGCGTGTTGATCGACGTTAAATAGTGGGTAAGTTCATAGTGTTTCAATGCGTAAATGAATTTTTACTTTTATTATTATATTTTATTTCTTTAATTAAATGTTTATAGTTAATTATTGAATGAATGCACATGTGTGCCCCTGTTTGTACTTCGGTACCCCTGAATGCACATACGTGCTCCTGATTGTACTTTGATACCCCTGAATGCACATACGTGCCCTGTTTGCACTTCGCTACCCCTGAATACACATTTGTGCCCCTAATGGTACTTCGATACCCCTAATACACATACATGCCCCTATTTGTACTTCGGTACCCCTAAATGCACTTACGTGCCCCTGTTTATACTCCAGTAACTCCGAATCATATAATGTAGGAATTGTATTTAATTGTATTTAAATTAAATGTTATACAATGTCCTTACTAAGCTTTGTAAGCTAATCAGTTCCTATGATTTATTTTGTAGATAATTGTTGCTAACATTTCAGAAGGATCATTCATCCGCCTCACACCATCCATCTAAGTTGGTAGTTTTTTTTATGTCCTAGGGTAGTGGCATGTATATATAGATAAATATGTTAGTTGGTACACTTTGATACTTTCCCAAATTATTGCACTTGATTATTTAAATATACTTGTAAATAAGGTTTTTTTTTTTAGGGTGATTAGAATGGTTTGAAAATGATGATTTGTGGTATGTTTTGGTACATATTTAAACTAGGTTATTCAACATGAAATGAGGCAATATTGGAATGTTTTGATAGTTGATGTGTTGACATAATTGTGGTGTATTTGAATGGCACATTGTTTAGTTGACTTAGGGTGTTTAAGATGGCATGTTATAGTGATAGTGAATGATGTTTAAGTCCATTGGATGCATGCTGAAATGGTTAGATTGGTTAGGTGTGAATTGGTTGTGAAATGGGTTGATTTTAGGTAAATTTTAGGTTCACATAGTCTAGGACACGGGCTATCACAAGGCTGTGTGAGGCACATGGTCGTGTGTCATCTAATAATTTATTTGTAACAGCCCGATTTTGGGTCTAGTTGGAACAGTGGTTTCAGGTTCACAAATCTGACGCAGTAAAATTTGTTTTTATTATATTTTTATGGTCTACAGTTTTATGGAATGATTTCGTGAAAATTTCGTTCGAAACTTTTGACGTTTGGGCACTCAATTTAGTTAAAAGGACTAAATTGTAAAAAGTGAAAAATATGTGTTCCAGAAGCTAGAGGTGTCTAATTGCTATGAAACTTTAAATTGAAGGTTCTTATATGGTAATTAGACCATTGGTTAAGTTAGTGGAAAAAAATGGATATGAAGTAAGAGAATTTTTATGTTTTAAGTTAGGGGCATTTTGGTCATTTGGCTAAATAAATGAATTAAAAATCAAATTTAAAGCCAATTTTTGCTCATCTTCCACCCCTTGGCTGAGGATTTCAAGAGGAAGACATAGCTAGGGTTTTTCAAGCTTCCAAGCTCGATTGTAAGTCCGCTCTAGCCCCGTTTTTAATGATTTTTATGTTTTTGATATCCTTGTAACTCAATCTACCTATTTTTAGTACTAATTTGAAGTATGATTAAGGTATAGGTTTGACCCATGTTAGAACTTTTTTTATTTTGATGTTTAATGGTAGATTATACAAATTTGAGGTTGGATAAACAACTTTTGCTAAGTGATTTTCGGTAAAAATGTTAAATAGGACCTACTTGTAAAAGTTATAAAATATGTAGTAAAAATGTGATGTGATGAAAAATGTGGGCTGGTATGAGCATAAAAATAGTTTGTCTAGGCTTGTGTATTGAAGAAATTGAACATATTTCATTTTACGAGCCTAGTGACTAAAATGTAAAATGTCAAAAGTTTAGGGGCAAAAATGTAATTTTGCCATAATATGATTTTTGGGCTGAATTGAATAATGTGATGATTGAATGAGTTCAATTTTTTATTATAGATCGGGAAAAACGAGGTACGGACCTAGACCAGGGAAAAACAAAGTAATTAACGATTAGGTCAAATTCTACTATTTTTGTACCGAGGTAAGTTCATATGTAAATAATGCAATGTTATATTTGTATTTTAATGTTTTGATATTGCATGAAATGAATGATTAATTCTATGAGTATATTCGACGAAGTTCTAGCAAGAGAGAAATCTCGGTTCAACCTTAGGAATAGATTAGGATACAAGTGACATGTCCTTAGGAACCCACGTGTTTATGTGATTTATGTGTCCTGGATGCTGGTCCTGTACATCCTACCGGTGGCTGGGTATACCGGCATATGTTGCGGATACTTGACAGCTTGTGTGAGCAGCATCGCGTAGCTACGTCTCGACTAACAGCCTGTGTAAGCAGGCCCGAGGATAGCTCGAGAGCGAGTTTATATGTGTTATGAGATTTGTGGTAGCATTGGCTACATATGTGGCACTTATGTGCAAAGATTTTCGTGTATCTGGTGGTATTCCAAGTGGTTCAACGAGTATGACAAAAATGAGAAAGTATGTGGTTATGTTACGAGTTGGTACAGATATGTACGAAAAACTCAAAGGAAATGAATTCGGTATATGATGAACTATTGGTAAGAATGTGATTGAGTATGTTATGTTCATGAGGTTTTAATGACATTTAGGTTGATATACGTATGTTACTTACATGGCAATTGTATGGTTTATGTTGTTTATTATTTGCATATGAACTTACTAAACTACATTGCTTAATCACTTTTCTTTCCCTTGCCTTATAGTGTCACCAAGTTAGCTCGGGATTGAAGATCGTCGGAGATCCATTCACACTATCAACTATTATTTTGGTACCAATGAATTCTACCTTAAACGTGCTTTAGAAGTGGTTTGGGACTGAAGCGATCACATTTAAAACTTTTACGAAACTTTAAATTTTTTTTTCTACAAAATAGGGCAAACGCCCGTGTGGATAGGCCATGTGCCTCACACGGCCATGCTTTAGACCATGTCTTATCCCGTGTGTAACACTGACTTAGGTCACACGGCCTGTCACGTGCCTGTGTGTCTAGACCATATGGAAGTCTGACTTGCTTCGAATTGGGACATTGAAGGACACAATCGAGACACACGCTCGTGTGCTCAACTGTGTGGATAATTATAGGCCATTTACAAGGCCTAATTTGCCACCCATTTTGGGTCATTCCTACAAGCATCACTCTATACTCAATTCATGCCCAACTAATGGTCAAAACCCTACCAAAACATGCACAATTCATGCTACAATATCTTCATTCATTTCCATATACAATTCCAACCCAAAACATGTCCATTTCTTGAACCAATTTCCATACCAAAAGCATATGATTCACATCTCATTTCAAACCATTTCAAACATGCAATATATTCACCATCTCAACTACCAAATCAAGTATGAAACATACTATTTCTATTTCACTAACGCATACCATAATGGCCATTCACACAAAACCATATATACACCATTTTCACATAGCAAATCATATACCAAAATTAATCCAAAGTCTCACCCATTATCAAGCCATATCACATGGCAAGATTTATACATCTCAAAACATTCCACAACCTCACTAGCTTATACATGCCATATACTATATATGCAACTTCCAAAAGGTACCAAAATAGATGTCTGATAGTGTGATTGAGTCGCTGACTATCCCTAAATTCGAGCTAGCTTTAAATACCACTATAAAACAGAGAAAGACTTCACACAATAAGCTTTAAAGCATAGTAAGTTCATAATATAACACAAATAACTTAACAATTCAAATTCAATATGCAAAATTAACTAACACTTAGTTCAATTCACATCACTCCTCAATCTCATCCATGGCTATTACTCACTTTCATACCATATCTATAGGTTCATATACAAGCATTTATAATGCTATTCAATCCAACTCTTTTCATCATTCATTCACATAATCTTCCATCTATCTCATACACAATATCACCAACCACTTACTAAAATTAAATAGTTAAAATAGGATTAAATTGAATTTCTAAAGATATCTTCACTTTTCTTCAGCCAAAAACACCATTGAAGAAACTTGAAGAAGCTGATTTTTATATTTTATAGCATGTAAGTTCAATTTTTGTTTATTTCTTTAAATTTTTGTGCTTTTGAGGCTTTTACAATTATGTCCAACTATTAAAATCATTAGTTTTTGATTCTATGAGTGATTCTGAAAGTTTCAATGAATGAGTGCTGGAATTTTATGATGAATAAGTATGGATTTGAAGTTATAATATTATTACATGATGATTACATACTAGTATCATCGCGTATTTATCTATCACGTTTACCACTTCAATGCTCAATGCCATAATTCATTCGATCCTCTTTAAACATTTGATAAACTCGCACACTTAGTGCCAATTTATTAGTCGAAGCTATAATAATATCGCACACTTAGTTCCATCACATTAAACTAAATTTGTCTCGGTATGCACCCGTAGTGCCAAATAATACAGCCAATGCTTTCTTTATCTCGCACACTTAGTGCCATTCATCACTGTAACGATTCTATTTATGCACACTTAGTGCCACATATCTTCGAACTCACATTTCACATTACCAAACTCCACAATCACATTTCCATTCATTTCATCACATATGAACATTATTTAAACAATACGTATTATACACGAACTTACCTCGGACTTGGAAACGACGAGATTAGTCGATCAATCAAGCACTTTGTTTTTGCCTTAATCTAGATCCGAATTTCTCCTTTCTTGATCTACATAATATCAAATTCAACTCATTCAATCACATTTTCACTCAATTTAGTCTACAACACATAATTAGGGTATTTTACACATTAGCCCCTTAATTTCCATATTTTTATCAATTTAGTCCATTTTGCATAAAATCACAAATTCAATAAATTTCTTAGCAACCCCTACTAGCCAAATTTATCACATGCTACTAGCAGCCCATAACTTTCATTTATTTCACATTTTAGCCCCCTCAATCTCTCATTTTCATAATTTAATTCTTAATAGGCAATTTCATCAAAAATCATTATACAAAACATGTATATCAACCATTAAACACTTAGTTTTCATCATCAAACATTACAAAACTCAATTATTCAACAATGGTACTTCACAAAATCATCATCAATAATGAAAATCAAGGTACGGGCTAGCTAGTACTCAAAGCAACGATCACAAAAACATAAAAATCATCAAAAACCGAGCTCAAAACATACCTCATTCAAGCTCAACAAGTGTTGAATGCTCAAGGCTCATAAACCCTATCTATTTCTTCAATTCTCGATGATGAATTTATGAAAAAGATGAGTATTTGGCTTTGTTTTAATAATAATATCATGATTTATCAATTACCAAAATTAACCTTTCATAATCACATTAAAAATCCACTAATATAAACCCATTTTTGTCCATCCAAGCTATTAATGGTCTAATAACAACATAAGGACCTCTCATTTAATAAGACATAGCATTTAAGCACTTTTAACTTCTAGCACACAACTTTTGCAGTTTACGCGATTACTTTCAATTTCCAAATCGAGCACACAAACGTTAAAATTTTCACACGAAACTTTCACACATACTTTATCACATTCCATAAATAAAAAAATATTATTAAATTATTTCTTTGACCTCAAATTTGTGGTCCCAAAACCACTGTTCCGACTAAGGTGTAAACAGGGCTGTTACACGGGCATGTGGCACGGCCGTGTGGTACAAGTCAGAGAGCACCCTATTTTGAACACGGCCTGTAGCACGGGCGTGTCTAAGGGTCACACGAGCGTGTCCCTTGGACCACACGGGCGTGTGAGCCCTATAACATGAAAAATTTTCTAAGTTTTGTAAAATTTTCTAAAGTTTTCAGTTTAGTCTCGAACACTTCCAAAGCATGTATTGAGCCTCGTAGGCTCGTTTTAGGGACGATATGAATGTGTATGAAATTTTTTAATTTGGATGGAAATTTATGACTCGAAAATGTATGTTTGCTTGTGTTTATGTCCGGTAATGCCTCGTATCCTGTTCTGGCATTGAATACGGGTAAGAAGTGTTACATTCTTAACGTTCAAATCAGTGACTTATATGGCCTAGCACACGGCCTGGCACACGGGCGTGTGACATGACCATGTGACCCTACTAAGTGAGTTACACTGGTGAAGACACGGGCTGGGACACGACTATCTGTCCTTGGTTCAAAAGTTACACGGCCTGGGGCTATGTCACACAGCCTAGCCACACGGCCGTCTGACCCCTGTTTTGTTATTTTTGCATATTTTTCTTAAACTGCCCATTTTGTTTCAAAAGTCTCAAATTGCTTCTAAGTTATTTCTAGGGCCTCAAGGGCTTGGTTTAGGGTCAAAATGTATGAGAATGAATGGGTTATAATATATTTAGATTATGAAATGTTATGATTTAAATGTTTTTGATTGTACGATAATGCTCTATAACCCTAATCCCATGAAGGAGATAGGTTAAAGGTGTTACATTTAATGTTATCAGAGCTACAATTTAGTAGATTCTAGGACTAGCGTAGCAGAGGAGAGTTTAGTATATAAATGCCACATATACCCTATGATAGTGTGATGTTTTTTATCCGCACTAATATTATATTTTCTTATAGATTCAAGATGTCGACTGAGTCAAACCGGGCTGTAGTTAATGAATTTGAAAGTAATGTTCAAACTTCAAACCCTGAAGTAAGTAATAGTGCATCAATTCCACAGTCTTTTGGTGATGAAATGAAAAATGTGTTTCTCGAAATGATAAACTAGTGGTTCAATGAATTCAAAAAAGAAAACCTTGCAACTTCGTCACCTCCACCCCCTACTGTGCCTCCTCTAACACCCATCGATTCTCAAAATCCTGTACCTGTGACAGTTACTTAAGCATCTGTGGATAAAATCAGAAAATGTGGAGTAGAAGAATTTAGAGGCAAGGTGGATGATGATCCTACAAAAGTCGAGTACTAGTTGAATACAAAGAGAGTCTTCGTGGAATTGATATGCACTTCTGAAGATTGTTTGAGATGTTCTGTGTCGTTACTAATATGAAGCATATTTATGGTGGGACACTTTGAGGACGATGACATCAAATGATCGTATTAATTTGAATTTCTTTCAGACTGAATTTATGAAGAATTATGTTAGTCGGATGTTTATTGACAAGAAAAAGAAAAATTTCTTGAGTTAAAATAAGGGAATCGGACTGTAGCTGAGTATGAATGGGAATTTGTGCAGTTAAGTAAGAATGCATGTAATATAGTATCAAATGAGAAGGAAATGTGTATTAGATTTGAGGACAGGTTGAATGATGATATCCGTATGACTGTGGCAGCACTAAACTTACGGGAATTTATAGAACTTTCAGAATGGACTCAAAAAATTAAAGAAATTTGCAAAAGTAAATGACAGTCAGATTTGAAATTTTGAGATTTTAACAAAAGGGGGTCGTTCGAGCCTACTAAAACATCTCCATCGAAGAAATTTAGAAATGACACAAGTCGATCGGCAGCCCCTTTAGAGTTCACTGGTAGAGAGAAATCGAGGCAAAGCAATTTCTAGTCTGTTAATTCTCTAACGGGTAGTGTTAAAATTGTAAGAAATGTTGAAAGAATCGTTCCTGTTTGTGATAATTGTAACAAAAGGCATTTTTGTGAGTGTCGATCAAAGCCAAGAGCTTGTTTCCGTTGTGGATCTATTAACCATTTCCTTCGTGATTGTCCAAAAAGGCAGAATGATTTTGGCAATCAATCAAACAAGCCTGAAGCAACCTCACAGAGAGGTAGAAACACAACTCCTGGTCAAGGGAAGAATAGCGAGATAAATGAACTATCTGAAGTGAGAACACCAGCTAGAGCCTATAGAATCAGAGCTCGTGAGAAAGCTACTGCCCCAAACGTTATTGCGGGTACTTTTCTCTCTTTGATATTAATTTATATACATTGATTGATCCTAGATCAACTCACTCATATATATGTACTGTATTAGTAGACAAAAAGAAATTACCTGTTGAGTTCACTGAATATACTGTCAAAGTTACAAATCCATTGGGTCAGTGTGTTTTAGTTAATCTTATATGTAAATTGTGTCCACTGAAAGTTAGGGGTTATGATTTTCCTACTAGTTTGATGTTGTTACCTTTTGATTATTTTGATATCATTCTGGGAATAGATTGGTTATCTGATCATGATGCTGTAGTGAGTTGCTGAAGGACGCAAGTTAGTTTGAAGCATCTAAATGGTGAATTTATTTGTGCTAGGACAGATGGGGTCAATTGTATTACAAATGTAGTTTCAGCACTATCAACTCTAAAATTGATTAAAAAGTGATGTGGAAGCTAATATTGCCTACGTTCTTAATTCGAAAGTGGTTGAATCGAAATTTGAGCAAGTGCCAATAGTCAAAAAGTATGCTGATGTTTTTCCTGAAGAACTGCCCGAGTTGCCACCAACTCGAGAAGTAGAATCTGTGATCGAACTTGTGCCTGTAACAGCTCCAATTTCGATAACATCGTATAGGATGGCCCCTACAGAATTGAAAGAATTAAAAGTGCAATTAAAAGAGTTGTTAGTTCGCAGATTTATTCGACGTACCGTGTCACCTTGGGGTGCTACAGTTTTGTTCGTAAAGAAGAAAGATGGGTTAATGAGACTATGTATAGATTATCGATAGTTGAATAGAGTCAGCATTAAGAATAAATACTTATTACCTCGAATTGATGATTTATTCGATCAGTTAAAAGGAGCTACAGTGCTTTCAAAAATGGACTCGAGTTCCAGATATTATCAGTTGCGTGTTAAAAAGCATGATGTATCGAAAACTACATTCAGATTTAGATATGGTCACTATGAATTTCTAATAATGCCCATGGAGTGTCAGCCATATTTAAATCAGTTTGTTGTGGTATTCATTGATGACATTCTGATTTATTCACTAAACGAGTCAAATCATGCCGAACATTTAAGAGTTGTGATTCAAATCTTGCATGAAAAACAACTATATGCAAAATTTAGTAATTGTAAATTCTAGCTACGAGAAATTGATTTTCTGGGACATGTTATTTCTGTTGATAGAATCAAGGTTGATCTGAATAAACTATTTGCAATTGTTGATTGGAAAACTTCGAAGAATGTTTCTGAAATTTGAAGTTTCTTGGGGTTAACTAGATACTATCGGCGATTAGTTAGAAACTTCTCAATCAGTGTGTAACATCCTGGAAATGGGCCTATGCATTTTTGGTTTAATTATACGAAATGGCATGTCTTATGTGTTATGAATGTATGGTGAACATTTTTGGAAACTTGGAAATGTAAGAAAATGACCTGGAAATGGAAGGAAATGTCTTGTCTTGGAAATGTAAGGAAATGACTTGGAAATGGAAGGAAATGTCTTGTCTTGGAAATGTAAGGAAATGACTTGGAAATGTAAGGAAATGTCTTGTCTTGGAAATGTAAGGAAATGACTTGGAAATGGAAGGAAATGTCTTGTCTTGGAAATGTAAGGAAATGACTTGGAAATGTAAGGAAATGTCTTGTCTTGGAAATGTAAGGAAATGTCTTGGAAATGTAAGGAAATGTCTTAGAAATGTAAGAAAATGCTTTTGAAATGTCAAGTTTAAAGTTTAAAAGAGGACATGAAGCAAGGTGGTCTTAAGAAAAAAAATGTATGTGAAATATGACACACAAATGGGCTTGGAAAAGTGGCTTGAAGATGCCACTTAGGGCCTCAGGAAATGGCGCCACATACTGGGGTATTAGGACAAGGTTCGAAAGTGCAGGGAAGCAAAATAAAAGTTTTATTTTGCAAACAGAGAGTAGACAAGAAGGGACTACACAAGGCTATAATTTAGGAGCCTTTATTCTTTTATTTTTAAGAGATAAATAGTGGATAAATAAGGGATAAATAATGTATTTATTTTAGATTATTTTCAAGAGATAAATGAGGAATTATTCTTTAATTAGGAAAATAAGGGAGAAGTGATGGCCAAGTAAGGGACTTTGAGTTTAATAATTTCGGCTAAGTAAGGATAGTTGCTGAATTATCTTTTATTTTAGGAGATAATTAAAGAGATAAAGCTATCAAAATAGAAGAGTGATGGCCAAGTAAGGATTCTAAGTTAGTAAATTCTATTATATAAGGAAAAGAGGGCCATTCATTATTCTTTCTTTCAACCCTTCTCTCTGCCGAATTTCCTAGAGCATTTGTTCTTCTTCTTTTTGTTAACCAAAGCCGAAAATTCAAGATATCACCATTAGCCAATTTCTTTTCTTTCCAATCCATCAAAACCTGAATCTTTGAGGGGCTTCAAGCATAGGTGCTGTCGATTTCTTCAAGAAAGGGTAAGAACAAGTTTTGATTTCTATTCTTTTTTTTTTAGATTTGTCAAAATCTAGGACTAATCCCATCAATATTCTTATTTGCTGAAATTTGGAAAGATTCTTTCGGGATTTTTGCCATAGTCAACTATAAAGGAAAAGATCTTCGGGATTTGACCATCAAGGTAAGTCATATCTGACATTCGGCCAAGGGCCATTGATTGTGATTAAAGGTTAGAAGTTGATCTAACATGTGGTTTTAGGGATTTCACGGCAAGTTATAAGCAAGGGATAATTTCGGGATTTAAGATCCTTAAGGTAAGTGACTATGAATATTCGGCCAAGGCCTATTTTAGTAGTTAGATCTATTTTTATGTGTTCTAAGCCGAAAACTAACCGATTCAAGGGGTCTAGTGATTAGCCGATTTCAAAGGGGAAGAATACAAGTTTCCGGGATTTGATTAATTATCCAAATCGGCAGCAAGGTAAGAAAATGGATACGATAATCCTTCGGGATTTGATAAAATTAGCCGAATAGGCTTTTTCCTAAAATACTAAATGTGGCCAAATGTAGGGATTTAGGATCTAAAGCGATAGATCGGTTTTTCGAGATTTCAAGGAATTCGTTAAGCTAATCAGGTGTGTACCCCACACTAATTCTTAATAAGTTTTATGGCTATGTCTAATTAAAATATGTGATATTAAGAATAAGAAAGTGGCTAAGGTACCATGTTATGGTATTAAGTACTCAGGTACGTTTCCTACTCCTACTAGGAATATGAAATATGTTATTTGTAACATGAGAATAAGAATGTGAACTTTGGCATATTAATGCATATTACAAAATGGGCATATGGGTTATTGAAAGGGGAAGTGAATATGGTGACCTAAGACCACGAACACGGTGACTTAAGACCGTGGTATCTGAATGTGGTGACCTAAGACCACAGTAATCTGAATGCGGTGACCTAAGACCGCGATATCTGAATGTGGTGACCTAAGACCACAAATGCGGTGACCTAAGACCGCGATATGGAGTGTAGCGGAAGGAGGGTCGACTTAGTAGTCCCCACTGCAATCTTGGTTGGTACGGGGAGTGTAGCGGATGGCTTGCTAGGTTTGGGTTTGGGAATGCATCATAATTTGTATGCTATGATATGAATGTGTAATATCTCATTATGCCCGATTCTATTATGATTTAGTGTTGTGTACACATTGAGTTTGTTGACTCACCCCGTTGAGGACCATGTTTCGTGATGAATAAAAATGGACCGGGACTAGCAGAACTTGTGGTGGCCATGCTCAACATGAAGTTTTTATTTTTATGGACTATTAATTTTTAAGTACTCAAATTATTTGGATTTACTTGATGTAATAAAGCCATAAGGCCATAGTGTACTATTTTATTTCTGTTTTTATTTATTATGTTGTGAAATTTTTATTAAGTTAAAGATTAGGTAATTTACTTTAAATGTATTCTATATGTTTTATCACCTAAAATTTAAAAGGGTTTTCATTATAAAACGATTTTGTTTTCTACTCGAGCCCAACCCAAAACAATATTTCTTTCAAAACACACTATTTTCCCAAAGTAACAAAAGAACTTTGAACCGGTTTACTTGAGGAACATACCAAATCTGGTCAAAGCTCGTGGGCTGGGTTTGGGGTGTTTTAGTTTGGTATCAGAGCCAGGTTCAAACTCGCGGCCTGAGGTTTAAGGCCCAAAACATTGTCAAAGCGAGCTCAAATGAGTTTTATGAAAATATTTTTTTGGAAATAAGCAGGTTTTGGCATGGCACCCAAGTCTCCGACCCGCAGTCCACCAGGTAAGTACCCCTATCCTCTTTGTGAATTCTGATATGAATTATAGAAGGGTAGAAATGGAACGTAGATTAGACTGTTAAGTATGTGAACCCTAGGACTAGTTTACCCCAACAAACACATAAGACTTAATGCCTAATTAAACAAACCTATGGCTAAGTCGTCGAGTTAGGGTGTGGCAACCCCTGTGCGCATGTCTAGGAATGGATCCGGAAGAGCCTGGTACTTAAGCAGTCCTAGTGACTCACCTCCTCTTCGCAGGAATCCTACCTGGTGCGTAGCTACGGTTCACCCTAACCATGAGGACTTATTCATAGGCTAAACCCAATAACTAAAACCCGAAAAGGGACTAGCCATGTTTTTATGGAAACCCTAGTTTTAAAATCCCCAAATTTACCCCTTTAAATAGTAACAAAAACTTATTTTTAGAAAGTTTTCAAAATATTTCCAATTTATAAAAAAATGCCCTTGGTTTATGAAATTCCCAAAATACCCACAGTTCTTATCAAAATTTCCTTACTTCATAACAAGTCCAAAAACCCTAATTTGCAAAATATCAAAATATCTCGATTTTAGAGAATTACAAAATTGCCCCTGACTTACAAAATTACCAAAATGACCCTAATTTCCAAAATTTTTGCAACATCATCGATTTGGAAAAAACGAATTCTCAAAAAGAACCCCCAAGTTTTACAAATTTTGAAATACCCTTGATTTATTAAGATTTATAAATTTACCCTGGTTAATTACCAAAATACCCTTGGAATTTCAAAATTACCGAAATACCTCAGGAACGCAAAATTACCAAAATACCCTTATTGACAAAATTACCAAGGAACCTTATTTTGAAAGATTACGAAAATACCCCTGTAAGACAAATTACGAAAATACCCCTAGGATAGGAATAAGGCAAAGAGTGTTCGAATAGTGAATGTGGGTGGTAGATACCACTGAATAAATATGTCTATGTTGATGAATGAATGTGCCTCTATTGAGGAATGAAGGTGTCTCTGTTGATGAATGTGAATATGATTCTCTGAATTAGAGTAGTGAACTTGAACTGAAACTTTGGGTGATCGAAAGAACTACTTCTAAATATCTTTATTTCATAAAATTGTTTGCGGTTAATAAGTGGAACAAAATTCTGATGCATAAAACTTTTTAATCAGATTAAATCGCGGCGTTAGAAATGAGTTCTAGGAGGGCGTGAACTTAGAGATTGTGCCTAGGAAGTATGATGGTTCTATTAAGATCAGAGTGCGCAGCATAAGCGTAGTGCGGTGAGTTAAGATGTACGATTATTCGTTAGTATGTAATTTCGAGGACGAAATTATTTTTAAGGGGGGTAAAACTGTAACATCCTGGAAATGGGCCTATGCATTTTTGATTTAATTATACGAAATGGCATGTCTTATGTGTTATGAATGTATGGTGAACATTTTTGGAAACTTGGAAATGCAAGGAAATGACTTGGAAATGAAAGGAAATGACTTGGAAATGGAAGGAAATGTCTTGTCTTGGAAATGTAAGGAAATGTCTTGTCTTGGAAATGTAAGGAAATGTCTTGGAAATGTAAGGAAATGTCTTAGAAATGTAAGGAAATGCTTTAGAAATGTCAAGTTTAAAGTTTAAAAGAGGGACATGAAGCAAGGTGGTCTTAAGAAAAAAAATGTATGTGAAATATGGCACACAAACGGGCTTGGAAAAGTGGCTTGAAGATCCCACTTAGGGCCTCAGGAAATGGCGCCACATACTTGGGTATTGGGCCAAGGTTCGAGTCACAGGGAAGCAAAATAAAAGTTTTATTTTGCAGTGAGAGAGCAAAGAAGGGACTGCACAAGGCTATAATTTAGGAGCCTTTATTCTTTTATTTTTAAGAGATAAATAGTGGATAAATAAGGGATAAATAATGGATTTATTTTAGATTATTTTCAAGAGATAAATGAGGAATTATTCTTTAATTAGGAAAATAAGGGAGAAGTGATGGCCAAGTAAGGGACTTTGAGTTTAATAATTTCGGCTAAGTAAGGATAGTCACTTTGAATTATCTTTTATTTTAGGAGATAATTAAAGAGATAAAGCTATCAAAATAGAAGAGTGATGGCCAAGTAAGGGATTCTAAGTTAGTAAATTCTGGCTATATAAGAAAAAGAGGGCCATTCATCATTCTTTCTCTCAACCCTTCTCTCTCGCCAAATTTCCTAGAGCATTTGTTCTTCTTCTTTTTGTTAGCCAAAGCCGAAAATTCAAGATATCACCATTAGCCAATTTCTTTTCTTTCCAATCCATTAAAAGCCGAATCTTTGAGGGGCTCCAAGCATAGGTGCTATCGATTTCTTCAAGAAAGGGTAAGAACAAGTTTTGATTTCTATTCTTTTCTTTTAGATTTGTCGAAATCTAGGACTAATCCCATCAATATTCTTATTTGCTGAAATTTGGAAGGATTCTTTCGGGATTTTTGCCATAGTCGACTATAGAGGAAAAGATCTTCGGGATTTGACATCAAGGTAAGTCATATCTGACATTCGGCCAAGGGCCATTGATTGTGATTAAAGGTTAGAAGTTGATCTAACATGTGGTTTTAGGGATTTCGACAGAAGCTATCACCAAGGGATAATTTCAGGATTTAAGATCCTTAAGGTAAGTGACTATGAATATTCGGCCAAGGCCTATTTTAGTAGTTAGATCTATTTTTATGTGTTCTAAGTCGAAAACTAACCGATTCAAGGTGTCTAGTGATTAGCCGATTTCAAAAGGGAAGAATACAAGTTTCTGGGATTTGATTAATTATCCAAATCGGCAGCAAGGTAAGAAAGTGGATACGATAATCCTTCGGGATTTGGTTAAATTAGCCGAATAGGCTTTTTCCTAAAATACTAAATGTGGCCAAATGTAGGGATTTAGGATCTAAAGCGATAGATCGGTTTTTCAGGATTTCAAGGAATTCGTTAAGCTAATCAGGTGTGTACCCCACACTAATTCTTAATAAGTTTTATGGCTATGTCTAATTAAAATATATGATATTAAGAATAAGAAAGCGGCTAAGGTACCATGTTATGGTACTAAGTATTCAGGTACGTTTCCTACTCCTACTAGGAATATGAAATATGTTATTTGTAACATGAGAATAAGAATGTGAACTTTGGCATATTAATGCATATTACGAAATGGGGCATATGGGTTATTGAAAGGGGAAGTGAATGTGGTGACCTAAGACCACGAACACGGTGACCTAAGACCGTGGTTTCTGAATGTGGTGACCTAAGACCACGATGTCTGAATGCGGTGACCTAAGACCGCGATATCTGAATGTGGTGACCTAAGACCACAAATGCAGTGACCTAAGACCGCGATATGGAGTGTAGCGGAAGGAGGGTCGACTTAGTAGTCCCCACGATGTACAGGTTGGTACAGGGGAGTGTAGCGGATGGCTTGTTAGGTTTGGGTTTGGGAATGCATCATAATTTGTATGCTATGAGATGAATGTGTAATATTTGTTATGCCTGATTCTATTATGATTTAGTGTTGTGTACACATTGAGTCTCATTGACTCACCCCGTTGAGGACCATGTTTCAGTGATGAATGCGATAATGGACCGGGACTGCAGAACTTGTGGTGGCCATGCTCAACATGAAGTTTTTATTTTTATCGACTATTAATTTTTAAGTACTCTGAATTATTTGGATTTACTTGATGTAATAAAGCCATAAGGCCATAGTGCACTATTTTATTTCTGTTTTTATTTATTATGTTACGAAATTTTTATTAAGTTAAAGATTAGGTAATTTACTTTAAATGTATTCTATATGTTTTGTCACCTAAAATTTAAAAGGGTTTTCATTATAAAACGATTTTGTTTTCTACTCGAGCCTAACCCAAAACAATATTTCTTTCAAAACACACTATTTTCCCAAAGTAACAAAAGAACTTTGAACCGGTTTACTTGAGGAACATACCAAATCTGGTCAAAGCTCGTGGGCCGGGTTTGAGGTGTTTCACAGTGATTCACCTATGACCAAGTTATTACAGAAAAACATTGAATTTGTTTGGTCTGATAAGTGTCAACAGAGTTTTGATCATCTGAACAACATGTTAACAGAAGCTCCAGTGTTAACTCAACTTGAATCTGGAATGGCATATGGTGTTTACAGTGATGCGTCTCTCAATGGTTTAGGTTGCATGTTAACGCAATTAGGGAAAGTCGAACCTTAGGCTTCTCGACAATTAAAGCCGTTTGAAAAAAATTATCCTACTCATGATCTTGAGCTGGCTTGCGGTTGTCTTCACTTTGAAGATATAGAGGCATTACTTATACGGCGAGAAATATCATATGTATACTAATCATAAAAGCTTAAAATAGTTAATGACCTAGAAGGAACTGAACTTGAGACAGCATCATTTGTTAAAGCTACTAAAAGATTATGATTTGGTTATTGATTACCATCCGGGAAAGGCTAATGTGGTTGCGGATGCACTTAGCAGAAAATCATCATTGTTTGCACTTCGAGCGTTGAACGCTCATTTGGCTTTGAATTCCGATGGTTCTGTATTGGAAAAATTAAAGATTAAACCCTTGTTTCTACAACGAATTCAGGAGTTGCAAAATGACGATCCAAAGTTGATAATGAAACAAAACTTGGTCCGGGATAATTTGACTACAAAATACATTATTGGCGATGATGGTACGTTGACCCCCATAAAATTAGTTTTCTGACTAATTTTAATTTGAAATGTGATATACTGTCAGAGGCTCACAGTAGTACATATTCCATTCATCCTGGTAGCACAAAGATGTATTGTGATTTGAAACATATGTACTGGTGGTCAGGTATGAAACGTGAGATTTATGAGTTCGTAGCCAAATGTTTGATTTGTCAGCAGGTAAAGCAAAACATTAGTTGTCATCGGGATTATTACAACCTATTATGATTCCTGAGTGGAAGTGGGAGCAAGTTACAATACATTTTGTATCGGGTTTTCCAGTAACTCCAAAAAAGAAAGAGTCGATCTGGGTGATTGTTGATAGATTGACTAAGTCGACCCATTTTATTCCAGTCAGAGAAAATTACCCACTTGGGAGGCTAGCAGAATTATATGTGTCAGAGATTGTGAGATTACACGGAGTTTCAACATCTATTATTTTTTATCATGATACGTGGTTTACATCAAGATATTGGAGTAAACTTTATGAGTCTTTGGGTACCAAACTCAATTTTAGTATAGCGTTTCATCCTCAAATGAACGGGCAATTAGAACGAGTACATTAGATTTTAGAAGACAGGCTACGATGTTGTATTCTTGAGTTTGACGATAGCTGGAAAAATATCTACCATTAGCTGAGTTCGCTTATAATAACAGTTATCAAGCCAGTATTAAAATGGCACCGTTTGAAGCTTTATACAGAAGAAAATGTAAAATGCCATTTTATTCATTCGAGCTGAGAGAATCCAAAATGGTAGGGATTGATTTGATTCGAGAAACTGAAGACCAAGTTGGAATTATTTGAGATTGTTTAAAAGTGGCATTTGATCGTCAAAAGTTGTATGCGAATTTGAAAAGAAAAGATATAGAATTTGCTGTTGGCGATAGGTATTTTTAAAAGTTTCTCTGTGGAAGAAAGTGCTACGTTTAGAAAATAAAGGAAAGATGAGTCCGAGATTTATCGGGCCATACGAGATTATCGAAAGAATCGGTTCTGTAGCTTACAGATTAGCTTTACCCCCTGAACTAGAGAAAATTCATAATGTTTTCCACAATTCAATGTTAAGACGGTACATATATGATCCTTCACACGTGATTCATCATAGTGAGATTGAATTACAGCCTGATTTTACATATTCTAAAGAACTAGTGAAAATTTTGGCTCGGGAAGTCAAAGAACTTCAGAATAAAAGTGTGTCGTTAGTAAAATTTTTGCAGCATGATCATGGTAATGAAGAAACTACCTGGGAAACTGAGGAATCAATGAAACTATAGTATCTGAATCTATTCTCAAGTAACAATTTTGAGGATGAAATTTCCTAGGGGGAGAGTTGTAACAGTTTATTTTTCAGTGGTGACGGAACAGTGGTTTCAAGACCACAAATTTCTATCATATTGGCCGTAAATATTATTTATAGAATATTTACGAAGTCATATGTGTCGTATTAAATTTTGGTTAAGAACTTTTAACGTTTAGAAAACTAATTAAGAAAAAAGGACTAAATTGTAAAAGTTGTAAAACTTGTTAAGTACGGCATTAAGATGATCAAATAGTTTAATTATGAACTGAGGGAGGACTCTTATGGTAATTGGACCATAGTAAAAGTAGATGGATGAATTTGGACTTTGAATTCATTAAAGTACAAGATAATTTAAAAGGCAAAGTTGTAATTTTTTAAATACAACTTAAGTAAAAATAAAATAACAATGTTATCATCTTCCTAAAAGGGAACCACCAAAAATTAGGGTGTTAAAACACCATTTTTATCAAGCTTGAAGTTCGGCTATGTCCTTGGCTTGCATGTAAGTAATTTCGAACTCATTTCTTGTGATTTTTAAGTTTTTGAGATCATTGCAACAAGGTCCAGTTAGCCCATACCTCTATTTTTGAATCTGTTAAAAATTTTTGAAGTTGCCATTGATTAATCTTGAATGTTTTTTTTATGATAACTATGTGTTTGAAGCTTTAATTGTGGTATTTAGTTATTTTGTGAAGTGATTTTCATTAGATTTTGATTTAAGGATTAAATTGTTAAAATGTAAAATTTTCAATGTCTGATAGTGAATTTGATGTATAATAGGGACTATTAAAGAGCCTAGAATGTTTGGCTATAAATTGGTTCTTAGAAAATGGTCAATTTGATGAATAACGGGTTAGAGGACTAAATTGTAAAAGTTATAAAAGTTTAAGGAAAATGTGTAATTAATGAAAATTTAAGGGCCATATGCATTGAATGGAATGTGAAATATGTATGAGATTAATATATTGTATTTAATTACTATAGAGATCAAAAATTGGATAAAAAAGACTAATCGAGGATAAAAGAAAATAACAAATTAGTCCCTACATGTTGATCGACATTAATTAGTTGGTAAGTTCATATGTTTCAATACGTAAATGAATTTTTACTTGTATTGCTATATTATAGTTCTTTAATTAAATGCTTATAATTAATTATTGAATGAATGCACAAACGTGCCACTGTTTTACTTCAGTACCCCTGAATGCACATACGTGCCCCTAATTGTACTTCGATACCCCTAAATGCACATACATGCCCCAGTTTCTACTCTAATACCCCTGAATGCACTTGTGTGCCCCTGTTTATACTCTGATAACTCTGAATCATATAGTGTAGGAATTGTATTTAATTGTGTTTAGATTAAATGTTATACTATGTCCTTACTAAGCTTTGTAAGCTTATCGGTTCCTATGGATTGTTTTGTAAATAATTGTTGCTGACATTTTGGAAGGATCATTCAACCGACTCACACTATCCATCTAAGTTGGTAGTTTTTGCATCTCCTAAGGTAGTGGCATGTATATATAGATAAATATGCTAGTTGGTACACTTTTATACTTTACCAAATTATGTCACTTGGTTATTTTAATATACTTGTAAATAAGGTTCTTTTTTGCGTGATTAGAATGGTTTGAAAATGATAATTAGTAGTATCTTTTGGTACATATTTAAACTAGGTTACTAAGCATGAAATGAGGCAATATTGAAATGTTTTGATAGTTGATGTGTTGACATAATTGTGGTGTCTTTGAATGGCACATTGGTCAGTTGACTTAAGGTGTTTAAAATGGCATGTTATTGTGGTTGTGAATGATGTTTAAGTCTCTTAGGTGCATGTTCAAATGGTTAGATTGGTTAGGTGTGAATTGTTTGTAAAATGGCTTGATTTAAGGTCAATTTTAGGTTCACACAAACTGTCCTACGTCACACGGCCTGACGGCACGGCCGTGTGTCATCTGAGAATTTCTTAGGGTTCAAGTTAGTGAGTTACATGGCCTAGCACACGGTCTAGCACACAGGCATGTAGGGCAACTCGGATAGTACTTGGCACACGGGCGTGTGACATGGCCGTGTGACCCTACTAAGTGAGTTACATGGTTTAGGACATAGGCTGGGACACGGTCGTGTGTCCCTGGTTCGAAAGTTACACAGCTTGGGGTTATGTCACATGGCTTGGCCTCATGGTCGTGTGACCCTTGTTTTGAAATTTTTGCATTTTTTTTAAACTTTCCAATTTGCTTCAAATTAGTCCCGAATTGCTTTTAAGTTATTTCTAAGGCCTCAAGGGCTCAATTTAGGGACAAAATGTATGAGAATGAATGATTAATAATATCTGTAGATTATTGAATGTTATGATGTTTATATGTTTCTGATTGTACAATAATGCTCCATAACCCTAATTCGACGATGGAGGTGTGTTAGGGGTGTTACAATAGTATAGATTGATAATGACAGATGAAGTCTAGTTTGATTCTTTACTGGGTATTGTCTTGCTTCTTGGTTGTTAATCATTTATTTTCCTAATTTGTTCTTTGTCGTGTTCTTTAGTTAATTTTGGTTTCAATCAATCACTCCAATTTGTCGATTAAATAATAGAAAGACGGTAATTACTAGTACTTTTAGTCCTCGTAGGAACGATATCTTTACTCACCGTATCTATATTATTAGTTGATAGGTACATTTACCTTAATTAAATTTTTAGTTAGTTTACGATTACAATCAAATACATAATTGAGTGGTTGTTTTGCATTTTAATTTTATTTATCTGAATGTTATCTATGACTTTATAATGCGTGATTATATATATTAAAGAATAAAATAGAAATCGTTAGCCATCACTCTATTAAAATACCATCCAAACTTTATTTTATTTTATTTTTTGACTTTTCACACCACGAATGATATAAACATCACCTTAATCAACCAAAACCTTTTATACATTATTGTCATAACAGGATTGAATTCTATTAAATGGAGCACTCACACAAAACCGCGTCACAGGTGCTACCGATTATCAAATTCAATTTAATTTCTCATAAATATATATATATATATATATATATATTTAAATTAAGTAGAAAGTGTTAGTGGTGACAGGGCTTTTCAACTAATTTAAATTAAGTACAAAAGCAGATGACCGACCACAATTTCCTAATTATGATATTGGCAGACTCAGCTTAAATTGTAACTATCCATGCACCCACCCAAAATAAATCAACACTTGCAATATTAACATACCCAAGAAAAAGTGAAAAAGAAGTAAATAAATTACAATGCGTTACTAACTAACAAAATAAACTTACGTAGAAGAAAGAACCATATAATTCAAATGAAAAAGAAAGGTCCAACGAATCTTTGAAATCAAATTTGCATAAAACCTGTTATTGCTTTGCAGCAATTTAATAATTTTAAATTTTAAATTTTCAAGTTCAGAGTAATTTTAAAAATATATAAAAACTGTTAATGATTTTTGGCTTACGGATTTTCAGTTTTCTCAGCCTTTTTTAAGCACAATACGGCCTATATTAAGAGGAAAATAAGTTCAACTCTTATCTAACCCTAACTACAATATCACGAGACATCAAAAAGATTATTCAATCAATCAAATTCGATTGCATTATCATTAAGTATAGTAATTTTTTAACACTTCAATTATATATATATATAATTTTAATTTTCCATTTAAATATTCATCTTTTTTAACCTTTGAATTTATATTTATTGTCAAATCATCTCAAAATGAATAAAAAAAATTAATGTTTGTTAAGTTTGCTGATATGATAGACTTAGATGATATGTCAGTATTTAATTAACTTTTTTAAAATAAAAAATATTTGTTATAAAATTTATAAAATTTTAATAATTTTATTTTTATTTTTAAAAATAATTATTATAATTGTTTTGAATTTTTTCAAAATTTAGAAAATTAATTAAAAAAATTTATGTGTCATCCGTCTGTATGCCACGTCAGTAAAATTAAAAACCTTTAACTTTTTTACACATGTAAAAAATGAAAATTTAAGAATTAAAAAAGACAAAAATAAATAGAGTACTAAAATGATATTTTCTTTATAAAGTTGAGACCAAATAAATAATTATACCTTACCAACATCACAATGAATGATGTTGGCACATGATAAATATAGCATCTACAATTATTCATCATGATGAATTATAACAAAGAAAATAAGTTAAATTTAGGTTTAGGATTAAAAAAACAAAAGATTTTAAATGTTAAACTTTCATATAATTATCTTTAAAAGATAAGATTTAATAAATTTGAAATTTAAATTTTAATGTTTTAATTTTTTTTATATGATAATGTTAAAATAAATAAAAAGAAGAGCTAGCTATAAGAATAAGTTAAGCATAAGATTCCCAAAGCCTAAATAAAAGCAGTTGGGTTTGTAGGCAAAATGTCGTCTTTGACATTAGCTGCATCGAAAGGTAAACTGGTGATGAAGACACTTTGCATTTGAATGCCAGCAGCCTAGACATGGACCCTCTTATTTTAATCTCCTACCTATATATAAACATGCACTTACTCATTTCATCGCTATTTTTATAATTTACAGATCACCATGGCCTTAAAGGATGATTTTCTTTTCATTTTCTCATGTATTCTTGCAATTTCCCTCTCATCATCAATCTTGGGACGACCGGCCACCTTTCTTGAAGATTTTGAAATCACTGTTGGGTAGGTCCCACTAAGTGGGGAACCCATAAAATCAGCCATGTTTCATGGCCTTTATTCTTTTTGTTTTTTCTTTTAGTTTTTTCATCATTATCTTCTGTCATTTTTGTGGCTTGTGAGTAGCCAAATTTTTGTTAAGTACGGCAGAGAGCTAAAATCAAATTGAGAGAAAAACAAGGAGTGAAACAGACGAGAAACAGAGAGTTTGAAGCTAGAAAAATTAGTTTCTCAAGTTTGGAGCAGCTGTGATCAACTCTTCGATCGGAAGTTCATCCGTGGTTCGATTGAGCTGATTTTTGGACAGCAGCTAGACGACAAGGTGTTCTTGACTTTATACGGTCGGATTTTTCATCCGAGTCCTGTAGCGTCAGAAATACCCATTTTTACAATAGCTACGATTTTGATGATGTTCTCCAACTTTTTCTCTCTTTTGCTAAAGATTACATATTGTTAGCCTTGTTGGAGTTGAATGCTTGTTGTAGGCTTGATATTGTGATCTTGTAGCTGAACATTTGATTATAGTGGAGCTTTTAATCGGACTCTAAAGTCCCGTGGTTTTTACCCTTGATTTAGAAGGGTTTTCCACGTAAAAATATCGGTGTCTCTATTTATCATTTTTGTTGTGGTTGCATTGGTTGATTTGTGGTTGATAGGTTGCTAGAGAACATATTTTTGTGCTATTGTGCTTGCCATAATATTTGACAAGAGTTATAGGAGAGAAAGAACACCTAGGTTGTGCTCCTTTGTTTCTGGTTGTTTCGGTTTCTTCCCAACAAAGCCGGTATCAAGAGCTCGGTTATTTTGTCAAAATTATGGAAATTAATACGAGCAAGATGATTATGTTGAATGGCACAAATTATCAACTTTGGCGGAATAAAATGAAGGACTTGTTGTTTGTGAAGGCTCTGATCTTCCTGGTCTTTTTGCTACTCAAAACCCGATTCGAAAAGTGATGAAGAATGGGAATTTGAGCATCAACAAGTGTGTGGATTTATTCGGCAATTTGTTGAAGAAAATGTTTACAACCACGTTGATCGTGAGACACATGCTCGAACATTGTGGGAAAAGCTTGAAAGCTTGTATGCTTGAGATCGGGCAATAACAAGTTATTTTTGTTTGAAGAAAATGATGGCGTTGAAATACAAAGAAGGAACGTCTATAGTCGACCATGTGAGTGAATTTCGTGAGCGTGATGAATCAATGGCTTGGTATGGGTGTCAAATTTGATGATTTAGATTTTAGGACTTTGGTTGCTTGCTACTCTACCAGACTCTTGGGAGACTTTCCGAGTTTCGCTCATTAATTCTGCCCCAAAGGGTATTATTACCTTGGATTTGGCCAAGAGTGGTGTGTTGAATGAAGAGGTCAGAAGACGATCTCAGGGTTCTACATCACAGTCCGAGGTGTTGGTTACCGAGAACAGGGGGAGGAACAGAGACAAAGATGGAAATAGTAGAGATAAAGGCCGAAGCAAGTCAAGATCGAGATACAAGAATCTTGAGTGTCATCATTGTGGTAAGAAAGGCCATATCAAGAAATACTGCTTCAAGTGGAAGAAAGAGAACAAAGGTGGTGATAAACACGATCGGAATGATGATGGAAAATCCGAGCGTATTGCTACTGCTACTCGTGAAGATCTGTTGGTCAATCTAGCATGTGACGAGACTAGTTGGGTGATTGATACTGGTGCATCACTTCATGTCACATCGAGGAAGGATTTCTTCACATCTTATACTCCTGGTGATTTTGGGGTATTGAAGATGGGTAATGACGGTTTGGTTCCGGTTGTTGGTATGGGAGATGTTCACTTGGTGAGTAACAATGGAACAAAGTTAACTCTCAAGGATGTCAGACACGCACCGGATATCCGTTTGAATTTGATCTCTGCAGGAAAGCTGGATGATGAGGGATTCTGTAACACCTTCAGTGAGGGGCAGTGAAAGCTGACTAAAGCCTCCTTGGTTGTGGCTCGAGGAAAGAAGAGCTCAAATTTATATTTGATGCAAGCTTCAGCTTCTCGAGAGACAGTGAATGTGACAATAAATGACAGCTCAACTGAGTTGTGGCATAAATGACTTAGTCACATGAGTGAGAAGGGCCTTAACTATTTAGCGAAGAAGAATCAACTTTCGGGCTTGAAGAATGCTACATTGAAGGATTGTGCTCATTGTCTAGCAAGAAAGCAGAGAAGAGTTTCTTTTAGAAGCCGTCCTCCTCATAGAAGATCAGAGTTGCTAGAGTTGGTCCATTCAGATGTCTGTGGTCTGATAAAAGTAAGGTCACTTGGCGGTGCACTTTATTTTGTGACTTTCATTGATGACTGTTCGAGAAAGCTATGGGTTTACACTTTGAAGTCTAAAAATCAAGTCTTTGAGGTGTTTAAATAGTTTTATGCATCAGTTGAAAGGGAAACAGGGAAGAAGTTGAAGTGCATTCGTACTGATAACGGTGGCGAGTACACAGGGCCGTTTCATGAGTACTCGCTCATGACAGGAATCGGACATCAGAGAACACCACCAAAGACTCTACAGCTTAAATGGGTTAGCTGAAAGAATGAACCGAACATTGATTGAGAGAGTTAGATGTTTGTTGTCAGATTCAAAGCTGCCAAGATCATTTTGGGCTGAAGCTTTGAATACAGTGACACATGTGATAAATTTGTCACCTAGTGTTCCTTTGCAAGGTGATGTGCCAGATAGAGTTTGGTTTGGCAAAGACGTGTCATATGATCACCTACGTGTGTTCGGTTGTAAAGCATTTATTCATGTTCCAAAGGATGAAAGATCCAAGTTGGATGCCAAGACTCGACAATGCATCTTCATTGGTTATGGTCTAGATGGTGAGTTTGGTTATAGACTCTATGATCCCGTTCAGAAGAAACTCGTGAGAAGCAGAGATGTTGTCTTCATTGAGGATCACACTATCGATGACATTGATAAGACGGAGAAAGCAAATTCACAAGACAGTGGTGATTTGATCGATGTGAATCCGGTTCCCGTAAACACTTCACCGGGTCCTATCCAGGATGATATGCATGGTGATGTTACTGATGACCATCAGGATATAGGTGACTTTGATGCTCCCATGGATGATGTTGTGAACGATCAACAACAAGCACCTATAGCTCCACCAACAGTTCCACTTCGAAGGTCCTCCAGAGATCGACGATCTTCTGTCAGGTATTCCTCTGATGAATATGTTCTTTTGACTGACGGGGGAGAACCTGAATGTTATGAAGAGGCTATGGAGAGTGAATGCAAAGATCAGTGGGTTGAAGCGATGAAAGATGAACTTCAATCTTTGCATGAAAACCATACCTTTGAGTTGGTGAAACTGCCCAAGGGCAAAAGAACCTTGAAGAATCGGTGGGTTTACAGGTTGAAGCAAGAAGAGAAGTCTTCATCTCCACGATACAAGGCTAGATTGGTCGTCAAGGGTTATACTCAGAAAAAGGGGGTTGATTTTGAAGAAATATTTTCTCCGGTTGTGAAGATGTCCTCTATTAGAACTATACTGAGTTTGGCAGCATGCTATGACTTAGAGGTTGAACAAATGGACGTGAAAACTGCTTTTCTTCATGGTAACTTGGAAGAAGAACTTTACATGGAGCAGCCAGAGGGGTTTGTTGCACAAGGGAAAGAAGACTATGTGTGCAGATTGAAGAAGAGCTTGTATGGTTTGAAGCAAGCTCCAAGGCAATGGTATAATAAGTTTGAGTCTGTTATGGGGGAGCAAGGCTACAAGAAGACTACTTCTGAACATTGTGTGTTTGTTAAGAGATTCTCTGGTAATGATTTTATAATTCTTTTGCTCTATGTTGATGACATGCTTATTGTTGGTCAGAATGCTTCTAGAATTGAGAAGTTGAAGCAAGAGTTGAGTAAATCCTTTGCAATGAAGGATTTGGGGCCAGCAAAGCAAATTCTTGGCATAAAGTTGACACGTGATAGAAAGGCCAAGAAATTATGGTTATCACAAGAGAGGTACATCGAGAAAGTACTTCAAAGGTTTAGCATGGACAAAGCTAAAGCGGTGAGCACTCCCTTTGCTACGCATTTCAGATTGAGTATTAAGCATAGTCCTTCCACAGAAAAGGAGAAAGAAGAGATGCAGAAAATTCCTTACTCTTTAGCCGTGAGGAGTCTGATATATGCAATGGTTTGTACGAGGCCAGACTTGGCTTATGCTGTTGGTACAGTCAGTCGTTTTCTTTCTAATCCAGGCAGAGAGCATTGGAATGCAGTGAAGTGGATTATGAGATATCTTCGTGGCACTTCCAACATGAAACTTTGTTTCGGCAATGAGAAACCTGTTCTTGTTGGTTATACAGATTCAGACATGGCCGGAGATATTGACTCGAGGAGATCTACTTCAGGTTACTTGATCACTTATGCAGGGGGAGCTGTGGCATGGCAATCGAGATTGCAAAAGTGTGTTGCATTGTCCACCACTAAATCAGAGTTCATTGCAGCAACCAAAGCGTGCAAGGAGATGCTTTGGATGAAGAAGTTTATGCATGAGCTTGGTTTTACTCAGGAGAAGTATGTCCTGTATTGTGATAGCCAGAGTGCTATTCATCTTGGTAAGAATCCAACTTTTCATGCTAGATCTAAGCATATTGATGTAAGGTACCATTTGATACGAGATGTTCTTGAAGCTAAGCTGTTAGAGCTTGAGAAAATACATACTGATGATAATGGTGCTGATATGTTGACGAAAGCTTTACCAAGAGGAAAATTTGAAGCATGTTGTTTGATCTCCGGTATGGAGGCATTCCCCACATAGTTGGAGGGGGAGATTTGTTGGGTAGGTCCCACTAAGTGGGGAACCCATAAAATCAGCCATGTTTCATGGCCTTTATTCTTTTTGTTTTTTCTTTTAGTTTTTTCATCATTATCTTTTGTCATTTTTGTGGCTTGTGAGTAGCCAAATTTTTGTTAAAATACTGAGAGCTAAAATCAAATTGAGAGAAAAACAAGGAGTGAAATAGACGAGAAACAGAGAGTTTGAAGCTAGAAAAATTAGTTTCTCAAGTTTGGAGCAGCTGTGATCAACTCTTCGATCGGAGGTTCATCCGTGGTTCGATTGAGCTGATTTTTGGACAGCAGCTAGACGACAAGGTGTTCTTGACTTTGTACGGTCGGATTTTTCATCCGAGTCCTGTAGCGTCAGAAATACCCGTCTTTACAGTAGCTACGATTTTGGTGATGTTCTCCAACTTTTTCTCTCTTTTGCTAAAGATTACATATTGTTAGCCTTGTTGGAGTTGAATGCTTGTTGTAGGCTTGATATTGTGATCTTGTAGCTGAACATTTGATTATAGTGGAGCTTTTAATCGGACTCTAAAGTCCCGTGGTTTTTACCCTTGATTTAGAAGGGTTTTCCATGTAAAAATATCGGTGTCTCTATTTATCATTTTTGTTGTGGTTGCATTGGTTGATTTGTGGTTGATAGGTTGCTAGAGAACATATTTTTGTGCTATTGTGCTTGCCATAATATTTGACAAGAGTTATAGGGAGAGAAAGAACACCGGTTGTGCTTCCGCTTTGTTTCGGTTGTTTCGGTTTCTTCCCAACAATCACTTGGTCTGATTCCCATATTAAGCAAATCGATGGAGGGAGGGCCATCCAACTTATTCTAGACCAAAATTCAGGTTTACACTTTTCGTAGGGTCGCTTTATTATTTGAAGTTAAAATCCCTTTTCTCTTTAACAAACCTTCAGTTTGTCAATCATGATTACCTGATCTTTCTTGTTCAAACTTTTTTTTTTCAGGCTGTGGATTTGCTTCCGAAAGGAAGTATTTGTTCGGACATATTAGCATGAAAATTAAGCTCATCTCCGGTGACTCAGCCGGAATAGTCACCGCTTTTTATGTAATCTTCATTAACTTCATTTCTCTATTTTAAAACACTGAACCAGTTTTTTAATTGGTTTTCAGCGTAACTCGGATTGCAGATGAATTCTGATACAAATACTATAAGAGATGAGCTAGATTTCGAGTTCTTGGGAAATCGAACCGGGCAGCCTTATACTGTCCAGACCAATATCTACACTCATGGAAAGGGTGACAGGGAACAAAGAGCAAACCTTTGGTTTGATCCTGCTGCAGATTTCCATACTTACACAATTATGTGGAACCATCACCATATTGTGTAAGTTCTAAATGGCCTATACTTGTGTGGCAAATTGGCAATGGAATGACAGGACGAAAGCGAGAGAAGACAAAAAAATCTATCAAATCAATAAAAGTTTAACTTTTTTTAAGATACTTAAAGTTTTACATGTATACAGGTATTAGTTGGGGTCACTTATTTGATGAGTTACATTGGCCAATGATTATTATTTTATTAATGCGTTTGGGTTGTTTAAAGTTAGGCTGGTATTTTTACAGGTTCTATGTTGATGAAGTGCCAATCCGAGTTTACAAGAACAATGAAGCTATAAATATCCCATATCCAAAGTAACAGCCTATGGGAGTGTATTCAACGCTTTGGGAAGCCGATGATTGGGCAACAAGGGGAGGCCAGGAGAAAATTGATTGGAGCAAAGCTCCTTTCTTAGCTTATTACAAGGACTTTGACATTGAAGGGTGTGCTGTTCCAGGACCAACAAGCTGTGCCTCAAACCCTAGGAACTGGTGGGAAGGCACTGCTTATCAAGCCTTCAATGCCAAGGAAGCTAGAAGATACCGGTGGGTTCGTTTGAACCACATGATCTACGATTACTGTACCGACAAGTCGCGTTACCCGGTTCCCCCACGAGAGTGCCTAGCCGGAATCTAAAAATCCTACCCAAATTTCCCTATCCAACTCAACTGTCCAGAATATTGATATACCATACGTCTCATGCCGTACTTTTACATGCGTCTCCGTTTTTACAATAATATTTGTGTAGTTATTATTATGGCATAAAATATTTGTGAAGTGAACGGTGCACGGGATTCTTGAATGGGCAAAGTCAACTTCTGTTTGAAGACATGTATTTGTCTGTATTTATTTAGTGCACATTATTTTGTGCCAGTTAAAACTTTAGTCCGGACGTATTTCCATCTCCGACTCTGAATATTTCGATGGCCTAAGGTAAAAATCTAGCTGGCTTTCAAGACAGAAGATGGTTGGTTTATTTTTATGATATCTTCAAAATGATGCAAAACAGCAAAATAGATTTATTGGAAAGAAATGACAGAAAGCTGGAAATTCATTCGTGTTTGAAATGATTTATGAAATGGTCCCCCCGATGTTTGTTTATACATTGGTTTCGGCACAATGATCTATGGGGAGATATAACCTAACAGTTGATGAAATAAGTTTTATTGTAATTCAAACTCATCATATTATTTAAGATAAAAGGCTGACCACCGCCATGTCTATGTGATCCGTTGTAAACACAATTTTATCTAAATCAGATTGGTCTTAGTTCAAGATTTTTGGATTTTAAAGAGTGAATAAATTATTTTTTTTTTTTTTTGAAATAATGTGTATATGTTGGTTGAATTCTTTAAAACCTTTGGTTGAATTTTAAATTCTATTTGCGAGATAGCTCTTAATTGGGTTTGATTTGAAATTTATTTGAGTTGGTAAAAGTTGATATTTAGATATAGGGATATGCAAAATTCAGTCTAAGTTTAGGTGAGGATAGATTAAATTTTATTTTTTTTAAATTTCAATTACTAATTAATTTAATTCATAACCGATTAATTAATCAACCTAAATTATTATTAATAAATATTAAACATATTATTGAAAATTGAAAGATTAAGATTTATGTTAACAAAAAAACCCATTTTTAATAGCAGAATCTGCACAACCAAATTAGTGCCTAAGTTAGTGGGCACTCCTCCAAGCACTAAATGAAAAAAAAAAAGTAAATATACAAGACACAAGGAAATGATTACGTAGTTCAGTTTCCATACATCTACGGAGTGAGAAATATGCACTCTCTTCAACAATTACGAAGTGAAACTATTCAATCACACACAGTGATCGTTTCCCTCACTTTTGCACTTCGAAGATACAATACTCTCACAACTATGATCACCCTTGTAGTCACAACAAGTAATACCACAACAAACAGTTTTACTATAAAAATAGCACTCTTAAAATATTTATTGTCTCAAGAATAGATTAAGTGACTAACTCTCAGTACATTTTCCTATACAAGTCTCTCAAATATATAGTCATTGATTTCGAGAATTGTTTACAATAGAATATCTAATACAATCTCATTATATCATCAATACCACAAAAGTAATACAATATAATAATAACATATGAAGTAAATACGGTCTCTTGGCAACTCATCAGTAAAATCACGATCCAATCCAATGTCCATAATCCAAGGGATTATTTCGGGGAATTTTGATCCAAATTAATTATCAATATTTGTATTCCCAAGTAGCATAATCTTTCATAATGAACTAGATATTCACCATGTAATCAACATCCCCCAAATATAAAGTTCAATAATTTGCCAACAACTAACTAACGGTAATTATAATTAAGCAATTTAAGAAAGTAAAGTCAATGCATCAATGTAACCAATATTCATATCCTAACAAAAAGAAATTCGAGTTCCTCATCATCAGAAGATATAACGCAACGACAAAATCAACAAGAAAATTAACTTATAGTTGTCCAAAAAACTATAAACAATAAAAGAAGTTCAAAAAAAGAAACATACAATCTCACCCTCAAAAAGAGCATCCAACAACACTAGAGCACCAAACAACAACAAAACCAACAAAGACTTCACTTCCCCTATCACATCTCTTCTCTCCCCCTTTTTGTTCTACACAATTGTCAAATTAGGCAGTATCATCTAAGGCTTGAATATCTACTATTAAGGCCTTATACTTATCAACAATCTTCTTTATGGCCTCTACTTTTTTCCTTATCTTATCATAGTGCTTTTGAACAAAATCGACAGAGGCTTGGAGATCTGCAACTATCTTAGCTTTCATACCTTTCGAAATAGGAATGGTGCCTGGAGGAATGGGAACTTCTTGACCACTGTCATCCTCTTCAACTCATCCTTAGAATATTGAACTTTGTTTGGCACATTCAACACATGTTTACCTTCCAGCCACTTATGAAAAAAATTTCAATGTAGGAATAGTTTTCTTATAACTTTTCTTTGACCTGACAAGCTCTAAGTCTTGTGATAAAATAACTCTAAAGATGAGAGATGGAAAAGGTACCAAAAAATTCTCATAGTAGACACTAGAAAACTTAATAATCTCATTAAAGATCAACTAACCTAAGCCAAATTCCACCATTTCTATCATTTCCTAAGAAGTACAACCACTCTTTTTGTAACCAAGTCTCTTTGGTCGTTAGGGAGCTAGTTCTTAGATGCAATAGCATAAATACATAGGTCAAGTGAAGAGGTTCAAAAACCAGTTTTTTCAAGCCAAGTTGGATGAAGATGATTGGTCAAATTAGAAATGGTGGCATCTATCGACTCATCCAACTCGAGATTTTTGGGGAAAACTGATCTTTCGTAATTTAATATGTCAAATTAGACTCTTCATGACACTTAAAGAGCTTATTCTCAAGCAATTTAGGCGTCTTTTATAGGATTTTATCGATTTTTAGTTTTACAGTTAATAAATTATTTTTATATTATTTTTTAGAACCAAATTGGTCAAACGCACCATGGGAAACTAATGAGATGGTTGAGTGGTGTAGGAAGTCGAGGATGGCCTGAAATTAATGAAATCACCTCTAGGAAGGGGTATTACGATACCGAGCCATGGAGGTCGTGATACCCCTAACAGTGCTAAAGCAAAGAGAATTGTGGCCAACTTCAGGGATATCACGATACCGCAACCCCTCAAGACTTCCAAGTTAAAGATTGTTTGAGATATCGCGATAGTAGAGCCTGGCTATCGCGATACCGCTACCAAGCGGAGATAAAAAATGATTGCAAGGGTAGTTCTTATCTAACCCCAACCTTAATCAAAATACAACATCCAGGGGCATTTTGGATCAAAATCTTGAGTTTTAAGGTTTAGCTTTTACTTTTTTTTGTTGGTTATGGAGTTAGTTAGTTAGGTGGTTGTTACTGTAGCTTGGTTCTATTGACTCTTCAGTACTCCAAACTTTATTGTATTCTCATTTTAATCCCTAGTATTAATATAGTTCAGTTCCATTTCATTTCCTTCAGTAAAAATATGATATTTTGTGTTTTTCTTCATCAACATTATTACTCCTCATTTTTTTCAAGTATCTATTAAGAAAAATTCAACCTTTTTATAAAACTGTTTGACCACCTCCATATGCACTAACGTCCAAAGTGTGAATACTGCAACTAAATATATGAATTTGAGGCAATGTCTGTAACACCCCTTACCCAAGTTCTACCCCAGAACTGAGCCTGAGGCGTTACTGTAATAAAACCACTTGATCGCCACTTAGGCTAATCGTGACTACTCTCTTAAGTCACCTCAAAAACCTCAATCTCGACTTACAAGGCCTCCCTCATACACACGAGGGCTCCCGAGACTATGTCAAAACTACGAATCTCGGCCACCGACTTAGGTGGTTTCCAATCCAACACTGCCTCAATCTTTCGAGGATCCACCCTTATTCCTTCTGTGGATACCACATGTCCTAAGAACGCCACTTCCTTAAGCCAAAATTCACACTTGCTGAATTTGGCATAGAGCTTCTTCTCCCTTAACACTTGCAACACAACTCGAAGATGCTCATCATGCTCCTCTTCAGACTTGGAGTATACTAGGATGTCGTTGATGAACACAACGACGAACCGATCCAAGTAGGGTTAAAAGACCCGGTTCATCATATCCATAAACGTTGCTGGGGCGTTCGTTAACCCAAACGGCATTATTAAGAACTCATAATGGCCGTACCTTGTCCTAAAGGCTGTCTTATGGATATCTGCCTCCTTCACCTTCAACTAATGATATCTTGACCTTAAATCGAGCTTTGAGAATACTGCCGCCCCCTTAAGCTGATCGAAAAAGTCATCTATCCTCGGCAAAGGATACTTGTTCTTGATGGTCAGCTTATTTAATTGATGATGGTCTATGCACATTCGCATAGTTCCGTCCTTCTTCTTCACAAACAGGACCGGTGCTCCCCACGGAGACACACTAGGTCGGATAAACCCACGATCCATCAACTCTTGGATCTGAGCCTTGAGCTCAACCAAGTCCTTTGGTGCCATTCTATATGGGGCAATTGACACAGGAGCTGTTCCCGGTAGCAGGTCAACTCCAAATTCTACCTCCCTATCTGGGGGTATTCCGGGTAATTCCTCTAGAAACACATCCTCAAAGTCCCTTACTGTCCTTACTCCACTAACTCCCCCTTCCTTAGCATCCAACGCACTAACGAAAGTCAAGAAAGCCTTGCACCCTTTTCGAACCATCTTCTCAGCCTTAAGTGCTGAAACTACATTAGACAAGTAGTTTCTTCTTTCTCCGATCATAACTATCACTTCATCCTCCGGGGTCCTTAATTCTATTCATTTAGCTGCACAATCCAATACAGCCCGATGTTCCACTAGCCAATCCATGCCAAGTATAAGATCAAACTCTCCGAAGGGAAGTTCCATCAAGTCGGCAGAAAATACTACGCCTTAAATTTCTAAGGGTACATTCCGAAAGATCTTATTCACCACTACAGTTTGACCTAGTGGGCTTACTACAGTCATCTCCCTAGCAGAAAGTTCAGAGGCTATGCCTAGTGTTTCCACTACACTACATGCAACATAGGAATGGGTCGAGCCCACATCAATCAGAGCAACATAAGGTTTACCGAATACAAGGAACATACCAGTTATGACGTCCGACGCGTCTCCATCTTCCCTCCGGTGAACCGCGTACACTAGACCCGGCTGCCTTGCCTCAGTATTAGCAACACCTCTGCCTGGTGTTCCATGTCCTCTGCCAGCACCATTACCTAGGCCATTCGGACCACGACCTCGCTGAGGCTGCTGTCCACCTCTACCAGCCTGATTAACACTCTGACCTGGTGGTCGATTCCCATCTGGTTTCATAGGACAGTCCTTAATCATATGATCCTTGGACCCACACTTAAAGCATCCTCCCGTCTTTTTCCAACACTCACTTAAGTGCTTCTTCCCACACTGATCACAAGTACGATCGCCTCCCGTCAGTGGCGGCTTGGCGACCTCTCATGCCCATCAACTCTAGGCCTCTTTTGAACATTCCCAGATGATCCTAACGGCCCAAAACCTCTATTTGGCCTATTCCGATCCGTATTCTGCCTTACTGAATCCTTAATCCCTTCAGCCACTTTAGCCTTCTCTACTAATACAGAAAACTCCCGCTCCTGATGTGGCGCTATTAACAACCTCAAATCGTCCCTTAGTCCGTCCTCAAACCAGACACAGCGTTCATGCTCCGTAGCTACTACTCCTCGAGCATACCAGCTCAATATTAGAAATTCAGCTTCATACTCTTTCACAGATTTGTTCCCTTGAACCAGCCCCAGAAATGCTTTCCACTGCGCGTCAGCGTAATGCGTGCCAACATACTTCTTCTGGTACGCCGCCTTAACATACTCCCAGGTCGGATCCTCAGCTGTGGCACCGTCCCTAACTGTGAGCCACCATTGATATGCTTCATCGAGTAACAGCGCCACCATTCCTTTTAGTTTCTCCTCAGGGGTCAGATCGAGCTCATCCATGATCCACCCAGTCGCTTTCAACCAAGACACACCAGACGGGTGCCACCGTGAATACCCCAAACACCTCACTCAGTTGCTCGAGTCGCCGGTACCGATTTTCGAGCTCCCATATTTCCTCCAAAGACCACCACCATATTCGTAACTCGCAAACATACCGCGATACAAAGATCGCCTCTCGTCGATCTTGCTGCTTCAAGTACCAACAAATTGCGGTGGTGATGGTGGTACTTAATTCTCAGATCCTTGACCCGACCTAACGGGTTCCGACACAGTCATTCGGCCTCGACCGCGTCCACGCACATTGCGACCACGTCCCCTAAAGCTCATGTCTACGTTCGCGTTTAATCTGATTAAGAAATTTTTATGCATTAGTATATGTTCCACTGATTATTCGCGAAGAAATTTTTATGAAAGAAGTTTATGAGTAGTTCTTTCGATCAATCAAAGTTTCAACTTCTCTATCCTAATTCAGAGAAACACATTCATCCAAACATTCATTCAGTAATACCTAGCACACACATTCATTACCCTAACATCTTTGTCTTATTCCTATCCCAGGGGTATTTTCATCATTTTTCCTACAGGGGTATTTTGGTAATAAACCGGGGTAACTTCCAAAAATCCTTATAAATCAAAAGTATTTCAAAGTTTGCAAAACTTGGGGGTTCTTTTGAGAATTTGTTTCCCAAATCGGTGTGGTTGCAAAAATTTTGGAAATCGGGGGTCATTTTGGTAATTTTGTAAAACAGGGGTAATTTCGTAAATTTTTTTTTTCAAATCAATGTGTCTTGGTATTTTGCAAAGATAAGATTTTTAGACATTTTTGCAAAATCAGAAAATGTTTTTGAAATCGGGGGTAGTATGGCAATTTTAGAAACCAGGGGCATTTTAATAATTTTACAAACTAGGGGCATTTAGGTAATTTTGTAAATCAAAAATATTTTGGAAAATCTTCAAACTGAGTTTTGCTATAATTTAAAGGGGTAATTTGGTGATTTTAAAACTAGGGTTTCCATGAAAATACGGCTAGTCCCTTTCGGGTTTTAATTATTGGGTTTAGCCCGTGCGTAAGTCCTCTTGGTTAGGGTGAACAGAAGCTACGCACCATGTAGGATTCCAGCGAAGAGGAGGTGAGTCACTAGGACTGCTTAAGTACCAGGCTCTTCCGGATCCAATCCTAGACATGCGCACAAAGGTTACCACACCCTAACTCGGCGACTTAACCACAGGTTTGTTTAGGCATTAAGTCTTATGTAATTGTTGGGGTAAACTAGTCCTAGGGTTCAAGTACCTATCATACTATTCTACGTTCCATTTCTACCCTTCTACAGTTCATACTATAAATCACACAAATGAATAGGGGTACTTACCTAGTGGACTTCGGGTCAGAGACTTAGGTGCCATGCCAAAAAACCTGCTCTTTTCATAAAAGTTTTTCTCAAAACTTGTTTGGGCCTTAAAAACGTTATGGGCTTTAAACCCCAGGCCGAGAGTTTAAAACTGGGCTCTGATACCAAGCTGAAACACCCCGAACCCGGCCCACGAGCCTTGATCGGATCTGGCATGTTCCTTGAATTAAACGGTTCAAAACTTTTTGATTACTTTGGAAAAATAAGGATGGTTTTGAGGTAAAAGTGGGTTAGGTTGGGTCCAATTGAAAACTTTGTTAATTTTAAAATATGTGATTTATTGAAAACTTTGTTTTTATAATAGAAGACTTGCCGGTTTTATTATTTTTTTTTAAAGATCTTTACCCTTAGATTAAGAATCAATTGAATTTAAGTGTCAAAACATTTAAAGATTTATTTTTATAAAAATCATTTTAACATCGATTTAACATTCATCATATCGTTATAAAAGAATTAAAATGCATGCATAAAATAATTCATACTATGGCCTTATTACATCAAATGAAAACCCAAAATAAATTCAAAAATGCTTAAAATATAAAAGTCCAAATTAAATAAAGTCCCGAACTGAACATGGCCACCACTAAGCTCCTGCCGACCTGGTCCATCACTAATCATCACCTGAAAAATATTCCCACAACGGGATGAGTCAACAGACTCAATGTGTAACCACAACACTACTCCTAACAAATTCAGGCATATCAAATCATACATGTACATATAGCATTTAAATAATATGATGCAAACCCGAACCCAAACCTAGATAGCCATCCGCTACACATCACCCGTACCAACCTGCACACCATGGGGACTATTAAGTCAACCCTTTATCCGCTACACACTATCGAAGGCAGTCGTTGCGGTCGACGTGCTCATCGCCCTTATAGAATTCGTGGCTTAGCCACCAGATAATATTTTGTGTCATGAGACACCACATTCAGATAATTGTGATCGAAGTCACCACATTCAGATATCGTGGTAAAAACCACCAAATTCACTTCCCCTTTCATAATATCCCATATGCCCCATGTCATACATAACCCATGTCGTATTTCATATTCACATTCTTATAGTTTCACATAGGTACCATAACAGATCATATTATAATCCTAGTAGGAGTAGGAAAACATACCTGAGTACTTCGTACCATTGCATGGTACCTTAGCCATATTTTACACATTCTTATAAACACATATATATTAAATGGGTGCCATAATTCTATTAAGAGATAGTATGGGGTACACACCTGGTATTAATGCTTTCCTGAAAACCCGAAAACCCAATCTAACGCTTTAGATCCCTAACTCCTACATTCGGCCAACCTTAAGCACTTAGCAAAAAGCCATTCGGCTACATGATCATATCCCGAAGGATTTAACGCAACCAAAATCTTACCTTGTTGCTGATTTGATTACTAATCAAATCCCGGAATTCCACGGTATCTCTTCCTTGCAATCGGTCTACACTAAACCACTTAACAGATTAGCTTCCGGCTTTTGAACATGTAAGAAATAGATCTAAGTACTAAAATAGGGCCTTGGCCGATTGTACATAAGTGCTTACCTTGCGATCTAAAAAGATCCCGAAATAGCTACTTGATTATGAAGGTGTCGAAATACCTATAGGCATAGGTTAGATTTAATTCTATCTTTAAATCACAATACATGGCCTTTGGCCGAATACCACATAACTTACCTTAAATCCCGAATGATTCTCCTTACAGTCGACTATGCTTAGAAATCCTGAATTTCACCTTCAAAAATTCGGCCAAAGATCTTTAATAGCATAAGAGTTTAGATTTCGGCTTTAAGGAAAAGAAATAATACGATAACAATAAATCCTTACCCTTAACACTATTGTCGACGGCACCCTTGCTTGATCTACAGGGTATTCGGCTATGGTTAAAAAGATCTTGCTTTCGGCTTTTGCAACTTGCGACAAAGGAGAAGAATAAAACCTCCTTGGAATTAGACTATGGCTCCTAATGGAGGTAGAATATTCAGCTATCTCAAGTGTGTTTCGGCTTTTGAGAAACTAGTAGAAGAAGAAAAGGTTTATGATGGAAACTCGGCTAGAACACAAGTTATTTCGGCTTGGTAAAAATAAAAGAGAAAAGAGGAGTTTTGCTTGAGAATTCGGCAGAAGAAAAGAGAGAATGAAGAATAGCCACCCTTTTCCCCTTTCTGCCGAAATTAGTCTACCTAGAGACCCTCATTCGGCCAACTCTTCTCTCTCAATCCCTTGTTTTTCTCTCCTATTTTATCTCTTATCTTCCTATTTAAAATAATTAAAATCAATCCACATTTATCCATCTATCTAGCCGAATTTTAAAGAGAATTGAACTCATCCTTTAGTGCCTTAATGCCGTCCAATACCTCTTCCCCTTGGCGCAAAATAAAAACTTTATTTAGCTTCCCCTGCGACTCGAACCATGGCCCATCTGCACCTGCTTGTGGCGTCATTTCTAGAGGCCCTAAGTGGCACCTCCAAGACACTTTTCCAAGCCCGTTTGTGTGTCATATCTTCCCTACTAATTCTCTTAAGGCCACCTTACTTTAGTTCCCTCTTTTAAACTTTAAATTCGAATAATTTCTAAGGCATTCACTACACCCTAGGGTTCACAAAATTCATAAAACACATTGTAACACACAAGGCATGCTGTTTCATATTAAGCAAAAATGTACAAGCCCAATTTCAGGATATTACACCCTACATGCATTTTCATGGAAAATCACTTAACAAAAGATGTTTCTACTACATCAAGCTTTCATAATCTTCCATAAAACATCAACATACATGCATGTCATAGATAGCCACATTTTTTGAACATTCAATATAGCTCATCAAATAGCTAAAAATAGCTTATTCATACAACTAGGACTTCAAAAATACGAAGAATATTAAAAACGGGGCTTGGATGCACTTACTAGCAAGCTTGAAAAATTTGAAGAACCCTAACAATGGCTCTTGAAAATTTCGGTAGCCTTGGAGAAGAAGATGAATGAATTTTGTCATCTTTTCTCCCATTTTAATCATTTAATTGCCAAATAACCAAAATGCCCTTTTTGATAAACTTCCTATTTTAACTCATCCATGCCCAATTTTGTCCAAAAATTAGAATTTGGGTAAATTGCTATTTAAGGACCTCTAATTATTTCACACAAATAGCTTCTAGAATCTCACATTTTGCAACTTTTGCAATTTAGTCTTTTTGGACAATTTAACCAAAATTTCACAAAATTGATTCATGAAACTTTCACACTAGCATGCATACATAGTACAAATCTCAAAAACTCATACATAGACCTTGGATTTATGGTCTTGCACCACTATTTCGACTAGGCCCTAAACCGGGACGTTACAACTATCCCTCTTTAGAGATTTTCGCCCCCGAAAATCTTACCAGTAAAGAGGTTAGGATGTTGCTCTCTCATAGATTCTTCCATTTCCCATGTAGCCTTTCCACACCATGTTTCTGCCATAACACTTTCACTGGTGCTATGCTCTTATTTCTCAACTGTTTCACCTCTCGAGTCAAGATCTTAATCGGCTCCTCTTCATAAAACATATTTGATCTTATTTCAATTTTCGTTGAAGGAATCACATGTGAAGGATCGGAGTGATACCGTCGTAAATCGATACAAAGAATTCATTATGAATCTTTTCAAACTCTATCGGTAAAGCCAACCGATAAGCTACTGGCCCAACTCTGTCTGTAATCTCATACGGCCCTATAAATCTTGGACTCAACTTCCCTTTTCGTCCAAATCTCATAATGTTCTTCCACGTTGACACTTTCAAAAACACTTTGTTACCCACCTCAAACTCAATCTCTTTTCTTTTCAAATCCGCGTACGACTTCTGTCGGTCAGAAGTAGCTTTCAGACTATTACGGATTATTCTTACATTCTCTTCGGTCTCTTTCACCAGATCAACTCCATGGATCCGCTTTTCACTAGGCTCGGTCCAATACAATGGAGTCTGACACTTACGACCATACAAGGCCTCATACGGAGCCATCCGTATAGTCAACTTATAACTGTTGTTGTAAGCAAATTCGACCAAAGGTAGATATCTCTCCCAACTACCTACGAATTCTAACACACAGCATTTAAGCATATCTTCGAGAATTGGAATTACTTTTTCAGACTGACCATCAGTTTGCGGATGGAACGCAATACTGAAATTCAACCTCGTACCCATGGCCTCTTGTAACTTCTTCCAAAATCTCGAAGTAAACCTTGGATCTCTATCCGATATAATAGATATAGGCACACCATGCAATCTCACTATTTCTGCAACATACAACTCAGCTAACTTATCCAGTGAATAATCAACACATACCGGAATAAAGTGACCGACTTTGTTAGTCTATCCATGACAACCCACACAACATCTTTCTTTTTCGGAGTCATCGGTAACCCCGTTACAAAATCCATGGTAACCTGATCCCACTTCCATTCGGGAACCATCATAGGCTGAAGTAATCCTGAAGGCACTTGATGCTTAGCTTTCACCTGTTGACAAATCAGACACTTTGCCACAAATTCTGAAATATCTCTTTTCATACCCGGCCACCAATAAAACTTCCTCAAGTTGTTGTACATTTTCGTACTGCTTGGGTGTACTGAAAAATAACCACTATGTGCCTCATGCAAACCTTTTGGATTAACTCTTCATCTCTAGGTACACAAATTCTGTTACGGCACAACAAACAACCATTCAAGCCCACTCGAAAATCAGAATCACTTTCTAATCCGCATTTAGCTCTCTTTCCTTGCATCTCACTGTCATTTCTCTGAGCCTCACATATTTGTTGAACAAATAGTGGCTTAACTTTCAACTCTACTAAAATAGAACCATCATCAGATAATGTTAAACTCGTGCTCATGGCTCTTAGAGCATATAAGAATTTCCTACTCAGGGCATTCGCAACCACATTCGCTTTTCACTGACGATAATCAATGACTAATTCATAGTCTTTCAATAACTCAAGCCACCGCCTCTATCTCAAATTCAGATCCTTCTGATACATCAAATTTCTTAAACTCTTGTGATCCGTAAAGATCCGGCACTTCTCACCATACAAGTAATGTGGCCAAATATTAACGCAAAAACAATCGCAGCCAACTCCAAATTATGAGTCGGATAATTCTTCTCGTACAGTTTTAGCTGTCTCGAGGCGTAAGCGACTACCTTACCCTCTTGCATCAACACACAACTGAGACCATTAAACGACGCATCACTGTAAACTACAAACTCTTTCCCCGATTCTAGCTGAACCAAAATCGGTGCCTCAGTCAACATTGTTTTCAGTTTCTCAAAACTTTGTTGACAAGTTTCATTCCATTCAAACTTGACATCTTTATGCAAAAGTTTCGACATTGGGGCAGCAATCACAGAAAACCCCTTTACAAAACGTCTGTAATATCCTGCTAATCCCAAGAAACTTTTTATTTCTGACACGTTCCTCGGCTGTTTCCAATCCACAATAGCCGAAATCTTACTTGGGTCAACTCTGACATCATCACCCGACACAATGTGTCTTAAAAATCTGACCTCTCGGAGCCAAAACTCACCCTTGCTAAACTTAGCATACAACTACTTATCTCTTAAAGTTTGCAAGACAATTCTCAAATGATCTTCATGATCATTCTCATCCCAAGAATATATTAATATACCGTTAATAAAGACAACTACAAACTTGTCCACATATGGCCTGAAAACACGGTACATTAGATCCATAAAAATCGCAGGTGCATTCGTTAAACCAAACGGCATAACCAAAAAACTCATAATGGCCATACCTTGTTCGAAATGCAGTTTTCAACACATCTTGCTCTTTCACTCTCAACTGATAGTAACTAGACCTCAGGTCTATCTTGGAAAACACTGTAGCTCCTTTCAGTTGATCAAAAAGATCATCAATCCTTGGTAAAGGATATTTATTCTTCACTGTCACCTTGTTAAGCTGTCTATAGTCTACACACAATCTCCTAGACCCATCTTTCTTCTTCACAAATAATACCGGAGCACCCTAAGGTGAGTAACTCGGTCTTACAAAACCCTTATCTGTCAACTCTTGAAACTGTACCTTCAGTTCTCTCAACTCTAAAGGTGTCATCTATATGGAGCAATTGAAATCGGTGTCGTTCTTGGAATCAACTCAATCTCAATCTCCACCTCTCTCACTGGAGGTAATTCGGGTAACTCTTCCGGGAATACATCCGGATACTCGCATACTATCGGCACTATTTCAAACTTCAATCCAACCTCTCGAGTATTCAACACGAAGGCGAGATAGGATTCACACCCTTTTCTCAAACATTTCTCAGCCATTAGGGAAGAAATCATCACTGGTAGACTATCCGATCCACTTGATTCAACCCGAACCACATCTTCACTCTCATATTTCAATTCAATGTACTTACTACCACAGTTCACTAAAACCCTATGGGTAGTCAACCAATCCATGCCTAGGATCAAATCAAACTCATCAAACTGCAACAACATAAGGTTTTTCCAGAAAATAATGATTCTCAATAAATAAAGGATAATTTTTACACACTTTGTCCACTAACACATGCTTTCCTAATGGGTTTTACACCTTAACCACAATGTCCGTAGACTGAATGGTCATACTCAAACTAGATGCTAATCTCATGCAGATATAAGAATTAATCTCATGCAGATATAAGAATTAGTAGACCCTGGATCTATTAAAGCAATAACAAAGGTGTCATAGAGAGAAAAATACCCGTTATCACATCTAGGAAGGATGCCTCTTCGCGAGCGCGAATAGCATGCATCCTCGCAGGTGCCCAACCCTCCAGTCCCACAGCCAAAATCTTTGGATGCATATCTACCACTATTCCCACCTCTCGGGTTCCTAGGTGGTCTACCTCTTGCAGACTTATCACTCGATCTTATCTCTTGCTTCTCTTCCTTATCATCCCTCTCGGGGCAATTTTGGATAAAGTGATCAGGGGAGCCATATTTATAACAGTTTCGACTGTTACCCCAACACTCTACGGTGTGATATCTACCACAACTTGGACACTCCGGTTTACTCTTTGTATTGCCCATACTTTCCATCGAGGTGGCTTGGACTCTCAAACCCGAGCGAATATTGCCCAAGTCTCGATGCGAATATCCCACTGAGGCTGTTGTCTGAGGATTCCCTTCCTTGGATCTTTTCGACTGGGTCTGATACAACTTGCCTATCGACCTTTTTCTAGCATCTCGGGCTTCACTTACAGCCCTTCTCTTTTCCTTACTCAACTCTTCGGCCTTACTTGCCCTCTCAATTGACACCACAAACTCTTTCAACTCCAGAATATCCACTAGGAGTTTGATATCCTCATTCAGTTCGTCTTCGAACCTCTTACACAAGATGGTCTCTGTCGATACACACTGTTGAGCGTATTTGCTAAGCCTAACAAACTCACGCTTATACTCTTCTACTAACATTCTTCCTTGCCTCAACTCAAGGAATTCCTTCCTTTTTCGATCAGTAAATCGTTGGCTTATATACTTCTTTCGAAACTCTTCCAGAAAGAAGTCTTACGTCACCCGCTCTTTCGCAACCACTAACGTTAGCGCCTTCCACCAATGGTATGTCGAATCTCTCAGTAAGGATACGGCACACTTCAAGCTCTCTTCTGGTGTACATGAGAGTTCATCGAACACTTTCTTTGAGTTCTCTAACCAGAACTCTGCCCTTTCAGGGTCATCATCTACCTTTGCTCTAAACCACTCAGCCTCGTGCTTCCTAATCTTATCTACTGGGGGTTTCAATATCCTCACAACATCCATACCTTGAGGAGCCACTGGATTTGGCTGAGGTATAGGAGGAGGTGGCAGAGGTTGAGTATTAGGGTTCGCTCGAACATAGTTCGAGTACCAATTACTCATCATCTGGAGAAAGGCTTCCTGTGCCTATTCCCCTTGACCCCTAACCTCGGGTCCACTTTGTATAGGCACGGTTCCTTACGTAGGAGCCGGTGTATTACTAGCTGCTTCATCAGCAGTAGATTGATCGGGATCCATAAACTATACAAAACAAGATTTAAAATCATCAGAAACCACCACACTATCATAGTACACTTATTGCATGTATAGCTAGACTCTTACACCCGCTACAGTAGTCCTAGAACCGAATAAACCGTAGCTTTGATACCATTAAATGTAACACTCCTTACCCGAGTTCTACCCCAAGAACCGAGCCCGAGACGTTACTGTAATAAAACCACTTGATCGCCACTTAGGCTAATCGTGACTACTCTCTTAAGTCACCTCAACAACCTCAATCTCGACTTATGAGGCCTCCCTCATACACACGAGAGCTCCCGAGACTATGTCGAAACTCTTTCAAATATTAAAAATTTTCTCTTTTGTACAAGGTTAACACGCCCATGCAAGAAGAGACACGCCCATGCATAGCCCCACACGCCCATGCTCCACAACCTTGGTGAATACTGACTACATATACACGGCCTCAAAGCCTAAGCACACGCCCGTATGGCTAGCCCGTGGCCCGTGGCCAGCACTGACTAAACTCACATGGCCTATGCACACGTCCGTGTGGCAAATCCGTGGTCTATTCTAACTTAAAATATTAACATGCAGGGGACACACGGTCAAGTCACACGCCCGTTGTAACAGCCCAATTACAACCCTAATTGGAACGGTGGTTTCAGGACCACAAATCCAGGTTAGAAAAATAATTTTAAATTTTATTCTAATATTTATGATATATGTTTAAGCATGTGTTAGAATATTGTGTGATAATTTGATTGTTTATATGTCTAAGTTAAGAAAAAGGATTAAATTGTCCAAATGGTAAAAGTGGCCTATATTTTAATTAGGTGATTAAATTGATTTATTTTCTTGTATGGGTGGGCTTGCATGGTAAATTACCCTAAAGCTAGATGAGTGGATAGTAAGATGATGGCTTTATATGTTTATTTTAATTGTATTAGTAAAGGATTTATAATAATATTTTATTTTTTGAATAAAATAAAAGAAACATAAAAGAAAGTAGGTGTTCATCTTCTACCTTTAGTTCACCATTGTCGAAACTCATAAGGAAGAAGAGAAAATTTAAGCTCTCATTGTTCGGTTGTGCATGTCTTATTGAGGTTAGTATTTGAGCTTGATTCATGAAGATTTTTGCATTTTTAAGTTCCTTGTCATGAGAGCTATCAAACCCATGGTGAAATTTTTATTTTTATGCATGTTCATAGTTCGGCCATTGATACATGTTATATTGAATAATAGTTGTTGGCTGTAAATCGAAAATATGTGTTAGATTATCATATTTTGGGTTGGAAAATTTTGAATAAATAGAACAATTAAGACTAAATCTTCAAAATAGTAGAGTGAGGGGCTAGATGGTAGAAATTATGAAATATGGGAACTCAAGTATATTTAAGAACCATTCGGCCCTAGCTAAGAGTTTGTAAGTTTGGCATTTTTGTATTTAGTGAAGATGAGATTAATTAACAAAGATGCGAAACATGTGGGATAAGTTGGAAAATTTCTTAATTATTTATTTTGAGCTATATTGAATGAAATTATATTTGAATAAGTTTATTTCAAAATTATTTAGATCAAGAACGGAGAGAATCGGAGTCGGATCGGGGAAAAACGAAACTAAACGAATAGTTGGAAAGCTTAACTTGTCGATTTTTGAGGTAAGTTTTAAGTGATTGAGTTAAAATTGAAATAATACTATGATACATGTTAAATTAAAAAGGTGACAAGCTTATTTACCTTACATTGCTGAATGCATAATAATGTTGGTATAAGAGAGCCGATTGTGATATTATTTAAATGTTGGAATGGCTTGTATGAGGTATGTATATTTATACTAATAATAATAATAATAATTTAAGTATGGAGAAACGCTGTAGTAGAGTATGAATATATTTAAGGAAAACATTGAGGGCCTGATGAGTGCTAGGCTGAATATAAATAGAAGTTAGGTTACCAAAGCATCAAATTATACATATTTGTAGTGATTATTGTGTGAGGTAAGAATTTAATTTGATATATGAAGATGTATATTTGAATGACTGATGGGTTAGGAAAGGCACTATGTGCGTAAGTTAAAACCGAGCACTAAGTGTGCGAAGTTGGTTACAAAACACTATGTGTGCGAATGGTGAAAGTAACGACACTTTGTGTGCGATACGTTATGGCGATATGGCACTAAGTGTGCGTAGATTTTTAAAGTAACGGCACTGTGTGTGTGTGACATGTTACTCAATTCTTGTAACAAATGTACAGGAGTAATATTATATGATGGGCACGTAATATTAACGTTGGTACAGAAAAATAGTCAAGTATGTATTATGCTATGCAACCGTAGTCATGACTGGGAAGGTAAGTAAACATATGGTGATATATGTTATTCATCTTATTATTGAGAAAGAGGTATAAGAGTTTAAACATATTTATACATGTTTATTTCGTTTTATTTTTATGAAATTATTCATTGAAGGTTAGGTTATTCAGCTGTGATTTTGTAAAGTTATGATTTATTTCGATATTATAGAAACTTATTTATGAGATAAATGCTTAAAACTTACTAAGCAATAATTGCTTACTTGGTGTGTATATTACATTTTTTTTAGATTATTGAAGTCGAGGCTTGAGCTCGGAAATCTACGTCAAAGTCAATCGCACTATCACAAAACCTTGGTATCGTATAAATAGTAGATTTGTTGGAATTTATGGCATGTATAGACTATGTCTCTTTCAGCCTATTTTGTAATGATGTGTATATGTATCAAGCCATGTGAATATGGCTACACTTTTGTATTTAAGTATGGTTTAACCATATTTGAAGTTGGAGTGCTTACTATGTATGTTTTACGGTAAATATAAGTTTATCTTGATGGTCTATCCAAAAATTATATTATATGTGGTTATTGAGTTTATCAATTTAACTCAATTAGGGGTTTATATGGTATTTTAGCCTATAGTTATTCATATGATATGAGTATACGTATGATTTGTAGTGTTTATCTTATTACATACGTGAATGCTAGTTATGATTTTTAAAAATGGCTCGAATATGGCATGTATATTTATAAATATATATATGTATAACATTTGGGATGTTAATGGATTGTATTGATGTGATTAAATATAGATTATATATTTATGTATATATATGTGTATTGCACCTTATGCATGCGCATACCATTGGTGTTTTAGTAAAGAACAAATTTTAAGGTAAATGATTTATAGGTAATCGGCAAATGGTTGGTTTTTGCATGAGGTTTAATCATTCCTTTGAGTGATCAGCCATGTTCGGCTATGTGTCACAAAAGGATTAAAACAATGATGTTTTAATTAGATGAGGAGTATTTATAATATTTGTATATTTATATATTATGGAAAATGCTAAATATGATAAAATATTTATGGGATAAATAATGGTTTTGAACTTTGAAATTGTGGCTAAAACAAATCTGCGAATGAGTTATATGTTCAATAATGTTTTAAAGAGGCATGTTTGGTGGATAGTGGGTGTGTTCATTAAATGATTAAGCGCCAATATCTATTCGATCCTTGCATAATACATGGCTATTCGATTGAGAATTTGTTTATCTATATGCACTTTACCAAGTATTTTTTTTTAATTGAGTATTTATAAACTTGTAGTAGTAATGCAATACTCGTAACCCTAATCCAGCAACGGATATGAGTTAGGGGTGTTACACCCGTGGGCTGACCGTGTGTCACACATGGTCTAGACACACGCCCGTGTGTCTATCCACATGGACAAAAACAAAGCTATGTGCTAAGTTCCTTTTACCCCTCTAGCATACACAATATGCATTCATTCAACACATCCGTAATCAACTCAAATTGAAGTGAAATCTCACATAGATAACTACAATCTTTTCATAAAATAAGGTAGCCACTAATTTTGAAACACCCCACACCCGGCCCACGAGCCTTGACCGGATCTGGTATGTTCCTCGATGTAAACCGGTTAAAAATTCTTTTGTTACTTTGGAAAATAGTGTGTTTTGAAAGAAATATTATTTTGGGTTGGGCTCGAGTAGAAAACAAATTCGTTTTATAATGAAAACCCTTATTAATTTTTGGGTGATAAAACATTTAGAGTTCATTAGAAAGTAAATTTACTTAATCTTTAACTTAATAAAAATTTGTAAACATAATAAAACTATGAAATAGTTCAACAGTGGCCTTATTACATCAAAACAAACCCAAAATAATTTAAAGTACTTAAATAAAATAAAATGTCCAAATAAAATAAAATAAACTTCAACTTGAGCATGGCCACCACAAGTTCTGCCATCCCGGTCCATCACTGTTCATCACCTGAAACATGTTCCCACAACGGGGTGAGTCAACAGACTCAATGTGTAACCAACACTAAAATTTAATAGCTCAGGCATACATTATCATCTCACATGCATATTCATATAACAAATAGGAAAAAGTGATGCAACCCGAACCCAAACCTATATGCCATCTGCTACACATCACCCGTACCAACCTGCACACCGTGGGGACTACTAAGTCAACCCTCCATCCGCTACACACCATCGAAGGCTGCCGCTGCAGACGACACACTCATCGCCCTTATAATTTTCGTGGCATAGCCACCAGATAATATTTGTGTCATGTGACACCACATTCAGATAATGTGACCGAAGTCACCACATTCAGATAATGTGGCCGAAGTCACCACATTCACTTCCCCCTTTTCCATATAACCTGAATGCCCCATATCATACATATCATGCACATCATGTCTTAATTCACATTCTTATCACTTTTCACATATTATAAATACCATGTATTCATAATCCTAGTAGGAGTAGGAAACGTACCTGGGTACTTTGTACTATTGTATGGTACCTTAGCCATATTTTCACATTCTTATTAACACATTCAATTTTAACACATAGCCATAAACATATTAAAACTTAGGGTAGGGTACACACCTGATTCGCTTAACAAATTCACTGAAATCCCGAAACCCCGATCTACGCTTTAGATCCTTTAGTTCCTATATTTGACCAATACCAAGTGTTTTAAACAAAAAGTCATTCAACCACTTAATCAAAACCCGAAGGATTAACATAACCAAAATCTTACCTTGCTGCCGATTCACTTCCTAATCAAATCCCGAAACTTGGTAGTGTTTCTTGTATTCGGCTAGCACTAAATCACTTTCATAGGTTAGTTTTCGGCTTTTAATTGAATAATAAAAACATATCTAAATACTAAAATAGAGCCTTGGCCGAATATTAGATTCTCTTACCTTGTGAATCTCAAAACCCGAAAACAACCACTTGCTTAGGGAGTTGTCGAAATACCTATAGGCTCATATTAGATCCGATCTCAACCTTAAACATAATAAATGGCCTTTGGCCGAATATACATATGACTTACCTTGGTTGACTAGATCCCGAATAATTCTTCTTATAGCCGACTATAGCCAAATCCCGAAAGATCCCTTGTAGTTTCGGCTAAAACCACAATAGGGATTAGTCTTGAACTTTCAGCTAAAAGAAAAATAATGAAAAGATGACAAGAGAATCCTTACCCTCAATAATGAAATCGGCAATCCTTTACTTGAATCCACACTCTATTCAGCTATGGCCTAGATCTTAACAAGCTTTCGGCTTTTGAAACTTAACAAGAAATTGGCTAGAATTTATTGGTGTTGTCGATTTTATCAAAAGAAAAGAGAGGGAAAAGAGTCACTAGGGAATTCGGCAATGGTAGAATAAGGAGAAGGGAAATTCGGCAAGACTAGAGGATCTTACTCTCAGCTTTTTTGGAGAATTGAAAAGAAAAAGAAAAAGGTTGCAGAGAGAATTCGGCAGAGGCTTCCAAGAAAAGAAAATAATGCAGAATGGCCTCTCTTTTCCTCCTATTGCCGAAATTACTAGGCCAGGACTCCCTTACTTGGCCATCACTCTCCCTTATTTTCCTCCTTATCTCTTTATTTTAAAATTAAAGAATAAATCCTTATTTATCTCTTGAAAATAATCTAAAATAAATCCATTATTTATCCCCTATTTAGCCGAAATTTTAAAAGGATTTAAACTCCTCCCTTAATGTCTTATTGCCGTCCATTACCTCTTCTAGTGCCGAAAAAAATAAAACTTTATTTGCTTCCCACGCGACTCGATCCTTGGCCCCCTACCCTTGCTTGTGGCATCATTTCCAGAGCCCTAAGTGGCACCTCCAAGCCACTTTTCCAAGCCCAATTGTGTGTCATATTTCCTCTATAAATTCTCTTAAGACCACCTTGCTTCATATCCCTCTTTTAAACTTTAAACTTAACATTTCTAAAGCATTTCCTTACATTTCCAAGACATTTCCTTACATTTCCAAGACAAGACATTTCCTTACATTTCCAAGACATTTCCTTACATTTCCAAGACATTTCCTTACATTTCCAAAACAAGACATTTCCTTACATTTCCAGGTTCCAAAAATGCACACAACACATCCATATCACAATAGACATGCTATTTCATAAAATTAAGCAAAAATGCATAAGCCCATTTTCAGGATATTACAAATTTTGGCATTATACAAAATAGACTATCCATCTAAAGGCCAACACATCTTAGCCATTTACAACAAAATTCACTAACTTGTCTAGCCTCTATACATGCCATATACAAAACATTGAGTCTCATGTACCAGAGTGTGCTGATAATGTGGGCGATCTTCCAATTGATCCTCGTATCTCGATTCAACACTTTTACTCTATAAGACGAGGGAAAAGAAAGGGAGTAAGCTTTGAGCTTAGTAAGTTTACACATAAACAATTAAGCATCATAGTATAAGCTAAACAACAATTAGCATCATACTAACATATAATGTACAACAATGCTTACTCTTTCTATCCCTTACCACATTACCAACACATCATGAGTCACATACTCATAACCATTGAAATGCACCCCTGCATTCAATATCACATTTACACAATATACAACACAACATCATTTCTCGATAATTCATCCACACAGCTAATTAACTCAATAATATAACCACACAGCTAATCCACACAGCTAATTTCTCGGTGGTTTCGCACTTAGCCCACCATAATCAATTAATAAGGTAGTATCGCACTTAGCCTACCACAAAGGTATTCATAGTGGTTTCGCACATAGCCCACTAGACGATATACCTAACGATAGCGTCGCACATAGCCAACTTATCGTCAATATGCATTAAGATGGTATCACACTTAGCCCACCATTTAGCATTCTCACTACACATTCACATATCTATTTACTTAACCATACATCCATTCAGAAATTCTACCACCTTCATCCCACATAGGTTCTCAATCATTCTCAATCATACTACACACTAGCTAGCATTAAGAAATTGTAAGTATGAATGCATTGTTTAAGCATAGACTTACCTCGATACTCAAAAGTATAAAAATATGCAATCTAGTCCACCACCTTGCTCTTGCCTCAATTTAGATCCGGGCTTCGTCTTTCTTGATCTATAATGAATAAATCAGCTTATTCAATATACACATTGACTAAATTGACACTTATCTCATAATTTGGCAAAAATTACCCTTTTACCCTTAATCTTTCTCATAATTATACTTTTGCCTTAAGGCTCGTAAAGTGATTTTTATTCAACTTTCTAGCCTTTCATGCTTAGCCGAATCACTTGCTCAACTAAAGCATTCACCCATTCTTACTAAATCACACCTGTATGACCAAACTTAAAACTTCCATAAACTAGTCCCTACATGCATTTTCATGGAAAATCACTTAACAAAAGATGTTTCTACTACATCAAGCTTTCATAATCTTCCATAAAACATCAACATACATGCATGTCATAGATAGCCACATTTTTTGAACATTCAATATAGTTCATCAAATAGCTAAAAATAGCTTATTCATACAACTAGGACTTCAAAAATACGAAGAATATTAAAAACGGGGCTTGGATGCACTTACTAGCAAGCTTGAAAATTTTGAAGAACCCTAACAATGGCTTTTGAAAATTTCGGCAGCCTTGGAGAAGAAGATGAATGAATTAATTTCGGCAGCCTTAGAGAAGAAGATGAATGAATTTTGTCATCTTTTCTCCCATTTTAATCATTTAATTGCCAAATAACCAAAATGCCCTTTTTGATAAACTTCCTATTTTAACTCATCCATGCCCAATTTTGTCCAAAAATTAGAATTTGGGTAAATTGCTATTTAAGGACCTCTAATACATATTCTAAAGCTATTTCGCACAAATAGCTTCTAGAATCTCACATTTTGCAACTTTTGCAATTTAATCCTTTTGGATAATTCAACCAAAATTTCACAAAATTGCTTCATGAAACTTTCACACTAGCATGCATAGATAGTATAAATCTCAAAAACTCATACATAGACCTTGGATTTTGTGGTCTCGCACCACTATTCCGACTAGGCCCTAAATCGGGATGTTACAATATCCACAAGTATACGGGTCAGGCTGTAATATAGTTTTTACAAAGGAATAGGTGAGTTTTCCAAAGATCGTACCTAAGGGAGACGAGTACTAAATTAAAGTTAACCATAATAAAAATAGAATTAATTAGTAGTTTAAATAAGTTATATTACAATAAAGCATAAAGGAAAGATTCTGGGGTTTTGATAAGAAAGAAAATAAAAAATAGCATAAATAAAAGAGACTTTAGAGAACTAACTTATAAAACTAATCAGATTTAAAAATGGGTGATTAGCTCACTTTGGTGGTCATAACTAGTTCATATTTTGGGTTTCTATTCAATCAAATAGTCATTTCCCTAGTAGGATCTCTAGATTTCCACTAAGCTAACGAGTCGACAAGAACAATCAATCTCTCGGCATCACAATCCAGACTGGTTCGGGGCTAAGGTGTTCACGGATAGGCCATAACAATTTTGGGTTAATTCCCACCTAAATGACTTCCTATGGTCATCAAGCCTAGGGTTTAAGTTCTTCCTCTCTCAAACAGCTAATCCGCTAAAAAACCCTACCTATAAATTAATTAATCAATCCTCCACTCACTAATCCCCCAAAAGAGGATTAATTCCTCGTGGAATCTATAAACATCATAAACTCGATAATGAAGATATGCATACAAAGTAAATCAAGAATAAAGTGTAGAGAATCATGTTTGTATTTGATAAATGAAGTGGATAAAATCCACTAGCATTTGATTGCATTTACAAATCACATTCTCCAAAGAACACAAAATAGAAAAGAACTAAAAATAAACCTAATGCCTAAAAGAAAGGAAAACTGAAACTAAAATTACAAAAAAAAAAAAAAAAACCTAGAATCTAAAAAACTATCCTTAAACTAGTGCTAGATGAACCTATTTATAGAATTAAGGTAGCCGTTGTCCACAACCCTAACTTAGCTGACGTTCTCTGTTTCATTTCCATTATGCTGACCAAAACGCCCATGACTCATAATTAATCCCATACAGGACCAGTGTCACGACACTCTAGTGTCTGTGTCGCGACATCGAAGGCAGTATGCTCAGGTTCAGAGGTGGTTTCAGGGGTGTGTCATGACATCCTATGGCTGTGTCGTGACACCAAAGACAAACTTGGAATTTTTGTAATCTACTCCCTATGCTGCAACATCCAACTCCTAGTGTTGCAAGGCAGCAACCAACTTTGAGTTCTTATGCCTTTAAATGGTCTCCTGCGAACTTATTAAGCATGTTAGCTTGCCTTTAGACCTCATTCGGCCCCTAAGGTCAATAAAAGACTCAAAATACACTTTTTATTGAATTTAAAACTAAACTAAGAAAACATAACTAAATCATACTAAAATTGGTCGTATTCAACCTCCTTAAGTATGAAAACTAGTTTAATCTTCTACATTGAATTACCCTTCTTATGTCTATTTATGATGTATGCTTGGTTGGTATGTTTAGTTGTTGGTTGTATAGAGATGAGTATGAGTAGCTAAATTTATGGTGGTTGGTTGATGGAAATGTTGCTTAGTTAGTTTTTGGGTACATAGACTAAATTGTAAAAACTAGACTAAATTGAATGAACTTCAAAATTTAGGATTAATACTCCTAAGGGAACACATAGATAGGTGAGACCGAGAGGAGAGAAACCGAACTAAATCGTCTAATTTGGTAATATGGTGACTGATAGGTAAAATTGAGCCCATTAGAAGTTTAAGCCTTTTAGATCCATAATCCAAGGTCTAACCAGCAACATGGGAGTCAACCGACCACTTGGTTTTCTTAAATTGTTAATTGTGTAATTTCACTTGTTTTACAATTTGGTCCTTATTAGTCTTAATTAGTTATTTAGTGAAATTAATCTTTTTTAATGAATTGTCGCAACATGGTACTTAATGAGTAGTTAGCTGGACTTCCTATTTGCGTTATTGATGTTTAGAAATCACCTAGTCTCGAAACTCTCTTGGGTTCAATCCTTGTTATACTTGAAGTGTTCCATTGTACACTTACAAATATTTCAATTGAAATGTCACACTTGCAGATAATGTTATATTATTGATTGTTTACTGTTAATTCTTATCTCTGATGCACCCACCCTGGGAGTCAATCGATGTACTGTCAGTTCAGTCAGTCACATCTATGTCTTTATCCTCTAGGAGTCATCCACTTTGATGCCCAAGACAAAGCATCTCCCCAATTGGACTTGATAAATGACATATTATTCTTTCAATTGGTTTGCTCATTTTCGATTAGAGTAATGACATGTTTAGGTTCGTCTACTAATAAAAGTTGTATTTTCATATTATGATCCAACCACGTAGTACTGCTTAATTGTAACGCCGTCAACCAAAATCGATTCGCCAGATCTAAATCTCAGGTGTTACCACTCTATTAAAGGTTTACACTTATCTAGAACATACAACTTTCAATAAGAACATCTTATTTAGTAACTGTAACACCCCTAACACGTCTTTGTCATCGGAATAGGGTCACAGGATATTGCGACGATTAACATATCCAATAATATTTATACTTAATTCAAAACTCAATTTAAATATCATAAATAAATGTCCAATCAATAATCATAGCTTTCATAAAAAAAACCTAAAATTGAGCCTATGAGACCTTAGAAATAGTTTGGAAACAAACATTGACAAATTTCAAACAAAACAGAAAAATGTGGAAAAAACTAAAAACAGGGGTCACACGGTTGTGTGACAAAGGCCAGCCTGTGTGGCTACTCCACACGCCTGTGTGCTTAGACCATGTAACTGACTGTGACTGTGTGAAAAATCTCACACATAAAATTAATAAGACACGACCATGTGAGGTGGCCGTGTGCGGTACACGGCCGTGTGGCAGCCCGTGTCCCAGGCCGTGTACACCTAAAATGAGCCCCAATGCAAACCAGTTCAACATCCATTTCTTGGACACCTAACCAAACATTTCCCAATCACTTTCACATGGTTTAACCACATTTAAACATACCTAAAACATGTCAAAATCATTCATCTTCTCTGCCTAACCAATATGCCATCACTTGGCACCACAATTCAAAGATTAAAACATAATCCATTTGGGTGCAACTACTTAGCATTTCATACTTCTTCAACTATCAAAGATACCTCATTTATTGTAACCAAAATCATCAACCAAGATTTACCACTTTACCTCAGCATTTGTATCAACTCAACCATTCAAAATGCATTTAAAACCAAAAACATACCATTGCCATCACGCACCATAATCAACCAAAATACTAATGGAGATTTACATCAACATACACATCTCATTCTTCAAATAACACAAAACATATCCATAATGCTTTTAACACATATAAACCACATCCTAATTACAAGCTTCTTATAACTGAACCAAAATAAACAATTAATTACCGAATAAATTGTCAGATAGTTTGATCTCCAAAAGCAATCCAATCGACATCTCGTATCTGACGATCTATAAGAAAGAAAAACCAAAATGAGGTAAGCTTCCTTAAAGTTTAGTAAGTTCGTAATATACTTAGACTTTAAATTACCAAAAAAGATTTAATAAAACAATTTACAAGATAATTCAACATCCTGATCATGAGTTCATTAATTACCTATACACATCACAAGTCTCACAAGATTAGAGAGTTCATATATAATACATATAACTTTATCATATCAGCAAACATATACCTAAAAACACATTTAATACATAACCCAACCATCACATTTTCATTTAACAATTAACATCTTTACTTCAAGTATATATTTCAAATGTCCTTTTTTCACATATCTATATTCCTATAAATATTTTGTATAAACACTTTATATATTCATTTCATATATCTATTTTCATAAAAACATTTCGTATAAACATTTCATATTACATTTAACATATAATCATTCATTAAATCTTGTACTTACATTTCTTCCCTTTACAACACAAACTCACAAGGTTAGTAGGGATCACAAAGAAACATATAATTCCAACAAATAATGGAACATGTAATAATAACACAACAAGTATATATTACATCCATCATATGTTCAATAACATAACTTCCCATTTCAAGTATTTATATCAACATCTTCCTATTCCAATGTGTTGACCATATAACATTTCTTATATATACATATTCGTTTAAGCCTTTATCGCCTATTGAACCAAATGAAATAACATCGAATACTCGGGAAATGCTCACACAAGCTGTGACTGTAACATGTAACCGCATATGTTCACACGAGCTATGGGTCGAGATGTTAGGCTACACGATGCTACTCATATGAGCTGTGGAGAATCTGCAATAAATACAGAACCTCATCTATTGATAGGACATCCAAGACCAGTACCCGAAACTGTAAATAACCCCCTGATGACATGTCATTTGTTTCCTAAGTATTCTCAAGGTTCCGACGGGACACATTTCATATCCAAATCCTTTAACTTTGCTTCCATTATACCATTTCAAACTCACATCCATGTATTTCACATTTTCCAAACATAGTACTCAACTTAAATATCATTACATACCAATCTCAAACAGTTAAACTCAATTACAACATAAATTGATACGTATTAAATCAAAAAACCCAAAAAAAATAATTAATTTAATCAATTTACGAACTTACCTAATCAAAAACTGCTATGAATGTAACACCGACGATTTCTCCTCTAACTTTCCTTTCCCACAATTAAAGTTAAGTTTACTTGTTTATTGATCTAAATATAATAATTTTATTCAATTAAAAAATTAAAATATTATAAAATATTGAAATTTATATTTGACCCTTAATCGTCATTTTACACTTTTCCCCTTCACTTTTACTTTTTATTCAATTTAGTCCCTAAACTCGAAACTTTCAAATTTAACACAATTAAACTTAAAATCAACTCGTCAAATTTCATATAGTCACTGTACATCTCATATATTTTATAATTTTACAATAATTTCATCAAATTTTACTATTTAACAATTTAGTCCATAAACTTAAAACTAATCAAAATCACTTTACAGAATAGTCCTATTTAACTACCAAGCTTAATAATTTGTCTTAAAACTTCAAAAATATCACAAATTCATCAATGGAATAAATCAAAACATTTAAAAATTTTACGAATTAGTCCTTGTGTTAGCTAGCTTAAGCTACAACGATCTCAAAAACATAAAAATTATTAAAAACAGGCTAGGAAAGCATACCATGCGAGAGCATTCAACATTGATCTAAGCTTTAGTTTATCTAGCTTTGGAGTTTCGGTTTCTAAGGAAAAAGATGAAGATAACGACTTTGTTTGTCTTTTATTTAAGTTATTTCTTTAATTTAATTATTTTTTTAACATTTTAATATAATTAAAATTTCATAAATCACTACATTCAAACTATCCACTATGCTATATAAGGTCTATTTACCTTTTAAAGCCCTCAAATTATGGTTTCATAATCAATTTGCACTTTTAAACTTATAGCGATTAACTTTTGTCATTTTTACGATTTAGTTCTTTTTTTTTTTAATTAACTATCAATTCATCAAAATTTCTAGATCAAATTTAATACATGTAATAGCCTGATTTCAATGAAATCGAAACAGTGATTTTGGGACCACAAATTCAAAGTCAAAAAAATTATTTTTTATTATTTTATTACCTACAACATGATAGTAGTACCGTATAAAAATTTCGTTTTACTGTTTATATGCTTAATTTGATAAAAAGGATTAAATCAGATCAAGTGTAAAAGTTGAGTTCTAGTAGCTAAAAGTATTAAATAGCTATAGAACCTTAAAGTATGAGTCCTTATATGGCAATTAGACCATTAATATTGATAGTGGATGTACATGGCTTGGCATTTGTGTAATTTTTAAAGTTTTTAAAGGTTAATTAAGTAATTAAGTAATTAATGATAAAAACAAATGAAATAAAACAAACTATCATCTTCCATTATCATCATCAACCAAATTTAGAAGAAAATAAGAAGCCATTGGAGACCTAGGTTCAGCCAACCTTAATTTGCCAATAGGTAAGTGATTTTTGTCCCGTTTTTAATGATTTCTACATTTTTAGGCTAGCCTGGGGACTAATTTGTGAAACTGTTAAACTATTAAGGTTTTGCCATTATTGACTACACATGAGTTTTAATGTTTGATAATAGAAAATTGGATGGTTTTTGTTAGATAAACAATTTTTATAAAGTGATTTTTGATGAAATTATCAAATAGGGATTTAATTGAAAAATAGAAAATTATACACAGTGAATTTGTGAAATAAATGAAATATAGGGCTTGTTAGGGACCTAATTGATATTTTGGCCATATTGGGTTATGGTGGAATTTCATGAATTTCCATTTTTATGAGCTAGGGACTAAATTGCAAAGAATTAAAAGTATAGGGGTAAAATGGTAATTTTCCCAAAATATGATTTTGGGTTAAATTGAATGAAAAATATATTGAATTGAGTTAAATTTATCTGTATAGATCAAGACAGACCTCGTACGGCTTTAAATCTAGGCAAAGAAAAAGTCTAGGATCAATCGCCTCCGTATCTACGTAAACTCGTCGAGGTAAGTTCATGTGATTAAGTTGTGATTATATTTTTATTTTGAAATACGCATGAATTTTAAATTTTCTATATGTATACATAGTTGCATATTCAACGACGTACGACAATTATCGAGTCCAATTTGAACCTTAGGAATTCATAGGATACAAATGACATGTCATTAGGTTTTACATGATTTGGGTATTGGTCCTGAACGTCCTACCGATGGCTGAGGTCCTGCATGTGTTGCAAATACTCCACAGCTCGTGTGAGCAACATCGTGTTGCTACGTTCTGACCCATAGCTCGTGTGAGCGTACCGATTTATAGCTCGTGAGAGCATACCGATCTACAACTCGAGTGAGCATACCGATTCACAGCTCGTATGAGCATATATGTATAGGATTTGATGGATTACAGTTATATGAGTTAGCACTGTAACAGCCCAGTTTTGGTGAGATCGGAACAGTGGTTTCGTGACCAAAAATCCAAGCCCAAAAATAAAATTTTATTTTATTTTATTTTATGGACGGTATTATGATAGGAAGGTCACGTGAAAATTTGGATACGAAAATTTTATCGATTGCGTGGTTAATTAGGTAAAGGACTAAATTACATAAAATACGAAAGTTGAATTCTAGTAGCTATAAGGATTAAATAGCTATGGAATTTAAAACTAGAGGTCCTTATATAGTAATTAGACTATTAAGAAAAGTATGTAGATTTTTCTTGGTGACTCATCCATGGAAAAATTAGAAATGACTAGGGACTAAATTGGAAATCAACAAAATTAAAAGATGATAGAAAATAAAAAGAAATTACCATCTTTTCTATTCATCTTCTTCCCCAATTTTTTTATGGAAATCCTAAGAGAGGAATAGAACTTTTCAAGCTTAGAAAGGTATGAAATCAAGTCCCGTTTTTAATTATTTTTATATTTTTAGAATCGGGATAGCCTAATCTTTCTATTTATGGGATTTATTTGAAAAGATAACAAAGTGTAGAAACTTTTCCATGGATGTAAATGCTGGAAATTTGAAATTTATGGTAGAAAATGAAATATAGTTGATAGATAAACACCTTTTACAAAGCAATTTTTCATGGAAACTTGATTTAGGGACTAAAATAAAAAAAGTGGTAAAACCCATGGAAAATTCTAAAATTTGTGAAATGTGTGTGGTGTAGAAATTTTTATTAAATATTGGTTAGGCTTGGAAAGAGGACTAGATTACATGAATTTCATTTTTTGAGCCTAGGGACGAAATTGAAATTTTTGAAAAGAGTAGGGGCAAAATAGTAATTTTGCCTAGGATGTAGTAGAATGCAAATGTATGTAAAATATGATAAGTTAATAATTAAATTTGCATATATAGATCCGGAAAGACCAACTACGGAATTAGATTTAGGGAAACAAAAAGTTTCGGATTAGTTGGAATTGAAACCCGAACAATTGTCAAGGTAAGTTCGTGTAACTTAAACATGTATGTTAAATGCTTTAATTGAATTGTATGATTGTGTTGATACGTATGAGATGATAAACATAATGAAATAATCATAAGTTGTGAAATGTGGACAAATTGTCATGTTCTGGTTGAACGTTGAGATTCGACGGAGTAAGGTAATATTCTGGGACGAGAATAACATTACACATGTTGTATAAAGGATTTAGCCCGGATGGGTAATCCTAATGTAAGCCCTCTTGAGCATATACTATAGATTGGATTTGGCCCTGACGAGTAATCCAAATTAAGCTCTCTAGAGCATATGCTACGGATGGGATTTAACCTAAACTGGTAATCTTGTTGCAAATATGTGGCTCAAAACTGTGCCTTTATTTATGTACCCTAATGGGTTCTTTTGCAAGTGATAATACTACTCGAACATCCATCAAAATCTTATTAGTTCAATGGAAAAGACTCTGGAAATATAGAAAGGTAGAATTAATGGAAGTTTGTATGTAATGAGCTTATCTATGTCTACCTGATATTCTTATGAGATTATGTGACTAACTTGTTTGAATAAGTGATTGTGTGTTTAGGTAACTTACCCAAAATTGATAGATTTGTGTTTTATGTATGCTTGTATTAATAAATATAACCGTTAAGTTTATTTCCTGTTATACGAACTTACTAAGCATGAAAATGCTTACCCCATTTAATTTTCCCTTGTTTTATGTGCTCGTAAGCTCGCGAAGGTTGGAGGAGCTGTCGGAGCATAATCACACTATCCACTATCTCCTTTTTGGTATACTTAGAAATCTCATTTTGGTATAATGGAATGCATAGGCTTAATTGGTCAAATGATGACTTGTAAGTGATGTTTTGTAATCTAGCCATTGGAATGGCTAGTAAGGATTTATTTGGTATGTCTAAAAGTTATTCTATGTTCAATGCTTATGTGTTAAGTGTGGATGAATGGAGTATGTTTATCTTGTATATGCATTAAAAGTATGTTTATGGACATGAATTGCATTTGATATTATGCCATGATAGATGTTAATTTAGGCTTAATTTTAATGTTTGATTTGGTTGGTATATTCATGCAAGTATTGGTGTAGATTGTTGGCAAAATTGGGTGAGAAAATAAAGCTAAGAAATGGCTTCATTTTGTCCACACGGGTAGACACACGGGCGTATGTCTATCACACACGGCTGAGTACATGGACGTGTAGCCAGCCCGTGTGTCCCTTGCACCCTAAATTCAAGAAAACAGAATGTTCAAAATTGAGCACATGAACGTGTGTCTCAGCCATGTGGGTAACACGACCTGTAACACGGGTGTGTCCCAGGATCACACGGGCATGTCCTTTGGACCACACGGGCGTGTGAGCCCTGCGCCTTAGAAAAATTTTGTAATTTTGCGAAAAATTTTGTAATTTTACGAAAAATTCTTAGAGGTTTCGATTAAGTCCCGATTTGATTCTAATACTCGTTTTGGACCTCGAGGGCCGATTCAAGGGACAATAAGAAAATTTTGGAGTATGAATAGTATGTTTAAAACAAATTGCATGAGACTGTTAAGTGAACTTGGGTAATGCTCTGTAACCCTGTTCCAACGATGGATACGGGCTAGAGGTGTTACAAGCACACTATGTGTGAGCTATCCCGAGTATCCAACGGTATTCTAATGGTTCAACGGGTAATATTCTGATATGAATTGGTAAGATTTTGATACAGACTATTATAGGGACACACATGAATTACATGGAAATGTTGTTACATGGTATATGGATAATTGAATTGGATGATATATGTATATGAAACTTAATCAATTATTGTACTCAACCATGATTATTGGTTTATATATGTATTTACATGTCTAACATGGTTGATGTTTATGTGCTTAGGCATTTGGCCAAATTATGTTGGGATTTGCTATGTTTACTTACCTATTATGTGACTAAATGGTAAGTTTTATTCTATGTTATACGAACTTACTAAGCTTAAATGCTTACTCTATGTTATTTTCCATGATTTATAGTGAATCAGAAGCTCGTTTGGGTTGGAAGCTTGTTGGAGCTATATCACACTATTCGTCATCAGCTCTTTTGGTATATTTGGATGTTTAATTTTGGCTATAATGGCATGTATAGTTATTTTTTGCTAATGTTGGCCATGTGTTTGGCTGTTGGAAATGGCCATTTAGTTTGGCTTATGACTTAGCACTTTGATGATGATATGAGCTTAGTTTATGGCATGTAAATATTAGCCTTATAATGGTTGATGAATGACATAATATGGTTGAATGAGGGAAGATGAAATGATAGTTGAATATGCATAATATATATGGCTTGTGACTTGTGTTGAATTGGTACTTTATTCTGAATGGTATATGTGGTTATTTTGATACTAGTTATAGAATGGCATTTTGGCACCATTTGGTAAGTTTTTGGTTAGTAAATTCAATGGTATGTTTTAATGCAAATATGCCTAAAAGTTAGTTGAGTATTTTGGTCAAATAAAGTACATGGTTATACATGTTTACATGTTGTCATTTGAGGTGCCTAAGGGCATATTGGTTGTATGTGATTATACCATATGTATGAAGCTAGAATATGCATGATTTTGGTGCCTTGTTATGGCTTGTATATATGTGCATTTTTTGTTGTAGGTACATGCCTTGTTGGGTGAGCAAAATAGCTTGTAAAATGGCCTATTTTCGTCCACACGGGCAGAGACACGGGCGTGTGTCTTAGCCGTGTGTGACACACGGCCAAGCGACATGGCCGTGTGTCCCCTATAGCTTTCAAAGGGTTGCAAGTCAGGCTGTTACACGGCCTGGCACACAAGTGTGTGAGGTTATTTCGAAGGGTACACGGCCTGGCACACGGGCGTGTGGCTTGGCCGTGTGACCCAAGTCAGTGAGTTACACAGGCACGAACACGGACTGGGACACGATCGTGTATCCCTACTTCGAATGCCCACACGGCCTAAAACAGGGGTGTGTCTCTTGGCCATGTGACCCCTGCAGTGTTGAAAATTTTCATTATTTTATGAAAAATTCTCTGAGTGTCCGATTTAATTTCGACTTGTTTCTAACACGTATTTAGGGCCTCGAGGGCTCGTATAAAGGAAAATATGTATGTTTTGAATTGATATTAATATGTTTTTTTGATATGTTTTAAAATTTTTGAAATTTAGGCCCGTTTGATTTGAAAACTCCTGTAATGCTCTGTAACTATGTTCTAGCGACGAATACGGGTTAGGGGTGTTACAATACACCTATATAATCACTCCATAAATATTTAATAAAAATATTAAAGGACTCGACTTACAAAAATGAGGTCTCGATACCTCATTTTTCAAAACCACTTGACTTAAGGTACAAACCACTTGACCTTTGATAACTAATCCAATTAACAAAATTTACCAAACCAAAATTTATTAAAATAATATAATCAACTCGTAAATATTAATAGATACTTTTTATAGGCTCACTCATCAGAATTGTGGTCCTAAAACCAGTATTTTCGACACCTGTGACATAAAAGCATAGAGGTAAGTTCATGAGAACTTACTGAGTATGCCCTCTTTTACTAACCATATTTAAGAATTCCATGATCAATCTCCTTTGTTCTATTCCCTCCCCTAACTTTGGTGGATATATCTCTAAGATTTCAATTATTATGCCATAGGTTTCATACCACACTTTGTGATCGTAACTTGCTATTCATATCATCGATACCTCCTTCACGTTCTTTATTAGGCCATTGCATGATTCCTTATCCATTCTTATTATAGAGGCCTCACAAACGGAATGATTTTGGTTCACCACATACTCTGGCGTACTCTAACTTCCTTGTTCTTACTTTATTACTATATGAAGTTCGTCATAATGCTTCTTACGGAACTTTTCTTTCATAGTTTTCCATACACATTATTCCTTTAGAGTTTCCCAAACCTATCGTTCTTTCAGATTACCCTATACGCCATATTGGAGTTCACTATGGATTCTTTTCTTTTTATTCAGAGTTTGCCACAAAGGCATTTCCTTTAGATGATTACCACAAGGGCTTTCTATACTCACCATTGCCTTTTTTTAAAGTCCACCACAAGGTTTTTTCCTTTAAACTGCACTACAAAGGTGTTTCTTTCTATATGTTGCCACAAAGGCTTCATTCATCAGAGACCTCCATAAAGGCTTTCCTTTCAGAGATCTACCACAAAGGCATCATTTTCATACAATACTCACCACAAAAGCTTTCCTTTCAGATATTTGCCACAAAACCTAGGACATGAAACTTCGAACAAAAAAACTTAGGAATTAAATTAGGTCATCTCGCGACACGCCGAAATTTCCAAATTTCCTTTTTCAGACTTTCACATAATTTGCTGAAATTATGTGTAAAAAGCCCTCTAGAAATCATCCTTAGCAGTTGTCAATGCTCCAAAAGTTAATTTTTAGCCACCGAGCAACCCCCTCTTCATCATCTTTTGTAATTTCTTCTCTTACTATATCTTGTCTACCCATACTTTGCTGGTTCATTTCCTCTCAATCAAGTTGCAAGGACAGTCTATTGCAGCCACAACGACCGACTTATTTGTCAAGCCCAAGCAAAAGAATGAACATGGTTAGGGGTCCTAAGTTCTTTACTTTTTTATACATTAATTTTTAAACTATCAATAAGTTCAATGATAGACATGCATAATATAGCATCGGATAGTGAGTCAGTAGGGGGAGATAACCTTGCAATACTTCAAGAGAAGGAACGTGACACCTACCTTATTGAAATTCGAAGAAAAACACCTTTTTAAAAGAGGGGATTCGGATCCCCAATGACTCTTAGTAGTACAATCCAAGAATTGATTCAATACCATAAGTGGGCTAAATTCTGTAAAATCCCAACAAACCCAGCTATTATTCCTGTTGTACAATAAATTTATGCCTCATTAAAAGAAATGGAAGCCAAGCGACCATTGGGTGATCCATGGTCGCACGCCAATGTTAGGGGCATAAACATCTTAATATCACTCCTAAAATCTGTAGATACTATGATGTTCCGTTCTACATGTATGCTTTTTTTGCAAAAATTTAATTTAATTTAATTTTTTTCCTAAACATAGATATGGACATCATCATAAACTACTTAATTGACAGGATAGGTGAATGGACACATCAATTAGACACTGAGTTTCTAATATCGTTTCCATATGTTAGACTATCCCTTATGTCCAAGATGTGGTTCCAATTTATTTGCACTAGTATATATCCTGAGGTCAATGTGTCTAAAATCAATACTTTGGCTGCCACTATTCTTTATGCCACCTTGCAAAATAAAAAAATTTGTATTGGAACTTGGATATATTGAAGCATGATCTGTTGTGTTCATAAGAAGAAAATAGGGTCACTTTCCCACATCTTGTGATAGCCTTATGCAAGCAAGTGAAAGTTTCCATGTGAAGGTCAAAATTATTTCTGCAGCCATCAAAGAATTCTATACCAGAATTCGGAGCAAGACAATTTGTAGAACTTCATAAATGAAAAAGAGACTTCGAAGCCCAACAAAGTTCAGAAGAAGGTAACATTCCTAACTCATAATGGATAATTCGATGGATGCAAGAGGTAGGGCCGATTTACGAGGATTATGCACGGAGACACGACCTACGAATGCCATAGTTCACATCCTTCAAATACAGTTCAAGACTAGGAAATAGTAAAATTGACGAGGAGGACCCAAAAGAGGAGGAAGATCCTGAGTGTAACGCCCAGAATTTTTGGGCCTAGTAGAATTAGGCCTATTGGGCCTTAGGCATGGGAGTGTTTAAAATTTTTGAGAACAATAAAATGGCACTTTTGCGTGAAGGATCTGTTAGGTGAGTGATTTTGGAAGGTTATGGGGCTTCTATGAAGTCTTGGGTTCAAGCCATGTCATATGGGAAATTTTTTATTTTTAGCATTAGGGGAACCATGCCTCCTAGTTGCAAGTCTTTTAAGTAATTAAGATTAAATTATGACACAAGAGGAGCTTGTGGCTTAGTGGAAAGTGGCGTAGGGAGTGAAGCTTGTGGTCTGAGGTTTAAGTCTCTTGAGGAGAAAGGGAGGTTTTATTTTGCAGCATAGATGGCAAGAGTTGTGGTGGATTCAAACTCTTTGGAGTGGTTGTGAACTTGGTAAAAGGGGGAGAGTATCATGGGATATGGATAATGGTTATTGGGGATTTGGAGGAGGAAAATGTGGAGAGATTTTAGGGGAGAATTAAGGGAGGGATTTATGGAGAAAACGGTAGAGTTTGAATTGATGAGGGTTTGTGTCGAATTGGTATAGGAAGCCTAGGAAAATTTGGCTAGGAAGGTTTTTCTCATCGTCGGCTTCAAGGATTAATAAAGGGGCATCGTCGAATTTTGCTTTTCTTTTTCCAAATTCGACTTTTTTATTCTTTGGTGCTAGAATTGTTCTTTGTGTTTTCTTCAACCGAGTCTTTTTTTTTTTACCATTAATTGTTAGATAACTTTAAATGCAACTTATTCTTTTATTCTCTTCTTTCTCGTCTTGTGCTCTCTTAGAGGCCAATTATTTTTCCCTTTTCTTGGCAGAATACTCTGGCATCTTTCGAGTAGGTTGCTATTACCGATTATTTCTTCTCTTAATTATTCTTTACCTTTGCCGAACCTTCATGCTCCCTCTCTTCCAATTGGTCATTGTCCTTGACCAAATATATCAACTCTTTCCCCCTCATTTCTGTCGTTTCGGTTCTCCTCTCCTTCCGTGTGTTGGGTTAGTCGAATAATTTCCCCTAGTCATTCACTCTATTTTCAGCTAGTAAGGGTTCTCTGATGAATAGGTAAGTGCTCCTGGTTTACTTTTGTTTCTCTCCACCGTTGTGGTCTTTTCTTCTAACATCTTTTTGTGTTGCCGATTCATGAAAAAAGGGTACAAGCGTCTCGACTCTTGCGTGTAGATATAGGTCGATTTATTCTATCGATCGTTCTTAGTTCTACGTAGTGGTAAGTTATCGTTCTTTCGGTTCTAGTTATTTTTCGTTCATGGTAATAGTTAAAGAGGTTAAGATACAATGCAGGTTGTACCACGGATGGGTGATCAATCCTTTGTCAGCAATCTAAGGGCAATAGATCGCTTGGTACTCAGTCAAGGTATGGTAGTGAATATCCTTTTGGGGATTAAGTGCTTTCAATCATTAATGCATGGAAGACTGATTGTAATTTTTAGGTTAAGTGTAGGTTGGTGCTCTAGGGTTTCGCAAAAGCTTGCAATCAGGTGTGTAACTTTGTGCTCTGTTGATGATCGGCCGAAAATTCAAAAAGCCGAAATACGACATTTGATGCCACACAAGCGTGTGATCGCCCGTATGGTGATTCGAGCCTACAAATCTTAGGCGTAGGACTGTAGAGGCTGTTATGGGCCTCGACGGGCCAAAATGGGTCGTGTGGGCCCAATGGGCCTGTGGGCCCCACACAGATTAAATTTCTATATTGTGGTAAATGTTAGATCGAGCCGTGTAGTCCCCATTGCTAGTGTCGTTTTTGGGCAATGGGTCGTATGGGCCCACTGGGTTGGTGGGCCCCACACGGATAAAATGCATGTTTTATGGTTTTTATTGGTTTGAATTGTGCTGTTCGTATAGCCGAGGCTATTTTTGGGCTAATTGGGCCACACGAGCATGTGGGCCCACTTGGGCCGAGTAATGGGCCTTAGGCCATTTACACCGTTGTGACTGTTTAGGTTACTTAAGTCGCTCGAGGCGACGGTGGACCTTCTGTTGGGTCGCTGAGACCCCAATTTGCAAAATTATCGAAATACCCCTAGTTTGCAAAATTACCGAAATACCCCTGATTTGTGAAATTATCGAAATACCTTCGATTTGCAAAATTATCGAAACACCCCCGATTTGCAAAATTATCGAAATACCCCCGATTCGCAAAATTACCAATTACCCCCGATTCACAAAATTAACGAAATACCCTCGATTTATGAAATTATCGAAATACCCTCGATTTGCAAAATTATCGAAATACCCACGATTTGCAAAATTACCAAAATATCCCTGATTTGTAAAATTACCAAAATACCTTCAATTTGCAAAATTACCAAAATACCCTCAATTTGTGAAATTATCGAAATACCCTCGATTTGCAAAATTATCGAAATACCCTCAAGTTGCAAAATTAACGAAATACCCCCGATTTTGTAAAATTATCGAAATACCCCTAATTTGCAAAATTATCAAAATACCCCCGGTTTGCAAAATTAGTAAAATATCCCTATAGGGTAGAATTACCGAAATACCCCGCTAGGATAGAATTACCGAAATACCCCTGAAGGGTAGGATTACCAAAATACCCTTATAGGGTAAAATGACTGTTTTGCCCTTGTGGATAAATGATTGTTTTATGCTATGTTTCGACTGACCTGAGCTATGATTTGTTCGTCTTTCTTGAGTATGACATGTGATTTATATATATGTGCTTTGCATACATGACATGCTGCATGGGATTGGGATTTTGTAATTGGAGGAAGTGATTGATCTGTTAGGGTCACATAGGTCGCTCAAGACGACTGTGGACCTACCGATTTGATTGTTAGGGTTGCACGAGTTACCCGAGACGACTGTGGACCCCTCGATTTGATTGTTAGGGTCGCCCGAGATGATTGTGGACCAACCGACGGCTTTAAGTTACTTATATTCTGGCAGCTCTACTGCGATATCGGTTAGTGCCGCAACCAGTGCTAATATTGGTGTGCTGGCTGGGTGGGTCGATTTTATCCCCACATGGTGTGTTGGTTGGTACAGGTGGTGTACTGGCCGGATTTGGGTGGGGTGCATTCGTACACTATTGCATTTCTGTCTATGAGATCTGACATTGATATGGGCTAGGCCCAAACAATTTTGTTATAGGCCGAAACCCAAATGATTTTGCGATGGGCTTAGGCCCACTGAAACTGTACTGTGACTGAATAGGGCTCAGGCCCAGACTACTCTTGAATTCTATCTATCTGACTGACTGTTTTTATATTAGGGGATTACACACTGAGTTTTCGTAAACTCACCTCGTTTTTAACTGTGCAGGCAATCCCCAGCCTTAGATAGATCAGAGCTGTGAGGGACTCGAAGATGGCTATACAACTGCTTCTGTTTTTCCATTAAGTTATTCATAAGTACTTTGTTTTGGTTTGGTTTGTAATAAGGCCTTTTAAAGTTTTCAGATTTTAAATTTTACGTTTGGTTTTATTTTAATTTATATCTGTTAGAAGTAAATCGCAGTTTTTCCAAAATGATTACTGTTTTTAAAACACTACGTTACAATTATTGTTTTAGGTTATCACGTTTCCGCAATGTTTTAAAAAAAACTTCCACAGTTGAAAGAGATTTTGAAGGAAATCAATAGCGTTTTAAAAGTGAACAACCTTTTTCAACGAACCCCGTTTTGAAAATAAATGAACGCAAGCTGAGGCTTTACACAAGTTTTAAATGCCAAGAAGTTTTTAAATATTAAGAAGGGTTTTCAACGAAAACATGGTTTTCGAAAAACACTTCAATGTGACATGCCAGATTGGGGCCTAACTCCTAGGCCGATTTGGGGTGTTACCCTGAGGAAGAAGAGGATAAGAAGTCCAAACAAGACTTCTACTGAAGTTGAACTATTTTTATATTTTAGAGATTGTAATTTTACAAATTGAATTATTTTTATTTTTTATTTAGCTGGATCGTTTTTATTGCTAATTAAAAAAATACTTATTTCTGTGTAGGAACTCCACGCTTTGGACGACACTATACTTTGGAGCTGAACAAGCAAGGGGGAAGTCACCTGACAAAAATATGGAGTTGTCACGCCAAAACGAGTAATCTCTTTCTTTAATTATTTTTTCAGACACATTACGGACAATGTGTCAAATAAAATGTGGGGGGTGACATAGAATTTTCAAATTTTTATTTAATATTTTTTAGTATTTTTAATGTTTGCTTAGTAGCTTTTTAGTTAAAAAAATTTTAATGTTCTTTGTTTGTGCTCGAGCGTGTAGAAATGCAAGTGATTGGTTAGGATCATATAATAAGAATGTGTGTATAAACTGTAAATATAGTTCGATAATAATTGATTTTAGATTGTCTAATTTTAGACTAATTAGTTCAATTTATTACACTGTGAAAAGGTTAAAGTACGGGCTACTTCTCATATGCATCTCAACTCTCGTATGTCATGACTTTCTTTGTGCAATTCTCAAGGTAGAGGCTTTTAACTGAGACATTCTTGATTTTAAGCTTAATCTTAAACCAAACCCATTCGCTTGATTATTATAAAAAAAATTCTGGTCTTGCCACTGCAATGGCCCTTTGCAAGTCTTTAAAAAAAAAGAAATTTTGAGGTAAAATGACAATTTTGTTTTCTTTTTAGTCTATTTACTAATTGCTCAATTAGTTATTTTTTCTAAAATTTTCACCATTTAAGTTTTTGTGACTTTCATGTTAAGGGAGTTCCTTCATAGGGATTGAATTGCCAACAGTAAATATGATAGGTGACCACGATGATGGGTATGCTCATCATCGTTAGAGGTGAGCAAAATTTGAATTTATTCAAAAAATTAAAAAAATTCAGATTTCTAGTTATTCGAATCAAATTGTTCAATTTTTCAAGTCAATTCAAATTAGTGAGTCGATTTTTTTAAATTCGAGTAGAGTTGAATTTTTACAATTTGAATAACCGAAAAATGAATAATCAAAACAACTTCATTTAGGATTTAGGGTTAATTTCAATTTTTAAGCCCTAACCATTCTTGAAAGTTGAATTGAAACTCCAAATTTGGAAATTGGAACCTTAGATTTCTTTTCTACCTAATTTGAATCTCAAATAAATCTAAAGTCTCACAGTCCAATCCAGTAAAAAAACCAGAATTCTTCTTCGTCTTCATGCGATTCTTCTTCAACTTCACGCTCCCATCTTAGCTTTGTCTCAAAAACTTTAAATCCCTAAATTTCATTCGAAAAAAAAGTGCGGACCAAAAATTTAAGTTTACAACTTCTTAAAAAAGGTAAGTTAATTTTTATTTGGGTAATTACACCAACAGTCACCCAACTTTAGGGTAGCTGACAAAACAGTCACTCAAGTTTCAATTCAATCACTCAACTTTCGAAAAATAACAAAATAGTATTTTTAACAATACTCTGTTAAAGACGTAACGCAAAGTTGACCTATCATTTAACTGGCCACGTTGGCATCCTAGTTGTCGTTTAAAGGGCCCCAATTTAAAAATTGAACCCTAACTATGCAATATATGAAGTAGAAGAAGAAGAAGAATAAAAAGAGGAATATCACTTTAAAAATTGAACCCTAACTGGGCAGTAGATGACATAGAAGAGAAAAAGAAAAGGAATATCACTGGTTCCATCACCAAAATTGGAAAAAGAAAATCTCTAAATGGTCTTCTTGTGTATACAGTGGATGAATTGAGCATCCTATTTTTTTGTATCTATCAGACAATAGATTGTTGGAACGCCGGAACCCCATGGCGCAGCAGAATAAAATTAGATCCGACGATCCAAATCAGGAATCCAAGTGTGAGGAACGAATCGAGGTGAAATAAAGGTTTCGAAATTACCAAAACTTCAATCTGAGTAGACAGCGATGCCTTGGCAACAAGAGTTTTGATCTACTGCCGAATCAAGCCACAACCTTTTCTGATGTCGGCCTCTACGTGATCCACCCGATTTGACTATGAACGGAAGAAATCTCCAAAACTATTTTGGAGGTTTATTTGCTTGACGGCTGCTAGACCTAACAAGCAATCACTTAGGGTTTTTCATTTTCAGCTTTGTCTCCTTTTAATACCTTTTATAATGGGTGTCTTTCTCATTGGGCCTTTTATAATAGGTATCCTCTTAATTGGGCCTTTTATAATTGGTATCTCTTGAATGTATTACAAGATTAAATAAATACAATAAAGTTTTTAACTGAAAATTATAATTACATTAATTATATCTGAAAATTATAATTACATTAATTATAATAAGGATTTCGGTAAACTATATTTATTTAAATTTATATATGAATCAAATTCATATATTAATAAAATTATGTTATCATTATGTGTACAACATCCTTGTACATATAATATGTTCAATATTTGATTGCCCAATTAAATTAATTCTTTAATTAATTTAATTCATGTGACAACCAAACACAATACCAATTATATTTTATTCCGTTCATTTCAACCATAAGGTGTGACCCTGTAGGTTCTTGCAACGTTAGCAGTAATACTAGAATGATTCTATTGTCACAGACAATGAGTGGCATCTAGCAATGCATCATTGCTACCTAAGTTACAAGAAGTCATGATTCGACATAACCATTCGTGATTAACCTTTCATGCATTAATCCTTAAGTCCTTTATCTCTGGAACGGATACAAGTCATGGGATAGTCACAATTGCATAGTCCATCCCATGTTTCTTGATATCTTGAGTAGACTATGATATACCAATTAGTATGACATCTCATATCAACTTATTTGAGCATGGGCATGCATTTCTAGTCTCACTCAATCAAGTGGCCTAAGATATTACTCCTATTATGTAGGAGGGACTTATCCTTTATTGATCAACCATATCCCTCTACATATATTGTGGTATATTCAACATCGACCTTTATAGAACAACTTTTATTACGATTATACGCTTGATCGTATCAAAATATACAACTCACGATGTTTGGGATAATAATGATCTCAAGTCCGAGGATCATGTACATATTAATCACTATGAGTAATGTTGTGACAATTACATAATAATCCAAGAAACATACTCATAGCGGGTCAATCCAATATGTTGTTCTCTAACACACATATTCATGCATTGATTTTGACACTCCATATCAATGACAACTCTTTATCATCAATCAACTACATGTTAGTCTTAATGCATTATTGTTGTCCTAGTCAACAATAATACTCGACTAAGGATCTTTTAAGAATAATCATATTATTCTCAGGACATTATTATAAAACAGTTTATTTATACACACGGAAAGAAAAACTGAAATAATAATGACAACGCTTTATATTAATAAACATGGTAAATTAAGTATGTTATTACAACCATCTCATGATTGATCTTTGGGCATACTCTTACATAGATCATCAAGGGTATCATCACCCAGATGTCCAATCATATGGGATGCCACAGCAATGTCTCGAACACACTTGAATGATGCTGCAACCTACAAAATTCAAGCCCTGGTTCAGTAAGAAGAAAAATAAGACCTAAAAAAGGATTGGTATTTATTTTTTGAAAAAAATAGGGTTGACTTTAAAAATGAAAATTGAGTTGCCACAAATCTTTTTTTGAGGTGTGATCGGATCACCTTGAGATTGATCATTAAAACATTTTGATTTATTAAACAATGATTTTGGCCTACAAAATTCAAGAAAACGGGTTCGGGAGTTAGTTACGTACAAAGAAGGATTAGCACCCTTGTAACGCACAAAATTGGTATCTAATTGATTAATTAACGTCTTAATGTCGAAAATTTGAAAAGATTTTAAAATACGATCCTCTTTATTTAAAAGAAAACTTGAATAAATTAAATTGGATGCTAATACCCTCTTATCTCGAAGAAGTAAAATATCACGCCCAGTGAGTTAGGATACGACATTTTAAATCCTCGAAACTAAGCTTGTCTTTTGACTTTTAAAACTCATGCATTTAAGTTTAAGAAGGATATTCGGTTATTTGGGTCAAATAAAATTGGAACCCAGTAAGTTAGGGCACAATTTCTCAAAATTCTAAATACAGAATATTACCTTTATTTTTAGAAATCCTTACCTCAAGATAACAAAATGTCACATCCAGTGAGTTAGGACACAACATTTTTGAATTCCCAAGAATAAGCTTTTATTTAACTTATATGCTTTGATTTAAAAAGGATAATTGGTTCTTTAGACTTGACGAGAAAAATCGAAACCCAGTAAGTTAGGGTATGGTTTCTCGAAGCTCCCAAATTCCGAGCATTGCCTCATTGTGAAAACGTTTTGAACCAGAATGTAGCAATAAAATGAAATGCATTTTTATTTAAAACGATGGTTTGTGAATAAAATCATTACACCAATAAATTACAATATACAAATACTAAAAGGAACACTTCGAGAAAATTACACAACACACTAATCTTCAATGCTAATACAAACAATCAAAAGAAAGTATTATAACATAAAATAGCTAATAACACCAACAGTGCAATGGCAATGCTATGTCTAACTTAAAAATAATAATAAAAGTGACAAAATAACAATGAAAATAATAATAATAATAATAATAATAATAATAATAATAATAGAAACAATAATAAAATTTAAATTTTGAAAGTATATGAAAAGTAGTAAATAAATAAATAATGGAATAAAATAACAATGATGATGGCAAAACTAAAATAAACAAGCCAATTTTTTTAAAAAAAAGAAATGAGTGAATCAGTAAATAAAACTAATATAAAGTTGATTTAAAAAAGAAATCAATTTAAAAAAAATAAAAACAGAATATTAAAAAAACAGTTTTAAAATAGATAAATAAATAAAAGTTTAAAATAAAAGGATAGGTGTTCAAGGTATTAAATAAAAACAAATTAAAAGTTTAATAATAATAATGAGAATAATGATAATAATAATAATTTAATTTAAGAATAATATAAATTTAGAAAGTATATAAAAGATATATATATGTAAATAAATAGATAAAAAATAAAATGGCAATAATAGGAATAATGATAAAAATAAGTAAAATTTGTTTAAAAAAGGGTAAATAAACAAAAATATTTGATACTAAATCAACCAATTTAATGATATAATAATAATATTAACTAATTTTAATTTGAAAATAAAATAGCAAAAATGACGAAAAGGGACTAAATTGAACTTAAAACCGAAATTCGGGGCAAATCAAAAATAGATAAAAGAGAAAAGGGCCAAAATGAAGAGGCTCTAAAGAACAGAGGACCAAATGGGAAATAAATCCATTCCCTGGACACGCGTCCCTTCCCCAGAGGATCAGCGAACTAGGGACTAAGTTGAAACGTTGAACAAATTCTGTGGTCAAATTTAAAAAATAAAAAGAGTCGCAAAAGGACTAAATTAAAACAAATAAAAAAGGCGGAAGGACCTTCCGCGCAAATAGACCCTCAACATAAAAAACACGCGGATCCCCTGGCAGGTCGGGTCGCGCGTGCAGGTCTAGAGTTAAACGGCGCTGATGACCCTGGTGCAAAACGGCACCGTTTTGTGCCTGTATTTAAACCAATTTTTTTTCAAAAATCTTCATTTTTTTCACTTCATTTCTTCAAAAAACAAAAGAAAGAGAAGAAAAAAAAACTCTCTCAAAATCCTCCTCTTTTCCGATTTCCGGTCCAGGGTCCGGCCATTGGTCGTCGCGCCGGCCACCGGTCACCGGCAATGGTGCCGCCGTCCACGGTGGCCGGAAAAATAAATAAAAAAATATTTTTCGTTTTTTAAGTCCCCTAGCCCCCAAGAAGCCGTTTTTCATCGGAAACGGCCAACGCCGAATGCGAAAGATCAGGTGATTTCCCTTTCTTTTTTCGTTTTTTTTTTTGTTATTTCTCTTTAAAACACCAGTAAAGAAATAGAAAAATAAAAAACAATAGAAAAGGAACCACCTTTTGTTTTTTATTTCTTTGTGTTTTGAATCTCTGATTTTGCATTCAATCTTGAATTTCGTCTGTAGAAAAAAAAAATACAATAGTCTGTTCTTCAATTTTTTATAGCCGAAAATGATAAAAAAATACATTATTTTTTGTTATTTTTCTGTGCTGCTGTGTTTTCCTGTGTTTGATCTGCAAGTACGAAGGCCGTACAGTGGCTGATGTGGAGGTACGGCGCAAGGAGAGTGATGGTGATGACATGGCAGCGGCGGCTGAAGAGGCTGTTAAGATTTGCTAAAAGTTTCCTTTAGGTTTAGGCTTTGGGCCTATGTAATTTGAGTTTTAATTAAATAAAAACTGGATTCTCTTTTTTTAATTTATTTATTGGGCCCCAGGCTAAAATTGGGCCTTACATGTTGAACTTTCAAGTTTTACATGTACATGATCTGCAAGCTCTTGATAGTCCCTGAAGATGAAGGGCCTGGAAGAATGCATCACGGTGAACCATCTTAGGCTAAAGTTTGACCAAACTGCCTCTACTTTAGGTCCAGATTCTTTCATTGATTTCACTTTTTCCACAAACTTTTTCTACTGATTGGTAGTATAAATCCAGAATTGATAAAACAACTCGTTGGATTACTCATTAATGGCTCCTCATTGGTCGTGAAGTGAAAATGCACAGTTCTATAATATCCTGTCTTCGTCAAATATTTGGCCACCTTGCTCTTGCAATCCGGTATCCGTGTAGACTCCTCTTTTTCCATACAGCTTGAACTACAAGCAATTAAATCATGGAATAGAGACAAACAATTTATTTGGTTTGATCTTTTTTTTTTTAAAAAAGTATCCTCAAATTTCTGAGAGGAAATGGCATACTTTAGCTGAAAGTGATTCGATTGCATGTTCTTCAGGAACTTGTTTATCCCATGGAATTCCTTTGCCGTCAACAGCAAGATCTGTAACTATCTCGTAAGCTTCTAACGGTAGTGCTTCTTGCTTCTCAATGCTGTCAAGTAACCAAGCTTCACTCACCACTCGTACCCCTCTTTCCCTGAAATGTTCCATCCATTGTCATTTAACTAAAGACTTTCAATGCCTAAAATATTCTTAGCTAATAGAATGTCAGATTTTTGTGCCATTAAAAAGAGCTTCTTACATACAAGAGAGGATCAATTGAGTGTCAAGATATGTAAATGTATTTATGTCTACTCACATTGCTTCTACCAATTTCAATGAGCCCCCAAGCTCTCGTTCAGAAAGAGAAGCAACCAAGCAAGTTACAGCTGCCCCTAAAGTTTTACAAAAGCATTTTATCAAAGCAACAAACAAGAGAACATGAGAAGGAATCATAAGATCTGAAACTCTACAATGATGTAAACAACTACCAATGATTGAGTTGGAGACTGTCCCTCCATGTTTCTTTATCTTGGTTTTCCAGTATTGTTGCATCGGAAGAGTTGCAACATGAAGGGTTTTAGCCCATTCAATCAAAGAACAAAGATTATAAGGTTCAGCAATATATAGAACTGAAAATATTTTCACATACATGTGTGCAACTAAGCCGGCCCATCAGGGAAATCATCATTCCTAAGAAAGGTTTGTCAGTGACCCCTACATATTGGTGAGGCCAGAGTTTTGGATCCTCATACTTCTTCACCAACTATAGGAAGAAAAAAAAAGATAAAGATCAGTAGTCTTGGACTAAACTTTGTATCATATAAACCAAGGAGATTGATTAATCAACAAAATTTACTTCAGCAACAGGTGAATTCAGGACAGAATCAGACAATTCGAATGGTTCCTGCTTCCTTGTTGGGCTTCTTGTTTTGTATACACAGGAGGCACTCACTGTAAGTTCCCTTGCAAGAATAGCAGTTGCCATAAAAAAAGGGTTCTTAAATTGGGGCCCTTGAAACAAATTTTGGGAATTTAAGTGCTCTCTATTGAAATACCACTGGCATTAGGTTTCCCTAGGCTCTCGAACATACTTCTCTGATCGACACCAAATGTGAACCCATGCGGAGAAACTTCTAAGGGCAGACAGATAAAAATAGAAGTAGCACCAAGATTATTGAAGATAGGGATAGGAACGACAGCAGGAACTGCATCGTTTACCTTTGAGAAACCATAGTTGAATAGAGCTCCAACATGTGGTGGGAATGCAGGCAAGGAAGGATTGATACTTTCAGATGATTTAGTTGATTCTGATTGAACTAAATTCATTTTAAGATCTTCCTCCTCCTTCTACTACTCAACCCATCCCAAATTTCAATCTCCCTTTTTTCTTTTTCTTTTTCTGTTTTTTTGCCCGTCCCTTCCCCCTACCCCCAAATTATGTCCCTTTGGCGACGTGAACAGTCCCATTAAGCTGGTGATGAAAAATGTTCACTTTTTGATAATTTTAATAATTGTTTTATTATTTTTTAAAATTTAAGTGATTAAATTAAGACTTATATGATTATTTGTCAGTTACCTAAAATTGAATGACTGTTAATATAATTTATCTTCCTATTTTCTATTGCACTTTTTGGTTATTACTAAATAGCTGAAACTGAGATTTTAAAAGAAATTGGAAATTTTTTTGTCAATTTTTTCAAAATTGATTCCTTAAAAACAAAATCGAAAGTTCTTATTCCAAACCTAGTTCTTTCCTTTCCTTTTACTGGAGTTGATTTGATTTTCTGTTGAATAGATGCTTGGTCGATTTAGTTCTGTACAGTTTTCACGGTTTATTTGATTTAACACCGACAAATTGTTTTAAGAAGCTTAAATTTTGTTTCCATGTATTTGGCATCTGGACTAGAATGATGAAGATACATGATCAATGCTGGTCCTCCTAAAATTTTGTTTCCATGGTATTTGCTCATCGATGTTGGATGAAGATATTGTCCTTACAACAATTTGGCAAATTATAAGCAGCACGTCAACGTAACAGAGAACATTATAGCTTAGCAAATAACATTGATTTGTTTTTTTAAATTTATTTTGAATAAATATATTTGTTTCAATTTGAATTTTATATAACTCAACTCAATTAAAAAAAATTAGATAAAATAATATTCATCTAACTCAATTAACTTAAATTTTTTTTACTTGACTCGATTCGATTAAACGTTCACCCTTAATTATCATAGTTGCCATAACTCTTTTTAACTCAATTTTTTATTTTTTTAATTATTGAAAATTCAAAATATTTTTTATAGTTTTTATGAATTTTTTATATTCAATTTTTTTTATTTTTATGTAGTTTTTCAATATTATGTATTTTTAAAAATTTTATATTTTTTAATTTTTTTAAATTAAGAGTAACTGATAAAATATGTAAAAATTAAAAATTAATTTATTTAATTTTAATCTATAAAATATGTAAGTATTAATAACTAAATTTTTCATTATCTTAATTAATAAAAAGCCACGCCATTTATTCATTAATAATTTAATAGAATAGTTATCAACAAACCCCGAAGATGAAACTAAATTTTTTTGAAATTGACTGAGAAAACAAACTAATATTTGAGTAATAAAAAGTTTATGGTAATAATTATAGTTTTGGGGGTTTGGTTAGTTGAGAATTTTATGCATTTTTCCAGCAAAATATTGGTATGCGTTCTTCTTTTTTTTTTTTTTTCTCTCTCTAGTGGTAAGTTGTTGAAAATAATTTTACGGCTTCATTTGTTTCGAAGTAAAATTTTTTATGAAAAATATTTTCAGGATTTTTTTATATTTGTTTTTATGTAAAAAAAAGGATAGTCAACGTAAAATTATTCTATTATTCTCGTAAAATGTCTTATCAACTTTTTTTTAGTAAGACATTTTTTAAACTGATAAGGCTCTGTTCACTGTAACACCCCATACCTGACCCGAACATCGGGTCAAAACACCGAGATGTTACATTCTCTACTATATTTTTCACTTATTAAATATTTTCTTATAAATTTTCATAACTTTTCAATTTAGTCCCTTTTTGTCATAAAAATTCAATATTTACTACTTAATCATATTAAATCAATTTTCCTTCTTGTTACACTTTGATCATATAATTTATTTCAATATCTTATTTCACATATCAAATTTCTATGTATTTTACTTCTATTATTTCATCCATATCTTTTTTCAAGTTTAACAATTTAGTCCTTGTCATCATAAAAATTCCATATTTTTTCATAATTTCACTTTTACAATACTTTATGCATATTTCATCATCTCATAGCACACTCATTAAACTTTTATCATAATTTTCTTATTCAAATATTAAATTGTTTCACACTTTAACTTTTGTACATTTTTCAATTTAGTCCCTATTGCCATGCAATTTATTTTTCTTCATATAAGCACTTTAATTAAATAAGTCATTATAATATCTTATTTCACATAACAATTTTTCATGCATATCACTTCTCTTGTTTCAATTATAAATTTTACAAAATTTATAATTTAATCCTTAACATCTAGACCTGCTGATGGGTCGGGTCACCCGGCCCGACCCGAAGGCCAACTCAAAAAGTGAAATGGTTTGGGTAAAAATATATGCCCGAAAAATGGGTTTGGGAAGAAAAATAAGACCCGTTTAGAAAACAGATTGGGCCTCGGGTAAGGCTTTTTGGCCCCTGAGCCTAGCCCACCCTGAATATACAAAAAAAAAAAAATTGTTGTTTTTTTACTGTTTTATTGCTTTTTTATTATTTTATTACTATTTTGCTGTTATTTTTCACTATTTTGCTATCATTTCACTATTATATTGCTACTATTTTGTTGTTATTGTATAACTCTTGTTTCATTGTTAATTTTGTTATTATTTTAGAGGCATTTGCTTGTTAAATTGCATCTATCTTAGTGTTATTTAAGTATACATATTTCTTAAAAAATTATTTTCAATTTATTTGGAAATATTTATTTTAATGTTTTTAGTATATTTGATGTATTATATTTTTTTAAAATAATATAAAAAAATTAACACAGGCAGGCCGAGCCGGACCTAGGTTTTAGCATTTTTATCCAGGCCGAGCTTGGGCAAAATTTTAGGCTCATGTTTTGGGTCGAGCCTGGACCTAGCAAATGGAACTAAAATTTTGGTTGTGCCCGGCCTGACCCGGCCCATGAGCGCCTCTATTAACATCATGAAGATTCATTATTTACTATAATTTCACCTTAACATCACTTTGTAATCAATTCACTACTTCATTTAAACTCTTTATTGTAAATCTCAAATGTATGTTTGTTTCGTTGAAAACAACTTTTTTATGAATTATTTTCAGGAAACCTGTCAAATAACAGAAAATATTTTACACAAATTTATCCAAACACCAAAAAATATTAATTTATTTCCATAAAAGTAAGTTATTTTCAGTAAAACAAACAGAGCTTACTTTTCATAAATTACGATTATAGGCACACGGTAAAAAAAATATGTAATAAATATATTCATTAAAAATTTACATAAAAATTAAATGATATTTTGGTTGAAATGATAAAGTTTTTTTTGAACATTAATCTTATTATAGGTTCTTATCATATCTTTTCTTTTTTTATATAAGGCTTAAAACTACTTATAGTTCATCTCTAACTTTTAAATAAGATGATAATGTACTTTAACACACTCAACCTCATATCGTCCTACACAACAATAATATCGATACCAATCAAGTTAAGACTCAATCGGCGATTGAAATGATAAAGTTAAAAGTTTGATATTCATAGTTTTTGGTTCAAAACTCGTGTGTGAATTTTTATTGATTTATAAAATATAAATAAAAATACTCTTATAATAATATAATTCACTCTTTTTGTACTAATAAAAATGTCAACATTTTTTATGTCAAACTTTTTTAAAATTTGATGCCAATTATTTAAATATTTTTAATTAATTGAATTTTATAAAATTATTTTTAAAATCAATTCATTGAAAGTTTTTTAATATATTTTTCAAAATTTTGCCTCTAGTAATTTATTTAGAAAATAAAACATCAAAGTTGAAAAGTTTTTAGCTCTAAAATTTAAAATGTGACAAAATTAGTAGAATGGAAAAAGTACTTTGTAAAAGAAAATTTTCAATTTTAGTTGAATCGATTGACAGGACTTGAAACAATAACTTTTATCATAGCAGAGATTAGGGAGTGTCTTTCTAATCATGACCTCACTAGTTTTTCTCTTTCATTTTTGCTTTCCCGAGAATGTGCGCTCGCAGAGGCACCGAGCTTCTCTCCGACCAAGCCTTCCATGACTGTCATTATGCTCATCACCATCAATTCCCATCATGCTCTTTGCCTTGCGCAACTGACATGTCCACTGGTGAGAACAGTGCTCTTTCTCGTTTTAGGCCTCTTCCTTGCCGAATTTGGTTTTAAGACTCAAAAGATCCACCCAAGATCCGGTCATTGGACTATTAAAGTCAAGTTTACGATTGCCTGTCAAACTTCATTTTGGCCGTTAAAGTTTTTGTTCAATAGAGGTGTCAATTCGCTCGAATCTCCAATTAGATATCCTGAGTGACAACAGTTGAGGCTTCATCCAAGGTTTCTTTAGTTGCACTATAGTAGACATAGTTGTGTCCTTAAAGCCACACTCTAGCTATTTTTTTCTACTAGTAGTAGATAGAACATTGGGATAATAATTCTTTGGCTCTTGTAGGGTGTTCATTCGATTATTATTCTAATCGAATTATTACAAATTAAATTATTCAAAATTTAAAAAATTTAATTGTTAATTAAATTGAAATTTATATATTTTTCTTTTAGTTAAAATAAGTATAAAACATATAAAAAGTATTATTAATGTTCATTTTCTTTTTTTAATAGTTTAAAAAATATATTATATATATAATATATATTATTTATTTCGATTAATATAAAATAATAGTTTGAAAAATACATTGTTAATATAAAATTCTAAAACCCGAGCCTGACGTATATTAAATTTTTTTATATTATTATTTTTATATAAAAATAAATTTAAAAAAAATATAATACATCAAATACACTAAAACATTAAAAGAAATATTTTCCAACAAATTAAAAATAAATTTAATTTTTTTAATATTTATGCTTAAATAACACTAAGATGGGTGTAACTTAGTAAACAAATACCTCTAAAATAATAGCAAAATTTAACAATAAAACAAGAGTTATACAATATCCAAACAATAACAACAAAATAGTATTTATATAATAGCAAAATGACAGCAAAACAACAATAGAAAAATTTTTTAGGCAGATTTGGGCCAAAAAAGGTTTGCCGAGGCTCGACCCGTTTAGAAAATAGGCCTATTTTTTTTTTTTTTTTGCTAAAAACTCATTTTTGGAGCCTATATTTTGCTTAAACCCTCCCACTTTTCGAGCGGGCCTTTGGGCCGAGCCACCCGGCCCATGATGAGGCCTAGGTTGGTGTAATGCCCTAAAGTTTCTCTATTTTTAAATTGCTAATTGTGACTTGTAAATTGAGGTATTGTGTTCGACTCCTTTCTCTTGAATTTTGATTATTTTTTTTTCCTAATCTATGGCTTAGCTTATTTGGCTTATCTTTAATTTTTGAGTTGTTGTAGACGAGAATGAGGCTATTGGTTCAGTGTTAAGGCTTTAGCTTACCATTGGGTCCCATGTTTGAATCTTGTTGTGCACAAAAGAGGAATTATTTTTGCTTCTTTCTATTGTGTCGTCCTAGTTGTCAGGGTTGGAGTCAAATTTAACCACTTAACAACCTGATAAGATATTAACTAACCTGATTTGAAAAGATTTAATCAGTTTCATTTTTTAAAAAAAAATTGAGAATTTTTCTCCCCAAAAATCTATTTGATTGTTATCCCCCTCTCTTCCCACTTTCTCCATCTACCATTTTCATCTTTTTTCTTTCTGTTTTCCATTTTTCCTCCTTTTTTTTTCAATTTCAATTCATCTCTTTATCGTTTTCCATTTTGATTTTCCCTTTCTCTCTGTGCTCTTTTTCTTTTTACGGTTTTCACCATCATCTCTGTAAAGACTCTTATTCTTTCTTCCCTTGTAACAATCCGTTTTCAGTGATATTAAAACAGTGATATCAAGACCACAAATTCGATGCGAAAATATTTATTTCATTATTATTTTAATGTCTATGGTATGTTAGTAGTGTCGTATAAAATTTTCGTTAAGAAATTTTAATGTTTGCATGTTTAATTTCATAAAAAGGACTAAATCGTAAAAGGTGAAAAATTAGAATTTTTTAAGTTAAAGGTGTCAAATTGCTATGAATCTTTAATATGAATGGACTTATATGGTAATTTGACCATTATAATAAATAGTGGACATTCTTGGATATGAATTAAGTGATTTTGATATTATAAACTAAGGTTAAGTTTGTATTTTAATAAATAATATAATGTAAATTAAAGAAAAACAAAAGACATCATCTTTTGTTATCTCTTCCACCAAAATTCAAAATAAATGAACCTCCTTGGAAGTTGGCTAGGTTCAGCCAAGCCTTCTTTGTGAATGTGAGTGATTTTGTATTCCCTTTTTAATAATTTTTATGTTTTTGAAGTCGTTGTAGCTTAATCTAACTAGCCTAGGGACTAATTTGCAAAAATATTAAAGGTTTAGCATTTTTCCATGAATTCTCTTGTATGATTTATGAAGTTTGAAGGTAGATTATGAATCATTGTTGTTAAATAAACAACTTTTGTAAAGTGATTTTTAATGAAATTATCATTTAGGGACTTATTTGTGAAAATAGTAAAATATCATGACAAAATGGTGAATTGGTGATTTGTGTGGGTTGATATGACTCCCTAGATAAATCTGCTTGCATGATATATGGATGAAAATGCATGAATTTCAATTTACGAGCTTAAGGACTAAATTGAAAAGAAGTTAAAACATTAGGGGCAAAAATGAAATTTTGCAAAAGTATGGAATTTGAACTGAATTGAATAGAATGAATATTAAATAGATTGAATTTGTTTATTTAGATCAAGTTAAGCCTCGTACGGATCTAGACCGAAGGAAAGATAAAACTTTAGATAAGTTGAACCTATTTCGACATCTTTATAATCAATGTAAGTTCGTATGTTTAAATAATGCTTTAGTGTTATTTGATTTATGTGATATTATGCTATTTATCATATCATGTTACGACGACAATCCAATGAAGTTACGACGACTATCCAGCCCCGTTTGAACCTTAGAAATGTATAGGATACAAATGTCATGTCATTAGGGTTACCATGTTTCGGGTGCTGGTCTTGAATGTCCTACCGATGGCTAAGTTCTGGCATTTGTTATGGATACTCAACAGTTTGTGTGAACGGCACCGTATAGCTACATTCCAAACGTTAGCTTGAGTTAGCAGACCCATTTATAGCTCTAGTGAGCATCGATGTAAAGGAAAAGGAAAAGGAATGGTTTCGACCATGTGTTAGCACACTTTGTGTGAGCTTTCCTTGTATCCGATATTATTCTAAGTGGTTCAACGGGCATGAAAAGGGAAGGAACGGTAAGTGTTCCAATGGCTAAATTATGAACTTATAGAAAGGTATGAATTGATGTTGATCAAAGTATGTATAACCATGTTTTATGGCAAGTATGAATTCAAATGTGCTATGTTAATGTATTATATCTTACCATGTGATGATATTGTTGAGTTATGTGTTAAAGCACTAACTATTGTTGTTGATGATGCTTAGGCTTGTGCCAACCTTGTGTTGGGTTGATTTATGTCTTTTTTATAAGATTTTGCATTGAAATGGTAAGTTATTTTCATGATTTACGAACTTACTAAGCATTATATGCTTACGTTGTTTTCTTTCCTATGTTTTATAGATTATCGGAAGCTCGTCAGAGACCTATCACACTATCTATCGATAATATTGGTAGATTTTGATGCTTTGGGTCAATGTTATTATGGCATGTATAGGTGAACTTATGTTCAAGGTTTAGTTGTTATGGTTGGCATGTATATATGGTATTATTGTTGGTGTGCTTTTGGTACTTTGATACCTTGTTGGTTGATGCCAATATGGCTTAGTTCATGCATGTTTTAAATGATGAATTCGGTATGTGATGATGTAGTTTCAATGTGATCAATTGTGATGAGTTTTTGGTATGGAAATAGGTTAGATATGAATGTTTGAATATGGACAATTATGCACATGTTTAGATAGATTTGATGAATTATGTTTGAGGTGCCTTATTGGCATATTGGTTGAATGCATTATTTGTATATTGAAATGGTCATATTATGTATGTTTGGCATATTTTTGTGCCTTGATCATAGGTGCATAAGGCTTGTAGGTACTTATTGGAAATGTGTGAAAGAAATTACTTGATTTTGGCCAATTTCTTATCCACACGGCCTAAGACATGAGCGTATGTCTCAACCGTGTGTACCCTGTAGGTTTTAAAGGTTGTATTTCGAAAGTTACACGGCCTAACACACGACCTGGCACACGGGCGTGTGAAGCCATTTCGAGTGTTACACAGCCTGGCACACGGGCGTGTGGCTTGGCCATGTGACCCAAGTCAGAGAGTTATACGGGCATGAGTACGAGCTTGGACATGACCGCGTGTCCCTATTTTGAATGTTACACGACTTGAGACACATGTCACACGGCCGTGTGACCCCTGCAGTGTGAATTTTTCTAACTTTTTCCTCAAGGTTTCAAATGTTTCTGATTTAGTCCCGAATCGTTTCTAAAGTGTTTCTAAGGCCTCGAGGGCTCGAATAAGGGATGATAAGAATGTGTATGAATGAATTATATATGATTAATGAAATTTTTGGAAATAAATGTTTTAAGTTACGTGTTTACGATAATGCTCTGTAATCTTATTTCGGCGACGAATAGGGGTTAGGGGTATTAAGGGGTATCAAAGTTACGGTTTAGTCGATTCTCAGACAGAACATAGCATGTATGAGTCTAGAAATACATGTCATTATATAACCTGTGATAGTGTAATGACTCTTGACTCGTTTTGAACTATGCTTTCATATAGAAAATGTCATCCAACCGAGCTGATTCTGATTAAGCTGAAAGTAACATGCAAGCCTCCGTTCAATGGACAGCGTTGAGTGGCAGTATGCCCATATCTAAGGGATGGGGAGGAGAGGCTAAAGAAGCCTTCTTCCAAATGATGAATGAGTGGTTTACTAAGTTGATACGAACGAACCCGATGGCTTAACGACCTACACCCCCACCTGTTCCCAACCGGTTCCCGTAGTCCCTCAAGGTTTGGAACCAATGCAACTTAGCAAGTCACTAGTTGATAAAATTTGTAAATATGGGGCTGAAAAGTTTAAGCTATATCTGAAGATGATCTAGAGATAACTGAGTTCTGGTTAGGAAACACGACAAGGGTTTTCGATGAATTATCTTGTACTCCAGCTGAATGCGTGAAATGTGTTGTTTCCTTATTGAAAGACTCTGCATATTAGTGGTGGAATACCTTGGTTTCAGTTGTGCCAAGAGAACGAGTAGACTAGGAATTCTTTCAAGCTGAGTTCCATAAGAAATATATAAGTCGGAGGTTTCTTGATAAGAAATGCAAAGAGTTTTTCGAGCTTAAATAGGGCCGAATGAAAGTTTCTGAGTATGAGAGAGAATTTATTCGATAAGAAAGTATGCCCGAGAATGTATACCGACTGAGATTGCTATGTAAACGGTTTGAAGATGGACTGAATGATGACATAAAACTGTTAGTCAGGATACTTGAATTGAAAGAATTTGTTGTTCTAGTTGATCGAGCACATAAAGTTGAAGGATTGAGTAAGGCTAAAAGAATAGCTAATTTTGAGGCTTGTGATTCGGGTAAGAGATCAGCGGGAAAATCTTATCAATCACTGTCAAAGAAGTCAAAAGAATATCGTAACCATTCATTAGCTTTAGTGGGTTATTCTAGTAAAGTCGTAGAAAACAACATGCGAGTTCAAAACCCCAGGCTACATTTGTAGCAAGCGTAGGCAGTGTGAAGAGTAACAAGCCCGATTGTCAATAATATGCACGTCGACATTTTGGTGAATGCAAGATGAAAGACAAGGCATGTTTTAAATGTGGTTCGTATGAGCATTTTATCCGAGATTGCTCGGAGAGACCTAAAAAAGAAAAGGCTTAGACTATTCGACCAAGCAATAAAGCTGTGAGAGGTAGACTACCACGGAACCCTAAAAATGTGAAAAATAGCCATAGTGGGACAAAAGACTCTACTGTGAGATCCGAGGCACGAGCACCACCTAGAGATTATGTGATATGTGCATGAGAAGAAGCGTTAGCACCAGATGTTATTACTGATACATTTTCTATCTTTGATACTAATGTTACAGCTTTGGTTGATCCAGGATCAACACATTCATATGTACGCACAAATCTAGTATCAAGTAAGAAATTTTCTATTGAGTCCACTGAATTTGTGGTTAAAGTAATGAACCCCCTAAGTGAGTATGTGTTAGTTGATAAAGCCTGTAAAAACTTGTAACACATCTAACCCCTATCCATCACCAGAACAGGGTCACAGAGCATTACCAGAGTTTACAGATTAATTATAGAAAATTTCATATCATTTACTATTCATATCTGGAATCAATCATATCCTCCCTTAAATGGGTCCTCAAGGCCCAAAAACATGTTAGAATCAAATCGAGACTAAACCAGAAACTCAAAAAAAATTTCACGAAATTTCAATTTTTTTCTTAGGTACAGGGGACACACGCCCATGTGGTTAGGCCGTGAATGACACGCCCGTGTCTTAGGCCGTGTGTGTAACAGCCCGATTTAGGGCCTAGTCGGAATAGTGGTGTGAGACCACAAATCTGAGGTAGAAATGTGAGTTTTAAGGTTTATGAGATGTTTGCATGATAGTATGAAAGTTTCATGAAGAAATTTTATTAAATTGTGATTGAATGGTCCATTAGGACGAAATTGCACAAGTTGCAAAATATGAGATTCTAGAAGCTTTTAGCATGAAATAGCTTTGGATTATTAATTAGAGGTCCTTAAATAGAAATTTTCTCAATTTTAATTTTTGGACAAAATTGGACACGAGTTAATAATTTTTGAAAGTTTAGTAAAAAGAGCACTTTGGTCATTTGGCTTATTAATGATTAAAAAGGGAAAAGAAGTCAAAAATTATGTTCATCTTTTTCCCCTTAGTGTCGAAATTCTCAAGGAAGCCATAGCTAGGGTTCTTCATTTTTTTTCAAGCTCATAGTAAGTGCATCCGAGCCCCGTTTTTTATATTCTTCGTATTTTTGAAGTCCTCGTATCTTGAATTAGCTATTTTTAGCTATATGTTGAGCTAGGATTCATGTTCAAAAATATAACCATGTATGAAATGCATGTGTTTTCATGTTTTAAGGAAGATTATGAAAGCTTGATGTAGAATAAACATCTTTTTCTAAGTGAATTTCATGAAAACAGCTTGTAAGGACTAATTTGTGAAAGTTTTGTAATTGGTCATACATAAGTGAAATAGTAAGAATTGAATATTGCTATAGTTGAGAACATGAATCAGCTAAGCATGAAATACAAGAAAGTTGAACGAAAATCACTTTACGAGCCTAGGGGCAAAAGTGTAAATATGAGAAAGTTTAAGGGCAAAATAGTAATTTTGCCAAAGTATGAGTTATGAGTCAATTCAGTCAATGCGAGTATTAAATGAGTTAAATTATTATTATAGATCAAGAAAAATGAAGCCCGAATCGAAACCTAGGCAAGAACAAAGTCGTGGACTAAATTGACTATCTTCATACATTTTGTAAACCGAGGTAAGTTTGTATGATTTTAAAGCTTCGTGAGTATTCTTATTGAATTGCTTATTATATTGTTATTGTAAATTATTTTCACGAAGTTGTTTAAATATGTTTAAGCAAGGAAATTAATGAAATTAAGTACATGAAAGTCCCGATTGAAGTGGATTACCGAAGATGCTTAATCTACAACATGAGACAAGAAAACCGTATAAGACCATGTCAAGACATGGCATTGGCAATAAAGCAAAGATATCATGTAAGTCCAAGACAAGTCTTGGCATTGAAGAGTTATTATGAGATAAAGACCCATATAAGTCTAAGTCAAGGCATGGCATTGGTGAGTCTCCAAGTCAAGATATCATGTAAGTCCATGACAAGTCATGGCATTGAAAAGTTATCATGAGATAAAGATCCCATGTAAGTCCAAGCCAAGGCATGGCATTGGTGAGTACCCAAGGAAGATTTCATGTAAGTCCAAGCCAAGGCATGGCATTGACAAGTTTCATTAAACAAGGATACCACGTAAGCCCTTGTCAAGACATGGCAATGGTAAGCTTTCAAGGAAGCGCCCAAGGAAGACTTCGTATAAGCCCATGTCAAGACATGGCATCGACACCAAGTTAAGAGATCCCCTGTAAGACCATATCTTGGATATGACATTGGCATCGAGACACATGTATGATAGATTTAGTATCCTCCATTATTTCGGTAAATTCATCGGGTAAAATAACAAAGAATGAATGAGATAACAAGAAAATAAAGCATGTAAAGCCATTATCAAGTCAAAGTTGAATAAGAGTGTTATTCAAGTTAAGAAAGATGAAGTTTGAGTTTATGCTTACATTAGCAAAGTATACTAATCTATATGATTAAGTGATATAGGTATCTTGTTTACATTACAAGCATGAGACGAGTAAGTAACATGAAATGAGTATGAATAAGTAAGAGTAAGTAAGCTCTAGCTCTTGAGAATTGTGATGCTATTGTTTTATGATGGATGAGTTATGTTAAGAGTCATATTGTTATATGCATTACATGCAAACTTACTAAGCTAAATGCTTAACTCTTTATTTCCTTCTTTCCTTGTAGTTTGGCCAAGCTAACTCGTGGATCATTGACGTCGAAGCTCGAAACACACTATCAATCACTATTTTGGTATAGTCAAGTTGTTTATATTAAGTATGGCATGTATAGGAAACGTCTCATTTTGAGTTATGTCTTAAGAGGAGCCAAAGTGTTAGTTATTAAGTTCATTATTCTTTTGTATATAGCTAAAGAAATTGGCTAATATTTACTAAGTATATATATATCAATGTCGATGAATTATACATTATTATTCATATTTTGATAAAGTATTTGAGTTGTTGAATTAAGTATATGTTTGATCTTGATTTCAGGGTGGCAATTGGCTTGGAAAATAGCCTCTAAATGTCCTCATAGATAGTCAAACGGGCATGTGACTAGGCCGTGTGTCCCCTGCATGTTAGTGTTTTAAGTCAGAATAGACCACGGGCTGGTCACACAGGCGTGTGCCTAGGCCGTGTGAGATGGTCAGTACTCACCACGGGTCGAGAACACGGGCGTGTTCCTAGGCCGTGTGACATAAGCAAAATATACAAGTTATTATATACGGGGTAGGGACATGGGCGTGTGTGACCACAGGACCTGACCCCACGGGTGTGTCCCATTTCACATAGGCGTGTGATTCCTGTTTCGATGAAAGGTTTTCAAAGTTCTTAAAAGTTTTTGGATGTGAGTTTAAGGCCTCGTAGGCCCTTGTAATGCATGTTATGACTAAGAAAGAAAAGTGTTTAAATCAAAACGAAATTTTATAGCCCGTAAGTACTTATGTATGTTTCAAGTATGGTAATGTCCCGTATCCAGTCCCGACTTTAGACTCGGTATTGGGTGTTATAGTGTGGGTATTCGATGTAAGGCACACAGCTGTGTCCCAATCTATTTTCAAATTAGGTAGCTACTGACTTGGGTCACACGGCCAGCCACACGCCTATGTGCTAGTCCGTGTGGACAATGTAATTTTTGAAAATTAGGTACAAGATTCACACGACTGAGACACATGTCTATGTCTCTACCCATGTGATCAACTTTGAGCATTCTATTTCTAAACTTTTAAGATGCAGGGGACACACGGCCTAACCACATACCCGTGTACATGACCGTGTGTCACACACGGTTGAGACACACACCCGTGTGGACAAAATATGGCAATTTCCAAGCCTTATTTCTCACCCAAAATTTTCCTTGTACCTACATTAATAATTTCATACAAATACCAACCAATTCAAGATGTTAAAACCAAGCCAACATTAATATTATATTTCATATATCATCACATGTATTCAAACTTACCTTTTGAAATACATATATGTTTACCATAATTCAACTTAACCGTACCAAGTACTCATATATTAACCATATTATAACCTCAAGTATATATTCACTGAATATACTTTTACTAGCCATTCCAATAGCTAGATTACAAACAACCATTTACACGTCAACATTGGCCAAATTAGCCTATACATGCTATTATACCAAAATAAGATTACTATTTATACCAAAACGTGCTGAAGGATAGTGTGATGATGCTCCAACCGATTCCAACCTTTACGAGCACTATAAAACAGAGAAAAGAAAAGAAAGTAAGCATTTAATGTTTAGTAAGTTAGCATAACAGGAATTTAACTTACCATACATTTACATTTAAGTAAGCATATAAAGATGCATCCAAGCAATTTAGCTAATAGCCTATATAACACACAACTTCATCAAACATGTTAGTTATTATTCCACATAAATTTCAGATATCAAATATGAGCTCATCATATAGAGATTTTCATAATCATGTTCTTTTCACATAATATTTCCATATAACATGTGTTTTTCCTTAAATAGTCATATTAAGTTCATTTTAACCATGTCAGAACTCTTCCCGTTGAACTTATTTGGAATATCGATGAATACACATGTAGTACACTTGAAGTGTACAAATCTGTAATCCGTCAACTCATAATCAGGGGTACCTAATTAGGGCTCATAATCAGGAAGCACTCTCTCGAGTCTCATATTAGGATACTCATGTAAGCCATGTAACAGGAAGCTTATCCGGGCTAAATCAGGAAACTCATAAGAGTTTAGAATAGGAAGCTCATTGAGCTTAACAGGTAACTTGGTAACTCCGAAGAGCTATTATTAGGGAGCTCCAAATAGCCATATAACAGGATGTTCAAGCGAGCCATATCAAGAAGCTCAAGAAGAACATATAACAAGATGCTCATAAAGAGCTACGTTTGTATTCGCAATATATGCAGGATCACAACCGATCATAAAATAGAACGCTCACAAGAGCTGCGGTAGTCTGTAACATATGCAGGATCTATAACACCCCTAACCCGTATCTGTCTTCAAAATAGGGTTACAGAGCATTACCAGAGTTTACAGTTCAATCACAATTAATTTATGTCATTTACTATTCATTTTTGAAAACCAATCACAATCAATCATACTATCCCTTATATGGATCCTCGAGGCCAAAAATACATATTAGAATAGAGTCGGGACAAGATCGAGATCACATAAAATTTTTTGCAAAATCTTAAATTTTTTCTTAAGTGCAGGGGACACACACATGTGTGAGTAGACCGTGTGGTTCATACAGCCAAGTGACACAATCGTGTCTCAAGCTGTGTGGGCATTCGATATGAGGCACACGGCCGTGTCTCATCCCGTGTCTATACCCGTCTAACTCTCTAACTAGGGTCACACGACCATCCATATGCCCGTGTTTTAAGCCGTATGGTTAATTTTAATTTTCGAAATTTAGGTGCAGGTTTCACACGGCCAAGTCACACGTCCATGTGTTAAGCCGCGTGCCACACACAATAAACACTACCACAAATCTGTCTAAATACGGTCTGAAAATTCTGTTCATCAAATCCATAAATACCGTAGGTGCATTCGCCAACCTGAATGGCATCACAAGAAATTCATAGTGCTCGTACCTGGTTCTAAAAGCTTTCTTTGGCACATCTGAATATTTTACCCGTATCTGATAGTAACCAGAACGAAGATCAATCTTTTAAAATACAGTGGCACCTTTCAATTGATCAAACAAGTCATCTATACGAGGCAGTGGATACTTATTCTTTATTGTGACTTTGTTAAGTTGCCTGTAATTAATACACAGCCTCAACGATCCATCTTTCTTCTTTACAAATAGAACTGGTGCACCCCAAGGTGAATGACTAGGTCGAGTAAAGCCCTTATCTGTCAGTTCTTCCAACTGTGCTTTCAACTCTTTTAACTCCGTTGTGTCTATTTGATAAGGTGCTATAAATATAGGAGTTGTTCTTGGAACAAGATCTATAGAAAATTCTACCTCTCTAACCAGGGGTAAACCAAGTGACTCCTCCGGAAACACATCAGGAAACTCACAAACAATTAGCAGTGATTTAATATTCAATTTTGATACTTTAATGTCCAACACATATGCAAGATAAGTATTATACCCTTTTCTGACATATTTCTATGCTGATATAGCTGATATCACATTAGATAACCCATCCAGGTTATCAGATTCAACATGAAGTAATTCACCATTCTGACATTTCAACACAATGTATTTTTGTTTACAATTTGCCACTACATCATGCTAAATTAGCCAGTCCATTCCAAAAGTTACATCAAATTCATCAAAGGGCAACAACATCAAATCAACCGAGAAACAATAACCATTTACCATCAACGGATAGTTTTTACAAACTTTATCCACCATAACATACTGGCCCAGGGGGTTTGAAACTTTAACCACAAATTCAGTGATCTCAATGGGTAAATTTTTAACAGACACTAAATTCGTGCATATGTATAAATGTGTTGAACCAGGATCAATCAAAGCAGTAATATTAGTATCACGAAGAAAAAATGTACTAGTAATGACATTTGGTGCAGAGGCATCCTATCTTGCACGTATAGCATTTGTTCTTGCCGGTGCTCGTGCTTTAGATTTGACTATTGAATCTTTTGTAGCACTTCGGCTACTACTAACATTACCAGGGTGTCGGGGTGGTCTACCTCTCGAGGCGGGGTTACTCAACTTCGAAGTCAGATCAGTATCTTTTTCAATCCTTTCTGGACAATCTTTGAGATAATGGTCAAGAGAACCACATCTATAATAGGCTCTGCTTCTCATACAACATTCCCTAAAATGAAATTTGTTGCAACATTTGCATCTAGGTTTGGGGTTACGAACACTTCCAACACTCGTTACAGATGGAGACAGATATATCGAATTAGAGCGTTGAAAGCCTTGTTCTTTTCCAGAATACCCCGTAAATGTGATAGAATGATCATGGTATTTCTTTGATTTCTTTGAAGTTGATGCTTGTGACTTCCCCATAAATCTCTTATTAGAAATTCGGGCTTCTCTCTCTATTGTCTCTTCTCTTTGATTAATTCCTCAGCTTTGTGTGCCCGATCAGTCAGTACTACAAATTCTCTTAATTCAAGAATTCTTATCAATAGCTTGATGTCTTCATTTAATCCTTCTTCAAAACGTTTACACATATCAGCCTCAGTCGGAACCCATTCTCTGGGATACTTACTTAACCGAACGAATTCTCGCTCGTATTTAGATACAATCATATTTCCTTGTTTAAGCTCTAGAAATTCATTCTTTTTCTGATCCAGAAATCTCTGGATAATATAGTTCTTTCTGAATTATGTTTGGAAAAACTCCCATGTAACATTTTCCCTTAGCACAACAGAAATCAAAGTATTCCACCACTAGTAGGCTGGGTCTTTTTAGCAGAGATACAATACATTTCAAACATTCTGCTGATGTACATGAAAATTCATCTAAAACCTTGACGGTATTTTTCCAACCAGAATTCAACCGTCTCCAGATCATCTTCGATAGTAGCTCTAAATTCTTCTGCCCCATACTTATGGATTTTATCTACCGGAGGTTTTACCGTTCTAACAGGTCCAGTATCTTGCTACATAACGAGAACCGATTGAGGAGCAGGAGAGGGAGGTTGTTGTACAGCAATATTTTTTTCTCAAGTATTCAGTAAACCACTCATTCATCATTTGAAAGAAGGCTTCTTTTACCTCCTCACCTCGACCCTCAGATACGGGCCTTCCAGTACTACTAGATGCAGCTCTTTGTATAGAAGCTTGAGCAGTGCTCCCTGTCATAACCATTTTTTTTGATAAAACAGTAAACGACGCGGTCGACTCGAGGTTTGAAAAACGAAAAGGAAGGGAGTCGCCACCGATCTTTATTTGGGTGTGATCGGATCACCTTTGTTTTAATAAAACGTCTCAGTTTATTAAAACGATGCTTTTGGTCTACGAAAATTTGAGAAAAAATGGGTTCGGAAGTCAATTACGTGCGAGAAAGGATTAGCCCCCTCGACACGCCCGAAATCGGTACCAAACTGATTGATCGATGTCCTACTGTTGAAAACTTTGAAATGATTTGGAAATAGATACTTTTTATTTCTAAAACTTGAAAGAATTGGAAGGGACGTTAAGGCTCTCTTATCTTCGAAAAGATAAGCATCATGTCCAGTAAGTTAGGGCGTAATACTTTAAACTCCCGAGACTAAGCTCGCCTTTTGAAACTTAGTTTTATATTTGAAGAGGATCTTCCGTCATTTGTCAAATGAGAAACCAGAACCCAGTAAGTTAGGGCTCGTTCTCTCGAAAATCCAAATTAAGAATATTGCCTCTATTTTAAAAAAAAAAGAAACTTATCCCGAAATATCTAGATGTTAAGTCCAGTAAGTTAGGGCGCGACATTTCGAATATCCGAGATTAAGTGTTTTGTTTAATATTTAAATTGCGATTTCAAAAGGGATATCCCGTTGTTTAGCTTTAAACGAGAAGAAATCGGAACCCAGTAAGTTAGGGCTCGATTCACTCGACTTGCTAATACGGAATGTCGATTTAAAACTGGAATTTGTGATTTTAAAAGGGATCTCCCGTTGTTTAGCTTAAACGGGAAAAATCAGAACCCAGTAAGTTAGGGCTCGATTCTCTCGAATCGCTAACACGGGGTATTAGTCGTTATAAAAGTTGAGGAATCGAGAAAAAGTAGCGTGAAAATATGAAAACACGATGTTATACGTGAAAAGAATAATGAAAGACACATACACTTATACATACATAACTAAGGATGATAATTAAGATAATAACATATTAACAAGGACAATAATGAAAATAATAGAAAGTACAAAAGGAATAAATAACAAACACAAAAGAAAGAAAGAAAATATATATATATATACAAGTGGTAGTAAAATAATAATAATAATGATAATAATAATAATAATGATAATAGTAACAATAATAATAATAATAATAATAGTAAAAGATGATAATAAAATGATAACGGTAATTAATAATATACGAACAATAATATAGTAATGATAATAATATAGTAATAATAGTAATATAACAAAAATGATAGAAAAAAAATAAAAAAAATAAAAAAATAAAAAATACTAGTAGAACAATGATAATAATGGTGGAAATAAAAGTGGAATGGAGAATGATAATAAAAATAACATTAATAATAACTAAAAAATAATAAAAATGATAAAATAAGATGATAATAATATTGATCATGGTAGTAATGGAGAGGTAGAAAAAATGTATATGCAAAGGAATAAACAAAATATATACGTATAAAAATTCTAATATAATAATAGTAATAGAGATATTAACTAATAATAATAATAATAAATGCTAAATAATAATAATGATGATGATATAATAATAATATAATATATAAGATATATAATGGTGGTAAACATGTTATAATAACAATAGTAAAATGATATATGAGGAATATGATGGAAAATAAATACATATGTTATATGGAACAATAATATAATGACAATAATAATATTATAATATATATGTATATGGATAACAAAATTTATAGGATATAAAGTTGATAACATATAAAACAATTTAATACGTAAAAATTGGTTTTAGGATGATAATAATATAATAAGTATAGTATAATATAATATAATAATAACAATAATAATAATATAGTATGATAATAATGATGTAGTAATATAGTAATAATGATAATAAATGTACAAAAATCGCGAGTCAACTTAAAAAGGGATTGAATTGAAATTAAAATGGGATTTTGGGGTTAAATTCGAAAATAAAAGAAAGGACGAGGACCAATCTGCCACGCGCGCGGACTTATGGGGACTAAACGAGTAAATAACCCAACCCTTTGATTGTGTGACGTTTCAAATGACCAGGTATGGGCTAAATTGAAAAACGCAGCAAAATGATGGGGCAAAATTAAAAAAAAGGGGAAAGTAAAAGGGGATTCAATTGAACGACGCCGCAAAGGGGAGGGACTCATCTTGCAAATACCCTATTAAAGAGATATGAACGGTCCCCAACACCCCAAACGACGCAGCTTTAATTGCCCTTAACCCCATCTTTATTTCTTAAATTCCCCAAGCCAAAAGAACAGAAAACAAATCCCTAAGGCCCCCTTTTCGTTTCAAAAATGGAAGCAGAGGGAAAGTTTCCTCTCTTCCTCGTTCGTGCCCGACGGTCGGGCTTCTCACACCATTCGTCGCACCACCGCGTATCTGGTGGCAGAGGTCGAGCAGGGAGGAGCCCTTTGGCCCCGTTTCGGAACCCGTTCCAGTCTAGCCCTGGTGTCCAGGTAAGCCCTTTCGTCTTTCTTTTTTGATTTTTGTTTACAAAGATTTAGAAATAATAAAAATCGACAGCAAGATAATAAAAAATAGAATGAAATCGGCTTTTTTCCTTTGCTTTCGATTTCTGATCTGGTTGTATGCCTCTGTTCGTTGTTGATCTTATCTATAAAGGTTCGAAAAATAAAAAGAGAAAAAAAATCGATCGACGGTAAGTAAAATGAGGGAAATTAACCTTCAAAACGTCGCTTTGATTTTCAGGGTTCGTGAATACAAAAATCCTTTTCTGATTTTGGTCGGTTTGAATCCTTTTTGCTCTGATTTTCTCTCTGTTTTTTCTCTCCAAAAAACCTCTCGTTACAATGGTTTTCTTGTGGCTTTATAGCCAAAACAAATTGCTTGCTGCTCTTTGCTATGGCTATTGCGTGTTTTCTTTTGTTTTGCAGGTTATGGGCGGTGGAGCAGGTGGCTTCGATTGGTAGCAGTCGTCAGACAAGTGGGTTGGGGCGATGGCAGTATAGCAGAGGCAAGTGGCTAGGGCTTTGTCTCTTCTGGTTTAGTTTGGGCTGGTTTTAATGGGCCATTCGGGTTTAATAGTCTTTAGGTGTTATTGGGTTTTGGGTTAGGTTATTTTGGGTGTAGTTTTGGTGTTGGTTCGATTTAATTTGTTGTAAAATGGGCCGGGCAAATGGGATCGTACAGCTACCCCTCTTTGCTCATTGTCGTGTAACGAGAATGGAGCAAAGACTTTCAAAAGGCCCATTTTGCCTGGGCCTGCTAAGCCCCGACTTCTTTTGTAGCCTCATTTCATCCATTGCATCTTTGTTGTTTTGATCCACTCTATCGTTGCAACTTCAGAGGTAATGGATTTTTCGTTTTTAATCCGCTCAGTTCGACTTGCTCCTGCAACTTCAAGAATGTCAAATCTGCTATCTTCAATCTGATCCCCCGCAAACTCAGGTATCACCAGACTGATATCTTCGATCTACTTCCTGCAACTTCAGGAAGGTCAAATCTGCTATCTTCAATCTGATCCCTGCAAACTTAGGGATCACCAGACTAATATCTTCGATCTGCTTCCTGCAACTTCAGGAAGGTCAAATCTGCCATCTTCAATCTGATCCCTGCAAACTCAGGGATCACCAGACTGATATCTTCGATCTGCTTCCTGCAACTTCAGGAAGGTCAAACCTGCTATCTTCAATCTAATCCCCGCAAACTCGTGGATCACCGGATCGATGTCTTTGATCCGCTTCAGTAACTTCGGGAAGGTCAAATCGCCATCTTCAACTGATCCTCGCAAACTCGGGGATCACTAGATCGATGTCTTCGATCCGCTTCCGCAACTTCGGGAAGGTCAAATCGCCATCTTCAACTCGATCCTCGCAAACTCGGGGATCACTGCACCGATGTCTTCGATCCGCTTCCTGCAACTTCGTGAATGTCAAATCGCTTTCTTCAACTGATCCCTGCAAACTCAAGGATCACCGGACTAATGTATTTGATCCGCTTCCCGCAACTTCGTGGAATGTCAAATCGCTTTCTTCAATCGATCCCCGCAAACTCGGGGACCACCATCGATGTCTTCGATCCGCTGCATCAGAACTTCGGGAATGTCAAATCGCTTTCTTCAATCGATCCTCGCAAACTCGGGATCACCGATCGGTGTATTCGATCTACTTCCTGCAACTTCAGGAATGTCAAATCCGCTTTCTTCAATCTAATCCCTGCAAACTTAGGGACCACCAGACTGATGTCTTCGATCTGCTTCCTGCAACTTCAGGAATGTCAAATCTGCTTTCTTCGATCTGCTCCACTGCAAACTCAGGGAGACAGGATATGCTATTTTCAGTCTTTGATCTGCCCCTCTAGGGGACAACATCTGAAATCTTTGATATTGCTACATCGTTGTCTGGGGAATTCGTCCTGTAGAATTATTTTTACGTGCTTATGCAAATAATGAGGATGTCATGATAGGAATGACTCAAATGCTCCTAACTACATGTGTTATGAATGCAGAATGTCATGAAAATGATGCTTTTCCATAATGATTAAGATGCACTGATCGTAATAAATTGAATGCTCCTACTTAAATGGTATCATGGAGGACATTTGCATGAATGCAGAATGTCATGATAATGATTCTTTGTTAAAAATGTATAAGGATCACGATGCGATGATCGCACGCTCCTAACGATGATGAATGGATGTAAAATGAAATGAACCCTTTTTATACTTAGGGTTGTCACTGCTCGTCATCCACCAGAGTCGTACAACCCTGATATCTCGCTCTTGCTGGTACCTTTGCCAGAAACTCAAAGAAACAATCATATTTGCTCAAATAATTTGCCCCAATGTGACTTCAAGGCCCACTTCATGGCACCTACAGGACTTTAAGGCCTATACCATCTTCAGATCAACCCATTGTGCCTTAAGGGTATAGAAATTATGTCATCTTCAATCCATCCCACTACGACTCAGGGGTGTAGAATCTATGTCATCTTCAGTCAATCCCACTACGACTCAGGGGTATAGAATTTGTAAATGATTTGGTCTGTTGCACCTTTCCATTCTTGGGGATCATGATCAGGTGTGCACGCATGATAGTTGCGTAGATACAAGATCTCTTGTTTTTTTCTTTTTTTTTTTTTGCGCGAATGATTCCCTATTTACACATGGGTTATCATTGCCCTTTTTCGTCGAGATGGTATTACTGATGTAATATCTCGTCATTTTGTTCAATCATCATTTTTTTAACCTTATTTCTATCCCTTAAACTCGAGGAGTTTTTAGCAATAGTCCTGTTTCAGGTTCCAGTACTATTTAGAAGTTTCCAGAGTAATATACGCAACTTCTTTTATGAAAGTATTATTAGTCCACAAATCGTTATTTCACTGCAAAGTGCCTGAAAAAGATTGCAACTACGGATAAGAACGAAGTTAGTTAGGAGCATAGCTCAAAACAAATAGGTTAAGCAAAGGTAGCGAGTGTAATCAGGGAGGAAATTTATTGGCAGTGTATCTTGCAAGGAAAACAACTACAAATAACAAAAATGGGTAAAACAGAAGATAGGTGCCCCAGATATCACAGCCTGAGCTTCTCTGTCCAAACTTCTTGAGGACCATTTTAGGCTCAATATGTGTTTAGGGGATCCAAAGTACTTTGTTGATGCTCCAAGACGCAACATACTTCTTCATTGTTAACTCAAGTGTGGTAAGACTACTGCATGCCTTATTGTTGATCAAAATTTGAGCTGCCCTTCTCGGGTTTTCAACTCAAATCCTCTTTGGTCTCAAGGCGCCCTTTGCGGGTTTTCGTCTTAGCCTCTCCTTCTTCTTCTTTTTCCTTCCTTTCTGCATTTTTTATGTTTTTGTGTTCTTTTGTTTTCCTTTTTTGTTTTTTTTGTTTTTTGTTTTTTTTTGTTTTCCTTTTTTCAAGTCTAAACCCACAGGATTTGGCAAGTCTTCGTCATTCATCTTGATTAGCGTCTATGTTTTCCAAGCCTGGGCCTTCTTTGCTGCATTAGGCACTTACTTTTCCTCTGGAGTCCTTTGGATAAGAAGAACCCTTCTTAATGCAGGTCCTTTGAACGGACCTTTTTGTCGTAAGCCCGTATGAATGCTTCAATCAGACTTACTGTAGATGTTCTACTTCATCCAAAAAGGAATCTTAACTTTCAATAATTGCTCTTATTTTGATGAACCAACGAGAAAGGCGCTGCCCCGGTGAAGATCTTAGCCAACATAGAAGGTAAATGGTAACTTCTCTATGCCAACTTTTACAAAAATCAGTTGTCCTCAGAAAGAAGTTGGATGGTTTTTGGTTGTCTTGCTGCACTGATGTGGTGTCTGACCTTTGAACAGACTATAAATTCGTGTCATCACGTTAGACACGTTTCTTTCCGGTGTTCTTTATCACCACTCTCTTTCTTTTCTTTTTCTTCTTCTTTTTTTGTTTTTTTAATTTGAATTTGAAGTTGAAGTTGACGACTGCTGACTTTGTAATTTTGACATGTGAAGCAACCTTTACCCTCTTGATAAGGTAACCAAAGGCTATGAATATGAATCGATGTTGGCTCAAAGCTCTTGAGGAGACTGGCTTGATAGCGTCCATGCTTCATATATAGGAATTCGTGTTTCAGTGGCCCAACGTGTCTGGCTGTGATCATGTGATAATGTTTTGCCTTATTCTTGCGGTGAGCTAAGCTTCCATCTTCATCTCTCTCGTTGGCTTGTAGTGTCGGCTGACATTTCGCTAGGTAGGATCTGCCATTTTTAACAAGTTAGGAAATAAGTTGCAATCTCTGTCATCTTCTAAGTCCTTAGATCCTTCTAGACACATATCTCACTAGAAAGGGAGTCCGTAACAGTGTCGCTCATGTCATTGATATCTGGGATCCGTCGCCGGTATGAAAGCAATTTCCAGAGAATGAATGGTTATTTATGAATGAAGAATAAAAGAATATTCAATAGAATGTATTGCATGGAAAATAAAAATATTGGTTCAAAAAGATACATTTTACTGAAATAGTAATTTAGAACACGAGCCTATTTCATAAAAGAGATCTTATTGCTTCTAGGCTTAAAACAACAAGTATACTTCGTACATTACTCTAGGTAAGCTTCTAAATACTATAGGAATTTCTTCCCCAGTCTCATTGCTCAAAATGCTCCCAGGTTCATGCTTCTGCTTTTGGTGCGTCGCCTATCTCCACAATACCCATTTTGATGAGTTTTTCCACCAACTTCTTGAAAGTCAGGCAATTTTCTATCGAATGCCTGTAACCCCGCATGATACTCATGACCGGACATTTAGGTTATACCATTTTGGGTATGGAGGTTGCGTGGTTTTATATAATAAGGAGCTACAACATGCATATCAAATAAGTTCTGGTATAACTCCCTATACGTCATGGGAATAGGAGTGAACTGAGGTTTTTTCCGAAACGCTCCTGGATTGGGTTTTTGCTTTGGGGAGACCAGTGTGTAGTAATTGCCCTCTTTGGTCGGGTTTGTTTGAACGGCTTTGAATAACCCTTGGTATACCCACTGCGTGCTAGCCACATCCTTATCCTTCCTCTTCTGAGCTTTTTTGAAGCCCCTTCTCCCTTTTTCTCTCGCTCTGGTAGGCCAAAAACAACACGATTGACTTGCTCATTACCAGGGCCCATCGGAGAGTTCAGCAGCACCGAAGTATCAGTCCTATATTGAGATCCAATAATGACAGGTACCACGTGAGAGTGAGTATCTGGTTGAGTTGGGATACTTATTGGGGAATAAACGATGTCTTCATCATTATCCACATTGTCGGTCACTGGGTCACTTCTTTTTCAAGTCCTCCTACTTGTAATCGAAAGTTAGTGGCCCATCATGTTCTTTTGGAAGTCTAGCATTTGCTCTCGCATTTCTTGTTGAATTCGGGACAATTGTTCTTGCATCTGTATTTGCCTTTGCTCTATCCTCACCAACCTTTGTTGCATGTTTTCCAGGTTAACTGAAATATTTTACCTAATTAGGGTCCTTTTGTAAAGGTCTAATGCAAATGAATGCAATGTAATGCGAATGCAATGTAGTGCGAATGCATGAATGCAAAGAGGCATCGATTCTGATCAACTTCATTTTAGAAAACTTTATTAGAAAACAAGTTCTTTTACATAAAATGGACTACTATATGCTTTCGTCCTAAGTCCTAAAAGTTTTGATTTCCCAAGCAATTGAGCTAGCTCTTGATTGTGATCAGGCTGCAGCCCATATTTTATGCTTAACATATCCACCTGTAATGCCAAAATTTGTAGATGACCAGCTACCTCTTGAATCTGCACTATCACTTCCCTCACGAGGTAATCTCGACTCTTTAACTTAATGATTATAAGAATGACGAAGTTCTTCTACTCCTCTCTTGTTTCAAGAAGCTCGATCCGCAGTTCACAATTGTGTAATGCTGGTTCTAACTTTTCGATCCCACACTTCATTTCCTTAATCTTGTTCAGATTGAACTTCAACTCGATTGCAGAGTTATAGCTTCGATGGTAGTGAAGAAGCTATCCCAGCTTAGCATCAATTCTTCAGAAAAGTATTGATCAGTCACTCTAGCTAGCGCCATACCCCGAGGGATTCTTCCGCTTCCAAGGCTCATAAAGATTAGAGTTTTTCTAGACAAAGAAGAAACTGCGGAGCTCAAGACATTTTAGATTGTATCCATTCGATAGCTTTTCCAATTCTAAGCACAGGTGAAAGTTGTCTATTCTGGTTTGTCTCTTTTGAATCTATCTAACCGGGTCAATGCAAATTCTTTTCATTTCTTCACACGAATCAAATTCCTTGTAATGTTGTTTGGATCACAACGATGAGCCCAGAAGTTCACAACAGCCTATCCTTCCATCCTAGATGGTTCCACCAATTCCAACGCCCATTCTTCGGAAAAAAAATTCCATCATTGCCCCTAACAGAGCACGACCTTCGACTTGGGTGAAATTAGTGCTGAAAGAAACACAACAAGAACGCAACATTGGCTCGGCACTATGGTTACTCCCCTGTGAGGCATAGAATAAGGCTTTCATTCTTTCCTGAGACTTCTATCTTAACCAAAGAAAATCTCTAGTTAGCGCTTTGTCAATTACAAATACATCAAGGAATGGAGCTCCAAAGGAATGTATGTAGGTTGTTTCGGTTCTCCAACATTAAAGCATGGCAAGTCTTGCAGAGAAGCGCGACTGTATGTTGTGATGGTCGACAAAATGATTATAGACAGTAATTTCTAGATTCTCAACTTCGCCATTAACTTTTTTCACACTTTTCTCCTTCAATGAAAACAATGGATCTTTGTACAACTGCTCGCTCAATCCAGTGATCTTGTACTCGTGATTGGATGGACTGACTTTTGTCCTCAGGTTCTTAAAGCTTCGCTTAGCCATGGTCCAGTCCAGGATCCATGGCATTCTTGATTGGCAAAGGATCCACAATCGGGCTAGGACGAATATCAATATTCAGGGAAAGGCCTCTTTGAGTGGCTATGAAATATGAATGAAAGTCCCTATTGCTAAGGGCACCTCTTCCAATGTCTGTGAAGCTGTTCTGATTATCTTGAAACATTGGCAAACCAGTAGGCATCCCTGTTTTGCAGCATGCTATCTTAAAATGACATCTATCACCCTCAATGCTTCTTGAGAGTTTTCAGATTCCTGTCCGCGCTAAGCATTTTGAGTTGCTCGCATGGGTGTCTATGCAACAAAGCTGATTTGACCGATGAGGCCGTTTAATTCTCTTCCTGTCTTGTCATTTGAGTCATCATGGATATCAGGTCTTGTATTACTGTTGTTTCTGTTAGATGTAACATCCTCAAATAAAACTATAAACCCATGCTTGTTATTTGGAAGAGCACCAACGGTAAATAAACTTTTCTCCCCGTCGTAAGCAAAGTCCTTTTTAGTCAATTCATTGTCACAGGTCTCTTGCCTTCTGCCAATCACTTTCCTTCCAACACCCTTGCCGTCTAAAAGATGACCACCAGATTTTAGCACTGCAACATTTCCTTTTGCTCAAATGGATCCATACCCTTTTAACTGCCTAGGTTCTAACTATACGAACGACTGCATTGTCTTCCACTTTATCAAGGAATCCGTTTTCCATAACCAGCTTTCTAACTCAAAAACTGACCGTGAATCGATACCTCTATAAAAAATGAGATGATATGCACGAAAATAAAATACAACGAGTTAGTATCGCAAAGTATAAAACAAGTGAAAATGAACAAACACCTACCTGGGTGACCACTAAGGTTTGACGTAGTTCTACCTAAGGTGGGCTCCTAGGGTTCACTATATGTGGTTTTAGTTCTATAGTTGAGGTACCCGAACCAGTAGATTCCTCGATCCTCACCCATTATGGGCTCATACGGACCGAGTTCAGTTCAGGGGAATACATTTCCCTATGGCCATGCGGAAGTGAAAACTTCACGAAGACATAGGTACGAATGTATCCCGAAAGCAGTCCACCAGCCCATGCGGAGGTGAAAACCTTATGAAGGCATAGCTTCTTGCTCCCACTTAAAGGGTGTGACCACAACGGTCATGCAATGCAATGCCAAAGTATTCAAGAGATCCAATATAACATTGAAAGTGCATTTAAAGAAACATTAATTCTGAAACCATTTTCTAATTTTAATCAAAACGACAAGGATCAATCAATCTATGGCCTGACTCTCAACGAATTTGTTCCCCAGTGGAGTCGCCAAGCTGTCGTAACCATTTTTTTGATAAAACAGTAAACGACGCGATCGACTCGAGGTTTGAAAAACGAAAAGGAAGGGAGTCGTCACCGATCTTTATTTGGGTGTGATCGGATCACCTTTGTTTTAACAAAACGTCTCAGTTTATTAAAACGATGCTTTTGGTCTACGAAAATTTGAGAAAAAATGGGTTCGAAAGTCAATTACGTGCGAGGAAGGATTAGCCCCGATACGCCCAAATCGTACCAAACCGATTGATCGATGTCCTATCGTTGAAAACTTTGAAATGATTTGGAAATAGATACTTTTATTTCTAAAACTTGAAAGAATTGGAAGGGACGTTAAGGCTCTCTTATCTTCAAGAGATAAGCATCATGTCCATAAGTTAGGCGCAATACTTTAAACTCCCGAGACTAAGCTCGCTTTACGAAACTTAGTTTTATATTTGAAGAGGATCTTCCGTCATTTGTCAAATGAGAAACCGTAACCCAATAAGTTAGGGTTCGTTCTCTCTCTAAATCCAAATTAAGAATATTGCCTCTATTTTAGAAAAAGAAACTTATCCCAAATATCTAGATGTTGAGTCCATGTAGTTAGTAGCGACATTTCGAATATCCGAGATTAAGTGTTTTGTTTAATATTTAAATTGCGATTTCAAAGGGATATCCCGTTGTTTAGCTTTAAACGAGAAGAAACCTAACCCATGAAGTTAGGGGCTCGATTCACTCGACTTGCTAATACTGTAATGTCGATTTAAAATCGGAATTTGTGATTTTAAAAGGGATCTCCTGGTTGTTTAGCTTAAACGGGAAAAATCGTAACCTAGTAAGTTAGGGCTCGATTCTCTCGAATCGCTAACACGGTATTATTAGTCGTTATAAAAGTTGAGGAATCGAGAAAAAGTAGCGTGAAAATATGAAAACACGATGTTATACGTGAAAAGAATAATGAAAGACACATACACTTATACATACATAACTAAGGATGATAATTAAGATAATAACATATTAATAAGGACAATAATGAAAATAATAGAAAGTACAAAAGAAATAAATAACAAACACAAAAGAAAGAAAGAAAAAAAAATATATATATATACAAGTGGTAGTAAAATAATAATAATAATAATGATAATAATAATAATAATAATGATAATAGTAACAATAATAATAACAATAGTAAAAGATGATAATAAAATGATAACGGTAATAAATAATATACGAACAATAATATAGTAATGATAATAATATAGTAATAATAGTAATATAACAAAAATGATAGAAAAAAATAAAAAAATAAAAAAAAATACTAGTAGACAATGATAATAATGGTGGAAATAAAAGTGGAATGGAGAATGATAATAAAAATAACATTAATAATAACTAAAAAATAATAAAAATGATAAAATAAGATGATAATAATATTGATCATGGTAGTAATGGAGAGGTAGAAAAAATGTATATGCAAAGGAATAAACAAAATATATACGTATAAAAATTCTAATATAATAATAGTAATAGAGATATTAACTAATAATAATAATAAATGCTAAATAATAATAATGATGATGATATAATAGTAATATAATATATAAGATATATAATGGTGGTAAACATGTTATAATAACAATAGTAAAATGATATATGAGGAATATGATGGAAAATAAATACATATGTTATATGGAACAATAATATGATGACAATAATAATATTATAATATATATGTATATGGATAACAAAATTTATAGGATATAAAGTTGATAATATATAAAACAATTTAATACGTAAAAATTGGTTTTAGGATGATAATAATATAATAAGTATAGTATAATATAATATAATAATAATAACAATAATAATAATATAGTATGATAATAATGATGTAGTAATATAGTAATAATGATAATAAATGTACAAAAATCGCGAGTCAACTTAAAAAGGGATTGAATTGAAATTAAAATGGGATTTTGGGGTTAAATTCAAAAATAAAAGAAAGGACGAGGACCAATCTGCCACGCGCGCGGACTTATGGGGACTAAACGAGTAAATAACCCAACCCTTTGATTGTGTGACGTTTCAAATGACCAGGTATGGGCTAAATTGAAAAACGCAGCAAAATGATGGGGCAAAATTAAAAAAATAAGGAAAGTAAAAGGGGATTCAATTGAACGACGCCGCAAAAGGGAGGGACTCATCTTGCAAATACCCCATTAAAGAGATATGAACGGTCCCCAACACCCCAAACGACATAGCTTTAATTGCCCTTAACCCCATCTTTATTTCTTTAATTCCCCAAGCCAAAAGAACAGAAAACAAATCCCTAAGGCCCCCTTTTCGTTTCAAAAATGGAAGCAGAGGGAAAGTTTCCTCTCTTCCTCGTTAGTGTTCGACGGCGGTCGGGCTTCTCACACGTTAAATGCACCACCGCGATCTGGTGGCAGAGGTCGCGCAGGGAGGAGCCCTTTAGCCTCGTTTTGGAACCCGTTCCAGTCGAGCCCCGGTGTCCAGGTAAGCCCTTTCGTCTTTCTTTTTTGATTTTTATTTACAAAGATTTAGAAATAATAAAAATCGATAGCAAGATAATGAAAAATAGAATGAAATCGGCTTTTTTCCTTTGCTTTCGATTTCTGATCTGGTTGTATGCCTCTGTTCGTTGTTGATCTTATCTATAAAGGTTCGAAAAATAAAAAGAGAAAAAAAAATCAATCGACGGTAAGTAAAACGAGGGAAATTAACCTTCAAAACGTCGCTTTGATTTTCAGGGTTCGTGAATACAAAAATCCTTTTCTGATTTTGGTCGGTTTGAATCCTTTTTGCTCTGATTTTCTCTCTGTTTTTTCTCTCCAAAAAACCTCCCGTTACAATGGTTTTCTTATGGCTTTTTAGCCAAAACAAATTGCTTGCTGCTCTTTGCTGTGGCTATTGCGTGTTTTCTTTTGTTTTGCAGGTTATGGGCGGTGGAGTAGGTGGCTTCGGTTGGTAGCAGTCGTCAGACAAGTAGGTTGCAGCGGTGGCAATATAGCAGAGGCAAGTGGCTAGGGCTTTGTCTCTTCTGGTTTAGTTCGGGCTGGTTTTAATGGGCCATTCGGGTTTAATAGGCTTTAGGTGTTATTGGGTTTTGGGTTAGGTTATTTTGGGTGTAGTTTTGGTGTTGGTTCGATTTAATTTGTTGTAAAATGGGCCGAACAAATGGGCTCGTACACTCCCAGCTTCCTCGGATTCAACTCTAGCTTGGTTGGATGACCTTACTATATGAAAAACATGTTTAAAATGGTCAGGAGATATCACACTATCACAAATTATATAATGGCATGTATAGCTAAACTCATACTTCCTACGTTAATTTGAGAATCAGTTTGTAACAGCCTGGTTTTGACCCTAGTCAGAACAGTGGTTTTGAGACCACAAATCTGAGGTTGGAATAATAATTTAATATTATTTTCTGTGTGAACAGCATGTGATTTAGTCTATGTGAAATTTCTGTGTGAAGATTTTATTGACTGTGTGCCGAATTAAAAAAAAGGACTTAATCGCGTAAAGTGTAAAATGCTGTGTGCTGATTGTTAAGTGTTTAATTGTGGTTGTTTTTGTAATTGGAGGACTTATGAGGCAATTAAGCCATTTTTAAAGGAAAGTGGAAGGTAATGGACATTTATGACCCTTCATAATGTAGTGTGTTATATTTTTAGTAAAGGATATTTTGGTAAATCTATTAATAATATATGTCATAATAAAATAACATGAAAACAAAGCCACTATCATCATCTTTTACACCGAATTTTGTAAGGAAATAAAGAGTTTAAGCTTTGCTTCATTCGGCCATGGTTTATGCTTAAATCAGGTATGTGTTTTTGATCAGTTTTTGATAATTTCTACATTTTTGTAATCGTTGTTTCGAGTACTTAAAAACCCATGTCTTAATTTTAAGAATTGATGATGTTTTTTTGATGTGCCATTGATGAGTATGTGAGCTTTGTGTTCTTAGTTGGTGAAATATGAAAGCTTGGTGTTGGGTTAACATAGTTTGTATTTGATTTTTTGGTAAAATTGAGTATTTTGGGCTAAATTGTGAAAAGTGAAAATTGATGGACTAAAATGTGAAATAAATGAGATGTGCGGACTTTTATGAATATAGAGAGAATTCGTCTAGGCATGGGTGGAATGAAATTATGTGTAGTTCGTGATTTTGTGAATTAGGGACTAGAGTGTCGAAATGTGTAAGTGTGAGGGCTATTATGTAAAATACCCTAAATATGTGTGTTTGGACTAAAATTAATGATTTGGTGATTGAATGGATTAAATTTGAATGTGTATAGACCAAGAGAGAAGAGGTTCGGATCGAGATCAAAGCAAAGATAAAGTGCTCGATTAATCGACCGTTTTGGTATTTCGACGTCCGATGTAAGTTCGAATATATTACAAGTCATTAATTTATGTTCTATGTGATGTGAATTGAATGATTATCTATATAACTATGAGATTAGAAATGCTATGTGCTGAGTTGAATTAGAGGGCACTAAGTGTGCGAAATTAGAAACGGGATAGAGATGATTGGCACTGTGTGTGCGAGATGATAGAAGCTTCAGCTTATTAAATTGACACTATGTGTGCGATACTGATATAAGCTCTGTTTAACATATTGGTACTAAGTGTGCGATGACAACTACGTTTGGTCTACAAATTGGCACTAAGTGTGCAACAGAGCAAGATAATAGCAAAGGTTGATCGAAATGTAAAGTCGAGTGGTTGAGTAGCATAATTAGTGACTAACTATGTGTTGGCAAAGGTATGTATAATACCTATATGGTTGATGAAATTAAAAGTAGATGAATGGAATGCTATGTGAGTATTGGATATGATTGGGTTTGTGTGATATTGGTAAATTATCTATGTGATGCTTCAATTGTACATTAATTTGATTTAATAAGTTAATTGTATTGTATCTTGAACTTACTAAGCTTTGGAAAGCTTACTGTGTGATTTGTTTTTCTGCTTTGCAATGTTAGTAAAGCTAGCTCGGAACCAGGGATCATCAGCATTTTCTATCACAGTATCGGCAATCTATCTTGGTACCTTTGGAAAGATGTATATAGTTGAAATATGGCATGTATAGGCTAGATGTTATGATATGTTTTGAAAGGTTTAATCCTTGTCATGTGATTTGGCTTGGAAGATGAATGATGTAGAATTGATGAATGAGCTATGAATGTGGTATATTTGTCACTTTGAATGGCTTTAGTTGTGATGATAATGAGCATGGAAGTAAATGGTTTAGTTGGTGATTGAATAATGCATGAAATGGTATGTTTGAATGCATTTGAAAGCATGAATTGGTATTGTATTAATGCTTGTAGGTATGATTCTATTATGGGAGGCAATTTGGCTTTGCAAATGGCCTGTTTTGCCTACACAGTTATGGCACACGGGCGCGCATAGTGACTGTGGGATAAAGTCAGTAGCTAGCCCAAGTGTGCACGGCCACGGTACACGGACGTTGTAACGCCCCAAATTTGGGCCTTGTAGGATTGGGCCTATTGGGCTTTGGGCCTTGGGTCTTAGAAAATTTTCAAGTGATCGAGAAAATGACAATTGGCATGTGGGCTTTAAGGGTTAATGAATTTGCAGTGTCTAGGGGTGTTGGAGATTTCCTGGGATCCAGTAAGGGTATAGGAAAAAATTTTGTTTCAGCTCCAAGGAAACTGTGACTTCAGTTAGTAGGCCTTTTAAATAAATGAAGAAGAAAAATGCCACAAAAGAGCCTGTGGTGTAGTGGCAAAGTGGCGCCACTTAGGGAGCAGAAAGGTGGCGTCATTAGCAAGCAAGGGAGTCCAAGGTTCGAGTAGTGGCATGTTATTTTATTGGGGTATTTATTTTGCTGCCAGGATGGCTAGAGTTTGTGTTGCAGTGAAAGTCAGATGGATGAGAGGTTTGAAATGGTCATGGAGAGATTGTAGGAGCTTATCTTGGAGAAAATTTAGGATGGGATTGAGGAGTTACCAGGGAGAAAAGTTAGGAGCTGAGAAGTGTGAAGAGTTGGGAAGTGTATAAATTCGGCTTAAGAGAGCAGATGAGTGCCGTTTTTGGGTCTTTTATGGGGTATTACGAATTTTCATTGTGGCTTTCGGCATTTGGAGAGTTTTACAAATAGGTCAATCTTTCTTTTCTCGACCGAATATCTTGTAGTTACCCTCACACAAGCATATTTAATTTTTTTTCTTTTTTTTTTGTTACCTTTTCCAAACCCTTTAAAACCGAATAATTTCACCCTCCCTTTGCCGAAATTCTTTTTGTGCCGTCATTATTTCTTCAACCTAGCTGATTCTTATGTAATGACTTTACTCTTTCAATTGATCTTGCTAGAATTGAATTCTCCTCTTCCTCACTCTTTCTAAATCGATTTTGGTAGGGGATCGATATCGAATCTCTGTTCTTCAGATCTCTAGCGAATTACTCTTTATACGTTTCGGGGTTTGGGTAAGTATTCTTCACTTTTGGTTTTGAAGGTTGGCCGAATGGTCGTAAGTAATGTAAGGGTGACTAAAGATGGATATAAGTCACTTATGGTTCAGTTTTTAATAACTAAGATTGATGCAAATTTAGGAAGTACTCGTGATTAGTGATTGAGGAAAAGCTATTAAGGCTTGGTGTTTCAAGTAAGGTTAAGGTGAGACTTCGGCTTTTGGTAAAGTATTCGATAAGTATATATGTGATTAATCATTGAGTGACATCGTTTGTAGGATCGTGGCTAAGGAGATCGCAATACGTTTTGGTTATCAAGTGTGTACATACACTATACACACACAATGGATCGGGAAATCATGAAATCCTGAAAGTTTGGCTTCAGTAGTCTTGCGAGTGTGCGAACACTCGTATGAGGGAAATGGAATCGGTAACAGAGACCCCATGAGCGATCTCATGGACTTGGGTCGTGTTGTGACCAACTGGGCCAGAATGGGCAAAATGGGCAAAATGGGCCGGCTCAAAATAGGCAAATTTGATGATTTGGTAATAAGTGATGAACTAGTCATGCTGGTTACATGGCTTGGAATTGATTTGGGCCAGATGGGCCATATGAATGTGATTGGGCCAGATGGGCCATATGAATGTGATTGGGCTAGATGGGCCATATTAATGTGATTTGTGCATAATGGGCCATACGAATGAGATTGGGCCTGGTGGGCCATATGAACATATGTGAATTTGTTTGGGCTCTGTAAGGGGTCTTAGGCTTAGTATTTGGTAAATTGCTTAACCTTGCATAAAACTTTAATAATTAACTAATTGTGACCGTGGACAAGTCATAAGGTTAAGGTGTGACAATGGGTATATGCATGTCTAAGATTGGATCTAGGGAGAGCCTAGTACTTAAGCGGTCTTAATGACTCACCTCCTCTTCTCTGGAATCCTATCTGGTGCATAGTATATGTTCACTTTAGCCAACGAGGACTTGATAACGGGCCAAGGTAAGTAATAGATCCATAATAATGAGAAATGATCGAAATGCCCCTAAGGGCAAAAATGACTAAAATGCCCCTATGTGTTAAATGTAAGATTTATGGATGTTACATGTACATTTGCTACATTCATATGATATTCTGTTTAGGTTGCATATGGGTTGGCAAATTCTGGAACGGAGGAAGTATATGAGGATCGCATGGTTGCTTGATGACCGTGGATCCACCGATGGCTTTTTAAGCCCAATATTTGATTAGCAGCTTGCTACAACGTTTGGTAGTACCGCAACCGGGCTACCCTTGAAGTGTATCGGATGGGTGGGTTAATTTAGAAATCCCCACAGAAGTGTTTCAGTTGGACGGAGATGATGTGTATCGGATGGATTATTTGGGGAGGGTTATCACTGCATTCCATGTTTGATATTATTATGTTAACAATATGATATGTATACTATTTATTTGATGAGGGTTGTACACACTGAGTTTTCGAAAACTCACTCCCTCTTTTATTTTTCTCAGGTGATCCTCAGTAGGCGATTCGACGGATGGAGGAACTCAGAGGTGGCCAACTAGCAAGACGATTAGACCTATTTTTCTTAATATCTAAATTCTAGATTTTAAGTTATTATTTTTTTTGGATTGTAATAAGGTTTTCCCTCTAGTTATTATTCCATTACTTCCATTATGCATTGGAATTTTGAAACGGAACCTGAATTTATTTCTTTTAAGCATACTTCAAGTTTTTGAAAATAATTGTGTTTTAAGAACGAGCTTTTGCTGTCAAAGGAATTTTTTTTTTTACATAGTAACAAGTGTAATACCCAAATTTTGCCCGGCCCAATTAAGCCCAAAACCAAATTAAAAACCCAAAATATTATTAAAATGTCCAATGTTCTGTTACAAACCAAACCCATTTCTCAACCCAAATTACCCCAATTACAAAAACCAAACAAACCCAATCTGCCCGGCCCGTTACAAACCCAATTGGCCCAAATACAAAAGGCCCAAAAAGATAGAAAAATTTGCTAGGGTTTCTGGAAGCCCTAGCCTAAGCGCCGCAGCCCCTGTCCATGTGCATACCACCAGCCACCACCCTTGCGCATGCTACCTCCACTACGCGCGCCAACAGACGACCTTCGCACGCCTCTGTCAGTGCCCATACCTGCGAAAGAAAACAAACAAGGACAGCAAGGAAACTATTGTATTTTATTTTGCTTTGCTCCCTCAATCTTCGGTTATAAAAGCAGAAGATAAATCTGTAAAAAGGGACCCTTTTTTTTGGAGATCAATCAATCAAAAAGTTTAGACAGATTCAAACAACCAAAAATCTAAAAGCAAAAAATAGTACTAATATATTCGAAGGTATTCTGTTTTATTTTTTTCTCTTTCTATTCATTTTTTTATCTTTTTATTTTCCTTTTTATCCGCAAATATATGAATATATACAGATAAAAAAATAAAAAATATAAATTTTTTTACCTTTCCGGCCACCGTGAGCGGAAAGGTGAGCCAAATTTTTTTTTTAAAAGAAATCAAAAAATGAAATTTTTGGTGGGTTTTAGGGCCTTTTATACCAAAGCTAAACGGCGCCGTTTTAACAGGGGGGATCCGCATGTTGACCCGGATCCGCCCTAGGGTCCGCGTGTTTCATCATGGAGGGGCTAATTGCACTTTCGGCCCCTCCGCTTTTTTGGACTGCGCAATTTATTTTTTTTGTTTCCAATTTTGACCTGACGATTCATCACGATTCCAAATTTAGTCCTCCATTCAGCGCATCGTTTCGATAAAGGGGTTTATTGCTATTTCAGACCTTCCAGGTTGTGTGCGCGTCGCAAATTAGTCCTTCTTTCTTTTATGTTACTCCGAATTGACCCCCAAAATCACCCTTTCAATCCAATTTGGTCCTCCTTTAATATTTTATAATTACATTTATTTTATCTTTGTATTAGTATTATATTATTATCATTATTAATATTATTTTTATGGCCATTATTTTTCTATTATTATACACTACTATTAATAATATTACATTGTATATATTTATTATTATCATTACTTGTATATTAATATTATCATTAGTATTAGCATTATTATTACTATTATATTATTATACCTACTATTACTATTATTATATTATTGCACATACATAGTATTATTATTTTTATTATATTTATATTATTATATTGCACATACATAGCATTATTATTAATACTACTTATCATTATCATCTTTATTATTATATTTCTTATTACCATTGTTATATTGTTATTATATTGTTATATTAGTATATCTGCATATATATTTTTTTATTATTCTTGCTATTATTATGTTACCATCTTTATCATTATATTATTAGATTATTATTATCGCTATTATATTTATATTACATTGTATATATCTTCTATTATTTCTATTATTATTATTATTACTACGTTATTGTTTTAGTGTTTTGCTATTATTATTACTATATTACTATGTTGTATATATCTTGTATCACTTTTATTTTTTATTATCACTATATTACTATTATTATTATTATTATTATTATTATTATTATTAGCATTAGCATTATTATTATTAATCGTACTCATATTATGATATTTATTATCCTCACTGTTACTAATTCTATCATTTTCGACATCGTTTTGTTTTTTTAATCTTTCGCTTTATTTTTAACCTTTTTATTTTATTTCTTCGTTTTTGTTTCGATATTTTTATGATTATTTCCATTTGCGTCATTTATGTAAATCGACAGTTTTGAGATGGTCTTGGATTCAAGGATTTAAAATATCATGTCCTAAAAGTATTGGATATGATACTTTATTCTTTTGGAACAAGAAGATCTTGATTTTTAATTCGAGAAAACTATGAGATAATCTTGGACTCAAAAATTTAAACTATCGTGTCCTAAAGTATTGGATGTGATATTTTAGTCTTTTTGAGCGAGAAGATCTTGATTTTCAAAAAAAAAAAAACTATGGGATGATCGCTGATCCGAAGATTTAAATTATCGTGTCCTAAAGTATTGGATGTGATATTTTAATCCCTTGGAAACGAGAAAGTCTTTATTTGCAGTTCTGGAAAACTATGAGATGATCTTAGGATCGAAGATTTAAACTATCGTGTCCTAAAGTATTGGATGTGACACTTTATTTCTTCGAAACGAGAAAATCTCGATTTAGTTCAAGAAAAACACGAATATTTCCAAAAGGGGTCAGATTTTTAAATTCCTTCAAAATTTTCGGACTTTCGACATTTGGACATTAATTAATCAATTTGGTACCAATTTTGGGCATGACGAGGGTGCTAACCCTTCCTCGCACGTAACCGACTCCCGAACCCATTTTCTCAAATTTTCGTAGACCAAAAGCATTGTTTTAGTAAATCAAAATATTTTATTAAAACAAAGGTGATCCGATCACACCTAATAAAAGATCGGTGGCGACTCCTATTTCTTATTTTCAAAACCCAAGTCCGATTCCCGCTTTTTCAAAAAGGATGGTTACAACAGCTTGGCGACTCCACTGGGGACGGTTGATAAGAGAGTCAGGCTGTAAATTGATTATTTTTATGTCCTTTGTCGAAAATTTGAAAATTGGATTTTAAAAATTACGATTATTTTACTACATTCGCTTGCATTATCTTATTTGATTGTGTGGTCGAGTCTCGCATAATATTTTTACATCACATTGCATGACCGTTGGGTCACACTCTTTTAAGTGGGAGTGAGAAGCTACTCTTTTGTGAGCTTTTCACCTCCGTGCAAGATAGTGGACCACTTTCGGGATACATCCGTACCTATGTCTTCGTGAGAGTTTCGTCTCCGTGCAGCCATAGGGAAATGTGTTCCCCTAAACTGAACTTGGTCCATATGAGCCTATAATGGGTGAGGATCGAGGAATCTGCTAGTTCAGGTACCTTTACTCTAGAACCGAACCCCATATAGCGAACCGTAAGAACCACCCTAGATAGAGCCACGCCAAGCTCTAGTGGTTACCCGATTAAGTTTTTACTTGTTGCTTGTTGAGTACTAAATAATGACCTGCTTCATCTTTATCTCTTCGCATTAGCATGTACATTAAAAGGGTGTTGATTTCCGTTCAATTGCTGAATAGGTAGCTTATCATGGAAAAGGGGTTTCTTGATAAAGTGGAAGACAATGCGGCCGTCCGAGTATGGGCCGAGGCAGTACAGCGAGAGAAGGGGGATAGCCTCACGGAGGGATACACATCAGAGTTGTGGGATTACGCGCGCATCAGTGTAACTCAAAATAATCTTTAGGAAATGAGGGAAATCTGGAGCCAATGGGACGACAAGGTCAAGAGTTATTCTACCATCATTACGGCGACTTGCCTTATCTACTTGACGTCAAGATAGACCAACACTTGTTCCGAGCAATGGCACAGTTTTGGAATCCTGCATACGGGTGTTTCACTTTTGGGAAAGTAGATTTGGTTCCCACCATAGAGGAGTACACAGCCCTGGTTCGCTGCCCAAGAATCCAAATTAATAGGGCTTATTTGAGAGCCGTTAATGTCCCTACATTCACAAAAAAGTTGATGAATATAACGGGGATGAGCGAAGCAAGCGAAGGAGTTACGGCCCGGGCAAAACAAAAAGGAGATTGTAAGTGCATCCCATGGAAGAATCTGAGGGATTTGATCATGGCACATCCTGAGGAAAAGAAGAGGGTTGATGTTTTGGCTTTGAGCATCTACGGATTGGTCATCTTCCCTAAAGCTCTAGGACATGTGGATGAGGCGGTGTCTGATCTATTCGACAAATTAGACAGAGGGGTCACTCCTATTCCCGCGATTCTCACCGAAACTTTTAGATCTCTAAGCGCGTGCCGAAGAGCGGGCGAGGGGAGATTCATCGGTTGCGCCCAACTCCTAATAGCATGGTTTCACAGTCATTTTTGGAAAATAGAAAAGGTATCGTGTCTAATCTTCACCAAGACTATTCTCCGCTAAAAATATAGTGGCAACGCCTAGACGAGACGACATCACGGAAGAAAGTTGGATGGTGATTTTGCGAAGCCTACAAGAAGAAGATGTAGAGTGGAAAGCTCCTTGGATGATTCTTGACGAAATCTTATATAAGTGTGGAGACTTTGATTATGTTCCCATGCTCTGATATGGGGAGCCGCTGCACACTCCTCTCCTAGTGTTAAGGCGGTATAGGTCAAGACAAGCATACACCGCCTACACAGGGGTTAGCCCAAAGTCGAGTTTGAATATAAAGGGGAAAATTACAAAAAGAGAGTTCGCGAGATATCAAAGGCTTGGAGCTAAATTCATAGAATGAAAACGTTTGCTGCCAACCCAATGACGACTCCTGAATATGTCCAATGGCGAGGTCAAAGAATCAACGACAACATCCCCACATCTGACCATGAAAACACCCGATCACTAGAAGAGCAGTTATGGGTGATCCCTTCCGAGCTTGAAATCATCAAACAAGACTTCGAAGAAAGGAACCGGGAATTAAGGAAAAGGATAGAGCAACTAGAGGAAGAGAAAATGCAGCTAGGCTTGGACGTCGATATTCAAAAATTAGAAGCCGAGAAATGGAGGAAAGGGAAGACTAAAACCGAAGAAAATTTGGAAGATTTCAAAACCGACTACAAGAAGCTACGAAGGTCGATAAGAATGGCGGGACTGGGAAAAACGTCGGAGCAATGGCGCCAAGAGATTAAAGAAGAGAAGAACAGAGCGAGCCAATGGGAAAGTGAACTCCGGGATGCCCTTGAGCGAGAAGATGCCCTAAAACAGAATTTGATGGAGGGCCAAGATGAGAAAGAGAAATTAAAAATGCGGGTGTCAGAGCTGGAGAAATTGTTGTATCAATATCGAAGCTGTAATTCCGTAGCCGAATTGAAGGCTAGCCTGAGCAAAATTGAAAAAATGAAAGCAAGAATTGAAGAGTTAGAATCTGCTGTGCATGGCTATGAGTTACGAGAAGGACTTTTCAAAGTTAATGAGGAGCGATGGAAGCAGCAACTGGATCACTCTCAGAGCCAAGTCAGAAGCCAGGATTATGTTATGGGAGAAGCCGTGGCTCAGATATGAGGAGTGGCGGACCACTTGCAGACTTTGGCAGCTCGAGCTGATGTATTAGGTTTGATGTACGAGTCAGAGTCAGAAAAGGGTCGGGAGTTAGCTTGGCTTCTTGAAGAGGTCAAGGCGTTAAGTAGTAGGGCCAGGCCTTTTATGTAATCCATTTTATGTAAAGAAACTCGTTTTCTAGTAAAGTTTATCTAATGGAATTGAATTAAATCAACACCTTTTTGCATTCGTACCACGCATTTGTATTGCATTTGCATTACATTGCATTACATTGCATCATATACATCGAATCTCACAAAAGGACCCTAAAATTATGGCGATTACCACCCGAACATCACTACGATACAAGAGGCAAAACAAGAATAATGGATCAAAGAATGGAAAGACTAGAACAAATGCAAAAAGAAATCCAGATCAAATGAAAGGACAAGCACAATTACAAGAAGCGGTGGCCAAAAACCAAAGAAGACATGATGGAGCGAATGCAAGAATCCCAGAATAACATGATAAGCCAGCTAATGCAGTTGATGTCTAAAGAGCGCGAGAAAGAGAGAGGCGTCACTACCAGCTCAGGGAACGACAACGATAACCCCTCTCTCGCCCCACCGAACACCCAAACGCCACCGGACACGTATCCTCAGAGAGCATCTGTCACTATCAGGTCACAATACCGGGCTGATACCGCAATACCGACCCACCTCCCAATGGGTTCGGGTACCGACCCGGGAGAAAGTCCAATTAATCCCAACGTCCCCGACTTAGATGAGATGGCCGAAAAGGCAAAATTGGAATTACCAAAACAGCTAGAGGATAAATATGAGTGGTTGGTGGAGAAATTTAAAGCTCTAGAAAATGCCGGTAAACGTCGGGGATAAAAGCCAATGACTTAAGTTTGGTCCCCGACTTGGTACTCCCGTACAACTTTAAGACACCTGAGTTCGAAAAGTACAATGGGGACGAGCTGCCCAGAGGCCCATATTACCATGTTCTGTGGGAGGATGGTGGGCTACACTAATAATGACCCACTACTAATCCATTGTTTCCAAGACAGCCTGGTGGGAGCTGCAGCCAAATGGTACAATCAATTGAGTCGTGCCAAAATTTGTTCATGGGATGATTTGGCTCAAGCATTCTTGGAGCAATACAACCACGTAACGGACATAACCCCCGATAGGATCACCCTTCAAAACATGGAAAAGAAGGGGAATGAAAACTTTAGGCAATATGCACAGAGGTGAAGGAAACCACAATGCTCTTCATCCGCACACTGAAGGCCCCATTCCTCATGCATATGATTGGAAGTGCAACCCGAAGCTTTTCAGACATCGTGACGACCGGGGAAATGATCGAGAACCTTATAAAAAGTAGAGGGATCGAGACGGGGGAAAGTGCCAAAAGGATGCCCCCGAGAAAGAAAGAAAGTGAGGTGAATAACGCAAGCATAGGACACTCAAAGACAATCACCATTAATCAGCCAAAAGCAACGACCACGGGGCAGCAGGGGTTACCCAAGAAAGAATCTAGTACCTCAAGACAAGATAGTGAGAAGCCCCAGTTCACACCGATTCCGATGACGTACAAGGAGATGTATCAAACCCTGTTCGATGCGCATATCGTGTCCCCTCACCACCTGAAATCGATACAACCCCCGTATCCCAAATGGTATGACTTGAACGCACAGTGTGACTACCACGCAGGAATCACGGGACACTCAATAGAGAATTGTCTGGCTTTCAAGAAGTTAGTAGAGAAACTGGTCAACATGGGTGTGGTAGAATTAGATGACATGCCAAATGTGGCGAATCCTTTACCCAATCACCCTAAAAGCAGAATCAATGCAATCAGCGAAAGTTCAGAAAAAAGAATCAAAACAAATATTGCAGAGGTCAAAACTCCCTTGAGACGGGTCTGGAAAGCGATGGTCAAGCATGGACTAATTATTGCAAGAGAAAGTCAAGGAGAGTTGACGAATTATTGTGAGCACCATCAGGAGTTGGGGCACGAGATTCAGACTTATGGAGAATTTAGAGCTCTGGTGCAAAACTTAATGAACAATAAAGAAGTTAAATTTTACGATGAAGGAATAAAAGATAAGAACATATGCGCGTCTGAGTCAGCAGTGAAGAGTTTGAAAGTCAACCTTCCGATGATCGTTATTTCACGTCCCAAAGGTGATAAAGCAGGGACGCAGGTAGCGCCGAGGGTGGTCATACAGAGGCCCGCTGCCATTAAAAATAATGGGGACGCTCCTCGAGATCATGGATGTGATGTAGGAGCCTCCGAAAGGGAGAATCCAGTCGGCAATGAGGTAAGAACGCGAGTAGCACCGAAAGTGATAATACGGAGGCCCGCTGCCTTCACTTACAAAGAAAGCAAGGAAGTTCCCTGGAACTATGAGTGTAATGTAGCAGTCACAAAGGGCTCGACTAATGTGACGAAAGAGGATTCGGACGAAGGCTTCCATACCCGAAGCGGGAGACGCTATGACGTAGTGAAGGGGAAAGCCCCAATAGTAGAACAGGAGAAAGGAAAGCCACCGAGCTCGAACCAAGGACCAAGGAGCCTGTGGATCGAGGAAGAGGCTAAGGAGTTCCCAAATTTCTAAAACATAGTGAATATCGTGTGGTGGAACAATTGCACAAACAAAGTGGGTGCGCATATCCATATTGGCTTTGCTCCAATGCTCGTAAGTACACAGAACGCACCGATGAGAGCATTAAACGAAACCTCACGCCGCTAGCGACATCTCGATCAACAAGTTGGATCGATTGGTCGGCCATATAAGCGCGGACAACTTCATTCATTTTAATGATGATGAAATACCACCAGGTGGTAGAGGATCCACCAAGGCTTTGCACATTACCGCTAGATGCAAAGGGCACATACTGCCAGGGGTCTTGATAGACAGCGGGTCCGCATTGAATGTGTTGCCCTTGTCCACCCTCAACAGACTGCCGGTGGATAGTTCGCACATGAAGGAATGCCAGAGCGTGGTAAAAGCCTTTGACGGCACCCAAAGAAGAGTCATGGGGAGGATCGAGGTACACTTACTAATTGGCCCAACCACCTACGAGATAGATTTTCTGGTTATGGACATCGAACTTTCCTACAACTGCCTATTGGGGAGACCATGGATACATTCGTCTGGAGCGGTACCTTCATCATTACATCAGAAGGTGAAGATAATAGCGGATGGCTGATTGGTAACAATAAAAGCCGAGGAGGATATTATTGCCACCGTAACCAGTGACATGCCCTACGTAGAGACAAAAAACGAGGCAATCGAATGCTCTTTCCGATCTCTCGAGTTCGTGAACGCAACTTTTGTTATGGAAGGAAGCAAAATCTTGAAGCCAAGAATCTCTAAGACTACAAGGATGGGATTGAAAATGACCGTGGGAAAAGGCGCTTTACCGGGAAGAGGGCTTGGAAAGTATCTTCAAGGGAAATTGGCGGCCCCGATGCCAAAAGAAAAACAAGATCACTTTGGCCTGGGATTCAAACCAGATGCGAGACAAAAGAGGAAGGAGCTAGAAAAGAGACAGGAAAGAAGACGCGCTCGTTTGAGTGGGAAAGAAACCGAGTGGGAATCCCTGATAATCCCGCACATATCTAAGACCTTTGTGTCAGGAGGGGTAATCCACTCTGAGCTGAAGACACCGAAGGGAGAAGACATCGCAACAATGTTAGGCAACGTCTACATCAGTGCCATATCTGAGGAGGCGATTGATGAGAAAATCTTGCCAAATATTCAGCCTTATGAATCGGGAAGCATCTTAAACAATCTGATCATGCGAAGAAATCCTCGTAGTATTTAGGGCTCATTCGAGTAATGTTCGTGACACACTTGTTGCTTTAGGCCTAAGAGCAAAAAAAGATTTCTTTTGTGAAATAGGCGCATGTTCAAGTATCGTTATATCAATAAAATACATTTTCATCATCGTTTGAAGCAAACATCCCCTTCTTTTGTTTTTCGATCATTCAAAGATTATCATACATACAATTGTTCATTTACCAATTCATTCATTCCACCACGTATTTTCTTAATCACAATGTGTCCCCTCGATATCAATGACTTGAGCAACGCGCTTGGATTCAAATATCCTTTTGAGCAAGACATATGCTTAGAAAGATCACAAGATTTCGAAGATGACACAGACGAGGACCTATCCCCTGATCTATTAAAAATGGTAGAGCAGGAGAAGAAACAAATTCGGCCTCATAAGGAAGCAGTAGAGACCGTGACGTTGGAAGAAGGAAAAGTGGTAAATATCGGAACGGGAATAGCTGAGGAGACAAAGTAGAAACTTATCAAACTGTTGCATGAATTCAAGGATGTGTTCGCATGGTCTTATGAAGATATGCCTGGTTTAAGCACCGATATAGCAGTACACCGCTTACCCATAAGGAGGGAGTACAAGCCGGTCCAGCAGAAACTTCGAAGGATGAGACCAGATATTGTGCTGAAAATAAAGGAGGAGGTCCAAAAGCAGTTCGACACGGGATTCCTGCAGGAGATCAAATACTCGGAATGGGTAGCCAATATCGTGCCTGTCCCTAAAAAAGATGGGAAAGTACGAATGTGTGTGGATTATAGAGACCTAAATAAGGCTAGCCCAAAGGATAACTTCCCCGCCTCATATTGATACTCTAGTAGACAACACAATGGCTTTTCGCTATTTTCCTTCATGGATGGCTTCTCCGGATATAATCAGATAAAGATGCACCCCGAAGATATGGGAAAGACTACCTTCATAACATTATGGGGCACATTCTGTTATAAAGTAATGCCATTTGGGTTGAAGAATGCAGGAGCTACATACCAAAGGGCCATGGTGACCCTGTTCCACGATATGATGCATAAGGAAATTGAGGTTTACGTGGATGACATGATAGCAAAGTCTAGAACCGAAGAAGAACATGTTCAAGTCTTGCAAAAGTTGTTTCTGAGGCTAAGGAAGTTCCAATTGAGACTCAATCCCAATAAATGTACCTTTGGAGCCAGGTCTAGCAAACTGTTGGGCTTCGTAGTCAGCAAGAAGGGGATAGAGATCGACTCAGACAAGGTCCGGGCCATACAAAAATTGCCTCCGCCATGCACCCAGAAGGAAGTTCGAGGTTTCCTAGGAAGATTAAATTACATTGCTCGGTTTATTTCGCAGCTGATCGAGAAATGCAATCCCATCTTTCGTCTTTTGAAAAAACATAACCCGGGCATGTGGAATGATGAATGTCAAGAAGCTTTCGATTGGGTCAAACAATACTTGTCAAACCCTCCAGTACTGTCACCTCCACGCCCCGACAAGCCATTAATCCTATATCTGACGGTGCTGGGTCACTCTATGGGATGTGTGCTAGGTCGACATGATGATTCGGGAAGAAAAGAGAAGGCGATATACTACCTCGATGAAATTCACCGAAAGTGCGAGATGAGATATTCTCCAATTGAAAAGTTGTGTTTGTATGTTGATTTGGACAACTCGGAGATTGAGACAATACATGCTATATCACACGACCTGGCTAATATCAAAGTTGGACCCCCTAAAGTATATGATGGAGGCGGCGACCGCTTTGAATGGGAGGATGGCTAGATGGCAAATTCTCTTCATCGAATTTGATATTGTATATGTGAGTCGAAAAGCTATAAAAGGGAGCGCGATAGCCGACTTCCTAGCTAGCAGAGCTTTAGAAGATTATGAGCCGTTGAACTTTGATTTCCCCAATGAGGATCTAATGTACGTGGCGGCTGCGGAAGAGGATACTGCAAAAGATGACCTTTGGAAATTGAATTTCGATGGAGCATCAAATGCTATTGGAAACGAGATTGGGGCAGTCTTGGTATCCGCAAATGGAGATCACTACCCTTTCACATGCAAATTGGATTTTGATTGTACAAACAACATGGCGTATCATCGGCTCAGATCATGGGACTCCACGCTGCTATAGAACGTAGAGTTAAAACGCTGGAAGTATATGGAGATTCCGCATTAGTGGTCTACCAACTAAAGGGCGATTGGGAGATAAGAGACCCTAAATTGATCAACTATCGAAGGGTAGTCATGGGATTAATCGAGGAGTTTGACGATATCACCTTTAGTTATCTCCCACGAGAAGAAAACCAGATGGCAGATGCTCTGGCTACTTTAGCTTCCATGATTAAGGCGAATGAGCAAGAAAATATAAAGCCCATTCAAATAAGTATTTACGAAGCCCCAGCTTATTGCTGCAATGTAGAAGAAGAAGAAAAGGACGATCACCCTTGGTACCAAGATATATTGCGATATGCGAGAAATCGTGAATACCCAAATCATGCAACCGAGAATGAGAAAAGGACGCTTAGGAGATTGGCCCTTGAATATGTTTTGGATGGGGACATCTTGTACAAGAAGGGAAAAGATCAAGTATTGTTGAGATGCGTCGATGCTCTAGAAGCCAAGATGATCCTAGAAGAAGTTCATGAGGGCGTTTGCGGAACGCATGCCAACGGATTCACAATGGCCAGGCAAATAATGAGATTTGGATATTACTGGTCCACCATGGAAGGAGATTGCATCAGCTATGCTAGGAGATGTCATAAATGCCAGATCTATGGAGATAAGATTCACGTGCCTCCGTCCCCCCTGCATGTCATGACTTCCCCATGGCCCTTTTCTATGTGGGGCATGGATGTTATCGGGCCGATTTCACCGAAAGCATCAAACGGACATCGATTTATCTTCGTAGTAATTGATTACTTCACGAAATGGGTAGAAGCCACTTCATACGCTAACGTCACTAAATCAGCGGTTAGTCGGTTTTTAAAGAAGGAAATCATTTGCCGATATGGGATGCCCAAAAGGATCATATCAGACAACGCATTGAATTTGAACAACAGCACGATAGCAGATGTTTGTCGTCAATTCAACATTAAACATCATAACTCATCTCCGTATCGTCCAAAAATGAATGGGGCGAGAAGCGCGAATAAGAACATCAAGAAGATAGTGGGGAAGATGACAGAGACTTACAAGGATTGGCATGAAAAACTACCATTTGCACTTTATGCTTATCGAACATCCGTCAGGACTTCCACCGGGGCAACACCTTTCTCACTGGTCTACGGGATGGAGGCAGTCCTACCCATTGAAGTGGAAATACTTTCCTCCGGTTTTGATCAAGTAAAGCCGGATGAAGCCGAATGGATTCGTGCTCGATACGATCAATTGAACCTAATCGAAGAAAAGAGGCTAAGGGCTATCCAGCACGGTCAGATGTATCAAAAACGCATGATGCGAGCCTATAACAGAAAAGTTCGCCCAAGAGAGTTTTATGAGGGAGACCTGGTATTGAAGAAGATCCTCCCTATACAGAAGGATTTCAGAGGAAAACGGATGTCGAATTGGGAGGGACCATACGTGGTGAAGAAGGCTTTCTCCGGAGGTGCGCTGATTCTAACGGAAATGGAAGGGAAGAGCTTGCCCAACCCCGTGAATTCAGATGCAGTCAAAAGATACTTTGCTTGAACAAGCTAGGACGAAAACCTGCCAAGGACAATTTGTCCCTAAAAAAAATAAAAATAAAAAAGGAGAGGCCAAGGCGAAAACCCGCAAAGGGCGCTTTGAGACCAAAGGGATTTGAGTCGAAAACCTGAAAAAGGCCACTTGAATTGTGAAGGCTACACGGGAATGGACAAGAAAGGGGAAGGTTGCGCCTCGATGCATCAACAAAACGTTAAAGATCTCCTGAGCACATATCAAACTCAAAAGGGTCTTCCAAATGTTTAGGCTGAGAAGCTTAGGCAGCGATATCTGGGGCACCTAATTTCCATTTTTACCCACCTTAAGTTTGTAATTTGTGATTATCTTATTCAATGAATCTCTTTCTTGTTTGCATTTACCAGTTTGATTAACCTGTTGTGTTTCGAGCTATACTCCCAATCAATACCCTCTCCGCAATCATTTCTAGGCATTTTACATTGAAATAACGATTACGGAACTAATAATATTCTCATAAAAGGAGTCCTGTATATCATTCTGAAAGCCTCTGAACAATACAAGGACCTGAAACATAACTATTGTTCAAAATTCATCCCACCTAAGGTTCGGAAGGGTTGAAAAATGACAAATGATCGTCTATCTAAACAAAGACCAGACACCCCGTCGGTGATATACCCTTCATAAATAACGAGCAATGCCAGTCTAGGCATATAACAAAGTCGTAATACCATTATTGATTCTACACTTCATGGTCGCGGTGAGAGGGTTAGAGGAAGACAAATGTTACTCTCCTAAAGGTGGTAGTGAGAGGTACGAACTTTACGCCTCATAGAAGAGACGATGGTATTGCAGCAGAGCAAACTCATTTCTGTGGGTTTCCTAATATCTGCCGCAATCATAGTGCCTCAGTGAATCTCGCTATGAGCAATAACAACCTAAACCATAAATAGGGTCCTTCTCATGCATTCATACGCATCTAGTTAGGAGCATTCGATTTATCGCAATCATTACATCCTAGTTATCTTTACGCTGTGAAAAATCATCATTCGCGTAACATTCAGCATTCATGTAAATGACGCATATAGTTAGGAGCATTTGAATCACCTTTATCATTTGCATGAGCATAAGCACGTTCTGCAGGACAGGTTCCTCGGAGAACGGCATAGCAACATCGAAGGTCAGGCACTGCTTTCGTAGAGCGGGCTGAATATAGTAGGGAAGCAAATTGAAAAGTTCAGATTCGTCCCCTTGACGTCCCAAAGGAGCAGGTTAAAGCTACTAATCCCTCCTTCCTTGAGTGCATGGAGCACCAACTATATTTTCGAGAAGTTTCAGCAAAAAGATCTAAGTTACGGGTCTCTTCTGGATTCCTATCACCAGCTATATTTTCGAGAAGTTTCAACAAGAAGGTCCAAGTTGCGGGTCTCTTCTGGATTCATATCACCAACTATATTTTCGAGAAATTTCAGCAAGAAGATCCAAGTTGCGGGTCTCTTCTGGATTCCTATCACCAACTATATCTTCGAGAAAGTTTCAACAAGAAGACCCAAGTTGCGGATCTCTTCTACATTCCTATCACCATTCGTTTTTGAGAAGTTTTAGCGAGAAAGATCAAAGTTACAGGTCTCTTCTTTCTAAATTCTTATCACCCCAAGCCTCCTGTAGAATGAATCGAAGCAACGAGTTATAGTAGAGTTTGAAGCTGTTTGAAGAAGACGAGGACCAACGAGTCAAGGCTTGGCCAAGACAGGGCAAAATTGGTTCTTCTATTGTCTTTGCTCTATTCTCGTTTCACGATAATGAGCAAAGAGGGGCAGCTGTAATACCCAAATTTTGCCCGGCCCAATTAAGCCCAAAACCAAATTAAAAACCCAAAATATTATTAAAATGTCCAATGTTCTGTTACAAACCAAACCCATTTCTCAACCCAAATTACCCCAATTACAAAAACCAAACAAACCCAATCTGCCTGACCACATAAAACCCAATTGGCCCAAATACAAAAGGCCCAAAAAGATAGAAAAAATTGCTAGGGTTTCTGGAAGCCCTAGCCTAAGCGCCGCAGCCCCTGTCCATGTGCATACCACCAGCAACCACCCTCGCGCATGCTACCTCCACTACGCGCGCCAACAGACGACCTTCGCACGCCTCTGTCAGTGCCCATACCTGCGAAAGAAAACAAACAAGGACAGCAAGGAAACTATTGTATTTTATTTTGCTTTGCTCCCTCAATCTTCGGTTATAAAAGCAAAAGATAAATCTGTAAAAAGGGACCCTTTTTTTTGGAGATCAATCAATCAAAAAGTTTAGACAGATTCAAACAACCAAAAATCTAAAAGCAAAAAATAGTACTAATATATTCGAAGGTATTCTATTTTATTTTTTTCTTTTTCTATTCATTTTTTTATCTTTTTATTTTCCTTTTTATCCGCAAATATATGAATATATACAGATAAAAAAAATATATATATAAATTTTTTTACCTTTCACGGTGGTGGCGCGGCAGCGTGTCGTGTGCGCGCGAATCGCGCAAATCGCCCCCGCTTCGGACTGCGAGAGAGGAAAGAAGGTGAGCCAAATTTTTTTTTTAAAAAGAAAGCAAAAAATGAAATTTTTGGTGGGTTTTAGGGCCTTTTATACCAAAGCTAAACGGCGCCGTTTTAACAGGGGGGATCCGCGTGTTGACCCGGATCCGCCCTAGGGTCCGCGTGTTTCATCATGGAGGGGCTAATTGCACTTTCGGCCCCTCCACTTTTTTGGACTGCGCAATTTATTTTTTTTGTTTCCAATTTTGACCTGACGATTCATCACGATTCCAAATTTAGTCCTCCATTCAGCGCATCGTTTCGATAAAGGGGTTTATTGCTGTTTCAGACCTTCTAGGTTGTGTGCGCGTCGCAAATTAGTCCTTCTTTCTTTTATGTTACTCCGAATTGACCCCCAAAATCACCCTTTCAATCCAATTTGGTCCTCCTTTAATATTTTATAATTACATTTATTTTATCTTTGTATTAGTATTATATTATTATCATTATTAATATTATTTTTATGGCCATTATTTTTCTATTATTATACACTACTATTAATAATATTACATTGTATATATTTATTATTATCATTACTTGTATATTAATATTATCATTAATATTAGCATTATTATTACTATTATATTATTATACCTACTATTACTATTATTATATTATTGCACATACATAGTATTATTATTTTTATTATATTTATATTATTATATTGCACATACATAGCATTATTATTAATACTACTTATCATTATCATCTTTATTATTATATTTCTTATTACCATTGTTATATTGTTATTATATTGTTATATTAGTATACTGCATATATATTTTTTATTATTCTTGCTATTATTATGTTACCATCTTTATCATTATATTATTAGATTATTATTATCGCTATTATATTTATATTACATTGTATATATCTTCTATTGTTTCTATTATTATTATTACTACGTTATTGTTTTAGTGTTTTGCTATTGTTATTACTATATTACTATGTTGTATATATATTGTATCACTTTTATTTTTTATTATCACTATATTACTATTATTATTATTATTATTATTATTATTATTATTATTATTAGCATTAGCATTATTATTATTAATCGTACTCATATTATGATATTTATTATCCTCACTGTTACTAATTCTATCATTTTCGACATCGTTTTGTTTTTTTAATCTTTCACTTTATTTTTAACCTTTGTATTTTATATCTTCGTTTTTGTTTCGATATTTTTATGATTATTTCCATTTGCGTCATTTATGTAAATCGACAGTTTTGAGATGGTCTTGGATTCAAGGATTTAAAATATCATGTCCTAAAAGTATTGGATATGATACTTTATTCTTTTGGAACAAGAAGATCTTGATTTTTAATTCGAGAAAACTATGAGATAATCTTGGACTCAAAAATTTAAACTATCGTGTCCTAAAGTATTGGATGTGATATTTTAGTCTTTTGGAGCGAGAAGATCTTGATTTTCAAAAAAAAAAAAAAAACTATGGGATGATCGCTGATCCGAAGATTTAAATTATCGTGTCCTAAAGTATTAGATGTGATATTTTAATCCCTTGGAAACGAGAAAGTCTTGATTTGCAGTTCCGGAAAACTATGAGATGATCTTAGGATCGAAGATTTAAACTATCGTGTCCTAAAGTATTGGATGTGACACTTTATTTCTTCGAAACGAGAAAATCTTGATTTAGTTCAACAAAAACACGAATATTTCCAAAAGGGGTCAGATTTTTAAATTCCTTCAAAATTTTTAGACTTTCGACATTTCGACATTAATTAATCAATTTGGTACCAATTTTGGGCATGACAAGGGTGCTAACCCTTCCTCGCACGTAACTGACTCCCGAACCCATTTTCTCAAATTTTCGTAGACCAAAAGCATTGTTTTAGTAAATCAAAATATTTTATTAAAACAAAGGTGATCCGATCACACCCAATAAAAGATCGGTGGCGACTCTTATTTCTTATTTTCAAAACCCAAGTCCGATTCCCGCTTTTTCAAAAAGGATGGTTACGACAACAAGGAAATGGTTTTTAGCTACACCTCATTTTGAAAGCAAACTGGTTTTTACTTAACTTTTCTTTAGAAGGGTTTTCAATGAAAATAAGGTTTTTGCAAAAACACTTCAATGTGACATGCCGGATTCAGGTCTAACTTTTACAGACGTGCCTAGTAGCCGTGTGAAATAGTCAGTATCTTGCCTAAGAGTACATGGCCATAGCACACAGGCGTACCTGGTGGCCATGTGGAGAAGCCAGATTACATGCTCTGTTTTGGCACGACCTTGACACATAGGTGTGTCTGGTGGTCGTATGAGGCACACGGCCTGACTACACGGGCGTGTGACCTCAACAGCATTGAAGAATATTTGAAATTTTAAAAACTTTCATTGGTGTTCGGTTTAGTCCCGACCCCTTTCTAACACGTGTTTAAGGTCTCGTAGACCTAGATAAGGGACTATATGCTTATATTTATATATGTTTGATTTATGATTGACTTTGTGTCGTGAAATGATTTGTAAATGTTCTGATTGTCTGGTAATGCTTCCTAATCCTATTCCGGCGATAGTTTTTGGTTAGGGGTGTTACACAGTTAAACCGTAGCTCTGATACCAATAAATATAACACCCTTAACCCGTATCCGTCACCAAAACAGGGTTATGGAGCATTACCGGAGTTTACAGTTTAATTACAATTAATTTATGTCATTTACTATTCATTTCTAAAAATCAATCACAATCAATCATATTGTCCCTTATATAGGTCCTCGATGCCCAAAATACATATTAGAATTGCATCGGGACAAGATCGGGATCACAGAAAATTTTTCGCGAAATCTAAAAATTTTTCTTAGGTACAAGGGACACACGCCCGTGTGAGTAGACGTATGGTTCACATGGCTAAGTGACACAACCGGGTCTCAAGCTGTGTGGGCATTCGATGTAAGGTACACGGCCATGTCTCAGCCCTTGCCTATACCTGTGTAACTCTTTGACTTGGGTCACACGACCACCCACATGCCCGTATGTTGGGTCGTGTGGTTAATTTTAATTTTAGAAATTTAGGTGTAGGTTTCACACGACCAAGTCACACACTCGTGTCTCTGCCCGTGTGATCAATTTTGAGCATTCTATTTCTAAATTATAAGATGCAGGGGACACACGGCCAAACCACACGCCCATGCGCATGGCCGTGTGTCTATTCGTGTAGACGAAAATAGGCCATTTTCATGACCACTTTTCTCACCCAAATTGTCCTCAACCTACACCAATACATACATACATATACCAACCAATTTAAGACATTAAAACCAAGCCAATATTAACATTATATAAGATATATCTTCACATGTATTCAAACTTACCTTTTGTAATACATATATGCTTTCCATAATTCAATCAAATCATACCAAGCACACATATGTTAACCATATTATAACCTCATATATATTTTTTCACTAAACATACTATCATTAGCCATTCCAATCGCTAGATTACAAACAACCATTATATGCCAACATTGGTCACGTTAGCCTATACATGCCATTATACCAAAATAAGTTTTCTATTTATACCAAAACGGGCTGAAGGATAGTGTGATGATGCTTCGACCAATTCCAACCTTTACGAGCTTCCGAGCACTATAAAACAGAGAAAAACATCGAGTAAGCATTTCAAATGCTTAGTAAGTTCGTATAATAGGAAATTAACTTACCATTCATTTACATTTAAAGTAAGCATGCAAAATTCATCCAAAGAAATTTGGCAATTTACCTAAACACATATAATCTAAAGAAACTTGTTAGTCATGTATTACATGTAAACATCAAGAATCAAAGATGAGCTCATCATATAATAACTTTCATATACATCTGCTTTTCATATTATATTCTATATAACATGTGCATTTCCATGACAAATCATCTTAAGCTCAGTTTAACCATGTTAGAACTTTGCCCGTTGAATTTATTTGAAATATCGATGGATACACATGTAGTACACTCGAAGTGTACAAAACTATAATCCATCAACTCATATTTAAGGGTACCCATTAGGGCACATAATCAGGAAACACTCTCTTGAGCCATATAACAGGATGCTCATGTGAGCCATGTAATTGGAAGCTTATCTGAGCTAAACAAGAAACTCATAATAGTTTAGAATAGAAAGCTCGTTAAGCTTAACAGATAACTCCAAAGAGTTATTATTAGGAAGCTCTGGATATCTATTTAACAGGAAGTTCAAGAGAGTTATAACAAGACACTCATAAAGAGCTGCGTTTGTGTCTGCATCATATGCAGGATCACAAACCGATCAATAAACAGGACGCTCACAAAGAGCTTGCGGTAGTTTGCAACACATGCAGAATCACTACCGATTGGGATGCTCGCAGGAACCATATAATAGGAATGCTCGCGAAGGCTTTTAACAGGATGCTCGTCGGAGCTGCAATGTCCGCAACATATGCAGGACTATAATCAATACAGGAAAATATTGTATCCATCGCATTTCATTATTCAAACGGGACTTTACATTTATCGAGCAATAACAAGCGTGTGATTAATTTCATATATTAAACATTTCAATTCAAACATATTAATATAAATAATTAAGTTACACGAACTTACCTCAACACCTGTTCGTTTATGAAAATTTACTAATCCGTCACCTTTTTTTTTCTACGATCTAACTCTTTATTTGATCTTTTTGGATCTATATAAATGAATTTAACATCAATTTATTACCATTTCATATTCAACAGAACTCAATTCACTACCTAGGTAAAATTACCATTTTGCTCCTATACTTTTCATAAATGACAATTTTGTCCCTGGGCTCGAAAAAATGAAATTCATGCAATTTAATCATTATTTCAAGCCTAATCGAATTTCACATGTCACAATAACAGCTATGAATTTCACAAAAATCATAATTTTTCCATGGGTTTTACCATTTTTCAATTTAGTCCCTAAATCATAATTTCATAAAAATTCTCTTTGTAAAAGTTGTTTATCTATCAACAACCTTTCATTTTCTACCATAATTTTTAAAATTTCAGCATTTACATCCATGGAAAAATTTCCATACTTTGATATCTTTACAAATTAATCCCCAAAATAGATAGATTAAGCTATTCTGATTTCAGAAATATAAAAATTACTAAAAACGGGACAAGATTACTTACCCAATTAAGCCAAGAAAGCTTGCTTTCTCTTCCCTAGGGTTTCCATGTATTTTTGGAGAAGAAGATGATAATAACAATATGATATTTCTATTTAATTTAATTATCATCCATTAATTTTTCACATTCCAATTTAGTCATTTTTTTTTCTAATTTTTATGGATGATTCACCAAAAATATCTACTAACTCCATCTAATGGTCAAATTTCTATATAAGGACCTCAAGTTTTAAATTCCATAGCTATTTAATCCTTCTAGCTACTAGAATTCAACTTTTGCATTTTATGCAATTTGGTCCTTTCCATAATTAATCGTGAAATCGGTAAAATTTTCTTATTAAAATTTTCATACGTCTTTCCTATCGTAATGCATACCACGCAATAATATTAATTAAATTTTCTTTCTAACTCAGATTTGTGGTCCCGAAACCACTATTCCGATTTCATTGAAAACGGGCTGTTACAAGATCACTACTGATCAAGATGCTCGCAAGAACCATATAACGGGAAAATCGAAAGGGATTATAACAGGATGCTCTTTCAAGTTAAGGTGTGTCGGCAACATATCCAAGACCACAGCCAATCGGGAAATCTTGTATCCATTGAATTCCATATATTCAAGCGGGTCTGATACTTATCGAGCAATATCAGGCATGTAATTAATTTTATACATTAAAATTTATACAATTAATATATATTCAACATTCAATTCCAAACATATTAATATACATAATCTAGTTACACGAACTTACCTCGATAAACGTTCGTATACAAGGATCTACTAATCCGATACTTTTTGTTTTCCTCGATCCAACTCAGTATTAGGTCTTTTCTGATCTATATGAATGAATTTAACGTCAATTTAATCCAATTCATACTCAATTTAATTCAATTCACATCCTAGGCAAAATTACTGTTTTGTCCCTATACTTTCCACAAATGACGATTTTGTCCCTAGGCTCGGAAAATGAGATTCATGAAATTTAATCTTTATTCCAAGCCTAAGTGATTTTTACATATAACATTTACAGCACACATATTTCAAAAAAATAATAAATTTTCCATGAATTTTATATCTTTACAATTTAGTCCCTAAATCACAATTTCATGAAAATTCACATTACAAAAGTTGTTTATCTATCAACAACCTTTCAATTTCTACCAAAAATTTCAAAATTTCAGCATATTCATCCATGGAAAAATTTTAATACTTTGATAACTTTACAAATTGATCCCCAAAATAGCTAAATTAGGTTATTCTGATCTCAAAAATATAAAAATTACTAAAAACGGGACATGATTACTTACCTAATTAAACTTGCTTGATTTTATTTCTCTTTCCTAGGGTTTCCATAAAATTTGGGAAAGAAGATGATATAAAATGATGATATTTGATATTTATTTTGTTTATCATATTTTATTTATTTTAATTTCCAATTTAGTCCTTTTCTTTTTCTAATTTTCCATGGATGAATCATCAAAAATATCTACTAACTTTTCTTAATGGTCTAATTACCATATAAGGACCTTAAGTTTTGAATTCCATAGCTATTTTATACTTATAGCTACTAGAACTCCACTTTTGCATTTTACGCAATTTGGTCCTTTCCATAATTAAACATGAAATCGGTAAAATTTTCTTATCAAAATTTTCATACGTCTTTATTATCATGATGCAGACCATGCAATAATTTTAAAAATTTCTTTTTGACTCAGATTTGTGGTCCCGAAACCTCTGTTCTGATTTCACTAAAAATAGGATATTACAAAATTGCCCTTTGATGACTCGAGGTTGCAACTTTCCAACCGATTTGATGCTATTACCATTTGATAAGTTTGATGTGATTTTGGGTATGGATTGGTTGACTCTACATGATGATGTTGTGAACTATAGACGAAAGCTTATTGTGTTAAAGTGTCAGAGTGGTGAAAAGCTTCAGATTGAATCGGATAGACTAGATAGTATGTCTAATGATATTTCGGCTATGTCAGCATAGAGATATATTAGAAAAGGATGTGACATGTATCTTGCTTACATATTTGATTCTAGAGTTTCTAAGTTGAATCTAGAATCGGTTCCAATAGTATGTGAATATCCAGATGTGTTTCTAAAGGAGTTACCCGAATTACCACCGATCCAAGAGGTTCAGTTTGCTATTGTGTTAGTACCAGGAACATCTTTGATATCAATAGCTCCTTACAGAATGGGACCTACAAAGTTGAAAGAGTTGAAAGCGCAGTTGCAAGAGTTGATAGATAAGGGTTTTGCTCGACCCAGCTTTTCTCATTAGGGTGCACATGTTCTATTTGTTAAGAAAAAGGACGGATCCATACGATTATGTATTGACTATCAATAGCTCAACAAAGTCACAATAAAAAACAAGTATTCATTGCTGCGTATTAATGATCTGTTGAAAGGTGCAATAATGTTTTCAAAGATTGATCTTCGTTCAGGTTACTATCAGTTGCGAGTTAAAGACTCGGATGTGCCGAAAACCTGTTCAGGACCAGGGACAGACTTTATGAATATCTTATGATGTCGTTTGGGTTGACTAATACACCGCAGTATTTATGGATTTGATGAACAAAATTTTCAGACCGCATTTAGACAGATTTGTAGTGGTATTTATTGATGATATTTTGATTTATTGATGAGATGAGATAGAACATGCTGAGTATTTGAGAATTGTATTGCAAACTTTGCGCGAAAAGTAATTATTTGCCAAGTTTAACAAATGTGAGTTTTGGCTTCGGGAAGTTAGATTTTTGGGACATGTTGTATCAGCCGAAGGCATTAGAGTTGATCTGAGCAAGATTTCGGCCGTACTAGATTGGAAGCCTCCAAAAAATGTATCTGAGGTTAAAAGTTTTCTGGGTTTAGCTGGATATTATAGAAAATTCATCAAGGAATTCTCGACGATTTCTACACCGTTGACAAGACTATTTCAGAAGGATGTTAAGTTTGAGTGGTCTGAGAAATGTTAGGAAAGCTTTAATCAATTAAAAGCATTGTTAACCGAGGCACCAGTGTTAGTTCAACCAAAGTCAGGTAAAGAATTTGTGACTTATAATGATGCATCATTAAATGGTTTCAGTTGTGTATTAATGCAAGAGGGTAAAGTGATAGCATATGCTTCTGGACAGTTGAAATCACATGAAAAGAATTATCCAATGCATGCTTTAGAGCTTGCAGCGATTATATTTTCTTTGAAGATTTGGCGACATCATTTATATGAAGAAAAATGTCATATCTTCACATATCATAAAAGTTTGAAATACTTGATGTCACAGAAAAATTTGAATTTGAGACAACGCAGATGGCTCGAGTTATTAAAATATTACAACTTGATCATTGATTATCATCCGAGAAAGGCTAAGCCGATGCTTTGAGTAGAAAATCTCTATTTGCTTTGCGAGCTTTGAACACGCGATTTACGTTAATTGATGATGGTTCAATTTTAGCTAATTTGAAAGCTAGACCTATGTTTTTACAAAAAAATTGTGAAGATCAAAAAAATGATGATGTGTTGAAAGCTAAATGGAAACGGATTGAGACGATTCCTGATTCAGACTTTCAGATTGGGATTGATGATAGTTTGTATTTTAAAGGCAGAATTTGCATTCCGAGAAATTTTGATCTCGTCCAGAAGATTCTACAGGAAACTCATAGTAGCAGCTTGTATTCATCTTGATAACTATAAAATGTACGGTGATTTGAAACAGATGTACTGGTGGCCAAGTATGAAACAAGAAATTTCTGAGTTCGTATCAAGATGTTTAGCTTGTCAGTAAGTTAAAGCTGAACATCAAGTACCTTCTAGTTTGTTACAACCAATCATGATTCCAGAGTGGAAATAGGAATGTGTCACGATGGATTTTGTATCGAGATTATCTTTATCTCTAAAAAAGAAAGATGCAGTTTGTGTTATTGTTGATCGTTTGAAGAAATCTACGCATTTCATTCCAGTGCATACAGATTATTCACTGGAGAGATTAATAGAGTTATATGTTGCTAAGATTGTCGGATTACACGGGGTGCTAGTTTCTATTATTTTTGATAGGGATCCGCAGTATACATCTCGATTCTGGAGCAAGTTACATGAAGGTCTAGATACTCGTTTGCATTTTAGCACAGCGTTTCATCCTTATACTGATTGTCAGTCCAAGTGAGTGATTCACATACTCAAAGATATGCTTCTATGTTGTGTTCTAAAGTTCAAAGGTAACTAGGAGAAATTTCTACCGTTAGTTGAATTCACATACAACAACAGTTATCAATCGAGTATAAAGATGGCACCGTACGAAGCTTTGTATGATCAAAAATGTTGAACTCCATTGTATTGGACTAAGTTCAGTGAGAAAAAGCTTCACGGAGTTGATTTCATACATAAGACTGAAGAAAAGGTTAGAGTGATTCGAGACAGTTTGAAAGCAGCTTTAGATCAACAAAAATCTTATATAGATTTGAAAAGAAAAGACATTGAATTTCAATTCAACAACAAAGTGTTCTTGAAAGTATCAACCTAGAAGAAAGTTCTTCGATTTGGTCGTAAAGGAAAGCTAAGTCTACGATTTATCGGGCCATATGAGATTACTGAAAGAATCATGTCAGTAGCTTACAGATTAGCTTTGCCATCAGAGTTAGAAAATATCCATAATGTTTTTCACTTATCAATGTTACGACGGTATTGATCAGACCCTTCACATGAGATTTCACCAGTAGACATCGAGATCCAGCTTGATATGACGTACAGTGAAGAACCGATCAGAACTTTAGCTCGACAAGTTAAAAAATTGAGAAATAAAAGCATAGCTTTAGTGAAAGTCTTTTGACAACGACACGGTATTGAATATGCTACCTGGGAGCTGGGAGAAACTATGAAAGTGCAATACCTGAACCTCTTTTCTTGTAAGGTTTTTAGGGACAAAAATTCCTTTAGGGGCAGAGTTGTAACAACTCGTTTTCAGTGATATCAGAACAATGGTTTTGAAACCACAAATTTGAAGTGAAAATATTTATTTTATTATTATCATTTTAATGTTTACAGTATGTTAGTAGTGTCGTATAAAAATTTCGTTAAGAAATTTTAATGTTTGCATGTTTAATTTCGTAAAAAGGACTAAATAGTAAAAGGTGCAAAATTAGAATTCTATAAGTTAAAGGTGTCAAATTGCTATAAATATTTAATATGAGTGGACTTATATGGTAATTAGACTATTATAATAAATAGTGGACATTCTTGGACATGAATTAAGTGATTTTGATATTATAAACTAAGGTTAAGTTTGTAATTTAATAAATAATATAATGTAAATTAAAGAAAAACAAAAGACGTCATCTTTTATTATCTCTTCCACCAAAATTCGAAAGAAAGAAACCTAGCTTGCTAGGTTCGGCCAAGCCTTCTTTGTGCATGTGAGTGATTTTTTATTCTGTTTTTAATGATTTTTATGTTTTTGAAGTCGTTGTAGTTTAATCTAGCTAGCCCATGGACTAATTTGCAAAATTGTTAAAGTTTTAGCATTTTTCCATGAATACTCTTGTATGATTTATAAATTTTGATGGTAGATTATGAGTCCATGTTGTTAAATAAATAACTTTTGTAAAGTGATTTTTGATGAAATTATCATTTAGAAACTTATTTGTAAAAATAGTAAAATATCATGACAAAATGGTGAATTGGTGATTTGTGTGGGTTGATATGAGTCCCTAGATAAATCGGCTAGCATGATATGTGGATGAAATTGCATGAATTTCAATTTACGACCTTAATGACTAAATTGTAAAGAACTTAAAACATTAGGGGCAAAAATATATTTTTGTAAAAGTATGAATTTTTGACTGAATTGAATAAGATGAATATTAGATGGATTGAATTTGTTTATAGATGGATTGAATTTGTTTATTTAAATCAAGTTAAGTCTCGTAGAGATCTAGATTGAGGGAAAGATAAAGCCTCAGATTAGTTGAACCTATTTCGACATCTTTAAAATCGAGGTAAGTTCGTATGTTTAAATGATGTTTTAATGTTATTTGATTTATGTGATATTATGCTATTTATCATATCATGTTACGAAAGAAATCCAATGACGCTATAATAACTATCGAGCCTCGTTTAAACCTTAGAAATATATAGGATACAAATGACATGTCATTAGTGTTACCATGTTTCGGGTGCTGGTCTGAATGTCGTACCGATGGCTAAGTTCTGATATTTTTTGTGGACACTCGTCAACTTGTGTGAGTGGCATCGTGTAACTACATTTTGATCGTCAACTTGTATGAGCAGACCCATTTATAGCTTGAGTGATCATCAATGTAAAGGAAAAGGAATGGTTTCAACCATGTGTTAGCACACTTTGTGTGAGCTTCTCGTGTATCTGATATTATTCTAAGTGGTTCAATGGGCATGAAAAGGGAAGGAGCGATAAGTGTTCTAATGGCTAAATTATGAACTTATAGAAAGGTATGAATTGGTGTTGATCAAAGTATGCATAACCATGTTTTATGGCAAGTATGAATTCAAATGTGCTATGTTCATGTATTATATCTTACCATGCAATGATATTGTTGAGTTATGTGTTAAAGCACTAACTATTGTTGTTGATGATGCTTAGGCTTGTGCCAAGCTTGTGTTGGATTGATTCATGTCTATTTTATAAGATTTTGCTTTGAAATGGTAAGCTATGTTCTTGATTTATGAGCTTACTAAGCATTATATGCTTACGTTGTTTTCTTTTCTATGTTTTATAGATTATCAGAAACTCGATTGGTTTGGAAGCTCGTCGGAGACCTATCACACTATCCATCGATAATATCAGTAGATTTTGATGCTTTGGGCCAAGGTCATAATGGCATGTATAGGTGAACTTATGTTCAGGTTTAGTTGTTATGGTTGGCATGTCTATATGGTATTATAGTTAATGTACTTTTGGCACTTTGATACCTTGTTGGTTGATGCCAATATGGCTTGGTTCATGCATGTTCTAAATGACGAATTTGGTATGTGATGATGTAGCTTCATGTGATCAATTGTGATGAATGTTTGGTATGGAAATAGGTTAGATATGAATGCTTGATATATAAACAATTATGCACATGTTTAGATAGATTTGATGAATAATGTTTGAGGTGTCGTATTGGCATATTGGTTGAATTAATTATTTGTATATTGAAATGTTCATATTATGTATGTTTGGCATGTTTTGGTGCCTTGATCATAGGTGCATAAGGCTTGTAGGTACTTATTGGAAATGTGTGAAAGAAATGGCTTAATTTTGGCCAATTTCTTATCCACACGACCTAAGACACGGGCGTCTATCTTAGTCATGTGTCTCATGTAAGTTTTAAAGGTTGTATTTCGAAAGTTACACGGCCATGTGAGGCTATTTCGAGTGTTACAAGGCCTAGCACACAGGTGTGTGGCTTGGCCGTGTGACCCAATTCAGAGAGTTACAATGGCACGGGCACAAGCTGGGACACGGTCGTGTGTCCCAATTTCAAATGTTACACAGGCGTGTATCTCAGCCGTATGAGTTAAGGGTGTTATATCCCTGTTGCTATCTCATGCCTCTGCTTTGTTGTTATCCTATCTTGCGTTATTCTCATGGGAGCTATGTGTGATCGGGATATTGGGTTATAGTGTTACATCCTTTGGTAAGTCAATTGTAATTCACTTCAAGATGTTGTTTTGATGATTTCTCCATGGTTTGTAAGTGATTTTTGATTAGTTGGCCAATTGGAGTGGTCTAATTATGTCTGTGTTTTTGTTAGGAGAAGATCATGAGATGCATATCCTGCCTTCGGCGAACTAGGTGTTGTAGGACCGTTGCTTTTATGGGTAGGTGACTGAATGCCTAGTTAGGGGCTAAATTTTTCTAGGACCGAATGCTCTATTGTTAGACTGAATGCTTTAATTCTTATGGCCAAGTACTTGAAATCGAGTAGGGGGCTTAATGAGTGTTTCGATTTTGATGTGTTGTTACTAATTGGATTGTTTAGAATGTCGTATGTAGAATCCAGAAGTGTGTTGAAGTGTCCTTAATTAGAAAATCACCAAGTGTGTGACTCTAACTTGTAAAACTATGCAAACCAGAACTGTCAATGCCATACAGCAATATACTTGGCCGTTTGTTAGGCTGTGTGTGTCAAACGGGCGTGACCGGCCGTGTGGGCCACATAGGCTTTGTCAGGTAGGGCTTGTGGTCCACATGGGCATGTCGGCCATTTTGAGTAAGATTAGTTAGGTTTGTGTTTTGGATTGTGTTTTTAAGGTCTGCAATTTTGTAGGTTCTGATTAGTGATATGTATGTTGTTTGATAAATGAAATATGTTGTTTTTGTTGTTCTGTGCACATCTTTTGAAAGCATGTAGTTGTATAAATTGTATATCTAATATGTAAATCTGTAAGTATCATTAGCATGTTTAATTAGAATGTAATTGTTTGTGTTATGACGTTGCATGTGCATTAGGGTGGGATATGATAATGTAATGGAGGAAGTTCTGGCAGACTACGATATGCATTTCTGGCGGTAAAACAACAATATATGTTTTTGGCAGTTAAAAACTGCAATATCTGATAATGGCAGTTTCCTACATTATATCTGGCAACTTGACTAAATTTTTGTAAAGTGACATAGATCACTAGTTTAGTGTGTGGGGTTGGATGGGTATTATTTATCCTATTTGGTGTGTTAGGTGGGACAGAGTGTAACGCCCTCTACCCGACCTGATGAACTGGATTTGAGTATTGGGTGTTACGTCCAATAACAGATGTAACTTAAACTTTTTGCCTATGTACAAGTTCTATCTATGAATATGATAAAGTCTCTTTTGGGCGTACATTGCATAAATTACATATACAATTCATGATATTAAAATTTCATCGATTTTTATTTTATCTATCGGCCTACTATATACATATTGGAATGCTACTTAATAAACTTATGCTCAAACTTAAGCACGCCACTTAACTTCCTTTGTATGCATAATAGCCTAATCCATCACTCCTTAGAGCAGCCCTGGCATCGTCCCTCGGCGCATACTTCTTTACAACCTGAAATAAGAAAGAACTTTCATAAGTTCATAAGAACTTAGTGAGTTAAACTTTAAATACCTTATTCATCACATCCAAGTGTAATAGATGCTTCGCATGTCCTACATGTGTTCTAACAGGTACTTCACTAAAGATTTTCTTTAACATACTATAATTACTCCTTTCTATTTTAGACATTTTTCTTCCTCCCAGTGTCTTTAAGGACTTATATTCCTTTCATATTCATTAAGCCTTTACTCTACTAGGCTCCAGATTCGGGGTCCAAACTCAAATGAACATTTCTTTCCCTTAAGCGTACTATCCTTACAATCTCATCACTTTCTATGTCCCTTTTCAAAATCTTATCTTTAAATAGTTTTTAACCACATCATTTTCCTTATTAGCATACTTAAAATCTTACTTCATACGTATTGGTTTTACCACCACCTTTGGGTGAGGTAGACTACATGCATTACTTCACACAGAGTTCGCTCAGATCTTCTTTACTTTAGGGTACTATATATACATGCATATAACACATATCTCGGATTCGCCACCTATTCTGGTGTGCTTTAGCTTCACCTTCATTTCTTGTTACTATACGAGGTTTGCTAATTCATTTACATACAGTGCCTTTCTTTCAAAGTTCGCTGGATACTTAGTTCTTTCTACTCGTCCCCTACGTTATCTCTTACACTTACCATACCTTTAGAGTTCTATCTTTACTTTGACTTCAGAAGACCATTCATGTCATTCTTTCCTAATTCCTTACAATCCATTCATTCAAAATTTTACTGTAAAGGCATTACCTCATTTAAATAGCTGCAAAGGCTTCATTTGTATTCGCTACAAGGTTGCGCCATGAAGGCGTTCCTTTTCAAATATAGCCACAAAAGTTTCCTTTAAAGAGATTGCCACAAAGACTTTCCTGTCCATAGTTGACACCAAGGTATCCTATCCTTAGGTTGCGCCACGAAGGTGTTCCTTTTCAAATATAGCCACGAAGGCTTCATTTACAGAGATTGCCACAAAGGTTTTCCTATTTAGAGTTTGCCACAAAGGCTTTCCTTTAACAGAGATCGCCACAAAGGCTGTCCTTTCACAGATTTGCCACAAAGGTTGTCCTGTCACAGATTTGCCACAAAGGCGTTCTTTAAGAGGTTTGCCACAAAGGCTTACCTTTCCAGAGTTTTTCCACAAGGGTTGTCCTTTAACAGGTTCACCACAAAGGCTTACCTTTCCAGATTTTTTCCACAAAGGCATCCTTAAATAGAGATTGCCACAAAAGGCTTTTCTTTTCCTAGTGATTTAGACGATAGGGATTTTCCTAGACTTATACTTAGTGAGGTTTGCCCCTCATTGTCTTGGGACACACAAAGAACCATATTAGGTAATAACTTTCTTTAAATTTTTTCCATATGATGCCATAACCCACCAGTTATGGTCTTACACGATATGGTCTTCTTTCCATATGATGTCATACAAATTACGGTCTTACATGATATGGTCTTCTTTCCATATGATGTCATAACCCACTAGTTACGGTCTTACACGATATTCATGTTTTTAGTCCTTATAGATATTCATGTTTTTAGTCCCGACAAACCCCTTTGACGGCTCCGGAAACAAACACAAACTCTTCATACTTAGACCCATCTTTCATGAACTCATTATATCTTGACATACTTGTAAAATACACATTAACACATTTCCATTATCCAGACATAAGCATCATTTAACCTCAAGATTCATGTTTCATGCTTCGACCACGAAACTTCATATTATCCATACATGCAAGTCCATAAATCTTATGTTCCTCTTTAGAGTCATCACATCATATTTTACTAGTTCTATTTCACAATTTGGTTACTTAGCATAGAAGTTTCTAGAAGGCATATTATGCATGCATGAGTAAGTTTAGGGACTCACCTGATAACCTCAAAGGAAGTTTAAACTTCAAATCTAGCCTTTCCTTAGGAAATCAACATTTTGGGCTCTAGATCTATCATTCAGCCAGATGTTACAACCTCCTCTACCTTGATAAATAGAGACACTTTGTTAGAACCCATTTGCATAACCTTTATCATCACTTTAAAACCCCAACATATCACTAAGCCCTTTTTTTTTTTGCCAAGCATATTTACAGATATGTATTCCCTTGACCAACAGAGTCATGAAGCGTACCTTAATGGAAGGGAAAATCACTAACAAAAACCTAGGATTCAGACTCATCTTAGAGAGATGTTTCCATTTGCTTTTAGCTCTAGTTCTTAAGAAGAAAGATAACACTCCCTTAACTTAACCCGGGTGTCCTTTTAACTTAACTCAAGTCTTTATGGAAACTTGGTAAACGTCACATCAATGCTGAGTTGTCTTATCTAAAATCTGCCACTTCTAAAAAACTCATCAAATTACTCCTTTAGAATTTAACCTTTCTAGTTCACGCTTGGTTATTTCCTACCCAGCTTACCTCACAAATTACCGGTACAGGACCACATTGGTTACAAGGTATACTATGCCATTAAGGTGGGCTCATATCCTAAAAATCATTTTACATAGTCATAAGCCTTATTTCACTACTCATAGTTATCTAATATGGAATCCTTATTTACATATTTTCCTTTCGGAGTCCACCCACTCTATACACCACAATAAGCTTTTAGGCGAACACTACTTCATTGGTCGTACTTCTTTATAACTATGCGCCATATTTATATATATGTATTCTTACCAGTACTCCTTGATTCATCATACTTACCTTTCTTTAGAGTTAATCATAAGCTTTGTTCTTTCAAAATATCCTATACGCTATACATACCAGAGTTCACCATGAGTTCCTCTTCTTTCGTTCAAAATTAGTCAAACTAGGGCATTTGTAACAGCCCGTTTTCAGTGAAATTAGAATAGTGGTTTTGGGACCAAAAATCTGACGTCAAAAAATTTACTATATTATCATTTTAATGTCTGCAACATGATAGTAGCATCCTATAAAATTTTTATGAAGAAATTTTATCGTTTGCATGCTTAATTTGATAAAAAGGACTAAATCATATAAAGTGCAAAATTTGTGTTCTATTAGAACAAAGTGTCAATTGCTATGAATTGGAAACATGAGTGGCCTTAAATGGTAATTAGACCATTAATATAATTAGTGGACAAAGTTGGACATTATTTTAGTACTTTTAAATCTATATAAGAAAGGTTAAATTAGTAATTAATAAAATAACTTAAAAAAATAAAAATGAATAAAAGAAAGATACCATCTTTCTTCTTCTTCTCCAACTGAAATTAGAAACAAAAGAAGCCATTAAAGAGTTTCCAAGGTTCGGCCATAGTCCTTTTATGCATGTAAGTGAAATTTTGCTTGATTTTTAATGATTTCTGTGTTTTTGGAATTGTTGTAGCTTAATCTAGCTAACTTGGGGGACTAATCTGCAAAATTGTTAAACGCCTAGGATTTTACCATGAATGTATGTTAGTTTTTTTTTTATGTTTGATGGATAAAAATAAATGTTTTATGATAGTTGAACAACTTTTGTAAATGAATTTTTGATGAATTTTTCATTTAAGGATGTAATTGAAAAATAGAAAAATGTTCATGGCGAAAATATGAAATAAATGAAATGTAGGTCTTGTTAAGGGCTTAGATGATACTCGACTATAGTGGGTTGGTACTAAATTGCATGAATTTTCATTTTTATGAGCTAGGGACTAAATTGAAATAAATTCAAAATTATTGAGGCAAAAGTGTAATTTTTCCAAAATATGATTTTTGGATTAAAAAGAATAGAATGAATTTTGAATGAGTTAAATATGATTATATAGATCAAGAAAAGCAACATGCAGATTTAAATCAGGGAAAAGAAAAAAGTATTAGATTAATCGATAATATTTCTACGTTCGTGTTTGAGGTAAGTTCGTTAATTTAAATATCATTGAATTATGTTCAAATTAAATTCTTTTATTTAATATATCGATGTTTCAAATCTAATGAAATATCCAACGAAGTTTCGAAAACTTTCGGATCCCGTTAGAACCTTAGGAATATATATGATACAAATGACATGTCATTAGGGGTTACCGTGTTTCAGGTGCTGGTCTTGTACGTCCTACCAGTGGCTGAGTTTTCGGCATATGTTGCGGTTACTTGAAAGCTTGTCTGAGTAGCACCATGTAGCTACGTCCTAACTGATAGCTTGCACGAGCGGACCCATTTATGACTCGAGAGAGAGCAATGATACGAGATATGAGATAGTGGTGGTTTTGACCACATGTTGGCACATAGTGTATGAGATTCCCACGTATCCGATATTATTCTAGTGGTTCAACGGGTATGAAAAAGGGAAGATTCGAAAAATGCTTCGATAAGTGATGCTATGAAAGTATGAAAATGTATGAGTTGATGATGCTTAAAATATGCTTAGCCATATGCTTGAAAATATGAATACTTATAAGTAGTATGTATAAAAGCTATGATGTTTTGAGAAAATTTGCTAGGTTATGTGATTATCTAACTTGAAAGGTTGTTGTTGCTTAGGCTAATGCCAAGTCATGTTGGATTGTCTCAAATTGTTTTTATGCTTATAAATTGAAATGGTAAGCTTTATTTATGAATTACAAACTTACTAAGCATTATATGCTTACTTCGTGTTATTTTCCTTTATGTTTCTAGATAATCCGAAGCTCGTTCGGATTGGAAGTTGTCAGAGATCCATCACACTATCCATCGGTTATATCGGTATATTTTGATGATTTTGAGTCATGGTTATAATGGCATGTATAAGTGTCTTGTTTGATGAAATTTAGTCATTATGTGTGGCTTGTATATATGACATTATGGTTTATGATCTAGTGGGTATGATATTATAATTATATGGTATTTTGGTGTGGTTATTATTTTGATGTCGTGATGGTTAAAAATGATGGTAGGGAAATGATATGGTAATGGTATTTTATGAAATGGTGAATGGTATGAATAGAGATAGTCTATGAATGTTACTAATGGATTGATTTGGTAATTCGATAGTGATCAAATTTTGGTCAAATTGGTATGGTACATTTTAGTTGTGAAAATGGACATTTGGTATTGGTTGTGCATGAATTTTGGGTATATGAATATATGGATAAATGTGGCTTTGAAATGGTTCAATTGGTAGTTTAATTAATGAATGAATTAGCTAGGTGTTCAGGTAAGTTTGATTGTTGAAATTAAGGTGCCATTTTAGCATATTGGTTGAATGGATAGTTTCTATGTTGTGTAAGCTTGGATATGCATATGCAAAGTGTGTTTTGAATGCTTTATTTTGGTGCAATTGGCTTATGCATGGGGTGTGCGTTTAGGTGAGAAAAATGGCCTGAAAATGTCTAATTTTTCGTCCACACGAGTGTGAGTCTCAACCGTGTATAACACACGACCAAGAGACACAGCCTTGTGTCCTCTGTAGCTTTCAAAGGGTTTGCAAGTCAGGCTGTGCCTAGCACACGGCCTGGCACACAAGCGTGCGAGGTTAATTCGAAAGGTACACGGCCTGGCATATTGTAACACCCCTTACCCGGGTTCTATGCAAGAACCGAGCCCGAAGTGCTACCGAAATAAAACCACTCGATCGCCACTTAGGCTCGTATTAACTACTCTCTTTAGTCCTCTAAGTAACCTTATTCTTGACTTACGAGGTCTCACTCATACACATGAAGACTCTCGAGACTATTTCGGAACTTTTATTGAATATTAAAAATTTTCTCTTTTGAACCTGGCTCACACGCCCGTGCAAAGTACAACACACCCGTGTGAAGTCACACACGCCCATGTTCTCAAACCGTGCTTAAAACTCGAGCATTCTGCCAAATGCCCCACGACTAAGCCACGCCCTTGCCTCTCAACCGTGGTGAACACTGACTTCCCTCACACGACCTGGAGTCTAGGCACACGCCCGTGTGGCTAGTTCGTAGCCAATTCTAACTTAAAATATTAACATGCAGGGGACGCAAGGCCAAGTAACACGCCCGTGTGATTGACCGTGTGTCACACATGGCCTAGGCACACGCCCGTGTGTCTATCCACATGGACAAGAACAAAGCTATTTGCTAAGCTCTTCTCACCCCTTTAACATTCACAACAAGCACTCATACCATACATCCATAATCAACTCAAATTGAAATGCATTATCACATAGAAACTACATCTTTTCATATAATTAATAGCCAACAACTATGGCATTATACAAAATACACTATCCAACTAAAGGCCAACACATATTAGCCATGTACAACAAAAATTCACTAACTTGTCTAGACCCTATACATGCCATATACAAAACATTGAGTCATGTACCAGAGTGTGCTGATATGTGAGCTATCTTCCAATGATCATCGCCTCTTGGTTCACCACTTTTACTCTATAAAACACAGAAAAAGAAAGGAAGTAAGCTTTGAGCTTAGAAAGTTTACACATAAACAATTAAGCATCAAAGTATAAGCTAAATAACAATTAGCATTATACCAACATATAATGTACCACTATGCTTACTCTTGCTATTCCTTACCACATTTCCAACACATTATGAGTCCCTTACTCATAACCATTGAAATGTACCCCTGCATTCAATATCACATTTACACAATGTAAAACACCTCATTATTTATCAATAATACATCCACACAGCTACCTTACACAGTTTAACAACAGCTAGTTCACATAACTAATCCATACAGTTCATATCTCAGTGGTTTCGCACTTAACACACCAAAATCCATTAGTAACGCAGTACCGCACTTAGCCTACCACAATCAATTTATAAAGTTTTATCGCACTTAGCCTACCACAAAGGTAATCATAGTGGTCTCGCACTTAGCCCCACTAGATAAATATACTTAACGAATAGCATCGCACACATTCTAGCTCATCGTCGTTAAGCATTAATATAGTATCGCACTTAGCCCACCACTTACCATTATCACTACACATTCACACTATCTACCACATTCATTCCACTTGACCACATAGGTTCTCAATCATTCTCATTCATGCTACACACTAATTAGCATTAAGAATATGCAAGTATAAATGCATTATTTACGCATAGACTTACCTCGATACTTAAAAGTATAAAAACGTGCAATTTAGTCCACCACTTTACTTTTGCCTTGGTTTTGATCCGGGCTTTGTCTTTCTTGATCTATAATGAATGAATTAGCTTATTCAATACACACATTGACTAAATTGACTTATATCTCATACTTTAGCAAAATACTATTTTGCCCCTAAAATTTCTCATATTTACACTTTAGCCCAAAGTCTCGTAAAGTGATTTTTATTCAACTTTATAGCCTTTCATGCTAAACCGAACCACTTACTCAACTAAAGCATTCATCAATTCTCACTAAATCACACATGTATGACCAAACTTAAGTTTTTTTCACAAACTAGTCCCTACATGCATTTTCATGGAAAATCACTTAGCAAAAGATGTTTCTACTACATCAAGCTTTCATATTCTTCCATAAAACATCAAAATATATGCATGTCATACATATGTACATTTTTTAACATCCATCATAGCTTACCAAATAGCTAAAAATAACTTTCTCATGCAACTAGGACTTCAAAAATACGAAGAATATCAAAAACGGGACTTAATTGCACTTACTAGCAAGCTTGAAAAATGAACAAACCCTAGCTATGGGTGCTTTGAAATTTTCGGCAATGTGGGGAAGAAGATGAGTGAATTTTTGTCATCTTTTCTCCTATTTTAATCATTTAATAGCCAAATGTCCAAAATGCCCTTTTTGATAAACTTCCTATTTCAACTTATCCATGCCCAATTTTGTCCAAAAACTAAAATTTGGGAAAATTTCTCATTAAGGACCTCTAATTAATATTCTTAAGCTATTTCACACAAACAGCTTCTAGAATCTCATATTTTGCAACTTTTGCAATTTAGTCCTTTAGGACAATTCAATAACAATTTCTCAAAATTGCTTCATGAAACTTTCACACTAGCATGCATACATAGCATTAACCTCAAAAACCCATTCATAACGCTCTGATTTGTGGTCTCGCACCACTATTTCGACTATACCCTAAATCGGGATGTTACAACTCTCCCCCCTTAAGAGATTTTCGCCCCCGAAAATCTTACTAGTAAAGAGGTATGGATGTTGTTCTCTCATAGCTTCTTCCGTTTCCCATGTAGCTTCTTCCACACCGTGTTTTTGCCATAACACTTTCACTAGTGCTATGCTCTTATTTCTCAACTGTTTCACCTCTCGACCTAAGATCTTAATCGGCTCTTCCTCATAAGACATATCTGGTCTTATTTCAATTTCCGCTGAAGGAATCACATATGAAGGATCGGAGCTATACCGTCGCAACATCGACACATAGAACACATTATGAATCTTTTCCAACTCGACCGGCAAAGCCAACCGATAAGCTACTGGCCCAACTCTGCCTGTAATCTCATACGGCCCTATAAATCTTGAACTCAACTTCCCTTTTCATCCAAATCTCATAATCTTCTTCCACGGAGACACTTTCAAAAACACTTTGTCACCCATCTCAAACTCGATCTCTTTTCTTTTCGAATCTGCGTACGACTTCTGTCGGTCCGAAGCAGCTTTCAGACTATTACAGATTACTCTCACTTTCTCTCTAGTTTCTTTCACTAGATCAACTCTATGGATTCGTTTCTCACTAAGTTCGGTCCAATACAAAGGAGTCTAACATTTACGACCATACAAGGCCTCATACGGAGCCATCCGTATACTCGACTGATAACTGTTGTTATAGGCGAATTCGACTAGAGGTAGATATCTCTCCCAACTACCCTTGAATTCTAACACACAGCATCGGAGCATATCCTCAAGAACTTAAATTACTCTCTCAGACTGACCATTAGTTTGCGGATGGAACGCAGTACTGAAATTTAATCTCGTACCCATGGCCTCTTACAACTTCTTCCAAAACCTCGAAGTAAACCTCGGATCTCTATTCGATATGATAGACATAGGCACACCATGCAATCTCACTATCTCTGTAACATACAACTCAGCTAGTTTATCCATTGAGTAATCAACACGTACTGGAATAAAGTGAGAAGACTTCGTTAACCTATCCACAACAAGCCACACAACATCTTTCTTTTTCGGAGTCATCGGCAACCCCGTCACAAAATCCAAGGTAACCCGATCCCACTTCCATTGGGAACCATCACTGGCTGAAGCAATCCCGAAGGTACTTGATGCACAGCTTTCACTTGTTGACAAATTAGACATTTTGCCACAAACTCTGAAATGTCTCTTTTCATACCCGGCCACCAATAAAACTTCCTTAAGTCATTGTACATTTTCGTACTGCCCGGGTGTACTGACAACCATCCACTGTGGGCTTCATGCAAAACCTTTCGGATTAACTCTACATCTCTAGGTACACAAACTCTGTCATGGTACATCAAACAATCATTCGAGCCCACTTGAAAATCAGAATCACTTTCTGATCCGCACTTAGCTCCTTTAGCTTGCATCTCACTGTCATTCCTTTGAGCCTTACATATTTGTTGAACAAATAGCGGCTTAGCTCTCAATCAGAATCATCAGATAATGCTAAACTCGTGCTCATAGCTCTTAGACCATACAAGGACTTCCTACTCAGGGCATCCGCAACCACATTTGCTTTTCCCGGATGATAATCAATGACTAATTCATAGTCTTTCAACAACTCAAGCCATTGTCTCTGTCTCAACGTCAGATCCTTCTGATCCATCAAATATCTCAAACTCTTGTGATCCGTAAAGATACGACACTTCTCACCATACAAGTAATGTCGTCAAATCTTTAACGCGAAAACAATCGCAGCCAACTCTAAATCATGAGTCGGATAATTCTTCTCAAGTGGTTTTAACTGTCTCGAGGCATAAGCGACTACCCTACCCTCTTGCATCAACACGCAACCGAGACTATTAAGCGGTGCATCACTGTAAACCACGAACTCTTTCCTTGATTTTGGCTGAACCAAAATCGGTGCCTCAGTCAACATTGTTATCAGTCTCTCAAACCTCTGTTGACATGCCTCTGTCCATTCGAACTTAACATCCTTATGCAATAGTTTCGTCATAGGAGTAGCAATCACAGAGAACCCCTTCACGAAACGTCAATAATATCCTGCTAATCCCAAGAAACTTCTAATTTTCGACACATTCCTCGGTGATTTCCAATCTAGAATAGCCGAAATCTTACTCAGGTCAACTCTGACACCATTTTCCGACACAACGTGTCCCAAAAATCTGACTTCTCGGAGCCAAAACTCACTCTTGCTGAATTTACCATACAATTGCTTATCTCTTAAAGTTTGCAAGACAATTCTCAAATGTTCCTCATGACCGCTCTCATTCCAAGAATAGATCAACATGTCATCAATGAAGACAACCACAAACTTATCCACATATGGTCTGAAAACACGGTTCATCATATCCATAAAAATTGCAGGCGCATTCGTCAAACCGAACGGCATAACCAAAAACTCATAATGGCCATACCTCGTTTGAAATGCAGTCTTCAACACATCTTGCTCTTTCACTCTGAGTTGATAATAACCCGACCTCAGGTCTATCTTGGAGAACATTGTAACTCCTTTCAATTGATCAAAAAGATCATCAATCCTTGGTAGAGGATACTTATTCTTCACCATCACCTTGTTAAGTTGTCTATAGTCTATACACAACCTCATAGACCCATCTTTCTTCTTCACAAACAATACCGGAACACCCCACGGTGAGTAACTTGATCTTACGAAACCCTTATCTGTCAACTCTTGCAACTGTATCTTCAGTTCTTTCAACTTTACAGGTTCCATTCTATACGGAACAATAGAAATCGGTGTCGTTCCTGGAATCAACTCAATTCCAAACTCAACCTCTCTCACTGGAGTAATCCGGGTAACTCTTCCGGAAATACATCTGGATACTCGCATACCACTGGCACTATTTCAAACTTCACTACAACCTCTCAAGTATTCAACACGAAGGCGAGATAGGTCTCACACCCTTTTCTCAATCATTTCTCAGCCACTAGGGAAGAAATCATCACTGGTAGACTATTCGATCCACCTGATTCAACCTGAACCATATCTCCATTCTCACATTTCAATTCAATGTACTTACTACCACAGTTCACTAAGACACTATGGGTAGTCAACCAATCCATGCCTAGGATTAAATCAAACTCATCAAACGGCAACAACATCAAGTCTGCCAGAAAATAATAATTCTCAACCATCAAAGGACAATTTTTACACACCTTGTCCACTAACACATGCTTTCCTAACGGGTTTAACATCTTAACCACTAAGTCCGTAGACTCAACGGTCATACTCAGACTAGATGCTAACTTCATGCAAATATAAGAGTGAGTAGACTCAGGATCTATTAAAGCAATAACAAAGGTGTCAAAGAGAGAAAAAGTACCCGTTATCACATCTGGGAAGGATGCCTCCTCGCGGGCGTGAATGGCATACGTCCTCGCAGGTGCCCGACCTTCTGATCTCACAGCAGAGTCTTTGGGCGCACCTCTACCACTAGCCCCACCTCTTGGGTTTCTTGGTGGTCTACCCCTTGCAGATACACCACTAGGTCTCATCTCTTGCTTCTCTTCCTTATCATCCCTTTCAGGGCAGTTCCGAATAAAATGGTCAAGGGACCCACATTTATAGCATTTTCGAGTATTTCCCCAACACTCTCCGGTGTGATATCTACCACAACTTGGGCACTCTGGTTTGCTCTTTGTATTGCCCACACTTTCCATTGAGGCAGCTCGGACTCTTGAACCCGAACGAATATTGTCTGAGTCTCGATGTGAGTATTCCACTGAGGCTGTCTTTCAAGGATTCACTTCCTTGGACTTTTTTGACTGGGCTTGATACGACTTGCCCATCAGCCTCTTTCTAGCATCTCGGGCTTCAGTCATAGCCCTCCTCTTTTTTGTACTCAATTCCTCGACCTTACTTGCCCTTTCAACTAATACCATAAATTCTTTCAACTCCAAAATGCACATTAAGAGTTTGATATCATCATTCAGTCCATCTTCGAACATCTTACACAAGATGGTCTCTGTCGATACACACTCTTGAACGTATTTGCTAAGCCTAACAAACTCACGCTCATACTCTGCCACTAACATTCTTCCTTGCTTCAACTCAAGGAATTCTTTTCTCTTTCATCAGTAAACCGTTGGCTTATATACTTCTTCCGGAACTCTTCCAGAAAGAAGTCCCAAGTCACTCGCTCTTTCGGGACCACTAACGTTAGTGTCTTCCACCAATGGTATGCCGAATCTCTTAGCAAGGATACGGCACACTTCAAACTCCCTTCTGGAGTACATAAGAATTCATCAAATACTCTCATCGAGTTCTCTAGCCATAACTCCGCCCTCTCAGGGTCATCATCTACCTTAGCCCTAAACTCCTCAACCCCGTGCTTCCTAATCTTATCCACCGGGGCTTTCGATATCCTCACTACATCAATACCTTGCGGAGCCACTGGGTTTAGATGAGGTATAAGAGGAGGTGGAGGAGGTTGAGCATTAGGGTTCACTCGAATAAAGTCCGAGTACCAGTTACTCATCATCTAGAGAAAGGCTTCCCGTGCATCTTCCCCTTGACCCCCAACTTCGAGTCCACTTTGTATCGGCACGGTTCCTTGCGCAGGAGCCGACGCATTACTAGCTGCTTCATCAGCAGTAGATTGATCGGGATCCATATACTATATAAAACAAGATTTAAAATCATTAGAAGCCACCACACTATCATTGTACACTTATGGCATGTATAGCTAGACTCTTACACCTGCTACGGTAGTCCTAGAACCGACAAAACCATAGCTCTCATACTACTAAATGTAACACCCCTTACCCAAGTTCTACTCCAGAACCGAGCCCGAAGTGTTACCAAAATAAAACCACTTGATCGCCACTTAGGCTCGTATTAACTACTCTTTTTAGTCCTCTCAGTAACCTCATTCTCGACTTACGAGGTCTCACTCATACACACGAGGGCTCTCGAGACTATTCCGAAACTTTTATCGAATATTAAAAATTTTCTCTTTTGAACATGGCTCACACGCCGGTGCAAAGTACAACACACCCGTGTGAAGTCACACATGACCATGTTCTCAAACCGTGCTTAAAACTCGAGCATTCTGCCAAATACCCCACGGTTAAGCCACGCCCGTGCCTCCCAGCCGTAGTGAACACTGACTTCCCACACGGGCACGGTCAGGCACACGCCGCCGTGTGGCTAGCTCGTGGCCAATTCTAACTTAAAATATTAACATGTAGGGGGCCTTGCGGCCAAGTAACACGCCTGCAGTGTGTGATCAGATGTCACACATGGCCTAGGCACACGCCCGTGTGTCTATCCACATGGACAAGAACAAAGATATTTGCTAAGCTCTTCTCACCCTTTTAGCATTCACAACAAGCACTCATACCATACATCCATAATCAACTCAAATTGAAATGCATTATCACATAGAAACTACATCTTTTCATATAATGTAATAGCCAACAACTATGGCATTATACAAAATACACTATCCACCTAAAGGCCAACACATCTTAGCCATGTACAACAAAAATTCACTAACTTGTCTAGCCACTATACATGCCATATACAAAACATTGAGTCATGTACCAAAGTGTACTGATATGTGAGCTATCTTCCAATGATCACTGTCTCTTGGTTCACCACTTTTACTCTATAAAACAAAGGAAAAGAGAGGCAGTAAGCTTTGAGCTTAGTAAGTTTACACATAAACAATTAAGCATCAAAGTATAAGTTAAATAACAATTAGCATTATACCAACATATAATGTACCACTATGCTTACTCTTTCTATTCCTTACCACATTCATGAGTCCCTTACTCATAACCATTGAAATGCACCCCTGCATTCCATATCACATTACACAATATACAACACCTCATTATTTATCAATAATACATCCACACAACTACCTTACTCAGTTTAACAACCACACAGCTAGTTCACATAACTAATCCACACAGTTCATATCTCAGTGGTTTCGCACTTAACACACCAAAATCCATTAGTAAGGTAGTGCCGCACTTAGCCTACCACAATCAATTTATAAAGTTTTATCGCACTTAGCCTACCACAAAGGTAATCATAGTGGTCTCGCACTTAGCGCCACTAGATAAATATACTTAACGATAGCATCACACACAGCCTAACTCATCAGCTTTAAGCATTAATATAGTATCGCACTTAGCCCACCACTTACCATTATCACTACACATTCACACTATCTACCACATTCATTCCACTTGACCACATAGGTTCTCAATCATTCTCATTCATGCTACACACTAATTAGCATTAAGGATGTACAAGTATCAATGCATTATTTACGCATAGACTTACCTCGATACTCAAAGGTATAAAAACGTGCAATTTAGTCCACCACTTTGCTTTTTCCTCGGTTTTGATCCGGGCTTTGTCTTTCTTGATCTATAATGAATAAATCAGCTTATTCAATACACACATTGACTAAATTGATTCAGATCTCATACTTAGCAAAATTTACTATTTTACCCCTAAACTTTCTCATATTTACACTTTAGCCCCAAGACTCGTAAAGTGATTTTTATTCAACTTTATAGCCTTTCATGCTAAACCGAACCACTTACTCAACTAAAGCATTCATCAATTCTAACTAAATCACACATGTATGACCAAACTTAAGTTTTTTTTTTTCACAAACTAGTCCCTATATGCATTTTCATGGAAAATCACTTAGCAAAAGATGTTTCTACTACATCAAGCTTTCATATTCTTCCATAAAACATCAAAATATATGCATGTCATACATATGTACATTTTTTAACATCCATCATAGCTTACCAAATAGCTAAAAATAGCTTTCTCATGCAACTAGGACTTCAAAAATACAAAGAATATCAAAAATGGGACTTAATTGCACTTACTAGCAAGCTTGAAAGATGAACAAACCCTAGTTATGGGTGCTTTGAAATTTTCGGCAATGTGGGGAAAAAGATGAGTGAATTTTTGTCATCTTTTCTCCTATTTTAATCATTTAATAACTAAATGACCAAAATGCCCTTTTTGATAAATTTCCTATTTTAACTTATCCATGCCCAATTTTGTCAAAAAACTAAAATTTGGGAAAATTGATCATTAAGGATCTCTAATTAATATTCTAAAGCTATTTCACACAAATAGCTTCTAGAATCTCACATTTTGCAACTTTTGCAATTTAGTACTTTAGGACAATTCAATAGCAATTTCTCAAAATTGCTTCATGAAACTTTCACACTAGCATGCATACATAGCATTAACCTCAAAAACTCATTCATAACCCTTATATTTGTGGTCTCATACCACTATTCCAATTAGACCCTAAACCGGGATGTTACACACATGGGCGTGTGGCTTGGCCTTGTGGCCCAAGTCAGTGAGTTACACAGGTACGGACATGGCCGTGTGTCCCTATTTCGAATGTCCACACGGGCGTGTCTCTTGGCCGTGTGACCCCTGCAAATTGAAAAATTTTAACTTTTTTTGAAAAATTTCATAGGTTTTCGATTTAGTCCCGATTTATTTCTAATGTCTTTTTAAGGCCTCGAGGCTCCTAAAAGGGACCGTATGTATGACTTTGGTTGATGTTGTTATGATTTATGTGATGAATTGTTAATGTTAACTAATTGTACATTGTATGATGTTATGCTCCGGTAACACTCCGTAGCTCTAACCCGACGACAGATACTGGCTAGGGGTGTTACAGCATCACTGGCACACTCAAAAAGTCATTACACATAATCAAATCCTAACGTTGGGCACTTGAAGCTTACCCTTAAGCCTTACTTTTATAAACAACAGTTAAATAGTCAGGACTTCGATGGGCAGGATGTTACACAGAGTTGGTGTGTAGCTGATGGGGGTAGAATCTGATATGTTTGTTATTTTGCATTGCTAAATATTTCATGTCATCTGTATTTACTCTGTTATAATCTGTGTATTATTCTCTGCTTTTTGTTTTGTATGTGTGCTAAGCCACACACTGGGCTTTTTAGCTCACTTAATTTATTAACCTTTTCAGGTAATCCTCAGACTTAGGATTGGCGATGCTCGGGAGCTCGGATTGGTCTCACGCTTATGTTGGTTAAATAAAGTTTTACTAGGTTTTATGGACTTTTGGACTGTTAAATGTTTTTTGGACATTATTGTCAGATTTGGGTTAACTATTGAATTTTTGACAATTTAGCTTTGCTTAACTACAAATTTTATGTTTTCACATACTGGAATCACTGTTTTCAAAATTGACAACTCTGAAGTTTTCCACTGCAAATCTAAATAACAAATCAAGTTTTACTGTAAAATAAGTAAGTTCAATGCGATTTTAAACTTGTTTGAGATGTGCTAAAATTAATGTTTTTCGAAAGAGACACTTAATGAGGTTTAAATCTAGAGTTTTTAAAACAAGTAGATGATTATGTAGCCTCCAAGATCCAGTATAAAATCTAGATTGAATTTGGAATGTCACTTTTAAGGTTTTTTCTTGTACAGGGTTTAGGTCCTTGATTATTTTATCCGCTTTTGTAATTGGGTTTGTGTTGTTTATTATATGGGACGATGTCCCGATGCTTGCTTTCCTATTTCTCTATTTATGAAATATTTATCTTTGTCAGAAAAAACAAAAATCACTACTTCACTAAAATTCTTGTTCTATACTTTGATCTATTCTTAGCTTTAGAAACCTCGCTGCGAATTGCTAGAAACGGGCCCACTGCATTTCTGGCCCATAATTAAGTTTGGGTCTTAGATTTTGTGGCCGAACAGACCTCATGCACTTGGGTATGGGATAGGCCCCACTGAACTGAAGAATAATCTAAAAAAGTACGCAAATAAAAACCAAATATGACAACATTACCATAACTATCTAGTTCAAATGAAAATGTCCAAATGTGTAAATTTTATTACTATACACTGATTTCTACATTTTAGTTTTATACTTTCTTAATTTCGAAATTTCGATCATCAACTAACAATATTTATTTATTTTGTTAAAGTTAAATTTTATTATGTTCAACAAACATAAAATAATATATGTAATGTTATAATAATTCGTTGATTTCACATAATATTAAAAAAATTGTAATTTTAATTAATAGATTTAACTGAATTAAAATTAAAATTTTAAAATTAAAAATAACTAAATTAAAAATTTCAATTTCAATTTATAATTTATTCGTAATGCGAGACTAATAATAAAAATTAATTACTATATTTAAATTAAGGCTATTAAAATTAATCAAAAGTGTATCGAAAAAATCTAACTCCATTGAAAAAAAGAATCTTCAAAATATTATCTACCGAATAATCGATCTAACCTCTAGAAGACTTCTAAAAATTGAGTCCACCGCTCAACAATTGTCATTATTCTCGTTTTAAACACTCGTTGTTGTAGTTGAAACCTAAATATATAGGGAAAAGAACCGAAGAAGATGGTGATAGACAAAAAGAAGGAAAAATAACCGTAACATTCACCTGTACTATCATTTACCAGGGGACCAGAAAAAGACTATGAAAAAGATGATCAATCAATTAAAGAAAATCGCCTCGGGGCGTACAGAAGACATGAGATCATTGCATGTGATTAAACTATCATTTTTAAAGACAAAAGTAAGATACGAGGAGAGAATATATATTTAGATTATGTTCTTCATTTCTTTCTATTATTTTTATTTTCTCGGTGAAACAACAAAGAAGAAGATATGGCGTGATGAGTTCAAAATGCTCGGAAAGCAACCACCCATCACAAGAAATTCTCCAAGAAAAACAGACAATCTGTTTAGTTTTTTTTAGTATCAATAACGAAAGGGAAATTACCCAAATTTCTGACAGCTGTTATTCCATGTCTTTTTGTGGGAACTTGGTGGCGTTTCTGGTGTTCTCTGTTGCGTTCTTTTTCTTTCCTTGAAAAATTCCATTCTCCTCTAACAGGGTTATGTTTTTACCTATCTTCTATTAGCTTGTCTGGGTTTGAAAATCTTTGTTGGTCTAGGAGCTAAACAGGTCGGCAAAGGGCTCAAGAAACGAGGTTAATAATGTTCTTCCCCTTTCTGGGTTCCTTCTATTCACTTTTATAGTTCTATTTCTGCATAAATATAATTAGTTTTCCTTCCTCCTTCCACCTTCCATCATTTCAACAGACTGAGTGCGAGACACACTTACATTAAGCTTTCATTTCATTTACTGAAACCACTATGTGCTGTTGATCAAAATGGTTTATAGCCACGGTTTCGTACTTTGCCAAAGACATCGCTACCTTTTCCTTATTTTTCTCTTGATTTTAAGCACAACCCAAGTTAGATACAAAGCTGAAGGTACGTAATCAATAAAATTTTCATCACAACCAGTAAGTTTTGAAAATATTTTTTGAATTAATGAACACAATTTTTTTAAACTTGTTTTTAATTTTCAGGTGGACCAAATCCCAAATCTGATACCTTTTCCAAGGTAAACAAGCATACAGAACAGAAAACTATATTTCTTTTCCTCTGATGATCATACAATGAATGTTAAGAATGTCTGTCTTTTTTTTTTTTTTTTTTTCTTCTTACGTTTGATAGAAAGTAAATGAAGAAAAGAAAATATTGAGAGCTCAGATAGGGTCAAGGCCGCCAAGGTGTGAGAGAAGATGCAGTTCATGCGGGCACTGTGAAGCCATTCAAGTGCCTACAAATCCGCAAGTCAGAAATGGGAACAAGAATTTCTCAGAGTTACTCTTTGGTGTTGCTTACGCAAGAAGAGATGATAACTCCAACTACAAGCCCATGAGTTGGAAATGCAAATGTGGGAACGTCATATTCAATCCCTGAAAATAAGTTTGACACAACAAATTCTAGGTTCTTTAATACGCATTTTCAACCTTGTAAATCAGTGTAAGAGAAATATATAGTATTGTTCTCTTCCATGTAAGAATCATATGTTTGACGATGCTACACCTTCTTACAATTATTTTGCTTTATGTGCTCCATGATTAAAAATCACAGATGATCATCTATTGCACTTCATATCCAGCTTTGTGTTGATCACTTACGCATAAGACTTAGCAGTTTTGTGAGCGCAACAAGAGCCTCGACGTTTAGGCCACCCAAACGAACGAGAGCCAACTTCGAAATGTCAAGGAACAACAATATTACCCTCAATGATCATGATCGACCAAGTTTCGACCAAAAGATCTCAAACTCTTCATGCTCGGGACCTAGCTCCAACAAGATACAGTGCCTGACGAAAATCAATGCAGAAACAAAGTGATAAATGCACAAGAGTTCTTGTAAAGGGTTCTTTGGTGGAGAAAGGAGATGTTGCAAACAAGTAGACAGATGTACTGGAAGAAGACGGAAAGGAAGACTGAAGCAAATCCATTAACACTGAGTGTAGTGACAAGTGGTAATTGGTAAGATATATAAAAGGAAATGTGGCCGATCATAAGGCTAAACAAAGAAAATAAATAAAAAGAAATTTAGAGAGAGTTTTGGGAGTCAGAATGTTAAAATATCAAAAAGTCCTTTTTACCATTTGTGAAACACCAATAGTGTTTTAAGAATATGGGTTATAAAACTAGCAAGTAATGAGAATAATAATTAATATTTTTCATTTAGGAAGGCATTAATGGTTCTTTTTATTATGGAAGGATTTTGTAGGTAACGGTTAATAAGGAATAGTGAATAAGAATTTACTATTTTTTTCTAAAATAAGGGAGAATCACTTCATGTTATAGAAAAAAAGGTTAAGAGTAAAACCATTTAACTATATTCATATTTGATCTGACAAGTCAAATTTTTTAAAACATCTCAAGAGTAAAAATAACATAAAAATTAACATATTTGGAGGTTATTTCTCTCTCTTATACTTTGGTGAAGCAATATCATGGGAAACATCTCTTGAAGTGCAAGATAAAGATTGTTCCTGAATAAGAGTTTTTCTAACTTGCTCCAAATGTGAGTTATTCTCAATATAATTATTTTAAACAAGAGTTGCTCTATAGTGATATTTTGACTCTTTGAAAAAACACAATTGTTTCAAATACAAGATATTCTAAATACAATAATTATTTTAAATATAACTATTTTTGAAATGTCATTATTCTAAACAAGAGATGCTTCGAGCTTTAGCTATTCTTTTTCAAATAACAATTACACAAGATGATAGTTGCTCTACCTAAAGCCTTGAACATGGCTATCACACTACAGTAAAACTGACTTTTAGCGGCGTTTTTTTAGGCCTTTAGCGGCGTTTTTAAGCGCCACTAATAGATCTTGCGGCGCTTTTAAAAACGCCACAAAAAACGCCGGTAAAAGAGGCGCCGCAAAATTTAGTGGCGTTTTTGTGAGAAAAACGCCGCTACAAACCATGACTTTTAGCGGCGCTTTTTTTCAAAACGCCGCCAAAAGCATGACTTTTAGCGGCGCCCTTCACACAAACGCCGCTAAAAGTCATGTTTGTAGCGGCGCTTTTTTTGCGGCGCTCCTAAAACAAACGCCGCTAAAGGTGGTGCCTTTTAGTGGCGCTTTTTTTGCAAGCGCCGCTAAAAACATGACTTTTAGTGGCGCTCCTAAAACAAACGCCGCTAAAGGTTGTGACTTTTAGCGGCGCTTTTTTTGAAAACGCCGCTAAAAACAATGACTTTTTAGCGGCGCTTGTATCGCAAACGCCGCTACAGGTTTGACTTTTAGCGGCGCTTTTGCCCACAAACGCCGCTAACTGGTACAGATTTAAAAAATTCAATTTATCCAATATCATACCCCCCCTACACTAAAACCAACCAATGACAACAAATATAGTATACAATTTCAACCCAAATAACAAATGTAGCATAAAAATTGCACCAACTACATTAATTCTAAATTATATTTTAAACTAAATAAAAGATATATGATATCGTACAAAATATTCTTACAAAAATGTTAAATGTAACAATGTTAAAATCATCTTACAATAAGAACATAAATGTCTAAGATGGCGGCGTCTGCGAGTGCTGTAACATCTTCATCATAGCTTTGAAAAAGTCAGAGTCAAGTTCTTCATACTTCCTTACTCTCGCCTCCCTTCTGCTTGCTTCTTTTAAGTAGAGAAATTTGCTCTGCCTCCCTCGCTGCTGCCTCGGCCTCCCTCGCTGCTGTCTCGGCTCTAAGTTGAGAAATTTGCTCAGCCGTGCTAGCTTGCATCTGAGCTATCTGGTGTTTTAGCCTCTGAACTTCACCACGAGATTGACTCCCGGAAGGCATATATTGTTGGGAGTCGGATCCAAAATATTGGGTCGGAGTAACACCAGATCCTTGAAGTCGAACCCGACCGTACCTTTCAACACCCAAAACATTAGTGATAATTTTGTTATAAATATACTCAAGATTAACGTAACTATCGATCGAAGCGATCGTACCTTCAGACCCAAAACATCGGTAATAATTCACATTATCGACATCCTCAAGATGAACAGAACTATCACTCGAAGCAGCCGCTTCATAATGTGTCTTCTTCTCCTTTAGTTTCTCCTAATAAATTAATCAAAAAGTTAGAAACGAAATATACAATAAGAAGGAATGCATCATAACTTAACATTATTAATTTAAAACTACTAACGAAGAATTAAACTATTATAAGTAAACATTATAAATCCATTTTTAATAAATCAAATTTTATTAAGTAAATATACCATAATCTCTCCACTTGGGTGTCATGGAGACCCATCCTTCTTCCTATATGCGTAATGTCAAAAAGTCAACGCATCCAACTTTTTGACCTATGGGAGAGTTCCTACAGTGTTGTATTACAAATATAATTTAATAGTATAAACTCATTAATATTTGATGAAATTAATAAATTATAATACCTCGGCCTCATTTCTGAAGCAAAACTTCTCGATCCCGCTGCAGTAATGCGTGAATTTTTGTTTCTGTCACGCTTGTTCCGACACCTCTACGGGTCCTACATAACGATATTATTGTTACGTATATAGTAAATACTATACACCTAAAAATTTATAAGAGTTTAGAAGTAGGTAATACCTCTCCTTTCTTTGAGTTCCGAATCTAACCGCATCTTCCCATTGATACCTCAACATTCCGGTGGGACATTTCATGATTTATCCTCGAGGCTTATTTCTTTCTTAAAATATTCTTTTTCAATATGCTTTTGTTGTCTCTCCATTTTTTCCCAATGTCTTTTTATATAGTCATCGGATACCTCCAAATTAAACCTCTCCTAAAAAAACATAAATTAAAAAGTAAATATAAATGAAACTTCAACCAAGGTATTATAAATTACATTCATGTTTTGTTACCTTAATGTTCTCGAGCTTGATTTTTGTTTGCGTCGGGCATGTGATGCCATGACTCGTAATTGATGGGCAACATATTTGCATTTCGTGCAATAATGCCCAAATAGCCTCCTAGAACTCGAGCTTCAGGGGCCAATAGGTCGGCCATGATTGCTTCTCCTTACTTTCACACGGTCGTGGAATTTAATTCGTATAATCCTTTAAGCGTGAACGTCCGCGACCTTTGCGCGCGTCCACCATCTCGGTGACCAATGATAAATTATTGTTATATTAAAATTAAAAATAAATCAATAAAAAAGTCAACATCCATGTAAAATAATTTAATTTTACTTTGTAATTCAGAGGCTCATCATTTATGTCGGGCACATTAGAGGATCCAACTCATTGTTTTGTTGTTCACTATTGCCCTCTCCTAATTTATAATATCATGTACAATATTTAAATCTCGCATTCTTCTTCTACTCATTTTCCTGCAATACACATAAAATAGTTGAAATATTAGTAACAAATAACAACAATAATGGTACATATAAAATATTTAAATTACATAAAATGACCATGATTAAAATTATAATATTACATATAAATAAAAAATAGTAAAATCTTACTACATCATAATTACGTAAATATCATCGTCCACATCCTAACGAACCCATTGAAATTGTGCACTAGTACTAGGGATATTTTCATTTAAGTTTTGTTCGAAAAGGCGAGTTTACGATATTTCGACGATGTCATCTCTACTTCCACGCCCATGTCGAACAAGTCTCTAGGATTATTTCAAGTACAATATACCAACCTCATCGCTTGGATCTTCCGAGTAAAAACTTGTTTCACTTGAGAAGAAAACACATACGGCTCGTCTATCGGTTGTTCTCCTGTGAATCAATCGAGAGAAATTCACCATTGTAAAACCATATTGATCTTTTTAATTCCGCGAGCATTATTCACATCACCCATTCACCTCGAAACAAGACAACTTTCCATTTGCCGTAATAATCCAACTCAATGATGTCGAGAATAAGTCCGTAATACTCTAGATTCCCCGGCGGTGATTCTCGTCCCTAGCACTAGAATAACTCGTAATTGAAGAATTAACAACAATTCCACAATTTTGGGTTCTCCTCAACCTCTCGCGATACCTTGTATGAAATCAGATCCGTTGATGAGGAATGCACTATATCTTTTCACTATTCGGTTTGGACCTTGTGAAAGCCATTTAACTTCATCATTTACTTCATTTCGACTCCAAACCTATTGAATTAAAAGTAAATCGAGTAATTATAAATGTTGTGCAAAAACATTATTACTTATCAATGAAAACTTCAATTGCATACCGTTTGGCTTAACCATTCATGAAATGATTCTGTGAACATCTTATTAATTTCTCGTCGATGTAACCTTCGGACCGTGAACGAGCTCTCAATACTTCTTTGTACTCACTATGTTAACAAATGGTGACTTTGTTAAAAGACAAAGAAATTATAAGTGATGAGTATTTATCAAATTCTAGAACTTACTTCGTAATGGTTCCATTGAATCGTGATGAAAAGAACGTATCGATGTGCTTGGACCCATGATCTGTAGTCTAATTACGCAATTTCGACTTTGCCGATCGGTTCTCCAAACTTTGAAATAAATAAGTTCCGCCAAGTTATGATCGTGAGCCCAAAGATTTCTACTTGGTCTGTTCATTCTTGTTTCAACATCTTCCAAATACCTTGAACAGAAAGTCATACATTCTTACGCCAAGTAGCCTTCGCAATTGATCCTTCCGGATAACGCTTTATTGCGGCAATAAGACTTCAATTTGGAGAGGAACCTAAACACGGAATTGAACATTATCAAAATTTGGAACTAAAGGCATTTAGGTGAATGAAGGAATAATTTACAAATAAATTAAGACCTTTCAATGGGATACATCCATCGATAGAACACGGGTCCACTCAAGTATCGCTTCACGCGGAGATGAATTAACAAGTGCACCATAATTGTGAAGAAGGAAGGCGGGAAGATCTTCTCCAGATTGCATAAAGTCGGTCATGCGGCTCGATCTTGTAGTGTCTCAAGTTCTTGAACGTCCAAAACTTTTTGCCACAAATGCCTTTCATTATGTTGGGCGGTTCAATTACACAAGACGTCACCTTTTTGACATACAACACCGCATAGCAATCGGCGATAAGTCTTGCATCAAGATGTGATAGTCATGCGATTTTAAGCCATATAGTCTTCGATCTTTAAGACTAACACATCGAGATATATTTGATGCATATGCATCCGAACCTTTATATCCTTCAACACCGCATGAGAACACTTCCTTTTCCTTCTTCGACATTGAATAAATAGCGGTGCAGTAACCGATATTTCATATTCGGAAGTGCTTGGGGATGAAGCTCACGCCGAATTCCCATGTGGACTAAATCAAGTCGACTTTGAAGATTGTCTTTTGATTTTCCATCGACATTCAAAATAGTCCCAATGATGTTCTCGCAGACATTTTTCTCAATGTGCATGACATCAAGATTATGGCGTAATATCCGATGCTCCCAATAAGGCAACTCAAAAAAATACTTCTTTTTCCACAACTCGCCTCATTAGGATCATCCTCTTCGTCGATTCATCATCGATTCATCCCTTTCTCTCCAGGTTTCTTTGCGGCTTGGCGGTTGATTCATCTTCCCATAAATAAAATTTATATCTTTCAACATGAATAATATTTCGGATCCACCGGGTCTGCGATGGAGCTTCTTTGAACTCTTCATGCATCAAAACGAGCACTCGATATCTAAATCTATGATTTTCTCGGTAACCACCGACGATGCCCCATATAAGAGAACTTCTTCCCATTATATAACCATTTCGAACATGTCTCACAAGCTAGACAACAAGGACAAGCATAACGCCCCTAGTACTCCAACCGATAAATTAGCATAAGTCGAAGTCATTAATAGTCCACATCAAAGTCGCACGTAAGTTAAAGTTCTCTTTTCTCATTGCATCGTATGTCTCAACACCAACCCATAGTTGTTTTAACTCTTCAACAAGTGGTCTGCAAATATATGTCAATATCATTCCCGGGCCTTTTCTCCGTGTATAATCATAGATAAGATAAAAGATGACTGTTTCATGCAAACCCATGGAGGTAAATTGTAAGGAACAAGCACCACCGGCCAAGTACTATACGCTGTGCTCATGAGTTTGTAAGGGTTAAATCCATCTGATGCTAGCCCAAGCCTAACACTCCGAGGATCGCGTGCAAAGCTTGGAAATTTTGAGTCAAATGATTTCCAAGCTAAAGAATCAAGCGGTGCCTTAACAATCCATCATCGGTTCGTCCATCATGGTGCCACGTCATTGACTCCTACTGTCTTCGACGACATGAAAAGCCTTTGAAGCCTTGGTATTAGCGGAAATACAAGAAAATCTTAACCGCACCGCTTCCTTGACTGCGTATCCTGTTCATCCTCGTTACCATCCTCTCGCATTTCTTTTAATCCAACGAGATTCACCGCAGACATCACAGCACTGTTGGTTTATCCGGTCGCCCCAATACAACATGCAATCATTACGACAACTATGAATTTTGTTGTATCCAAGACCCAAATCCTTTATCAGTTTCTTCATGTCTTTAGACGATTTAGGGATTTTCGCAAACGGGAACATTTCTTGCGAAACTCTAACAAAGATTGTCAACGAGTTTCCGGTCCATCCTCCCAAACATTTCAAGTGAAAAAGACGAATACGAAAAGACGCTTTGGAAAATTTTGATCCTCATACAATTCTTCATTCATTTGACCAAGTAACGTGTAACTCCTTGCCGCTTCTTCATTTGGTCGTTCATTATGTACTGCTTCTTCCCGTTTCGGTGAAAGTATTTCCACCAAAACTATAATCATCGGTTGCACCCACGTCAGTGGAAATGACCCAAACCATCATCGTGCATATTAAAAGCATCCCGCAACATGCCTTCCATGTTATAATCTCTAACATTCTGATTGTAAGCACTATGAGGATAACCTAGATTCATCGATGATGATGCTCCACTAGATGTACACTCTCCATGAAAAATCCATTTTTTGTACCCCCGAACAAAGCCATCAACAACTAGATGTTCGTAGACAACTTCACGGTAATGCCAATTGGTATTGCAACACTTCTCACACACTGCAAAAGAATCATATTCTCTTGGCTTGCATTTTGAAATGCGAAATTCAGAAAAGTTTCTACTCCATTTCGATAACCGTTGCTTACCCTTGACAAATTCATCCAAGTCCTATCCATTTCGTAGTTGTTGAAGTCTAATGTTGACAATAAATTACACGGCTAAATTGTTAATTTATAATTTATGTAAGTAATGATAATTTCATATATATAACTGAGTACTATGTAAGTATTATGTAAGTTATGTATTATGTAAGTTATATATTATGTAAGTTATGTATTCTTTAAGATTCAACATACGTGGCATTGTTACACCTAGGGAGGATCCGTTATATCTAACAGTGAGATATAAGGCAACCCATCAGGTTTCCAGCCTATATACTTTGAATCTCTTTTTTTTCTATACAAGTATTATGTAAGTTATGTATTATGTAAGTTATATATTATGTAAGTTATGTATTATTTAAGATTCAACATACGTGGCATTGTTACACCTAGGGAGGATCCGTTATATCTAACAGTGAGATATAAGGCAACCCATCAGGTTTCCAGCCTATATACTTTGAATCTCTTTTTTTTATATACAAGTATTATGTAAGTTATGTATTATGTAAGTTATATATTATGTAAGTTATGTATTATTTAAGATTCAACATACGTGGCATTGTTACACCTAGGGAGGATCCGTTATATCTAACAGTGAGATATAAGGCAACCCGTCAGGTTTCCAGCCTATATACTTTGAATCTCTTTTTTTTCTATACAAGTATTATGTAAGTTATGTATTATGTAAGTTATATATTATGTAAGTTATGTATTATTTAAGATTCAACATACGTGGCATTGTTACACCTAAGGAGGATCCGTTATATCTAACAGTGAGATATAAGGCAACCCGTCAGTTTCAAATTATATACTTTGAATCTCTTTTTTTTTCTATACAAGTATTATGTAAGTTATGTATTATGTAAGTTAAATAATGTGATAAAAGCTATATAAGTTATGTAAGTTATGTACATATCAGTTACGTAATTTTATGTTAGTTATGTATTATGAATTATGTAAGTTAAATTAAAATTTCAAATCGATAATAAGTTAAAAATTTGGAAAAAGTTATTATATGGTTTTTTATAATTTGAATTTGCTGTGATGTTATGTTTACAAAGTTTTTAACTTACTTCTTTTAAAAACAAATTATTTTCTATATTAAAACATATTTCAATAATGATCTATATTATTATATTGATAACAATATTAAATTTAAAAAGTTTTTAAATTACTTCTTATAAAAAATAATTTACTTTTCGTAATTAAAACATATTTAAGTAATGATCAATATTATTATTATACTAATAACAAAATATTATTACCATTTTTGAAAACAATGAAAATATTAAATATTAAAAACAAACGTTATTAATATAAAAATTAGTATTTAGTAATTACTAATAAACCAAAAAGCCATATAAATGTAAGTATTCTAAAAAAAAGTGTTTATTTTTAAGGGAAGATAAAGTAAAAAAAATTCTTTAATATAATAAATAATATATGTAGTGACAGTTTTGTATTAAAATATGTTAATATCTTTTTAACTTGCAAATATTTATTAAAATATGACATTTATGTTAAAAATTATAACATATTTTAACAATTTACTTTTATATTTTGTTTATGTTAATTTTTATATCGCATCGCACTACCTACATTTTAAAAAATAATACACGGAGAGCTTGTAAAAATCTAAGCGGCATGAGTGGATAGCAATTTGGAGGTTGTTCAAACATTATTAATAATAAACAAAGAATAATAAACGAGCAATTTAGTCGAAATTATTTAAGGTTCATCGTGACGTGGCATTGTTACACCTAGGGAGGATCCGATATAAGGCAACCCGTTAGGTTTCCAAATTTATATACTTTGAATCTTTTTTTGGACAAAGAATAGAACAAACAAAGATATATACCAACCAAGTAAGATAATAAACCGCAATTATTCCTGTAGTTTCTTCAAAACCAAACAAAACCCAAATTGAAACTAACCTCAAATGCTTTGGAAAATTGCAACAAAGACTCCAACAACCTTAGAACCGTGTATAATTGAAGAGCTGGGAAGTGTGCAGTAAATTGTAGTCTTCCTGCAGCAGAGAAATGAACTTCACTACAAAATAAAATTTAACTTCAAACCCAAACAAACAAAAAAAGCCAAAAAAAAAAAGGAATAAAAACTTACCAAAAGAAGGAAAGCCCAAATCAAGATAAGATTCCAAAGGGAAACACGATGCACCGATAGAGCAATTAGCGAATAGAAGAAAAGCGTGAGACTTTGCGTAAAAAATCAGTAGAAACAGATAAATGAATTAATCGGATATTTTTTTAACATTGTTAGTTTAAGTATAACTTGGATTTATCGTGAAAATATTTAAAAACATATATATCAATTTGTAAACATGTTTGTACATATCGTATTGATAACTTCAATACCGTGCGAAGAAGTAAGGATTCTATATGTTCATTTCGAGGACTATTTTCTTAATAAAAAAACCCGAAACTGGTTTATTGGAACTCATTTCTCAAATACTTACAAATATGTCTCAAATATACATCAAAAGTTAACAAAAACCATGTTCCAGCCTTTGAAAGAAATACATACATTTCTCAAATACATTTCATTTAATGAAAGTAGCTGACAAATTAAAGGGAAAGAAAAACCATGTTCCAGCCATTGAAAGACTTCCCACAACAAGCAATCCAACTTGCAGACAGGGGGCAGCTCCATTATTCCAGCTTTTTTTTTCTCAAGTATTGTTTGTAATATTTAAATTGGATGAACATAATTTTCCAAAGACAAATGGAAATTTAAATTAGAACTTTATAATTATTTTAAAGTTTATTAAAACTGTTATAATGTTTCAAAATTAAAGAATTATATAACATGTTTAAAATTAATTATGATCTTTTTGAAAATAGATTAAACTTCAAACATAATAACTGTATTTTAAAATTGTTGTTTTATGGTAAACAGTCCAAAATTATTACTCGTTCATGGTGTTTGTTTTGAAGGAAACTGAGATGAGCAAAGAAATCTGCAGCCTATAGATGATCATGCCCTGAAAACCGATGTAAATGTGATAAACATGCAACCTAGTCACCCACTGATAGCACATCACATGCCCATCCAACATAATTTAGACAAGAAAAAGTCGAAAATCGAAGTAAAATTGAAGTTCCCACAACAATATCAAGCGACAAAATATATTACCCGATTTGCGAAAATGTTCTCCTTCGTCCTATTCCAAAACAAGAGTTAATTGAAACTCTTCCCGCAAATACAAAGAGAAGAGATAGAAGGGCATCAAACTTTGCATTTAAAAAGAACAAATAGAACCATGACCACATGAAAACCATATACACATCTCGCACCTTTGTTGATCACCCATCATCAATCACAGGCTCGCTTATGCTCTTGAATAGCTCAAAGAGTGCTTCAACTTCACTAACACTAACTGCCAAAAAAAAAAAAAAAGAAACAATCAACTAGTCAAATTTTAGCAAAGTTAGCAAGCTTTATAATCTATTCCAAGCTGACCCAAATAATCCAAATCTTTCAGGAAGCTAAGACCAATAACAATTTTGGAAATTTTCCTTCTTAATGGAATGAAAAGCCATGTTTCTTGACTAAAAATGTTTCACAAAAAATAAAAAGATACTAAATTATTAAAAACCTCACAATGTATGAAGATTTCTTACAATGAACTGTTTCTCACAATAAAAAGATCATGAGTCAAAAGTTTAAAAACCCAAAATAACTATAAGACAACGATGCTTTGAACCCCTGTGAAATTATCAAAACGAAAGACAAGAGCAATATTTGCAAAAGAACAATAAATAAAACCCCTTCAATCTTCCAGCCACCAAGACAGAGGGCAAAATTTCGTTACTTTCGAATACAGATTTGTCAAAACAACATAAATGAAACATTATTTCAGAAACCCAAATAAAGCAAAATTATAAAGAAATAATCCGAAATTAAAAGAAGGGGAAAAAAAGAGAGCAATATTTACCTAGCGTGAATAATTTTAACGCTGGTTTTCAATATTACAACCCGCAATACCGCTCAGCCAAGACACCCAACAGATTTCAGCTTGTTCTACCCAACAGAACTTTCTGAATAGTGAATACTATATATATTAGTTACTTCAGTTTCTTCCACCATATGCTTTTTCTTCTTTTCTGTTTATATATCTTTAGATTTCTTACTGTCAAGACTGAAGAAAATAAAAAAACACAGCGACGGCGACTTACAAGTTGGTCGATGGCGACGGCGACTGGCGACGAGGCAGATGAAGGCCGACACGGTGAGAAATGATGGACAATCGACGGCAAACCAATAACAATTTGAGGAGGATTCTGATAATTGGGGATTTAGGGATTGTGAAAATAAGGTGAAATCACTAAGGATCGGGTGATGGAACCGAATAAAACCAAACAGAAAAGAAACGCAGCGTCGTTTTTGATAAAAAAATTAAAAGTTTGTATGCGTTTTTAAACTAGCGTATTGCTATTGCCTACTTATAGCGCGCTTTTACCTAGCGCGCTAATACTAAAACTTAATATAAAATTAATTTTTTTCTATTTTCTAACATTTTAATATTATACATAAAGTTTACCTAATATGTCTTAAATATTTTAATAATTTTAATATATTAAAATTAAATTTATCTCTTTTACCATTATATAGAAAATTATTTAATATATAATTTAAACAATAATAAGTCATATACCTAAAGAAAAATTAAAAGTATTTTAAATAATAACATTTTAATTTTTACATTTTTAACATATATTTTTCAATGTTATTAGTTTTAAATTTTTCCTACGTGTCATTAATTTTTTTGAATGTTTTAAAAATTAAATTACAGATAAATTTTATTTTAATTAATATAAAAAAATAATTAGTTAAATAATAGATCGAAGAGGAAAAAAGAGTGCATAAGTTTTCGAAAATAATACATGATGGCCACTTGGATGATAAATCAACATGCATACGACCTACACCTTAACCCCTTAACCCCTAAACTCTAAACCACTAATCCTTAAAACCCATAAACTATACATCCTAAACCCTAAAACTCATAAACCATACGACCTACACCTTACACCCTAAACCCTTGAAACCCTAAATCCTAAACTCTAAACTCGTACAGCCCTAAACCCTAAATCCTAAACTCGTACAATCCTAAACCCTAAATCTTAAACCCCAAACCCCAAACCCCAAACCCAAAACCCCAAACCATAAACTCTAAAACCCCAAACCATAAACCCTAAACCCCTAAACCTTATGACCTAAACCCTAAACACTAAATGCTAAACCTTTAACACTAAGGCAAAAAATTAAACACTAAACTTACCCTAAACCCTAAAATTCTAAAACATTAAAACCCTAAACCCTAAACCCTGAACCTTGAACCCTGAACCCCTAAACCCTAAACTACAAACATTAACCCCTAAACCTTATGACCTAAACCCTAAACACTAAATGCTAAACCTTTAACACTAAGGCAAAAAAATTAAACACTAAACTTACCCTAAACCCTAAACCTTAAAATCCTAAAACCATAAAACCCTAAACCCTAGACCCTAAACCCTAGGACAACTCCTAAACCTTACACCTTAAACTATATATGTTAAACCATAACCCCTAAATAATCATGAGAATTAATATTCAATATTTTAAAATTAATACTATCTCTTTTACGATTATATAAGAAATTATTTAATATTTTTTTATTTTTAACAAATATTTTTCTCTTAAATAATTTAAATTAGAATCATAATTTTAATGTATTAAAATTAATGTTATCTCTTTTACAATTATATAAAAACTTTTTAATATATAAATTTAAAAACAATAAGTCATATATATCCAAAAAAAACTTTCAAATTATTAGCGGCGTTTGTAGGGAAGCGCCGCTAATAACCATACTTTTAGCGGCGTTTGTAGGGAAGCGCCGCTAATAACCATACTTTTAGCGCGTGCGTTTTTAGGGAGCGCCGCTAATAACCATACTTTTAGCGGCGTTTGTAGGAAAGCGCCGCTAATAACCATACTTTTAGCGGCGTTTGTAGGAGCGCGCTAATAACCATACTTTTAGCGGCGTTTGTAGGAAGCGCGCTAATAACCATACTTTTAGCGGCGCGTTGTAGGAAGCGCCGCTAATAACTACTTTTAGCGGCGTTTGTAGGAAGCGCGCTAATAACCATACTTTTTAGCGGCGCTTGTAGGAAAGCGCGCTAATAACCATACTTTTAGCGGCGTTTGTTGGAAAGCGCCGCTAATAACCATACTTTTAGCGGCGTTTGTAGGGAAGCGCCGCTAATAACCATACTTTTAGCGGCGTTTGGTTTATAAGCGCCGCTAATTCCCGTTTTTAGTGGCGTTTTTGTCTGTAAACGCCGCTATTGCTCATTTTCCTGCGGCGTTTTCGTTCAAACGCCGCTAACATATAAATTTTGCGGCGTTTTTATTTAAAACGCCGCTAAAAACGCCGCGAAAAGTCTGTTTTGCTGTAGTGTCACTACAACAAAATTTGCATTTATTGACAGAAGTTTATACTAACGGATGATATCAGTCAGCATAAGATGCTGGAATGTGAATTAGAATGAGATATACCACTACAACAAAACAGACTTTTAGCGGCGTTTTTAGTGGCGTTTTAAATAAAAATGCCACAAATATTATACATTAGCGGCGTTTGAAGGAAAACGCCGCAAAAAATGAGCAATAGCGGCGTTTATTTCCAAAACGCCGCTAAAAAGGATATATAGCGGCGTTTATTCATAAAACGCCGCTAAAAGTCTGAGCATTAGCGTCGCTTTTGGAAAAACGCCGCTAAATGTCTGAGCATTAGCGGCGCTTTTGGAAAAACGCCGCTAAAAGTCTGAGCATTAGCGGCGCTTTTGGACAAACGCTGCTAAAGACCTAAGCATTAGCGGCGCTTTTTAACAAACGCCGCTAAAAGTTTTTCATATTTTTTTTTCTTATTCTTGCTTTGAATTAGATTTTATTTTGATACATTCACTTATAAGCAATGAGAAAGTTTCATTTTAGTTACTTAATTATGAAAAGTTACAAACTGCTAACTAAATTATTTAGAAGTTTTCATTTAAGTTACAAATTAAGCTATTAAAATTAATTTAGGGTTTAATGTTTAGTATGTTAATTTTATGGTTTAGGGTTTATTATTTTGGTTATGGGTTTAGTGTTTTAAAGTTTGTTGTTTGGGTTTATTGTATAGTGTTTAATATATTAGTGTTTACCGGTATTAATGTTTAAGTGTTAGTGGTTAGGGGTTAAGGTTTATGGTTAGGGGTTTAGGGGTTAAGGTTTAGGGTTTATGGTTTATGGGTTTAGGGTTAGGTGTTTGGGGAAAATGATTAATGTGTTAGGTTTCTGAGTTTAGGGTTTATGGCTTAAGTTTAGGATTTTAGGGTTTAAGGTTTAGGGTGTTAGCTATATAACCCAAAATCTCGAAACCGAAATCCCTCATGAGGGATTTATGGTTAATGTGTTAGCTATTAAAATATATGTTTTGTACTACACTAACACTGGCCACATGAATTCCCAAAAAGTTGGTCTCGGATTATGGTTTAAGGTTTGCAGTTTAGAGTTTAGGGTTCAAGTTTTATGATTTAAAATTTATGGTTTGGGGTTTTGAGTTTGAGTTTTAGGCTTTGGTGTTTGTGGTTTAGGGTATAATATTTAAGGTATAAGGTTTATGATTTAGGGATTAATCTTGGATTTTTTAGAATATAAATCAAAATAAGATAAATGTAAATTATTATTTAAAAAATATATATATCAAAATGGGTTAAATCCCAAAAGCATACATGAACAATGGTTTAGTGTGCAATTGTATACATGAACTTTAATTTGATCTAAATCTTGTAAAATATTAACACAATTATTGATGTAATTAACATCATTTTTTATTTATGTATTGCATACATAAAAATTTATATTTGTTCAATATAAAAATATATTGATGTATTTATATTTTAAAATAATGTGTATGATTAAATCAAAATTAAAGTTTCAACTATACATTTAAACCACAATTAGAATTTCACATCTAGAATTACACATTAAACCAAAATTTATATATAATTCTGAGATGTATTTATATCAAAATTTAGGTGTATACATATAATTAAATACCATTTATATAAAAATCTAAACAACTAATGCAGACCATACTTAAAAGAATAATGTTGATGTAAAAAAAAAGAAAAAAGAAAAAAAGAAAATCCTAAAAGAGTTGATAATGGTAATTAAATTTTTAAGATTTAATAATATAAAATTAAAAACTTAAAAACTTAATATTTAATATTTTAGTTAAAAAATTCAATGCTCAAAATATAATAAAAATAAAAATTAAAAAAAATGATAATCTCAACACAAAAATTTTGAAAAAAAAATATAAAAAAATATAGGTTAAAAAATAAAAAAAATAAAATTATGTAATAGCGGCAACGCCGCAAAAAATAAGTTATACCGGCGTTTTATTTTAAAACGCCACAAAATTTCATATAACACAAGACCTAGTTTTTTCTCTTCTAAAATTAAGTTCACTATCCTGATTCTTATTTCCCCAAACCCTAAATTTCCTAAGTCCCCAAAATTTACTAAGTCTCCGGAGGCTCTCGATCGTGAGCATTATCTTGATACCTTGGACCCTACCTTTTATTCTTGTTTTCATACTACTCATATTGCTGGACAAGCTGTTGTTGAAGCTCTTCAATCTGATAAGTTCAATGGCTATTCACCCACTGTTGGTCTTCCCCAAACCAAAAGGTTCAAAAATTTCCCATCTTTTGTTAATTATTTTCTTTGCTTAATGCCTGGATTTCTTCAATTTTAGTATGAATATCTTCAGCTCCATCAAAATCTGCTTCTTCTTTCTTGTTTTTTTTAATGTTTCATTCAGTTCTGAAAGTTATCTGCAATCCTGTTGATGCTTCATATTTCAGTTGACAAGCTTTTATGGTCAAAGAAGGTTTTTCTTTTAATAATCTAATAATTTATTTTAAATTTTCATGGTTACTCAAAATAATTTATTTCTTTTAGTTCGTCAAATCCTACAATTGATGAAGTTGAGGACTTGGAAATTATCGATTTGTTTTCTTAAGTTTTGGCTTTGTTTTGTCTTCTTTTGCTCTCATGGCTTAAGGTAACATGGTGGTTCATTAAATCTAGATTTAATTTCTACATTTAAAAATCTAAGTGACCCAAAGTAGAAATCTGGGGTTTCTGCAATCCTAAGTTCTTTGTTTTAAACTTTTACAGTAAAAAACAAATTACGGTAGATAGAGTGTAAAAACGCCAAATAAATTGAAGGTAAAGTCAGTTTATGTTCTTGGAAAAGATACAGTATTTCTTTTGTACTAAATTTGGTAACTGTTGGAATGGATCCTATGACTTTTTATTGTAGTTTTAGTTGATTTGCAATTAATGTTAGTTCTTTGAAAATTTTTGTGGAATTCTATGGAAGCTAGTCATACTTTTTGGTTGATATTGGTGTAAACTTTCTTTTTTCTTGTTTCAATCATTTAGTTTGCCAGAAAAGTTTAGTTTTTTTTTTAAAGCTGACCCCTATTTTTTGTTTGGTTTCTAGTACTGTAGTAATCTGTCAGGTTTAAATCTTGATGGGGAAATCTCAACAGCTATTGGAAAGCTCAAGGACCTTGTTGCAATGTACTGTTTATTTTTCATTGCCTTTTCTCTTTGAAATCCAATCTTTGTTCTATAATATGAGAAATTTGATATAAACTGTAAGTATATTAGTTGCTCTTATGCATGAAATTTGATTGAGACTGATAAAGGTTGTGCCTTTTTTTTATTATCAGTGACCTTAGAGGAAATCGTTTGTCTACTGGACGAGATTGGTGAATGTTCATCATTGAAAAGCCTGTAAGTAGTTTACTAGAAAAGAGCTCAATTGAAGTTTAGTTAAGTATCTTGTAAGTTAAACTGAACATTGTTTTGTTGGAGTTATTAGGGACCTATCTTTTAATGAGTTATATGGAGACATACCATTTTCGATATCGAAATTGAGGCAACTGGAATTCCTGTAAGTTAATTCGAAGCATTTCTCACTATATATCGTGTCACTGCTAATTCTCGGTTTGCTCAGTTCTTCTAATTTGAAACTTTTAAATGACTGTTCAGAGTTCTGAAAAACAATCAGTTAATTGGACCGATACCTTCAACATTGTCGCAGATTCCAAACTTGAAATTTCTGAAGATGAATTTAGCATCACATCTACCTTTGTTTTCTATTTTACTCGTCATGCTCGGACTTACCGTCTTACAGAGCACTAATATCACAGGTATGTATGAATGTACTTCTTATTCGACTTTTATGCTTCCCCTCCCCTCCCGTCCCGTCCCGAATTTGATTTTATTTTATTTTTACTCGTAACGTACAACACTTGATTGCCTGAACTGCAAGTTTAATAACTTCCTCCTGATTTTGGGTGTTTATTGCAACACAAGTGATTATATCCTATTTCAATCTGTTACAAAAGCCTCTCTAAGGTCCTGTTTGAAATTCTGCTTGCTTGGATCCTTTGCTTGTCTTGTCATTTGTTTAGATACAACTTTTCCATGCCATCACCGCAGCAGAGGTTATTGTGGAAGTTCGCCCGCATTATGGTTTCGACTTGAAATTTCTCTGTTTCCATATTCCCCATGTCAACGCTGCCAATCATCCCAACCATTCTTTCTCGCTTCACCACCTCTTTGATCCAGATTATATAGGCTTAAGTATTAATGATTATTTAAATATTCAAGACTAACAAAGAAAGGTTGATTGTCGCTTTTTTTCTTTTTTTTTTTTTTTTTGGTTTTGAATTAAATCCATTTTCCGGTTTTACAGTGCTCATTCATCAACGTTAACTATTGTAAACAATTGCAACTATACTGATTTGGCCAACTGTAGTGTCTAATCCTCGAATCTACACAAATTTCCCCTTCGTGTTTCATTCTTCAACCAAAGCGAATCAACATCTATTTCTGCTCCACCATCTTGGTCGTAATTAAAAGATTATTTGAATACAACGGCTTGTAATGTATTAAGTATACCAAAAAATGCATCTCATTGATTAGTTAATAAAGGTAAAGTTAGTTTTATTTATATTTTTATGTCAATTCAAATATTACTAAGTTCAGGGTTTGGACCGAGACTTTAAATTTTTAAGATTTCAATTTTAGTCTTTATCGGTACTTCATTTTTTTTTACAATTATTATTTATACTCATATTATTTCTGGAAAAAAAGCGAACATCCAACTAATAGACCACAACTTTGAGGTTCATTAGTACTTCATTTTTAATTATGTGGTATCATATGATTCATTGATAATGTCGGGGTGTAGATAAAGAGGCAAGTATTGGCCTTCACCCTAGTTTAAATTCTTATATAATTGTAAAAGAGATAATATTAATTTTAATATATTAAAATTATGATTCTAGTTTAAATTGTTTAAGAGATAAATAGATAAACTTTACATATATTAAATGGTTTAGGATTTAAGGTTTACTTGAGATTTGTTAAATGATGAAATTTTTTAAAAAATTCAAAAAATAAAGAAAAAGTAAAAATCAAAAAATAAAAAGTTTATAAAATTAAAAGAATGAAATACATGTAAATTGTCATATAAGTTGTTATATTTAAAAAATATATAATAAAATATCAAAATATTTTACAAATCATATTTAGATCAAATAATAATTGTATCAAAATGGAAATAAATTGAAAAAAAGAAAAGAAAATAATTGTGCAACTTAAATCCTTCCAAATACCTAATCAGAAGCTTTATTTTTTTAGCCTGTTGGTTTTATTCGTGAACAGAGTAACGTCATTGCTAGACAGGTGAGCTATTAAACTTAATGTATATATCTTCATTTTTTGTGATAGTTTTTTTTTACTATGAAAATATTGAATAAGGGTTTATCTGTTTTTTAACTTTATAATTGCTTCGTTGCATTTTTTAAATTTTATGTTAGATAAATAGATTGAGCAAGGAGAGCCAGTTGTATTCTTATATTTTAGCTTTTATCACCAGTCATGCGGTGTAGAAGGCACTGCTTGATCTTAAAATGTTGAGCATTACTTAACTTTGTCCATTTTAGGAACTCTAACTGTAAGCAATGAAGTAACATCTGACACACTGACTACTTTACAGGCAGATGTAATTAAGGGTTTCTCATTGAGAGGTGGATACAAGTCTAGATAACTTGTAGATATGTCTTCATTCACTTGGACTCTTTTGAATCACTATTATGTTTATTTGTTTGCTTGTACCTTAGCCACATGTTTAGCTTCAATACTTCTCCTTTGAGTAATGATTAATTGGGGTTCTGATCCTCTACTGGTTTTTGGTATAAAAATTGTTTATAGTTGCGCTTCACTGAATTGCTTCAACATCATGGTTGCTATTCTTTTCTTAGTGGTATGTTTTGCATACCAGGTTTAATCCATTGTTTTATTTGAGCTTTTATCCGTTCAATACTCATTAGTTTTGCTCTGTATATATGGTCTAACTGTGTTTAGTCTGACTTTACCTGCCTTTTCATGGGTTGTTAAGGAGTATATTGCTCTTTGAGACAATTGCTTGAGGTTGTGTTTTTCCATGCTGATCCACATCCAGGAAACCTATTTGCTACTAGCAGTGGCTCCCTTGCATATTTAGACTTTGGGATGGGAGATATCCCTCGCCATTATTGTGTTGGACTTATTCAAGTGGTAAGAGCCGTTCTATTGATAATTATACCAGGTTACTACTTTAAATATCATTGTAGTCATGACTGATCTCCTACAGCAACTAGGGCATAGGCTTGCATGAAGCTAAATAATATTTCAAAACTGGAATTTTATCTTTTTCCTCTAACTCTTGAGCAGAAAACAATTTTTATTTATTTATTTATTAAAGACGACTCAACTAGTGTTTGCATGTGAAAGTTTATAGTAGTATTTTATTGATGTCGATGTTGAAAAAATTAATGGAATGAGTAAAGTAGTAGTTATTAACCGAGGCTCTTAGTAGTCTTTACCTGGTTACAATTCCATGCATATGTCATAATCTTCCTTTTCATCTTTTATTCTTTAGCATGTTTTATTATTTTGTAACCCTCTCTTTACATCTTTGCTACTTTTAACATGTTTGCTATATTCTGCATCTTGATCTTGTGTTTTGTGAATATTGATGCTGAGATTTGATGGTTATTTCCATGAGCTTGTATTTGTGTTGATAAGTTCTTGCTTCTCTCAGCTTGTGCACTTTGTTAATCGTGACTTTCTGGGATTGGCAAACGACTTTCTTTCTTTGGGATTTATTCCTGAAGGAGTTGATATACAATTTGTGGCTGATGCATTGCAGACATCTTTTGGGAAAGGTACACGACAATCTCAAGACTTTCAGGTTTTTGCTTGTAGTCTCCTTACCTTGTTATTCAGATCTGTTTCCTGGCAAGTAGGTATAATAAGCACTTAAAAATGCCACTCTGTTGTAGATTTTGTAGTTCTACAAGTTTCTCTATTGTTGTTATTATTATAATAAGTAAAATGGTTCTCGATTTCTTTTCTTAAGTAAAATGATGAAACTTGACAATTTGTGGGGAAATATTTGCATCAAAGATTGTAAGCAAATTCTGGAACATATTACTTTGTTGTGTTGCATAATTATAGCAAGTATCCATTTGCACTGCCTTAAGATGTGTATTTGGCTTCATGCCTTTAATGATTGGTGTTCATCTTGTGTCGATAGCGCAAATATCGAACAGCATCCGAATTGTCCGAGGAGCCTCCTAAGTCCAAGAAAAGGTTCGCATCCCTTGGGATGGAAGTCATTCGATATGCATGTTTGTTGTTGCTGCTGCCATCGAAGATCTCCTGCTTTTTATTCTATCTGAGAAGGGTCAAATAGTGCATATTTGTTTATGTATGTATTATGCATTGACATGTATATTGGAAATTGACATCTAATAGCCATTTTAATTTTTGGGAATGGAGTTGTGGCGTTTTTATAATATTTTTTTTATTTTTTAGGACCTTTAGTGGCGTTTTTAAAAAAGCGCCGCTAAAGACCATGACTTTTAGCGGCGTTTTTATAAAAGCTTCGCAAAATACCAGAACTTTTAACGGCGTTTGTGAAAAAAGCGCCGCTAAAGGCCATGACTTTTAGCGGCATTTTTGGACAAGCGCCGTTAAAGACCAAGACTTTTAGCGGCGTTTGTGAGAAAAACGCCACTAAAAGTCATGATCTTTAGCGGCGTTTTTTTCTCATAAACGCCGCAAAATTTTGTGGCGGTTGTATTAGCGGCGTTTTTTTTAGTGGCGCTTATAAACACCGTTAAAGGCCAAAAAAAACGCCGCTAGAAGTCTGTTTTGCTGTAGTGTACGGACGAACTTTTTAAATCTATCTGTAAAAGTCCTAATGGCATATTGTGTTTCCGTTGCCATGGTGAGATGAAAATTACGCTCTCTCTTCTCTTTATTGGCAGTAGTTTTTTTATATAAAAAAATAATTAGAATGAATTTAATTTTGATGTTTTCCCTAATTCCTTTCCCGTCTTTTTTTCTACTCTTTCGTTGTTTTGTACATTCACGTACTGGGTTTTAATTTTTCCCCCAATTCTTTTCAAGGTATTTTTCCAGTCATCTTTTCAAAAGTTCTTTCTCATCTTAAATTTCAACTAATTTCTACGTATACTTACCAATTTCGAATAAATCCATACTGGGCAAGTTGAATGTAACATCTCAAAGGCTTTTCAACTTCATTTTCTCCTCTGAAAGGCATGAATGAAAAGCAATTTCGAAGTAGAAGGTAATGAATTTCGATTTTTTAAAACCTCGCTTAAGCTTTCTTTTCCTTTTGTTTTCTTGAAAGTAGAAGGTAATAATTTTCGAAATAGAAGATTTGTTTTTTGTTCAACTTTTGTCTTCTTTGCTTAACAATAAATTCCTTCAAGAAGGGTATTTTTTTTTTATAGAAGGGTAAAATTAGTACACATTTATTTATGGTTAGTCTTCCCTTATCTTGTCGGGTGCCTCTAAGGACTCCATCTTCATGGATTTCTACAACTCATTTACCTTCACAGCTTTGGTTCTGTTCCTCTCCCTAATCACCTTCAAGTTCTTATCTGCAAAACTGAGACAAAAATAAAGAAAGAACAAGTACCACCCCATTGGCAGCACGTTTGTTAACCAGCTCCTCAACTTCGCAGCTTTAAATTTATTTTAATATTTCAACTAGAAACTTGTAAGACAATAAATTTGGATAAAAAAATTACAAATTTTGACAGTACTGATGGATTTTAACCCTCTATCTAACACCTCATACCCGATCCATTCTCCGGATTTAGGTATGGAACATCACAGGTTGATCTGATTTAAAAACACATTTATTTGCTTTTCTTTCTAGAAAAGTTTATAATCCATTTTAGTAGATATCCCCTGTCGAAACCATCTTTTTTGAGAAAGGCAAGAATCGACTTGGGTTTTGAAAATGAAAACAGGAGTCTCCACCGAACTTTATTTAGTGTGATCGGATCACCTTTGTTTTAATAAAGCATTTTGGTTTACTAAAAGGATGTTTTTGGTCCGCGAAGTTTTGAGAAATCGAGTTCGGGAGTCGGTTACGTGCGAGGAAGGGTCAGCACCCTCGTCACGCCCAAAATTGGTACCTATTTGATTAATCAATGTCCTCGATGTCGAAGGTTGAAACTTTTAAAAAGAATTTAAATACGATCCATCTTTTATGTTGTTGCTAAAAAATAATTTTTAAAAGAAATCAAAGACGTATGCCAAGGGCTATCTCATCTCGAGGTAAAATGTTATATCCAATACTTTAGGACATCACACCTTGACCTTCGAGGCTAGACTTGCCTTTTTATTGGAAATTTATGAATTTGATTTTAAGGACATTATTTTATTTAAAATGGACGAGAAAATCGCAAACCTAATACTTTAAGGCACGTTTCCTCGAGCTTTTAAATAAAAAATATTGCCTCGGTTTAGAAAACCTTATCCCAGAATAACGCGACATCACATCCAATGCTTTAGGGCATGACATTTTTGAATTCTCGATAATAAGCTTTTTGTTTAAAAGTATGTTTGTTTTAAAGGATATTTGGTTATTTAGATTAAACGAAGAAGATCGCAACCCAATGCTTTAGGGTACGATCTCTCGAATTTCTAAATAAGGAATATCACCTTTTCGAGAAGAAACAGTTTCATATCGAACAAAATCAATATAACACGAGTTCAGAATAAAATATACAAGCGAATTACAATACAGATATGCGTAGCAACATGGAAGTAAATACGTTAATGTGAATAACAATAATGAAGGCGAAAATAAAACAAACAAATCTAAAACGAATGAGAAAAATAAAGCAGAAACAATAATAAAACTAAAATAATAGTGATAAGTAGATATATGCAAGTCATAATGCAATAATAGTGATGTAGGAAGAACAATAACATAATAATAATAGTACAATAATAATAAAATAACAATAATAATGATACAAAATATGTACAATACAGTAGTAATATAAATATAGTGATAATAATAATAACAAAATAATAATAATGATACCAATAATAAAGATATTAAATAATAATGATAATGAAGTAATAATAATTGGGAGGTTTTAGCTAAGTTGAAAATAGTGAAAATAATAAAAAGAGGACTGATTAAGTAAAAAGATAAAATTTTGGGGCGAATTTAAAATAGAAGAAGGATTAAGGGACCCATTTACACGAGCCAAAGTACTGGGGGGAACGAAGAGGTAATAAAACCCTTTTGCCAAAACGTGCGGCAGCAGGAAGGACCAGATTGTGAACGAAAATAAATTTTGGGCCAAATTAAAAAAATCGGAAGATCTAATTTTAGAAACTGAACATGCGGAAGGTCCCAAAGGGCAATTAGCCCAATCGATGAAAACACCGGATCCTTCCATCGGGTCGGGTCGCGCGCGCGGGTCTTTGGCCAAACGACGTCGTTTTGGGCATTAAAGGCTAGCCCGAAAACGACGTCGTTTCGATGGGCTATTTAAGGCCGAAATTTTTCAAAAAATTCATTCCATCCCCCGTTTTAAAAAAAAAACAACTCTCCCTCTCCCTTTCTCTCTGCAGGGGGCCTAAAGGGGCGAGGGAATTCCGGTGAGTTGCCGTCGCCAGCGCCGTCGCGCCGGCCACCGGTGGAGTTCACAAGAAGGTATGCTTTTCTCTCCTTTTTTTTATTTTGATATTATATAAACTGATTTTTTAAAGAAAACTTAAATAAATAAATAGAATGGGTTTATATATATATGTATGGCTTCAAAAAAAATAAAACAGAATAAACCTTGATACTTTGTTTCTTGCTTTCTTATTCGTAAACTGATATTGATTTCTGCTTCTAAATGTTTTCAACTATTTGGATTCAAAGTTCCCTTTTTTATTTCTTTTTCTGATCGAAAAAAAAAGCCCCATTTACATTGATTTGAACGGCTTTATAGCCGAGAGGTACAACCTCTTCTTTTATTAATCTAATATTTGTTCCATGCTCCTCTGTTTCTTCGTTTTTTCTGTTTTCTTTGCATGGTACTGGCGAGGAGTGCAGGCGTTGGAGGTCGAGTTACCTGGGGGAGCTTCGACCGTCAGGAGGCGTGGGCACGTGGAACGACACACGTGGGCACGAAGAACGACGCGCGTGTGAGGGACGCGCTGATCTGAAAAGGCGCGCGTGGGAGTGGCTACGGGTGACGCGCGTGGTGTCCGCGGGGGAGCCAAAGGTTGGCGGCGCATTAGGACACTAGGGTTTTTTTCCTTACTGTTGTTTTTCTGTTAATGGGTTAGGGCTTGAAATTTTGGTTTCGGGCCTATTTTTATTTGGGCTTCAGAATTATTTTGTAAATGGACTATTATTATTTTTTGGACTGTTTAATAGCTTCTGTTTCATTTTTTCAATGGGCCTTCAGTCTGTATTGGGCCCGGGCAAAAATTGGTTATTACAGCTGCCCCTCTTTGCTCATTGTCGTGAAACGAGAATAGAGCAAAGACAATAGAAGAACCAATTTTTGCTCGGTCTTGGCCAGGTCCTGATTCTTCAGTGCTCTTATTCTTCAGATGGCCTCATCTCAATCCACTACTCCCTTGTCGTTTCGACTCACTTTACTGATTCATTGCAACTTCGAGGTGATAAGAATTCAGAAAGAAGTGGTTCGTAATTTTGATCTTCTGACTGAAACTTCTCGAAAAAGGTTAATCCTCAATACACTCAGGAAGGAAGGATTAGCAGCTTTGTCCTGCTTCCTTGAGACTTCGAGGTGATGAGAATTCAAAAAGAAGAGATCTGTAACTTAGATCTTCTCACTAAAACTTCTCAGAATTTTGAGTTTGATCCTCAATACGCTCGAGGAGGAGGGATTCGTAGCTTTGACATGCTCCGCTGGAATGTCGAGGTGATAGGAATTCGGAGAGAAGAGATCCGTAACTTTGATCTTCTCCCTGAAACTTCTCGGAAAGGTTGATCCTCAATACATTCAAGGAGGAGGGATTAGCAGTTTTGTCCTGCCCCCTTGAGACTTTGGGAGTGATAAGAATTCAGAAAGAAGAGATCCGTAACTTTGATCTTCTCACTGAAATTTCTTGAAAATAAGAGCTGATCCTCAATACACTCGGGGAGAAGGGATTAGTAGCTTCGGCCTGCTCCAACGGGACGTCGAGGTGATAAGAATTCAGAGAGAAAAGATCTATAACTTTGATCTTCTCACTGAAACTTCTCAGAAAAGCTTGATCCTCAATACACTCAAGGAGGAGGGATTAGCAGTTTTGTCCTACCCCCTTGAGACTTCGAGGAGATAAATCTGAACTTTTCAATTTGCTTCCTTACTATCTTCAGGAAGACTTTAATCTTTAGACTGCTCTGCTAGAACAAAATCTGAACTTCAATATTGTTGTACTATTTTTTTTTTGAGGAATCTGTCCTGTAGAGTGTGCTTATGCTTATGCAAATGATGAGGATGTTATTATCGAGATGACTCAAATGCTCCTAATTACATGTGCTATGGATGACATTTACATGAATGCTGAATGTCATGAGAATAATGACTTTTCACAATGTAAGAATGACTAGGATGTAATGATCACAATAAATCAAATGCTCCTAACTGGATGCATATGAATGCATAAGAAAGACCCCTTTTATGGTTTGGGTTGTCATTGCTTATAGTTGCTTTTAACTCGGCTATGATCGAACCATCACCAGACATAACCATCTGTGCGTTCAACGCACGAAGAGCAAACAATGATTTTCGACTTAACGCATCTGCGACAACATTAGCTTTCCCCGGATGGTAGTCAATCACCAACTCATAGTCTTTCAACAGTTCTAACCATCTGCGTTGTCTCAAGTTCAGATCTTTCTGAGTTATCGAATACTTTAGACTTTTGTGATCCGAATAAACGTGACATTACTCGCCGAATAAGTAATGACACCAAATTTTCAATGCGAAAACAATGGCTGCTAATTCCAGATTGTGAGTCAGATAATTTCTTTCGTGCGGCTTCAATTGTCTCGAAGCGTAGGCTACAACTTTGCCTTCTTGCATCAAAATGTAACCCAAGCCATTCAAAGAAGCATCACTATAAACAACAAATTATTTACCCGATTCAGGCTGAGCTAACACTGGAGCTTCAGTCAAAAGAGTTTTCAGCTGATCGAAACTTTTCTGACACTTTTTCGACCACTCAAACTTGACATCTTTCTATAGTAGTTTTGTCAAAGGTGTAGCTATCACAGAAATACCTTTCACAAACCGTCTGTTCAGCAAGGTTCTATCACTGATGCATTATGATGCTTTCTCGTTCGGCCAATATCTTTGACGGGAAACCCAAAGAAACGATCATATTCTATCAGCAAGCTTGCCTCGCTGTAATTTCATAGTCCCTTCCACTGTACCCTCTGGGATATAAAGTTTGTACCTCCTACTGCAACTTTAAGAGATGACATTTGGTTTCTTCCAATCATCCTGCTGCAACTCTGAGGTATAGGATCAATCACTGTTCATTAGGTATAATGGTATCATGATTTCATTTTGAACCTGGGTAGGCATCACTCGTTATTTGTCAAGGACGTATCGCCGATAAAATGTCTTGTCTTTGTTCAAAGAAATAATCATTTTTCTCCAACATTTCTAAACCCTAGGCTAAATGAATTCTGAACAATAGTCATGTTTCAGGTCTTCGTGTTATTCAGAGGCTTTCAGAGTAATGTACAGAACTCTTTTTATGAAAGTATTATTAGTCCAGTAATCATTATTTCAATGTAAAATACCCGGAAAGGATTGTAAGCAGGAAATTGATTGGGAGCGTAGCTCGAAACAAAACAGGTTAATCCAAACTGGCAAATGCAATCAAGAAGAAAATTCATTGAATAAGATAATCACAAATTACAAATTTAGGATGGGTAGAATGGAAATTAGGTGCCCTAGATATCGCAGCCTAAGCTTCTCTGCCTGAGCATTTGGAAGACCATTTTGAGTTTGACACGTGCTTAGGAGATCTTGAGTATTTTGTTGATGCACCGAGACGCAACATACCCCTTCCTTGTCCATTCGAGTGAAGCGGGGTTTTTCCTATCGCAATTTGAGCCACTTTTTTCAGGTTTTCGACCCAAATCCCTTTTGGTCTCAAAGCGCCCTTCGCGAGTTTTCGCCTTGGCCTCTCCCTTTTTCTTTTTTTTTTTTTTTAGATCAATGTGTCCTTTGCGGGTTTTTTCCTTAGCCTTTTCAAGCAAAGTATCTTTTGACTAAATCTGAATTTATGGGGTTGGGCAAGCTTTTCCCATCCATTTCAGTTAGAATCAGTGCTCCTTCGGAGAAACCCTTCTTCACCACGTACGGTCCTTCACAATTCGGCATCCATTTTCCTCTGAAATCCTTCTGTATGGGAAGGATCTTTTTTAATACCAAGTCTCGCTCGTGGAACTCTCTTGGGCGAATTTTTTTGTCATAGGCTCACATCAGACGTTTTTAATACATCTGACCGTGACGAATAGCCCTTAGCCTCTTTTCTTCGATTAGGTTCAATTGATCGTATTGAGCCTGAATCCATTCAGCCTCATCTAGCTTTATTTCTGTCAAAACCCGAAGAGAAGGTATTTCCACTTCAATGGGTAGGACTGCCTCCATCCCGTAGACCAGTGAGAAAGATGTTGCCCCAGTAGAGGTTCTGACAGATGATCGATAAGCATAAAGTGCAAATGGTAATTTCTCATGCCAATCCTTAAAAGTCTCGGTCATCTTCCCCATTATCTTCTTGATGTTCTTATTCGCTGCTTCTACTGCCCTATTCATTTTTAGACGGTACGGAGATGAGTTATGATGTTTAATGTTGAATTGACTACAAACATCTGCTATCGTGCTGTTGTTCAAATTCAATGCGTTGTCTGATATGATCCTCTGAGGCATCCCATATCGGTAAATGATTTCCTTCTTTAAAAACTGACTAACCGCTGATTTAGTGGCATTAGCATATAAAGCATCTTCTATTCATTTCGTGAAGTAGTCAATGACCACGAAGATAAATCGATGACCGTTCGAAGCTTTTGGCAAGATTGGTCCGATGACGTCCATGCCCCACATAGAAAATGGCCATAGGGAAGTCATAACATGTAACGGTGAAGGGGGGACGTGAGTCTTGTCCCCGTATATCTGGCATTTGTGACATGTCTTAGCATACTTGATACAATCCCCTTCTATAGTAGACTAATAATATCCAAATTTCATGATTTGTCTAGCCATTATGAAACCATTTGCATGTGTTCCGCAAACACCCCCGTGGACTTCTTCCAAAATTTTCTTAGCTTCCACTGCGTCGACACATCTCAACAGTACTTGATCCTTCTTTCTTTTGCACAGGACCTCCCCCTCCAGGACATAATCACAGGCTAACCTTATCAATGTCCTCTTTTCATTCTCGGTTGCTTGTTTGGGGTATTCGCGATTTCTCACATATAGCAATATATCTTGGTACCAGGGGTGATCATCCCTTTCTTCTTCTTCTTCCACATTGCAACAATAAGCTGAGGCCTCATAAATACTCATTTGAATGGGCTTTACATCTTCTTGGTTACTCGCCTTAATCATGGAAGCTAAAGTAGCCAAAGCATCCACCATCTGGTTTTCTTCCCGTGGGAGATAACTAAAAGTGATATCGTCAAACTCCTCAATTAACCCCATGACTACCCTTCGATAATTGATCAATTTGGGGTCTCTTGTCTCCCATTCGCCTTTTAGTTGGTATATCACTAGTGCAGAATCTCTATATATCTCCAACGCTTTAATTCTACGTTCAATGGCAGCATGGAGTCCCATGACACATGCTTCGTATTCTGCCATATTGTTTGTACAATCAAAATCCAACTTGCATGTGAACGGGTAGTGATCTCCATTTGGGGATACCAAGACTGCCCCAATCCCATTTCCAATAGCATTTGATGCTCCATCAAAATTTAATTTCCAAAGGCAATCTTTTGCAGTGTCCTCTTCAGTAGCTGCCACATACATTAGGTCCTCATTGGGGAAATCAAAGTTCAACAGCTCATAATCTTCTAAAGCTCTGCTAGCTAGGAAGTCGGCTATTGCGCTCCCTTTTCTGACTTTCTCTCGACTCACATATACCATATCAAATTCGATGATGAGAATTTGCCATCTAGCCATCCTTCCATTCAAAGCGGTTGCCTCCATCATATACTTTAGAGGGTCTAATTTCGAGATTAACCAGGTCATATGATACAGCATGTATTGTCTCAATCTCTGAGTCATCCAAATCAACGCACAACACAGTTTCTCAATTGGCGAATATCTCATTTTGCACTCAGTGAATTTCTCACTGAGGTAGTATATCGTATTTTCTCTTCTTCCTGAATCATCATGTTAACCTAGCACACATCCCATAGAGTGATTAAGCACCGTCAGATATAGGATTAATGGCTTATCTAGGCGTAGAGGTGATAATACTAGAGGGTTTGACAAGTACTGTTTGACCCTATCAAAAGCTTCCTGACATTCGTCATTCCATACGCCTGGGTTATGTTTCTTCAAAAGAAGAAATATGGGATCACATTTCTCGGTTAACTGTGAAATAAACCGAGCAATGTAATTTAGTCTTCCAAGGAAACCTCGAACTTCTTTTTGAGTGCGCGGCGGAGGCAATTCTTGTATAGCCCGGACCTTATCTGAGTCGATCTCGATCCTCTTCTTACTGACTATGAAGCCCAACAATTTGCCAAATCTAGCTCCAAAGGTACATTTCGTAGGATTGAGTCTCAATTGGAATTTCCTTAACCTCAGAAACAGTTTCTGCAAAACTTGGATATGCTCTTCTTCTGTTCTAGACTTTGCAATCATGTCATCCACATAAATCTCAATCTCTTTATGCATCATATCGTGGAACAAGGTCACCATGGCCCTTTGGTATGTAGCTCCTGCGTTTTTCAACCCAAACGGCATTACTTTATAACAGAATGTGCCCCACAATGTTATGAAGGTAGTCTTTCCCATATCTTCAGGGTGTATTTTTATCTGATTGTATCTGGAGAAGCCATCCATGAAGGAAAACAGTGAAAAGGCTGCTGTATTATCTACTAGAGTATCAATATGAGGCAAAGGAAAGTTATCCTTTGGGCTAGCCTTATTTAGGTCTCAATAATCCACACACATTCGTACCTTCCCGTCTTTTTTAGGGACAGGCACGATATTGGCTACCCATTCTGAATATTTGATCTCTTGCAAGAATCCAGTGTCGAACAGCTTTTGGACCTTTTTCTTTATTTTCAGCACAATATCTGGTCTCATCCTTCGGAGCTTCTGCTGAACTGGCTTGTAATCCCTCCTTATGAGTAAGCGGTGTACTGCTATATCGGTGCTTAAACCGGGCATATCTTCATAAGACCATGCGAAGACATCCTTGAATTCCTACAACAGTTGGATAAGATTCTGCCTTGTTTCCTCGGCTATAATTGTTCCAATATTTACCACTTTCCCTTCTTCTAACGTCACAGTCTCTACTACTTCCTTATGAGATCGAATTTGTCTCTCCTCCTGCTCTACCATTCTTAACAAATTAGGGGGCAAGTCACTGTCTGTGTCATCTTCAAAATCCTGTAATTTTCCTAAGCATATGTCTTGCTCAAAAGGATATTTCGAATCCAAGGCGGCGTTGCTCAAGTCATTGATATCCAGGGACCTGTTGCAGTTTAAGAAAATGCGGGCAGAATGAATGAATTTGTAAATGGACAATTGTATGTATGATAATGAGGAAAGAATAATCGGAAAACAAAGAAAGGAAATGTTTGCTTCGAATGATGGTGAAAATGCACTTTATTGATATAACAATACTTGAACATGCGCCTATTTCACAAAAGAAATCTTGTTGCTCTTAGGCTTGAAGCAACAAATGTGTCCTGGACATTACTCTGAATAAGCCCTAAATACTACAGGGATTTCCTCTGCAGTCCAATTGTTTAAGACGCTTCCCGATTCATAAGGCTGAATATTTGACAAGATTTCTCCTTCAACTGCCTCCTCAAATATGGTACTAATGTAGACATCACCTAACATCGCTATGATATCCTCTCCCTTCCATGTCTTCGGCTCAGAGTGAGTTACCCCTCCCGACACAAAGGTTTTGGATATGTGTGGGATTATCATGGGTTCCCACTTGGCTTCCCCTCCACTCAAACGAGCGCGTCTTCTTTCCTGCCTCCTTTCTAGCTCTTTCTTCTTTTGTCTTGCATCTGGTCTGAATCCCAGGCCAAAGCGATCTTATTTTTCTCTTAATGTCGGGGCTGCCATTCTCCCCTGAAGGTACTTTCCAAGTCCTCTTCCCGGTAAAGCACCTTTCCCTACGGTCATTTTCAATCACATCCTTGTAGTCTTGGAGATTCTTGGTTTCAAGATTTTGTTTCCTTCCATAATAAAAGTTGTGTTCACGAACTCGAGAGATCGGAAAGAACATTCAGCTGCCTCATCGTTTGTCTCCAAGTAGGGCATATCACTGGTCACGGTTGCAATAATGTCCTCCTCAGCTCTTATCGTTACCAGCCAGCCATCCGCTATTAACTTCACCTTCTGATGTAATGATGAAGGTACTACCCCTAACGAATGTATCCATGGTCTCCCTAATAGGCAGTTATAGGAAGGCTCGATGTCCATCACTAGAAAATCTACTTCGTAAATAGTTGGGCCAATTAGTAAGGGTACCTAAATCCTCCCCATGACCCTTCTTTGGGTGCCGTCAAATGCCTTTACCACGCTCTGGCACTCCTTCATGTGCGAACTATCCACTGGTAATCTGTTTAGGGTGGATAAGGGCAATACAATTAATGCAGACCCATTGTCTATCAAGACCCTGGTAGTATGTGCCCTTTGCATCTAGCGATAACATGCAAAGCTTTGGTGGATCCTCTACCACCTGGTGGTATTTCATCGTCATTAAAATAAATAAAGTTGTCTGCACTTATGTTACCGATCAATCGATCCAATTTATTAACCGAGATGTCACTGGCGATGTAGGTTTCATTTAAAACTTTCATCAGCGCGTTCCTGTGTACTTTTGAGCTCTGAAGCAAAGCCAACATAGATTTGTGCGCTGGTTGTTTGTGCAGTTATTCTACCACACAATATTTACTGTGTTTTAGAAATTTCAGGAACTCTTTAGCTTCTTCCTTAGTCAGTGATTCCTTGGTTCTCAGCTCAGGCTCAACTGGCTTTTCTTTCTCCTGTTCCACCATTGGAGCTTTCCCCTTTATTAAGTCGTAGCGTCTCCCGCTTCGAGTATAGAAGCCTTCATCTAAATCCTCCTTCGTCATATTAGTCGAGTTCTTTTTTTCTGTGACTGCTACATTACACTCATAGTTCCAGGAAACCTCCTTATTATCTTTATAAGTAAAGGCAGTGGGCTTCCGTATTATTACTTTCGTCGCTACCTGCGTGTCCGCCTCATTGTTAGCAGAATTCTCCTTCCTTGGGATCACCTCCTTTCTTGAGATCACTGCATCGCATTCAATGATAGGCCTTCGTATTATTACTTTTGGTGCTACCCGTATCCCTGCTTTATCGATTTTGGGACGTGAAATAATGATCATCGGAAGGTTGACTTTCAAACTTTTACTGTTGACTCTGACGCGCATATGCTTCTCTCTTCTGTGCCTTCATCATAAAATTCGACTTCTTTATTGTTTATTAAATTTTGCACCAGAGTTCTGAATTCCCCGCAATTCTGAATCTCATACCCAACTCCTGATGGTGCTCACAATAATTTGTCAGCTCTCATTGACTCTTTTCCGCAATAATTAATCCCTATTTGACCATTTCTTTCCAGACCAATCTTAAGGGAGTCTTAACCTCTGCGACACTTGCTTTGATTCTTTTTTCTGAACTTTCACTAATTACGTTGACTCTGCCATTAGCATGATTGGGTAAAGGATTTGTTCCATTTGGCATGTCATCCAACTCGACCACACCCATATTGATAAATTTCTCCACCAATTTCTTAAAAGCCAGGCAATTCTCTATTGAGTGTCCCGTGATTCCTACATGGTATTCACACTGTGCGTTCGAGTCATACCACTTGGGATACGGAGGTTGCATTGGTTTTAGATGATATGGGGACACAATATGTGCATCGAATAGGGTTTGATACATCTCCTTGTACGTCATCGGAATCGGTGTGAATTGGAGTTTCTCATTATTTTGTCATGAGGTGCCAGGTTCTTTCTTGGGTAACCCCTGCTGCCCCGTGGCCGTTGCTTTTGGCTAATTAATGGTGATTGACTTCGGGTGTCCTATACTCGCATTATTCACCTCACTTTCTTTCTTCCTTCGGGGTATTCTTTTGGCACTTCCCCCTGTCTCGATCCCTCCACTTTTTATAATGTTCTTGATCATCTTTCCAGTCGTTACGATGTCTGAAAAGCTCCTGGTTGCACTTCCTAACATATGCATGAGGAATGGGGCTTTCAGTGTGCGGATGAAGAGCATTGTGGTCTCTTTCTCCAGAAGTGGTGGCTGGACTTGGATGGCAACTTCCCTCCACCTCTGTGCATCTTGCCTAAAGCTTTCGTTCCCCTTTTTTTTCCATGTTTTGAAGAGTGATCCTATCGGGGATCATGTCTGTTACGTGACTGTACTGCTCCAGGAATGCTTGAGCCAAATCATTCCATGAACCAATTTTGACGCGACTCAACTGATTGTACCATCTAGCTGCAGCTCCCACCAGGCTATCTTGGAAACAATGGATCAGCAGTGGGTCATTATTAGTGTAGCCCGTCATCCTTCTACAAAACATAGTAATATGGGCCTCTGGGCAGCTTGTCTTATTATACTTTTCGAACTCAGGCATCTTAAAATTGTACGGGAGCACCAAGTCGGAGACCAAGCTTAAGTCGTTGGCATCTATTCCCTAACGTTTACCGGCATTTTCTATAGCTTTGAATTTTTCCTCCAACCACTTATATTTATCCTCTAGCTGCTTTGGTAGTTCCAATTTTGCCCTTTCAGCTATCTCATCCAAATCAGGGACGTTGGGATTGATTGGACTTTCTCCTGGGTTGGTACCCGAACCCGTCGAGAGGTGTGTCAGTATTGCGGTATCAGCCTGATATTGCAACTTGATAGTGACAGATGCCCTTTAAGGATATGTATCCAGTGGCGTTTGGGTGTTCAGTGGGGTAAGAGCGGGGTTATCACTATCGTTCCCTAAGCTAGTAGTAATGCCTTTTCCCTTCTCACGTTCTTTAGACATCAATTGCGCCAGCTGGTTCATCATGTTATTCTGGGATTCTTGCATCTGCTCCATCATGTCCTGCTGGATTTTGGCCAGCTGCTCCTATAGTTGTTCTTGTCCTTTCATTTGATCCTGGATTTCTTTTTACACTTGTTCTAGTCTTTCCATTCTTTGATCCATTATTCTTGTTTTGCCCCTTATACAGTAGTGATGTTCCAGGATAACTGCCATAGTTTTAGGGTCCTTTTATGAGATTCAATGTGTATGATGCAATGTAATGCTGATGTATGAGATGTATGCAAAAATGTTGATTCCAATTCAATTTCCATTAGAATAGCTTTTCTAGAAAACAAGTTTCTTCACATAAAATGGATTACATATAAGGCCTGGCCCTATTACTTCAAGCCTTGACTTCCTCAAGAAGCCAAGCTAACTTTCGACCTCTCTCTGACTCTGACTCTGACTCGTACATCAAACCTAATAAATAAGCTCGAACTGCCAAAGTTTGCAAGTGATCCGCCACCTCTCGTATTTAAGCCACGGCTTCTCCCATAACATAATCCCGGCTTCTGACTTGGCTCTAAGAGTGATGCAGTTGTTGCTTCCATCGCTCCTCATTGGCTTCAAAAAGTTCTTCCCGTAACTCATAACCATGTAAGGCAGATTCTAGCTCTTCAATTCTTGCTTTCATTTCTTTAATTTTGCTCAAACTAACCTTTAATTCGGCTGTGGAATTACGGCTACGATACTGATATAGTGATCTTTCCAATTCTGACACCCGAATTTTTAGTTTCTCTTTTTCATTTTGACTTTCCATCAAATCCCTTTTTAGGGCATCTTTTCGCTCATAGGTATCTCGGACTTTCTTTTCCTACTGACTCGCTCTGTTCTTTTCCTCTTTAATTTCTTGACGCCATTGCTCTGACGTTTTCTAAGTCCCATAGTTCTCATCGACCTTCGTAGCTTCTTGTAGTCAGTCTTCAATCCATCCAAATCTTTCTCAACTTTAGTCTTTCCTTTTCTCAACTTCTCGGCTTCTAATTTTTGAATATCGACATCCAAACCTAACTGCATTTTCTCTTCCTCTAGTTGTTCTATCCTTTTTCTTAATTCTCAGTTCCTTTCTTCGAAGTCCTGTTTGATGATTTCAAGCTCGAAAGGGATCACTCGTAAATGTTCTTCTAGTGATCGGGTGTTTTCTTGGTCGGATGTAGGGATGTTGTCATCGATTCTTTGGCTTTACCATCGGTCATACTCAGGGGTCGTCATCGAATTGGCAGTGAACCTTTTCATTCTATGAATTCGGCTCCAGGCATTTGATATCTCACGAACTCTCCTCTTGTAATTTTCTCCTTTATATTCAAACTCGCACTGGGCTAACCCTTGTGTTGGCGGTGTAAATTATCTTGATCTGTACTGTCTTAACACGAAGAGAGGAGCGTACCCGACGGCTCCCCATATTCCTAGCATGGGGACATAATCAAGGTCTCCACACCTATATAAGATTTCATCATGAATCATCCAAGGAGCTCTCCACTCTACATCTTCTTCTTGTAGGGTTTGTAAAATCATCATCCAGCTTTCTTCCGTGATATCGTCTCGTTTAGGTGTTGCTACCATATTTTTTAGCGGAGAATAGCCCTTGGTGAATATTAGACACGATACCTTTTCCATTTTCCAAAAATGACCATGAAACCATGCTAGTAAGAGTTGGGCGCACCCGATGAATCTCCCTTCGCCCGCTCTTCGGCACGCACTTAGGGACCTAAAAGTTTCGGTAAGAATCGCAGGAATAGGAGTGACCCCTCTGTCTAGTTTGTCAAATAGATCAGACACCACCCCATCCACATATCCTAGAGCTTTGGGGAAGATGACCAGTCCATAAATGCTCAAAGCTAAAACATCAACCCTCTTCTTTTCCTCAGGATGTGCTATGATCAAATCTCTCATATTTCTCCAAGGTATGCACTTACGATCTCCCTTTTATTTCGTCCGGCCCGTAACCCATTGCTCGCTCATCCCCGTAATGTTCATCAGCATTTTTGTGAATGTGGGGACATTAACGGCTCTCAAATAAGCCTTATCAGTTTGAATTCTTGGGCAGCGGAGCAGGGCTGTGTACTCCTCTATGGTAGGAACCAAATCCACTTTCTCGAAAGTGAAGCAACTGTAAGCAGGATTCCAAAACTGGGCCATTGCCCGAAACAAGTGCTGGTCTATCTTGATGTCAAGTAGATAAGGCAAATCACCATAATGATAGTAGAATAGTTGCTTGATCCTGTCGTCCCACTGACTCCAGATTTCCCTCATTTCTTGAAGATTATTTCGAGTTACGCTGATACGTGTGTAATCCCACAACTCTGATATGTACCCCTCTGTAAGGCTGTCCTCTTTCTCTCGTTGTACTGTTTTGGCCCATATCCGGACGGCCGTATTGTCTTCCACTTTATGAAGAAACCCCTTTTCCATGACAAGCTATCTATTCAGCAATCGAACGTGAATCAACACCCTTTTGATGAATATGCCATGTAAAAATGAAGATAAAGCAATTCATTATTTCGTACACAATAAGCAGCAAATGAAATACTTAATCGGGTAACCACTAGGGTTTGGCATGGCTCTATCTAGGGTGGTTCTTACGGTTCGTTATATGGGGTTCGGTTCTAGAGTAAAGGTACCTGAACTAACAGATTCCTCAATCCTCACCCATTATAGGCTCATACGGACAGAGTTCGGTTCAGGAGAATACATTTCCCTATGGCTGCACGAAGATGAAAATCTCACGAAGACATAGGTACAGATGTATCCCGAAAGCGATCCACTATCTTGCACGGAGGTGAAAACCTCACGAAAGAGTAGCTTCTCACTCCCACTTAAAAGGGTGCGACCCAACGGTCATGCAATATGATGAAAAAATATTATACGAGACTCGAACCACATAATCAGATAAGATGACGCAAGCAAATGCGATAAAAAGAGTTGTATTTTTTGAATCAACTTTTCAACTTTCGACAAAAGGACAGAAATTAATCAAGTTACGGCCTGGCTCTCTTTTTACGTCTCCAGCGGAGTTGCCAAGCTGTCAAAACCATCTTTTTTGAGAAAGGCGAGAATCGACTTTGGTTTTGAAAATGAAAACAGGGGTCACCACCGATCTTTATTTGGTGTGATCGGATCACCTTTGTTTTAATAAAGCATTTTGGTTTACTAAAACAATGTTTTTGGTCCGCGAAGTTTTGAGAAATCGAGTTCGGGAGTCGGTTACGTGCGAGGAAGGGTCAGCACACTCGTCACGCCCAAAACTGGTACCGATTTGATTAATCAATGTCCTCGATGTCGAAGGTTGAAACTTTTAAAAAGAATTTAAATACGATCCATCTTTTATGTTGTTGCTAAAAAATAGTTTTTAAAAGAAATCGAAGACGTATGCCAAGGGCTATCTCGTCTCGAGGTAAATGTTATATCCAATACTTTAGGACATCACACCTTGACCTTCGAGGCTAGACTTGCCTTTTTATTGGAAATTTATAAATTTGATTTTAAGGACATTCTTTTATTTAAAATGGACGAGAAAATCGCAAACCTAATACTTTAAGGCACGTTTCCTCGAGCTTTTAAATACAGAATATTGCCTCGGTTTAGAAAACCTTATCCCAGAATAACGCGACATCACATCCAATGCTTTAGGACATGACATTTTTGAGTTCTCGATAATAAGCTTTTTGTTTAAAAGTATGTTTGTTTTAAAGGATATTTGGTTATTTAGATTAAACGAAGAAGATCGCAACCCAATGCTTTAGGGCACAATCTCTCGAATTTCTACATAAGGAATATCACCTTTTCGAGAAGAAACAGTTTCATATCGAACAAAATCAATATAACACGAGTTCAGAATAAAATATACAAGCGAATTACAATACAGATATGCGTAGCAACATGGAAGTAAATACGTTAATGTGAATAACAATAATGAAGGCGAAAATAAAACAAACAAATCTAAAATGAATGAGAAAAATAAAGCAGAAACAATAATAAAACTAAAATAATAGTGATAAGTAGATATATGCAAGTCATAATGCAATAATATTGATGTAGGAAGAACATAACATAATAATAGTAGTACAATAATAATAATAAAATAACAATAATAATGATACAAAATATGTACAATACAGCAGTAATATAAATATAGTGATAAAAAAATAACGATACCAATAATAAAGATATTAAATAATAATGATAATGAAGTAATAATAATTGGGAGGTTTTAGCTAAGTTGAAAATAGTGAAAATAATAAAAATGGACTGATTAAGTAAAAAGATAAAATTTCGGGGCGAATTTAAAATAGAAGAAGGATTAAGGGACCCATTTACATGCGCGAAAGTACTGGAGGGACCGAAGAGGTAATAAAACCCTTTTGCCAAAACGCGCGGCAGCAGGAAGGTCCAGATTGTGAATGAAAATAAATTTTGGGCCAAATTAAAAAAACTGGAAGATCTAATTTTAGAAACTGAACATGCGGAAGGACCCAAAGGGCAATTAGCCCAATCGACGAAAACGCTGGATCCTTCCATCGGGTCGGGTCGCGCGCGCGTGTCTTTGGCCAAACGACGTCGTTTTGGGCATTAAAGGCTAGCCCCAAAAAGACACCATTTCGATGGGCTATTTAAGGCCGAAATTTTTCAAAAAATTCATTCCATCCCCCGTTTTAAAAAAAAAAACAACTCTCCCTCTCCCTTTCTCTCTGCAGAGGCCTAAAGGGGGGAGGGAATTCGTGAGTGAGTTGCCACGCTATTATCGTCGCACGGCCCATCGTGGAGTTCGCAAGAAGGTATGCTTTTCTCTCCTTTTTTTTATTTTGATATTATATAAACTGATTTTTTAAAGAAAACTTAAATAAATAAATAGAATGGGTTTATATATATATGTATGGCTTCAAAAAAAAAAAAAACAGAATAAACCTTGATACTTTGTTTCTTGCTTTCTTATTCGTAAATTGATATTGATTTCTGCTTCTAAATGTTTTCAACTGTTTGGATTCAAAGTTCCCTTCTTTAATTCTTTTTCTGATCGAAAAAAAAAGCCTCATTTATATTGATTTGAACGGCTTTATAGCCGAGAGGTGCAACCTCTTCTTTTATTAATCTAATATTTGTTCCATGCTCCTCTGTTTCTTCATTTTTTCTATTTTCTTTGCAGGGTACTGGCGAGGCGTGCAGGCGATGGAGGTCGAGGTACCTGGGGGAGCTTCGATCGTCAGGAGGCGTGGGCACGTGGAACGACGTGCGTGGGCACGAGGAACGACGCGCGTGTGAGGGACGCGCGGATCTGAAAAGGCACGCATGGGAGTGGCTACGGGTGACACGCGTGGTGTCCGCGGGGGAGCCAAAGGTTGGCGGCGCATTAGGGCACTAGGGTTTTCTCCTTACTGTTGTTTTTCTGTTAATGGGTTAGGGCTTCAAATTTTGGTTTCGGGCCTATTTTTATTTGGGCTTCAGAATTATTTTGTAAATGGACTATTATTATTTTTTGGACTGTTTAATGGCTTTTGTTTCATTTTTTTAATGGGCCTTCAGTCTGTATTGGGCCCGGGTAAAAATTGGTTATTACATCCCCTATCTTCAGAGCGGTATTCCTTTAGTTTAAGACCGCTTTTATTCGTAAGCACAAATTAAATAAAAATTCGTGCATTAAGGATGCACGGAATAACCCTTTAGCAGTTATTTAATTAACATCAATGAATCATAAATATTGTTATGTGGTAAATGTTTCCATTCAACATTCGATGTTTTCAAAATGTAGTCCACTATAGATAAAAATTTTGAATTGGCGGTTTCTAACAATAGGCCTAACACCTCCAGCAAATACATGTTAACTCCGAAAATTAAGAAGTTTTACAAACGGTCACAAATCTGGTTGTACCCTTTCGAGCACCACGCTTAACCTAAGAACTTGAAAGTAAGAAAAAATTGGGTAAGTTCGTATGAACTTGGTGAGTTCCTGAGAAAGACAATCCCACCTTAATCACTATTAGACATTAGGAAGAATGGACCTGACTAGTTCGCCATATTTGGGGGATACATTACTCTAGCCTGCAGATCAACTGGTGGATGATACCACGAACTAAACTCAGCCTATTGGCAAACAACACTGATTTCTATACTCATGTATGACAATCACAGACACATCTACTTCGAGAATATGCACCTTTTTTTACGTATTTCCTTGTGCTAGCTTCTGATTCCCGATTACCGAAGAATCAAAATTTTCCTGTATCTTCAAATCCGATCATCTAAGCTATATAACATCACCTCCGTATCCTCCTAATTCCCCTCCTTGTATGAACACATAAGTGTTCTCTCGTAAAGTCAAGTTTCCACTATTCACAGTTTGCATCTAAGTGACACAATTTGCATCTAAGTGACATATAGTCGTAGTTGCATAAAATCACGGATGCAAGGTTTGTTAAACATTATATTTATATATTTTAAAAGGAACAATAGCAAATTTTTCCCTCTACTTTAACAAATATTTCAATCCCATATCTTTTACTTTCAAAATACCTAATGTAGTGTCTACCAATGTATTTTATGTAAGAGTATGCACAAAGATCAATCATGAGATGGTTGTAATAACATACTTTATTTACCATATTTATTAATATAAAGCATTGTCATTATTATTTCAGTTTTTCTATCTGTGTATACAAATAAACTGTTTTATAATAATGTCCTGAGAATAATATGATTATTCTTAAAAGATCCTTAGTCAAGTATTATTGTTGACTAGGACAACAATAATGCATTAAGACTAACATGTAGTTGATTGATGATAAAGAGTTGTCATTGATGTGGATTGTCAAAATCAATGCATGAATATGTATGTTAGAGAACAACATATTGGATTGACCCGTTATGAGTATGTTTATTTGGATTATTATGTAATTGTCACAACATTACTCATAGTGATTAATATGTATATGATCCTCGGACTTGAGACAATTATTATCTCAACATCGTGAGTTGTATATTTTGATACAATCAAACGTATAATCGTAATTGGTTGTTCTATAAAGGTGATGTTGGATATACCACAATCTATGTAGAGGATATGGTTGATCAATATAGGATAAGTCCCTCCTACATAATGGGAGTAATATCTTAGGCCACTTGATTGAGTGAGACTAGAAATGCATGGCCATGCTCAAATAAGTTGACATGAGATGTCATACTAATTTGTATATCATAGTCTACTCAAGATATCAAGAAACATGGGATGGACTATACAAGTGTGACTATTCCATGACTTGTGTCCATTCCAGAGATAAAGGACTTAAGGATTAATGTATGAAAGGTTAATCACGAAAGGTTATGTCGAATCATGACTTCTTGTAACTTAGGTAGCAATGATGCATTGCTAGATGCCACTCATTGTCTGTGATAATAGAATCGTTCTAGTATTACTGCTAACGTTGCAAGAACCTCACAGTGTCACACCCTATGGTTGAAATGAACGGAATAAAATATAATTGGTATTGTTTTTGGTTGTCACATGAATTAAATTAATTAAAGAATTAATTTAATTGGGTAATCAAATATTGAACATATTATATGTACAAGGATGTTGTACACATAATGACAACATAATTCTATTAATATATGAATTTGATTCATATATAAATTTAAATAAATATAGTTTATCAAATCCTTATTATAATTAATGTAATTATAATTTTCGGATATAATTAATGTAATTATATTTTCGGTTAAAAACTTTATTGTATTTATTTAATCTTATGATACATTCAAGAGATACCAATTATAAATGGGTATTAAAAGGATACCAAATAATGGGCCCAATGAAAAGATACCCATTATAAAAGGCCCAATTAAAAGGATACCCATTATAAAAGGTATTTAAAAGAGGCAAAGCTTATGTGAAAAACCTAATAGAGTGTTTGTTAGGTCTAGCAGCCGTCAAGCAAATAAACCTCCAGAAAAGTTTTGGAGATTTCTTCCGTTCATAGTCAAACCGTGGATCACGTAGAGGCCGACATCGAAAAGGTTGTGGCTTGATTCGACGATGAGATCAAAACTCTTGTTGCCAAGGTGTCATTGTCTACTCAGTTGAAGTTTTTGGTAAATTTCAAACCTTTATTTCACCCCGATTCGCTCATCACACATGGATCCATGGTTTGGATCGCGGATCTAATTTTATTCTCTCTCTGCGCCATGGGGTTTCAAGCTCAACGATGGTATCGAGCCACTTGTGTGATACTGAACTCGGGTTTAAATACTTGGGTGATGCAATTGTATGAGATGCATGTTTTGATCTTATTGTATTTTCGATTGTTTAAATCGTTTAAGCATAACCTGATAACTGTTCCTTTCGATAACTGATTAAATGTTAATCATGGTGTTGTGGCTTATTCAATTTTATGTTATTATTGTTAACAAATCCGTAATGATGCGACGATGGTATTTACAATTTCCAGTAAGAGTTAACTGGCTAGTGGAACAAGGGTTGTTCCGATATGAAACCTCAAGGATTAAAATCCTAAAAACACGATTCTGTTGATAAAAGTTATCAAATCGTGAGGATTCATTTGACTGGGATATGCGGTTTGTACCGCGGGGGCTCCGCCCCGCACCCTGTCCCATACTGCGGGGCTCCGCCCGCACTCCCAACTCCTACCATGATATCCCATCTCTTATTTTGGGGATGGGGATGCGAGGCGACTCGCCGCGGGCCTTCGGCCCGCTTCCTCCGACCGCTCTCACTTCCATCTTCTTATTATAGTATATTTTGTTAATAAAAGACATTTATAAACTTGATGGGCCACAAAAAAAAAGGTTGAAAGGATATTTTATAATTCACCTTAAAAAAAAAAAAAAAAACATTGAATTATGTATGCTATTTTTGACATGCACGGTGTTTGAAATGCATAGTTATAGCCCAATGACCCATTCGAGAAAAAGGTTGTATTTTTAAAAAAAAAAAAAAAATACGGCCTGCGTGTCGTGCCTTACTATTATTCTCTTGTATTTCTCTTCTCATCTTATTCCCTCGTATGTAAAACGAGTTTCTGCATATTGTAATTTGGAAAAGTTGCTGTGGGCCAAACAAGAAGGAAGGTGGGACAATGATTGTGAATGATAGCTTGTGAAATGGCTTACACCTTTAGGGTTCCTTTGGTTCTCCCATTGGCTTGGGTTGAACCACCTTAGTTTATGGGCTATAACTATTGCATTTATTTATTGCTTTATTTATTCATGTATGAGATGCTATGGATGTCTAAAGCATGCCAATTTTAATATATTAAAATTTGATGATAATAAACCCTATTAATTGATGAGATCGATTAGAAGACTAAATGGGCTAAAGTAGACCATAATTGGTGAGATGCAACAACCTTAATAAAATCCTCTATTAAAATATTAAGTCAATATGGCCTTCCAATTTTGCCTCGTTAAGGCCTCGATCAATACTATGTAGGTTCCGCCAAAGCGAAGTACTAGTATTTATCTTGGTTAAACGCCAAGAAGAATAAACAAGTGATATTCATTTGGTTTAAAAATTGGTTAATGGCTTAACTAGGTTACTCTAATAGGATTAGAAACCTAGAGGCAAGTAAATTGGATAAATCATAAGATGATTAGAACAAGAGTTGTTCACCAAATATTAGGAGTTACATATGATGTAATTAGCAAATGTTGCTTACCTAAATAACCATAATCTTAAGAGTAAAGCCAAAGTGACTTAAGAGGTGGTGAAATATGGATCCTTAACCTACTAGAAATACTTTTGAGAAAGATTTTCCAAAATTAATATACGAGGTTATTAATTTTGAAATAAAATAGTGGGAATATCTTTTAATAAAGTCTTTTAATGATTGATATAAAATGGTAAATTTACTCACATGCATATTTAATTGTTGTAGATATATTATGGTCAGCAAACACTAGCACACTCTCATTGCGATCGGTCCTTGAGAAGGACAAATTGAATGGTTTGAATTTTCTTGATTGGTTCCGTAACTTGAGGATTGTCCTTAAACAAGAACGGAAATTATATGTCATTGAACAACCACTTCCTAATGAACCACCCACTAATGCCTCGAGGACTGATAGAGATGCTTACAAGAAGTATCTCGATGACATGATAGATGTTGGATGTCTTATGCTTGCCACTATGAATCCTGAACTCGAAAGCAACATGAGGACATGGTTGCTTATGATATGATCGAGCACCAAAGAACTTTATCGAGGCAAGCAAGCACGCAAGAGAGGTTTGATATCTCTAAAGCCCTATTCCAATGTAAGTTGGTGAAGGAAGCCCAGTAGGACCTCATGTTCTTAAGATGATTGGCTATATTGAAAGCCTATCTAAGCTTGGGTTTCCATTGAGCCAAGAGTTGGCCATCGATGTTATTTTGCAATCGTTGTTTGGATAGCTACAAACCGGTTGTCCTCAATTTCAATATGAATGAAATTGACAAGACTCTACCACAATTGCTCAAGATGTTACTGAATCAAAGGCAACTTGAAAAAGGTTGGACCCAAGCCCATATTGATGGTCCGTAATAACAAGGGCAAGGGAAAGGCCAAAGTTCAAACAAAGCCTAAGGGCAAAGGTAAGCCCAAATTTGGAAAAGGAAAGGCTACACCGAAACCTAAAGGTGGGGTGTCTAAGGAAGGAAATCTGTTTTCATTGTGGTGTGACCGACATTGGAAACGGAATCGCCTGTCTATCTTGAAGAAGTCAAGAAGGCTAAAGCAAGCGGAATGTCCGCTTGGTATTTATGTTATTGATATTAATTTATCAACTACTACTTCTTGGGTATTAGATACTGGTTGTGGTTCTCATATTTGTACTTCATGCATGGGGACTACAAAGGAGTAGGACTTTGGCTAGAGGAGATGTGGACCTACGAGTTGGAAATGGAGCAAAAGTTGCTTTGCATTAGGCTGTGGGAACATATACTTTATCTTTGCCTAGTGGACTTGATTTATGTTTAGAGGATTGTTATTTTGTGCCCAGTTTGACTAAAAACATTATTTCAATTTCTTGTTTAGACAAAATTGGTTTTGAGATAATTATTAAGAATAATTGTTGTTCATTTTATCTCAATAATGTTTTCTATGGTTCAAAGACAATTAATTAATGGCCTCTATATTTTAGATCAAACGAATCCCATTTACAACATAAATACTAAAAGATCTAAAATAAATGACTCAAATCAAACTTATCTTTGGCATTGTCGTTTAGGCCACATAAGTGAGAAACGCATATCCAAACTCCATAAAGATGGTCTCTTGAATTCATTTGTTTTTGAACAATTTGAAGTATGTGAATCTTGCTTATTGGGAAAAATGACTAAATCTCCTTTTTCTGAAAAGGTGAACGAGCTAGTGATTTATTGGGCCTAATACATTCGATGTATGTGGACCAATAAATACACAGCCAGCAGGTGGATTTCACTACTTCATTACTTTCACTGATGATTTCAGTAGATATGGGTATGTTTATCTCATGCACCATAAGTCTGAGTCCCTTGAAAAGTTCAAGGAATTTAAAAATGAAGTACAAAATCAACTAGGCAAAACTATCAAGTCACTTCGATCTGATCGAGGTGGAGAGTATTTGAGCCTAGAGTTTGATGATCTTTTAAAAGAATGTGGGATTGTCTCACAACTTACTCCTCCCGGTACTCCTCAATGGAATGGAGTATCTCGAGAGAAGAAATCGAACTTTGTTAGACATGGTTCGATCCATGATGAGTCATGCTTTGATCTACCGACTTCCTTTTGGGGACATGCACTTGAGATCTACTTTGCTTTCACACTAAATCGTGTTCCATCTAAATCGGTTCAAAAGACGCCATATGAGATGTGGACCGGGAAACGTCCTAGTATGTCTTTTATGAAAATTTGGGGTTGTGAAGCTTATGTTAAACGCCGACGTCTACTAAGCTTGAACCCAAATCCCGAAAGGTGTATATTTGTGGGATATCCAAAAGAAACCAAAGGATATTATTTTTTTAATCCCACTCGAGAACAAAATTTTTGTTGCTCTGACCGGTGTCTTCCTAGAGAAAGAATTTACTTCTAGAAAAGGAAGTGGGAGAAAGATTGAACTTGAAGAAATTCAAGAATCACAAGATACCATCAACCGGAGAGATTGAACAAAACCAAATTCCACAAGAAATTGAGGAACAAACAACCGCTATAGAAACACAACCACCACAAGCAGATCTTTAAGAGAACGTCGTGCACCGAGAGATATGGATTTCTCATTACAACGCATGGTGACATTCTTCTTATAGATCAAGATGAGCCTAGGACTTATCAAGAAGCGGTGACGAGCCCAGACTCGAGAAATGGCTTGAGGCCATGAGATCTCGAGATGGATTCCATGTATGAAAACCAAGTATGGACTTTGATTGACCCACCCGGAGGGTTAAACCTATAGGGTGTAAATGGGTTTTCAAAAAGAAAATAGACATGGATGGTAATGTACAAACATACAAAGGGCGATTAGTCGCTAAAGGTTTTCGCCAAATTCATGGTGTTGACTATGATGAAACCTTTTCTCCTGTAGCTATGTTTAAATCCATCGAGATCTTGCTCGCCATACCGCATTTCATGATTATGAAATCGCGGATGGACGCCAAAATGCCTTTCCTTAACGGAAACTTGAAGAGGATGTGTATATGACACAACTCGAAGGTTTTGTAAATCCAAAGGATGCTAGAAAGATATGTAAGCTACAAAGATCCATTTATGGATTAAAGCAAGCTTCTCGAAGTTGGAATATTCGTTTTAACGATGCAATCAAAGAGTTTGGTTTTATCAAAAATGAAGATGAGCCATGTGTTTACAAGAAAGTTAGTGGGAGCACTATCACATTCTTGGTACTATATGTGGATGACATACTTATCATGGGAAATGACATACCTACCTTGCAGGTCTATTAAGACTTGGTTAAGAAGTTGTTTTTCTATGAAGGACTTGGTGAAGCCACTTATATCTTAGGAGTCAAGATCTATAGAGATAGATCAAGACGACTACTAGGTCTAAGCCAAAGCACATACATAGATAAAGTAATCAAAAGGTTCAAGGTATGGAAGAATCTAAAAGAGGATTCCTACCTATGAGACATGGTATTTCACTCTCGAAGGAAATGTGTCCTTCAACTCCACAAGAGAGAGAACGTATGAGTAAAATTCCATATGCTTCCGCTATTGGATCTATCATGTATGCTATGTTATGTACCCGTCCGGATGTCTCAGTATGCCTTAAGTATGACGAGCGGTATCAAGTAGATCCCGTGAAGGTCACTGGACCACGCGATCAAGAGTATCCTTAAGTACTTAAGAAGAACTAAGGATACGCTCCTATTATATGGAGGTGAGGAAGAGTTAAGTGTAAAAGGTTACACCGATGCCGCTTCCAAACAGACAAGGATGATTCTCGATCGCAATCGTGTTTTGTGTTTTGCCTTAATGGTGGTGCTTTGTAAGTTTCGGAAGAGTTCAAAGCAAAGTACATGAGCGATTCTACAACAGAGGTCGAGTATATTGCGACCAGTGAGGCAAAGAAAAGAAGCGATTTGGATCAAGAAGTTCATTCTTTGGACTAGGGGTTGTGCCTAGCATATCGGATGCTATAGAACTCCGATGTGATAACAATGGAGCCATTGCACAAGCTAAAGAACCCATCTCACCAAATGATCCAAACATATACTTAGGCGCTACCATCTTATTCGAGAGATTATCGATCGAGGAGATGTAGAGATATGCAGAGTACCTTCGATGATAACATCGCCGATCCTCGACCAAGCCTCCGACACGCAGGAAGCATGATCGTCACACTAAATTCGCTTGGTATTAGATATATGAGTGATTGGTCTTAGTGCTAGTGGGAGATTGTAAGAGTATGCACAAAGATCAATCATGAGATGGTTGTAATAACATACTTTATTTACCATATTTATTAATATAAAGCATTGTCATTATTATTTCGCTTTTTCTATCTGTGTATACAAATAAACTGCTTTATAATAATGTCCCGAGAATAATATGATTATTCTTAAAAGATCCTTAGTCAAGTATTATTGTTGACTAGGACAACAATAATGCATTAAGACTAACATGTAGTTGATTGATGATAAAGAGTTGTCATTGATGTGGATTGTCAAAATCAATGCATGAATATGTATGTTAGAGAACAACATATTGGATTGACCCGTTATGAGTATGTTTACTGGATTATTATGTAATTGTCACAACATTACTCATAGTGATTAATATGTATATGATCCTCAGACTTGAGACAATTATTATCTCAACATCGTGAGTTGTATATTTTGATACAGTCAAACGTACAATCGTGGTTGGTTGTTCTATAAAGGTGATGTTGGATATACCACAATCTATGTAGAGGATATGGTTGATCAATATAGGATAAGTCCTCCTACATAATGGGAGTAATATCTTAGGCCACTTGATTGAGTGAGACTAGAAATGCATGGCCATGCTCAAATAAGTTGACATGAGATGTCATACTAATTTGTATATCATAGTCTACTCAAGATATCAAGAAACATGGGATGGACTATACAAGTGTGACTATTCCATGACTTGTGTCCATTCCAGAGATAAAGGACTTAAGGATTAATGTATGAAAGGTTAATCACGAAAGGTTATGTCGAATCATGACTTCTTGTAACTTAGGTAGCAATGATGCATTGCTAGATGCCACTCATTATCCGTGATAATAGAATCGTTCTAGTATTATCGCTAACGCTTGCAAGAACCTCTGGTCACACCCTATGGTTGAAATGAACTAATAAAATATAATTGGTATTGTTTTTGGTTGTCACATGAATTAAATTAATTAAAGAATTAATTTAATTGGGTAATCAAATATTGAACATATTATATGTACAAGGATGTTGTACACATAATGACAACATAATTCTATTAATATATGAATTTGATTCATATATAAATTTAAATAAATATAGTTTACTCAAATCCTTATTATAATTAATGTAATTATAATTTTCTGGATATAATTAATGTAATTATATTTTCGGTTAAAAACTTTATTGTATTTATTTAATCTTATGATACATTCAAGAGATACCAATTATAAATGGGTATTAAAAGGATACCAAATAATGGGCCCAATGAAAAGATACCCATTATAAAAGGCCCAATTAAAAGGATACCCATTATAAAAGGTATTTAAAAGAGGCAAAGCTTATGTGAAAAACCTAATAGAGTGTTTGTTAGGTCTAGCACCAATCAAGCAAATAAACCTCCGTAAAAGTTTTGGAGATTTCTTCCGTTCATAGTCAAACCGGTGGATCACGTGAGGCCGACATCGAAAAGGTTGTGGCTTGATTCGACAATGAGATCAAAACTCTTGTTGCCAAGGTGTCATTGTCTACTCAGATTGAAGTTTTTGGTAAATTTCGAAACCTTTATTTCACCCCGATTCGCTCATCACACATGGATCCATGGTTTGGATCGCCGGATCTAATTTTATTCTGCTGCGCCATGGGGTTTCGGCGCTCCAACATTTTAGATAATTGAATTTTCCATTATCCAAAAGCAGTTAAATAGCTACAGTTCAACAAAGCATCCACAAGATTTATAAAAGGAAAGACGATTATTTACAATTCAACCATTTCCAATTTGAACAAATGTGAATATTAACGGTATCAACATGATCAACCTACCTCCCCATTAATCTGATTTGTATAGTCTTTTTAATCTTCTTCGAAATTGCATTTTTAGTAGAATGAGACTTGCCAAAGAATATGACATTTCTTTCAAACTAGATAAAACTGATATAAGCATTCCAAATCATCTTCAAAACAGCAATAAAAAATTTGCCCCCCAAACTTGTTCCTAATTCCAAGAACCCATAGCTCGATGTGTTGGAAAAATTCCGTGGTGTTATTTATAAAACCCAGCAATTATGTTAATAAATCTTTACTAAGTTAGGCATATGTCTATTCATTTTTCAGCTTTCAACCAAACAATTTTTTCTATTATTATCAAACTCTGATCTAATTAGAGTGTGGACTCTAATTTTAAAAATCGATCATACAAAATGAAAATTTTATTAATATTCAATGGGAATATTAATATATTTAAAAGGCTAGAAACTAAAAAGTTGAACTCCCTTAAAGTATAGAATTTATTTGAAAAAACAAATCAAATTAGATTTTGACAGAGTATTGACACTTAAAGTGGTGTGTGTTTTACCTAGCCAATAATTTCTATATATAAAGAGAAAAAAAACAAGAATCTCAATTGAACAAGGGTTAAATAAATAATATTATTTTAATTAAAAAAATTCATGTATTCCGTATTACATAGGGGTGGTGACACCCCCTTATGGGAACTAGGGTTGTTGCCCCTTGCTATGTAGATGGGTCTCCATATCTGTCACTTGTATTGGGTATTGATTATATGCGCCATCTGGTCTTTAAACGAAATCATAATTTTACTAACTCAATTGCTAAGTCATCTCTTGCATATTGATTAATCACTAAGTCATCTCTTGCGTAAGGTAAAAAAAACACATTCATTGTAAATAGTGATACATACTATTTATTTCTTAATTCGTTGTTTTCATTCATTCATTCATCGTATTGATTCAATTACAAATTATTTAGAGTTGCATCGAGTTAATAAATAATTCGTAGATATATATAATTAGAGCTTAAATAATTTTAACTAAGTTTCAGCTTTTCATTTATTAATTACGATATTACTTAATTATGGAATCATTTCACTAAAGGATCATAACTAAATGTTCCTTATTATATACTATTACGAAAGCAAAATATAATTGATGGAATAATCACATTGTATGAATTTTGATTATGTGAACCTATTTTAAAACTTCACCTATTGCCTAGTGGTTTAAGTACATAATTGAAACAAGTCAATAACCAAGTACCGTAATTAAGCTTCCGATCAATGGTGTTTAATTAAGCCTGAGGTTATTTCGATAAGTTAATGAATTCTCAAAGAAGAGAAACCAAGCCAAGGGTTAAAGTTGATGGGATATTTCATTGGCGTATTTCTATATCTGGCTTATCAAAAAAAAAAAATTTATTTACAAAATTCAAGCATCTTCCATGTAGACATTGACTAGACATGACTTCCTTCCATACGTACTGTGTACGAATTTTCGCTGTTTAAAATCAATCAAATAAATAGTTACTAAGCTTGTAAGCTAGCAAATTCCTAACGACAGCAGCTAAAATAAAGGCCGACACGGCTGCTACAATCAAAAGCCGTGGGGCCATTGCTCCGTATTAGGTGTTTTACTTCTAAATTATACAATCAATCTTCTGATCAACGAGAATGGGGCATGTAAAAATAAAAGACAGGTTGCTGAGTCGGTTAACCGACCAGAAATAATATTTAATCGAATTAATTGATCTTTCAAAATTTTTAACCATTAATCGAACCGAAATTTTTTTTAAAAAATTAACCGAACCGAAATTTTTTCGGTTAACCTAATTAACCGAAAATTATATGTTTTTTATTTTTGGTTAAAAATTAACCGAATTAATCGAATTACCCGAAATGAATCACTACATAATTAAAAAGATTACATAATTTTAGTTTTAGAATTTTAGAATTTTATTTTTATTTATTAAATTATTTGTAATTTTTATGATTGGGTTAGATTGGGTAATTGAGTTGAGTTGGATATGTGGGTTTGGATTGGGTTTAGGGATTAATTTTAGGCGAATAGTGGACCTATTTATATATTATAATTATATTTATTAATTTTTTTGGTTAAATCGAAAAAATTCGGTTAACCGACAGGTTTTGAACCAAATTAACCATTAACCAAAAAATCAAAAAATAATTAACCGACCCCCAACCGAAAACTGAATTTTTTCAGTTTTACCTAAATTTTACACACCCCTATAAAAGACTAGTTTAACAATGGCTGCTGCAATCAAAATTCAGTATGAATCAATGATTTAATTCTTTTGACATGATATAATTTAGGTTGTATTCGGTTGAATTGGATTTTTAGATAAAAAATAAATTGAATTATTTTATTTGTATATTCATTATCAAAATTATATAGAATAAAAATTTAAATATTCAGAATTCTTTAATTACATTTGTTTTGGTAATTTTTATGGAATTTGAGTTTTGTAAAAAAAATATTATCACCTTATTTTGGGCCCAAAAATATTAATTCTTGATTTTTTCTCACAACAACCATAATACATGCTTTAGATATATTTGCACATTTATAAAGTGAATTAAATAATTTAATTAATATTGTAATAATCAATAAGAGTATTTAAAAAATCATTTTAAGTTAAGCTAAGTAAATAAATCATCAAAGTTGTTAAAATAAAATCTAATATATAAATCATCATTATACCTAATGTTTTTGTGTCATTTTTTAATTAGTTTAGTTATAACTAATTGATTATAGTATGTTTAATTAAATTCGTAACTATCAAACATATATAATTGTGAAAAATTGTTTCTTTTATAAATAAAATATTATAAAGTTTAATAAACTATTTTCCTAAAATTAGAATTATGCTTATAATTATTTTATAATGAAATAATTTACTTACTCTAATATAAAACTGCATTTTTATAATTTTTTTATGAAATATTTTCATAAACTTTTTTTTTTTTGTAAGATCATATCTAGCTGTTAATGTTCCTGTTGTTAATAATAATAATAATAATAATAATAATAATAATAATAATAATAATAATAATAGGGTTAAATGAATTAGACTATATAGGTGTTGAAATGGTTAATTTATTATTCTATTAAAACTATTCCTTTAAACATGATTTTTTCCATTTTATTTGATTTGGATAAAATGGGCTTTGTGTGAAAAATCGGACCTGGACCAAATTGTGTGGTTTGGGTAATAACACCACCCAAAACTAAACTAACCAATACAAAATCTAAATTGAACTGAACCGAATACATCGATTTAAATCAATTTTTGGGTTTTCTTTTTTTCATTATTCAACCCTACTGTACACTATAGTCTTTGGTCCTTGCCTATGCTTCAATTCAGGGATGGATTCAAGATTTTACCCCAGGGGACGAAACTTCTAAATCCTAACGATCTTTTTTTTTAATGTAAAAAAGTTGCAATTCTTCTCGGATACTTTTCTTTTCTTATCGAACAAATGAATTTACAGTTTTTTAAAATGTATAAACGATTTAACTGTAAAAAATTAAAAGAAAAAAATCAAACTATATAAAATTAAATATTTCTTTTCAATATGCAAAAAACGATTAACTAATTAAATAGTTCAATAATCACACTATATAAAATTAAATAGTTCAATAATCACATTATCCTTTTTTAAAAAAGGTTTGATCTTTTTGTTGACCTTAATTTAATCGAAAAACCTGAAGATTGTAATAATATATTAAACAACATGTTAGGAAAAAGAAAAAGAAATAAATCAAATAAATAAAGAACATAATTTATGCAAAAATATTTATCAAGAGATCTTTTGCGTAAGGAGCTGAGAGAAAGATAATTTGTATTTTTTTACTCTGTACTCTTGGTCTCGACATCAAACTCCTTTCTTTTTCTTTCGGCAATGTCGACACCTTACCAGAGGAAGATAATTCCTTAGCAAAATATACAAATCAAAATATCAAAAAGTCACTAACCTAATATTTAACACCTCCTAACCCTAAACCGTCGCCAGGATAGGGTTACGGAGCATTACCGGACATATCGGACAATTTACGAATAATAAATAATTAACATACAAGTATAATTTAATCATTAAATTCCTATAATGGACTCTCGAGGCCCAAAACACATATTAGAAGTGGAACGGGACTTGTTTGAGTACTCCAAAAATTTTTCGTAAATTTCAAAAAAATTTCCTAGTTGCAGGGCTCACACGCCCGTGTGTCTCCATGACACGCCCGTGTTGACATACCGTGTGACTTACACGGCTAGGACATGCCCGTGTCCTTTACCCTTGTAAGTCTCTAACTTATTGTTCATGAACAAATTGATTTCACACGGCCAAGCCACACGCTCGTGTGCTTAGCCCGTGTGGATTTATTTTCAATTCGAATCTAGTGCAGTTTTCACACGGCTGAGACACACGCCCATGTCTCTGCCTGTGTACTAAAACCTGGATATTCTATTTCCAAAATTTAAGTTGCAGGGGATACACGGCCAGACCACACGCCTATGTGCTAGCCGTGTGTCTCACACGGTCTGGTCACACGCCCGTGTGCCAGGCCGTGTGAACTCTATATGAGCCATTTATACTAACCTAGCCAACCCTGCAAAGTCAAACCGAAACCAATCCAATACCAATATTTCAACCAATACATTTGCACACTCAATATATCTAAATCATGCCTAAAACATTGACTTAATAATATGACCAATAACATTCATAATATCATTTAATATCAATTAATAACTTCATCATTCATTTCCACTTTTTACTTATAACAAATATGTTAAGTGTATCATAAAGCTTTCATGCTTCCTCATTAAATCCCAACTCAAGCACTATAAACCATTCTTTACAACCAAAAATTACAAGACATATACATGTGACCTATACAACACCTAATACATGCCATTTTTACCCAAAAAGGAAAATTTACATCACCAAGGTTGTGCTGAGGCCGAGATCAATCTGGATGCTGAATAGGGACTTTTGACTTCTACTAACCTATGCACGGAAACAACCGTACGCTGAGTATGCCTATACTCAGTGGTATTACCATAATTCATACTAAATAATATTAATGTTCTATAAGCATTAAATATGTAACAATGTAAATCATAAGAATTAATTTACTTTCAAATTAATACTTCATTTATAATAATTCATCAACTGATATCATATATCAACAATTCGAATCTTCGATCAATTCATGAACCTTAGGTTCATGCTTGCGAATCTCATATCTCAATTTCAATTCACATTTCAATTCATAATTCCACTTTTTCATACTTTTCGTAGATCAATCGATCAAACTCATTCAATTTTCTCATTTCATTTATTTACGCCTATTAACAAGACTCAGACCTTGGCAGATACACGGATCCAACCAAACACACCAGAATAATCCACCCAAACACACCAGTATGATCCACCCAAACGCAACAGAACGACACTAAGTGGCTCTTCGGATAGTTTGAAGATATATAATAACATCAGTGTCTCCTCGGCCAAACCGAAAAATCTCCAAATCCTTTCAATCTTATGGCATGCTAACTATATTCGACTCAGCCCGACTAGTTAATAGGGAATTCCAATTCTCAATTGAATTTTACTTTCTTATGAAATTCACTTTCAAATCAATATACAATTCAACTCAATACATTTTCCATTTCAATCCACATTCAGTTCAATTTCAATACATATTAATTATATAACTCAATTTCATACAATTCATTAATACACTTACCTCATAATTTACTTATCAACTACATAATTTAAATATAACATTTAATAGTAAATAATTTGAATTATAGTAATACAAACCGTAATTTTCTCGTGTCTACTCCTCGATAACTTTTTCCTTTCCTTTTTGAGCCGATGCCTCTAGTTCTTTGCTAGCTACGAAAATTAAAGTAATTCACAGTATTAATACAGCACTAATTTATATTAAATAATTGAATTTCTATTCAATTCCTACCTTAATTTTAATTTGGTCCTAAGTAAACTCATTGACTTTTCTAACTCAATTCATACTTTATTTCTACTCAATTTCCTACCATTCAACATAACTATCTAATGTTCATGATAAAACTCTAATTTCAAATTTCTTTCAATTTAATCCCTCTAACACAAAACTTATAGCTTACTTTACAATTTAATCCTTTAATCAATTCTAACTAGAAATTCTATCAATCAAACCCCTAATTCAACAATTTGTCCAACATGAATCATGTTCAAAAATCTAAGAACTTTTTCAAAATTTCAACTCAATTTCAGCAAAACTTTGTTCTAAAGCTTCTAAAACATCAAAATTAAAAGAAAAAGACTTAATTGACTTACCAATTAAAGCTTAAAGCTTCAAAACCCTAATTTTTTCTTTTTTTTTTCTTTTCTTTCCTTTTTCTTTCTGTTTCGTCCCTACTTAATATAATATAATAATAATTTCTTATATTATAAGTAATTATATTATTGTATTACAAATGTATGTATTTAATTTATTACACATAACTACACATATATTATATAGTTACCATACAATTATTAAAATCTTTGACTTATTTTATAATATAATATTATAATATAATAAATATAAATTACAATATGATAAAATAATAAAATAATCTAATAAAATAATATATTTTTATAAAAAAAATCTAAGATTTTTATCAACATATGCCGCCTCATTTAATACATTAGGTATAATTGCCTATTTGGTCCCTTTTTTTTAATCTACAATTAAACTTTTTAGTTCTTTTTTCTAATTACTTTTAATTAAGCTAAATTCACTTAATTGAAACCTAATTAGACACACCACTAGACTCATAAATATTTTTTTTAATAATTATTTTATGAGTTCGGTTTACTAAGACGGAGGCCCGATAACATAATTTTCCGATGCTCGTGAATTTTGGATCATTACATAATATGTATGGGTATGGGCCAAATCAATTAATTCTGAAATTTGATTTTAAAGTCCATATTAGACCTCTAAGTTTAGTCTTTCAATGCCCATCATACATTAATATTTGGTTATTATTATCAAAGTTATATAATTAAAAACTGAAAAATATTTTGTTAATATAAAGTATAATCTAATGGCTTAAGGGGCAAATTATATGAAATATAATTTGGTCAAAGGGACAAATGTTATATAATGTGGACACCAAATTTAAAATACATGATTATTTATATATAAAATTTAAAAATCTAAAAGTTTCAAAGGGTTAACTACCACCTGTTTCCATCCTTACTTGAGTTTCAGGCTCTGAACTAACTATACAAACATGAAAAAAAAAAAAAATGCCCCCCTTTGGCACTAACAGGATTTGAGATCCAAAGTTTAAATTCTAATCTAAAATTGATATAGCAATGCTATAGGCAGTTCATCTCTGCATCAAGCAGCGGAGCTTTCATCTACGGAACAACCATGATTTTTTAAACTGCCAAGGCTAATTAAATTTTCACTTTATTTTCTGACTTTGGGTATCAAGAAACCACGAAAGCTTGGTAAAGGCAACATGGAATGTCGAGAACAATTGTATCAGGATATTTTAATAAGAAATAGTTAAATTAGATTTTTTATATTAAATTAAAAAATAAATTGATTCTTTCTATTAAAATTTTAATTTATTTGTACTATTAAAAATTGTCATGATTGAAGGGATAACTAGATAGTGACATGTGACCTGCTACGTGTATGTCATATTGATATATATGGATCTAACTTTTAATAGCATAAATAGATAAAAATTTTAATAGAACCAATTTACTTTTTAATCTAATGTATAATAATTAATTTATTTATTTTTTGAATAGAGAATAAAATGTAATCTGACTTTAATATAATAAATTTTACCCAAACTGCATTCACTAAATTTGGTATTTCAAGAGGCAAGCTCTCCCTACATGTTGCATCAAATTTTTTGCCACTCATTCAATATACCCGAGAAGTAAACATGGATAATCCCAGGCTGACAAATAACATTCCCTGAGGTCATCAAAAACCTAAACATTTTCTAAAAGCTTCAATGCTGTATCAAATAGCGGTAGAGGTTTACATAGAACTATTTTTTTTTTTAAACGGAAGGGAAATTATTAATTTAGTTATTAGGCTTAAATAATATATGTTTATTTAATATATTATAAATTATTTTAAATAATTTAAAAATATTAAATTAAATTAATTTTTTCAATCGAAACAATTTAAAAATCCAAAAACTTATAACCAGTCCAAATAATCAACAAAATCGAATTCATAACTACAAAACCGTTCAAATGGAAGTGGACATTAAGTTGATTTACTTAGTTTTAACCTAAAAATGATCTCCCCTAGACAAATAACAAATGCCGTAAAAAAAAAAAAAAAAAAAAAAAACAAGATAGAGAGAAACACAGTGGGTTTTCGTCGTATTTTACTTCCCAGTTCTGAGCAATGATTCAAGTTCTAAAAATAACGATGGCTGGGACCGACCGCTATTAATTGGAAGATATGATTAAAACTCATCCTTGAGAATGCGTATGAAGGCAGAGATTTTGGTGCAACAGTCTCACGTGTGTGCGTCTGGTGGTAGGGGGACATGGAGCTCCATATCCTCCATCTCCTTAAAACTGTGAAGACAGACACACCTCCGAGGAAAAGGCTGAGGTCCACAGCAGCAAAACAGGATTCTGATACCCACAGGCCACAGCCTAGTTTTTCTTTGTATGCTTAAAATTTCACTGTCTCCTCCTTAACCCATCCACCATATATACCCTGCTTTCCTTATACAGAAAGAACAGCAGGGACACGAGTCACCCCTAAAGATTCCCGGTTGATTTAGATATTGTAATCGGATTGGATGGTACGTACTGCCACGGCCCATTTTGAAATTGGATTCTAGCTCTCTTTTTTTCTTTGATTCTAGCTCTCTGTTTAGTGTCTATAAACAGCTTTATCTTGTAGCCATTTTAACTTATTGATGGAATATCAATTTCTCAAGTAGAAGAGTAAATTTCTTTTCGAGATCATAGTTTGAGAAATAATAAAATAAGGAAGAACCTTCGGTCGATTCCTAACCTGGTCACGTTGGCAAAGAGAGTGAAAACCAGGGTCCAAGAGGAAGAATATTATTATTAAGGCTTAAAGGTGGTTAATCCATCCATCAATCGCATAATTACAAGTCCTTAAAAACCAGTCTGTTTTGTACCCCAGAATAACTTACTGGGCCAGAACCTTCGGTCAGTGCCCTTTGAAGTGAAGTAGTTTACCATCCGCCTTACAATAGCAAGCCCAAGCCCAATGACTACCATCATCTGCAAATTTATCCATTATCTGCATGCAAATATGAAATACAATACTATTGCCTATGGAAGTGGTGAAAGTGTCCCAACTTTCAACAAAACCTAAATTCAGTACATTTTAGAGCCTCTAAGACTACAATTCGAGTAAGAAATTTTAGAGCCTCAAGAGTATGCATCATTTGCAGCCATCAAATATTGAAGTGGGAGCATGTAGTATGGCATTAGCTGTGCTAAATGCATTGAAGAGTGAAAATTAAACGGCGTGTTAAATCTTACATTTCTTACATTTATGACTTGTAATGTTATATTTTGAAATAAAATTATATTATTTGAATTTTCAACATTTCAATCATCTCTTTAGATTAAGTTATGAACCTATTCTTAAGTTTTGAATTAATTTACTCTTTAATCATTTTCTTCTCTAATAAAATTTAAATCTAATAAAAAATAAAAATATCTTTTTTTTTTTTTGCAGTGAATCAATAAATATCACCCTTTAAAATTATAATTACTATATTTACTATGCTAATTTATTTATTATTTATTAATATATTAATTATGATTATAATTATGATTAGTCATAAATTATTATAATTATGCTTTATAAATTTATTTCATCATATATATTTACTTATTAATATATAAATCTAATAATTTATTATATTTTTATGAAAATTGAGACTTAAAATTAATGACAATAAACTTGTTTAAAAATGAATCAAACAAAATTATGTAAGAACATTCCACCCTATATCTTATATTTTGCTATAATCATATTATGAATAGTAATCTTACATAATTTTAACCATTTATGCCAAGTGATTCTGGATCACCTAATGCTTTCTATGCAGACATCTCAAGAAACATGGTTCAAGTTGTCTCGGGTCCCCCAATCAGCTAGGAAACTATGTAAAACCATTATTTAGAGAACAGCCATCAAGATCCAATCTACTAGAACTCTTCTTCATCCTAGAGACCAGTATTGGTCTACACCAGCATGAGGATTGAGGACAATCGTAATCAAAAGATTCTTTTTCCACCCAAATTTACAATTTAACTCAACAAACAGCCAAACGTGGTTAACCAGAGGCACCGTACATCAGTAATGAAAGCAACTCACCAGCTTGGAGGAAAAGGGGAAGATGATAAACAAAGAAAATCCTTTAGATGTATTCACAAAAGCAAGCTCTTCCCCAAAGTCTAAACAAATGAATCCAGTGCAGAATGATGACTGATGAGCTACTCTAAAATGCTTGATTCAACCAGAGACTTCCCAATCATTTCATTGCTAGCAGAATTGGAGTATAACTATGGCAGTCATAGATCACCCAAGTTGTTCATTCATCACATAAAAAACAACATAAAACTAGCTATTATTTGGTATGCAACACAGAGTGAGCTCAGAGTTACAGAACATATTAAACAACATAAAGCTGGTTATTTTATTATTTCTATTATCAAAATAGGATGCAAGATTTACTCTCTAATCATATAAATTCTCTAAGAAAGCTCTCAAGGCATGTACATGGACAAGAAAAGAAAACCAGGATACAGCCATACAATTCTAGCTCTGCTTAAGCAACTTTAGCTGGCAGTGCAAAATATTCTTTTGACACTGAATTCATATCCAAAACTGCCTCACCAATATTCAGCATTTCATCAATGCTGCGCCCATTGAATCTGCTTAATATCAATACCTTCCTTCACCATCTCATAAAGTGGACTCATTTCCCTCAATTTCTCAACCTGTTTCACAGTAAGCTCAACTGCCCTATCTATCTCTTCCTCAGTAGTAAACCTTCCAATCCCAAACCTAATTGAAGTATGTGCCATATCCTCATCCACACCCAAGGCTCTCAGCACATATGATGGCTCCAAACTAGCACTAGTACAAGCACTCCCACTAGACACTGCCACTTCTTTCAATCCCATCAACAAACTCTCTCCTTCGACATACGCAAAGGACAAGTTCAAGTTCCCAACATACCTCCTATCCATACTCCCATTCACCACCACCCCATCAATCTTCTCTCTAATCCCATTCAATAACCTCTCTTGCAACCCTGTAATTCTATTCTCATCATACTCCATTTCCTTCATCGCCAACTCACACGCAGCTCCCATCCCAACAACAAGCGGAGTAGGCACAGTCCCACTCCTTATCCCTCTCTCTTGCCCACCTCCATTCATTTGTGGCTCAACTCTAATCCGAGGCCGCCTTCTCAAATACAAAGCCCCAACTCCTTTAGGACCATAAATCTTATGCCCACTTAAACTCATTAAACTAACGTTCCATTTCTCTACATCAACCTTAATCTTCCCTAAAGCTTGTGCAGCGTCAGTATGAAACGGGACATTAAATTCTCTACAAATTTTACCGATTTCTTCAACCGGTTGAACCACACCAATTTCGTTATTAACAGCCATAACAGAAACTAACCCGGTATCGGGCCGGATTTCTTTCCCTAACCTATCCAAATCAATAAGCCCATCCGACCCGACAGGCAAATAAGTCACCTCAAAACCTTCCTGTTGAAGATGCCGACAAGAATCTAAAACGCATTTGTGCTCTGTTTGAGTCGTGATGATGTGGCGCTTCTTGTCTTTGTAGAAATGCATAACGCCTTTGATTGAGATGTTGTTCGATTCGGTGGCGCCGGAGGTGAAGACGATTTCTTTCGGGGAAGCCCCGATGAGTGCCGCGACTTGTGCGCGGGCTGTTTCGACGGCGGTTTCAGATTCCCAACCGTAGAGGTGAGTACGGGAGTGAGGGTTCCCGTAACGAGAGAGGTAAAAAGGAAGTATCGAATCTAAAACCCTAGGATCCACGGGGGTAGTCGCTTGCATGTCGAGGTAAAGCGGACGGCCCGAAATTTTCACACCTTTCATGGTGATTCCTGTTGGGTACTCATACTCGGAAGGGGCAGCGACAGAAGCCGCGGTGGAGAAGCAACGTATAGCGGCGGTTCTCTTGGTTTTGGTTAGGGTTTGACGAAGAAGCTTTGAGGCCATTTCTTCTCCTTCTCTCTTGGAACCTTTTTTTTTTTTTTCAGCGTTCTAGCAAAGCAAAGGAAAAGGATTAGTGCGGGTGAATAAAGGGTTTTGATAAAACTACGATATCCGACTTTATGCCTGCCAATGTTAACACGTGGCCCGGCTTTCTGCCACTAAAGGAAAGAAGTGAATACATTTTAGTTTAGTTTAGGTTAAGTCCACATCACTTATTAGAAAAAGATATACCATATTTAGAAAATATTCACTTATTTTATTTGAAAAATAGTTTAAATTTTGCAATTAATTTTTGTGTAAGTTTGGGGTTTTAGTTATTATACTTTAATTTTGTCATTTTAATTTTCATATTTTTAAAATTTTAAAATTTCAATACTGATTAAATTATAATAGATAAATTCATTAAGTCCTATTATTTTTAAAATCTTATACGACAAATGCACTCTTACATGTGTAATGACATAACCTGTTATTTTAACATTTTACTTCTAAAAAAGCGAATTAACAAATTTAACGGCTATAATTTGTGTCAAGATTAAAATTTGAAAATTCGAAGAGTATGAAGACTAAAAGTGATCCAATTGGAGAAGATAGATTAAATTTTACAACTTTATGCATATTATTTGACTAATGACAGAATTTAAGCAAATGGATTTAACTACTACCTTTTAGTTCAAGACTAGAATTTTAAAATAAAAAAAAAATACAAGGACTAAAATTGGCCAATTCAAAAAGTATAGTGACTAAAATTGACCAAATTAAAGTAGAAAGACTAAATCCACAACTTACATATATAATATAGAGATTAATATCAAATTTTGACAAAAATACATAAACTTATTTAAAATTTATTTGCCAAATAAATTTTAAATAAAAAATATTTTTAGTTAAATAATTGTTAGAATTAAGTGACCCGAATTCTTATTTAAATAAAATACAATAGTAAAATAAAATAAAAGAAGAATCCCTATAGAACTACACTTCTTTTATTTTATTTTAAATAAGGTTTTTTAAACCTTATTAAACTTCATCTATTTGATATTGATTAGAATAAGGTGTTTCAATCTTACTTCACTCCTATTAGAATATGGTTTTACAAGCCTATAAATAGACATAGTCTATTCCTCTTGTAATTAATTCGAATTCGACATAGTAAATTTTCTTCTCCTTTGCCTGTGGTTTTTTTCCCGAAAGGGTTTTCACGTAAAATCTATGTGTTCTTTAATTTTTATTTCTCTTTTCTTAGCGATATATTGTCATTACTGACGTTATATATTTTTCACAAATTGATATCAGAGCTTCTGGATTTTTCATCTCGATCACGGTAATGGCGTTTTTGAAGTATGAAACTCCGCTGTTGGATTGCAACACCAGATTCACATTGTGGCAGATAAAGATACACGCAGTTCTTGCACAGATGGATTTAGAGGAAGCCCTGCTAAGGGTAGATAAGATTCCTTCGACATTGACGGAGGAAGAGAAGAAGCGCAAGGATCGAAAGGCGTTAACATAGTTACATTTGCATTTTTCTAACGAAGTTTTGCAGGATGTAATGAAGGAGAAGACCGTCGTTGCATTATGGAAGACGCTAGAACAAATATGTATGTCGAAAACTCTAACCAGTAAGTTGCATACGAAGCAACGTTTTTATGCTCATCGTTTGGAGGAAGGTGCGTCTGTACACGAACACTTAACAGTGTTTAAAGAAATTCTCTCAAACTTGGAGGCCATGGAGGTTCAGTATGATAAGGAAGATCTAGGGTTGATTCTACTTTGTTCGTTGCCCCCGTCTTATTCAACCTTCAGAGAAACAATTTTATATAGCCGTGAGTCTCTCACAGTTGATGAGGTTTATGATTCTTTGACCTCGTATGGTAAGATGAAGCATCTTGTGGTTAAACCCGACTCTCAAGGAGAGGGTCTCATTCGTGGGAGATAAGATCGGAATGCTAATGATAATCATGGAAGGACACAGGAACGGAATCCTCATTGTAAATCTAAGGGTAGATCGAAGTCTTCAAACAGAGGTAAAACTTGTAACTTCTACAAGAAGAAAGGGCACATTAAATCTGAATGCTATAAGCTACAGAACAAGATTAAAATGGAGGCTGCGAATCAAAAGGGAAAGCAACCAGAAAATTTTGGTGAAGCTGATGTTGTAGAAGACTACAGCGATGGTGAACTTTTAGTCGCTTCTGCTAACAATTCTAAAGTGAGCGAGGAGTGGATACTTGATTCAGGCTGCACCTTCCACACTAGTCCAATAGGAATTGGTTTACAACTTACGAAACAGTGTCTGAAGGTGGTGTTTTGATGGGAAATAGTGCTTCATGTAAAAGTACAAGTGTTAGAACAATTGAAGTTAAAATGTTTGATGGAGTTGTCAGAATACTTAAAGACGTACAACATGTTCCAGAATTGAAAAGAAATTTAATTTCGTTAAGTACTCTTGATTCAAAAGGGTACAAATACACAGCTGAAAGTGAGATTTTGAAGATTTTCAAAGGTTCCCTCGTTGTGATGAAAGGGCAAAGAAAGACTGCCAAGTTATATGTGTTGCAGGGTTCTACTGTTATTGGTGATGCAATTGTCGCTTCCTCTTCCTTGTCAAATGATGATATTACTAAACTTTGGCATATGCGTCTAGACATATGAGTGAGAATGACATGGAAGAATTGAGCAAAAGAGGGCTTCTTGATGGGCAAAAAATTTGCAAACTGAAGTTCTATGAGCATTGCATTTTTGGGAAGCAAAAGAGAGTTCGATTCATTAGGGGAATCCATAACACGAAGAGAAGATTAGAGTATATTCATTCTGATCTGTGGGGGCCATCAAGAGTGCCTTCAAGAGGTGGAGCTAATTATATGCTAACTTTTATTGATGATTTTTCCAGAAAAGTTTAGGCATTCTTCCTGAAGCAGAAAAGTGATGTGTTTTTCGCATTTAAGTCATGGAAAACTACGATTGAAAAATAGACGGGAAAACAAATAAAATACCTCCACACAGACAATGGCTTAGAGTTTTGTTCTGATGAGTTTAATAAACTGTGCAAGTCAGAAGGGATCGTGAGACACTTGACAGTTCGTCATACTCCACAGCAAAATGGCGTTGCAGAACGAATGAACAGATCGATCATGGAGAAGTTTCGATGTATGTTGTCAAATGCCAACTTACCAAAGTCATTTTGAGCCGAAGCAGCCTCTACTGCATGTTTTTTGATCAACCGATCTCCATCCGTTGCCATTGAGAAAAAGACTCCACAAGAGGTATGGTCTGGTAATCCTGCTAATTATTCTGATTTAAAGATCTTTGGGTGTCCTACGTATGCTCATGTTGATAATGGAAAATTGGAACCGAGATCTGTTAAATGTGTTTTTGTTGGTTATAAAGTTGGTGTAAAAGGGTATAAGTTATGGTATACTGAAAATAGAAAAGTTGTGATTAGCAGAGATGCTATTTTTGATGAAACTGCTATGCTACCTAACTTATGTCTTAAAGTCTCTTCCAATAAAGAAAATCAAAAGCAGGTGGAGCATCAGATTAATACAGAGTCGACTCCTCAAGCCAGTACAAAAATTGAGAATAGAGTTACTTCTTCACCACAATATTCTATCGCCAAAAACAGAACTAGAAGTGAAATTAAACCTCCAAAGAAGTATGCCGAGGTTGATCTAGTTGCTTATGCTTTAAATGTGGCCGAAGATATAGACGCAAACCAAGAGCCGTCTAATTATTCTGAGGCAGTTAGCTATAAAGACTCAGAAAAGTGGTTGTTTACTATGCAAGAGGAGATGGAAACACTCCAAAAAAATAGAAAATGGGATCTTGTGAAACTTCCTAAAGGTAAAAAGGTTGTACGCTGTAAATGGGTGTTTAAAAAAAAAAGAAGGGATTCCAGGAGTTGAAGGACCCAGATATAAAGCAAGGTTTGTTGCAAAGGGTTACAGTCAAATTCCAAGAGTGGACTTCACAAATGTGTTCTCCCCAGTTGTGAAGCATAGTTAGATTTGAGCTTTGCTTGATATTGTGGCCATGTATGATTTGTAGCTTGAGCAATTAGATGTAAAAATTGCATTTTTGCATGGAGAACTTGAAGAAGATATTTACATACAACAACCAGAGGATTTTACAGTCTCAGAAAAAGAGAACTATGTTTGCTTGCTGAAAAAGTCCCTTTACTGTTTAAAACAGTCACCAAGACAGTGATACAAGATGTTTGATTCCTTTATGACTTCTCATGATTTTAAAAGAAGTAGTTTTGACAGCTGTGTTTACTTTAAGAAAAACAGTTATGATTCTTTTGTGTATCTACTTCTTTATGTTGATGACATGTTGATAGCAACAAAAAATAAAGGAGAGATAAGAAAGGTCAAAGCTCAACTAAGTAAAGAATTTAAGATGAAAGATTTGGGACTAGGAAAGAAGATACTTGGTATGGAGATTCTCAGAGATAGAAAAACAAGTAAATTGTACCTAAGTTAGAAGGGGTACATTGAGAAAGTTCTTTGCAGGTTCAATATGCAGAGTGCTAAGCCTATTAGTACTCCTTTAGCAGCCCACTTCAGACTTTCATCGGCTTTGTCTCCACAATCAGATGATGAGATTGAGTACATGTCACATGTTCCATACTCTAGTGCAGTGGGATCACTCATGTATGCTATGGTTTGTTCACATCCAAATTTATCATATGCGATCGGTCACGATTAGCGTGATACATGGCTAATCCCAGTAAAGAACATTGGAAAGCAGTTCAGTGGATTTTAAGATACTTACGAGGTACTACTGATGTTTGCTTACAGTTTTGAAGAACTAGAGAAGGAGTCATTGGGTATGTTGATGCTGATTTTGCTGGAGACCTTGATAGAAGAAGATCTCTCACTGGTTATGCCTTTACAATCGAAGGTTGTGCAATCAGTTGGAAAGCTACTTTGCAAACTACAGTCGCTTTGTCTACCACTGAAGCTGAGTACATGGTGATTACTGAGACTTGTAAAGAAGCTATTTGGTTGAAGGGACTCTTTAGTGAGCTCAATGAAGACCTTCAAATCAGTACAGTATTTTGTGATAGTCAGAGTGCCATCTTCCTTACAAAAGATCAAATGTTTCATGAGAGAAAAAAACACATTGATGTTCGGTATCATTTTGTTCGTGATATTATTTTTCGTCGTGATATTGTTGTGAGCAAAATTAGTACTCATAAAAATCCTGCAGATATGATGACTAAGTCACTTCCTATAACCAAGTTTGAGCATTGCTTAGACTTGGTTGGTGTTCATTGTTGAAGTTAACCCTTAAGGGGTTTTATGAAAGAGGTGGGGAACTTGTTCGTTGAGAGTTCGCGATGAAGAACTTGTTTATTGAGAATTCGTGTCAAGGTGGAGATTGTTATAATTAAGTGACCCGAATCCTTATTTAAATAAAATACAATGGTAAAATAAAATAAAAGAAGAATCCCTATAGAACTACACTTCTTCTATTTTATTTTAAATAAGGTTTTTTAAACCTTATTAAATTTTATCTATTTAATATTGATTAGAATAAGGTGTTTCAATCTTACACCACTCCTATTAGAATATGGTTTTACAAGCCTATAAATAGACATAGTCTATTCCTCTTGTAATTAATTTGAATTCGACATAGTGAATTTTCTTCTCCTCTGGCCATGGTTTTTTCCCGAAAGGGTTTCCACGTAAAATTTGTGTGTTCTTTAATTTTTATTTCTTTTTTCTTTGCGATATATTGTCATTACCGATGTTATATATTTTTCACAATAATACACAAAATAATTATAAAATAGTATATTTTAAGAATTACTTATCAAACTATTAAAAAACAACATTCATGGTTGACATTGAATCATTATAGTGGCAATTTACTATTTTTTTCTCTCTTATCAAAAGGGACCATTGAAGGGTCTTATCGGGCCTATGAGAGGCAGAGATTCTCTATTGCCTGAAGAGGTGATTTAGGGCCTCGATGAGGTAAAGAATCTTTTCCCTTCATAAGCTCAACATGTTCCTTCATTACACATTTTTCTTTTTTGTGAAAAAAAAATTACATCAAATCAATTGTTCAAAAGCACCACAATCTTTATCTTGTTGAAAGGCCTCTAATACCTCATTAAGAGGCACATCTAAAATTTGTAAACTTGACTTTCATGTTAGATAGTGTTTAGCCAATTGGTTTGCAACTAAGTTTTTCCCTCTGGGCACATATCTGATCCACCGCTGCCCTTCAGAATGCATAGTCCTTTGAACCCTTTTAATCATTATGATGCCTAAATCTTCCAAACCCTTATTAGTTAAGGCCTTGGCCACATCTGAATTTTCTGTTTGAATTGTGGCCCGCTTGTAAATTTTATTTAACAAAATGAGGAGCCCATCAAGAATACCCCATAGTTTTGCCTCAAAGGGAGTACAATTTCCTAGATAACAATTATATCCCAAAATCGAATTTCCAGCCTAATCACGTAGCATACTACTAGCAGAAGCATTCTCAGAGACTCTCTTTATTGCACTATTAGAGAATAAATGAACCCACTTTCCTTTAGTGTGTGTTTGGTATCATGAATTTAGGGAATTGGGCTTATATATGTTCTTACATGATTCAAATTATTATGCCCAACTAAGAGAAGCTTTGACAATTTCAAGGGTTGGCCAAGTAATGTTCTGAAAGATGAAGAGGTTTCTATTTTTCCAAATTCGCCAGGTGATTAGACCAAAAAAACACGACCAAATAACTCCACATTCCTGCAATTTCAATTGACAACAAAGATTAGAAGATAACCAAATTTGAATAGGGTAAGAAGAACCCATTTTGTTGTTCAATTGGGACCGCATGCAACCACACTTCTTTTGTAGTCAAACAATCCCCAAGAACATGGAAAGTATCTTTTATTTCATGGCCATATATAGGGCAAGAGCTGTTATGACCCAAACCTCACCTGGTACGTTCCGAATTAGCTAGTAATCTTTGTTATAAGTTAGCCAAAGAAAAAATTGAACTCTTTGAGGTCATTTAAATTTTTAGATATTCTTCTAATAAACATATTTAGAATTCCAAGAATCTTTTTTTAGAGACTAGAAAGCGCTATGAACAGAAAAAGATCCTGAAGTTGAGGAAGCCCAAATTACCCTATCCAAGCCTGAAGCAAGAGGTGGAGGAGGAATACTTATTATCCGTTGAATCATCTTTTCAAGTAACCATACACAAAAAAGATCTATATTCCAAGTTCCATCGTGCATAACCAAATCCCTAAGGATGCATTCCAAATCTAAATTCACATGCGCAGGAATATGCGCTTACTCACAAGCCAAGCTAAGTTCTCACATAAAAGGGGCCAAACTTTAGAAAGGGATTGCCACAAATACAAACATTGGCTTCTGGAAATAGAATTCAATATGAATTTCTTCAACCCGTATTTTATGCAAAGAACTCGTACCCATAAGGCATTGTCCTTAGTGACTAGGCTAAAATCAACCTTCATAAGAAACGAGTTATTCTGGTCGTGTAAAGGCCGGAATCCAAGACCACTTCAAGACCTCAGTTGACAAATGGATTCCCACCCTACCAAAGCAAGTTTTGGATGTCCACTAGCATAGCCCTAAATAAACAGTCTTACAATTCACTCAATCTCTTTACAGACTCCTTTCGATATCATCATGGTCTGCATAAAGTAGTTTGGTATGGCAAGGAGGATAGATTGGGCCAGGGTGACTCTTCCCGCAATGGATAACTTTCTTGCTTCCCAACTTTGCAGTTTACGCCTCACCTTTTCCACTACAAAACTCAGAGTACTTTTAGTAACATGATCGTGAAGAAGTGGTACTCTTAAGTAAATTCCAAGGCTTCGAACCACCTGATAGCTAAATAATTAACTAACCTGGGTACATATATCACCTTCAACACATTTCAAAAAGTAAATGTTACATTTCTGAGTGTTGATCTTGTGTCTAGAGAAATCGCAAAAAATGTTTCAAAATACCTACTAATAATTAGGCTTGTTCCAATTTCGCTTTGCAAAAAAAAAAAAAAAAACAAATCATCCTAAAAATATAAATGAGATAAGGTAGAACCTGTTCTTATAAGCCGAATTGGGCACCACTTACCTTTATCAATTTTCGTGTGAATAATGTGTCCCAATCACTCCATACACAGAACAAAGAGGTAAGCTGATAAAGGAAAACCCTGTCTGATCCCTCTAGATGGCTTGAATTTCTAAGTGGGAACTTCCAGAGAATCTACATAATCGAAGAGGAAATGGCAGCCATGATTACTGATCTAAGGAAATCTGAAACAGTCCGATTTAAGGGCTGGTTGAAACAGTGGTTTTGAGACCACTAATTTGAGATTGAAGAAAATTATTTTAATGTTATTTTATGAGTTATAGCATGATTATATGGGTGCATGAAAATTTTGGTGCATTAATTTTAGCGATTTCATGCTTAATTGCAAAAAAGGACTAAATCGCATAAAGTGTGAAAGTTCTATTTTACAAGCTAAAGGTGTCTAATAGTTGTAGAATACTAATTGGAGGCCCTTAATGTGCAATTATACCTTTAGAAAATGAGTGGCCGGCCATAGGGGACAAACAATGTCAAAATTGGCCAAAGTTGTTGGATTAGGTTGATTAAATTGATGAAATAAAATAAAATAAAGAAAAAGAAATATCATCCTTGTTCATTTTCTTCCTCCACTGAAAATTACCAGCAAAATAGGGGTTTGAGAACTCAAAAATTTCATCCAAGCATTTCTCCTTGCAAGTAAGTGATTTTGGTGTCCTTTCTTGATAATTTTTGTACTTTTGAGACCATTGTAGCATGATCTAGCTAATGAGGGGACTATTTTGCATAATGGTTGAGAGTCTAGGGTTTTTCCATGTAAGCAATTATGTGGTTTGCTGACTTTTTTATGGAACAACTTTTATGGAAGGTGTTTCCATGAAAACACCTAAAATGACATTTTTGTAAATGTTGTAAATTAGGTGTTAAATGTGTGAAATAGTTGAAATTGTGAGTTGTTATAAGAGTAATTGATAAACCGTAATTATAACATATTTTAATCCCACATTTAGTATGCTTTTGGATGATTTCTCCCTTGATTTATGTAAAAAGGTGCTTTTAATCCTTTCTTTTCATGTCTTATACCCAGGAGAGCACCCAAGGATGAAAAGAACGTAAAACGGGGCCAAAACGGAGTAAATGGGCCATATCACGAAATCGACACGGCCTGACCCAAATCCCACACAGCCATGCCTCACCGATCACCTAGACCACGGCCTCAACCCCGACTTACACGGCCGTGCCTCAAAGTAGAAATCCGAACACGACTTGAAGTCGATCCACATGGGCGTGTGCCATGGCCGTGCCTCTGTCGCTGGAAAGAGCAATTTCAGTCGGAAAAGGATACTTAGGGAGAAAGAATCACATTCCAAAGAGCCTATATATATCCGCTAAGTACCACCGTTATGTGGGGTTCGAGCTAGGCCAAGGAGCCAAGTCAGAAAGGTCAGAATTGTGGGAATCACTCGAAGTTAGCCAGTTGATCCATCCCAAGGAGCCGGAATTATACTCAATTCCTTCAGGGAGTTTTAGAGATTTCTCATATTTTGTTTTATCTTTTCTCTTGAGATGTTTTCTTTCTTAGTTATGAACTAAACCCCTTAGATACCTGAAGGGTATGAAACCTAGATGAATCTTGTTATTTGATTTTTGAATTATATGATAACTACTTAGTCTGTTCTTAATTATGCATGCTTAATCCAAATCTGATGTGCTTGGGTGGAGGAGGAATAGACCCTGCTTAAGAGTAGATCTAGCATAATTAAGCGGAGTTGATCGAACGCCTAGAGATAGGGTTATGAGATTTTACCGGATTAGGGTGAAACCTAATATGGGAATCCATAGATCGATTTACTGCTATTCTAGGGGGTTATTATAAGAGAACGAGAGTTCTACTAATTAATCTAGGGTTAGACATTATTCGCCTCGAGAGAGGGTTTAATATACGTTAGGGAGTCCTACGGATCAAGCTAAGTAAATAAATCATATGATTCAGGGTTAGATAACAAGTGAAGTCTAGGTGGATTCTTCCTGAGGGTATCGTCGTGATCAATTGAGTCTCTCTTCAAGTTATTTCCCAATTCGTTCTTTTTGTCCTTGTCCTTAGCATTAGTCGTCGTTGATTTAGATTAAAACAACTTCACTTTATTTTTAAGGCTAAATAATAAAAAGAAAGTTAGTATTAATACTTTTAGTTCCTTTGGGTTCGACAATCCGGTCTTGCCTAAGCTATACTACTGTTCGATAGGTACACTTGCCTTTAATCGTTGTCAGAGTTAGTTTCTAGCTTCAATCATATTCATTATAAATTTAGTTTCTAGCTTCAATCACATTCATTATAAATTTTAAAACTCTGATTTCAGCGATCAAGTTTTTGCGCTGTTGCTGGGGCACTAAAATATTAAGAAAACTCTATTTTCATTACTTTAGCCATTATTTTTATTTTTATTTTTAGGATAATTTTTAATTTTGCTAACTTTTCTTACTTTCTTTTCTTTTCAGGAACCTCTAGTTTATGACTAGAAGGAACCCGAGAGGACCTTTAGTATACGACAGTGATATTGAAGCAACCGCTCGTAGGGATCACCGAGAAACCAGGCGAGCCCTAAATTACACAAAGGAAAATCAAGAAGGCAGATCCAATCCTACTGAAGGGATGGACGAGACTATTCCACAACCCTATGATGTGGGGGAAGGCAACACTCCGCGTACTATGTTTGATTATGCTAAACCAGATTTAACAGGAGCAGAATCAAGTATTGTTAGGCCCGCTATAGCTGCTAATAATTTTGAATTAAAGCCTAACACAATACAAATGATTCAGCAGTTTGTTCAATTTGATGGTTTGCAGGACGAAGATCCAAATACTCATATAGCTAATTTCTTAGAGTTCTGTGATACCTTCAAAATAAATGGTGTTTTTGATAATGCCATACGTCTTCGGTTATTTCCCTTTTCATTAAGGAATAAAGCCAAACAGTGGTTAAACTCGTTACCACGAGGGTCAATCACTACATGGGAGCAAATGACCGAAAAATTTTTGTTAAAATATTTCCCACCGGCCAAAACGGCCAAATTACGGAATGATATCTCTTCTTTTGTGCAGATGGATTTAGAAATATTATATGATGCATGGGAGAGATACAAGGATCTCTTGAGAATGTGTCCACACCACGGTTTACCCTTGTGGCTACAAGTCTAAACATTCTATAACGGTGTAAACCCCTCAACGAAACAACTAATCGACAAAACACCTGAAGCAGCGTACGAGTTCATTGAAGAGATGTCACTAAATAATTATCAGTGGCATGTTACAAGGACGAAACTGACAAAACCAGCAGGAGCTTTCAACATAGACACAATAACCATGCTATCAACACAGATGGAGATAATGAATAAAAAGCCTAATAATTTGTGTTCTTCGCAGGTACACCCAGTAATGCAGTGTGACACAGGTGGAACTGTGGCGAAACCTGAGTATCCACCCTACCAACTAGAAGCAGAGAGCGAACAGATGAACTATATAGGTAACAAATTTAGATCTAATAATAATCCATATAGTAATACTTACAATCCAGGTTGGAGGAACCACCCAAATTTTTCGTGGGGAGGCCAAGGAAATGAAGGAACTCAAAGACAACAACCTCCTCAAAACTTCCAAAATCAGCCTTATCCACAAGAGAAGAAACCAACCCTTGAAGAGATGCTGACAAAATTCTCAATAGACACAGAAAAACGTCTCCAAGAAACTGAGAAAACAATCAAAAGCAACGAGAGCCGAATCGGGGAAATCACTAAGTCAGTGAAGGAAGTTACTAATGCTGCCGAACAACTTGCAAAGCTGATGTCAGAATGATTGCAAAGACGTTTACCAAGTAACACCGGGATTAACCCTAAGGAACAAATTCAAGCCGTAACAGCTCAGGAAAATGCAGAGGTAGACGAACCCATCCCACAACAAGAAACCAAGGAAGAAAAAGGTAAAACTGAGGTAATGCAAGAAAAGTCGAAATCAGTAATCAAGGAGTATAACCTCGCAAAGCGTTAAAAAGAGACGATTCAGAAGAACAGTTCGGTAAGTTACTTAAACTTTTAAAGAAATTACATATTAACTTATCTCTTCTTGAAGCTCTCTTTCAGATGCCAAACTCGAGGAAATTTTTATGACAGCTCTTGACAAACAAACGCAAATTAGACGAAGAGCCACACGTGGAACTCAACACAAAGTGCTCAGCAGTTCTCCAAAATAGACTACTACAGAAATTAAAAGATCGAGGGAGTTTTACAATTCCATGTTTAATTGGTAGTCTAACTATTGACAATGCGTTAGCTGATTTAGGGGCAAGTATAAATGTCATGCCTTATTCCTTGTTTAAACGACTAGGTCTAGGGAAACCCAAACAAACTAGGACGAGTATTCAATTAGCTGATAAAACTGTTAGAATTCCTAGGGGTATTATCAAAGATGTTCTTGTCAAAATTGATAAATTCATTTTCCCAGTAGACTTTGTTGTCTTAGACATGGATGAGGATAATTCAATCCTTTTAATTTTAGGAAGACCTTTTCTAACAACTGCCAAGACTAAAATTGATATTGCCACAGGAGAACTCATACTTTGTGTAGGTAATGAGGCAGTCACTCTTCAAGCTCTCGATTCAGCCAGGACATCAAATGACCAAGGTAATAACAAAAAATCCATTGATAACCATTCGATTAACCCTTCTATTCAGGAAGCACTAAAAAAGGGCACGATTGAACCTGATCTTGAATAAAGTGCCAACAAAGGAATAGATCATGAGGAACAAAAGGTTCAACCCGATGAATTAGACGAGTGGAAAACGCACTTCAAGGAAAAATTAGGGATACAAGGAACAGAGCCAAAACCACTCTACGAGATAGGCAAGTCCAATAACAAAGATCAGGTATTATTAGACCTATGACTATCTCCTCCGAACCCTGACACAAACAAGGAAATCCTTTTGAAGGTAATCAATGTTCTACCATACAAGACAGTCGAGGTAAGCAATACTAATTATGATGCTCTTAAAATAAATGCTACTCGACCTGAACCACACAATGAACATCAAACGGATAATATGAGGAAAGATATTCAAACCTTTAAACCTCCCTGAATTTTTCAAACACAAGGAAAGTCTAGCTTAAGACTATAAACGAGCGCTTCTCGGGAGGCAACATGAGCACTAACCTTACTGAATTTTGCATTTATTTTCATTTTACATTATTTTTCCTTTTTCTTTTCTCTTTTAAACTAACCAGAAGTGCATACTTCCAGGCCACACGGCCTTACACACGGCCGTGTCCGTGGCCATATGGACCACTGAAATCTTCGCACTGACATAGCAGAGGCCGTGCGAACCAGTTCAACCACCTTTTGACTTCACGGATCCAACCACTCTTCCCCACGGGCACAGACAGAATGGCACGGTCGTGCCCCTCGGCCGTGTGAAGCTACTGACTTACATAGCACGACCGAAACACGCCCGTGGCTCCAAACCGTGCCTACATACTGACTTCTGAAGCACGGGCGTGGATGGATGAAGCATGGGCATGGGGTAACAACACACTCCAAAACACGACCGTGCGAGGCAGCCGTGTAAATCGAAACGGCCTGAGAACACGGGCGTGGGAACATGCCAGATTTGAAAATCTATTTAATCTACACCATCATTTCCCTTGTCCCTACCTAATTACATCATGCTTTCTTTCTCCCCTTCTTCCTCTCAGACCTTTCACTACTAAAACTCTAGATCCTTGAGCCATCAAACAAAATGTCGAAGAAGCGTAAGAGGCCAAACTCCTTAAAGGAGGATGGTTTACATGAGTTCATGCCGGCAGCTTCATCCAACCAATAGGCCAAGGGTCTTTGAGACCATTTCGTTTCTATTTTTCATTTCTCTTTCCTTTCATTCTCCTTTTCTTCAACAATCTTATGCTTAATTTAGTTTGACTTAATTTAGTTTCTTAGTGTCAGGTTCGCCAGGCTGCTTGGGAATCACGCCGACCACCATGACAACCATGCCACTTCTACCACCGCCAGCACCTCTCCAGCCAGAGGTTACACCCACCTTGCGAACCATCCAATAATAAGGACTCTTCGGTCCATTTATCTTTTATTTCCATTTCATTTACATTTTTGTTTCCTCTTTCTTTATCTTTCTTATCTTTAATTATATATTTAGTTTATTTTAAGTAGGTCTTAATAATTCCTGGCTACTTCTCAGAGAGCTACCCAATTTCTTCATCTAGCACAGGTTCGTCATCCAGACCGACCATCACCACCACCAAAGACACCTCTCCGGGAAAACATCCAAAACTTAGGGAGTAATTCTTCCCCATTCTCTTTTGATTTATCCCTTAAATGTTAATATCTATCTTTGTACATTGAGGACAATGTACATCTTAAGTGTGGGGGGTGAATAATTATTTTGAGAAAATGCCTAACTTTCTTCGTTATTCTCAAACCCTGAGGATAAAAAGTGCCTAACTTTCTGCATTATTCTCAAATCCCTGAGTTTAATCTTGTTCTTAAGTAATTCTCTCATATTACTAATTAGGATGAAATTTCTGATGATTTATGATTTTTATTAACATGTTTTAGAATAAGTCATAGTTAATTGTGCATTGATGATTAAATTTGAAGAATACTAGGGAATCAAGCATGATAAGTCTAATTTTCAAAAATTCAAAATTTTTAGGATGTTTTACCTAAATTTGAATATTACCTTGAAGTTTGAAATTTATAAGGTTGATGTCGAAAACATCCATAATTTTTGTGAGACTTTGAGCCTTATAGAACATCTACCCTTTTTCATGCTCACTTTATTGATTATGAGTGTGTCAACCATGAACTGTTATTCTAGAACTTGCCTTGATTATACATGTCAAGACCACAGTTATGATTTGATATACCGAGATGATAAAGGCACCTAGGTTTTAACCCACTTACACCACTAAAAAGCCTACCCCCACAATTAACCCTTAGTGAACCCCGTTGAGCCTAACAACCCTTTTCATTGGCTCACCCACTAATAAACCAAAACCCTTTGTATTTGTTATCACCCTTCCTTTTGACTACCCTTTAATTGAGATATGATTTGATTAAGTTTTTATTATAAGTTGAAATTGTCTTTATTTAGTTTGTTCTTAAAAAAAATCATCAAAGTATAGTTAGTATTAGTATTATGAAGAGTGAGCTGATACAAGTTAAAGTCTAATTATTAAAAGAAAAAGCTCGTATTAGTAGGGTTATTATTATTTTCAGTTGATATAATTATTATCTCAGAAAGTTTTAGGTAGGTAACTTATCAATTCAATCTCGATTCTAACCTTCTAATTTTAGCCTTTATCCACACCTTTAACCCTAGCCCCGTTACAACCCTAACAAAGACCTTTTGATCTATTTATCATATCATTTTACAGTGGTGGAGATTTGATTTTCAGGCAAGCCTATGGGATTAACTTTTCAGGTTCGACCTATGAGTGCTTAATTTTGACTCTTAAACACTTTTTGAGTGATTTGAGTAAATCTTTTGTGAGGATGTCAATCTTTGTAGATTTTGAATTAAAGGTAATTATTTAGATGAAGGGAAACACCTCTATTTTTGTGCTTCAAATGAATGACTTATCTTGTTTGAATCTTTAGGACTCTTTGAATTAAATTATCCATGTATAAATTATCTATGAATTAGGATAAGGCATTGTTAATAGGAATTATGAATCATGGAAAGTTCGTTTTAATTGTAAGTTGAGAATTTTGCTTAAGGACAAGCAAAAGCTTAAGTGTGAGGGTATTTGATAAACCGTAATTATAACATATTTTAATCTAACATTTAGTATGTTTTTGAATGATTTATCCCTTGATTTATGTAAAAAGGTGCTTTTAATCATTTCTTTTCATGTCTTATACCCAGGAGAGCACCCGAGGATGAAAAGAACATAAAACAGGGCCAAAACGGAGTAAATGGGCCATATCACGAAATTGACACGGCCTGGCCCAAATCCCACACGGTCGTGCCTCACCGATCACCTAGAGCACGACCTCAACCCCGACTTACATGACCGTACCTCAAAGTAGAAATCTGAACACTGCTTGAAGTCGATCCACACGGGCGTGTGCCGTGATCATGCCTCTATCACGGGAAAGAGCAATTTTAGTCGGAAAAAGATACTTAGGGAGAAAGAATTGCATTCCAAAGAGCCTATATATATCCCCTAAGTACCACCGTTATGTGGGGGTCGAGCTAGGCCAAAGAGCCAAGCCGGAAAGGTCAGAATTGTGGGAATCACTCGAAGTTAGCCAGTTGATCCATCCCAAGGAGCCGGAATTATACTCAAGAAGACGGAATTCTCCTTCAATTCCTTCAGGGAGTTTTAGGGATTTCTCATGTTTTGTTTTATCTTTTCTCTTGAGATGTTTTCTTTCTTAGTTATGAACTAAACCCCTCAGATACCTGAAGGGGATGAAACCTAGATGAATCTTGTTATTTGATTTTTGAATTATATGATAACTACTTAGTTTGTTCTTAATTATGCAGGCTTAATCCAAATCTGATGTGCTTAGGTGGAGGAGGAATAGACCCTGCTTAAGAGTAGATCTAGCATAATTAAGCAGAGTTGATCGAACGCCTAGAGATAGGGTTACGAGATTTTACCGGATTAGGGTGAAACCTAATATGAGAATCCATAGATCGGTTTACTGCTATTCTAGGGGGTTATTATAAGAGAACGAGAGTTCCACTAATTAACCTAGGGTTAGACATTATTCACCTCGAGAGAGGGTTTAATATACGTTAGGGAGTCCCACGAATCGAGCTAAGTAAATAAACCATATGATTCAGGGTTAGATAACAAGTGAAGTCTAGGTGGATTCTTCCTGAGGGTATCGTCGTGATCAATTAAGTCTTTCTTCAAGTTATTTCCCAATTCGTTCTTTTTGTTCTTGTCCTTAGCATTAGTCGTTGTTGATTTAGATTAAAACAACTTCACTTTATTTTTAAGGCTAATAATAAAAAGAAAGTTAGTCTTAATACTTTTAGTTCCTTTGGGTTCGACAATCCGGTCTTGCCTAAGCTATACTACTGTTCGATAGGTACACTTGCCTTTAATCGTTGTCAGAGTTAGTTTCCAGATTCGATCACATTCATTATAAATTTTAAAACTCTGATTTCAGTGATCAGTAATAAATTTTCATCTAGGCTTGTTAAAGGAGGAAATTTGATTAGAATCGATTTATGAGCCTAGGGGCAAAATAGTAATTTTGCCAAAATCTAAGGGCAAAATGGTAATTTTGCCAAAGTGTGATTTTTGAAATGCCTTGATTAAGGTGGTAATTAAGTGAGTGAATTTGTTATCATAGATAAAAGAGAATGAGGAATTAACCTTGACCGAGGAAAATGCAATGTTTTAGACTAGATCGGTAAATTGGCCTATTTTGGTATCGAGGTAAGTTTGTGTGTAATAAATTCAACATCATGCTATTTTGTTTTAAAAATGTTTGACATTCGTGAAGATGTATATTATTTCTATGAAATTGAGTAATGATGTTTAATGCGAAAATGATGAAAATTTATGATGTTGAAATCACGTATAAGACCATATCTGGGATATGGCATCGGTATCGAATATGAAAATCGTGTAAGACCACGTCTTGGACATGGCACCGATATACAATCTCGTATAAGACCATATCTAGGATATGGCATCGACATCGATATGTGATCCTGTATAAGACCATATTTGGGATATGACATCGACATCGATATGAGATCTCGTATAAGACAATATCTGAGATATGGCATCGACATCGAGATGTGACCCCATGTAAGACTATATCTGGGATATGACATTGGCGTCATATTTATGTGTATGATGATCATTGTGTATTCTTGGGTATATTGATTATTGTGTATTCTTGGGTATTCCAAGTGATTCAACAAAATAAATAGTTAAGCTTGTAATAAAGATGAAATTAGTGCTAAAGCTATGTGATGAAGTGATACAGGTACACGTGGGTAACTCACGAGAAATGTTACGATATGTGACATGACATGTAATTGGTAAGAGAAAGCATGAGTAAGTTATGGTAATGTGCTTGAGACCTTGTGTTTTTATTTAATGTAATGGATGGACGACATTATGAGCCTTTATGTTGCTATTTACTTCATGCAAACTTACTAAGCCTCATGCTTACCTCTCTCATTTCCCTTTTCCTTGTAGTATCACCAAGCTAACTTGGGGATCATAGGACGTTGGAGTTCGGAATCGCACTATCAACTTCTCTTTTGTATAGCAAAGTTTGTTTAATTTTGAGTATGACATGTATAGGAACTTGGTTATTTTGTGTTATGTCATATTTGTTAGCCAATGTGTGGCTATTAAGGTCAGTAAATTCATTTTGTAAATGGTCATTGGAAATTGTCCAAAACTTTACAAGTTTATATATTCAATGATGATGAAGTTCATGAAGAGCATGCTTGTATGATGGGATGAGTAATGAGTAGAGTATACACATGATGAATGTAGTGTAAAACTATGTGTGGATGTCTTGATTTTGGGTATTAGAAGTACCTTATGGTCATGATGTATGATGCTTTGAAGTGGTATAAGTGTGGTTGCTTTGTAGGGTGGCAAATTGGCTTGGTAGATAGCCTTATAATTGCCCACACGGGTAGACACACAGGCGTGTGTCTAGGCCATGTGTGACACACAGTCAGCCTCATAGGCATGCTGATAGGCCGTGTGTACCCCTGCATGCTAAATTGGCAAGTCAGTATGCCTAGTAGTAACCACACGAGCTGAGACACGGCCGTGTCTCAACCGTGTGGGAGACACGGCCTAAGACATGGGCATGTGCTCAGGCCATTCGAAGTCTGCACCTGAAATTAGGAATTTAATTCGACACACGGTCTAAGGACACGGGCGTGTGCCTTGGCCGTGCGACCTTATTAAGATGATGACATCATAAACAAAATGTCAAGATTTTTACACACGGGTGAAGACATGGGTGTGTCATGGCCGTGTGAAGGACACGGGTTATAGGCACGGGCGTGTGTCAGGTCGTGTGAAAATCCCTGTAGGTTCGAAATGAAAAATAAAATCCACACGGACTAGGGACAAGGGTGTGTGCGATTACACGGCCTGCCCACACGGGCATGCCCTTATTCACACGGGTATGTGACCCTATTTTGTGTCAAAGTTTTCTAAGTGTTCAAAAGTTTCTGATTTAGTCTCGAATCATTTCGTGTACAAGTTTAAGGTCTCATAGACCTATAATAAGGACATTAAGGTCTCAAATGAAAAGTTTTAATTTGAAATGAAATTTTATGGATTGATGTTGTATGTTTGAACAAGTTAAGTACGGTAATACCTCGTACCCGGTTCAGGTGTCGAATACCGGTAAAGCGTGTTACATTTAGTGGTATTGAGCTAGGGTTTAGTTGATTCTTGAACTAGCATAGTGCAAGTATGAGTCTAGCTATACATGCCATGCATATGAGTATTTACATAATGATAGTGTGACGACTCCTGATGATCTAAATTGTGTCATTATATAGTAAATAGATCTCGATCGAGTTGCGGCCAATGGCGCTGCAAGTAATGCACTGGCTCCCGTGCAAGGGACCACGTCAGTAGAAAGTAGACCCGAGGCTTTGGGTCAGAGAGAAGAGGCACGAGAGGCCTTTCTCTATATGATGAGCAACTGGTACACTGAGTTTGTTCTAGCGAATCCTGATGCTCAACCCCTTCCACCCCACCTAATCCTCAGCCTACCCCTGTAGTTCCCCAAGTTGTGGAAGTAGTAAGAAGAGAAAAGCCTCCGGTTGATAGAATTCGAAAATAAGGAGCTGAAGAATTTTGAGCTAGTAAGGATGATGATCTAGAGAGGGCGAAATTCTATCTTGAGAATACCATCAGGGTATTCGATGAGCTGTCATGCACACTTGAAGAGTGCACGAAGTGTGTGGTATCTCTCTTGAGAGATTTAGCCTATCAATGGTGGAGCACGCTTGTGTCGGTGGTACCAAGGGAGAAAGTTAACTGGGAATTATTTTAAGAGGAGTTCCAGAAGAAGTATATTAGTCAAAGGTTCGTTGACTAGAGAAGAAAGGAATTTTTGGATCTAAAGCAAGGTCGAACGACGGTGACCGAATACGAGCGTGAGTTCGTAAGACTTAGAAAATACACTTGGGAGTGCGTATTGATAGAAGCCATTATATGTAAAAGGTTCGAGGATGGGTTAAATAAGGATGCCCGTTTGTTTGCTGGTGTCCTAGAACTAAAAGAATTTATGGTGCTAGTAGATAGAGCCTGTAAAGCCGAGGAACTAGTCAAAGAGAAAAGAAAGGCTGAAATCGAGTCCCGTGACTAGAGGAAGAGACAACTGAGTAAGTCATTCCAATCCTCATCTAAGAAGTTAAGAGATTTCACTACTCGATCAGCCATCTCAGTTGGATTTTCAAGCAGAAGTAAGGGTAGACAGTACTCGGGATCTAAAGCTCAGACCACTTCGGTTGCTAGTGTTGGCAATGCTCGACCAAGTAGATCGAAATGTCTACAGTATGGCAGATATCATCCTGAGGAGTGTCGAGCAAACGAGAAAACTTGTTTCAAGTGTGGATCCCTAGACCATTTTCTCAGAGATTGCCCCGAGGTAGGTGAAAAAGAGAAACCTTAGGGTGCAAGACCTGGAAGTACTGTTAGAGGAAGACCACAGAGAAACTCGAGAAATGAAATGAGTAGTAAGAATACACCTCGAGAGCAGATTACAAGATCTTAGGGTAGAGCATCGGTGAGAACATATGCCATTCACGCTCGCAAAGAGGCATCCTTCCTCGACGTGATCACGGGTATATTTTCTCTCTATGATACTCATGTTATAGCTTTAATTGATCCGGGATCTACCCATCCGTATATTTTCATGAAATTAGTCTCTAGCATGAACATGCCTGTAGAGTTACTGAATTTGTGATAAGAGTGTCAAATCCTCTAGGCAAATGTGTGCTAGTTGATAAAGTATGCAAAGATTGCCCTTTAAGGATTAGAGGTCATTACTTTCTGGTATTACCGTTCGATGAATTTAATGTAATCCTTGGTATGGATTAGTTAACTACTCATGATGTGATAGTGAATTGTGGAAGGAAATTCATTGAGTTAAAATGTGAAAATGGGGATATTCTTTATGTTGAATCAGATGAACAAGACAAGTTTCTTGTAGTGATTTCTTATATGTCTGCTCGGAAATATGTAAGAAAGGGGTATGAAGTTTACCTTACTTTTGTGATGAATGCCAAAGAGATTGAGTTGAGAATTGAAGCAGTGCCTATAGTGTGTGAGTACTCAGATGTTTTCTCGGAAGAATTGCTAGGGTTGCCTCCGGTTAGAGAGATTGAATTTGGGATTGAGTTAGCTCCTGGTACTGCCTCCATTTCAATTGCTCCGTACAGAAGGGCTCCAACCGAGCTAAAGGAATTGAAGGCACAGCTGCAAGAGTTGACGGACAAAGGCTTTGCAAGACCGAGTTATTCTCTGTGGGGTGCTCCCGTATTATTTGTGAAAAAGAAAGATGGTTCCATGAGGTTATGCATAGATTATTTGTAGCTTAATAAGGTAACCGTGAAGAACAAGTACCCGTTGCCAAGAATCTATGATTTGTTTGATCAATTGAAGGGAGCCACGGTGTTTTCCAAGATAGACTTGAGGTCTGGATTATCAGTTGAGAGTCAAGGACTCAGATGTGCCAAAAACCGCATTCTGGACAAGGTATGGTCACTATGAATTTTTTGTCATGCCTTTCGGTTTAACAAATGCCCCTGCAGTTTTCATGAATTTGATGAATCGCATCTTTCGGCCATATTTGGATAAATTTGTTGTAGTCTTTATTGATGATATATCGATCTACTCTCGGGATGAGAACATGCATGCTGAGCATTTGAGAACGGTTCTGCAGATTTTGAGAGATAAACAATTATATGCCAAGTTTAGTAAAAGTGATTTTTGGCTTAAAGAAGTCGGATTTTTGGGGCACATTGTTTCGGGTTAGGGTATTCGTGTTGACCCGAGTAAAATTTCAGCGATTGTTGAATGGAAACTACCAAGGAGCGTAATTGAGGTTAGGAGTTTCCTAGGCCTAGCTGGTTATTAGAGGTGGTTTGTCAAGGGATTTTCAATGATAGCTACCTCGATGACGAGACTATTGCAAAAAGATGTGAAGCTTGAATAGACAGAAAAGTGCCAGCAAAGTTTTGAGAAATTGAAGGCATTGTTGACTGAGGCTCCAGTTTAGGTACAACCTGAGCCGAGAAAAGAATTTGTGGTTTACAATGATGCATCCTTGAATGGATTGGGATGTGTACTTATGCAAGAAGGCAAGGTGATAGCATATGCCTTTAGACAATTAAAGCCGCATGAGAAGAATTACCCGACCCACGATTTGGAGTTAGTCGCAATCGTATTTGCACTAAAGATATGGAGACACCATTTGTATGGTGAAAAATGTCGGGTATTCACTGATCATAAAAGTCTAAAGTACTGGATGACTCAAAAGGAGTTGAACCTAAGACAACAGAGATGGTTAGAGTTGATAAAGGATTACGAGTTAGTAATTGACTATCATCCGGGAAAGGCGAACGTGGTCGCCGGTGCCTTGAGCAGGAAATCCTTATTTGCACTGAGAGCAATGAATACACGGATAACTTTGTTAGGTAATGGTTCTATTCTAGCCGAGTTGAGGGTTAGACCAATATTTCTCCAAGAGATTTGTGAAGCTCAGAAAGGTGACAATGATTTACAAGCTAATAGAGTTCAATGTGAGTCAAATGTTGAGTCAGACTTTCAGATAAATCCTGATGGATGTTTGATGTTTTGAGATAGGGTCTGTTTACCTAGAGATGATGAGCTTATTCGGAAAATTTTGCACGAAGCACATAATGGATGTTTGTGTGTACATCCAGGCAGCACGAAGATGTATAACGACTTGAAGAAATGGTTTTGGTAGTCGAGCATGAAGAAAGATATTTCCGAGTTTGTATCGAGTTGCCTAATATGTCAACAAGTGAAGGCTGAAACCAAGTACCTTCAGTTTTACTTTAGCCTATTATGGTTCCCAAGTGGAAATGAGACCATATTACTATGGACTTCGTGACGGGTTTGCCGTTGACACTGAAAAAGAAAGATGCCGTATGGGTCATGGATGATAGACTTACGAAGTCAGCCCATTTCATATCGGTACGGGTTGATTATTCGCTTGATAAGTTGACCAAATCGTATATTTTTGAGATTGTGAAATTGCACGGAGTACGTTTGTCGATCATATCGGATAGTGATCTGAGATTTACGTCACGGTTTTGGAAAAAGTTGCAAGGGGCCTTAGGCACAAAATTGAGCTTTAGTACAGCTTTCCATTTGCAAACCGACGGGATGTCGGAAAGAATAATACAGATACTAGAAGACATGCTTCGATGTTGTGTTTTGGAATTCCAAGGTAGTTGGGAGAAATACTTGCCATTGGTGGAATTCACATACAATAACAGTTTCCAGTCAAGCTTGAAAATGACGCCTTATGAAGCATTATATGGGCATAAGTGTCGAACGCCCCTGTATTGGACCGAACGCAGAGATAATTAGATTCACGGGGTCGATTTAGTCAGAGAAACTGAAGAGAAAGTAAGAGTGATACGTAAGTGCTTAAAAGCTACTTCTGATAGACAAAAGTCCTATGTGAACGTGAAACGGAAAGAGATTGAGTTTCAAGTCAGTGATAAAGTGTTTCTGAAAGTATCACCATGGAAGAAGGTACTCAGATTTGGCCGAAAAGGGAAATTGAGTTCGCGCTTTATCGAACCATATGAGATTATCGAGAGGATAGGGCCGGTAGCTTATCGTTTTGTTTTGCCATCTAAGTTGGAGAAGATTCATGATATATTCCACGTGTCTGTGCTGTGTCACTACCGATCAGACCCTTCGCATGTGATTGTACCATTAGAGGTGGAAATTCAACTGGACATGACTTATGGCGAGGAGCTGGTTAAGATTTTGGCACGAGAAGTCAAACAATTGAGGAACAAAAGTATAGCCCTTGTGAAAGTACCATGGCAAAGATATGGGGTAGAAAAGGCTACATAGGAGCCCGAGGAAACCATGAGAAACTAATATTCCTACCTTTTTACCGGTAAGATTGTAACACCCCTTACCCGTATTCAATGCCGGAACAGGGTACGAGGCATTACTAGGCTTATACAAAATCAATCATACAATTCCAAGACTTGACTTTCCTCTCCAAATTTAAAACTTTTATTAACACCTCTTAAACAAGCCTACGAGGCCTAAATCACATATTAGGAGTGGTTCGGGATCAAATCAAACCCTTTTTAAGCTCTCTAGAAGATCTTAGAAATTTTTCTCTAAACAGTCCACACGTCCGTGTGGAAGAAAAGACATACCCATGTGGCATATCACATGCCCGTGTTCCACACCCGTGTGGAATTATTTCTCAATTCGAACCTATAGGGGTTTTTACACGGTCGGACACACGCCCGTGTCCCTCACACGGCATGTGCCAAAAACCTTGGCATTCTGTTTCTAACGTCATCATCCCATAAATGTCACACGACCTAGGCACACGCCCGTGTCCTTCCACCGTGTGGCAAATTAAATTCCTAATTTCTGGTGCAAACTTTACATGGCCTGGGCACATGTCCATGCCCATGGCCATGCCATCCACAGGGCTGAGACACACGGCCGTGTCTCTGCCCGTGTGTTTAATACTGAGCATACTAACTTGTAAACCTAGCATGCAAGGGGACACACAGCCTAGCCCACCCCCATGAGGTTGACCTTGTGTCACACACGGCCTAGACACATGCCCCCGTGTGGACAAGAACAAGGCTATTTGCCAATCTCTTTTTATCACCCTAACTCATGCAAGCATAACTAAACCAAGAAAATTAACATTCTACCTGTACAATCATGAATAACATCATCTTTTCATAGATTAGTAATAAAGAGCCATCAACTATGGCTTTACACAAAAGAGTTCATCTTTGAATGAGCCAACACATTTGGCCAAAATAATATGACATACAACTAAGTCTAGTCCCTATACATGCCATACTCAAAATGCTAAGTCTAATTATACCAAGATGTGCTGATAGTGTGGGTGATCTTCTGATTATCTTCGTATCCCGAGCTGGCTCTTTGACACTATAAAACAAGGGAAAAGAGAGAGAGTAAGCTTTAAGCTTAGTAAGTCTACATGTAAACAATAAGCATCATACCATATGCAAATCAATCAAAAAGATTACATACTATGTAAGAACAATTCACATTTTCATAATCATGCTTACTCATCTCAACTCTTACCACATCCCAACCATATCTCATATATATTGCTCACATTTATTTGTACTTATACCCTGCACTTATCACCACAAAGCTACATGAAATATTTACTTAAACAAGTATCTCGAAGAACCCTTAGGAATGATACAAAGTATCTGGGGATTTCGCACACAGCCCAACAATAAATAATAATAGGGTGGTATCGCACACAGCCCACCATTAATGTAACATCCCGAAATTGGGCCTACTAGGATTGGGCCCAATGGGCCTTGAGTGTAGTAGCGTTTAAATTTTTAGAGAACAAGAGATCGGCCTAAATGCAAGTTGGACCTATTAGATAAGTGATTTTTGGAAGGTTAGAGGGCTTCTGTGAAGTCCCAGGATCAAACTTTGGCTTTGGGGAAATTTTGGTTTTAGGTGAAAAAAACCCTGGAAGTTGGCAGATAGGTCTTAAGAATAAAATGTGGAGGAAAATGACACAAGTGAAGTGTGTGGTGTAGTGGCAAAGTGACGCCACATAAGAGACAAAGGGATGACGCCACAAGGAAGGAATAAGGTCCAAGGTTCAAGTCTTGGCTCTTGCATTTTGGTTTTCTTTTTACATGGACTTTAGTATTTGGCTATAGATTCAAATTTAGTTGCGCATGGTTTAAGACACAAGAGGAGCTTGTGGCCAAGTGGTTAGCGACGTGGATTATGCTACAATAGAGCCTGGGTTCAAATCTCATGAGAAGCAAGGGAGTATTTATTTTGCGGTCTGAACGGGAAGAGTTTCAGTTGAATTTAAACTCTACTGACGAAGGGATCCCACATCGGAAAGATACAGAGAAGGAAGGTGGAGAGCTAGCTATATAAAGAGCATTCCAGGAGGAGAGTTAACATACCTTGGTGGGCGTTGGGCACAGGAGTGGTCGCAGCGCGGTTTAACACCGCACTCTATCGGTGTGTAACTCTCTACTCTAATTGTAGAAGCGGCAAATGCCGAAGTGCTTGGCATATGGCAACAGATAGCCACGCGGCGTGCGGCCTGCGCGTGTGGGGCTTCGACGCGATAGTTGAGGCCATAAGTAGTATTCTTGTGGGTTGGGGCTGCTTGGGCTGTGATGGGCCAAAGTGGGCCGAAGTGGGCCCAATAGGCCCGTGGGCCCTTATGAGTAAATTGTGCGATTGTGTAGTATATAGTGAACTAGACTAGGTGGAACTTATATAAATGGCTAAATTTGTGCTAGGTGGGCCACACGAGCGTATGGGCCTGAATGGGCCGGAATCGAGTTTTAGGTCTAATCGTCTGGTATGACCGGAAATGGTAGCTGAGTCGTTCAGGGCGACATTTGGGCCTTTGGGAAAGGCCATTGCAGGTGCAGAATTACTGATATACCCTTGGTGGGTAAATTACAAAAATACCCTTGATGGGTAAATTACGAAAATGCCCTTGGTGGGTAAATTACGAAAATACCCTTGGTGGGTAAATTACGAAAATGCCCTTGGTGGGTAAATTACGAAAATGCCTTTGGTGGGTAAATTACGAAAATGCCTTTGGTAGGTAAAATTACGGTTATACCCTCAGAAGTTGATTAGCGTGATTATGTTATTTTATGTCTATCTGATTATGATGGTAATTCATGTTATACTTATATTTGATATATGTTTAGCATACATGACATACTGCATACACGAATTATTATGTCATATTGCACGAGTGTAATGAGAAGAGGGGAAGGCATGATTCTAGACTGTCATCAAAGTGGTTTTGACCACCACGATGGGTTGGCCCCAGCTTTTCATATTATTTGTGAATAAGTCTCGATGGTTTTGACCACCATGGTTTTGACCACACGTATATTATTTGTGACTACGGTCACCAGTGGTTTTGACCACACATGGATTATTTGTGACTCGTCCCAGTGGTTTGGTACCACAGTGGGTTGGCCCTACATGTTGATTACGGGATTGTCATCAGTGGTTTTGACCACAAGGTGGGTTGGCCCCACCCATATTATTTGTGACTACGGTCACCAGTGGTTTTGACCACACGGGGTAGATACAGGAGTTCGGATGGTTAGGTTTGGGTTGCATGACTTGCATATTGACTTATGAATTGTGTAAGTGCCTTGATATTATCGTGATGGGGATTTATGCACTGAGTCTCGGTGACTCATCCCTTCCTTTACATTTTACAGATGATTCGTAGACCGCGGATGCGGAGCCAGGGCGGACTCCAGGTGGCCATGCGCATTCTTTTTCGTGTTTTGTTTTAAATTACTATTTTGGTTGTTACTTTGCTATTAAATTTGGTTTTTGGGTTTGTAATAAGGCCACTAGCTTATATTTTTGGGTTTATTCATCTGTTTTGAATTTTCACTAAATTTGTATAAGTTAAACCAAATGGCATGCCTGAATAACCTTTAAAATGATAGTTTTCCAAACTCTCACAACTTATCGGGTTTTTTTAAAACTTTACCATCGGGTAACGGCAAACAAGTTATGATAATTAGCTAACAAGATATACTTTAAAAGCTACATTTTCCTTAAAGACTAAATTCGAAACGATTTTTTTTTCACTCAAACCAACTCGGCTTTTCATAAAATCAAAAGGTTTTCTTAAAATAAAAGATGACAACTTGTTTTCAACAACGTTTCTTTTCAAAATTAAATCACCAACCTGTTTTCTTCAAAAACGTTTTTCCCTGTGCATGCCGAATTCAGTCGTTGCATGTTGACCGGGTTTGGGGTGTTACAATTTTGGTATCAGAGCCAAGGTTCAAAAACTCGACTGTGAGTTTGGGTTCAAAAATGTTTTCAAAGGATGGTTTGGACAATAGTTTAGAAAAATATATCTGTTTTCAGGAAGTATGGCACCCGAGTCTCCGGCACCAATCCGCACTGTAAGTTTCCTGATACTTTGTTTTCTAATATGTTGTATTTTTGGTATCCATTCTGCGTGTTTGGTTTGGATGTGATGTTCGGATATAGAGTTGGTTGCATATGAAATATTTGTCTACTTTAATAGCTAGGTGTTTTTGAGTATGTGAGAGATCTAAATTCTAGTTAAAAGTATGTTAGGGTTATTGGAATTAGAGTGCGCAGCGTGAGCGCAGTGTTGTAGGTTAGGTTGTACGACTGTTCCTGTAGTTGGAAATTTCGAGGACGAAATTTCTTTAAGGAGGGTAGATTTGTAACATCCCGAAATTGGGCCTAGTAGGATTGGGCCCAATGGGCCTTGAGCGTAGTAGCATTTAAATTTTTGGAGAACAAGAGATCGGCTTAAATGCAAGTTGGACCTATTAGATAAGTGATTTTTGGAAGGTTAGAGGGCTTCTGCGAAGTCCCGAGATCGAACTTTGGCTTTGGGGAAATTTTGGTTTTAGGTGAAAAAAACCCTGGAAGTTGGCAGGTAGGCCTTAAGAATAAAATGTGGAGGAAAATGACACAAGTGAAGTGTGTGGTGTAGTGGCAAAGTGACGCCACATAAGAGACAAGAGGATGACGCCACAAGGAAGGAATGAGGTCCAAGGTTCAAGTCTTGGCTCTTGCATTTTGGTTTTCTTTTTACATGGACTTTAGTATTTGGCTATAGATTCAAATTTAGTTGCGCATGGTTTAAGAGACAAGAGGAGCTTGTGGCCAAGTGGTTAGCGACGTGGATTATGCTACAACGGAGCCTGGGTTCAAATCTCATGAGAAGCAAGCGGTCTGGACGGGAAGAGTTTCAGTTGAATTTAAACTCTACTGACGAAGGGATCCCACATCGGAAAGATACAAAGAAGGAAGGTGGAGAGCTAGCTATATAAAGAGCATTCCAGGAGGAGAGTTAACATACCTTGGTGGGCGTTTGGGCACAGGAGTGGTCGCAGCGCGGTTTAACACCAGACTCCTATCAGGTGTGTAACTCTCTCTACTCTAATTGTAGAGCGGCAAATGCCGAAGTGCCGGTCACGGCAATAGTAGCCACGCGGGCGTGCGAGCGTAAGTGTGGGGCTTCGACGCGATAGTTGAGGCCATCAGTAGTATTCTTGTGGGTTGGGGCTGCTTGGGCCGTGATGGGCCGAAGTGGGCCCAATAGGCCCGTGGGCCCTTATGAGTAAATTGTGCTATTGTGTAGTATATAGTGAACTAGACTAGGTGGAACTTATATAAATGGCTAAATTTGTGCTAGGTGGGCCACACGAGCATATGGGCCCGAATGGGCCGGAATCGAGTTTTAGGCCCAATCGTCTGGTATGACCGAAAATGGTAGCTGAGTCGCTCAGGGCGACATTTGGGCCTTTGGGAAAGGCCATTGCAGGTGCAGAATTACTGATATACCCTTAGTGGGTAAATTACAAAAATACCATTGGTGGATAAATTACGAAAATGCCCTTGGTGGGTAAATTACGAAAATACCCTTGGTGGGTAAATTACGAAAATGCCTTTGGTAGGTAAATTACGAAAATGCCCTTGGTGGGTAAATTACGAAAATGCCCTTGGTGGGTAAATTACGAAAATGCCTTTGGTAGGTAAAATTACGGTTATACCCTCAGAAGTTGATTAGCGTGATTATGTTATTTTATGTCTATCTGATTATGATGGTAATTCATGTTATACTTATATTTGATATATGTTTAGCATACATGACATATTGCATACACGAATTATTATGTCATATTGCACGAGTGTAATGAGAAGAGGGGGAAGGCATGATTCTAGACTGTCACCAGTGGTTTTGACCACACAGTGGGTTGGCCCCGCTTTTCATATTATTTGTGACTAAGTCTTAGTGGTTTTGACCACCAGTGGTTTTGACCACACGTATATTATTTGTGACTACGGTCACCAGTGGTTTTGACTACACATGGATTATTTGTGACTCGTCCAAATGGTTTGGTACCACAGTGGGTTGGCCCCACATGTTGATTACGGGATTGTCATCAGTGGTTTTGACCACAAGGTGGGTTGGCCCCACCCATATTATTTGTGACTACAGTCACCTGTAACACCCCCTTACCCGAGACTTTCGCCGGGGTCGAGTATGTGGCATTACGAGACTTGACTACAAGTTCGGAACATAAAAAAAAAAATTAAAGCTGTCAAACTGCGTCATGCTGACTAAATTGACCATAACTCGAGTTACAAAACTCGAAATTCAGATCCGTAAATTTTCCTTGAAACTAGACTCATATATGAATTTACCATAATTTTTCCAGAAGTTTTCATGTGGCCAATTAGTACAGTTTATTCATCAAAGTTGCCCCTATTTCACTGTTGAAGATTCTGACCTGTCATTACAAAAACTCATTTATCTCCTAGTACAAATTTTCAATAATGTTCTTGTTTATTCCAATTAAAAATAGACTCATCAAGTATTTCAAACATATAAACCATGCTCCATAATTAGTTTTGTACAATTTTTAACAATTTTTCCAAGACAGAACATGGATTCACGAATTCATTCAGAACAAGTCTCACTAAAATTTAAATATCTCATAACATACAACTCCTTTGCCTAATATGTTTCTTTCATATCAGAATAGACACAATAAGCTTTGATTCTATACCTCATTCACCTTCTAACTCAACTTATCCTATTTTTGGTGATTTTTCAAAATCACATTACTGCTGTCAACTAGAATCCTTTTTATTTCGAAAATACGATTAACTAGTTTATAACTTCCTTACTCAATTTTTTTTAAACTATATGCCTTAACCATACATATATATATATATGCCAAAAACAATCCCATAAGTAATTAGGGCCATGATCAAATTTAAAACATACATTTGCGAACGAGCAAGTTATAAAATTTGAACATATAAACGATACACAACCAAAGGAAATAGCCATTTTCGCATGGCTATATTCATGTACAAGGTCAAACATCGTATGTTTCTAAAACTTCATCTAGCCTATACATGCCTACTAATTCGTAACCAAAAGTCAAAATACCAAAGGAAGGCGATAGTGTGGCGGACTTCTTGAAGATCCTTCATGAGCCCGCTACGTGACCAAAATCTATAAAACAAAGGAGAACATTTCACATAATTAAGCTTACTAGCTTAGTAAGTCCTAACTCATGATAATGAAACATTTAAATATTTACGCAATGAAAACAATCAACTTATAGCATTTCACATAGGCAATTAAGTAAATTACTTATACAAAGCCAAATAATAGTGATTCATTAATCCAAGTAAATTTGGAATCATTTCCTTCAACTGCATTTCTTAAAGTTCATATAAGCATCTCATACGAAAATCTCCTTTCTTAACATTTATACTTGAAAACCAATTGTTCCATAATAGCACATTTTAAACTAGAGTTCCGTCATATTACACCCATCAATATTAACTTCAAACATATATATCACAATTCTCATAATATTAATTCGACCCAAATGATATTAAGCATAGCATACCTTACATGCTTACAACCATATACTCAATTAAATTATCATTAAGTTGTCTTGATCAACGATTCGATTTCTCTTTTGTAAAATACATCACCGCATCATGCCCGCTAGGCGTAAAAGCACGAAAAGTAACACCGGCACAAGGCACGCTGGGCGTAAAAGCCCGATAAATAACACCGAAGCACGAGGCTGCTGGGCGTAAAGCCCGATTATGTCACCAAAGCCACGAGGCTCGCTAGGCATAAAGCCCGATTATGTCATCGCACGCACGAGGCTGCGCGCTGATTATGTCACGACGCACGAGGCTCGCTGGGCATAAAGCCCGAATGTCGAAATAGTTTTGCATGCTTTTCACATTTCAACATCACATATCGAACCATATGCATTTATTCACATTACATTAAATATATTTGAAATCAATCCAATCCATCATCATCACATTCGCCAACTCATGGTTTTGCACCAAACTCATACAAATTCTATCATTCATTAGATTTGTAAATAACCTTAAAACATAAGATTGCTCAAGAACTTACTTATTCACCTTGCATTAGCCAAATAAATTCACTTCAATACTATACATTCACATTCGGCTATATCATGAATTTATACTCTAAATTTCCACAATTCATCATTCACTAAATTCATAATTAATTTATTGACATATTTTAGCTAAAGGACTTACCTTGGTTGTCGATAGGCCGTGTGAATCGGCTATTCGAGAACCTTTGTTTTTCCTCGATCTTGTTCTTTCTCTTTTTTCCCGATCTAAACAGTCAAGTAAATTTCATTCATATTCTTCCTATTCCTTTGCTCAACTCAAAACAAATTGCACATAACTTAATTCAAGAAAGCTAGGAACCGAATTCCTACTTCATTTATTTAATTTAAAACAATAACCACACCAAAATCAAGCATTTAACTTATTCAATTTAACCCATTGTACACCACAATATAAATTTCAACCCATTTGGATTTCTTCTCAATGGTCGAATGGCCCTTAGGTCCCAAGGATTCACTATGACCCTTCCACTAATTTACTTCTAGTAATTAAGTCTTAAATTTAGTTCACCCAATAATTATACATCACATATAACAAATTATCTATGGTCAATTTCATTATAAGTGAATGGCCGAACATCAAAACACAAGAAGAAAATATTTTCATGAATGTCCAACCTAATATTCGGCCAAATATGAGGGTATCTTCAAGCCAAAAATCAACAAAATTTTCTTACAAGTTCAAGCTATTTCTTCTCATACTATCTAAGTTTATTTTCAACTCAAATCATAAACCCTCACCATGGCCGAACTTCATCATGCCTAGCATTACAAAACTCTACTTGTTTTTCAATGGTGATCAAAGAAATCAACCAATTTCAAAGATGGATTGTTAAACTAGAGTTCGAAATCTCACCTTGCTCAACACATGTAATAGCCGAATGAAGAAGAGGAATTTCTTCTCCTCTTGATGATGGTTTCGGGTGGATGAGGAATGAAGAAGAGAAATGAGTTGTTTAAAACTATTTACACATTATTTTAGCATGCTTTTAGTATAATATTACTTAAAATATAATATAATTAGGAAAGCTTAATATTCTTAGCATGCTTACACTTTAATAATGTTTTAAAAACAAAAATTTAAGACCATAGATTATTTTAATGCATGCTTGCCGTCCACCCTTCTAAAAATGGGGAATTTGACATGCAAATCCCTATGTTTGAAACATAAGTCACTTAGCCCCTTATTTTATTTCATGTTTACTACCTTGATCCTTTGATTCTTTTTTTTTTAATTAAATAATCAAACGGTTAAATTCTCCTACGAAACATTCACATACATCAATTCACCTATAATAGACACAAAGTATAATGCTAAAAATATTTATTGGGCTTGGATTCGTGGTCCCGAAACCACCGTTCTGATTAGGGTCAAAATTGGTCTATTACATCACCAGTGGTTTTGACCACACTTATATTATTTGTGACTACGGTCACCAGTGGTTTTGACCACCAGTGGTTTTGACCACACGGGATAGATACAGGAGTTCGGATGGTTAGGTTTGGGTTGCATGACTTGCATATTGACCTATGAATTGTGTAAGTGCCTTGATATTATCGTGATGGGGATTTATGCACTGAGTCTCAGTGACTCACCCCTTCCTTTACATTTTACAGATGATTCGTAGATCGGGGATGTGGAGCCGGGGCGGACTCCAGGTGGCCATGCGCATTCTTTTTCGTGTTTTGTTTTAACTTACTATTTCGGTTGTTACTTTGCTATTAAATTTGGTTTTTGGGTTTGTAATAAGGCCACTAGCTTATATTTTTAGGTTTATTCATCTGTTTTGAATTTTCACTAAATTTGTATAAGTTAAACCAAATGGCATGCCTGAATAACCTTTAAAATGATAGTTTTCCAAACTCTCACAACTTATCGGGTTTTTCTAAAACTTTACCATCAGGTAACGGCAAACAAGTTATGATAATTAGCTAACAAGATATACTTTAAAAGCTACATTTTCCTTAAAGACTAAATTCGAAACGGTTTTTTTCACTCAAACCAACTCGGCTTTTCATAAAATCAAAAGGTTTTCTTAAAATAAAAGATGACAACTTGTTTTCAACAACGTTTCTTTTCAAAATTAAATCACCAACCTGTTTTCTTCAGAAACATTTTTCCTTGTGACATGCCGAATTCGGTCGTTGCATGTTGACCGGGTTTGGGGTGTTACAATTAAACAATAATAGGGTGGTATTGCACACAGCCCACCAACAATGATAATTACGGTGGTATCGCACATAGCCCACCAAATGATAGTATAAAAGATGGTATCACACACAACCCATCGTGAATAGATAACAAGGTGGTATTGCACACAGCCCACCAATAATTACATAATTACGGATATTTGACCGTATCCACATTTCTATTCCGAGGTTCATTTGAGGATTACTCATTTTCTATCATTTTTCAGTCAATCTCACCAATAAGTATTTACATCCATACAATGCATCAATAGGTAACAACATATGTATTAAAGATGTATCGTTTACACATAACTTACCTCAGTGCAAAATATGTTAATTTGTGGCTTAATCCATAACCTTGCCTTTTCCCAATCAAGGTTGTTTCCGTGTTCTTCTTGATCTAAAATAATAAAATTTACTCATTTAATCAATACATAAATCATGACACTTCAAAATTTTTTACTTAGGCAAAAATGACCGTTTTGCCCTTATACTTTGGTAAAATTACAATTTTGCCCCTAGGCTCGTAAATCATTTTTCATCACATTTTCTAATTAAACAAGCCTAGATGAAGATTTATTACTCTTATAACCATTCACAATACCAATCATTTCATGCATTTAGTACACAATTTATAACCTTTACAAATAGGCCCTTTTAGGTGTTTTCATGGTAACATCTTTCACAAAAGTTGTTTATCTAACAACCACAATTCATTTTCTTCCCTAAAAACTAAACAAACATCACAAGCACTAACATGGAAAATCCCTAAACTTTCAACCATTTTGCAAAATAGTCCCCTCATTAGCTAGCTTAAGCTTTAGGGGTTCCAAAAGTACAAAAATTATCAAGAAAGACCTTTAAGATCACTTACTTGCAAGAGAATAGCTTGGCTGAAAGTTTGAGCTCCAAACACATTTATTTTCACTTCAATTTTCGGTGGAAGAAGAAATGGGAATAGTAAAAGATCATATCTTCTTTATTTAGTCTTATTTTATTCATTTAGTCACCTAATATCACCAAATTTTGACCAATTTAATGCTCTTGTCTCCCTTGTACCTATGGCCGAACAACACCCTCTAATTGGCCTAATTGCACATTAAGGACCTCCAATTTAATATTCCATAGCTATTTGACACCTCTAGCTTGAAAAATGAAACTTTCACACTTTATGCGATTTAGTCCTTTTTCGCAATTAAGCATACAATCGTTAAAATTAAAGAACCAAAATTTTCATGCATCCTTATAATCATACTATAACACATAAAATAATATTAAAAATAATTTTCTTCAGCCTCGGATTAGTGGTCCCGAAACCACTACTCTGACTAACCCCAAAATCGGGCTATTACAAAGATTTTCGGGGACAAAAATCCTTAAGAGGGAGAGTTATAACAGCCCGATTTAGGGCTAGTCGAAACAGTGATTTCGGGACCACTAATCTGAGACTGAAGAAAATTATTTTAATATTATTTTATGAGTTATAGCAAGATTATATGGGTGCATGAAAATTTTGGTGCATTAATTTAGCGATTTCATGCTTAATTGCAAAAAGGGGCTAAATCGCATAAAGTGTGAAAGTTCTATTTTACAAGCTAAAGGTGTCTAATAGCTGTAGAATATTAATTTGAGGCCCTTAATGTGTAATTAGACCTTTAGAAAATGAGTGGCCGGCCAAGGGTACAAACAATGTCAAAATTGGTCAAAGTTGTTGGATTAGGTGGATTAAATTGATGAAATAAAATAAAATAAAGAAAAAGAAATATCATCCTTGTTCATTTTCTTCCTCCACCAAAAAATACCAGCAAAATAGTGGTTCGAGAACTCAAAAGTTTCAGCTAAGCTTTTCTCCTTGCAAGTAAGTGATTTTGGTGTCCTTTCTTGATAATTTTTGTACTTTTGAGACCATTGTAGCATGATATAGATAATGAGGGGACTATTTTGCAAAATGGTTGAGAGTCTAGGGTTTTGCCATGTAAGAAATTATGTGGTTTGCTGAATTTTTATGGAAGAAAATGAATCTTAGTTGTTAAATAAACAACTTTTATGAAAGGTGTTTCCATGAAAACACCTAAAATAACCTTTTTGTAAAGGTTGTAAAATAGGTGTTAAATGTGTGAAATAGTTGATATTGTGAGTTGTTATAAGAGTAATAAATGTTCATCTAGGCTTGTTAAAGGAGGAAATTTGATTAGAATTGATTTACGAGCCTAGGGGCAAAATAATAATTTTGCTAAAATATAAGGGCAAAATGGTAATTTTCCCAAAGTATAATTTTTGAAATGCCTTGATTAAGGTGGTAATTAAATGAGTGAATTTGTTATTATAGATCAAGAAGAATGAGGAATTAACCTTGACCGAGGAAAAGGCAAGGTTTCGGACTAGATCGGCAAATTGGCCTATTTTGGTATCGAGGTAAGTTTGTGTGTAATAAATTCAACATCATGCTATTATGTTTTAAAATGTTTTATGTTCGTGAAGATGTATATTATTTATATGAAATTAAGTAATGATGTTTAATGAGAAAATGATAAAAAATTATGATGTTGAAATCCCGTATAAGACCATATCTAGGATATGGCATCGGTATCGAATATGAAAATCGTGTAAGACCACGTCTGGGACATGACATCGATATAAGATCTCGTATATGACCATATCTGGGATATGACATCGACATCGATATGAGATCCCGTATAAGACCATATTTAGGATATGACATCGACAGCGAGATGTGACCCATGTAAGACCATATTAGGATATGGCATTGGCGTCGTATTTATGTGTATGATGATGATTGTGTATTCTCGGGTATTCCAAGTGATTCAATGAAATAAATAGTTAAGCTTGTACTAGAGATGAAATTAGTGCTAAAGCTATGTGATGAAGTGATACAGGTACACGTGGGTAACTCACGAGAAATGTTACGATATGTGACGTGACATGTAATTGGTAAGAGTAAGCATGAGTAAGTTATGGCAATGTTCTTGAGACCTTTTGTTTTTATTCAATGCAATGGTTGGGTGACATTATGAGTCTTTATGTTGCTATTTACTTCATGCAAACTTACTAAGCCTCATGCTTACCTCTCTTATTTCCCTTTTCCTTGTAGTATCACTAAGCTAACTCGGGGATTGTAGGACGTTGGAGTTCGGAATCACACTATCAACTTCTCTTTGGTATAGCAAAGTTTGTTTAATTTTGAGTATGACATGTATAAGAACTTGGTTATTTTGTGTTATGTCATATTTGTTAGCCAATGTGTGGCTATTAAGGTCATTAAATTCATTTTGTAAATGGTCATTGGAAATTGGCCAATACTTTACAAGTTTATATATTCAATGATGATGAAGTTCATGAAGAGCATGCTTGTGTGATGGGATGAGTAATTAGTAGAGTATACACATGATAAATGTAGTGTAAAACTATGTGTAGATGTCTTGATTTTGGGTATTAGAAGTACCTTATGGTCATGATGTATGATGCATTGATGTGGTATAAGTATGGTTGCTTTGTAGGGTGGAAAATTGGCTTGGTAGATAGCTTTATAATTGTCCACACGGGTAGACACACGGGCGTGTGTCTAGGCCGTTTGTGACACACGGTCAGCCACATGGGTGTGTTGATAGGCCGTGTGTACCCCTGCATGCTAAGTTGGCAAGTCAATATGCCTAGTAGTAACCACACGGGCTGAGACATGGCCGTGTCTCAACCGTTTGGGAGACACGGCCTAAGACATGGGCATGTGCTCAGGTCGTTCGAAGTCTGCACCTAAAATTAAGAATTTAATTCGACACACGGTCTAAGGACACGGGCGTGTGCCTTGGCTGTGTGACCTTATTGAGATGATGACATCATAAACATAATGTCAAGGTTTTCACACACGGGTGAAGATAAGGGCGTGTCATGGTCGTGTGAGGGACACAGGTTATGGGCACGGGCGTGTGTCAGGCTGTGTGAAAACCCCTGTAGGTTCGAAATGAAAAAGAAAATCCACACGGACTAGGGACATGGGCGTGTGTGATTACACGGCCTGCCCACACGGCTGTGTCCCTATTCATACGGGGGTGTGGCCCTGTTTTGTGTCAAAATTTTCTAAGTGTTCAAAAGTTTCCAGTTTGATCTCGAATCATCCCGCGTGTAAGTTTAGGGCCTCGTAGACCTATAATAAGGACATTAAGGTCTCAAATGAAAAGTTTTAATTTGAAATGAACTTTTATGGATCGATGTTGTATGTTTGAGCAAGTTAAGTACGGTAATACCTCGTACCCAGTTCAGGTGTCGAATACGGGTAAGGGGTGTTACAAAATCTGGGATCCCTGCAGCTTGTAACGAAGTACCAATAAAATCCCAGCTTACTCTATCATAAGCCTTCTCCAAATCTAGCTTGATCACCATCCAATTTTTCCTAATTCATTTTTTTTTTGGAATTGAATGGATGACTTCTTGTGCTATAATAACATTATCAGAGATATTGCGTTCGACAATGAAACTGGCTTGTTCTTGCAAGATGAAATTAGGGAAAACCAATTTAAATCTATTAGCTATAACTTTGATTACCAATTTGTACATTACCGGGAATAGACTAATAGGCCGAAATTGGTTGAAATTCTCTGGATTATCCTTCTTCGGAATTATCATGATCAGTGTACTGTTTAACTCTTGGTCAATGTTATTACCAACAAAGATACCTTGGACCCACTCACAAATTGCATAACCTACAATATCCCATTGGCTCTGGAAAGAGTGCGCATGAAAGCCATCACTTCCCGTAGCTTTCCGAGGATCGATGTCGAATAAGGCTTTCTTGATTTCTTCATCGAAAATTTCATTTCCAAAAAAACTATGTCCTGAAGCTTGAGACAAGGGAAAATGTTGGAGGGTAGGCCCTCATGGGCTTAGTGATTTCTCTATAGAGTTTCTCGAGAAAACCAACTGTTTCAGATTGAAGGATATTTTGATCGGAACACCACTTGCCATTATCAATGCATAGAGCCGTGATACGATTGAATTTCCTTCTTTGGACAGTTTTAGTATGAAAAAATTTGGTGTTGTGGTTCCCAAGCTGAAGCCAGTCACATCTGGATTTTTGCTTCCAAAGAAGCTCCTCATGATTAATCCAATTTTCCAACTCGTCGCGAATATCGCTCTTTAGTTGGATTGACCGAGAAGAGGCAAATTGGTCCTGGGCCTTTTGGATATTGGAAAGTGAACTCATAATATGCCTTTTGCGAGTACCTATAAATACATAAACATCCCTATTCCATTCCTTGACAACCATTACACCCCTTTTGATCAACCATTGTATGTATTGCTAATCCTTTCCCAACTCGTAACCTTTTTTGGGGAAAAATATCCCCTCACAACCCCTTTTTTAAAACCCTACCTACCCCTTCTAACAAACCTTACCTAATACATTTTTATAATCTATTTTTATCTTTTATAAAAAAATTAATATTCAAATTATAATTGATTTTTTTCAACCTCATAGTTTCTTTTTCGAGTAAGTTTTTAATTTTTAATTATGTTTTTCTAAATATTATTAGGGTTTGAAAATAATCTATTATATTTTTTAGATTAAACCACAAATTGGTATCTATATTATGCTCTTTTTTCTAAGTTGGTACCTAAACTTTTTTTTGTTTGAAGGAATGCCTAAACTATCTTTCGTTTCCTAAATTACCCCCAAAAGTTAACTCCGTTAAACAAAAAAGGTTACAACCAATAATATGCTACCATGTCATTTTTGTTTTTTTAAAAAAAAATTACTTTTTCATTTCTTTCACTTAATTTTTTTCCTTTTTGTTTTCTTTGCCCCCCTTTCAATCCACTATTTCTTCTCCAAAAAAAGCCCTACACCACAATCGTTGTCTCGCCACCCCCATTTTGTGATTCTCCTTGAAAATAGTAAAATCTATGACCTTTTTTTTTATCTCTACAGGGATTCATTTTAGAACTTCTCATGATATAGCTGAATGATCAGTTGCATTATGTGTATCCAAGAACTACCAAATTCAAGACTTGAATCTAGAGGACATGAGAACCTAAATCATGTAATAGATAATGATGTGTACGAGTTTCTTGGGGTAGAAAATGCAGTAAAAAAATTTCAATCATACTCTCCAACTAGTTTAGTATGCATCGTTGATAAATTGGCATGCCATTCTTAGATGTGATAGAAATGAGTTACTTCAGCTTTAACAATAATGATCATGGTTGTAACAACCATAACCCAGAGTGAACTACTACATCACAAGGGATGTCAAATTTGGACACTAAGACTACTCAACTGGATCATCAATTTCAAAACTTTGTTTTAAATTAATTATACTATCTTAGAGTTACTTGAGTCATATTTAGGCTTCCTTTAAAGTTTGGTTACAAATTGGGGCCAATCAAGGCTTATTCAGATCAAAACAGGGTAAATAAGGTCAATGTTGCGACACTTGGAGGTGGGTGTCACGAAACTGATGAATGTCGCGACATTGAGTTATTGGTGTCGCAATGCCAGATACAAATTACTAAACAAGGTTAATGTCGTGAAACAGGGAAGTGGGTGTCGTGACACAGTGACAGATGTCAAACTAAAGATAGATTACATGAATCATATTTGAAATGCCTAAAATCAAGTCCCAACTATCATCAATCATTCCCAAACCATTTCAAAACATTATAAAACATAATTCTCCATCAAATCATCATATGATTCCACATCTAACACAATAAAAACTTAACAAGTTTGTAAGGTCAACAAAATGATCATAACTCTTTAAATATTTTCACTAGAAAACTAGTCCATATAATTGGCATGAACCTATGTACATGCCATAATCTATAACAAAAAATATCAAAATCATACTCTCTTCCAAGCCTAGAGGTGTGATGAGCTGAGATGGTATCTTCACTTTAGAGCTTCAACTTGAGTCTTTACTTACGCGTTGAAAAACAACGCATTAAGCTTATAAAGCTTAGTAAGTACATCAAGAATTAAACATACCATTAAAATTAAAAATGTTAACATATGAATTTTTATACTAACAATTACATACAATGAAGTTAAATAGAGAATAACTATAGTGAAATCTCAAACTATCATTCTATAAGCCACTAACCAATTCCAATATTAAGTTCACTCTCCATCAAATTTTTAGCCCAACTATAGACTTAATAGAACACGTAGGATATGTAGAATGATCATTCTATCAATTGCACAAACATGCATACACTATCTTACATCGAAATGTAAAATTAACGATTTGCATTGAAGTGCCACTATCACTAGCACACATGAAAATTTCTTAATGGCATGCCATCTATATCTTACTAGTTGACATTTTGTTTACATGAGCATCTATACGTTAAATTTATTACATTCTCTTAACAATCAAAGATAATTCATACTTTAAACTTTTTTACAATTTAGTCCTTACTTAAATAAAAGACAACAATCATCAAAATATCACTTGACATTTAATTTACTATTATTGATCCTGTCATTTGAATTCTTTATCTAATTATTTATTTCACTTGTCTAACTTTTATACACATTGCAATTTAGTCATTTTAACTTTGAATTGACTACAAATAATAATAGCTTATTATTTAAACTCACCTTCTAACACCTTTAATTTAAAATAAATTCGATAATACACATTAAAAATTTCTTAGATAGATTAATCTTATAAATATTACATTACCAATTTAACAAGTTTTCACTTAGGTTGTATTAGGTAAAGTAAAATTCTTGAAGTACTTACAATTTAATGCTTGGAAAAAGCTATTTTCTTTTTCCTTCACTATTTTGCTACTTCCTTCCCCTTATCAAGCCTTTTTTTATCACCTTTCTTCTTTTTCTCTTGATTAATATAGCACACACATACAAGATTTAATTCCAAAACCATAATCACATATCATTTTCATACACTTTTAATGAAATATACATGAAATCCTTAAAGAAAACTTCATTGTTACGTTGAACTTTTACTCAAATCCCTAACTTCACTTTTCTCTCTTCTCAAATGTGTACACTAGCTAAGTTTAAAAGAAACTTAGCTTGCTATGAGGTTGCTCTATTGATTTCACGAAGAATCCATGGAAGAAACTTAAAGTTTTGAGCTTGAGGTGGTTGAAAATGGTAGAAATGACTAAAATGAAAGAAAGTGAAAGTTGACTAATATGGGAGATGGAGGTGACGTGAAATGGATGATGATGGAAGAGAATTCTAAACTCTTATATATATAAAAATCTATTAAATTAAGTATTTAAAATATTAAAAATTATTTAACTGAAAAAATTGTAAACATCATTATATACATTTTGTGGTTCACAATTAATTTCAATCTCATCCACACTTTTAACACTCTCTTGGTTAAATTGTACTTCTAATCCTTCCTCTTTTTCACATCGATCTAATTCAGTCATTCTTATTTTAAATATTCACACTTTTTCCCCAACACTTTTCTCACTATTACGATTTAGTCAACACCTCAAATTAATTTCTCTCAATTCAAAAGTCTTTTTAATTTTTTACAATATCCAACTACTTTCTCTACTAACACTCATGATTTCTATTTTATTTATGTAACATCCTAATTTAATGGGCCTGTGCATTTTGTGTGTTGTAAGTTTAATTTGCTAATTTAAGGGTTAGGGGTCCAGATTGGGCCTAAGAATGGACTGAGGCCTTGACTAAATCTCTGCATAGACACTCTAGCACTTTAAAAGGAAGTTATCTGTGTTTTAAATGACAAAATGGGCTTGTGGCCCAAAAGTAAGTGGCGCTATAGGGGAGCTAGAAGTGGCGTCAGTAGTAAGGAAGAGAGGAGGCCAGTTTTGGCTGCTTGAAGCCCAAGTAATTGGGCCAAGTTTGGCACTTAAAAGGGAGCCATAGGGGGAAGACAACAAGGCTGTTTTTTTTAGGGATTTTTAATGTTTAGTTTATGAGGATAATAGGTAGATAAAGGAGGGAGGAGTTGGTGCTAATTAGGGCTATTTTTGAGGAGTTAATAGATTAAGATAAGGGAAAAGGATAGGAGCTATCTTGTGGAAGCTAGTGTTGGCCGAAAATCAAACTCAGTAATGGGGAGGAATCGGTTTAGAATAGGCAAGGGATGTGCCGAAATTTCAAAGGCCACCTCAAGCAATTAATCTTTTTCTTTCTTTCCTCATCTTAATTCTCTCAAAAGCCGAAATCACCACTTCCCACTCTTCTTTCTTTTTCTTTGAAACCTCCTTCTAGCCGAATCTTTTGATCTTTATTATTATTCATCTCTCATATTCTAAAAGCCGAAACTACACCCCTATTCACTTCCATAGCCGAAATCTCCAAAAGTTCAGTCTCTATTTCCCGAAGTCTCATCATAGCCGAATCTTCATTACTAGAAACCGAATCCTCTCTGTGGTATCTACTTGTGCTGAATCTCAAAGGAAACTGAAGGTAAGTATCGATTCATAAGGCTTCAATCCTTTCCAGTTTTTTAGAGACTCTAGCCGAATGGCTATAAGGAAACTGACCTTGAGTTTTTCTCTTATTTTCGGTATTCTGAGATTTGAAGAGGAGTCAATCGCATAGATCTTAAAGTCAGAGTTCAGTAACACACGAATCGTGTTACCTTCGGGATTTCAAGGTAAGAAGATCTATTAATTTTAAACATGTAAATTCGGGTATTTTTTAACCCTTGGCCGAATGTAGGGGAGCCCAAATCTTCGTGTTCTTCCGGCTTTTGAGTAAGGTTTTAGACTAAGGGTTGTAGATCTAGATAGTAAGGATATTGAAAAAGGGTGTAAAACTACGCGATATTAGGTGTGTAACACTTCCACACCATTTAGATTGCCTGTTAAAAATATGTTTATTAATCTGAAATATTCTGTAAAATGCCAAAATCCCAGCATAACGGATGAAACCTAATGAGGGTAAAAGCGAATCACCAGGTTAGTGATCTCTGTCATTCCTAAGTGAATGTTCCTGTTAAGATGACATATGTGATAAGTATGCCGATTTCTGTGATTGCATGGGGTTAGGTTTGATGAAAGGGGAAGTGTTCTGTTGTAGGGGCTTTTACCGTGACCTGTTGTAGCGATTTTTGCTGTGACCTGTTGTAGTGGCTTTTGCCATGACCTGTTGTAGTGGCTACGACCATGATCTGATGATGAGCAGCATGACGGCCATCTATGGTGTGTAGCGGTGTGGGTTGATTGTAGAAATCCCCAATGGTGTGACTAACAGGTAAGGGTGGTGTGTAGCGGATGGAAACCTAGGATTTGGGATAGGCTTGCATAATTTTTGTTATATATTAATCTGTTATTCTGTTCTGTGGGGTTAAGGCCCAAATCTAATAGTGCATGAGGGTTGCACACTGAGTCTTGCGACTCAACCTATTATTTAACATTTTCAGGTAGCACCTAGTGCATCGGACCGGGCTGGAGAGGAGCGCAAGGTGGCCATGCGAGGGAGTATTTGGATTCAGCAAAGGACATTTCATTATTTAGTTATTTTAATATTTTTTATTAGTGGATTTTAAGTTTCAATGTAATAAGGCCATGGGCCACTAGACTCATATTTATTTTGGGTTTTATGTTGGGTTTTTATTACTAGACATTTAAATTTCATGCTAAAATTAAGCTAAGACATGAAACAACTTAGTTTTTTTTTCCTAATTCACTAAGGTATCCTTTAAATTTATATTTTATACAGAATACTAAATTACTAAGTTTTTCGGTTAAAATGTTTAAACCTGATACTCGTTTTCCAAAATGTGACATGTTTTATAAAATTTCTTAGTGACATACCAGATCCGGTTGTAGTGTTTGGGCCAGGTTTGGGGTGTTACAAATTGGTATCAGAGCCCGGTTCAAAACTCAGCTTTGGGGGTTTTGGGCTCAAAACGTTTTCTAAAAATAGGTTTTTGAAACATGTATATTTATAGATCATAAAGGAGGATTTTCTCAGCATGGCACCTGCGTCTCTAGCCCAAGTCCGCCAGTTAAGTATTCTGGACTCACTGTGTGTTATATAAGTATGTGGGCTTGATGGGCTTTATGGGATGTAGACTATCTAGATTAGAACTTGATGGACTCTAGGCTTAGCTGAAACAACCCCTTAAATCTCATAAGACTTAATTTCACTAAACAAACCCGTGAACGACTCGCAAGACTAGGGTGTGGCAACAGACATGCGTATGTTTAGGATTGGATCCGGAAGAGCCTGGTACTTAAGCAGTCCTAGTGACTCACCTCCTTTTCGCTGGAATCCTACCTGGTGTGTAGTGACTGTTCACCCTAGCTACGAGGATTTGTTGGCAGGCTAAAACCTTATAATTAAAACCCGAAAGGGACCAGCCACCCCATTTTGTAAAATCCTAAAGTAACCCTAGTTTTGAAATTACCAAAATACCCCTGATTTGAAAAATGACCAAAGTACCCCTGGTTTGTAAAATTACCAAATTGCCCCTGATTTGTAAAATGACTAAAACACCCCCGATTTACAAAATTACTGAAATACCCTGGATTGCAAAATTACCAAAATACCCATATTTCACGAAATCACCACAGAACCCTTTTTTTAAAAAAATTACAAAAATACCCCTAGGTAGTGAAATGACGAAAATACCCCTACACGAAGAATGTAGGTTCGTGGATGTACTTGTATGCTAATGTTTGATGATTGAATGTGTGTGCTTCCTGGAATTAGGAGGTAAACTTGAGACTGAAACTGTAGATAGGTTCGAACTCGAAAGAACTACCTTTAAAATTTCTATTCATAAGACTGTTCGTGGTTAATCAGTGGGAAGAATTAATGATTTATAAAATTCTTAATCAGATAAACGCCAATCGGAAGAATGAGTACAAGGGGTCGAGGACGTCCATTGCATGGACGCGGTAGGGGTAGGATGATCGTGTTCGAACCAGTAGGGTCTGGCCACGGGTCAGGAAACGAGATGCCGGATATGCCGACTGTGGAGGGAGAATTCTGGGACCAAGCAGTCGGGGATGATGCGATATCTCAGGCGATGTTACGGGTCCTCGAAAGAGTTGCTGGGGTAGGCACGGGTTCAGGAGCCCAGAAATCTGTGTCTGAATGACTCTGAGCCAAAGGAGCAGAGATTTTTAGGGGTGTTTTTAGCGTAGCCCCTAATACAGCTGAGCGTTGGTTAGAGGCAAGTGAGGGTATAATGGATGACCTTGACTTCACTGTAGAGGAGAAGTTGAAAGGGGTCGTGTCTCTTCTTCGAGATGAGGCTTACCAGTGGTGGCTCACGGTAAAGGAGGGTACTGCTGCAGACCGGATTGATTGGGATTTCTTTAAGGAGTCATTCCAAAGAAAGTATGTTGGGGCCAGCAATGTGGATGCACAGAGGAAGGCATTTCTGAATTTGGTGCAGGGAAGTAAATCTATGGCTGAATATGAGGCAGAGTTTCTGCGCTTGAGTCGCTACGCTCGAGGAATGGTAGCAACTGAATATGAACGTTATGTACGATTCGAGGATGGACTGCGGAATGAGTTTAGGGTTTTGATAGCACCACAGCGAGAGAGACACTTTGCTATTCTGGTGGAAAAGGTTAAGATAGCTGAGGAGGTGAAGCAGATTGAAAGACAAGAAAAGGATAAGGATCGGGGTAAGAATAAGATAAGTTTTGGGCCATCGGGATCATCAGGAAATTTTCAGGAAAGGTCTAGGTCTGATGGGCCAGCTCGTGCTCCGACGGGCCAGAATCGATCATGTCCTTCTTGTGGGAAGGTGCATTATGGGGAGTGCAGAAGGAAAATCGGTGGATGCTTTAGGTGTGGATCCACAGAGCATCTGATTAACGATTGTCCACAGTGGATCGAGATCATACCAACGGCCGAGGTTCGATCGACTAGGAGAGGTGATCAGCCGGGACCAAGGGGTCGTGGTGCAGTCAGAGGAGGAAATGGGTCTGGTCGGGGTCGTGGAGCACCTGGTAGGGGTGCAGGTAATGTAGATGCGAGACAGTCGGGTCTAGTTTATGAAGCTCGCCGACGGGAGGATGGTGACGCACCAGATGTTATAACCGGTATGTTTCTTATTGTTGATAAACCTTTTCTTGCCTTGATTGATATTGGGTCAACCCACTCCTATGTTGCAAGTTTGGTATCTGAGACCCTAAGTATAGATTCTGAAACAACTACTAGGAAGATGACTGTGGTTAGTCCCCTAGGACAATCTAGGGTAGTGGACAAACTATTTAAGGATGTACCTTTAGAAACTTAAGAGGTAGTGTTTCCGGCAGACTTAATGGAATTACCTTTTGGAGAGTTTGACCTTATCTTAGGAATGGATTAGTTGACTAGGCATCGTGCTAAGTTGGATTGTGGGATTAAGCGTATGGTGTTGAGTACCCTAGAAGGCGAGGAGGTGGTTTAAGCCTAATTTTTTAGGGTTAATATATAGATTGGTACTTGAACTATACCTCATTCATCAATGTTGCACCTATGGTTTTTTGCTCCCAATATGGTACCTACAAAATCATTTTGTCAACCAATTTACCCCAAGTAATTACAAAAACGCACTAAAAGACCAATCCTTATTGGCACATGGCATTTCTTGTAAAAGTCTTACTCAAAAATAATTTGACACATAGCAATATTGTAAAAAAAAATTTAAATTTTTTAAAAATTATATTTTTAAAATAATTAATATTTTTAAATTAAAAATATAATATACTTTTTGAAATATGGAAGTATTCTTTGACCAAAAAAATATGAAAAAAAAAAAAACAACTTCCCCTCATCCTCTCAGATCCTCTTCAACACCTCATCCTTTCCATCTGTGCAAATCTACCTATTGAGGCAAGATGAACTGATTGATGTTGAGTGGCTCTACAACACCCAATACTAGACACAGCCACTGGGTCTGAGCTACGAGATGCTGTTGGATCTCGTGCCCTAACTATATTATTTTCTATTCGAAAAAATTTCGGTTTGAAAATAATTTCTTGCTCAACGAAAATTAAAAATTTTGAAAATCGTCCTGGTTTGTGACATTTGTAGCAATAAAACCTAGACCAAAATCGTACATGTGTTTTTTGATAGACAAATCCTTGTCATTTTTGATTTTCAACAAAATGATCTTCTCTACTATTCTCGTACCACGAATTGCTTTGAGTGTGGGCTTGAACAAATCGAATCAAAACATAGAACTAGAAATAGTTTTCTTTTATTTTGGGTGAAAATAAAATTCTCTTCTCAAATAGAAACTGACAAAATTGTTATTCCAATATAATATATTTAATAGTTCAGAATAAGTTCTCTCTATCTTTTGACAGAGTAACAATATCTTAAAATTGTGTAAATAGCTCTACCGATGCCATTTATTTATAGGGAGAGAAGGTAGAACTCTTGTTGAATTGTAGAGGCTTATTTCAACTCGAAAAATGAAATCATAATTCAACTAATATGTAGGGGGCGACAACCCAAGTTAATGATACTAGGGTTTGTTGTCCCCTCTTGTTATATAAGGGGCTTTTCGGCCTCTTCCATATCGGATCCAATTACAAGTACTTTCCAGACTTTTAACCCAATATTTTATAATTTGATCTAACCCAATATTTGTTTTTATATTTCCCAAAATATAAAGTTCAATATATTTTTAATTAAATAATTTTTTAACCCAATTCTAATTCTATTAAAATCATGAAAATTTTACTGTAAAATAATCTATGAGAAAATAAATTTAATATTTCCGTATTCAACAGTTCACTATGACCAAATGATTTATTTCCACTTTTGAACTCCATTTAATTTGAAAAACATAAATCCATTTTTCAGATCATTTTCATTTTTCATTTTGGAGAAAACCACAATCATTTCTAAATGATTTCATTTCTCCATTTTCATTTCCATTTTAGAGAAAACCTTAATCATTTCCAACTGTTTCATATTTCTCCATTTCACCATTTATGTTCATTTGATATGCAATTCATTTTTTATTTTAACGAGCTAGCGGAGGGACCGATTGGACATATGCAATTGAGGCTCAAATGATTTATAATTAAGTTCCAGCTTTTCGCCTATTAACTATAAACTCATTTAATCACAAAGTCATTCCACTATAGTATCGTGACTGAGCTTTCCCCAACGACATACCATTACGAAAGCAACTCGATTAGTGCTCGTCTAATAACCTTTTCATAAGTGTGTTACCCTCGTAGGATATCTGTAGTCACTTTGGGATAATATCTTTCCTCTTAATATGATCTTATTTTATCTTATGGTAACAATTACATCTTCTTTCGTGAAAAGTTAATTACTATTGACCGCTTCCGGAAGTACTAATTGCTAAAGTGTAAATCCTGCAACCAAATATAATCGTTAGATGGTTTTCGCAAGTATACAGGTCAAGTTGTAATATAGATTTATACAATGAAGTATTAGAGTACTCCGAGGATCATATCCAAGAGAGGTGAAACTAAACTAATTCTAATCTCTACGTTAATAGATCTAATTAGTAATTTAATTAAACTATATTATGATGAACCCTACTGTGATGAAAAATCATATTTTATAAAAATAATTAAAATGCATAAAAACAAAGAAGAGAAAATTAATTTGTAGATTTTATCAATTTTAAGGACAAAACACTAACTTGTTTTAGTGGTCATAACTAACTCCTATTTCGGGTTCTATTCAATCAACTAGTCATTAACCTAGGAAGATCTCTCGATCTTTCACTAAACTAATGAGTCGGCAAGAATTACTTATCTCTCGACCTCACAGTCCAGACCGGATTGGGTTAAGGTGTTAATGGATAAGCAATACCAATTTTGTGTTCATTCTTACCTAGATGACTTCCTAGGATTGTCAGGCCTAGGGTTTTAAGTTCTTCCTATCCCAACTAGCTGATCCGCTAAGAAACATAAGAGTTAATTACTCCCGCGTCCACTCACTAATCTCCTATAAAGGGATTAGTTCCTCATGGATCTAATAAACAACATAAACTTGATGGAAAAGATAAACATAAAATAAACATCATAAACTTGATGGAAAAGATAAACATAAAGAATAGATCAAGTAAAGAGTTTAAGAAGTTGATATAGCACGAACAATAATCCACAAAGAGTCGATTGTCTCCACAAATTAGATTCTCCAAATAATGAAATAGAACAGAAAGTAAAATTTCGATGATAAAAGAAATCAAAGTACAAAATAAACTAGAAAGAAACTGAAAATAAAACTAAATGAAAGCCTTTTACTAAAACAGGAATAAAAACTGTTTATGAAGTGTTTAGAGCTCTCTATTTATAGGCTTAAGGTTGGCTGTTTTCCATTGACCTAATTTGAATAATGTTTTTGCATTAAAGTTTTTTGTGTAGACCAAAACACCCTTAGCTCGTTACTTTACCTTGTCAAGTCGGTGTCGCGATACCCTTTGCCTATGTCGGGTGTCGCGACACTGATATCAGTTTACAAGCTTAGGTTGGATTGCAAGGCTGTGTCGTGACACACTCTATCTATGTCGAGGCACTAAAGGAAAATTGCTACTTTTGAGTGCTCTGCCCACTGTGTTGTGACATCGACACTCCATGTTACAACATTGCAGCCAGTCTTGTAACACCCCTAACCCGTATCTGTGAAAATAGGGTTACAGAGCATTACCAGAGTTTACATTTCAAAACTATAAAAAAATTTTAAAACATTTAATTCAAATCATCAATCACATCAAAACCAATCAATAGCATACATATTGTCCCTTATACGAACCCTCGAGGCCCTAAAAACACATTAGAAATAAATCAGGACTAAATCAGAAACATATAGAAATTTTAGGGAAAAGATGAAAATTTACAAACTGTAGGGGTCACATGGCCATGTGGCCAAGCCATGTGACTCACATGGCCAAGAGACATCCTGTGTCTTAGGCCGTGTAGGCATTCGAAATAGGGACACATGACTGTGTCCCAACTCGTGTCCCAGCCCGTGTAACTTACTGACTTAGGTCACACGGCCAAACCACATGCCCGTGTGCCAGGCCATGTACCCTTCGAAATAACCTCACACTCCCGTGTATCAAGCCATGTGCTAAGCCGTGTAAAACCTGACCTGCAACCTTTTGAAAACTACAGGGAACACACGGCTGTGCTACCTAGCCGTGTGTCACACACGGCTGAGACACACGCCCGTGTCTCTGCCCGTGTGGACGAAAATAAGCTATTTTACAAGCCATTTTTCTCACCCTTTTCAACATGTACCTATAATCTGTAACACCCCAAACCAGGCCCATGCGTTATGACCGGATCTGACATGTCACATGAGAAAATCATGTTGAGTTATTTTTATTCGTACTAAAACAGGTGTTATTTGTTATAATCAAGAAAGCAAGTTTGATTTGAAATATTAGATAAATTATTACAAACCTCAAAGGTTGATTGATAAATTGATAATTTGAGGGAAAATTTTCGAGTTAAAATATTTGTAAAAGTTTGTTATGAAAACCATTTGTTAGTCTATTTTGGAAAATCTTTATTTAAGTTTTTAGAAAAATTCCCATTTAAAGCAATTTGTGCAAAATAATAAGTTCGTCAAACATAAAGCAAAAATAAAATATTTTAGAGGCCTTATTACATCATAAAAACCCAAAATAGCAAAAGTAATTAAGTGAACGGAAATAAAAAATCTAAAGTTCAAAACATCATTTCTGAAGTATGGCCTCCACCGAGTCATCCATGGCCCAAATCCACGTTACTGAGCATTACCTGCAAGGGTTAAGGAAAAAGGGGTGAGTTACTAGAACTCAGTGTATAATCCCCTTACCGGTGTCCACTGGGCTTGAACCCTTATAGCAATATCTTGGGCCTAAGCCCATTTACATAACAATGTATAAATGAAATAAATGTATGCAACCCAACCCATCCTAGTAATCCATCTGCTACACACCACCCGTACCATGCCATCACACCTGTGGGGATCAAGTTAACCCACCCCGCCAAACACACCAATCGCAGGCAAGTTGCCATTTATAATATATTTTTATTGTGGCCAAGCCATCGGAATAATAGAATATATGTGGCATAGCCACTACTGACGGTAATATAATCGGCACACAGCCTTGGGTAAATATGATCGACACAGAGTCATTGATTCATATGTTAGGCACATAGCCATTATCAGAATTTGTGGCAGAGCCACCAGGCTACACTTCTCTTCGATATTTTTCCCATCCCATGCAAATTATGTAAATGCAACATACATAATAAAGCATAATATCCACAAATATAAACAACAATAATTAATCCAGTGATTTATTACGGTAAATCGACCAATTATAGAACTTTGTAATTCGGCCCACTAAGGCATTCTAGCAAATCGGCCCTTTAAGGGCATTTTCGTAATTCGGTAATTTTACCCACTAAGGGTAATTCGGTAATCTTACCCACTAAGGGTAATTCGGTAATCTCGCAACCAAGGGGTATTTCGGTAATTTACCCCTCCAAGGGTATTTTGGTAATTCCGCAACCTAGACTTAACTACTAATGTGGGGCATAAAAATTGAAACTGTCCATATACGTCATACTGACTAAATTGACTATAAATCGAGTTAGGAAACTCAAAATTTAGATTCGTAAATTTTCCTTGAAACTAGACTCATATATCTTCTTACTACAATTTTTCCAGAATTTTTGGCTTAGCCATTTAGTATAGTTTATTCATTAAAGATTCCCTTATTTCACTAACCAATAGTTCTGACCTCTCTTACCCTAAATTCAAATATCTCACTGTACGGTTTTCATATGTTGATCCCATTTGTTTCTATTGAAAATAGGATCACTAAGGAATCTATACATATAACTTATAACTCATAATTCACTTTGTAGAATTTTAAACGATTTTTCCAAGACAGAATAGGGAACCACGAAGTCAATCAGAACCAGTCTCACTAAAATTAAAATATCACAGAATATGAAATTCCTCTTCCTCCTCTATTTCTTTCATATAAAAATAGACATAGCAGGCTTTATTTCTATATCTTATTCACTTTCTAATTCCCTTTCTCCTATTTTTTGTGATTTTTCAAAATCACACCACTGCTGCTGAACAAACTGTTTCATTGCAAAATATGGTTACCACTACGAATATATGCAGGCCCGAGTGGTCACGGATGTCGATTTCTGGTTTTCTTCGGTATTTCGACTGAATCACAGAACATTTCATGCAAACTTTCAGAGAGGTATGAGATTACACACCAATCCAAACAGGTATTCAGAAGCGTACGAGATTACACACCTTATTCAAAATCCGTAACACGATACTCTCCGCGTCACGTAAAGGTACAATCGGTCAACAATTAGTCTAAAGCCCAATTTAAAACTTCAACCAAGTATTGTGATTGATTAGCAATCTATATCATTTACCAACAATCAGAGTCTCATATTACGAGGGATAGGTGTTCGATTGGCCCTCCGGTAAAGTACTTCGAGACTCTACTTACCAACCCTCTTCCGAAAGCCAAAGGCTAGAAAGATGACAAGAGTGTAAGCTAACACTCTACTGATTCGGCCAATGAAGAGAGAATGTCCAACACCCAAAAGAAAAAGAAAAGAAAAATGGATATAGTGTTATGTGGTTCGGCTATTGGAGAAAAAGAATAAGGATGATTCGGCCTCTATGTAAAATCGATTAAAGAAAATAAGAGAAAGGTTGGAGAAATAGTAAGGAATGAAAAGAAGAGATGGACATAAGAAGTGTCAAAATTTCGGCTAATACCATGAAGGAGATGAACAACAAGATGGACTTTTTTTTTCGGTAACCAAGGGAAAAGATTGGAATGCAAGCACCAAAATGTTAAAAGAATAAAGATAGCTATGGCAAAGATGAAAAGAAGAATGAAGAATTGCTCTCAAATGGTCTCGGTTTTAGGCAAGGAAAAAGAGGTACCAAATAAACAAAGAAAAGACTTTCAAAAAGAAATCAAAAGCTCCTCAAAATGCCTAACAAAATTCGTCACACCCCTCTTACCAAAACCGATTTCATCTTTGCCAAAAAGATGCATGTTGACCAAAGATTTCTTCCCTTGGCAACTCCTAAAATTTGGCCAACATGTTCCCTCACCTTATCCCTTTCCTTACTTTCTTTCCTTCGTTATCCCTTGTCTTCCACCTTACCATATTCCTTAGCCATCTTTCCATCAATAGAAAAGTCTTCCTTACCATATTAAAACCATGGCTGACACATTGAAAATGAAGCACAAAAAATTAATCAAAAAATGCAATAGATGGGACTCGAACCTCAGACCATTAGTACACTCAACACGACACTTTCCACTTTTACTAATAGACTCCTTGTGCTAGCAAAATGCACACTTATTTCCTTAAGTCTTGATGCCCCTTACCTTCTCCCCCTTAAGTGCATAAAAATAAAAATTTACCTATAGCTTAATTTGAACCCAGAACTTCCTAGAACTTCGTAATTTTCTAAAATCACCTTCCTAATAAATCCAACTTGAAATAATGCCGTTCTAAAATTCCCATGAATTTTAAAACGCTTTTACGCTCAAGGACCAATGGGCCCAATCCTACTAGGCCCAATTTCGGGTCGTTACATAATCTCTTTTGCACATGTACATAAGCCTCAAAAGGCACCAAAATCATGCAAAATCAAGCCAAACCCATATGGTATAATAACATCCAACCAATATGCCCAAAGGCACCTCAAATGACAACATTAAAACATGTATAACCATGTACTCAATTTGGCCAAAATAATTGATTAACTTCTAACTAAGTTTGCATCATTAAACAACATGTAAATCACTTACCAAAACATACCATTTGGTACCAATTGTACCACATAATCATTAGCATCAAAATACATATATGCTTACTATGGAAAAACACCAGTTCAAATCAAGTTATATGTCATATCTAATATGCACATTCAACTACTTTTCTATCTACCATTTTTCAACCATAACAAGTCATATATCAACCATTGCAAGGCTACTTATATACACCTTATAATATATATCATTTTACCAACACAAGGCCAAGATGCAAACTAACCAAATGGTCAATTCCACAGCCAAAGCACATAGGTTGACATTATTCAAAATACCTATACATGCCATTATAACCTTAACCAAGACATCAACATCTACCGATATAATTGCTGGATAGTGTGATAAATCTCCGACGAGCTTTCAAGCCGATCGAGCTTCTGATAGTCTGAAAAGTAAAGAAAAATAACTACGAAATCAATGAATGCTTAGTAAGCTCATATAAACTTTAATCATATCTATCCATTTCAAATATGAAATTTATACAATTCAAGAATAATCATATATCGATACCACACGATTCATGAAACGAAATTCAACAATTCACAAATTGAAAAATTCCACAGCATCACTTATACCTACCATCCCTAACAAAGTAGGATTTTATAAAAAAAACTTTAAGTCTCTTTCAATTTTCTTCCTTTCGTTTGCATGTCATTAATTTCCATTACATTTACTTTCTTTAGCTTAATTAACATCATCAATTCAACTCATCATTCCCTTTTTCATCACTCATTTCATATGCATAATACACAAGACACAAGCATATCATCAACCATAGCTACAAGCTAGTGCATATAAACATTGCTCTTTTAGAATTAATCACATGATAAACCATTTCATAAGAATTTGCATAATTTAAACCTTACCACTTTTTCATGAGGACAAGCATATTTTCATTTGAGCACTTACCATTTCAGTACGACTCATAAGTAAACATAATACCATTCAACCAACATTTTGGTACTTGCCTAAGCATCAAACAGCAACACATGTTAGCATACTTGAACATATTTCATGTATAAACATATCAAGGATATTCATATATGTACATGTCATGATACATATCATTATCTTACCGTTTCATTATATACATATATCATCCATTTCAACAAATCAATATATCATGTACCATCATTTCCATGTATTTCATGTATATATCTGTATTAGTTCGTATCGAACTCATATCGTCTCGTACTGTTGAACCACTTAGAATAATATCGGATACACAGGAAATCTCGCACACTATGTGCCAACACATGGTGGAAACCATCTCTATCTCATATCTCATATAGATGCTCACTCTCGAGCTATCACTAGATCTGCTCACACAAGCTGACGGTCAAGACATAACTACACGGTGCTGCTCACACGAGTTGACGAGTAACCGCAACACATGTCGAAAAACTCAGCACCCAAAACATGGTAACCCCTAATGACATGTCATTTGTATCCTAAATATTCCTAAGGTTCAAACGGGACTCGATATCGTCGTGTGTCGTTGAATTTCCCTCATTTCATTATAAGCCAAATTGTATAATAATATATATATACCAATTCATTTTCAATAAAATTTCATATAATAACATTCAATTTAATAACAAATATACATAGTATAGTTCATACAAACTTACCTGGCTAAATGGTAGAAATACCAAAGTTTAGGGGCATTTTTATAATTTTCCATTTTCCTCGATTTTCCACCCGATATTGATGTAAATTAATAATTTCATTCAATATATTAATTTAGACAATAAAATAATTCATTTCATACAATTTGGTCATTTTTGACATTTTTACAAAATTACCCCTAAAGTTTTACTTTTATTCAATTTAGTCTCTAAGCCTAAAACATGCAAATTAACCATTTTTAACCAGAATTGAGCTTAGCCAAATGTTCATGATATAAAAAACACCCATTTATGCAAAAATTTCACATTAAATCCTTGCACTTTTATTAATTTAACAAATTAGTCCCTAATAAAAAATTCATCAAAATCACTTAACAAAATACTTTTAAATATAAATCAACATTCTAAATTCATCATATAACATCAAAAATCACAAGATTAATCAATGGAAACATTCAAAATATTTAACAGTTTCAAAATCAAAGGTACGGGCTAGCTGGACCTAGTTGCAACGATCTCAAAAACATAAAAATTATTAAAAATGAGACGAAAACTACTCACATGCAAGCACAAATAGGAATGGCCGAATGAAGCTTCATCCATGGCTACTTTCTTACTTTTCTATTGGGTTGAAGAAACAAAAATAAAGATGCATGTGTCATTTTGTTTCTTTAATTATTAACTTTTATTAATTATTTACTTATTTAACCTTAAAAACCAACCAAAATTTCAATAATGCCAAACCATTACCATCCATTACCAAATCTAATGGTCTAATTTCCATATAAGGACTTCCACTTTAAATTTATACAACTATTTAATACCTTTAGCTATTAGAACTCAAATTTTGCACTTTACGCGATTTAGTCCTTTTTGCTTAGTTAACTATCGAAACGATAAAAATTTCCATCAAAACTTTAATACCACCTCAATTAAACTCCGTAAATATTTTTATAAATATTTACGGCTCGGTTTATAAAAAATGAGGTCCCGATACCTCAATTTCCAAAACCACTTGACCTTAGGGTCATACCACTTGAACTTAATAAATCGCTTATAAAACAAAAATCACAATATCAAAAACCTTTTTAAAACCACACTTAATAAATATTAAATATAATATTTACAAAATTTTTAGATTTGGTGGTCCTGAAACCACTGTTTCTGACACTACTGAAAAACGGGCTGTTACAAGTCTTGTGTTCCTATTCCTACGAATGATGTCTTGCAGCACTCTCTGAATACGTTAGCCTTCCTTTAGGCCTATTTCTACCCCTAAGGTCATATAAATGGCTCAGTCACTCTTTTTATTATTTATGAACTAAAATTAAAAGCTAAGTAAAAAATGACTAAATTTCTCTTATACGAGCTCTTCAAGTAAGAAAATACAAAAAAAGAAAAATATAAAAGAGGACTCTTGAGCAAGTAGGATGCAAAGATGAGTTTCGGAACAACATAAATAGGAATAATCATAATTACACATAATTCTAGCATGATATGTAAATGTGTAACCAATATCAACTCCTAAGTTCAGTATAGTACAAATTATGTAAGCAACAAGGTCCTCAAATATATTTATCTATCGAGAAATCATACAGGTAATTTGATTATCTTAGCAAAATACAAACAGTTATTATTGCAATCACTCAATACAATGTACGTTTATAAATAGATTTACCTAGGTTATGCGAGATCCTAAACGAGACTGTGTATTAAGATATGTTTTTAAAGTAAAATTTTATAAACTGTGTTTTTACACACTTTGGTGTGAGCTATATGAGTAAACATTTTCATGTAACAGCCCGATTTTGGGTTTAGTCGGAACAGTAGTTTCAGGACCACAAATCTGACGCAGAAAAACTTATTTTTATTATATTTTTATGGTCTACAGTTTTATGGAACGATTTCATGAAAATTGCGTTCGAAAATTTTGACGTTTGGGCACTTAATTTAGTTAAAGGGATTAAATTGCAAAAAGTGCAAAACTTGAATTCTATATGTTAAAGGTGTCCAATTGCTATGAAATTTTAAATTGGAGGTTCTTAGATGGTAATTAGACCATTATGCTTTAGTATGGACAAAAATGGGCATGGTTAGTGAAAATTTTCAAAGTTTAGGTGAAGGGCATTTTGGTAATCTAGTAAATAAAGCCAAAATAACTAAATAACTAGGGTTTTTTGATCTTTCAAGCTTGATTTTATGTTTGTTCTAGCCTTCTTTTTAATGATTTTTCTGTGTTTGAGATCATTGTAACCTAATCTAGCTATTTCAATGACCAATTTGAAAAGATGTCAAAGTCTAAAATTTTAACCATGTTAGATATTTGTGTATATTGAGTTTAATGGTAGAAAATGTATGTTTGATGTTAGATAAATACCATTTACCAAGTAATTTTTAATGAAAATGCCTAAAAGGACCTATGTAATATCCTGGATTTATGGCTTATGCAGAATTGCTTAATTTTATGAAGTAGCATGCCTATGTGTGTTTGAATGTGTTTTATGAATTTTTAGAAATTTAGTGTGAAGAAGAATGTCTTAAAAATTATTCGATTTTAAGTTTAAAAGAGGAAGCTAAGACTGATAGGCCTTAAGAGAAATTGTAGGGGAATTATGACACAAAAAAAAGGGCTTGGTATAGTGGCTTGGAGGCGCCACTTAGGACCTTGGTAGGTGACGCCATGGGCTATGAGGAAGGGCTCAGGTTCAAGCCACAAGGGAAGCAAATGAAAGTTTTATTTTGCTGCAAGGATAAATAGAGGTGGACGGCATAGGGACACTAAAGGGAAGAGTTTAATCCTTTTTAAAATTCAGCTAGATAAGGGATAAATGATGGATTAATTTTATTAATTTGAATAATGTGATAAGGAGGAAATTTAGGGATTAGATAAGGGATGTGGAGTTGGCTGAATAGGGGATTCTTGGTGTAGTAATTTCGGCAGAAAGGGGAAAAGCAAGGCCATTATTCTTTTTCTCTTTGAAGCCTCTGCCGAATTCTCTCTACAACTATTCTTTTTTTCTTTTCAATTCTCCAAAAGCCGAAAATAGGATCCCCTAGTCTTGCCGAATTTCCCTAAGTCCTATACCTTTCTTTTCTTTCTTGGTTAAACCAAATCTTTCTAAGTGATCATCAAAATCCGAAACCTGTGATCAACACTCAATCTATAGCCGAATTCCTCACTGGTGTCAAGCAAGTGTGCAATCAACTACAGTATTAAGGGTGAATTTCGGGATTGCCATTATAGCCGACTTCTAGGGAGATCATCCGGGATTTCAGATCTAAGGTATTTCGGCATCTTCATAAGCCAAGTGACAAGTTTTCGTGATTTCAGATCGCTAGTGCCTAACCGATTGCAAGAATAGGTATCACCAAGTTTTTGGGATTTGGTTAGTGGTCAAATCGGTAGTAAGGAACCAAGATCTAGAGCAATAGATCGGGATTCTTCGGTATTTCAGTAAATTCGCTAAGTGAACCAGGTGTGTACCCCACACTAAATCTTATTAGATTACGGCTTAAATTAATTATGTGTGGTAATAATAATATGAATTTGGCCAAAGGTACCATGCATTGGTACAAAGTACTCAGGTACGTTAACTTACTACTATTGTAGTTGTGATATCATATCTGTTATGGTACATAAGTGAATATTGCTAAGAATGTGAAATAAGAATGCGGCATAATCTTTGTATGATGTGTATGACATGGGGCATATGGGTGGTATGTAAAGGGGAAGTGATCAGGTGGTTTATACCACAATTGTCTGAATGTGGTGACTTCGGTCACATTATCTGAATGTGGTGTCTCATGACACAAAATATAATATCTGGTGGCTATGCCACAATTTTATAAGGGCGATGAGCACATCGTCTGCAGCGAGTGCCTTCGATGATGTGTAGCGGATGGAGGATTGACTTAGTAGTCCCCACGGTGTGCAGGTTGGTACGGGTGATGTGTAGCGGATGGTACCTAGGTTTGGGTTCGGGTTTGCATCATTATATTTAATTATATGTATATGTATGAACTGTTGTGCCTAAAATCGGTGAGACTTAGTGTTGGCTGTTACACACTGAGTCTATTTGACTCACCCCATTGTGGGAATATTTTTCAGGTGACGATCAGTGATGGACCGGGTTGACAGGAACTGGGTGGTAGCCATGCTCAGTTCGGGACTTTTTTTTATTTTGAACTTGTTATACTTTAAGTATTTTGGATTTATTTTGGGTTTTGTTTTCGATGTAACAAGGCCATAGTATGAACTGTTTTATGCATGCTTTTTATTTGATTTTATTACCATACGATTAGGGTTAAATCAAAGTTAAATGGTTTTTCTTAAAAATAAATATTAAGTGTTTTTGATGACCTATCACAAATAATTTCCAATTTAAAGGTAAAATTTTTAAAACAATTTCGGCATATCTTTTAATATTAAAACAAGGTTTTTAATAAATCCCTGATTTCTATATTAACAAAAGTTTTCAATTGAACCCAACACAAGCAAATCCTTCTTCAAAACCACTCAAATTTTTCCTAAGTAACAAACAGATCTGCAAATGTTTTCTCGAGGAACATACGAGATCCGGTCAAGGCTCGTGGGTCGAGTTTGGGGTGTTTCAGCTTGGTATCAGAGCCCTAATTTTAAACTCTCGGCCTTGGGTTAAAAGCCCATAAAATTTTCAAAATGAGCCCAAAAGAAGTTTTGTGAAAATTTTTGTGAATAAGCAGGTTTTTCTGGCATGGCACCCAAGTCTCCGACCTGAAGTCCACCAGGTAAGTATCCCTAATCATTTGTGTGATTTATAGTATGACTTGTAGAAGGGTATAAGTGGAACATAGAATAGTATATTAAGTACTTGAACCCTAGGACTAGTTTACCCCAACAGTTACATAAAACTTAAAGCCTAATTAAACAAACCTGTGACTAAGTCGCCGAGTTAGGGTGTGGCAACCATTGTGTGCATGTCTAGGATTGGATTTAGGAAGAGCCTGGTATTTAAGCAGTCCTCGTGACTCACCTCCTCTTCACTCGAATCCTACCTGGTGCGTAGCTACGGTTCACCCTAACCAAGAGGACTTATTCATGGGCTAAACTCAATGACTAAAACCCGAAAGGGACTAGCCGTATTTCTATAAAACCCTAGTTTTAAAATCACTGAATTACCCTTTTGGTTTGTAGAAACATTTATTTTGAAAATTTCTCCAAAACCTTCTCGATTTACAGAAATTACCTAAATACCCATGGTTATAAAATTACTAAAATACCCTTGGTTTGGAAAATTTTAAATTACCATACTACTCTTGATTTTTACTAAGATTTGCTCACTTTACAAAAATATCCAAAAAACCTATTTTGCAAAATATCAAAATACCCTGATTTGGAAAATTTACTAAAATACCCCTGACTTACAAAATTACCAAAATGACCCCTGATTTCTAAAATTTCTGCCATACCCCTAATTTGAGAAAATTTTCAAAGGTACCTTCGAGTTTTAAAAATTTCAAAGTGCCCTGCTTTATTAAGATTTTCAAAATTGACCCCGATTTATTACCAAAATGCCCTTGTAGGACAAATTACGAAAATACCCCTGGGATAGGAACAGACAAGAATGGTTGAATGATGAATGTGTGTGATAGGAACTACTGAATGGATTGTACTTCTCTGAACTAGGATAGAAAACTTGAAACTTTAAATGATCGAAAGAATTACCTCTAAGCTTCTTTCATAAAACTTCTTCGCGGATAATCAGTGGAACAAGGACTAATTCATAAAATTTCTTAATCAGATTAAAGCGCGATCGTAAGAATGAGCTCTGGGGGACATGGTTGTAATGTGCGTGGACGCGGTCAAGGTAATGACCGTGTCAGAACCCGTTAGATCGGGTCAAGAGTCTGAGAATGAGGTACCACCACCCCCACCACCCACTGTGGGTGTTGAGCAGCAAGATCAGACGGGGGATGATGCTGTATCGCAGGCTGTGCTGCGAGTTCTTGAGATGGTGGCTGGAGCAGGTGGAAATATGAGAGCTTGGAAATCTGTACCCGACCGACTCCGAGCCAATAGAGCTGAGGTGTTCCGTGGCATGTCTGGGGTGGCACCCAGTCCGGCTGAGTATTGGTTAGAAGCGACTGAGCGGATCATGGATGAACTCGATCTGACCGCTGAGGAAAAGTTGAAAGGGTTGGTGTCGCTTCTTCGCGATGAGTCATATCAATGGTGGCTCACAGTTCGGGATAGTGCTACGGCTGAGGAACTCACTGGGGAATATGTTAAAGCGGTGTATTAGAAGAAGTATGTTGGTACTCATTACATTGATGCATAGAGAAAGGCTTTTCTAGGGCTAGTTCAAGGGAATAAGTCTGTAACGGAGTACGAGGCTGAATTCTTAAGGTTGAGCCGGTATGCTCGAGGGATAGTGGCTACGGAGCATGAGCGGTGTGTCCGGTTTGAGGACGGACTAAGAGATGATCTGAGGTTATTGATAGCTCCGCAGCAAGAGTGGGAATTTACTGTGTTGGTAGAGAAGGCTAAGGTAGCCGAAGGAATTAAGGACTCGGTAAGGCAGAACTCTGATCAGAATAGACAGAAGAGAGATTTTGGATCGTCAGGATCGTCTGGAAATGTTCAAAAGAGGCTAGAGCTGATGGGCCGCGGGGTCAGCAAGTTGGTCCAGGAGGGCAGTACCGTACTTGTGCACAGTGTGGGAAGATGCACTTAGGGGAGTGTTGGAAGAAAACGGGAGGATGCTTTAAGTGTGGGTCTAAGGATCATATGATTAAGGATTGCCCAATAAAGATAGACGGAAGTTGACCAACGGGTCAGGGTTATAATCAGGCTGGTAGAGGTGGACAGCAGCCTCAACGGGGTCGTGGTCCGAATAACAGAGGTAATGGTGCTGGAAGAGGACGTGGAACACCGGGCCGAGGTGTTAGTATCTCGAGGCTAGACAGTCGAAGGTAATAGTATATGCGATTCGCGGAGAGAGGATGGAGACGCACTGGACGTCATAACCGGTACGTTCCTTATAGCGAACAAGCCTTATATTGCTTTGATTGATGTGGGCTCGACCCATTCTTATGTTGCATGTAGTGTAGTTGAAACACTAGGTGTAGCCTCTGAACTATCTGATAGGGAGATGACTGTAGTAAGCCCATTAGGCCAAACTGTAGTGGTAAATATGATCTTTCAGAGTGTACCTCTAGAGATTCAAGGAGTGATTTTCCCTGCCGACTTAATGGAATTACCCTTCGGGGAATTTGACCTCATACTTGGCATGGATTGGCTAGTGGAACATCGGGCTATATTGGATTGTGCAACTAAGTGAATGGAGTTAAGGACACGTGAGGATGAGGCGATAATTATGATAGGAGAAAGAAGAAACTACTTGTCTAACGTAGTTTCAGCATTAAAGACTGATAAGATGGTTCGAAAAGGGTGCAAGGCATTTTTGGCCTTCGTAAGTGCGTTGGATGGAAAAGAAAGAGGAGTTAGTGGAGTTAGAACCGTAAGGGAATTTGTAGATGTGTTTCCGGAGGAGTTACCTGGAATACCCCAGGATAGGGAGGTGGAGTTTGGAATTGATTTACTGCCAGGAACAGCTCCTGTGTCAATTGCCCCATACAGAATGGCACCAAAGGAGTTGGTTGAGCTCAAGGCTCAAATCCAAGAGCTGCTTGATCGTGGGTTTATCTGACCCAGTGTGTCTCCGTGGGGAGCACCGGTCTTGTTTGTGAAGAAGAAGGACAAAACTATGCGTATGTGCATAGACTATCGTCAGTTGAATAGGCTGACCATCAAGAACAAGTACCCGTTGCCAAGGATAGATGACTTATTCGATCAACTGAAGGGGGCAGCAGTATTCTCAAAGATCGACTTAAGGTCCGGATATCATCAGTTGAAGGTGAAGGAAGCAGATATCCATAATACAGCTTTCCAAACAAGATACGGCTATTATGATTTCTAGTAATGCCAATCGGATTGACGAATGCCCCAGCCGGGTTTTTTAGCCCTACTTGGATCGGTTCGTCGTTGTGTTCATCGACGACATTCTAGTGTATTCCAAGTCTGAAGAGAAGCACAATGAGCATCTCCGGATTGTGTTGCAAGTGTTGAGGGAGAAGAAACTTTATGCCAAATTCAGCAAGTGTGAATTTTGGCTTAAGGAAATTGCCTTTTTAGGGCATGTGGTATCTCCGGAAGGGATAAGGGTGGATCCCAGAAAGATTGAGGCAGTGTTGGATTGGAAACCACCTAAGTCTGTGGCTGAGATTCGCAGTTTCTTGGGATTGGCAGGCTAGTACAGAAGATTCGTGGAAGGGTTCTCATCAATAGCCGCACCTTTGACGAAGTTGTTGAGGAAGGAGGTACCTTTCGTATGGACAGAGAAACAACAAGAGAGCTTTGAGAAGCTTAAGAGGGTTCTGACTGAAGCTCTGGTTTTGATTCAACCGGAGGCAGGAAAGGATTTCGTGGTGTATTGTAACACTTCTCATACGGGATTGGGATGCGTATTGATGCAAGATGGAAAAGTAGTTGCTTATGCGTCTTGGCAACTAAGGCCACATGAGGTTAACTATCCGATGCATGACTTGGAATTGGCGGCAGTAGTCTTTGCTCTTAAGGTATGGAGGCACTATCTTTATGGAGAAAAGTCAGTGAATTACACAGACCACAAGAGCCTTAAGTATCTGTTGACTCAGAAGGAGTTGAACCTGAGACAGCGAAGGTGGGTGGAGTTATTGAAGGACTACGATTGTTCTATAGAGTATCACCTGGGCAAGGCGAATGTAGTGGCAGATGCCCTAAGTCGGAAGATAGTGTCAGATCTGAGGGCGATGTTCGCACATCTGAGCTTGTATGACGATGGAAGTCTACTAGCAGAGTTGCAAGTGAAGCCGACATGGTTGAATGAAGTGAAAGAGGGTCAGTTGTTGGATGAAGATTTAAGTACTAAGTTACAGCAAGTGCAGAATGGATAGTTAGAGGATTATGGTATTAATGACAAGGGAGTATTGTGTTTCAAGGGAAAGGTCTGTATGCCGAAGAATGAGGAGTTAAGGCGGAGAATTATTCGAGAATCGCATAGTAGCCCTTACGCTATGCATCCCAGAGGTACTAAGTTGTATAGAGCTCTACGGGAACAGTTTTGGTGGCCGGGTCTAAAACGGGAAGTTACTAAATTTGTCGGCAAGTGCTTAACATGTCAGCAAGTTAAGGATGAACATCAAGTTCCGTCAGGATTGCTTCAGCCAATCAAGATTCCGCAGTGGAAGTGGGAGAGAATAACCATGGACTTCGTTAGTGGGCTTCCCCTTACGCCCACTAAGAAAGACTCGGTATGGGTGATAGTGGATCGGTTGACAAAGTCCGCGCATTTCATCCCAGTGCGAGTTGTTTATTCCTTGCAGATATTGGCGGAGATTGTGAGGTTGCATGGAGTGTCGGTGTCAATTATCTCATATAGAGATCCAAGGTTTACGTCTCGATTTTGGAAGGCTCTACATCAAGCGTTGGGCACCAGATTGGAATTCACTACGGCTTTTCATCCACAATCGGACGGTCAATCTGAACGAGTAATCCAAGTGTTGGAGGATATGTTGAGAGGCTGTGTAATAAACTTCAGGGGAAGTTGAGAAGAGTATTTGCCGTTAGCGGAATTCGCCTACAACAACAGCTATCAGGCTAGTATTCGGATGGCACCGTATGAAGCGCTGTATGGACAGAAATGTCGCACTCCTACGTGTTGGACGGAATTAGGGGAACGTCGAGTTTTTGGTCTAGAAATTGTGGCTGAATCCGAGGAAAAGGTTGAGGTAATTCGGGCACAGTTAAAGGAGGCATCTGATAGGTAAAAGTCGTATGCAGATCTCAAACAGAAAGAAATAGAATTTGATGTAGGAGATCAAGTGTTTCTTAAAGTCTCGCCTTTATGACCAAATCTAACTAAAGGGATGAGTTTAATCCTTTTTAAAATTCGGCGCGATAAGAGATAAATGATGGATTAATTTTATTAATTTGAATAAGGTGATAAAGAGGAAATCTAGGGATTAGATAAGGGATGTGGAGTTGGCCGAATAGGGGATTCTTGGTGTAGTAATTTCGGCGAAAAGGGGAAAAGCAAGGCCATTATTCTTTTTCTCTTTGAAGCCTCTACCGAATTCTCTCTGCAACTATTCTTTTTTCTTTTCAATTCTCCAAAAGCCGAAAATAGGATCCCCTAGTCTTGTCGAATTTTCCTAAGTCCTATACCTTTCTTTTCTTTCTTGGTTAAACCGAATCTTTCTAAGTGATCATCAAAAGCTGAAACCTGTGATAAACACTCAGTCTATAGCCGAATTCCTCAATGGTGTCAAGCAAGTGTGCAATCAACTACAGTATTAAGGGTGAATTTTGGGATTGCCATTATAGCCGACTTCTAGGGAGATCATCCGGGATTTCAGATCTAAGGTATTTCTGCATCTTCATAAGCCAAGTGACAAGTTTTCGGGATTTCAGATTGCGAGTGCCTAATCGATTGCAAGAAGAGGTATCACCAAGTTTTTGGTATTTGGTTAGTGCTCAAATCGGCAGCAAGGAACCAAGATCTAGAGTAATAGATCGGGATTCTTCGGGATTTCAGTAAATTCGCTAAGTGAACCAGGTGTGTACCCCACACTAAATCTTATTAGATTACGGCTTAAATTAATTATGTGTGGTAATAATAATATGAATGTGGCCAAAGGTACCATGCATTGGTACAAAGTACTCAGGTACGTTAACTTACTACTATTGTAGTTGTGATATCTTATCTATTATGATACATAAGTGAATATTGCTAAGAATGTGAAATAAGAATGCGGCATAATCTTTGTATGATGTGTATGACATGGGGCATATGGGTGGTATGTAAAGGGGAAGTGATCAGGTGGTTTTTACCACAATTATCTGAATGTGGTGACTTCGGTCACATTATCTGAATATGGTGTCTCATGACACAAAATATAATATCTGGTGGCTATGCCACAATTTTATAAGAGGCGATGAGCACGTCGTCGTCTGCAGCGATCGCTTTCGATGATGTGTGTAGCGGATGGAGGTTGACTTAGTAGTCCCCACGGTGTGCGAGTTGGTACGAGTGATGTGTAGCGGATGGTACCTAGGTTTGGGTTCGGGTTTGAATCATAATATTAAATTTATGTATATGTATGAAACTGTTGTGCCTAAAATCGTTGAGACTTAGTGTTAGCTGTTACACACTGAGTCTATTTGACTCACCCTGTTGTGGGAATATTTTTTAGGTGACGATCAGTGATGGACCGGGTCGGTAGGAACTGGGTGGTGGCCATGCGCAGTTCGGGACTTTATTTTATTTTGAACTTGCTATATTTTAAGTATTTTGGATTTATTTTGGGTTTTGTTTTCGATGTAATAAGGCCATAGTATGAACTGTTTTATGCGTGCTTTTTATTTGATTTTATTACCATACGATTAGGCTTAAATCAAAGTTAAATGGTTTTTCTTAAAAATAAATATTAAGTGTTTTTGATCACCTATCACAAATAATTTCCAATTTAAAGGTAAAATTTTAAAAAAATTTCGGCATATCTTTTAATATGAAAACAAGGTTTTTAATAAATCCCTGATTTCTAAATTAACAAAAGTTTTCAATTGAACCCAACACAAGCAAATCCTTCTTCAAAACCACTCAAATTTTTCCTAAGTAACAAACAGATCTGCAAATGTTTTCTCGAGGAACATACCAGATCCGGTCAAGGCTCCTGGGCCGGGTTTGGGGTGTTTCAACCTATTTGTAAAAGTTGTAAAATATGAAGTAGAAGTGTGATTTAATGAAAAATGTGGACTGCTATGAGTATGAAAATGATTCAGCTAGGCTTGGGTTTTGAAGAAATTTACTATATTTTATTTTACGAGCCTAGGGACTAAATTGTAAAAATGTGAAATATTAGGGGCAAAAATGTAATTTTTCCATAATATGATTTTTGTGTTGAATTGAATAATGTGATGATTAAATGAGATGAATTTGCTATTATAGTTTAATATTGTATGAATTTTGATTGAGTCTTTGGACGTATTCGACAAAGTTTCGACAAACGAGAAATCTTGGTTGAACCTTAGGAATGAAATAGGATACGAGTGACATGTCACTAGGAACCCATGTGTATATGCAATTATGTGATCTAGGTGTTGGTCTTGTACATCCTACCAGTGGCCAGCTCGTTCGACATGTGTTGCGGATACCTGACAGCTTGTATGAGCAACACTGTGTAGCTACGTCCTGACTGACAGCTTGTGTGAGTAGGCCTATGAATAGCTAGAAAGCGAGCCTCTATGTCTTATGGGATATGAGGTAGCTTTAGCTATATATATGGAACTTATCTGCAAGATTTCTGAGTATCCGTTAATATTTCGAGTGTTCAACGGGAATGTCAAAGTTGTGAAAGGATATGGCTATGATGCGAGTTGGTACATGTATGTACGTAAAACTCATAAGAAATGAGCTCGATATGTGATGAACCCTTGGTAAGGTGGTGATTGAGTAAGTTTGATTATAAGATTTTAATAACATTCATGCTAATTTTTTTCATGTAAATTATATGTTAAATGTGTGGTTATGATGCTTATTATTTGCATATGAACTTACTAAGCTATATAGCTTACTCCTCTTTCTTTTCCTTGTCTTATAGTGTCACCAAGCTAGCTCGGGGTTTTAGAGATTGTTGGAGATTTATACACACTATCAACAATTATTTTGGTATCAATGAATTCAAAATTTTGAGTTATGGCATGTATAGGGGACTTGTTCATTTTGTTATGTGTCATAATTGATTTGGCCAAATGTGTTGGCTTATGTTGGTTAGAAGTTCATTTTGTATAAGGTCATTTGAAATTGGCTAATATTGGTATAAGTATATTCATATGATGATGCCTTTCATGAATGTGGAAACTTGCATGATTGAGTTGATAAGTTATGTGATGTTTATGTATGATAGATGTTAGCATGTGAATAATGTGTTGATGTCTTGGTTGTGGATGGTTTGGTTGTATGTATAAGCTTGAATTGGTGCTATGTTATGTTATATAGGTGTATGCATTAAAAGGGTGGAAAATGGCTTGGTAAATAGCCTTATTTTGTCCACACGGGCAGACATATGGGCGTGTGTATCAGCTGTGTGTCCCCTGCACCTTAATTTTGAAAAACAGAATGTCTAGAATATAATACACGGGCAGAGACACGGGCGTGTGTCTCAGCCGTGTGTGCTGTACGACTTAGAACACAGGCATATGAAACCTGCACCTAATTCAAATTAATTCATTTACCTCACGGCCTAGCACACGGACATGTCGCAGAGTCACATGGGCGTGTCCCTTGGACCATACAGGCGTATGAGCCCTGCAGTTAGCAAAAAAATTCTAAGTTTTGTAAAAATTTCCTGAGTTCTCAGTTTAGTCCCAAACCACTTCCGATGCATGATTTGGGTCTCGTAGGCTCGTATTAGGGACTTTATGAGTGAGTGTGGATGGTTCTAATTTGGATGCAAATTTATGACTCGAATTTGTGTAAATGCTTGTGTTGTAAGTCCGGTAATGCCTCATACCTTGTTCCGGCATTGAATACGGGTAAGGGGTGTTACATTTCAAGCAAGCTCCATAAGCGAGCTCTTTGTGATAAGCAAGCTCCCTATGCAAGCTCTATATGATAAGTCTTTGTTCGTGCTCCTTTGCGAGCATTATGTTGGATATATTGGTATACCAAAGGATTGTGAGTGCTAATCAATAAGCTTTGTGACTTGGGCGTTGAGGCCTTGGGACATGTGGAGAGAGAAGGGAATGTCGAGCAATGCTCCATTCACTAGGACATGTGGGTGTACAGGAGAGTGTATTGCTTCACGCTACACTTATGGGACATGTTATAAGGTCTCATTGATTTATTCTGAGGCGTTATAAGAAGATCCACAGATCCAATGAAACAAGATTCTGATAAGTATGTTAAATGCGAGAACATATTTTATGTTTCTCAACTATTATGTAAGACAAGTATGTGAGCATGTTTCATGTTATATAAGTTTTGTTTTCAAACAAGCACAAGCTAAGTTTTTAACTTTATTTTCAACAAATACACGTAAATATTTTTTAAGAAACTTATGTTTTTTGAAAAACAAGATCTGTGAACTAGGTCTTGCAATCTTCTCTACGAACCCAACACGTGAAAACAATTCTCAGACTAAGTCTTCATTCTGTTATAAAACTCTATGTTTTAAGGATACTCTAGTGATTCTTGATTATTCATTGAGTTCGCAATGAACTCACCCACTCCTCTCTTACTTTGCAGGTAAGTAGGTCACAGATGGCAGTGGCGAGGAAGATAATTTAGTGAGGCTCATCCCTGAACAGATACTGGCGAACCTAGGGATTAGGCGATGGGGTTTATTATTTTATGTGGGTTTAGATTTATCATAACTTGACTCTGTTATTAAATAATTTCTTTTAAAGTTCAAGTTTATTTTATCTTTACGAACCATGACTTAGAGTGTTATCTTTTATTATATATAAAGTTGATGATTATTCATGAATAAGTATTACGTGTATTCCCTTTTGACATAATACATGAGTCAGATTTATTGATAAGTATTAGTTTCTAGGACCTCGAAAATTACATGCGTACCCTCAGTAGAGATAGTCTTTCTACTAAGTGAACTCAAGAAAATTGTGCAAACCAATATAGGTATGAAGACCCATGTATTTATGCGAACCCTATCAAAGTATGAAAACCCATACATGTATGACTGTGACAAACCCACTTTTAGTGGTGTCAGAAATAATGGTTTTAGGACCACAATTCCGACAAACATGTTTTATAATTTATTTAATGTTTACAGGAATTTATTAGAGTAATACTAAAATTTGGATGACAAATTTTAACGTTTAGATTGTTAATTAATTGAAAAGGGCTTAATCATAAAGTATGTGAAGTTGGTCTCTATTAAATAAATGTGTTAAATAGCTAGATAATGTAAATCAACGGAGCTAGTGGGTAAATAAACCATGAAATTAGATAGTGGACAATTACGGACATGTTTTGTTAATTACTAAGTTAAAAACATAAGGGCAATATGGTTGAAAAATGTCAAATTTTCACCGATCATAAAAGCTTGAAATATTTGATGTCCCAAAAAGAACTAAATTTGTGACAACATAGATGGTTAGAACTGTTAAAAGACTATAATTTGATTATCAAATATCATCCAAAAAAAGCTAATGTTGTTGCCAATGCCTTGGATCAAAAGTCATTGTTTGCTTTGAAAGCTTTGAATACTAATATGACACTTGTTGAGACGGTTCCATTTTAATCGATTTAAAAGCTAAATCGGTATTTTTGCAACAAATTCGTAAAGCTCAGAAAATTGATTTTGATTTGGTTGTTAAATGAGAATAGATTGGAAAATTACCAGATTCAGAATTTCATATTGGTATAGATGATACTTTGTACTTTCAAAACTGATTGTGTGTTTTGAAGAATTCTAAAGTCAAACAGAAGATCCTATAGGAAGCTCGAATCAGTAATTACTCAATTCACCCTGGTAGTAATAAAATGTACAGTGATTTGAAACAAAGGTACTGGTGGCCAATTATGAAGCATGAGATCTCAACATTTGTATCAAAATGCTTAAGTTGTTAGCAAGTTAAAGTCGAGCATCAGGTACCTTGGGGATTGCTACAACCTATTTTGATTATGGAATGGAAATAGGAACAAGTTACCATGGATTTCTTGTCAGGGTTATCACTATCCTCGAGGAAGAAAGATGCTATTTGGGTTGTTGTTGATTGTTTGACTATATCTGCACATTTCATTACCATGTGTATGGATTATTCATTTTAAAAGTTGGCAGAGTTAATGTTGTTGAGATTGTAAGATTACACGAGGTACCATTGTCGATCATTTCTGATCGGGACCCACAATTTACTACTAGATTATGGAGTAAATTACATGAAGCTTTGGACACCAAATTACATTTTAGTACAGCGTTTCATCCACAGGCAGATGATCAGTCTGTGCGAGTAATTTAGGTACTCGAGGATATACTTCGTTGTTGTATTATTGAATTCGAAGGTAACTGGGAAAAATTTATTCCGCTGGTTGAGTTCGCTTGTAATAACAATTACCAGACGAGTATTAAAATGGCCCCGTATGAAGCTGTATATGGTTGAAAGTGTAGAACTCCATTATACTGGACCGAATTGAGTGAGAAAAAGCTTTGGGGAACTGATTTTATCCGTGAAACCAAAGAAAAAGTGAAGGTGATATGAGATTTTCTAAAAGTTGCCTCCGATTGTAAAAAATCATAGGCCGATTTGAAAAGAAAAGACATTGAATTTCGGGTTGGCAACAAAGTGTTTTTGAAAGTATCGCCTTGGAAGAAAATTCTCCAATTTGGACGAAAAAGGAAGCTTAGTTTGCTTTTCATTGGTTTGTATGTAATTATTGAGACAATTGGGTTGGTAGCTTATCGTCTAGCTTTATTGTCAGAACTGGAGAAAATTCATAATGTTTTCCACGTGTCGATGTTGAAATGGTACAAATTTGATCCCTCACATGTGATTTCACTAGTTGAAGGAGTTATAGCCCGATATATCATATTGTGATGAACTGGTTAAATTTTGGCTCGGGAAGTTAAAGAGTTGAGAAATAAATGCATAGCTCTAGTTAAGATTTTTTTGGCATCGCCACGGAGTTGAGAAAGCCACCTGGGAAACGAAAGAGGCTATGAAATTGCAATTCCCGAACCTATTCTCTGGTAAGATTTTTGGGATGAAAATTCGTTTAGGGGGAGAGTTGTAATAACCTATTTCCAATGGTGTCAGGAATAGTAGTTTTGGGACCTTAATTCCGACAAGCGAGTCAGTGTTTTATTATTTATTTAATGTTTAGGGGTATTTATTAGAGTCATACTAAAATTTGGATGGGAAATTTTAACGTTTAGATAATTTGTAACATCCAGGATTTAGGGGTTATGCGATTAACTCATAATTCATGTGATAGTGGGCTTAGTGTGTGTTTGGATATGTTTTAGGGGTTCCCAAAACCCTAGGATATAGGAGAATTCCTTAGAAAAATATTAGATCTTAAGTCTAAAAAGGGGGAGCTAGGCAAAGGAGGTCTTAAGAAAAATTGTGTGGGAGTTATAGCCCAACAAGTGAAGTGGTAGAGTGGCTTGGGACGCTACCTAAGGTGCAGGGAAGGTTGCGTCAGCAAGGGGTTCCAAGGGAGGAGGTTCGAGTCACGTTGGCAGCAAGGGAGTGTGGTTTTATTTTGGCTTTCGGCGTCAAGAGAGGGGAGAAGTGTAGGACGGCACCTGGACTTTAAAGGATGAGGATGTGACTTGGTTTTTCTTTTTAAAATTCGGCTAAGGAGTAGTGATAATGCTTGACTCATTCAAACTATTTTGAATAGGTAGAGAAGAGAGAAAATAGGAGCAAAATAAGGGATAGGAGAGGAGAAAGGGTGGTGGCCGAATATAGGACTCTAAGGGAGGCATTTTCGATTTTAAAATTTAGTCTTAGTGTGTGTGCCGAATTTAGTTCTCCCTTTTCTCTTTAGTGTCGTTTTCTTTTTGTGAAAAGGGCATCTAGTCTCGGCTTTCTTACTCTTTTGATTTGTGACCGAAACTCCAAAGACCATTAAGGTCACTAGCGTTTTCTTCTTCTCCTTCTCTATTTGTTTCTTGGCCGAACCTATTTCTCTTTCCCAAACTTCTTCTTTCTTTCTTTCAACCCCAATTCTACACCTTTTTCTTGAATGGCCGAATATCCCTTTGTCTTTTAAAACCTTAGACGAAACTTTGATCACCTTGATCTAGTTTTATTCTTGGCCAAATCCTCTAAGCATTAAACTCTCTCCACTTTTGCATTTTCTCTCTTCACCATTAAAGTGCCGAAACTTTTCTCTTTGGGATCCAAAAGCCGATTCTCTGAGGGTAGTGCCGTCGATCACTTACTCTTGGTTTCGTTTTAAGCGTATAGTGGTAAGTATTTTCTCTTCTTTAGCAATCGGTTTTGCCTCATCTTTATTGGTGTGCCGAAATCAAGTGATTAGGCCTTGGTTCAAGGATGGCCGAATGTTCATTAAGCCATAATCTCGTGTTTTTGTGTGTAGCCATCGTAAAGGAGGTCTTTCGGGATTTGAAGTGATTAAGGTGAGCCAATGTAGTATTCGGCCAAGGGCCATTTTCATAGATTATTGCTTATAACCGATCCTAACAGTTGATTAGTAGGGATTTCAACAACTTCAGAAGCAAGCAAAAGTTTCGGGATTTAGATAAGCAAGGTAAGTGGGTTATGATATTCGGCCATAGGCCATTTTGTCTATTAGTGATGACCGATTCTAACTATGGCTTTAAGTGGCAGATCGACAGTGGTTAAGAGAAGTTCTAAGATTCTAATTCATATTCGGTAAGGGTATTCAGTGAGTTCAGATCTGGTTTGTTTAGTTGTTAATGTTATGATTAACCAGTAATTCTGATTCAGTGACTTTCGATGGACGTGCATACCAGTCAAGGGGAGAAAGGGGTAGTCCCTATCCCTAAGTTTAAGAAGCGATCAGTCTCTGCAGTACGGGATTGGCCACCGGGGTGTGGGCCAGCAGCAGGGCAGGATTATAGGCAGATAGTGGTAGTTATGATTAGTGACAGCATCGGTATTGAGAGCGTAACGCTTCAGGTTATCAGGTGTGTGATTAACCCGCAAATTTCCCGATTGTATGTTATATTTGCATGTGTTATGTGTATGTTGACAAGTGCAGTGGCGATAATGAGATGGTTACCCTAAAAAGGGAGTATGGCGATAACCAGGTCAGTGTTAATTACTGATGAGACTGTGATTATGCCGGTGAAAATATGATTGTATGCCGAATAACATGTTTATGCATTATTCATCATGATACTATCGTATGCTGCATGTGCATGGGGTGGGATTGATATATATGAAAGAAGGGCAAGGTGCACTTTATGTACGTGGTTTAGTGATGGCTACGAGCCTCACGTGGACCGATGATTGGCTATGTGCCTCATCGTGGTTTAATGCTAGCTACGAGCTATACATCGTGGATTGGCGCTGACTGAGGTCGCGTTGTGGATTATTTGTTATTTGTTTCACGTGGACGGCATTAATTGCCAAATTGGTGTGTAGAGGTTGGAGGGTTGATTTAGTAATCCCCTGGTGTGTGGTGGCTGGATACGGGGGTGTGTAGAGGATTGACCCTAGGCTGGGTTTGGTGCACTTTGCATAATCATGTGTGGTATGTAGATTGGTGTGGATATGGGCCAAGCCCATTTGTGGACTCATGTGGATTAATTGCCTTATTATCTGATATGTGGTTTGGTGTGGTTGTGGGCTAAGCCCGTGGGTGGAAATCTGTGGACTAATTACACACTGAGTCTGTTTGACTTACCCAAATTTTTACCAAACATCGCAGGTGATACATGATGCTTAGACAGGGTTGGAGTGGATACGAGGTGGTCATGCAGAAGATGTTTCTACTTATTTCAAGCACTTATGTTTTCAGTATTTTTTGGATATTTATTTGATGTAATAAGGGCCACTTAAACTATTTGGAAACTTTATTTATGATTTTGAAGTTATATTATTATTCTAAAACTGGAAATGATTTTAGGAATTGATTTATATTATAAAAACCTATATTAAAGTTTTAAATCCGGGAATTTGTAATAGCATAATTTTACTCACAATTTTAAATATACCATGTTTTATAAATGACAGCAAACTTTTATGTTTTCACCCTTATGTCAAACTCTTTTCAAACGTTTTTCCTCAGTAGCATTTTGAATTCGGCTGTGGTGTTTGGGCCGAGTTTGGGGTGTTACAGTTTGGTATCAGAGTCCGGTTCAAAACTTAGCTTTGAGGGTTTTGGGGCCAAAAACATTTTTCAAAGATGGGCTTTTTAAAAACATAGACTTTTATGAATTATTTCAGGTTATTCTGGCATGGCACCTGTATCTCCGGCCCGAAGTCCACCAGGTAAGTACCCCTAACCATTGAAGTGATTAGTATATGGGAACCTTATGGGCATTACGGGCTCGTAGATTAGTAGATTAGGATCTATTGAACCCTAGGACTAGTTTACTCCAACACAAGATACATAAGACTTAAGGACAATCAAACAAACCTGTGAGTAAGTCGCCGAGTTAGGGTGTGGCAATAGTTGTGCGCATGTCTAGGATTGGATTCGGTGGGAGCTTAGTATTTAGGCAGTCCTAGTGACTTACCTCCTCTTCACTCGAATCCTACCTAGTGCGTAGTGACGGTTCACCCTAACCAAGAGGACTTATTCACCGGCTAAACCGATAATTAAAACCCAAAAGGGACTGGCTACACTGTTTTGCAGAAACTACCCTAGACTGAATACAAACCTTAGTTTTGTGAAAACTACACTGTTTTGACCAAAATACCCCGTTTTGGAAAACTTACTAAATTACTCCTGCTTTACAAAATTACCAAAATAACCCCGATTTCTGAAATTTTTGCAATACCTTTGACTTGGAAAAATTTTCAAAATAACCTCGAGTTTTGGAAATTCTGGAATGCCTTTGATTTATAAAGATTTTCAAATTTACCCCGATTTATTACGAAAATACCCCTATGGGAGGAATTACGAAATTACCCCTAGGTTGGGAATGGACAAAAATGCCCAAGGTAGTGTGGTGGATGTGGTTGATGAATGAATGTGACTCTCTGAATTAGAATAGTGAATTTGAACTGAAAACTTTGGTTGATCGAAAGAACTACTACTAAAACTTCTTTTCATAAAATTGTTCGCGGATAATCAGTGGAACAAAGTATTAATGCATAAAATTTCTTAAATCAGATTAAATCGAGACGTTAGATATGAGTTCTAGGGGATGTGGTCGTCGTGGACGCGGTAGAGGCAGAATGATTTTGTCGGAACCAGTAGGGTCTGGCCATGGGTCAGAAAATGATGTGCCGCCATACCACGCAATGGCGCGCAGAGGATCAAGATCGACAGAGGAGAGATGATGCGATGATCGTAGGCTATCTTTGCGAGTGCTAGAGCGAGTGGCAGGAGCTGGTATAGGAAATGAGGCTCGGAAGTCAGTATCGAAGAGACTTAGGTCAAACAGAGTCGAGGTTTTTAGAGGAGTGTCTGGGGTGGCTCCGAATGTAGCGGAGTATTGGTTAGAGGCAGTCGAAAGGATTATGGATGATTTGGACTGCACAGCAGAGGAAAAGCTGAAAGATGCTGTTTCACTGCTTCGGGATGAGGCCTATCGGTGGTGGCTCACTGTCAGAGAAGGTACCCCTACAGATCGAGTGGATTGGGGATATTTTAAGGTTAAGTTTGAAGGGAAATACATTGGAGCTAGTTACCTAGACTCGCAAAGAAAGGCGTTTCTAAACTTGGTTCAAGGAAGTAAGTCAGTAGCGGAATACGAAGCGAAATTTCTGCGATTAAGTCAGTACGCCAAGGGGATCGTGGCTACTAATTACGAGAGGTGTGTCTGATTCGAAGATGGGTTGTGGGTGTTGATTGCTCCGCAGAGAGAAAGGGACTTCGCTATCCTAGTTGAGAAAGCTCGGATAGCTGAAGAAGTTAAAAGGACTGAGAGACAGAACTGAGATAAGGATAGAAACCGAGACAAGAGGAGTTTTAGACCGTCAGTATCATCTGGGGATTTCCAGAAAAGACCAAGGACTGAGAATTCTGTACGTACACCTGTACCAGTTGCGTGGGAGAGCTCATGCAGGAGAGTGCTGGGGAAATAGGAAGGAATGTTTTCGGTGTGGGTCTAAGGCTTATTTGGTTAGAAATTGTCCTCAGGCGATGGATAGGGCTCGGACAGTAGGCCAGGGTTATGTGCAGCCGGGCAGAGGTGGTCAGCAGGCGACGAGGGGTCGTGGTCCGAACCATGGAGGGAATGGTTCTGGCCGAGGTCGTGGAGCACCAGGTAGAGGTACTGAGGGTTCAGATGCTAGGCAACTAGGGTTGGTTTATGCAGTTGGCGTCGTGAGGAGGAAGACGTGCCAGAGGTGACAACGGGTACGTTTCTTATCCCTGGAATACCCTTTTATTGCCTTGTTCGTTATAGGGCCAGCTCATTCTTATAAGGCTAGTGAGGTGCTTGGAAACTTGAATGCGAACTTTAAGACTGTATATAGGAAGATGACCGTACCTAGTCCTTTAGGGCAATCAGTGGTAGTAGATTAATTTTTTTAGGTAAGTGCTTTTGGAGGTCAGGGAGTAGTAGTAACCTCATTTAGTTTAGCCAGGTAATTTCGAGGACGAAATTATTTTAAGGGGGGTAGAACTGTAACTTCCAGGATTTAGGGGTTATGCGATTAACTCATAATTCATGAGATAGTGGGCTTAGTGTGTGTTTGGATATGTTTTAGGGGTTCCCAAAACCCTAGGATGTAGGAGAATGCCTTAGAAAAATATTAGATCTTAAGTCTAAAAAGGGGGAGCTAGGCAAATGAGGTCTTAAGAAAAATTGTGTAGGAGTTATGACACAACAAGTGAAGTGGTAGAGTGGCTTGGGATGCTACCTAAGGTGCAGGGAAGGTTGCGTCAGCAAGGGGTTCCAAGGGAGGAGGTTTGAGTCATGTTGGCAGCAAGGGAGTGTGGTTTTATTTTGGCTTTTGGCGTCAAGAGAGGGGAGAAGTGTTGGATGGCACTTGGACTTTAAAGGATGAGGATGTGACTTGGTTTTTCTTTTTAAAATTCGGCTAAGGAGGAGTGATAATGCTTGACTCATTCAAACTATTTTGAATGGGTAGAGAAGAGAGAAAATAGGAGCAAAATAAGGGATAGGAGAGGAGAAAGGGTGGTGGCCGAATATAGGACTCTAAGGGAGGCATTTTCGATTTTGAAATCTAGTCTTAGTGTGTGTGCCGAATTTAGTTCTCCCTTTTCTCTTTAGTGTTGTTTTCTTTTTGTGAAAAGGGCATCTAGTCTCGGCTTTCTTACTCTTTTGATTTGTGACCGAAACTCCAAAGACCATTAAGGTCACTAGCGTTTTCTTCTTCTCCTTCTCTATTTGTTTCTTGGCCGAACCTATTTCTCTTTCCCAAACTTCTTCTTTCTTTCTTTCAACCCCAATTCTACACCTTTTTCTTGAATGGCCGAATATCCCTTTGTCTTTTAAAACCTTAGCCTAAACTTTGATCACCTTGATCTAGTTTTATTCTTGGCCGAATCCTCTAAGCATTAAACTCTCTCCACTTTTGCGTTTTCTCTCTTCACCATTAAAGTGCCAAACTTTTCTCTTTGGGATCCAGAAGCCGATTCTCTGAGGGTAGTGCCGTCGATCACTTACTCTTGGTTTCGTTTTAAGCGTATAGTGGTAAGTATTTTCTCTCCTTTAGCAATCGGTTTTGCCTCATCTTTATTGGTGCGCTGAAATCAAATGATTAGGCCTTGGTTCAAGGATGGCTGAATGTTCATTAAGCCATAATCTCGTGTTTTTGTGTGTAGCCATCGTGAATGAGGTCTTTTGGGATTTGAAGTGATCAAGGTGAGCCAATGTAGTATTCGGCCAAGGGCCATTTTCATAGATTATTGCTTATAACCGATCCTAACAGTTGATTAGTAAGGATTTCGACAACTTCAGGAGCAAGCAAAAGTTTCGGGATTTAGATAAGCAAGGTAAGTGGGTTATGATATTCGGCCATAGGCCATTTTGTCTATTAGTGATGACCGATTCTGACTATGGCTTTTAGGGGCAGATCGACAGTGGTTAAGAGGAGTTCCAGGATTCTGATTCATATTCGGCAAGGGTATTCAGTGAGTTTAGATCTGGTTTGTTTAGTTGTTAACGTTATGATTAACCAGTTATTCTGATTAAGTGACTTTCGATGAAGGTGGATACCAGTCAAGGGGAGAAAGGGGTAGTCCCTATCCCTAAGTTTAAGAAGCGATCAGTCTCTGCAGTACGGGATTGGCCACCAGGGTGTGGGCCAGCAGCAGGGCAGGATTATAGGTATATAGCGGTAGTTACGATTAGTGACAGCATCGGTATTGAGAGCGTAACGCTTCAGGTTATAAGGTGTGTGATTAATCCACAAATTTCCCGATTGTATGTTATATTTGCATGTGTTATGTGTATGTTGACAAGTGCAGTGGCGATAATGAGATGGTTACCCTAAAAAGAGGGTATGGCGATAACCAAGTCAGTGTTAATTACTGATGAGACTGTGATTATGCCGGTGAAAATATGATTGTATGCCGAATAACATGTTCATGCATTATTCATCCTGATACTATCGTATGCCGCATGTGCATGGGGTGGGATTGATATATATGAAAGAAGGACAGGGTGTACTTTATGTACGTGGTTTAGTGATGGCTACGAGCCTCACGTGGATCAATGATTGGCTATGTGCCTCATCGTGGTTTGATGCTAGCTACGAGCTACATCGTCGATTGGCGCTGGCTGAGGTTGCGTTGTGGATTATTTATGATTTATTTCACGTGGACGGCATTAATTGCCAAATTGGTGTGTAGAGGTTGGAGGGTTGATTTAGTAATCCCCTGGTGTGTGGTGGCTGGATACGGGGGTGTGTAGAGGATGGACCCTAGGTTGGGTTGGGTGCACTTTGCATAATCATGTGTGGTATGTGGATTGGTGTGGATATGGGCCAAGCCCATTTGTGGACTCATGTGGATTAATTGCCTTATTATCTGATATGTGGTTTGGTGTGGTTGTGGGCTAAGCCCGTGGGTGGAAATCTGTAGACTAATTACACACTGAGTCTGTTTGACTCACCCAAATTTTTAGCAAACATCGCAGGTGATACATGATGCTTGGACCGGGTTGGAGCGGATACGAGGTGGCCATGCAAAAGATGTTTCTACTTATTTCAAGCACTTATGTTTTCAGTATGTTTTGGATATTTATTTGATGTAATAAGGGCCACTTAAAGTATTTGGAAACTTTATTTATGATTTTGAAGTTATATTATTATTATTCTAAAACTGGAAATGATTTTAGGAATCGATTTATATTATAAAAACCTATATTAAAGTTTTAAATCCGGGAATTTGTAATAGCATAATTTTACTCACAATTTTAAATATACCATGTTTTATAAATGATAGCAAACTTTTATGTTTTCACCCTTATGTCAAACTCTTTTCAAACATTTTTCCTCAGTAGCATTCTGAATTCGGCCGTGGTGTTTGGGCCGGGTTTGGGGTGTTACATAATTAATTAATTGAAAATGACTAAATCGTAAAGGATGTAAAGTTGATCTCTATTAAATAAATGTGTTAAATAGCTAGATAATGTAAATCAATGGGCTTAGTGGGTAAATAAACCATGAAATTAGATAGTGGACAATTATAGACATGTTTTGTTAATTACTAAGTTAAAAATATAAGGGTAAAATGGTAAGTAAGTAATAAATTAACATAAAAAAAGATGAAAATAGATGTCATCTTCCTTATTTCACCTAGCAAAAACTGATTTTCTATAAGAGAATAAACCAAGCATTTGGCCAAGCTTTAAACTCATGCATGGCATGTAATTATTGTCAATTTTAGCTTAATCTAGCTAACTCGAGGACCAGTTCGTAATTTTGTTAAACAATTTGAATTATTCCATTGATGAGTTTGAAGTGATTTTGAAGTTCAATGGTAGATTAGTAAGCTTGGTTGTTAAATAGGACTGTTTTGTAAAGTAGTTTTTAATGATTTTAATGTTTAAGGATTAAATTGTTAAAGTATGAAATTTTCATGGAGTTTTAGTGAAATTTTGATAAAAAAAAGACTGAGTTGGAGCTAGGTAAAAAATCGGCTAGCATGGTTTTTCTTTCAAAGTGATTAATTTGTAAGTTTCGGGTTTTGGGTCTAATTTGCATAAAAGTTAAATTGTGAGGGTAAATTTGTAAATATATATTGATAAGGGTTATAGGCTTGAATTAATAGTCTAAGCTATTTGAATTATTTAATTGAATGAAAATTTTTATTTAGATAAAGAAACAGGCCAATCGAACTTAAATCGTGGAAAAGCTAAAATCTCGAACTAGTCGTCGGCTTTGTAATTTCAATTGTTTTTGTCAAGGTAATTTTGTAAGTTAATTTAGTAGTTAATTGATTGATGTTTTGTAATTTAATGCTTATCTATATATGATTGGTTCATCAAATTCCTTGGATTGAGAAATGAGAAATACCATGATTGAAAGATATCATGACATTTTACCCGAAATGAGAAAGACCATAGTTAAAAGATACTATAGCATTAAACCGGAATGGATAAGACCATAGTTGAAAGATACTATGGCACTAAACTGAAAATGTGTAAGACCATAGTTGAAAGATATTGTTATGGCAGTAAACCCGATACGAATAAGACCATGGTTGAAAGATACTATGGCATCACATCGGTAACGATCAAGACCTTAGTTGAAAGATATTATGACACTACTTAGAGAATGTATAAGATAATGGTTGGAAGATTTCATAACATCCTTTGGAATGATGAATTATTTGGAAAGGCACACCATTGGAGTGAATACTTCATTGAACTAACGAATTTTGTTGTACGAAAATGAATCAAATGAACCTATAAATACTTTATAACTCAATGCATAATTAAGTTAAATAATCTTGATTTAGAAAATTATGTTACATTCTATACGAGCTTACCAAGCATAATTTGCTTATGTTGTCTGTATTTTTTATTTTTTTTGTAGATCTTGAAAAGCTTTGACAATTGGAAGATCGAGTCGGAGCACACACACTATCCGTTCATCATCTCCGTAGATGTTTTGATCTTTTGATGCCAGTTATAAATGGCATGTACTAGGAACTTTTAAGATATTTTTGTCAATGTGATGATTTTTAACCTTCTTTTAGCTATTTGTACATATATGGTTTTGTTTTGGTTTGAAGTTATATGCAAAATGATGTTTTGGTATCTTAATTTCATCTACTTATAAATAGTTATAATATGTTTGTGCTAGACATGAATGGTAAGAATGAACGATAAGTTTGGTATGTGTTTATGGTTGAATATTGTGGTTTAAATGAAAAGTAGCTCGATGTGATATATGAGTTTGATTTGGAAATTGAATTATGGTGTCAATGGGGGCACATTGGTTAGGCACCTAAGTTGGATTTTTGGTATGTTATAAGTTTGTTTGAATGATTTTTGAAGGCATGAAAATGGTTATTTTCTGTTGTGGCTTGGTACCTACGAAATATCATTGTTTTGGCTTATTTTAGAAGGCTTATTTGGTGTAAACGGCTTGGGGCACGGGTTTTCACACGACCGTGTGCCACACATGGCCTACTCAAATGGTCATGTGTCCTATTGATTTTCAAATGCACGTTGGTCCACACGGTCACAAAGAGTTACATAGTCTGGTGACACAGTCGTGTGATGCTATTTCGAATACCCACATAAGGGGATACACAGGCTGGGACACAACCGTGTGTCCCATAGTTCAAATGTTACACGGTTGGCCACACGACCATGTTTTGAGTCGCACGATTGAGGCTTTGTCACATGGCCTGGCCACACGGCCGTATGACCTCTGTGTCCAAAATTTTCTATTTTATTTCAAATTAGTCCCTAATTGTTCCTAAACTATTTTTAAGGCCTCATTGGCTCGATTTAAGGTCCGTAAAGGTTTTTATGCTTTAAATAAATGATGGAATGAAAGTTAATGTTTTAAATTTGGTAAATTTTTTCTTGTGATGTTAATTGTTATGATTTGTACGGTTATACTCCGTAACCCTAATCTAACGACGTAGACGTGTTAAGGGTGTTACATTTAGTGGTATTAGAGCTTCAGTTTAGTTAGTTCTAGGAATGAATGTAATATGTATAGAGTCTAAAAATACACGCCATTATATAACCTATAATAGAGTGATGTCTCTTTGTAACGCCTCGAATTTTGGGCCTAGATGAATTGGGCTTTGGGTCTCATAATTTTTTTTTAGCAAGAAAATGACAAACACATGTTGGCTTTAAGGGTTTAATAAACTTGGAGTGTCTAGGGGTGTTGGAGAAGTGCTGGGTTCGAACTTTGAGGAGAAGGAATTTTTAATTAATTATTAAAGGAACTAGGGCGGTGAGTAGTTGGGCTTGTAAATAAAATTAGGAAAAAATGACATCAAAGAGCCTTGTGGTGGAGTGGCTAAGTGACGCCACTTAGGGTATAGGAAGGTGGCGTTATGGGCTAGCAAGGAGATCCTAGGTTTGAATCCTAGCTTAGTATTTTTTTTTAGGAGTTTAATTTTGGCCTTCTAGAAGGTTGGAAGTGGTGTGATGATGGACTCTAAGGAGGGTGATCAGAAGAGAAAATTTAGGAAAAGGATTGGGGAGTTATCCAGGAGAAAAACGAGGAGATGAGATGGGGAAGAGTTGGAGCCGATTAGGACTTTGAGAGGGTAGGCAAAGTTTCGGTTTTGTGTATAAATAGGGGCTATCGAATTCCCTCTCTGCTATTTCGGCAATTGGAATTCCCTTTGTGCTATTTCGGCAACTATAGTGCTCTGCTGAATTCTCCTTCACTTTTTTTGTTCTAAACCTCACCTCTTCCTTATGTGTTTTATTTTCTTCTCTCCTAAAGCCTTAAATCGAATATCATTCTCTTCTTTCTCCATGGCTTGTGCCGTCTTACCCTCATCCCAATTGTTGGGGACCGAATATTCATGACTGCAAAAGCTGAAAACCTTTGCTCTTGGAGTCGATTTCTTCATTGCCCCAAACCTTGTGCCGAATACTCTAGTGACCAAATCTCTATTGTGCTGTCATCATTCCTTTGATTTTTGGTGGATCGGATCTTGGAAAAATCAAAATCAAGCTTGGATCTACAAGTCTCTGCCAAAAAGCTATCCACACGTTTCGACTTTTGGGTAAGTGTTCTTGATTTTGGGATTAGTTGGCTGAATAGTCTATAGTAAGGGAAATGGTGACTTAAGTGGATACAAGTCACCTATTATTTTGTCTTTAACGATTAAGATTGATGCAGATCTAGGGGATATTCGTGAGTAGTAGCTAAGGAAGGGCTATTAGGACTGATGGCACACGGTAAGGTTATGGTAAGACTTCGGTTTTTAGTAAATATTGTGGTTAAGTGTGTGATTGATTGGAGTTTGGTATTGGTTGTAGGTTCAATGCTAAGGATAGTGTAACACGTCTCATTTACCAGGTGTGTACATACACTTCACACACGACAAATCGGCAAAAGCTGAAATACCGAAAAATCAGAATGCCGAAAAGCTGAAACGCCGAAAGGTTGGCGTCGACAACCACACGAGCATGGAAAAATTCGTGTGGGAACACCGATACGACTACCGAGACCAAGAGAGTAATCTCATGGTCTCGGGCCACTGTTTGCCAACCGGGCCAAAAAGTGCTAAATTGGCCTGTTGAGCTCGTGGGCCCAAATCGGCAAGAGTTGATATGTGAAATTGAATGATGGATTGATATGGATGGTTGTATGATTTGATTATGAGCAGGCCTAATGGGCTACATATACATGATTGGGCTTAATGATTGGGCTTAGTGGGCCTTAGGGGATTTTAGAAATGTATGCTAGGGTTTTAATGGACTCTAGGCTTAGTTCTGATGAATTCTTAAACAACATAAAACTTAAATTAATAATCAAACATGTCTGTGGACAAGTCGCTAGGGTAGAGTGTGGCAATGGACATATGCAAGTCTAGGATTAGATCTAGGGAGAGCTGGGTACTTAAGCGGTCCTAGTGACCCACCTCCTCTTCTTTGGAATCCTACCTGGTGCGTAGTGTCTGTTCACTTGACGGGCCAAGGTTCGTAATTAAGACTCATACTGTTAAGAATTATTGAAATACCCCTGTAGGGTCGAATTACCGAAATACCCTTCACTACACCAAAACAGACTTTTAGCGGCGTTTTTTTTTTACTTTTAGCGGCGTTTTTAAACGCCACTAATACTATTTGCGGCGCTTTTGAAAGCGCCGCAAAAAGCGCCACTGAAAAAAGCGCCGCAAAAGTTAGCGGCGTTTATTGTGAAAAAACGCCGCTACAAGTCCCCACTTTTAGCGGCGCTTTTATAAGAAACGCCACTAAAGGTGGGGTCTTTTAGCGGCGTTTCTTATAAAAATGCCGCGAAAAGTGGGGACTTGTAGTGGCGCTTTTACAGAAACGCCGTTAAAGGTCATGACCTTTAGCGGCGCTTTTCCCACAAACTCCGCTAAAATTCATGACCTTTAGCGGCGCTTTTCCCTAAAACGCCGCTAAAAGTCATGAAAAATAAAAAAATTATTATTCTTTTAGCGGCATTTTTTTTTCAAAAACGCCGCTAAAAGTCATGAAAAATTAAAAAATTTTATAATATTATAAAAACACCAAAAATCTAATTTAAAAATGTATAATTTAATTTGAAGACATTAAAATGAAAATTATAGAAGAAAATATATTTCTATAATTCCAGCTATCAAGATTATTTCATCTTCGGGTGGTTTTATCTCGATATTGTATGGGAATAATGCCGAAAGCCTCCACATCCCTGTAATCATCTTACGGACCCAACATCCTAGAACCAAGTATCAAGACTTGATGTGGAAGTTTGTTCAACAACTTTTGAAACAGTTATATAACCGTTTTGATTGGAGGAGGAGCTTCTCAACATCCTCAAGTATAAGATGATGAGCGGTTTAAATCTGAAGCCAAGATACTGCAAAAGGACAATAGCATAAGGCATGCAATTTTAGGCTCAGATAAAGAACTTGCTAAAGTGTACCAGCATATGTATAGTATGGTGTTGACATGCAACTTATGTAAACATATAAAGGCACGCGTGCCTAAAAGAAGGAATAATCTAGAAATAAAATTCATGAGTGGTCGCCAAACTGATTACTCAGTATTTATGGCATACCTTGTAAAGTAGAAAGAGTTTCTGATCGAAGCACCAACTGTTAGTGCGCCTGTGCACTGCTTCATCAAATAAAAGGGACAAAGAATATCAGTATTTTTTACACATCCTATCATGTGCCAAGAAATTGCGTACTAATATATATGCTTAGCAACAGCGAAAAGATTATCTATTTACGGGTAGCAAAGAAAAGAAACCCAAGTGAACAAAAACCACAACGATTAATAAAACCAATTGTGACTATAACATATGTTGAAACTGCATAGATGTCTTTGTGAAATTAATCGCATCTCATTAAATTTTCATTTACATTATTTAAATAGAAATGCATCAGCAAAGGACCTCATTTTCTGTTTATACCTTGAGGCGATCTCTCTATTCTGCATATTTGTAAAGGATTGTTGTTCCAGTTTCAAAAGATTATTGCAACATTCCTAATGAATTTTGAACTAAATTATCAGTAATAAATTATCCAAGACCTCAATCATTTGAAGATTAAGGATATTGAATCAAATTGACAAATTGAAGACAAATACTGGAATTCTAAAATATAAAAGGATTTACAATAAACAAACTAGAGTTGAGTTGAGTCTGCATACAGAATATTGATCGGTAGTAGCTTAGGGTTGATTTTTCCACTTGGTAGACCCGAATCTTCCCCTTTAAGTCCAACCTGAATTCATGATTGCAAAATTTTTAATATATATATTAGAACAATTTGAAAATATTATTGGGCTAAAAATTATATTTACAGATGTATAAGTTATAGTTATGTTTTTGAGCTATCAACGGTCTACCATTGGTCCCTCCATACTATTAATATAAATGATTAATATTAAAACATAGGCGACACCACAACGAGGAGCCTAGGACATCGCATACTATTAAAACATTAACAGTAAACAAAGAAATCATAGACAATATTAGAAATGTCACTTATACAAACTACAAAGTACTAATGAATCCCTGTTTGGAAAGCATATTAAAACATTAATAGTAAACAAAGAAATCATAGACAATATTAGAAATGAGAGATTGGAAAATAATGAACTTAAATGGAAAAAAAGAATTCCTTTGTTTGCTTTTCTTTTCATGCATTTGAGTATTAAATGAGATAATTTGTAGAGTTAATTTTATTATATTATTTAAAATTAGAACCAAATTGATATAATGTGTAAGTATTTAAGTATTAAATATATTATTATAGAATAAAAATGACTAAAACATAACTAAACAATAATACTGAAATTGAAAAATTTTATAAGGAAATAGGAAAAACCTTGTTAGCTAAATTACTAATTATAATTAATTTATAGTTAACTAATAACTAAAACATGTGGAAAAAAATAATACTCTAACCAATTATTGGTATTATATACTAAGAATAAACTATAATGTATAAAATGAAATTTTAAATCACCAAAAAATAAATATTAAAAAAATCAGTTAAAGTATGCGATTATCATTTTCTTTCACATGGTCAAATACAAAATCAACAATGTGATTATAGTAAAAACACTTGTTCCATGTTACATTGTTTATCACATAAGACTTAATTTTCATTTAATGAAAATGAAAACCACCTAAGCATACCTGCTCCAACTCGCTCTCACTCTACCCCTACTACTAAGTTATCAGCATATAATTTTCATTTTCCATACAAAATTATAACACGCAAAAGCTTGTAAACAAAGTCAAGTTCAGGAATTATATGATAGGGTCGAGATAAAATTTAAAAAAGTTGGGGTCAAAGCTAAAAAAGTTATATTTAAATGTTTTAAATTGAATTGTAAACTTATAAGAAAGACCAAAATTGCAATTTATCCTTTTAAATATAATCTAAGAGGATTTAAATTAAATAGTATATATTTAAGGTGTGCTGGTGATAAAATAAACCAATTTGTCATAGGTGCCATAACCACTATTTTGCTCAGCTAACTACAAGAAGAAACCTAAAGATGATAGACAATGATATTGAAAAAAAATTGAACAGACTACAGTTATTCAAGCAACCAGTTGGGCCAATGGACGCAACAAAATTGTCTCATTAAAGATATACCCACACCACAAACACCAACAAAGCTATGAGAAGTGAAGAATAAAACTTAATTTAAATTAAATTTGGCATGAAACAATCGTTTCCTTGAAATTTTCTTTATATATCCACCTGCACCTTTCTTGTATTTCATTTTCGATGGAATAATGGATCTGATCCATTCTTTTTAACCCTTCAAAGGCAGGTGCATGGCACTCAACTGGTAAGAAACATGTTTGATCTATGCAACAGAACGACCAAAATTTCTCTATTTTAACCTTTTTATACTGTTATGTCGAAAACTTACCTTATTTATTTTTTTGTTTTCTTCACAAACCTTTCAAAATGTACAACCCATCCCTTAAATCCATGGGCGTCGGCCGAACTCGAGAGATTCTTACGGATTTTCAGTAATGAAGCGCTTAGATTCTTACTGATTTCCAGTAATGAAGTGCTTACTGCGACATGGGTTTGGAATAGGAGTCGAAGGATTTGTGGGGTTTCGGGTCTTGGTTGGTGTTGGCGCTTTGACATCGCCAAGTAAGAAAGAGATCGAAGGGGATTATTGGCGGAGTGGTTCGTGGAGGCATTATCGTTGTTCGGGTCATTTGAGGAAGTGGAGAAAATGTGGAGAAGTGAAGGGTTGGCGAGGGATCTGCGTCTGGATCTGGCGAGAAGGAGTGCCATAGCTATGGGGGGATTGAAAGAGAACTGTTTTTAGGGTTTTGAGGGAGATGGAGATAATTGAAAGAGAACCGCATGCTAAATTCGGGACAAATTTAGGAATTGGGGGGAAATTTTAGGGTGGGGAAAATTTGGGGAAAATTTAAACCTGTTTTTTAACATATTTTGCGGCGTTTTCCTAATAAAACGCCACTATAGTTCCATTTTTTGTGGCGTTTTTCAAAAAAAAAAGCCACTATTATACATTTTTATTTTTTTATTTTTAACTTATATATATATTTTTATGTTTTTTCTTTATTATTTCTAAATAATTGTTTTTTCATTTTTTTCATTTTTAATGTTATTTATTTCAATTTTTTTATGTGTTATTAATTTTTTGTAAAGATTTTAAATATTAAATTAAAAATATTACGTTTTAATTAATATAATTAAACTAGTTAAATAATAAATAGAATAGGCTAGATGAAAGAGTGCTTGACTTTTATTACAATTTTATATTTAATTATTATATAATTCATATAAAATTTAAATAAATAATTTTTCAAACTTTGATCAATATTTAAAAGAGGGTAAGTTTGAAATGTAAAAACAAAGAATAAAAATGACGGTGTATTGTGAACAGTTATCAATATTTGCGGCGTTTAATCTAAAAACGCCACTAATGTATAAACATATTGCGGCATTTAGTATAAAACGCAATGAATAACCAAGACAAAACGGCAACGTTTACGATATTAGTTTACAAATTTGCGGCTAAACACATAAACCCTAAACTATAACCCCTATCACATAAACCCTTAACACTTAACCCCTAAACCCTTAATCTTAACCCCTAACCACTACCGAAACTTAATCCTTAATATCGTTAAACACTAAGATCTTAAACCTTCAAGATTAATCCCTAAATCATAAACCTTAGACCCTAAATATTATACCCTAAACCACAAACACCGACACACAAACCTCAAACTCTAAACCCCAAACCATAAATCTTAGACCGTAAAACTCGAACCCTAAACTTTAAACTGCAAACCTTAAACCATAATCCGAGACCAACTTTTTGGGAATTCATCTGGCCAATGTTAGTGTAGTACAAAACATATATTTTAATAGCTAACACATTAACCATAAATCCCTCACGAGGGATTTCGGTTTCGGGATTTTGGGTTATATAGCTAACATGCCCTAAACCCTAAACCCTAAACCCTAAACCCTAAACCCTAAACCCTAAACCCTAAACCATAAGCCCTAAACCCAAAACCCTAACCCATTAACCATTTCCCCTCAAACCCCTAACCACTAACACTTAAACCTTAAAACCGGTAAACACTAAGATATTAAACACTATACAATAAACCCAAACAACAAAATTTAAAACACTAAACCCATAGACCAAATTAACAAACCCTAAACCATGAAATTAACATACTAAACATTAAACCCTAAATCAATTTTAATAGCTTAATTTGTAACTTAAATGAAAACTTCAAAATTGTTTAGTTAGCAATTTGTAAATTTTCATAATTAAGTAACTAAAATGAAACTTTCTCATTGCTTATAAGTGAATTTATCAAAATAAAATAAAATTCAAAGCAAGAATAAGAAAAAAAATATGAAAAACTTTTAGCGGCGCTTTTGAAAAAACGCCGCTAATGCTCAGACCTTTAGCGGCGTTTTCTGGAAAGCGCCGTTAATGCTCATACCTTTAGCGGCGTTTTTGGAAAGCGCCGCTAATGCTCATACCTTTAGCGGCGGTTTTTGAAAAGCGCCGCTAATGCTCATACCTTTAGCGGCATTTTTTGAAAAGCGCCGCTAATGCTCATACTTTTAGCGGCGTTTGAGGAAAAAACACCGCTATTTATCCTTTTTAGCGTCATTTTCAAAATAAACGCTGCTATTGATCTTTTTTTGCGGCGTTTTCCTACAAACGCCGCTAATGTGCAATATTTGCAGCGTTTTTCTTTAAAACGCCACTAAAAACGCTGCTAAAAGTCTGTTTTGGTGTAATGCTTGATTTGTGAGATGACTAAAATACCCCTATGTGTTGAATGTAAGATTTATGGATGTTACATGTACATTTGTTGCATTCATATGGTATTCTGTTTAGGTTTCATATGGGTTGGGAATTATGGAACGGAGGAAGTATATGAGGATCGCATGGTTGCTTGACAATTGTGGATCCACCGATGGCTTTTTAAGCCTATTATATGATTAGCAGCTTTGCTGCAACGTTTGGTAGTACCACAACCGGGCTACCCTTGATGTGTATCAGATGGGTGGGTCGATTTAGAAATCCCCACAGAGGTGTTTCGGAGGGACGGAGATGATGTGTACCGGATGGATTATTTGGGGAAGGTTTGCACAGCATTGCATGTATGATATTGTTATGTTAATAATATGATATGTATGTTATTTGTTTGACGAGGTTCGTACACACTGAGTTTTTGAAAACTCACTCTCTCTTTTATTTTTCTCAGGTGATTCTTAGTAGGTGGTTCGACGGATGGAGGGACGCAGAGTTGGATTTTCTTTAAAATTCCAAGTATTTTGAAATTATTTTGGTTTGGATTGTAATAAGGTTTTCCCTCTAGTTATTATTCCATTACTTCCACTATGCATTGTAATTTTGAAACAGAACCTGAATTTATTTCTTTTAAGCATATTTCAAATTTTGAAAATAATTGTGTTTTGAAGAACGAGCTTCCGCTGTCAAAGGAAATTTTTACATAGTAACAAGGAAATGGTTTTTGGCTACACCTTGTTTTGAAAGCAAACTGGATTTTACTTAACTTTTTCTTTAGAAGGGTTTTCAATGAAAACAAGGTTTTCGCAAAAACACTTCAATGTGACACGCCGAACTCGGCTCTAACTTCTAGGCCAGATTTGGGGTGTTACACTCCTGACTTAAAAAAATTGATTTTGTTATTAATATAGATAAAAGATGGCATTTGAACATAATCGAGCTAATTTAGATGAAGCTGAAAGTAATATTACAGCTTCCATACAGGGAACAGTTCTTAGTGAGCCCGTTTTTGGGGGCTATAGAATTGTGGCACGTGAAGCTTTCTTCCATTTAATGTAAGAATGATTTACTGACTTTACGCGAACCAATTTGATGGCTTAACGACCTCCGGCCACTTTCATACCATAACCAACTTCCCCTATTCCTCAAGGTATGGAACAAGTACATGTAAACAAGCCTCCTATTGACAAAATTCACAAATACGGGGCTGAAGAATTCTGAGGTAAGGTTGAGGACGATCCGCAAAAGGTTGAATTCTGGTTAGGAAATATTACCAGAGTTTTCAATGAGTTGTCATGTTCTCTTAATGATTGTTTGAAGTGTGCAGTTTCTTTGTTAAAAGACGAAGCACATCAGTGGTGGAATACCTTGATAGCGGTGGTATCGAAAGATCGTGTAAGTTGGGACTTTTTCCAAACTGAGTTTAGGAAGAAATATGTCAATCAGCGATATCTCGACAAAAAGTGGAAAGAGTTCCTTGAACTGAAGCAAGACCATAGAATTGTTGTTGAATATGAGAGAGAGTTCTCCAACTCAGTAAGTATGCTAGAGAATGCTTCTCGTCAGAAGTGCTTATGTGTACTCGATTCGAAGAGGGCTTGAAGGAAGACATCTAATTGCTTGTTAGGATATTGGAGTTGAAAGTAGTATTAGTAGAAAAGCACAAAAAGCGAAAGATCTCAGCAAATCAAAGAAAAAGGCAGATTCAAAAGTTTGGGATTCAAGTAAAAGACAATTGGGAAAATCATTCTTCTCTCCTTTAAAGAAGATAAAAGAATTCCGTAGTCATCCATATGCATTGCATTAGTAAGGTTGAATCACATAAGCCCTAGCTCGTGCTCGTGCCTCTGACTAAACTACAATGTCCTTTGTGCCAATTCGACTAACTCCTGCATTTCCACTATTCTTCAAAGAAGATTCGAAGGACATTTTCTCTTTTCAATGTTACTATGTATGCTTTGATTGAACCGGGGTTGTCACACTCGTACATATGCATTACATTAGTAATGGATACGAAAATACTAGTAGATTCAACTAAATTTGTAGTCAAAGTAACTAATCTGATATGTCAGTATGTGATAGTTGATAAAGTTTGTAGAAATTGTCCATTGAAAATTTAGGATTGCAATTTTTCGGCTGACTTGATGCTATTGTCATTTGATGAATTCGATGTGATTCTCAACATGGGCTGGTTGACTTTGCATGATACGATCGTGAACTGTAGAAGAAAATAGATTATTTTGAAATGTCAGAATTGTGAAACTGTTAAAGTTGAATCAGATAGATTTGACAGTGCCACCAATATAATATCTACTTGGCAGCTCAAAAATTTGTTCATAAAGGGTGCGAGATGTATTTAGCTTAAATGCTAGATACCAGAGCTTCATAATCGAAGTTGGAATTAGTTCTAACTGTTTGTGATTTCATGGATGTATATTTAGAAGAGGTTCTAAGGTTACTGTCAGTTAGAGAAGTTGAATTTGCTATTGGATTAGTATCAGGAACTTCTCCGGTATCGATTTCTCCATATAGAATGGCACTGACTAAGTTAAAAGAGTTGAAAGCATAGTTATAGGAGTTGGCAAATAGAGGGTTTGTACGACCTAGTGTTTTTCTTTTGAAGTGTACCTGTGTTATTTGTTAAGAAAAAAGACGGACCGATACGTTTGTGCATTGATTATCGGCAGCTTAATAAAGTAACAATCAAGAACAAATATATGTTGCTTCATATTGATAATTTTTTTGATCAATTGAAAGGTGCGACGGTATTTTCTAAAATCAATATCTGCTCTAGATATTATCAACTTTAGGTTAACGATTCAAACGTGCCAAAAACAACTTTCAGAACCGGGTACGAACATTATGAATTTTTAGTTATGTTGTTTGGTTTAATGAATACACTTACTGTATTTATGGATCTGATGAATAGAATATTTCGATCTCTTTTAGACAAGTTTGTTGTGGTTTTCATTGATGATATATTGATTTATTCAAGGGATGAGATTGAGCAAGCCCAATATTTAAGTATTCTATTGCGAACTTTGCGCGAGAAACAATTATTCAAAAAAATTCAATAAATGTGAGTTCTGGATTCGAGAAGTCAGATTTTTGGGTCATGTAGTATCAGCAAATGCTAGATGGTATACGAGTAGATTCGAGTAAAATATAAAATATTTTAGACTGGAAGCCTCTGAAAAATGTCACAGAAATTAGAAGTTTTATGAGTTTGGTCAGGTACTATAGACGTTTAAAGGGTTCTCAATGATTGCTTTACCATTGACGAAGTTACTTCAGAGAGATGTAAAGTTTGTCTGGTAAGATAAATGTCAATAGAGTTTCAATCAATTGAAAGTGATGTTAACCGATGCTACTATGTTAATTCAGCCAGAGTCTGACAAAGAATTTGTGATTTATAGCGATGCTTCCCTTAACGATTTGGGTTGTGTTTTAATGCAGAAAGGTAAAGTTGTAGCTTATTGGAAACACAGAAATTTACGTGTTTTTACATGCCCTTTTTAACTTAAAATCATGCTACTTCGGTTAAATTCTTGTCAAAAAATAATTAAATATTATAAGATAATTAAATTCTTTTAAAAATATGAACATCATGAATTTTAATTAATTTTATAGTTAATTTTTGAGCTATTTTAACTATTTTTGACAGATTCGCACAAAGGGCGAAAACTGGCTCGGTAGACACTGCTCGAAGAACAAAACTGAGAAGCAATTCGAAGTAACAAGGCAAAATAATTTCCAGCCTAAGACGGTCCAAATATGTGTATTAAATCATAAATTAATTAATTTTAATTTATTCTCAAATTAGTTTGGGCTAAATAAATTAATCTTAATTAATTATGGAAAAAGGGCCTAGTTGAACCGCACCAGTTGAACCAAATCGATTGAACCGAACCGATCAAAGAATTGGGCAGCCCAAACCGTCCATATGCTGACCCAAATCAGCTTATTAGCTGATTAATTAAGCTTGCAAAAAGGCCCTTGAAGACTTGTCAAAGTTGCATTCAACCCCCTCCACAATTAGTGGCTTTGTAGATTTGCCCCAAGCCATATTTAGCAAAGTTGAAGCCATCAACTTTGCCATAGAGGTGGCCGGCCAAGGTGTGGCTCTTTGGCTGCTATTTTTAGTAAATTTCAGCTTCCACATTCAGCTATAAAAACATCCCTTGGCTGATCATTCAAAGCATCCCTCATCCCTCATTCACATCTCATTCTCTCTTCTCCTCTCTCACTTTCTCTCAACTTTTCATTTTCCTATTTCCTTGCTCTTGTGCCGATTTCTCCCTTGGAAAAGGGGTCTTCTTTAGCCATCATTGAGCAGCAATTAGAGTGTTCATAAGCCACCTTGATAGCCGAGGACAACGGAGGACGAAGAACGGAGCAATCAGTCAAGCCACGGAGAAATACCAGATTTGCTTCTTGTTCTTTATCTCTTTAAATTTCATTGTTGTTTTGACAAGCATGTTTATGAATATTTATGCTATTTAAATAGTTAATTTAATCAGCTTAGCTTGAATTTGATTCGGGTTAGGTTGATTGCATGTTGTCCTCTTAAATTATTAAAATTATGTTTATGCTGTTATAGGTCTCGGTAAAATGCTTGATTAAGTAAAATCATGCTTAAGTTATTCTGGCATTTTAATTGTTTAGATAACTAAAGAATTAATTATTTAAATGCATTGAAATTGTAATTAATGGACACAGTACTTAATCAGTGCATGTTTAATTCTTCTAAGGTAACTGAAGATTAGATTAGCATTGTATTTGGCGATACATATGCCTTGCATAACTTGCAATATTTTTGTGATTAAACTGTTTAAAGGTAAGGATACTTTGTTACCTCACATATTCTTTTATATGCTTATTAGGTTGAATTAGTCGTTTGAATCGACATAGGAATATGCGAGAGATTGTTTAATTTAATAAGTATGTATGTGCAATGACATGTTTATTTTTATAAATTTGTTTTATCGGTCGAATTGACATAGAAATATGTACAAGAGATGAATGGATTTTTTATTTGTAAATATGTTCATAAGTTAGCAAATTACCGAGTTGCCGTGATTGATTCGTAACAAGTATAAGCATAAGTTTAATAATTCTAAGGTAAGAAATGTAATTAATACAACACAATTATATCATCTTGATTAAATTCAGCTTTTGAAATCGTGCATTAGAACTTTATTTTATTTTGTTTTACTTTTTTTTAGTTTTTAAATATTTCTTAAATCCAAATATTTTCCCTTCTCCAAAGTGTTTGAAATCATTTTCATAAATAATTCTTTTACAGTCCCTGTGGGTACAATAACTCGACATTTACTTGTCACTTTATTACTTGTTGTGATTGTGTACACTTGCACATTTCCACCGTTCCATGTTTTTGGCGTCGTTGCTGGGGACTATTTTTCAAAAACCATTATTTGTGAATCTGTTTTTGCATTTTGGTTTATTTATTTTCCTATTGAAATTTTTACTTACTTATTGTTTTTTTTGGTGATTATTTCAGGTGTTTATGAGTATTGACCAGATTATTGACTTACTCCCTATAGACCCTGAGATAGAACGAACCTTTCGACTGCGAAGAAGACAAGCGAATCAGAGAAGGACCGAAAAGATGAACTTTGAGAATATGAATCAAGGAAACGGAGCAAACCCTGCTCAGAATCCTATCCTTATTGCTGATGATAGGGATAGAGCTTTATGACATATGCTGTGCCAGTATTTAACGATCTTAATCCGGGAATTAGAAGACCTAAAATCGAGGCACAACAATTTAAGCTGAATCTAGTCATGTTCCAGATGCTTCAGACAGTGGGCCAATTCAGTGGAATGCCTACTGAAGATCATCATCTTCACTTAAGACTATTTATGGAAGTGAGCGATTCTTTCAAGTTAGCCAGAGTTCCCGAAGATGCCTTATGATTAAAGTTGTTCCCATATTCGTTAAGGGACAGAGCTCGTGCCTTGTTGAACTCATTGCCACTAAACTCCATTTCTACATGGCAAGAAGTAGCCGAGAGATTCCTCATGAAGTATTTCCCGCCAAACAAGAATGCTAAGCTGAGGAACGATATCACTGCCTTCCACCAAATGGATGATGAGTCCTTGTATAAGGCATGGGAAATATTTAAAATGTTATTACGAAGTGCCCTCATCATGGAATTCCACATTGCATTCAACTTGAGACATTCTATAATGGTCTCAACGCTCACACAAGGATGGTAGTGGACGCCTCTACTAATGGTGCTCTCCTTTCTAAGTCTTATAATGAGGCTGATGAAATTATTGAGAGGATTGCTAGCAACAATTATCAATAGCCAACCAGTCGAGCAGTGTTAGGAAGACGAGTCGCTGGAATACATGAAGTAGACGCTCTTACTTCACTCGCATCTCAGGTATCATCAATATCCTCAATGCTTAAAAATCTTACTACTAATAGGTCTAATAGTTTTGCAGCACAGCCGCCTAATCAATTTGAGAATATAGCCTGTGTCTATTGTGGGGAGGGACATTTGTTTAAAGAATGTCCGTCAAACCCAGAATCTGTATACTACATGGGTAATCAGAACCAATACAGAGGAAGGCAAGGGTTGCAATCAAATTTTTATAACCCATCATGGAGAAACCACCTGAATTTCTCCTGGAGTAACCAAGGGGCTGGAACTAGTACCACTTACACCCAACCCAGACCAACCCAGTTGCCTAATTTCTCGCAACAAGTTTAGAATCCAGTTCAAGCTGAAGCATCCAATAGCTTGGAGAGTTTGCTGAAGGCATACATGGCAAAGAATGATGCCTTAATCTAGAGCCAAACAACTACATTAAAGAGTTTGGGGAATAAAGTGGGCTAGCTTGCAACTGAACTTAGGAACCGAGCACAGGGTACCTTACCCAGTGATAAGGAGAATCCGAGAAATTCGAGGAAGGAACATTGTAAAGCGTTGACATCAAGGAGCGGAAAGACAGTAGAGCCCAATACTATCGAAGTTGAAAAGGAGCCAGCTGACGCTCAAGATTCAGAAGAAGTTCAACCAAGTGTTTAAATCCCAGTTTCACCAAAACTAGAATTTGTAAAACCTGACAAAGTAACCTCAAGACTAGCTAATTCTGATCAACTAACAAATTTGTTAGGTGCAGAATTGCCGCCAAAGACGAATCAACCAAAATCAGTTCCAGTAATGAAACCACCACCACCCTACCCTCAAAGACTTCAGAAGTAGAAGTAGAAGATTCAATTCAAGAAGTTCGTTGACATACTCAAGCAACTTCATATCAACATCCCATTGGTTGAAGCACTTGAGCAAATGCCGAACTACGTCAATTTCATGAAAGATTCTTGTCTAAGAAATGAAGACTTGGAGAATTTGAGATGGTAGCTCTGACGAAGGAATGCAGTGCATATCTTCAAGACAAACTATCCCCAAAATTGAAGGATCTTGGATGTTTTACCATACTGTGCAACATTGGAGCAACATATTGTGGTAAGGCATTACGTGACTTAGGTGCAAGTATCAACTTAATGTCTATGTCAATATTTAGGAAGTTAGGGATCGGAGAAGTTAGACCAACTACAGTTAAGCTTCAACTAGCAGATCGATCCTTAGCAAATCCAGAAGGAAAAATCAAGGACGTATTGGTACATGTAGATAAGTTTATCTTCCATGCTGACTTTGTAATTCTAGATTTTGAAGCAGACAAAAAAGTACCAATCATCCTAGGAAGGTCATTCCTAGCAACTGGAAGGACCCTTATTGATGCGCAGAAGGGCGAGCTGACTATGCATGTTCAGGATGATCAGGCAACATTTAATGTTTTGAAGTCAATGCGATTTCCTGACATAATTGATTATTATTCTACAGTATCCGATTTAGAGGATTTAATAGTGGAGAGGAAACTCAACTTTTTTGAGGATCTATTGGAACAAGTTCTAACATCAGACCCTCCAAATGATAAAGAGGAGGATAAATACTTAGCTCTACTAGGAGCTAATCAAAAGGGATTTAATCCGCAATCCCATTTTGAATATTTGGAGTTAAAAAAGAGGGATTACACCTAGCCAAAAGCATCGATCGAGGAGTCACCTAAATTAGAACTCAAGGTATTACCTTCTCTTTTAAAATACGTTTATTTAGGTAATGCTTCTTCTCTCCCTGTGATTGTTTCAGTAGAATTGACCACTAAGCAAGAAGAGAAACTTATCTTAGTTTGGAAACAATTCAAGAAGGCTATCGGATGGACCATAGCCGATATTTGCAGTATTAGTCCATCTGTATGCATGCACAAGATTATCCTAGAAGATGGCAAAGAAAGGAAGATAGATGGACAATGGTGACTGGACCCCATCATGAAGGACGTAGTAAAAAAGGAGATCATCAAGTGGTTAGATGCGGGTATTATCTATCCCATCTCAGACAGTTCATGGGTAAGTCCGGTCCAGTGAGTACCTAAAAAAGGAGGTATCACGGTAGTAGAGAATGAGAACAACGAGTTGATACCGATTAGAACGGTTACGGGATGGAGAATCTGCATCGATTACCGAAAGCTGAATAAAGTGACTAGGAAATATCACTTTCCTTTTTCGTTCTTGGACCAAATGCTAGATAGACTCGCAGGACGAGATTACTACTGTTTTCTCGATGGATACTCAGGGTATAATCAGATTACAGTAGCACCGGAAGATCAACACAAAACGACATTCACTTGCCCGTATAGTACGTTTGCATTTAGACGCATGCCATTTGGTTTATGTAACGCACCTGCTACATTTCAAAGATGTATGATGTCTATTTTTACTGACATGGTTGAGAAATATTTGGAAGTTTTTATGGATGATTTTTCAGTATTAGGAGATACTTATGATGATTGCTTAGCCAGTCTAGGTAAGGTACTAAGGAGATACGAAGAGACAAATCTCGTACTCAACTAGGAAAAGTGCCATTTTATGGTACGAGAAGGAATTGTTCTAGGCCATCGGATAATGAGACATGGGATCAAGGTAGACAAAGCAAAGGTTGACGTTATTGAGAAACTCCCACCTCCAACATCTATAAAAGGTGTTAGGTGCTTTTTGGGCCACGCCAGTTTTTATCGAAGATTTATCAAGGACTTCTCCAAAGTTGCTAAAACCTTATGCAAATTATTGGAGAAGGATTCGATATTCAAGTTTGATGAGGAATGCTTAAAAGCCTTCAACGATTTGAAGAGTTGATTAGTCACGGTACCCATAATCGTCACACCAGACTAGGATTTGCCATTCGTATTGATATGTGACACAAGTGACTTCGCAATTGGAGCTGTCTTGGGCCAGCGAAGGAGCAAAGATTTTCATCCCATCTACTATGCAAGTCAAACTCTAACCGGAGCTCAACTAAATTATACGGTAACAGAAAAAGAGTTACTTGCTATTGTGTTTGCTTTCGACATGTTTCGATCTTATCTTGTAGGTACCAAAGTAATTGTCTATACGGACCACTCGGTAATTAAATATTTACTAGCCAAGAAAGACGTTAAGCCGAGATTGATCCGGTGGATAGTACTACTTGAAGAGTTCGATCTAGAAATTCAAGATCGAAAGGGAGTAGAGAACCAAGTAGCAGATCACTTGTCTAGATTGGAGCCGCAAGAGGGAAATTCTCCACTTGTACCGATTCAGGAGACATTTCCAGATGAGCACATACTGAAGGTAAATCATGTCCATAATATTCCTTGGTTTGCTGATATTGCTAACTATTTAGCTTGTGGTTTGATGTAGATTGATAAAATGTATTAACAAAGGAAAAAGTTTCTTCACAATGCGAAGTACTATTTCTGGGAAGAGCCATATTTATTTAAAAAGTGTGCAGATTAGATGATCAGGAGATGTGTGGCAGAAGAAGAAATACCAAAGATTTTATACCACTGTCACTCAGCTCCAAGTGGGGGACATTTCGGAGGTACACGTACAATGGCCAAAGTATTGCAAGCTGGATTCTTTTGGCCAATACTATTCAAGGATGCATACACTTACGTAAAGAGTTGTGATCGATGTCAGAGGGTTGGAAATGTCACCAATAGAAATGAGATGCCTCGAACAAATATCATTGAGGTAGAATTGTTTGATGTTTGGGGTATTGAATTTCTTGGTCCTTTCCCTCCGTCTTTTGGTCACAAGTACATATTGGTAGCAGTAGATTATGTGTCCAAGTGGGTCGAGGCTGAAGCTTATTCATCGAACGATGCTAAGGTTGTGATGAAGTTCTTGCAAAAACACGTGTTCACAAGGTTTGGAACCCTAAGAGCTATTATCAGCAATGAAAGAACTCATTTTGTGAACAAGTGGTTAAAATGATTGTTAAATAAACATGGAGTAAAACATAAGGTTGCTACAGCTTACCATCCGCAGGCAAATGGGCAAGCTGAGCTGGCGAATAAGGAGATCAAAGGCATACTTGAGAAGGTAGTTTGCCCGAACCGACGAGACTGGTCCAAGAGACTAGATGATGCTTTATGGGCTTACAGAACAGCATGCAAGACACCTTTAGGAATGTCAGCCTACAAGTTGGTCTTTCGGAAAACCTGTCATCTACCTCTGGAGTTAGAACACAAAGCTTACTGGGCCCTTCGACGACTCAACTTTGAGCTTAAGCTTGCTAGAGAGAAATGGATGCTCCAACTCAACGAGCTAGAGGAATTTTGAATGTTCTCATACAAAAATGCCAAATTACTCAAAGAAAGACTCAAGAAATGGCATGACAAGCACATTCGAGTTAGAGAATTTGAAGCAGGTAAGCAAGTCTTGTTATTTAATTCCAGATTGAAGTTCTTCCCAGGTAAGTTAAAATTACGCTGGTCTGGTCCATTTACGATTCATCGCGTCTATCCATATGGAGTTGTTGAACTCCAAGGCAAGGGAGGTAATTTTCAAGTCAATGCTCAGCGTTTGAAACATTACTACGGAGAAAAACCTGAACGGGATCAAATCTTGTTCAGTTTATCAGATATTTAAATTTTCTTGTTTTTAATAAATTATTTAGGGTATATTTGTGGGTTTATTATGTTTAAATAAATTTTGTCTAGGAGATTGGAACTTAAGCTGGACCGCTTGTGACCCCTCCAATCTTTCCTGGGAATTGATTTTTACATAATTTTCCGAGAAATTGTTCCCTAAATGACAAAATAAATTTTTGGTTTTTCAAATAAAAAGGTCAATTTTGACCCAAGCTTTAAATTGCAACTCAATTTCTAAATTTTATTAAGTCTAGGGACTTAATTGAATTATTTTTAAATTTTGGTTGCTATTTTCGTAAATAATAAAAATTATGTGCCTCTTTTTGTAAATATTTCCAAAAGGCATCTAAAATAAATACTTTTACTTAATATATATATTTATATAATAATAATAATATGATAAACTTTAATATATAATTATATCTCTTATAATCTATATATTAATTTTTATCAACTTAGCTTAGAATTAGCATTAATTTTATTTAATTATATTTCATGTTTATCTTAATAATTTAATAGCAATTGATAATTTCATATGCAGATTATTAATTGTTGTTAACTTTGAGTAGGATTAGAATTAGAATTTTTTTAATTATTAAATTACTCTAAGAGTTTTACTCTAATTCCTATTACTCTCACTATAAATTCCACCCATGCCTCTTCCCATTCACTCATCACTCAAAAAACCCAAAACCCAAGTACCGAAACCTCCTAGCTGAAGCACTTAGCCGCACGCCCAAGCGTCCAGCAGCTCGTGCACACAGGCGCACCAGTGGCCTCCCCGTGCCGCTACACTTGCTGCTCCAGCCCAGCTGCCCAGGCCGTGTCCTGCTCCTTGCACCGCACCTGCGCATGCCCGTGGCCTGCTTGCCTTAAGGCCTTGCACGCAGCCCCTACCATGCGTTGCAGCTTGCTTCCGCACCCATCCACCCGCGCACCTAGCTGCCTTCCAACACCCGACTAGCACATCTCTTTCACCCACACATCAAGCCCTTAAGCCTTCAACCTTCCTTTTAAATTTCCATCTTTTATTTCATAAGTATATTTTAGTTTAGGAGTTCTTAATTTTTACAAGGAAGGTGGTAAGAACAAATTTTTTTTCTTAAATCTTAATTTTATTTAATTATTTAATTTTTCAATTTATTGAAATATTAGTAATTTTTATTAATTAAACTTTTTTGAGAAAATAATTTTTTCCATCTTATGTTTAGGTCAATCATGCCTTGCAAGAGAACTCGTGCTTCCACTCAAATCGATAAAATGGAAACTAAGTTCCACTGTGAAGAAGCCAAAGTAAGATACAAAAGTATCTTCAAGAATCAACAGATGCATCCAGAGAAAGGCTTCACATTGAAGGAAAGCAACTACAGAGACTTTATGGCACGTATTCATCGAGTTGCTGAAGCCCTCAATTGGGAATTGTTTTGTGAAAAGAGACCAAGTGTGGATGAGGAACTAGTTCATGAATTTTATGCGAACTTAACCTCAAGCGAATTGACCAAAGTCCCAGTTCGCGGAATCAAGGTACCAATAAATTCAAATGCTATTAATGAGTTCTTTGAATTACCTGATTTAAAAAAACGATGAATATTCTTCTCTGTTGAGCAAAATTAAGCCTGAAAATCTGCAAGAAATTCTCAAGGAACTTACAGTTCCAGGTTCTAAGTGCACTGTGTCAAAACAAGGAATCCACACGTGTCGAAGAGAGTATTTGACACGACTTGGAAAGGTATGGTTCTATTTCATCCGTTTTAGCCTTATGCCTAGTTCGCATGGGACTACAATCTCATTAGAGTGAATGGTCCTATTATACTCGATTCTAACTGGAAAGACCATTGATGTGGGCAAAATCATCCTAAGAGAAATGCGAAATTGTGCCGTTAGACGTTCTGGCCCGGTCTATTTCCCCTTTACGATAACAATTCTGTGCTTAAAAATAAAAATCCTTGCGGACTTGAAGAAGATAGGGTATAGTCAAGGCACAATCACCGATTAGGACCTCTACCGAGTAGCTGGAGATTCTATTCTACAGCAATGAGTTGAAGAGAGTGAGGATCCTGAAGAAGCAAAAGATGACCCCACAGAGATCCTGCCAGAGCAACCAACTGAAGTCCCTAGTGAGGCAGAACCAATGGAACCAGAAGCTGAACCTGATATCGAGACCTTAATGTTTGGAGCTCTACCGCCTAGCCCAAATCTTCGTCATGAGCTGTTAAAGCTGATGGACTTAATGCAACACATGCAATGGCAGCAACAAGCCTACTGGAGATACTCAAAAATAAGGGATGACTCGATGAGGAGTGCCCTTAAGAAAATTTATAATGACCCATTTATTTTTGTGCCTGAGTTTCCAGATTTCATATTTGAGCCATGGATTTCATTATCGAAGAGAGAGCAAGGCGACTCATGCAAAGGCAATACTGATGGAGCAAAAGAAGAGTCGAATTCGAAAGGATCGGCAAACAAATAAAAAAGGGAGGACTTCAACTTTAGTTTATTTTTGTTCTTAAGTTATTTTAGGATTAGGTTAATTAGGAATTTTTATTTTTGCACTATAATATAAGAGATAGGAATCATGAATAAAATCTGAACAAGTCACAAAGGCTAAAGTGTAGCAATAGGTATATACATGTCTAGGATTGGATTTTAGAGAGAGCTTGGTACTTAAGCTGTCAATTTGACTCACCTCATCTTTTCTAAAAATTCTACCTGGTGTATAGTATCTATTCACTTTAAACAATGAGGACATTGTTCACTTTAAGTAGTGGGGACCGAAAATTTGAATTAATTTGACTCAGAATAAATCTTCTTTTTAATTATGATTAGGATATATTTTGTTCAATAATTTGAAATTTTTTTAAGTATGCTAAACTTTGGTATTAATAAAGTTTTATTATTTCAATAAGTTATTATGTTAGCTTAATAATGATATGAATGTAATTTTAATAAAGCATGCAAATTCGTACCATAATATTTTTAGTTCCCTACGAAAAATTTAGGCATGCATGAAAGTTTAAATCTTTAGAATTGACTTAGTAATTTCTTGAGGCGAAATCCTAGGAAGCATGGAATATTGAAAATGATTTAGGCAACTATTGTTTGGACCGTTTGAGCCTTTCAAGCCAACCCTGATAAAATTATCCTTTGAAACCCAACTTTGAGACTATATGGCCTAGTTTTATTTGGACATTTGCAATATTTAGCCATCACTTTTCTCTTCATTATCTTTAAAATTTTCCCAAACACTAGACTCCGTACTATTCAAAATATCGTTTGAAAATAAGTTTGGGGGAGTTGAAAAGAGGTATCAATTGCTCGAAAATTGTAGTACATAAACAAGTGCTCGAATTTGATTTTTAAAAAATGTACTCGAAAGAAAATAGATATATAAAAGAGCATGTGAGAGTATAATAAGTTAGTGTATCAAAGGTAAAACTTCCGAAGGTTCGATTTACGCTGAGTCTAGAGTTTTTAAGTAAAATTTATCTATCTTTTACCTACCCATAGCCTAGCCACATTACAACCTTAATAAAGACCTATTGATTCAAATTTCTATGCTACCTACATTAGTGGAGAGAAGTCGCTAAGATCAACATATGAAGACATAAGTTGAACTTAATGATTGCAGCTTAGTCTTGAATAAGGGAATAAAAAATCAAATTGGTAAAGGTTAGCATGTCTTTGTTAAAGAAGCATTTAGTCAAATTTTGCTATTATAATAGTTGTTGGATGTAATTTGAATGATATATACACTTAAGTAGCATAATTATCAAATTTCTTATTTTTGAGCATAAATATATTGATTTCATGATTTTGGGAAGAATGTTGTTCTGAAGGAGTTTTTCAAAAGTGTTTCCGAGAAAATTCTTTTTAAATTTGTGCATTACTCGGGACGAGCAATGAATTAAGTTTGGGGGTGTGGAAACAAGGAAATTTACGTGTTTTTACATGCCCTTTTTAACTTAAAATCATGCTATTTCGGTTAAATTCTTGTCGAAAAATAATTAAATATTATAAAATAATTAAGTTCTTTTAAAAATATGAACATCATGAATTTTATTAAATTTTATAGTTAAGTTTTGAGTTATTTTGACTATTTTCGACAGATTCGCACAAAGGGCGAAAATTGGCTCGGCAGACACTGCTCGAAGAACAAAACCGAGAAGCAATTTGAAGTAACAAGGAGAAATAATTTCCAGCCAAAGATGGTCTAAATATGTGTATTAAATCATAAATTAATTAATTTTAATTTATTCTCAAATTAATTTGGGCTAAATAAATCAATCTTAATTAATTATGGAAAAAGGGCCAAGTTGAACTGCACCAGTTGAACCAAATCGATTGAACCGAACCGATCAAAGAATTAGGTAGCCCAAACCGTCCATATGCTGACCAAAATCATCTAATTATCTGATTAAGTAAGCTTGCAAAGAGGCCCTTGAAGACTTGTCAAAGTTGCATTCAACCCCCTCCACAATCAGTGGCTTTGTAGATTTGCCCCAAGCCATATTTAGCAAAGTTGAAGCCATCAACTTTTCCACATTAGTGGCCGGCCAAGGTGTGGCTCTTTGGCTACTATTTTTAGTAAATTTCAGCTGCCACATTCATCTATAAAAACCCCCCTTGGCTGATCATTCAAAGCATCCCTTATCCCTCATTCACATCTCATTCTCTCTTCTCCTCTCTCACTTTCTCTCAACTTTTCATTTTCCTATTTTCCTTGCTCTTGTGCCGATTTCTCCCCTTGGAAAAGGGGTCTTCTTCAGTCATCATTGAGCAGCAATTAGAGTGTTCATAAGCCACCTTGATAGCCTAGGACAACGGAGGACAAAGAACGGAGCAATCAGTCAAGCCACAGAGAAACACCGGATTTGCTCCTTGCACTACACCAAAACAGACTTTTAGCGGCGTTTTTAGTGGCGTTTTAAAGGAAAACGCCGCTAAGTCTTGTCTTTAGCGGCGTTTGAATTAAAACGCCGCAAAAAAATGAGCAATAGCGGTGTTTTTTATTAAAACGCCGCTAAAAGTCTTGTCTTTAGCGGCGCTTTCTGCAAAACGCCGCTAAAAGTCTTGTCTTTAGCGGCGCTTTCTGCAAAACGCCGCTAAAAGTCTTGTCTTTAGCGGCGCTTGATGAAAAACGCCGCTAAAAGTCTTGTCTTTAGCGGCGCTTTCTGCAAAACGCCGCTAAAAGTCTTGTCTTTAGCGGCGCTTGATGAAAAACGCCGCTAAAAGTCTTGTCTTTAGCGGCGCTTGATGAAAAACGCCGCTAAAAGTCTTGTCTTTAGCGGCGCTTTCTGAAAAATGCCGCTAAAAGTCCGGTCTGTAGCGGCGCTGCTTGAAAAACGCCGCCATAAGTCCGGTCTGTAGCGGCGCTTCTTGAAAAACGCCGCTAAAAGTCCGGTCTGTAGCGGCGCTTCTCAAAAAACGCCTGCTTCGAGTGATAGTTCTGTTCATCTTGAGGATGTCGATAATGAATTATTACCGATATTTTGGGTCCCGAAAGGTACGATCGCTTTCGATCGATAGTTCTCATTTACTCTTGAGTATATTTATAACAAAATTATCACTAATGTTTTGGGTGTTGAAAGGTACGGTCGGGTTCGACTTCAAGGATCTGGTGTTACTCCGACCCAATATTTTGGATCCAACTCCCAACAATATATGCCTTCCGGGAGTCAATCTCGTCTTTGAAGTTCGAGGCTAAAAGACCGATAGCTCAAATGCAAGCTAGCACGGTTGAGCAAATTTCTCAACTTAGAGCCGAGACAAAGAATGAGGAGGCCGAGGCAGCGGCGAGAGGAGGCAGAGCGAACAGAAGTATGAAGAACTTCAAAGAATATGACTTGAGCTATGATGAAGATGTTGAAACAGTCGCAGACGCCGCCATCTTAGACATTTATGTTCTTATTGTAAGATGATTTTAACTTTGTTACATTTAACATTTTTGTAAGGATATTTTGTACGATATCATATAACTTTTATTTATTTTAAATTATCATTTAGAATTAATGTAGTTGGTGCAATTTTTATGCTACATTTGTTATTTGGGTTGAAATTATATACTATATTTGTTGTCATTGGTTGGTTTTAGAGCAGGAGGGGGTATGATATTGGATAAATTAAATATTTTAAATCTGTACAAGTTAGCGGCGTTTTTTTAAAAAGCGCCGCTAAAAGTCTTTGTTTTTAACGGCGTTTTTTTAAAAAGCGCCGCTACAAGTCTTTGTTTTTAGCGGCGTTTTTTAAAAAGCGCCGCTAAAAGTCATTGTTTTTAGCAGCGTTTTTAAAAAAGCGCCGCTAAAAGTCATGTTTTTAGCGGCGCTTCAAAAACAAACGCCGCTAAAAACAAAGACTTTAAAGCGTTTTAAAAAAGCGCGCTAAAAGTCATGTTTCTAGCGGCGTTTTTTAGCGCGGCGCGCGCTAAAAGTCAAGTTTTTAGCGGCGTTTTAGGAAAAAGCGCCGCTAAAAGTCAAGTTTTTAGCGGCATTTTAGGAAAAAGCGCCGCTAAAAGTCATGTTTATAGCGGCGCTTTTTTTATAAACGCCGCTAAAAACATGACTTTTAGCGGCGCTTTTTTTTAAAAACGCCGCTAAAAGTCATGGTTTGTAGCGGCGTGTTTTTGCAAAAAACGCCGCTAATTTTTGCGGCGCCTCTTATAGCGGCGTTTTTGTATGCGTTTTTGAAGCGCCAAGAAGCTCGATTAGTGGCGCTTAAAAACGCCGCTAAAGGCCTAAAAAAACGCCGCTAAAAGCCTGTTTTGCTGTAGTGTTGTTCCCTATCTCTTTAAATTTCGTTATTGTTTTGAAAAACATGTTTATGAATATTTATGCTATTTAAATGGTTAATTTAATCAGCTTAGCTTGAATTTAATTCGTGTTGGGTTGATTGCATGTCGTCCTTTTAAATTATTAAAATTATGTTTATGCTGTTATAGGTCTCAGTAAAATGCTTGATTAAATAAAATCATGCTTAAGTTATTTTGGCATTTTAATTATTTAGATAACTAAATAATTAATTATTTAAACGCATTGAAATTGTAATTAATGGACACAATACTTAATCAGTGCATGTTTAATTCTTCTAAGGTAGCTGAAGATTAGATTAGCATTGTATGTGGCGATACATATTCCTTGCATAACTTGCAATATTTTTGTGATTAAACTGTTTCAAGGTAAGGATACTTTGTTACCTCACATAGTCTTTTATATGCTTATTAGGTTGAATTAATCGTTTGAATCGACATAGGAATATGCGAGAGATTGTTTAATTTAATAAGTATGTATGTGCAATGACATGTTTACTTTTATAAATTTGTTTTATCGGTCGAATTGACATAGGAATTTGTACAAGAGATGAACAGATTTTTGATTTGTAAATATGTTCATAACTTAGAAAATTACCGAGTTGTCATGATTTATTCGTAACAAGTATAAGCATAAGTTTAATAATTCTAAGGTAAGAAATGTAATTAATCCAACACAATTATATCATCTTGATTAAAATCAGCTTTTGAAATCGTGCATTAGAACTTTATTTTATTTTATTTTACTTTAGTTTTTTTTAGTTTTTAAATATTTCTTAAATCCAAATATTTTCCCTTCACCAAAGTGTTTGGAATCATTTTCATAAATAATTCTTTTACAGTCCCTGTGGGTACGATAACTCGACATTTACTTGTCACTTTATTACTTGTTGCGATTGTGTACACTTGCACATTTCCACGATTCCACTTATGCTTCCCGACAGTTGAAATCGCACGAGAAAAATTATCTGACACATGATTTGGAGTGTACAACTATTGTGTTAGCCCTCAAAATTTTGCAACACTACCTATACCAAAAAAAAAAAAAAAAGGTCACATTTTCAATGATCATAAAAGCTAGAAATATTTGATGTCCTATAAAGAACTGAATTTGTGACAGCGTATATGGTTAGAACTGTTAAAAGACTATGATTTGATTATCAAATATCATTCAGTAAAAGCTAATATTATTGCGGATGCCTTGAGTCGGAAGTCATTGTTTGCTTTGAAAGCTTTGAATACTAGTCTGACACTTGTTGATGACGATTCCATTTTAGCCGAATTAAAAGCTAATCCAGTGTTTTTGTAACAGATTCGTGAAACTCAGAAAAATGATTTTGATTTGGTTGCTAAATGAGAATAGATTGGAACATTACCAGATTCAGAATTTTATATTGGTAGACATGATAGTTTGTACTTTCGAAATCGATTGTGTGTTATGAAAAATTTCTAAAGTCAAACAGAAGATCCCACAGGAAGCACACAAGAATAACAACTCAGTTCACCTTGGTAGTAATAAAATGTACACTACTTTAAAGTAGATGTACTGGTGACCAAGTATGAATTGTGAGATCTCAGCATTTGTATCAAAATGTTTATTTTGTTAGCAAATTAAAGTCGAGCATCAGGTACCTTGGGGATTGCTATAGCCTATTATGATTCTGGAATGGAAATGGGAATGAGTTACCATGGATTTCGTGTCAGGGTTATCGCTATCCCCTAGGAAGAAAGGTGTTATTTGGGTTATTGTTTATCATTTGACTAAATCTCCACATTTCATTCCCGTGCATTCGGATTATTCACTTTAAAAGTTGGCAGAGTTATATGTTGTTGAGATTGTCAGATTACACAGGGCACCATTGTTGATTATTTCTAAAGCTTTGGGTAGTAAATTACATGAAGCTTTGGGCACTAAATTACTCGATTTATTACAAGATTATGGTGTAAATTACATGAAGCTTTGGGAACTAAATTACATTTTAGTACAGTGTTTCATCCACAGATAGACGATCAGTCTGAGCGAGTGATTCAGGTACTTGAGGATATTTTTCGTTGTTGTATTATTGAATTTGAAGGTAACTAGGGAAAATTTCTTTCGTTGGTTGAGTTTACTTATAATAATAGTTACCAGTCGAGTATTAAAATGGCCCCATATGAAGCTATATATGGTCAAAAATGTAGAAGTCCATTATACTGGAACAAATTGAGTGAAAAAAAGTTTTGGGTATTGATTTTATCCGTGAAACCAAAGAAAAAGTGAAGGTGATACGAGATTTTCTAAAAGCTGCCTCCGGCCGTCAAAAATCATAGGCCAATTTGAAAAGAAAAGACATTGAATTTTGGTTGGAAACAAAATGTTTTTGAAAGTATTACCCTGGAAGAAAATTCTCCAATTTGGTCGAAAATGAACGCTTAGTTCACGTTTGATTGGTTCGTTTGAAATTATTGAGAGAATTGGGTTGGTGGCTTATCGTCTAGCTTTATTGTTAGAATTGGAGAAAATCCATAATGTTTTCTATGTGTCGATGTGGAGATGCCACAGATCTGATCCCTTACATGTGATTTCATAATTGATGTGAAATTACAACTGGATATATCATATAGTGAGGAACCGGTTAAAATTTTTGCTCGGGAAGTCAGGGAGTTGAGAAATAACGGATAGCTTTAGTTAAGGTTTTTTGGCACTGTCACGAAGTCAAGGAAGCCACTAGGATATGAAAGAAGCTATGAAATTGCAATTCCTGAACCTATTCTTTGGTAAAATTTTCGAGGATGAAAATTGCTTTAGGAGGGAGAGTTGTAATAACTTGTTTCCAGCGGCGTCACCAATAGTGGTTTTGGACCTCTATTTCGACAAATGATTCAGTGTTTTATTATTTATTTAATGTTTAGGGGTATTGATTAGAGTCATACTAAAATTCGGATGGAAAATTTTAACGTTTAGATAATTAATTAATTGAAAAGGACTAAATCATTAAGGATGTAAAGTTGATCTCTATTAAATAAATGTGTTAAATAGCTAGATAATGTAAATCAATGGACTTAGTGGGCAAATAAACCATGAAATTAGATAGTGGACACTTATGGACATGCTTTGTTAATTACTAAGTTAAAAACATAAGGGTAAAATGGTAATTAAGTAATAAATTAACATAAAGAAAAGATGAAAATATATGTCATCTTCCTTATTTCACCTATCAAAAATCGATTTTCTATGGGAGAAGAAACCAAGCATTTGGCCAAGCTTCAAACTCATGCATGGTATGTATTTATTGCTCTTTTTAACTTAATCTAGCTAACCTGATGATAACTTTTGAAAAGAGTTATATTTCAGGCCTCTAGATTGATTTAATTGTTTGTAATTAAGTAAATATGTTTGCATTTTAAAGATATTTTTAGAACATTACATAACAAAGTTTGGATTGTGATATAAATAACAAAGTTTGGATTGTGATATAAATGTTATTATAATTGTTGGCAGTAGGTGCATGATGAAGAGGAGAAGAGAGAAAGGAGAAAGAAAATGAAGGAAGTGAAATATTGCCATGGCAAAATGTTGGTTAGGTTGCCAACAAAAATGCCATGGCAATTCTAGGAAGACGACGCAACACTCAGTCCACATCACTTTCAACCAGCTGTACTTGTACCAGATAAACCACCCTGAAAAAGAGGAAGCAAAATGTGTGTCCTAAGAGGGATGGACCTACCTATAAAGGAGGAAAGAGAAAAGAAAAGAAGAGACGAGGATTTTAGGGAGAGTGTAACAGCCCGATTTTGGGGCTAGTCGGAACAGTAGTTTTGAAACCACTAATTCGAGGCCAGAGAAATTTTTTTAATATTATTTTATGTTTTATAGCCTGATTATATGAGTGCATCAAATTGTTAGTGAATTACGTTTAGTGATTGCATGCTTAATTTTGAAAAAGGACTAAATCGCATAAAGTGCGAAAGTTTGGTTCTACAAGCTAAAGGTGTCAAACAGCTATAGAACCTTAAATTGGAGGTCATTAATGTGCAATTAGGCCCTTAAGAGAGTGTTGGCCGGCCATAGGGGACAAGAAGATGCAAATTGGTCAAAGTTGGTGGAATTAGGTGACTTAATTGATGAAATAAAATAAAATAAAGAGAAAAAAAAGTTATCACCTTTCATCTTCATCCTCTTCACCGAAAATATCAGCAAAATAGGGGGTTTTGGAAGCTTGAAATTTTCAGCAACTTACAATCCTTGCAAGTAAGTGATTTTAATGGTTATTCTTGATAATTTTTGTACTTTTGGGACCCTTGTAGCATAATCTAGCTAATGATGGGACTATTTTACACTATGGTTGAAAGTCTAGGGTTTTTCCATGAGAGCAATAGTATTTTTTGGCTGAATTTTTATGGAAGAAAATGAATCTTGGTTGTTAAATAAATAACTTTTCTAAAAGGGGTTTCCATGAAAACACCTAAAATGGACTTTTTTGTAAATGTTGTAAAATAGGTAGTAAATGTGTGAAATAACTAAATTTGTGAGTTGCTATAAGCTTAAAATAGATTTGGTTAGACTTGGTTAATGAGAAAATTTGATACAAATCATTTTACGAGCCTAGGGGCAAAATTATAATTATGTGAAAGTCTAGGGGAAAAACGATAATTTTGCCAATATAGGAATTTTGAAATGTCTTGATTAATGTGATGATTAAATGAGTGAATTTTATCATTATAGATCAAGAAAAAACAGAGTCTAGACCTAGATTGGGGGAAAACCAAGCTAGTTGATTAATTCAATTTAGTCGCTCAATTTTTGTATACCGAGGTAAGTAGTACGTAAACAATATAACTTTATTGTTTTTATGCATTAAACAATTGATATTGCATAAAATGTTTGATTATTTTTATGAATATGGATGACGAAATTTTGATGTGGTATACTCCCGGTTGGACCTTAGGAATAGATTGGATATCTAAGCCATAACATTTGGTTAATATGTGTGCTAGTGTAAGACCATGTATGGGACATTGCATCGGCCACATTATGAAAGACAGTGTAAGACCATGTCTAGGACATGGCATCGGCAATGATATGTGTGCTAGTGTAAGACCATGTCTGGGACATAGCATCGACATTGAGACAAGAGCTAGTGTAAGACCATGTCTGGGACATGGCATCAGCCTCGATATGTGAGCCAGTGTAAGACCATGTCTGGGACATGGCATCGACATTTTTCCCTCTTGTGTGAGGCTTGTCGGGTATCCTTTGGTATTCCAACTGGTTCAACGGGTAATTTAGAGCTTGTGTCAAAGTAAGAAAAGTTACGACTATGTTGTAAGTGATACAGGTACCTACATGAAAATTCATGAGAAATGAGCTCGAATTATGTTGTATGATTAGTAAGGGTGAAAATGAGTAAGTTATGTTTTCAACCATTCGAGAATTTTGTGCAAGTTTATAAGATGATATAAGTATGTTAATGCATGGTAATTGTTGTTAATTATTTACATGCGACTTGCTAAGCTTTATGCTCACTCCCTCTCTTTTCCATTTTCTTATAGTGCCGCCAAGATAGCTCGGGAATCAACAGAAGGCGGAGGCTCAATCACACTATCAATCTTAACATTTGGTATAGTTAGATTTATCATTTTGAGTATGGCATGTATAGGGACTTGGTCTTTGTCAAGTGTGATATTGTTTTGGCCAAATGTGTTGGCTAGTTTTGAAGATTGATTCATTTTGTATAAGGCCATGGATGATGGCTAATACTTATTATTGATATATAAAAATGATGATGTTATTTATGAATGTGCTAATTGCATGGTTGAGTATTTGGTATATTAATGTATGAATGAGTAGGTTATTTGATGTGGCTTATGTTGGTGCAAGTAAGGGTGGCAACAAAGGCTTGGTAAATAGCCTTGTTTTTGTCTACATGGGTAGACAGACGACCGTGTGTCTCAGTTGTGTGTGACATACGGTCTGCCCTATTGGCGTGTAGTCAGGCCGTGTGTCCCCTGTAACTTAATTTGGTAAAACAAAATGCCCAGTAGTATCCACACGGGCTGAGGCACGGCCGTATGTCTCAACCGTGTGAAAGACACGGCCATAGGACATGGGCATATGCCCAGGTCGTGTGAAGTCTGCATTTAATTTAGGAATTTAATTCGCCACACGGCCTAAGGACATATGCGTATGCCTTAGCCGTGTGACCTTATTAGGTTGATGACGTTAGAAACAGAATGACAAGGTTTTTGCATACGAGTCGAGACACGGTTGTCTCATGGCCGTGTGAGGGACATGGGCCCTGAACACGGGCGTGTGCTAGGCCGTGAGAAAACCCCTATGGGTTCGAATTGAGAAATAAATCCATACGGGACACGGGTGTGCCCCTATATGCTTAGGTTGTGTGAGTTACACGGTCCTTCAACATGGCCATGTTATTAGGTCACACGGGTGTGTCACTCTTCCACACGGGCGTGTGCCCCTTGTATTTAGTGACATTTTCCAAAGTTTTCTAAAGAACTCAGTTTGGTCCCGAACTGTTTCTAAAGTGTGTTGTGGGCCTCGTAGACCCATATTAAGGACTTTAAGATGAAGATTGAAAAGTTTTAAATTTGAACTAACTTTTATGACTCGGATTTGTATGTTCGTATGCGTTTAAGTAAAGTAACGCCTCGTACCCTGTACTGGAGTAGGATACGGGTAAGGGGTGTTACAGAGGGAGGAATTGGAGAGCAAATTTTCTTTGTATCAAATTCTCGTGGAAAATTGTAGAGAAAAGAGAGAAAAGGGTAACAACTTATAGATCAAAAATCATAGACGCAAGGAAGGGGAAGAGAAATCTGCCCTGGGTTTTGCATCAAACCTTTATATTAAAGTGAAAGCTATAGTAGCGAGAACTTTCTACAGTTCTGCCTTTATTTTCTGATTTGAAATTTGTGATTCATAAACCTGAATGATGATGTTGAATGGTTTTATTTTGGATTTGAATGTCCAATCCATAAGCTAAATCTTAATGGGTTGGAATTATTTTGGTGTATTTTTACTATCTTTAATGCCCATAGTCTAATTTTGAGTAGATTACTATTTCATTTGATATGTGATTATTTTAAATGCATGCATGCAAGCTCTAGACATAGATGATTGTATGGTATATTGTTAGATCTGATTTAATTCTGAAAAAGATTAAATAAATTGGATTTTTATCAGTCGATACATGTGAGTATTTGAAAGAATATTCGCAGGACTCTAGACGTAGAAGTTGCAATCTGTATAGGAAAAGGAAGAACAGTCTGGATATTATTCTTGAGTTCTGTAGACATACAAAAACTCAAAATGACAGCTTAAATTTTAGCTCTCGAAAGAAGCAGACTGCAGTAGTGAATCCCTGAGCAATAGAATGGTCAAGATTTTTTGATGGAATTATTAGGATATAAAAATAAAACCTGAGTAATTCCAACCTTTACCATTCAATAGTACAGATCCTCCCCACTTATTCTTTGAGAATTTTCAGAGCATTTCAATTGCCCTAGCATTTTTCATTCATAATTGATTTTATTAATCCATTTATTAATTCTCCTCATCAATTTGTCATATGTTTCTTTTGCAGATTTTAATTAGTCAAATTCATAGTAATAGCATAACCAATTTTTTTTATCACTTCCGATCCTTGTGGAGACGATACACACTCATTACTTTATTCCTTGATTCAACATAGATACTTGCACATTCGCATTACACATTCACACGCGACAAGTTTTTGGTGTCATTGCCGGGGATAGGCAATTTTGGTGAAAATTTGGTGTGTTATTACCTCTTTAATTTTGTTAGTTTCGCTTAATTAGTTGTTTTGATTTTTATTTTTCAAGATTTTTGTTGGTGCATGAGGAGAGATATTTCTACACTTGAAGAATATTCTTTTGATCTAGAAATTGAGAGAACCTTGAGAAGAAGGAGAAAATAATTGCGAGAAATGGAAAGAATTAGAAATGATCAGGTTAGAGAAAAGCCATTACATCATAATGGAAGGGATGCTAATATTCCTCAAATAATATATGATAGAGACAGACCCATCAGAGAACATGTAGTGCCGATCTTGGATGATCTAAATTCAGGAATTGTTAGGCCATATATTCAAGCTCAACAGTTCGAGTTAAATCTAATAATGTTTCAAATGTTACAAACTATAGGCAGTTTAGTGGATTGCCTCCTGAAGATCCACAGTTGCACTAATGACTCTTTTCGGAAGTTTTCTATTCATTCAGGCAGTAAGGTATTCCTGAGGATGCCTTGAGACTGAAGTTATTCCCTTATTCCTTACAAGATCATGCCTGAGCATGGTTAAATGCATTGCCGTTAGGTACGGTGACATCTTGGAATGAATTTTGTTAGAGGTTTTTACTAAGATATAATCCTCCAAACATGAATGCCAAATTGAGGAATGACATTACATCCTTTTGACAATCTGAGGATGAAACATTATATGAAGCATGGGAGCAATTCAAGGAGTTAATTAGAAAATGCCCAATGCATGGTTTTCGACATTGGATACAAATGGAAATTTTTTACAATGGTTTGAATGCGCATACAAAGATGGTGATTGACGTATTTTCCAATAGGACTTTGCTCGAAAAATCATATAATGAGGCATATGAACTTCTAGAAAGGATAGCAAACAACAATTATCAATACCCCACTACGAGAGCAATGACTGGAAGAAGAGCTGCTGGAGCAATGGAACTTGATGCGATTACTTCCCTAAAAGCTCATGTATCATCTTTAACGAATATGATTAAAAACACTGAAAAGACTAGCTATAGTGTAGGAAATGAAAGCAGCTGGGTTAGCATATGTTTATTGCAAAGAAGATCATGTTTTTGATGAATGCCTATCGAACCCAGCCTCAGTTTATTATATAGGAAATTTTAATCGTAACAACAACAACCCATATTCCAACATATATAATTGTGGGTGGAAGCAACATCCCAATTTCAATTGGAGTATTCAAGGGGTGAAAAATTCCAGGAATGTTATTTGATAGAACATTACGAGTGCACCACCTAGATACAATCATCCTATGTCACAAAATGCTCAGCAAAATTCAGCTTCCAGTTCTTCATCTATGGAAGTTCTATTGAAGGAATACATGGCTAAGAACCATGCTATCAGTCAAAGTCAAGTTGCATCTTTAAGAACGTTAGAAAATCAAGTGGGACAAATTGCCAAAGCATTAAGCTAAAAATCGCAATGAGCATTACCAAGTGATACCAAAAATTAACGATTTCAAGGGAAGGAACAGCACAAAGCCATTACACTCAGAAGTGGTACGCAACTACCAGTAGTTGTTAATGACACCACTATTGAATAAGGTAGTTCAAATTTCACAAATAAGAAGAATTCAGAACCAGTAGCAGAGCAGACTACAAAAGAAAAGAGCAACTAGAAAAATGTTGAAGCAGATTCATCTTGTATTGCCAATTAAAATGCCACGGGAAAACAACCTCAACAAATGGAAGGAAGGCTACCAACACTTTTTCCTCAATGTTTCTAACAATCTAAGCAAGATTTTCAATTCAAGAAATTCTTGGATGTCCTGAAGCAAATACATATCAACATACTGTTGGTGGAAGCATTGAAATAAATGCCCAACTATGTGAAATTCATGAAAGATATCTTATCAAAGAAGGTAAAGTTAGGGGAGTTCGAAACTGTTGCTCTCACTGAAGGTGCACAGCTATGCTGAGAAACAAATTACCACCAAAACTGAAGGATCCAGGAAGTTTTATTATACCTTGCTCTATTGGAAATCATTATGTAGGCAAAGCATTATGCAACTTAGGTGCAAGTATAAATATAATGCCTATGTCTATTTTCAGGAACCTAGGAATAGGGAAGGCGAGACCTACAACTGTCACATTACAATTAGCTGATCATTCATATGCACATCTAAAAGGTAAAATCGAATATGTGTTCGCAAGTGTTGACAAATTTATTATTTTTCAGAAAATTTTATTATTCTAGAATGTGAGGCTAATAAAAAAGTACCAATCATACTTGGGTGACCTTTTCTAGCAACTGGTAGAACATTAATTGATGTACAAAAAGGTGAATTAATAATGAGAGTTAATGATCAGTAGATAACCTTTAACGTTTTCAATGCAATGAAGTGTGCAGATATATATGAAGCATGTCAAGTTGTTGAGATTGTTAACACAATAATTCAGGTTGTAGAATTTTATCACAATAATTCTAATAATGATGCAGACTCATTTGAGTTAATTGAACCAGAAATGATTGAAAAGCTTGGTAAACTGATGGAAGCTAAGAAAATTGAGAAAGGATCAATGAGAAGTTTCGAATCATTAAATTTTCAGACCTTTCTTTTAAACCTTATCGACCATCCATAAAAGATCCTCCTACGTTGGAATTGAAGCCTTTACTAGTATATCTAAAGTATGCTTACTTGGGAGATAACAGCACATTGCCAGTAGTTATCTCTATGGCATTGAAATTAGATCAAAAGGCTCAATTATTGAAAGTTTTAAAGAAATCTAAGAAGGCATTAGGGTAGACGATTGCGGATATCAAAGGAATCAATCTAGCAATCTGCATGCACAAGATATTACTAAAGGATTGCCATGGAAAATCTATCGAGCAACAGAGAAGACTAAATCTCATTATGAAGGAAGTTGTCAAAAAGAGATTATCAAATGGCTGGATGATGGAATTATATACCCAATTGGTAAGCCCTGTTCAATGTGTACCTAAAAAAGGGGGTGTCGTCGTGATAAGTAATGATAACACTGAACTCATTCCTACTCATACTGTCACGTGGACTATCGGCATCTCAACAAAGCAATAAGGAAGGGAACATTTTCCTGTGCCATTTATCGACCAGATGTTAGATAGATTAGCAGGGAAAGCCTTCTATTGTTTTCTAGATGGTTATTCGGGGTACAACCAGATTTCCATAGCTCCTAATGATCAAGAGAAGACCATATTCACATGTCCTTATGGAACTTTTGCATTCCGATGAATTTTGTTTGGATTATGCAATGCCCCTGCAACATTTCAGTGTTGCATGACGGCAATATTTTCAGACATGGCGGAGAAATTTTTAGAAGTTTTTATGGATGAGTTATCACTGTTTGGCAATACTTTTGAAGACTTTTTAAAAAATCTGGAGTTAGTTCTTTGTCAGTGGGAAGAAACCAACATTGTTTTTAATTGGGAGAAATGTCATTTCATGGTTTGTGAAGGCATTGTTCTGGGACATAAAATTTCGTAACAAGGGATTTCCGTGGACAAATAATAAATTGAGGTTATTGAGAAATTGCTACCACCCTCTACAGTTAAAGGTATTCACAGTTTTCTTGCCCATTTAGGATTCTATCGACGATTTATTGAAGATTTTTCGAAAATATCCAAACTCCTGTGTACATTGTTAGAACATAACTGATCTTTCAATTTTGATAAGCTGTGCTTAAAAGCATTTGAGGAATTGAAAAAGCGACTATCTCCAGCACCAATAGTCATAGCACCAGATTGGACTATACCTTTCAAACTTATGTGTGATGCCTGTGATTTTGCCGTAGGGGCAGTACTTGGGCAAACAAAGGATAAGGTATTTCATTTTATCTACTATTCAAGTCGTACGTTGACAGGTTCACAGCTAAATTATACCACCACCGAGAAGAAGTTGTTAGCGGTGGTATTTGCCTTTGACATATTCAGAGCTTATTTAGTGGGCATAAAAGTTACGATTTATATGGACCACTCTGCTATTAAGTACTTGGTGACTAAGAAAGACACCAAGCCCAGATTAATTCGATAGATACTACTACTATAGGAATTTGATCTGGAAATTAGAGATAGGAAAGGTACAAAAAATCAAATGGATGATCACTTGTCTCAAATTGAAGTAGGAAATGAAGACGGTAATATTAAGCGCATTCAAGATGCTTTCATAGATGAGCAACTGTTAGTTGCCATGGTATTACCATGGTATGCCGATATCACAAATTTTTTGGTTAGTGGATTGCTGCCACCTGAGCTCACCAATCAAAGACGAAGGAAATTTATCCATGATGGCAAGTAGTATCATTGGGATGAGTCATTTTTATTCAAACGTTGTACAGACCAGATAATTCGGAGGTGTGTTTTGGATGACGAGATTCAAAGTATTTTATATCATTTTCATTCAAAACCGTATGGAGGGCACTTTGAGGGCATGAGAACTGCTGCAAAAGTTCTCCAATCTAGTTTTTATTTGCCAAACATGTTTAAAGATGCTCATGAATTTTTGAAGCTTGCGATTGCTGCCAAAGAATTGGAAATATATCGAGGAGGTATGAAATGCCCTTGAAAATTATTTTAGAAGTGGAACTATTTGACGTATGGGGGATTGATTTTATGGGTCCATTTCCACCTTCTTTGGGTAATGTATACATATTGTAGCTGTTGATTATGTCTCCAAGTACGTTGAGGCTGTTGCTTTATTAGACATTTTATTTTATTATCATTGTTATTATTTTATGTTAGTTTCTTTTGAATGGCTTAGTTTTAATTAGGGGTTCAATGTTCGTTATGCGGTCGATTGGACAAGGACCATTGTGCTTTATATTTTATTTTGTACATTTTTAAAAAAAATTTGTTTTGATGCTAATACATTTTATTGTCATTCGTCTTTCAGGTACATGATGCTGAACACACAAGGCAAGAGAAAAGTACCCACTCAGTCAAAGAAATGAAAGGCTACTGGGACTTTATCTTCCTCCTCTTCAACTACAACCACTAGACACCGATATCTCACCTTCGACCATCAACGCCATGAGAAGATGTACCAACATCTGAAGGACAAATCATTGGGCTTGGTTCGATCTATCAACTAGGAAGCCCTTCAGACTGTGGGTTTATATGCATTGGTTCATATTCTATTAGATTGTGGAGTTGACGTATGATGAGCTTACCTTGGAGTTTTTCTCATCCCTTTTTCCTACAGATAGTGCTATCGTCGAGGGACGAACCACAAACGATCTCATTCCGTCTCGGGGGCACCACTCAATATTTGAGGATTGCGGGATTCGGAGTCGCTCCCGGCATATTTTCTGATGATTTCTTAGCTATGCCCGAGTTCTCCACTCTCCCACGGCACATCCATTGATCGAACCCCCTTTGCTAGTATGATATATCTAAGGTAGCTACTCTATACAACCCGGCCAGTCTAAGGCTCAGTGCCTACCTTTGGCCCTGCTCTATATTCACGCCATTTTAGCTCATACTTTGACTAGCCGAAATGAGAGTACAAGCGTCGTAGGCACTTTAGATGCGTACTTCTTATGGAGCATGCTCGAGCAATACCTGATTGATTTAGCCTATTTCATGGCCCAGTGCTGTCATCATCAAAGTGAGAAATTACGGAGATGACCTATCCGTATGGGTTCGTATATGACACGCCTGACTCATTACTTTGGCCTTTTCAAGAGCCCCGGGCAGATTGGTACTCTTAGTTTGGTTGGAGACATGGCACCACATGGCTTAATATAATGAAACATATAAGGATGGTTGCTCATTAGCCTGGGGCTTTCGATGATCAGTATGTGTTGCTACATTCGACTCAACAACACGAGGATGATTAGCATCTAGACGATGACCTTTCACCACCACTGTGACCCATTCCTAGTCCTCTAGTCAGTCACTCTACTGCTACACCTGCATATATGCTTACACTTGAGGATATCTATCGCCTTTAGCAGCACCAGTTATGTAACACCCCATACCCGGCCTAAACGTTATGGCCGAATCTGGCGGTGTCACATTGAAGTGTTTAGTGTAAAACTTGTTGTCGTTGATATCCTCAAAATTGATTAATCATTTTGTTATTAAACGGTGATTCCAAAACGAGTTGTTCATTTCTAAAGCGTGCATCATTAAAAGCTAATCACTTTTAAAACATTATTAATTTTCAAAATCTCATTTATTGCGGAAGTTTTTTTTTTTATGAAATGTTACGAAAATGTGGTGTCTTTGAAAACAGTTACCTTTTAAAAACCCGTCTTTTTCTACAACTAGTAGTTTATATCAAACTAAATAAATAAAAACCCCGATTTAAAGTTTATAATTTTAAAGAGGCCTTATTACATAAATGTAACGCCCTGAATTTGGGCCTAGTAGAATTTGGCCTATTGGGCTTTGGGTCGCAGAAAAATTTTAAGTGAGCAAGAAAATGACAATTGGCATATGGGCTTTGAGGGTTATTCGAAGTCTTAGGGATAGGGAAGACCATAGGGAAAATTAATTTTTGCCTTAGGGTTATTTGAAGGCTAAGGATAGTGTAGCACATCGCAGTAACCAGGTGTGTACATACACTTCACACACGACAATTGGCAAAAGCCGAAATGCTAAAAACCTGAAATGCCAAAAAGCTGAAAAGCCGAAAGGTTTGCACCGGCAACCACACAAGCGTGTGAACATTCGTGTGGGAACACCAATGCGATTACCGGGGCCAAGAGAGCGATCTCATTGTCTCGGGCCACTATTTGGCCGACCGGGCCAAAAGGGGCTAAATGGGCCTGCCGAGCTCATGGGCCTAAATCGGCAGGAATTTATATGTGAAAATTGAATGATGGATTGATATGGTTGTGTGATTTGAATAAAGTTGGGCCTAATGGGCTATATAAACATGATGGGGTTTAAAGGGTTATATGGACATGAATAGGCTCAGTGGGCCTTATGGGATTTTAGAAATGCATGCTAGGGTTTATGGACTTTAGGCCTAGTTCTGATAAATTCTTAAATATCATAAAGCTTAATCTAATAATCAATCATGTATGTGAACGATTCGTTAGGTTAAAGTGTGGCAACAGACATATGCATGTCTAGGATTGGATCTAGGGAGAGCTTGGTACTTGAGGGGTCCTACCGACCCACCTCCTATTCTCTGGGATCCTACCTGGTGCATAGTGTCTGTTCACTTTAGCCGCAAGGACTTGTTAATGGGCCAAGTTCATAACTAAAACCCGTGATTTGCAAAATTACCAAAATACCCCTGATTTGCAAAATTACCAAAAATCCCCTGATTTACAAAATTACCAAAATACCCCAGTTTGTGAATTACCAAAATACCTCTGATTTGCAAAATTATCGATATACCCCTATAGGGTAGATTTATAGGAATACCCCTAGGTAGTGAAATGACTAAAATACCCCTAGGTGCTTAATGTGTGAAAATATGTATGTTAGATTCATGAGATATATGTTGTACTTGGGTGGGTTTGATGATACGGAGGAAGATATGTGAGGATCGCATAATCGCTTGACGATCGTGGATCCACCGGCAGCTTTAAGCCTATTATATGCTTAGCAGCCTTGCTGTAACGTTTGAGTAGTGCCGCTGTTGGTGCTACCTTTGGAGTGTAGGGATGGGTGGTTGATATTTATATCCCCACAGGAGTATAGGGTTGGAAGAGAAATGGAGTGTAGGGTTAGATTTGGGATGGGAGCATTGCATTCATGTGATTCTGATGTGATATGAGGTCATTGTGGGCTAAGGCCCAAGACTACCAATTTTGATAGGGCTTAGGCCCAATGTGATAATTGCATGTTGGTTGGATTACCAAGGGTCGTACACACTGAGTTTCAAAACTCACACCCTTTTATTTAATGTTTTAGGTGACCCTGAGTAGACGGCTCGGCATGGAAGAGGAGTCAGAGGTGGCCACACTGCAAGCTACTTAGAAGTTTTTAATTAGTTTCGAATGACTTTATTTTAATTACTTTATTTTCATTGGGACGTAATAAGGCCTTGTATCTCCAACTTAACTTTACATTTGGGTTTTATTATTGTTTCAACTGCCTAATTATTAAACTTAAATAAATTTCTAAAGTTTAACATGGTTTTCGAAATAACTATAACATATGAACGTTTTCTTAAAACATGGGCTTTCATCATAACTTAACAAGTTTTTCCTAAGCTATGGCTGTTTTCAATTATTACGTTTCCGCAACTCCATTATTAAATACCAAGTTTTATAAATTGTTTATTTTTAAATAAAACTTCTGCAACTAAAAAGGGGTTTGTACTCAACATTTTACTTTATGAAGGGTTTTCAATGAAAACAAGGTTTTCGCTAAAACACTTCAATGTGACACACCAGGCTCGGGCCTAACTTCTAGGTTAGGTTTAAGGTGTTACAATAAAATACCCAAAATCAGTTACTTATAAATCAAAAGCTAAAAATGAAAGCTGATGCGATTTTGTGGCCATCATTGAGTCCCTAGCAGCACCGACCGGCCTACGACTGGGGATTACCTATACAGTTAAACAGAGGGGTGAGTTTACAAAAACTCAGTGTGCAATCCCCTAACAAGCAAACAATCAATTAAACAGTAGATAAATGCAGTTTGGGCCTGAGCCCGTTACAATAACAGTCCAGTTCAGTGTGGGCCTACGCCCTTTCCTGTAATAGTAAACGATTGGGCCCATCACAACGTCAGTAATTAGTAGGGCCTTTGCCCAATTTCAGTAATAGTATTAGTGGGGCCTTGGCCCATAATAGTAACATATATTAGTCATGCAGTGAACAATATGTAATATCATTAATCGATGTAGTAACAGTACAATATCATTAATCAGTGCAGATATGCAGTCAGGAACCCTACCCAATCCAGCCTCTACACACCACTTCGTCCCGCCAAACACACCATGTAGGGATAAAATCGACCTACCCAGCCAGACACACCAATATTAGCACCGGTTACGGCACTAAACAGTATTGCAGCAAAGCTACCAGTAAAATAAACGGCATATAGCCATTAGTAGGTCCACAGTCATCTTGGGTGACCCGTGCGACCTTATCAGTATAGTACACTTCCTCCAAATATAACAACTCATCCCCATACAATATGTCGTGACATAATATCATACGTATATGCAAAATGTCATGCTCAATCATAGTCATACATATCATAGAGCAAATCAGTCATACATAACATAAGGCCATAACAGTCATTTCATCTCCTAGGGGTATAACAGTCATTTTATCTTATGGGGGTATTTTGGTCATTTTACCCTATGGGGGTATTTCAGTCATTTTACCCTATAGGGGTATTTCGGTCCTTTTACCCTGTGGGGGTATTTTGATCATTTTACCCTATAGGGGTATTTTGATCATTTTACCACAATGGGATATATCTCGGTCATTTTACCACATGGGTATTTCTATCATTTTACCACTGTGAAGTATTTCTGGTCATTTTACCCTATGGAGATATTTCGATCATGAAAATTATATAGTTTGGCCCAATAATCTCCTCACATTCGTGTGGTTTACTGATGTGGGGCCTACAAGCTTGTTGGCCAACACGGCCCATTTCGGCCCAACATGGCCCAAGACCATGAGATCACTCATGGTGGCCTCCATAGTCGAACTCCCACGTTTTATGCGTTCCGATTACCACACAAGCAAGCGCACGCTCATCTAGTGCCAACGGTCATATTTTTCGGCTTTTGCCGATTCACGCTTTAGGCAGTGTTTACACACCTTGTTTCTGTTTGTTGAGAAAACCGCCCACACCTCCGAAACCTACACTTGATCAAAAATTCCCAATTAATCATTTAAACATTTACTCAATTGAAAACAACAAGATCCCAATCGATAAACTTCACACCAAGTTACCTTTGATCGAGTAAAGAAGGAAGTTTTGCCTATCCAACCGTTGATTATAAACCTTCTACCCTTCGACAGGTTCCTAGGCACAAACCAAATATGGGTAAGCACTTAATCGATCAGCAACAAGATAACATTATACTATCTTCACTTACCAATAACCTGAGAATAGTACCCACTACGAAGTGTACGACTATCGACAAATAAAGAATGATATCAAGAACAATAGAAAAGGGAAAGCAGTCAGCTGCAAGGGAAAGGTAAGAATCGACAACAAGAAATGAAAGGAGAAGGATGAAAAGAAAATAGGAGATTCGGCCAAGGGAAGAACAGTGTGGAAAACGTTTTCTCACTATACAGTAAGAGTAGAAGAACCAAGTAGGTAATCGGCAATGAAGGAGGAAACGTTTGTGGTGAGCAAGGACAAACTGAAAAGGACAAAGTTCAGCAAAAGATGAAAGAAGGAGAGACGATAGGCTTGAGAGCAGAGGAAGCAATTGCCAAAAGAGGGAAAAAGAAGATAAAGGAGGCACAAGAAGAATTTCGGCCAAAAGGGAAAGGGAGCTGTCGTCCAACTTGGGAAACAAATGAGGAGCATTTCTCTCTTAGCTGAATTCCTGAGTGCTAGAGTTCAATTTCGGCACAACACTCCCTCCCCTCTCTCTTCCCGTGATTTCTCTTAAAATCTCTCCAAATATCCCTCCTCAATTCTCTCTATGACCAGTTTAAACTCCATTCAGCAGTATTTCAATCCAACTCTACCACCCACGAATTAGGCAGCAAAATAAATACTCCCTTTTTTATGCGCCACCACTCGAACCTTAGACGCCATGTACACTCCACACGCCCCTTACCACTAGACCAACAACTCCTTTGTATCATATTTTAACCATAATAATTTAAGAACCTACTATCTAGATCCAAGGATTTTTATTCACTTAAAATAAAAATTTTGCATAAGCCAAGGCTTGAATCCCTGACTTCTCAAACACTTCCAAACACTCCTAAATCACTTAACCACTGAAGCAGACATTCATTTATGTCACTTTCTTGCACAACTAAATATTTATGTGCGGTCTCCTAACTGTTCCCTTGTTCAAAACCTATTTCTTCTAGGCCCAAAATTCAGGGCATTACAAGGTAAAGCGGATCAATCGCATTGAGGCGTACCTACAGCGGATGTGCCAGTAGTTCCATATTTCTTCACCTAGTCCCTCTGCTACGCCTCGCGAGCCAAACACCTCGCATGATGCTGATCACTAACTTTCTTCAGTTTTCTATTTTATTTATTTTTAATTTTATTTTCAATTGTACTTTTATTTTTCTTGTTACTTGTTTTTATTTTATTTTTGTTAAGACTTATATGTTTTATTTTATTTTTCTTTTGAACTTTAATTTTATTATTTTTTTCGATTTTTTTTCTAGTTTGTTATCTTTATATCTTATTTATATTTTTTCTATCTTCTTTTTAGGGTGCTCGGAACCATGTACTTAATTTAGAGCCGCCTACTATTTCGGTTATATCATCCAAATTCAAGGTAGTTTCAGTTCTCTTCCTCACTTATGACATTTTTTTTTATTTTGTTTATATTTGTTTGTACATTGAGGGCAATGTACATCTTAAGTGTGGGGAGTATTTTATATGTTTATGCGATACAGTCCCTGAATTGTTTTTTCTTTTTTGTGTTTAAGTAATTTTCTTCAAACTATTATTAAAGTTAATTTTTTTAATTTGGAGTTTTTATTGATTCTATTTGGGATTAACTTGTGGATTTTTGTGCATTGTTTTATTTATATTTTAAGACACGAGAGAGTCAAGTATGATAAATTATTTTTTAGAAATTATTATTTTAGGTTGTCTCCCTAAATTGAAGAATTATCTTGAAATTTTAAATTTGCAAGTTAGACATCAAAACCACAATTTTTTGTGAGCTTTTGAGCCTATAGAGCATCTTTTTTTGGTGCTCATTTTATTTTTGGTTGTTAGTAAGTCAACTTGATTTTTTTTTCTAGAACTTGCTTCGATTATACATGTTGAGATTAGATTCTTGATTTGATATACTAAGATGATAGATGCACTTAGGATTTAACGCACCCAACCTTTAAATAGCTTACATGTTGTATTATTCCTTAGTAAACCCCGTTGATCCTAACACATTTTTTTCTCAACTATTTATGTTAACTCGTAACCCATATCTATATTGTAAAATTATCCTTTTTATTGACTCCCTTTTTATCGAGATTTGATTAAGTTAGTTGCCTAACTATGTTCCATTTTTTGTATTGTTGAATTTCTTTTTCCAAAAAAAAATATAAAAAATAAAAAAATAGAGAAAAAAAATTCAAAAAAATTTTGATTAAGCTTGAATTGTTAGTTTCATGTTGTATTGAAAAGCTCATTGTCATTCTTTATTTCTTATTGATGTAAATTTTTTATTCAACAACTGAATTTTTCTAATTTGGTAACTTATCAACTCAACTCTCGATTGCAACCAACTTTTCTAATCTTTTTCATACCCTTAAACTAAGCCCCATTACAACCTTGTAAAGATCTCTTGATTGGTGTGTCATCTCATTCTATAGTGGTGGAGATTTGATTTTCAAGCAAGCATATGGTTATAACATTTCTTATTCGACTGTTGAGTGCATATTACTTAAACCTTAAACACTTTGAGTGCTTAAGCGATCCTTAGTGAGGGTGTTAATTCTTATTTAGTTTGAATTTTATGTGATTATTGAGATAGGGAAGATTCTCGCCTAATGTTTTTAAGCCTTAAAAACTTTCTACGTGGATTTCTTATGCTTTTTTGTAACACCCCGTACCCAAGACCGATGCTAGGACTGGATACGAGACATTAGCATGCTTGCTCTCACATGATCATACACTTACGGGCTGTAAAATTTCGTTCTGACTTAAAACTTCTCTTTCTTAGACTAATCATACATTTCATGGGCCTACGAGGCCTTAAGCACAAGTCCGAAAACTTTTGGGACTTAGTCGAAAACTCTTCCTTGAAGCAGGGTTCACACGCCTATGTGACATGGGACACACCCGTGTACCCTTAGACACATCCATGCCTACAACCGTGGGGAGTTACTGACTTCATTTACACGGTCTTTACACGCCCGTGTCTTCCAACCGTGGGAAGCTACTGACTTGATCCACATGGCTTGGGCACACGCCTATGTCCAAACCGTGTGTCCTACACGGTCCATATAAACAGCCGTGGGGAGTAACCGTGGCTTATCTTATTTTAAAACAATAAGGTGTAGGGTATACACGGCCTAGACACACGCCCGTGTGTCTAACCGTGTGGGTACTTAAAGGCTATTTACCAAGCCATTTGCCGTCCTGAAACTAAGATCAGCCAATACATTTTCAATAACAATACTACATACTTCATTGACTTCAATAAACATACATACATAATCAATTTGGCCAATTACTTAGCCATTTACAGAAGAATAATAACTTAATAACTTATACATTATCCCTTCTTAAAACATGTTCTCAAAATGAATGCTCTCTATATATGCCATACTTAGTAAATAATTTGGCTATACCAAAATAAAGATTGATAGTGTGTTATGAGCTCCGACTCCGACGATCCACAAGTTAGCTTGGCGGGTCTACATAGAAAGAAAGAATTAAAGACGTAAGCACTTTGCTTAGTAAGTTTGCATGTAAGACACATATTAGATAAACTTGCTTAACATAAACCATTTGACATAACAACGGTATCATAATATCAGCTATAAAGCTTACTTATTCACACATAATTCTTACTTGTCTCATGATACTTACTGTTCTCATACTTGTAAGTTAGACAAGGTACATGTATCACTTAATCAATCTGATCAACATACTTTAACATAAAAATCAAGATCTCGAATTCATCATTCATAACATAAATATTACCCAATTTCACTTAATGATAACTTTGCTTTCTTAGCTTCTTGTTATATCATCTTAACTTACTCATTTACCTGATGAATTTCTACGAATAACCGAGGATAGTAAATCTTTTGCCATGAACTTGATGCCAAAGCTATATCATAGATATGGACTTACATGAAATATCTCTTCTTGAATAAATGCCAAGCTTACCTTGGACTTACATGATAACTTGCTTGATAACTTGATCAATGCCAAGCTTGAGTCCTTGGACTTACATGATAACTTGTTCAATGCCAAGCTTGGGTCCTTGGACTTACATGATAACTTGCTTGGTAACTTGATCAATGCCAAGCTTGAGTCCTTGGACTTACATGATAACTTGCTTGATAACTTGATCAATGCCAAGCTTACCTTGGACTTACATGATAACTTGTTCAATGCCAAGCTTGGGTCATTGGACTTACATGATAACTTGTTCAATGCCAAGCCTGGGTTCTTGGACTTACATGATAACTTGCTTGATAACTTGATCAATGCCAAGCTTGAGTCCTTGGACTTACATGATAACTTGTTCAATGCCAAGCTTGGGTCCTTGGACTTACATGATAACTTGCTTGGTAACTTGATCAATGCCAAGCTTGGGTCCTTGGACTTACATGATAACTTGTTCAATGCCAAGCTTGGGTCCTTGGACTTACATGATAACTTGCTTGATAACTTGATCAATGCCAAGCTTGGGTCCTTGGACTTACATGATAAATTGTTCAATGCCAAGCTTGGGTCCTTGGACTTACATGATAACTTGCTTGATAACTTTAAACATTTCATGAAAATAGTGTACATTATACTAAGCAATTCAATGATAAAAATCATAAAGCTTAGAAATCATACAAACTTACCTCGATATACAAAATGTATGTAGATATGCAATTTAGTCCTCGACTTTGTTCTTGCCTCGGTTTCGATCCGAGGCTTCGTTTTTCTTGATCTATAGTCATAGATAGACCATTTAATAATCATATTGACTAAATTGACTCATAACTCATACTTTGGCGAAATTACTATTTTGCCCCTATACTTTCTCATATTTGCACTTTTGCCCCTAGGCTCGTAAAATGATTTTCATAAAATTTTATTAATATACATGCTTAGCTGATTAATAGTCTCAACTATAGCAATCATCAATTCTCACAAAATCACACATGTATGACTAAACTTAAGATTTTCACAATCAAGTCCCTACATGCATTTTCATGGAAAATCACTTAACAAAAGATGTTTCTACTACATCAAGCTTTCATAATCTTCCATAAAACATCAAAATACATGCATGTCATACATTACCACATTTTTGAACATCCATTATAGCTCATCAAATAGCTAAAAATAGCTTACTCATGTTTCCGGGACTTCAAAAATACAAAGAATATCAAAAACCGGGCTTAGGAGCACTTACTAGCAGCTTGAAAAATTGAAAGAGCCCTAACAATGGCTATTAGGATTTTCGGTAGCTTGGGGAAGAATATGAATGGATTTTTGTCATCTTTTTTCCCATTTTAATCATTTAATAGGTAAATGACCAAAATGCCCCTCTCTTTAAAAATTTCCATAAAACTATCTCATGACCAATTTTGTCCAAAATTTAAATTTTGGGAAAATTTCTATTTAAGGACTTATAATTATTATTCTAAAGCTATTTCATACAAAAAGCTTCTAGAAACTCATATTTTGCAACTTTTGCAATTTAGTCCTTTTGGACCATTCAACCACAATTTAGCAAAATTGCTTTACGAAACTTTCATACTAGCATGCAAACATGACATAAACCTTAAAAACTCATAAATTCATCTCGGTTTCGTGGTCTCGCACCATTATTTCGACTAGGCCCTAAATTGGACTGTTACATTTTTAGTGTCATTTTAGTTTGAATTGACAATGCATGACTATCTGTATATTATCTTAAAACATTATCATTGAAAATGATAAACTTAGGGAAGTTGACTTGAATGTGGGTTAAGAATTTTTCTTGACAATAAGCAAAAGCTTAAGTGTGGGGATATTTCATAAGTGCTAAAAGTAATATATTTAACTTTATTCTTAATGCATTTTTTAGGTGATTATTCAATGTTAATTGTGAATTTTATGCTCCTAATCCTTTAAATTCATGTTCTTATTCTTAATAGAGCATTTGGGAGAAAAATGAGTGAAAAACGAATGAAAATCGAAAAATAGGAGCAAACTACAGGAGCCATACAGGCTGACCCATTCTATACGGCTGTGTGACCCACACGGGCTACTACAGAACCATGTGGTAGGTCATGTCAATTGTGCGGATTTGCACTCTGAACAGCGAAAAATCACAATTTTTAGGTTCTTCAGGCATTCTAAGATGTGTATATGAAAAAAAATAAGAAGATAGGAAGGAGTCGTCATAGAAAATTCAAGAAAAAACTAAAAAAAAAAAAACCATTGAAACCGATTCTGAAGTAGATTTCCGTCAAGATTGAAGATTCCCAGTTGATTTCTTAAGAGATTATCATGAGTTTCTTTATTTCTTTTGGTTATATTGTCTCTTGGATGTTTTTATTTTAAAGAATGAATTAATTTTCTAAATACCTAGGGGAGAAGAACCCTATGATGAATTCTGACTTTTAATTTTTACTTTATGCAATAATTACTAAGATCTTGTTCTTAATTATATGTGCTTAATTCTTGGTTTGATATTTCTAGATTATTGATCCATGTTTGATGTGTTTAAATCAAAGGAGGAATAAACGTTGTTTAAGAGTAGATCTTGTGTAATTGAGTGGAGTCGCATGAAATCCTAGAAATAGGATGACAAAAATCTATCCGATTAGGGTCAAATCTAATAGGGGAATCCATACCATGAGTTAATGCGATAATAGGGGTTTTAATTAGAAAGAAATTTCAATTAATCAACCTAGAGTCATCTTCTCTTACTCTCGAAAGAGATATTAGCATAATTTAGGGATTTCTACTAATTAAGATACTAAGTAAAGAAATTGCATAATTTAGATTGATAGTGGCAGATGAAATCTAGGAGAATTTTTTCCTTGGTATTGCTTTGCTTCTTGGTTATTAATCGGTTGTTTTCCTGTTTTATTTCTTTGTCGTGTTCGGTAGTTAATTAATTTAGTTAATTTTAGTTTTTAATCAATCGCTTGATTTATTCGGTTAAATAATAGAAAGACGATAATTACTAGTACTTCTAGTCTTCGTGGAACAATATCTTTGCTCACCATAGCTATTGATGCGATTTTTCGAGCTTGAAAAGTTCAGAAATTTTCTTAATTGAAGGATCGTCTTGACTAGGTCTAAAGGATGGTGGAAACCACGACCCGAAGCACTTGAATGTTTTACGAAACCGAAGTCATAAAATAACCCGACCCTCGTAAATTTGACAAACACTAGAATCTTAGTTTGGTAGAAGTCGCCACACCTAGGGATGGGTTACGGGATGATAAGACTAAGGGTGATGCCACAAACTAGAAATAGTTTGATAAGTTTGGTTAAGAACTGGAAGAGAAACAATTCTCACAAAATAAGTTTTATATTATAAATTGACTAACTCCAAATGTTCTTTTACATGGTTTTTATAGGCCCTTCAAATGGCCATTCAAATTTCGGCATAAAATGAATTCACACTAACATTAACACATTCACACCTAACACTTAAGTTGTTCGTACTGAAAAATTAATGTGTTCACACTCCATGAAGTAAATTCGGTTCATACTTGATGTTTGGTACATGATTGGCCGAATAAATGTGATGTCTCTTAACTTGGGCATTCATGCATACTTAGCTAGGAAGTATTCGTCCAATTCAATGTAGGTCCAATCCTTTAATTTCCAAAAATCCCCCTTGGTCAAATGGATTTTGCATGGCTCATGCATCACTTAAATTGAAGCTTTAATGTGCCTTGAATAGATGAATGAGCAGCATAAATCTCTTAAATCCTTCCCTCATTTTGGTTAATGTATGGGTTGGTTCAATTGTTGATTTAATGAGGCACATTTCCCTTGTTTGTTCGTGAACTCTTCCTCATTAAAGAATGCATAAAGGCATGTACTTGGCCCTTCCATATGAACGATCTCATGTATCTTTATAATGGCTCAGATGTGTTGGTTCCATAAATGTTCCTTATGCATATATTCAACATTAAAGAATGCCTATTATGAGCATTAAAATGGCCAACCAAATAGTCTCTACAAACATATATAAATAGGGATTAAACCATTTTAGACAATTGGCAGTAAAGAAACTTCAAGTGACCCCAAATATGTAAACACGCAACATGACACTTAACTAAACTAGATGAACACTTAGACTCTTGTTGCACACACATATGAACGAATTGACTTAAACACACCACACACATATGATATGGACATATGAATCAAACCCATGCATAAACATAAATAACAATTCAACAGCATGTTAGGGTAAACACTCCACATGCATAAGAAAATGAAAACATGTTCATATAAGGCAAGATAAAATATATGGAATAAATTGAATAGCAATTAACTTGACACCTAACATGTTAAAGCAAACAAAAAAAACCCATGGAAATATCAAACAAAACACTCGCTTGAAGAGTTTAATTTTAGTTTTGGGCCCCTCACGCTTGGGCCAATCTCGAGTCTTTCTTGTCAAGTCATATGATGTGATCGAAATCACATCAGCTATACTATTAATTGATAGGTGCACTTGTTGTAGTCAAATTTTTAGTTAGTTTCGTAGACAATCAAGTTTGTTTTATTAACTAATCTATTCGAGAGAGAAAATTATAAGTTTACAAACGAATACACTAGACTTAGCGCACTGGATCCAACATAATTGATAATGTATAAATGAGATATGAATGCAATGGGAAGATGTCATGTATACCATGGAAATGACAATTTAGATAGAAATGGCATGCAGAATTATATCTATTTGTGATATTAACTAATATAAGGTAAAATCTTGAATGTCTATTGATATGATGAGTCAAAATATCTAAACCAAGTATAAAGTCCATATGAAAGCATTAAGTAATGATTTGAGACAAAGAAGTTCATCATACATATGTGTATATATGAATTTATAATATTTTATATGCTTAATTACTAGGATCTTTTGCGAACTTTGTATAGGTGGTGCTTAAGTCTCGAGGATTCGATAAGGATAATATATTCAGGACTCAATTCTCGGCTCAACAGAGTTTGTATAGCTTTTGTGAAATTTGTAGCAAGTTGGCATGTACCTAGTGTCATAAATTGGTTTTAGAGTAACTTTTGATGTTTTGGTACTTACTGTGCTAGAGACTTGTGAGAGTGTGGCTATATATGTACTATGAGTTTGATGCTAGAGACTTACTATGCATGAGTTTGATGCCATGTTATGCCATAATTTACATTTTGCTTGCATTTCAATATGGTAATTTAATGTTTTAGGTTGGTGATGTTGAGAGCATGATAGTAATCATGTATTTGAATGAGTTTAATTAGGCATGTATGAAGTTTATAACTTGTATGTGATGTTGCATAATGTTTATAAATGAATTAGTATTGTTTTGAGTCAAACTAGGTGGGTTTTGGGGTCATTTTTGGGTCCTGGCATACTTGCTTCAGTGTAAGTGGTTAGATGTATTGCTACAAGTCAATAGCCAAAAATGAACAGTACCAGCCAGATGTATCAACACAAGCACCTACTTGTACCAATACTACTAGGTCAGACAGGGGTACTTCCCTTGTTTTGAGTTTTTTTGATCCTTAGAGACCCGAACTTGGTCCCAATATCCCTGAACACCTATAACTCATTTTAAAATATTTCTAAATTGTTTTACATAACTTGAAAATTTTTTTATTCACTTTAAGTGTATTGATATGAATTATGATATCTTGAAGTTTTAATTGAAATTAAATTGAAAGTTAGTTTGAGCGACCGAGTCGGGTGTGAGGTGTCACATCCCCGCATACAAATTTGAGTACTATATTCTAGCATGCTCTCTCAACATCATGGTGAATACCTTACACTTGAGCGCATCTTATGCTCTCATGATGTCTAAGTCGTCGTTGCATTAGGTTAAGTGGTTGTTAGAGTCTTTACTGACGTACATTTCCTAGGAAGCTTAAAATTAAGGAGCACTCTTTGTCTAGTACCTTGGGTGCTAAGGGGTTATTCGCATAGGGAGCCCATTTGAAATCATTGACCTTTTTCTTTTTGAGGGAATTTATCTGTTTTCTCATAACATTTTTTCACAAGTGTATTTTGACGATCTCCTCATTCTGTTGCTTTACTTCCTTTGCTTGTGGAGTTACTATGTCATCCATTGGGGCAATAGAGGACGATTCCTTTTCTGTTTGGTGGTTAAGTCCCATTAGGCCATGTTTCTTTCTTTCTTTAGGTCTTCTCTTTGAGATGTCTCAATTTAGCTCGTTTGGATGAGTTCAAGTTGTAGCTAAAAAATATTCCTAAGATTCTGTTGTTAAGTTCTACGTAATGGGATTTTTCGTCATTGGAGGGGGTGGGTTGTGGTGCCCAAAGTGTAGCTAATGTGTATACGAATTTGTTGATGGTATCAAAAATAACCATCATAGTATGTGCCATTTTGAACCATATAATAAGTCGTTTCGGTCGTTGTAGAGGTCGCTTTGAGCAACATAATAGTAGCCATGCTGGTTGTTCTTATGCCTAAGCTGGTAGTTTTGACTTATTAGCCTTTGTTGGTAACTTTCTGTCACAGGATGGTCTAAGTTATTTTGTTATTGTGTAGCTTGTTGCTGATCTGTTGCTCTCCCTTTACCTTTTGGGTGGAGAATTTGCCATTTGGTTGAGCCATGGTGGCAAATGGTGACTCATACCATAATTTAGGTGCTGAAAGTCGTAGATGGGAGCATTTGGAAATAACGAGTGATCAATATAGGAACCTAAATGAAACTTTATAAACTATTGGTTTGTTGTATCCTTCCTTGGTCATTGTCTTTGTATTTAGGGGTCTTTTTATAGAAAGAGGGCATGATACGGACTTTTTAGGGAATGACATTCTATCTTATTTTTTTATGAAAATACATGTTAGTATAATTGTAAAATTGTACTTTGCCCCTTAATAATTTATGATTCATTTTTTACCCCTAAAATAATTTCCTGACTTCATCCCAACAAGACACGTTTAGATTGTGCTAAGGGAATTGATATTGGATCATGGAAGGGTTTATGACACTCGTGTTAGAGGTAAAGGGTGTGATTGATGCCTTTAATGTGACATGATGGGTGGTTAGGTGAGTTTCGTATGTGTGAGCTTTTGTTGGCTGAAATCATTTTTACGGAATGAGTTACGTATAACTAATTTTATTTATTTTAATTAGATTTTTTGATTTTTATAAAATTTTAGTTATTTATATGCTTTAATAAAATATTTTTTTTAAAGTTTTATTTAATATTTCAAAATGGATGGGTAAGAGTAGGAGAATTTTTTTCCTAGCTGGTATAATCAAAAGTGAGAAAAAATCGAAACAGAAGATATAAAATTGAATCGAGTGAGCATGAGGGAAAAAAACCGTGTTGCCCCGTCCGTCCATTGCCATGGCCCATCCCTAAGTATAGATTATGTCATGTAATTTCACGCGCCATCAAGAGAGTGAAGACAAAGAGTAAGAGTGAGATCGATGGAATGTCTTTTTACGGAGCACGCATGCAGGCTTATATGAGTTTGAGACTGTTTTTCCATCTCCATTTCCAGATCCAATCTAATTTTCCATTCCTTTTAATCTTCCATTCAAATCTTTTCTTTTTCTTTTTTCAGTTCGTCCAAATTCCTGGATGTAAAACTATTCTCGGAATTTCACCTAAAAAGAAAACAGGTTTCCATTGTTAGTTTCTTCCTGATCATTTGGATTCCAGGCAAGTCTCTATCCAAGCTTTTACAATTTAATTTAAGTGTTAAAAAATGGGTTAACTTTAAAATTCAGGTGGTTTGATCTGTTTCAGATTTTTAATACAAATTTGATATTGCATTTTATTTATCTTTTCCTTTTTGAGAATAACTGGAGGAAAAACATGATTGGGTTTCATTGTACTTTTTATCTCTTGTATGTTTTATCATTTATAACTTATGAAAGCATGCGACTGTTCATGATAAACTACCATTTAAGCTTTAGTTCATGGGATGGGACGATCTGCATTGTCATTGCTTATATTGTCATTGTGTGCTCGAGTTTTCGCATTCTCTCTCTCATGTTAGGCTGTTGGTTCTTGTTGATATAGTGTATTACTATATATCTAATTACAAAATAAATATGCTGGTTGTTGTGTTTTGCCAGCCGGTTAGTTGAAGGAAGTTCGCCATGTTCAGGATTTCACCTCATAGGAATCAAAGATCCAAAGGTTTGAAGGTAAAGCATGCCTTACAAATATGTCTTCTGGTTGCTATTTGCATATGGTTGCTTTACCAAGTTAGGCACTCTAGTGGGAAGAAATCGGAGTATGAGAAATCCGCGAATGAAGTCATTAAGTTGGGGAGAAAGGACCTTCCTCAAGCAAAGGAAACGATTGTTAAGGATGTGCAGGACAAGGAGGAAGAAGAGGAAGAAAGCAAGCTTGGAGAAGATGATAATAAGCTTGATGAAACGGACAATGAAGAAAGAGGGAATGGGGATGATGATGCAATACATGAGCATGACATTGCTATGCCAAGAGAGGAAACCGAGCGTGGAGAAGTTTCTATATATGGAGAGAAGGAACATGAAGAAAGTCGGAACCATGAGAGTGAAGAGAAGGAAAACGGAGACCTGGAGAGTGGAGAGGAAGTGTTAGAAGAGAGTAAAGAGGACAGTGAAAACAAGGTGAGTGAAGTCAATGCGGAGCTCGAGGAGAAAGAAAACACAGAGGAGAGTCAAGAGAAGGAAAATAAGCATATTGGGGAAGAGAGTAATGCAACAGAAAGTGGCGAGAAAGAGAGTGAAAAAAGCGGAGATGAGATAGAGAATTCTGATGATCGGGTCAATGATGGAGTAGACAGGAATAATGAAGTAGCAAGAGGAGAACATTACAAAGGGGGTGATGCTTCAAGTGAAGTAATCCATGATACCCAACATGTCGCGGTGGAGAATGAGACAAGTGATTTGAAAAATTCCAATGAGTTGGAGGAACCGGAAAACAATGATAAAAATGAATTTGAGCAGGAGAAAGGATCGAATAGCAGTGAAGCAGCCAATGTCCATCATAACGAGTCAAATGAGCAGGAAAATGGGACTATTGAAAACTATCCTGAGAGTGGTTATGAGAGCACTGAGGCTTCCATGAGAGATACAAAATCAAATGAGCACCAGGATGGGGCAGATGCGACATCCAACACAACTCAGAATGAAAATGATCAACAATTGGAATCAGGTGGCAATGGCGAGCAGTCAGATTCAAATGCAATTGCTACTTTGACTGAAAACATGGATGGAGCTAGCGAAGGTTCTACAACCTCTACCGGTAACTCTAAATCTGTTGAATCAAATGAACAGACTGAGAACTTCAATGCATGGAGAGGATCAGATAGGAATTCTGCCTTTTCATTTACAAGCCAAAATGACAGAGTGCAGAGGGAAGAATCCTACGATAATTCTGGAGTAGAGGGTACGCGAGGAAAACTTCTTTCCTTGAACACAATTGATAATTCGAATGCTGGTCAGAATGAAGAAGTTCATGCTTCTGTTTCTTCAATTGCCGAAGGAGGGAAAACTTCCTCAAACACAAATGATAATGCCGGTGCAGGTCAGAAGGAGAATGACAGTGGCGGCTATACCAACAATGATGCAAATGTAAATGAGAAAGACATCAGCACTGAAAATCAGAGCAGCACTAATGCAAATGCAAATGAAGAGGTTACTGAAAAGGACAATAATAATTCAAATCTAGATGAAAATGCTGCTCAGAGCAACACCAACAACAACGAGAATGCAAGTCACAATGAGAATAATGCTTCTCAGAGCTATAAGGACAACAAAAACGCAGGTCAGAATCAGAATAATGATTCCCAGAGCAACAACAATGACAAAGCCCATCAGAATGAGAACAATGGTGCTGTTCAGAGCAACATCAACAGCAATGAGAATGCAGGCAGCGTTACCGAAGACGAAAATGCAGTTCGGAATGAGAATAACGCTTTCCAGAACTTGAACAACAATAACAATGAGAATGCAGGCCAAAATGAGAACGATGCTGCTCAGAGCATTACTGACAACAAAAATGCAAGTCAGAATGAGAATGATGCTTCTCAGAACTTAAAGAACAACAACAAAAATGAGAGTGCAGACCGAAATGAGAAAAATGCTGCCGAGAGCATAACCGACAACGAAAATGCAGATCGGAATGAGAATAATGCTTCCCAGAACTTAAACAACGACGGAAATGAGAATGCAAGACAGAATGAGAACAATGATCCTGTTCAGATCAACACCAACAACAATGAGAATGCAGGCCAAAATGAGAACAATGCTGCTGAGGGTGTTATCGACAATGACAATGGAGATCAAAATGGGAATAATGGTTCCCAGAAGAGCAAAAATGCAAGTTGGAATGAGGACAAAAATGCTTTTCAGAGTGACACCATCAATGAGAATGCAGATAAGAATGAGAACAATGCTGCTCAGAGCATTACCAACAAAGAAAATGCAGGCCAGGATGAGAATAATGCTTCCGAGAACTTAAACAACAACCACAACAATGAGAAAGCAAGTCAGAATGAGAACAACATTGCTGTTCAGGACAACATGAACAACCAGGATTCCACAAGTCAGAATGATACTAATATGGCTCAGACCTACAATAATGAAAATGCAGGTCAGAATGAAAACAACAAAGTTGCTCAGAGCTACAGCAACAACAATGGGAATTTGGGCAAGAATAAGAACAATAATGCTTCACAGATATACAACGAAAACAATGGAAGTGCAAAGTTTAGGACTTTGCCAGGTACCAGAACTGATGGGAATAATGGTGATAATGGCGAGAATGGCGAGAATGTAGCTGCTGAGTGAAAATGATGCTATGTTGTTCGCTATATGACTATTACCGTCATCGAATTTTTGTTTACTTTTTCCCGAGATGATCAGGCAATTGTAAGTTGCTGGCTTCTTGTTGTGCTTTATTGTGAATTTCGTACTGAAAAAGTTTGTTTGTACTTATAGTTCTACCTTTAAAGATCAACACTACAGTTTTCCATAAGCCATATATGTATATGCTTAAATTGCGTTCTACTGTCTAGCAAAACATGAAATGTCATAGGTTTTGAGTCAATAGAATATATTTCTGAAGGCTTTCTGATTAAAACGGAAAGAGAATCCCAAAGTTTTTTCTGCAACTGTGTCTAGTTGCAGCAGCAGCAGCCTAGATCATCAATTTGAACCCATGAATTTGTTGCTCAACTTACAAGGATCAATGGGGTTGGCAAAGCTGCAAAACCTGATGGTGCCCCACCACCTAAACTTTCTTCTCTTAAAACCGAACCTTTGACATCCCAACTTTCGCTTGGTAACATTTATTATTGCTTATGAAAAGACCTTCCATCTTCAACATTACTCACTGATTTATTTTCATCTTTATCAATCAATATTCTTCTCTTTCAGTGGGTAGTGTTTTAACTCTCAAATCTATTTTCCTGTCCCATTGTTACTAAGTATCCTTCTTTCTGATAGGTAGTCTCAACTGTTGAATCATTTTCATGTAGCTCAATTCTCTCTTTCGTTTTTTTATGTAATACCAAGAAAGTCCATTACTTAATATATGCATAACAACACCAGCAAGGGCCTTCACCTGGAGTTAGGTAGAAAGAACAACATAATATAACTTAGCCTCTTATACTATTTGTTGAATCTTTTTTAATAGAAACGTAATTTAAATATCAATATAAAATAAATCATAAAACACAAGGGACAAAATTAATGCCCTCAATTAATTACATTTACTACTTATGAGAAAAGAATTCTAGAGATTACGAAGAGTAAATAATATCAACTCTAAAACTATAAAAAGTGATTGTTAAAAATATCCTTTTTAAATTAAATTATTTAATTTGATATTTTTAATTATTAAACTTTTCAATATTATTAAATTCTTTAAAATAATTTATTTTATATTTAAATATGCTCCAAGTTATGCTTATTTTATTTTGTTTTGGCCGGCAAAACTATATATAAATATAAAATAGTAAAGTAAATATACGATAAATAATAAATAAAAGGCCACTCCGTTTCGGCAAAAGACCCACGCCCAAGTTCCATAGCTTTGGGTCCGCTATCCCGATCATGATTTTCCTACCCCCAGAGGGAAAGGTCCTTCCCTTTTGGGCCGGTTGTGGGCGAGGAGGGATTCGAACCCCCGACACCGTGGTTCGTAGCCACGTGCTCTAATCTCTGAACTATAGGCCCCACCTCGTCTCCACTGGATCTGTTCCTAGGAGTCCCCTAAAAAAAAGGAACATTTTCTCTCCCCAGCCATTTCGGATTAAGAAGATGTGAAAGTGTCTTTCTCTCTATAAGAACGGTGCGTTCCGAGGTGTGAAGTGGGAGAGAGGGGATTTCATAATTGGGGTTTTGAATAAGACAACCTTTTCATTTTTATATTTAAATATGCTCCAAGTTAATCTTAAGCTAAAAATGTAATTATTTTATAATTGAAATATTAAATTTATTCTCAAATATGTTTTATTTACTAATATTCTATGACAAGACTCTAAAAAAAAAAATCAAATTCAAGGCTTTACTCAACTTAAATTACATTATTTTAAGTACTTTGATTTATGAAATATTTCTAATATTATCGGAGAAGATTTTAATTTTAGTTACAAGTTTAGAAATTATTTTTATCATATTAATAATTTTTGTAGTAATTAATATTTTTTTAAATTATAAATTATTTAATTATGTAATTACAATTTATATTATTAAACTTGATATGGAGAATTACAATATAATTACATTCTGTCAGCCAAATACGTTTACGAAATTACAATTCTTTAATTACACTTTTATTCAATAAGTCTGTCTAAATAGACTTGCAATATTATGAAAGAAGAATTATTGAGATGCAAGGAATATTAGAGAAAGATATGGATAAATATCTCCACTATTATTTTATACTAGAATAGAAATTTATTTGGGGTAAAACTCTAGTGATTTGATTTGATCATTCGATGTACGTGGGTTACAAAACTTATACATTAAACACGTGTTTTACAATATTTAAGTGGAATTAAGAGAGCACAAAGTTGTTTATTGTGGGGAATATTTGTGAGTACAATTTGTATGTAATCATACTATTTTAGCAACTTGTATTAAGCATTTATCTGGGAAAGCCTAAGTGAAGAGAGTTTCTTCATTGTAATTGTACGAGAGTGAGGTTATAATAATTGTGAGTGAGATTAAGCTTAAACAATCTCTTGTACCATGAAAATTATAGTGATTTACCTTCTAAAAAAAGCTCGTAGATAGAGAATTGGATCCTAATCGTGTAAATAATTTGATGAATTCATTATTTACTTTTCCAATTTTAAGTTGTTTCTATATGTCTCGACTTAGCAAAAACAACTTAACACAACTTCAACACTTACATTTCTATATGTCTCAACTCAATAAAAACAACTTAACAACTTCAACACTTAGGGTCTGTTTGTTTGGCAGTAAAATGTTTTCCGGAAAATGATTTCTGGAAAATGATTTACTTTTCTGGAAAATGATTTACCAGAAAATATTTTCTGGTGTTTGGATGAATCATGTAAAATATATTTTTGTTGTTTGGCGATTTCACGAAAATGTTTTCCTAAAAGTTGATTTTACATATATATTAATAAATTTATTACATATTAACAATTTTTTATATTTTAAAATGTTTTTACATATATTACAATGATTTATTTATTATAAATAAATTAGATTAAATATATAATAATACTAAATTATTAAGTTACATTATTAACCGTCATATTGAAAACAACTAAAGTCAAATAAATTATTTGTAATTGTGTTAAAAAAATAAAAAAAAGATTGAATAATTATAAATTAGTTTCCAAATCACAATTAAATACTAGAAATATTATCCAAATGCATAATTAGTAGTACACCACATAATAACAACATTGTCACATTGTCCAAGTACATAACTAATTATTACACTACATAAAAGTATCAATATCTTCAACCTTGAGCAAATTTTTGAAGCCAAATTTTTTTATGCTTCTTACTTTTAACTAGAAAAGCTTTGGCTTCGGATTCATGACTCACTAAATAATCAAACACAGAACACAGGAAGTCATCATCAAATCCTTCGTCCTCCATCGACATCACCTGTTCGTAAAGCTGTGGTGTCTTATCCGCAGTAAATTGTTCCAAAGCATTAGCAATTTTGCCAAGTTGTTCACCCACAAATTTAATTTGTTCATCGACGACACTTTCTTGAACATTTTTTCTTTTACGTTTGGATGTGCCAGATGAAGATACATTTGTTCTTACCTCTTCAGCCTCTTCATTGTCGTAGTCTACAGGCACTGAATCTTGATTACCATCATCCAAATCTATGTCAGCAAATGTTCTGGCAAAACTCCCCGTTGCCATATCTTTGCCAACAACCAAAGCCATTTCATCATAATGATCAATGCTTTTATTCAAAAACGGTTCATACTTCTTGTGTGCTGTTTGGATATTATACACAATTAGAATAACAAGTAAAAACATTTGAAATAAGCTTAACATATATATACATATATTACCATCATCTGCTTGCATCATATGTTGCTCTATCACATGTGATCATTTTCATGTTATCATCCCATCCAAAACCACTTTCACCTCGAATTTTGCATATAATCGCCACTTGATTTTTTACTGATCCTCAAATGATTTTCCACATGTTTCGCATCGCATTGGACTTGAAATCTTTCGTAAATAGCCCGACAACTCGATTAATAGAAATCGCTTTGAAAGCATTAGAAGGCTTATTTCCTTTACGGGCCTCCTCTGCTAGAATTTCAAGAAAAACATGTTCCATCGGTTTGTCCACCTAAATTGCTTGGAGGTCCCTTCTTTGTTGCCCTTGCCCATTCTACATTAATAATTGTCATTGTCAATCATTTCAATATCCAAAAACCTCAAAATATAATAAATTCAATATCTAACAAGCTTATAACATAATAAATTCAATATCTAATAAGCTTAAAACATAATCAATATCTAACAAATTCAAGACATAATAATTTCAAAATCCAACAAACTAAAAATTGCAATATCATTATCCAACCAACATTAAGGAAAAAAAAAAAACAATTTACTAAAACATACATAACATAGAAACAATAACCTTAAGCCCTAAACCTACCTAATATTTCTAGCCATATAATCAGCCCACATAGTTTGTGCAATTTCGTCTCTCTTAGCGGACCATTCTCTTGCTTCTTCTCTTTCTTCTCGCTCCGTAAGAGTTGGTATTATCAAATCGACTCGGACTCCTCGTATAATCCTTGATTAAGTAAATCACTAGGATCAACTCCCATTATATGATTATGAATGATACAACAAGCCAAAACTATATCTACTTGAGTTTGAAAATTCCAAAATGGCTCAAAGATCTAATACACGAAACCGTTTCTTTAAAATCCCAAAAACACGTTCAACGGTGATTCGTAATGATGAATGACGAAGATTAAAAAGTTCCTTTGCATTTTCAGGCCTTGAGCACTAAACTCTTTTAAATGATATCGGACACCACGATATGGAGTAATATATCCATTTCAATGCCATATCCAAATCAAAGAATATAATATTTACCTACAATTTTACAAAACACAATTAATACTAATAAATTATGAGCTTACTATAACTATTTGGTACTTAGTGATAATTATTACCTTCCTAATTCTTAATCCTCCTGGGCGTGAAAGTGCATCACTTAAAATACGAGAATCATGTGCACTACCTTCCCAACCAGCTAGAACATAAGAAAATTTCAAATCAAATGTAATGGCAGCCAATATATTTTGTGTCGTCCCCCTTTTACCACTCTGAAATCTTCTCCTTGAATACTAAGTGGAACGGATGCACGAATATGAGTTCCATCTAATGCTCCAATACAATCTTTAAAATAAGGATAAAATCTTGGATTGTTTCTGATTTCACTAGGAGTTGACTCATCAGGTAATCTAATAACTAGTTTATACAATTTCAAAATAGCTCTCAATACAACCCTAAAATAACGGTGAACTGTCTCAATTGATCTATAATATCTAGATCCAATCACTCAAAACCTTACATTATGACCAATTATATGTAAAAATATAACTACTTGCTCCCTAATATTGATGAGACCTAGATGATTCTAACAAATTATCCCTACTAAGAATATCACACAAATTAAAAAAGGCGATCGGTCTCATCCTTATCATATCAATACAATGTTGGTCACCACTATATAAAATACTATTAATATAATTTTCTCTTTCATAATCTCGATTCACACGAGGATGAGAAGCAATTTCCTTCCTACTTTTAATTTTTAATCCAAAGAGCCCCAAAAGCTAAAATCAAGCAACGACTCAAAACAATGTATTTTGATCTTGATTACGATCCATCTACACAAATATGCCACAAAAAAACAATTTTAATACAAAAAGATGCAAACATTTTCATAAGATCACATATACGAAAAGTTACCATGACTAAAGTGCATACATACATATCAAGCTAATTATAATTGCATTAATAATTTTTTGAGCACACATATATGCATAAGACAATAGGTTGATTAACATTTAGCACATAATCATTCAAGAAACAATACAATGGTGATGAAATCAGAAACTAGAAAATAGGTAAAAGAAAAAGATATAGGTGGGTTAAGTAATTATGTAAATATCCAAGGTCATATGGCTAAATTAGACCACATTATTAACTCCCCACCTATCTTTTACATTTGAAATCAGAAACTACCAAATTTCAATTCGATTTTAAATTCATGAGATGGCCATGCTCTTCAATCCATTTTACAACTCACTGCCCAATCACCTCCAACGCTTCTTTCCTCTAATTTTTCGCTTCCATTAATGGCGTCATCCCGAATATAACCTCTTTCTATATAGATCGATTTTTTCTTGGATGAATTTCAAAACTGAAATCTGTGTTATTAAGGAAGACGATGAAATTCGAAGATTTTTTGATGGAACGAATCGAGGAAAAGAAGAAGAAGATCGAGCTTCAAGAAGAGGTAAGCATTTGAGCTCCATTATTTAAATTTTTTTGTTAATGCAGGCTGAAGTAAAACCCGATTTATCCATCCATCTATTCCTTATCCACTTTTTATTTTAAATACGAGAAAAAAAAAAAAGCAATATGTTTTACGTATGGAAAACCAAAACTCCTAAGTCCAAAAGTTCGGCCTATAATCAAGTAAGGAAAAGATTTCTTAGAAGGAAAATAAAAAGGAATCGATATGCCTTTTCTCTCAACCTTAAAGTCCAAAGGACCTTTCACATGGTGTCTACTCTTTCTCTCTATGACTGTCCCTTGGATGGTCGCATTTTTAATCGCTACTTTTATGGTCGTCGTTGGTTTAGCGAGATAAATGAACAACTGTTGTGCGGGCACTTTCGGTGGTATGAAGAGGAAATTATCTCTTGGAATTGCATTGATAGGAAATAGTAAGGTGTGAAATTGTTCCGTGTCATGATTAATATTTCTTGAATGAATTCGCCCTTGGTATTTGTTTATTATGGTAGTAAAGTTTTCTATGTTTTGTATGTGAATTATGAAAAAAAAGGTGATTTGAAAGATCTAAGGTAATGAAAGGAAGTGGAAACGAAAAGATGACACCCGATGGTATCTTTTTATTTATATGCTTGTTATTCATATGCTACTTTATTAGAAAGTTATTCATATGCTTGTTGGGGTATGCTGAAAATCTAAGGGAGATTTTTTTCTGGGTCTTGATTTTTTGTTTAGTTGAATTGCTTTCTTTGGTACCTATGTTGCTCTCACATGCCTCTTTTGATATCAATATATAGTACATGATTAAAATTGCAGGATCAATTTAATAGTGCATCACAAATTTGTCTTACAAGGTTGCAAATAGCATGCTCTCTTGCTATAAAATGATCTCATTTCATAAATAAGAGAGAAAGTAATGAAAATATAAAACAAAATGTTTCCGTATCATGTTACTTTTCATTAGATAAAACAAAATGGATTTTTGACCAGATTATTTTTATTTTGAATATAGATTTTGATGCAATTTTGTTTATTAAAAGTAAATACATCTTTTTGCATTGGCTACTTAGGGTCACAAGAGTTATGTCCCAAATATGATCGATGGGGCATCTCAAGTGATATTGGTGTGCTTGTAAGTCACATCCTCTGTCTCTCCATTAATCGCCTAATATAGTGTATATATTGTAGATTTGGATTTCATAAATGTCCACGGTTTCTTAATTAGGTGATTTACGCTTGTAAAGGGAATTTGAAATCGGATATGAGAGGGGTGGGCGGACCCATGAACATGTGCAGCTCGCAAAGACTTTGGGTGTGTCAAAGCTACTTGTAGTAGTTAATAAGATGGATGATCACACTGTCAACTGGTCTAAAGAAAGGTACTTTGACTGGGTTCTGTAAAAAGTCTTAAGCTTTTGTGCTACCCTTAGTGTGTAGTTTATGTTGTAGTTTGGTTTGTTTAATAGTATTGATGGAGTCCTTTCACAGGTATGATGATATTGAATCAAAGATGGTACCTTTTCTCGAGTCATCCAGCTACAATGTGAAGAAAGGTATTGGAACCTGTTAAATAACCTTCAAGTTGCATTTTGTCTTGGTGATATTTTCAAGCTTGTTGAACCATTTACGTATGTTATTACCATGACTAGTGGGATATTGAAGTGCTTAATTTGCAAAGGTCCCTTGCATTTTTTGTAATATGTTCATGGTTGCTTATATGACCAGACTTGTTTTCTGCTTATGTGACCTTAAATTTTCTCAATTTTTAGTTATGCGTTAGTCATCTATATGTAAATGTGGTTATTCATACATTAAATCATATTTATATGTATCTATATAAGTAGAAGTAATTGTTGTATGCTTAGCATCGAATTTGAAGTAGTTGGCTAATATGTCTGCTAGAATATACTTTTTAATAGTTGACAATGAAAGTTGTTTGATCTTTTAGTATATAATAATAAGATATACTTATACATGAATTTGGGTTTCTTATGCTTATTGGAAGAAAAAGAAAATACTCAAATACAGAATCACTTTGAGTTTCTTATGCTTATGTGGGTTCAGTGTCCTTCTGATTTGTTGTATAATTATAAAAACAGAGGGCAGACATCTTTTTTAAAGTTGGAGGACCTAAATTCCTCCAATTCCATTTTGTTATTATAACATAATTTTTGGTCTTCTTTTGTACTTTTCTTACCGAGTTTGTGCTTTTAACTAGTGTCACTAGCTCAATTAGGCACATTCTATATAGTATAAATAAATACAATTTATAACATTTTTATTTTCCTTTTCCGAGTATGTATTGATGTTTTGATTCTTGCTTCACCTATGCTTGTGCCTTAAATGAATAAAACATTGAGGATATTATCAATAGAATTTTACTTTTTCTTCTCTTTGTGGTTAAGACAAAGCGGATGACAGTGATGAAGATGGGCAGATTCTTCTTTTTTGTAAAGCTGGTATGAAGATACCAGTAAGTATATGAAAGCTTTTGAAGGGTAAATTTCAACTTTGTTTGATTTGGTATGATTGTTATGCAGAATTCAGGAAGAGGATAAAGAGCAAAAAGTAACTGGGAAGGAAATGGAGAAACCTAAAGAAGTGGTTCATGTCGAGCTAGAAGAGGTCAAGCTCTACGACATCCACAGTTTAATGACAAATTGAGACAGTGATAAAAGACGAAACCCTAAAAATTAAACCCCTAACACATCCATCTTCAAAAACTTGCAAACCCAAATGCAAACTTGAGCAGAATATAAACATGCAGAACCCCTAGAGCTTGCGATCAAGAATGTGAGTAGAAATTTACACGATGAAGATGAATCAACAAAGAAGAGGAGGGAGAGATGATGAACCAACAGAGAAGCTGAGGCAGAGATGATGAACCAGCAGAGTCCTTAGGGTGAAGAGAGTGATGAACCACCTTTGGAAAATGTCTTACCGTTTAGAAATTGGTAAGACGTTTTCCGGAATTATGAAATGAATTTACCCGTGTTTTGGAAAATGTTTTCCTTGGGAATTCATTTTCCAAACAAACAAACACTGGAAAAGGGGGAAAATGTTTTCCGGAAAACATTTTCCCCCTATCAAACAGACCCTTACATTATGCTTTCGCAGGACAAAAAAATGCTTTTATATATAACAAAAAAAAAAAAAACCTTTACAATTATATTTAAATCTAGTTTAACTATTTGAGAAAAAAAACCCCTTATTTGATATTTTTCTTCTTAACAAAATAAAAATGCTTAATACACTAAATATTATATTAAAAATATTTAATGCACAAAACATTATATTAAAAATATTCAATTTCGTAATAATATTATATTAAAAAAATGCTTCATACAATAGTCTCGAATCAGGTGTAAACATTTAAGTATGACACCTTCCTACTATTTAGATTCATAAACTTCTTTTAACAATTGCATCTTTTACAATGTGTTTAGACTAAGATCAAGGGAACAAAAAGTCAAATAAAAGAAAGCAAGGGAAACGAGGAAGGAAAAGTTGAGGGAAGATTAGAATCCCTTACGGGTGAATTACCTATAAATGTTAAATTTTTTAAAAAAATTATCAAATTAGGGTAGTTTTTTTTTAAAAAAATTTATCGGATTAGGCCAATTTTAAAGAGAAAGATATAGGATGCGTTTTCAATGGATTTGGCAAGAAAACGCTTCTAACTGGACGCTCTTTCTTGCTCGGTCATCAAAGCATGTATAGTATGACGGGTTTTTCTTCTGTCTCCACAGTTGATTTTTTTAAAGGTTTTTTTGAGGTTAGGATTTAGGGTTTTTAAGGATTTTGTAGTTTAGGGTTTAGGGTTAGGTTCCAAAAATATTATTTTATGATTTTTTTTAATTTTTAACTTTTTTATATATTCTTTAGAAATTTTTATAATATTTATATTTGGTGAAAATATATAAATTTTAGAATTGTTATAAATATTTTGAGTTTTAAAAATAATATTATTTTTAAAATTTTGAAATTATTTTGAATTATTTTGTCATTATTTTGAGACCAATTTGGTAATTTTCAAAATTGATAGGTACCAAAAGGGTATTTACACAAATTTGTTATTCGCATTGTAAAATTTAACTCAATTCGAAATCAAAACACGAATTAATCAATTCGATTAACTTGAAGTTCGTATTTTTTTTTCAATCGAATCGAGTTTTGATCACTCGTAGTTTATGGTGGGTGGAGGTCAACCCAAAATGTTCACAAAATATTATCTTGGGATTCTTGGGATATCTGGCGAGTGAGCGGGAACTTTGCAAGGGTTGAAACAGGGAGAGTGAAAATCCTCTCTACAAGACAAGTCTTCACTAACATGTCAAAAAAATGCATTGAAAGCACACCTCACTGGAAATGTTTTCAGTTGACATGGCACTAAAAATGCCTCCAGCTAGGCGTGCTTTTAGTGCATTTTTCTGACATGTCACTGAAGACGCGCCTTGTAGGGAGCTTTTTTGCTCTCCCTGTTTCAACCCCTGTCGTAACGCCCTCAACTTGACCCAATTCACCAGGTCTGGATCTCGGGTGTCACTGCACAAATACTTAGCAAGAATTTCAAAACAATCGACTTGTATTCTTAACTTAAAACTTATTTAAAACATTTTTCTTATCAATTTATTTAAAGGCTCAATATCAAAGAAATAAAGAAAGGTATTTAAAAATAAAATACTAATACATCAGACTAATTATAAATTATTAGAACACCAAAAGTTTGCTAAGGATAAACTTTCAAGCATAATCCTGCAATATGCCACTATCCAAAGATGTTCACTATATGCATAATAACACGGATCACCGCTTCCTTGGCGCATTCCTAGCGTAGTCTCTTTTGGTGAACTCGTTCTTACAATAATACCTAAAACAAAAACATAATACTTATAAGTTACACGAACTTAGTAAGTTTGAAATGCAAATTACCTTTGAACCTTTCATGCTGAATTCTTCATCCTGACTATTTAGATAACCCACTTCTGTCTTTGGCGAATACCTTTACATCGTTAGATAAATACATGATTATATGCCACATACTTTCTTAACATGTCATCTTTCATCTATCTGAATGATTGACTCTAGACTTTACCAGACAATACTACCTTTTCTCTTCTCTTCAAACAACTATCTTTGGTTATTCCAGATCAGTTAATCACAAGTACTATTCTCTTAGCGGATACAATCTACTGATCTTACTTTTGGTGGATTCTCATACTGAGTTTTCTATATTAGACCACCAACCAGATCATACCTTGATTCAACCCAATACATATACTCATACTGATGAAGAACACTCCAGGACATTTAAAAGAAACCCAAACATCTATATTTCACAGTATAATAATACCAGATTTACCGAAAACTTAGATTCCAACTATCTCTAAATAAGACATGATACAACTCAAATGTAACAAATATCAAATAATTCTTATTTCAATCTTTCATAGCGTAGTCCAAATTCATATTAACAAACACTTATACCTTTCGTAATTTGAAGACATCCATATTCTAAAATAATAAATTACCATGGTGGATGTCCTCTTTGAACATACAAATACACATTTCATTTCAAGAACTTCCCATTAAACTTATTCGATCACATCACAGAACTAAATCAATCAAACTAACTTTAGACGTATCAATTTATAGACTTAACTATTAAAGAATTCTCAAGATTTATCCAAAATTTACCACAATAGTGGATAATCATATTCTACCACACAGATATCATCGAATACACCAATAAGATGATACAAAGCTTGCCACAAAAGTGTAGCAGATTATGTCACACAGGCAAACATATAGAATCGCGTGTTTACTGTTCGATGGATTTTCACAAAAGGTGTCATGGGTTTCTCCCTAATGGACTTATACATAAATTCATCGTGATCAACCAGTTCGATCTACACAGCATCAAAGGCATCACCATGAACATTCATATAGTCATAAATTGTCATGGGTTTCAGTCACATGGACTCACACATTTTCATGTCGTGATCTGCCAATCTAGCTTTCATTTTATTGAAGGCTACACCAGGAGTGTTTTCATATCATACATTACCATGGGTCTCAACCACATGGTCTTACGCTTTTTTTCGTATCATGATCTGCCAGTCTACTTAGCAATATACCGGCCTTACCAGAGGCATCACAAATAATGTTTTACCCAGAATTTACTTACCCAAATTTGTTCATGCATAATTGATCGATTCATACATTCCTATATCAAAAATTTTACCTGCATACTTACTAATCACTTTCTATTCACAAAGTAGTTCATACAAAATATCGTCACACACACATAACATCTTTACTATGCTTCACCTATGTAACACCCCTTACCCGTGTTCGAAGCCGGAACCGGATAGGAGGCATTACCTAACTTAACTTGCTTAAACATAACACATCGGGCTATAAAATATTATTTAATCTAGAATTCTTATTCACATTCAAATTCACCCCTTATATGGGCCCACGAGGCCCGAGACATGCATGAGGGAATGTTCGGGACTAATCTGAGAACTTAGGAGACTTCAAGAAGACCTAGAAATTTTTTCATCAAAACAGGGGCTACACGCCCGTGTGCCCCTGGGACATGCCCGTGTTCTTCATCCGTGGTCGACACTGACTTATTCCACACGGCCGGACACACGCCAGTATCCCTGGCCCGTGTCCTTCACACGGCCTCGACACGCCCGTGTCTTAGCTCGTGTGCCAAAACCTTGGTATTCTATTTATGACATCATCACCTCACTAAGGTCACATGGCCAAGGCACATTCCCGTGTCCTTAGACCGTGTGTCGAATTAAATTCCTAACTTCAGGTGCAGACTTCACACGACCAGGGCACACGCCCATGCCTAAGGTCGTGCCTCCCACACGGCTGAGACAGACGTCCGTGTCTCTGCCCGTGTGTTTACTACTGAACATACTGACTTGTAAACCTAGCTCACAAGGGAACACATAGCCAATCAACATGCCCATGGGGCTGATCGTGTGTCTCACACGGCCTAGATACATAACCGTATGTCTACCCGTGTGGGCATTAAAAAGGCTATATTCCACGCCAAATGCCACCCTACATAGCAACTATACTTATACCAACTCAAATCAAGCATCCACACAAGCATACACTTCATGATTCAACATCAATGAATATATATAAGAACTAGTCAAGTATTGGCCCAACTTTAATTGCCAATTACAAAATAAATTAGAACAATCTTAGTAGCCAACACATTTGGCTTGCAAATATGACATAACCAAAAACATTCAAGTCCTATACATGCCATACTCAAAATAAGTCTAATTTGGCTATACCAAAAAATGGTCGATAGTGTGATCTCCAACTCTGACGTCCGCGAATTCTCGATTTAACTTTGCCATACTACAAGGAAAAAGGGCAATGAAAGGGGTAAGTATAAAGATTAGTAAGTTTGCATGGAAATAAATAGCAATAATAAGCTCATGATAAAATTTATCCATGGCATTAATTAACCATACACAAAGTTATAGGCTTTTTGCCATACTTACTCATACTTGCCCTTATTTAGCACATATCATGCCACATATCGTAAATATTTCTTCGTGAATTACTCACGAGTACTTGTCTTAACTCAATCACATAACTTTAATAAAATTTTCATTTCTATTTCTAAGCTGATCTATTCATCCCAATAAATCATTAGGGATGCTCAAAGATGCATATTGATAACCATTAGCATAAACACGAAACCAATGCCACATCTTGGATGTGATCTTACATGGGGTCACCTCTGAGTGCCGATGCCATATCCCAGATATGGTCTTATACGATTCTCATATTTAACACTGAAGCCATATCCCGGATATTTGCTTATATGGGATCTCAATTCGGTGTCGAGGTCATGTTCCGGACATGGTCTTACACGGGACCTTATCTATCTCATGTCTTGATGATAGTATTCTCACACTTATTAAAGTCCCACCTGGACTTCAACATCTCAACTTTTATCATCCTTCTCATTCAACACCAATATTCAATTTCATAGAATATCATGTATCATTATAATATCAACCATCCTCAACATGCTAGCATAAATGTCGAATTTATCACATACAAACTTACCTCGATTTCAAAATAAGCTAGATCGTCGGTCTAGTCCGATATTTTATTCTTTCCCCGATCGAGGTTGATTCTTGGCTCTTCTTGCTCTATAATAGCAAATTAGCTCATTTTAATCATCACATTAATAGAAGCATTTCAATAATCATGCTTTGGTAAAATTATTATTTTGCCCTTAGACTTTGGCAAAATGACCATTTAACCCCTAGGCTCAGAAATTAATTCTAATCAAATTTCTACCTTCAACAAGCCTAGGTGAACATTTATTTCTTTTATGGATATCATCAGAACCCAACATTTCACACATTTACTACAAACTTTATAACCTTTACAACAAGGTCCATTTAGGTGTTTTCATAGTAACACCTTTCACAAAAGTTGTTTATCTTACAAATAAGACTCATTTTCTTCCATAAAAATACAGCAAATAACAATGAAAGCTCTCATGGAAAAACTCTAATCTTTTCACCATATCGCAAGATAGTCCCCCTCATTAGAAAGCATAAGCTCTAGGGGTTCTAAAAGAACAACTATCTTCAAGAATTAAAATCACTTACTTGAATGGAGATGAGTTTGCTAAAATTTTGAGCTTTCAAAACCCCTATTTTGCTTACTATTTTCGGTGGAGGAAGATTGAGAGAAAAGATGATATCTTTTCTTTCTTTATTTTATTAATACAAGTCAATTTAGTTACTAACTTTGACCAATTGATTGATAGTGTGATCTCCAACTCTGACGTCCGCAAATTCTCGAGCTAACTTTGCCATACTACAAGGAAAAGGGCAATGAAAGGGGTAAGCATAAAGCTTAGTAAGTTTGCATGGAAATAAATAGCAACAACAAGCTCATTATAAAATCCATCCATGGCATTAATTAACCATACACAAAGTTATAGGCTTCTTGCCATACTTACTCATACTTGCCCTTATTTAGCACATATCATGCCACATATCGTAAATGTTTCTTCGTGAATTACTCACGAGTACTTGTCTTAACTCAATCACATAACTTTAATAAAATTTTCATTTCTATTTCTAAGCTGATCTATTCATCCCGATAAATCATTAGGGATGCTCAAAGATGCATATTCATAACCATTAGCATAAACACGAAACCAATGCCATATCCTGGATGTGGTCTTATATGGGGTCACCTCTGAGTGCCGATGCCATATCCCGGATATGGTCTTATATGGGATTCTAACATTAAGTATCGATGCTATATCTCGGATATCGCCATATACGATTCTAATGCTCAACACTGAAGCAATATCCCGGATATGGTTTTATACGGGATCTCAATTCGGTGTCGAGGCCATGTCCCGGACATGGTCTTACACGGGACCTTATCCATATCATGTCTTGATGATAGTATTCTTACACTTATTAAAGTTCCACCTGGACTTCAACATCTCAACTTTTATCATCCTTCTCATTCAACACCAATATTTAATTTCATAAAATATCATGTATCATTATAATATCAACCATCCTCAACATGCTAGCATAAATGTTGAATTTGTCACATACAAACTTACCTCGATTTCAAAATGAGCTAGATCGTCGGTCTAGTCCTATATTTTATTCTTTCCCCGATCGAGGTTGATTCTTGGCTCTTCTTGCTCTATAATAGCAAATTAGCTCATTTTAATCATCATATTAATAGAAACATTTCAATAATCATGCTTTGGTAAAATTACTATTTTGCCCTTAGACTTTGGCAAAATGACCATTTTACCCCTAGGCTCAAAAATTAATTCTAATCAAATTTCTACCTTCAACAAGCCTAGGTGAACATTTATTTCTCTTATGGCTATCATCAGAACCCAACATTTCACACATTTACTAGAAACTTTATAACCTTTACAACAACGTCCATTTAGGTGTTTTCATAGTAACACCTTTCACAAAAGTTGTTTATCTAACAACTAAGACTCATTTTCTTCCATAAAAACACAGCAAATAACAATGAAAGCTCTCATGGCAAAACTCTAATCTTTTCACCATATCGCAAGATAGTCCCCTCATTAGAAAGCTTAAGCTCTAGGGGTTCTAAAAGTACAACTATCTTCAAGAAAAACTATTAAAACCACTTACTTGAATGGAGATGAGTTTGCTGAAATTTTGAGCTTTCAAAACCACTATTTCGCTTGCTATTTTCGGTGAAGGAAGATGGAGAGAAAAGATGATATCTTTTTTTTCTTTATTTTATTAATACAAGTCAATTTAGTCACCAAATTTGACAAATTGGTCGATAGTGTGATCTCCAACTCTGACGTCCGAGAATTCTCGAGCTAACTTTGCCATACTACAAGGAAAATGGCAATGAAAGGGGTAAGCATAAAGCTTAGTAAGTTTGCATGGAAATAAATAGAAACAATAAGCTCATGATAAAATCCATCCATGGCATTAATTAACCATACACAAAGTTATAAGCTTCTTGCCATACTTACTCATACTTGCCCATATTTAGCACATATCATGCCATATATTGTAAATGTTTCTTCGTGGATTACTCACGAGTACCTGTGTTAACTCAATCACATAACTTTAATAAAATTTTTGTTTCTATTTCTAAGCTGATCTATTCATCCTGATAAATCATTAAGGATGCTTAAAGATGCATATTCATAACCATTAGCATAAACACGAAACCAATGCCACATCCCGGATATGGTCATACATGGGGTCACCTCTAAGTGCCGATGCCATATCCTGGATATGGTCTTATATGGAATTCTAACATTAAGTATCGATGCGATATCCCGGATATGATCTTATATGATTCTTATACTCAACACTTAAGCCATATCCCGGATATGGTCTTATACGAGATCTCAATTCGGTGTTGAGGCCATGTCCCAGACATGGCCTTACATTGGACCTTATCCATCTCATGTCTTGATGATAGTATTATCACACTTATTAAAGTCCCACCGGGACTTCAACATCTCAACTTTTATCATCATTCTCATTCAACACCAATATTCAATTTCATAGAATATCATGTATCATTATAATATCAATCATCCTCAACATGCTAGCATAAATGTTGAATTTATCACATACAAACTTACCTTGATTTCAAAATGAGCTAGATCGTCGGTCTAGTCCGATATTTTATTCTTTCCCCGATCGAGGTTAATTCTTGGCTCTTCTTGCTTTATAATAGCAAATTAGCTCATTTTAATTATCACATTAATAGAAATATTTCAATAATAATGCTTTGGTAAAATTACTATTTTGCCCTTAGACTTTGGCAAAATGGTCATTTTACCCCTAGGCTCGGAAATTAATTCTAATCAGATTTCTACCTTCAACAAGCCTAGGTGAACATTTGTTTCTCTTATGGCTATCATCAAAACCCAACATTTCACACATTTACTACAAACTTTATAACCTTTACAACATGGTCCATTTAGGTGTTTTCATAGTAACACCTTTCACAAAAGTTGTTTATCTAACAACTAAGACTCATTTTCTTCCATAAGAATGCAGCAAATAACAATGAAAGCTTTCATGGCAAAACTCTAATCTTTGCACCATATTGCAAGATAGTCCCCTTATTAGAAAGCTTAAGCCCTAGAGGTTCTAAAAGTATAACTATCTTCAAGAAAAACCATTAAAATCACTTACTTGAATGGAGATGAGTTTGCTAAAATTTTGAGCTTTCAAAACCCTTATTTTGCTTGCTATTTTCGGTGGGGGAAGATGGAGAGAAAATATGATATCTTTTCTTTCTTTATTTTATTAATACAAGTCAATTTAGTCACCAACTTTGACCAATTTGTTAATTTTTGTCTCCTATGGCCGGCCACTCTATGTTCTAAGGGACTAATTGGCCTTTAAAGACCTCCAATTAATAATTTAGGGCTATCTAACCCCCTTGGCTTATAATATTGAACTTTCACACTTTATGCAATTTAGTCTTTTTTCGCGATTAAGCTTGAAATCGCTAAAATTAAAGTACCAAAATTTTCATGCACTTATACAATCATGCTCTAACCCATAAAATAACATGAAAATAATTTTCTCTAACCTCGGATTAGTGATCCCAAGATCACTGTTCCGATTTGCCCCTAAATCGGGCTGTTACAACCTCCATACCCGTTATCTAAAAAGTTATCATTATATATATGTCTGTACCTAAACAATTAACATGCATGAGTCAGAATAGATACTCACCTGATACTCACTTACTATAGCTCGAAGCTCTAGACTCAAACATGCATCTCGACCTAACAACAACAATTGCCTAAAGAACATACACTGCCATTAAAATCCATTTACATATAATCTGCTAACATCCCAATCATAAATAACCCCCATGCAAGGCCTTGTACTCATGACTTACTGTTCATATAACATTTAACGACCTTACTTTATCAAAAACTTAATATGCAGAGCTATATCACTTACCAGAAGGTAGAACAATCTTTGATTAACTCAAGAACCTGAGCTTCCAACTTAATAAGGAAAAGAGAACATTTAAATTTAAGAAAAAAACCAAAGAGTAATATTGAAGAAAGAAGCTTCCTAACAAACCTTCACACACACACACACATATACTCTCGAACCCCTTTAGTGGAACTTGACATAAGTAATTTGTGTCCAAAATTTGTCACTCTTTATGGCTTATAGATTCTGAAATAAACATAAATGAGAATCCCATATAATAGATATTAGACCACTTAATCCGGTTGGTTCCTAACTAGGCCATTTTACAACCCAACTAACACATTATCTGGACAAATTAGGCATACTATACATTTGGCGATAACTTTCATATGGCTTATACTTTGCTTGATATATCCTTCTATTAGATAACAGAATAACCTAAAACCTTTATTTACTCAATGAAAGGTACTATACACCATGTTCCAATTTTCCAGAAGACTCCACATGGCAGATTTCACTACGTCAAATAGATAACTTCACAACCACACGCCTTAATCTTGGATCTGCTAAACTTGGGGTGTGACACTTGTAAAGTTCCCACTCACCTATTAGATATCATATTTAATCATCAAGCTTTAACAATACAAATCAAATTTAACTAAAAAAATCAATATTTTTTCATAACAAAATAATTGAAAGTAAACTAAAATAAATTCCAACTTAAAACAAGCAAAGAATGTCCCATTTGACTTATCAGCTAGAGTTTGACCCACATATTAAAATTGATTCTCTCATCTCAATTCTAAAATCAAATTAGATTTTTAATTTAGTTCCAAAAGCAGATAAAGAAAAGTTGATTTTAGGAAGTAAATCCCTATTTCAAAAAAATTGAGTCTCAATAGGCTAGTAATCAAATCGTTCAGACAAATTTATGTATGTTCCAAATAAAAGTTGTTATAAATTTACAGTAAATAAATGTTAATATCATAATCCAAACTAACATATCTCTATCAAAACATAATATAAAAGAATGTGTTGATTAAATTATTTTAATTTAAAAAATATGACTCTATAATTAAAATGAAATTGTATTCATCTTATGCAATAATTATCTAATATAAGTAAATCACAAATCCTATAAATTTAAGTTTAATAATTATTTAGAGATTGGGTTGATCTTATTATGTGATGTATTTTCTCGGTTTCTTATTCAGTCAATGTAAATGGGAAAAGGGGGAGTAATTTTAAGCCTTTTAGGGGGTTTCCTCAAAGTGACTATAATACCCCTTACCTGTATTCAACGCCGGAATAGGGTACGAGGCATTACCGGAACACATACACTTGTAAACATATTAAATTGAGTCATAAAATTTCATCCAAATTAAAACTTTTCAATTTTTTATCTTTGAGTCCCTAAATAGGGCCTACGAGGCCCAATACATACTCTGAAATTGGTCCGGGACTAAACTGAGAACTTTGGAAAACATTAGAAAATTTCTTGAAAAATAGGGGCACATGCCCGTGTCCAAAGGCCATGTCCTTCACACATTCGAGATACACGCCAATGTGATAGGCCGTGTGGCATTTCGAATTTTCGAAAATCAAGTGCAGACTTCACACACCCTGGGCACATGGCCGTGTGGCCACAAGTAAGATTATTTACCAAGCCCTTTGCCTCCCCAAAACACTTATACACTTATACAAATTTATCATCACACAACATGGTATAATTAAGCATTCAAACACCCACGCTAAGACATCCACATACCATTTACAAACCACATTCATCATGCATAATCACACACACACACTTAACCATTCACATCATGCAACTTACACAACTAATCACATTTACCACTCATAATTATCACACATTTACTCATCCAACACATGCAAGCATACACATTCTTGAAATGCATCATCATAGACTTATAACATAACAATTATTAGCCATATTAGACGGCCTTATACAACAATAACCTTCTAATAACAAAGGCCAACATTCTAGGCCAACTCATATTAACATATACACACATAATCAAGTCCTTATACATGCCATAGACTTAAAAATACTTGAAAATCGTTGATACAATACCAATCAATAACTTGTTAGTGTGATAAAATCTCCAACGACCACCAACTCGAGCTAGCATCTGTGACACTATAGGAAAAAGGAAAGGAAGGGGGTAAGCATTATAGCTTAGTAAGTAGGTATGTAAATAATAAGTAATTTATTAACATGCTTTTATAAGTCTTCACAATATGTTCTCAAGATAATACAATCATAATTGCACATAATTCTACTATTTACTCATGTTCATATCAAGTTGTCTACTCGAGTCACAGTCACTAAATTATTTATACCTTGAGTTACAGAACTCCAAATTAAGATCTGTTAATTTTCCATAAAACTATACTCACATATCTTATTACCATAAAATTTTCAGGATTTTTGGTTTAGCCAATAAGTACAGTTTATTCTTTAAAATCTCCCATTTTCTGCTGTCTGATAGTTTCGACCTTTCTACACTAAAAATTAATTATCTTCTCATACAGAATTCGGATGATATTTCCGTTTGTTTCTCTTGAAAATATACTCATTAAGGATTTTCATCATGTAAATTATAACCCATAATTATTTTTGTACAGTTTTTAATGATTTTCCCAAATCAGAATAGGGGATCATAAAATCATTTTCACCCTATCTCACTAAAATTCAAATATCTCATAATATGAAATTCTTTGCTTACACCATTTCTTTTATACGAAAATAGACTCAATAAGATTTAATTTCATATTTATTCAACTTCTAGTTCAATTTCCACCATTTTTGGTGATTTTTCAAAGACACATAACTGTTGTTTTCTGAAACTATTTTATTTCTAAATTTCACTCTTTCATGTTTTCTTTATAGTAACTTTCATTGTAACACTTACTCTGTATCAATCTTACCAAAGTTCGATCACATATCGAGCACATTGCTCATAAGTTTACACACACATACCTGCACTTATTCATCACATAGTCATATTCGTTTGCACTTAGTCATTTCCCATTGAACGCATTAGAATAATAACGGATACACTGAAATTTGCACATAAGTGCCACACTTGTAGCAAAAGATACTTCATATCACACTTTTCACATAGGCTCGCTTCCGAGCTAATCACATTCATAGGTCTGCTCATACAAGCTGTTAGTCATAGTGCTGCTCACACAAGCTGTTAGGTATCCACAACACATGCCGGATTACCCAGCCACCGGTAGAACTTATAAATCCAGCACCCGTTTCACATAGTCACAATCTCTGGTCCGCTAACACAAGCTCTCGGTCATGATGAAACTACAAGATGTTGCTTACATAAGTTATCGAGTATCCATAGCACATGCCGGATAACTCAGCCATCGGTAGAACGTACGGACTAGCACCCGGATCACTTATTTCACTTAGATTTCACATAGGTTTCTAGTGAACATGTCACTCATATCCTATAACACCCCTTACCCGTATTCTACGCCGCAGCCAGGTACGAGGTGTTACCGTACCTGACTCACATGGTCATACAACTTTGGGTTATCAAAATCTATTCCAAATTAAAACTTTTCCATTCTCATATCTAACATCCTTATAATGGACCTACAAGGCCCTAAACATACTTCTGGAAGGTTTTAGAGATAAATCAGAAACTTTTACACACTTAGAAAAATTTTACCTAAATAGGGGCTACACGCCTGTTGAAATGAGACACTACCGTGTGAGCAGGCCGTGTGGTCACACACACCCATGTCCCTCACCCGTGGTCAACAGTGACTTATTTTAAACGGTCAGACACAAGCTCGTGTTCCTGGCCTGTGTCCCTTACACGGCCTCGACACACCCGTGCCTTAGCCCATGTGCCAAAACCTTGGCATTCTGTTTATGACATCATCATCTCACTAAGGTCACACGGCCAAGGCACATGCCCGTGTCCTTAGATCGTGTGTCGAATTAAATTCCAATTTCAAGGTGTAGACTTCACACGGCCTAGGTACACGCCCATGTCTTTGGTCGTGCCTCCCACACGGCTAGGACACACGGCCATGTCTCTGCCCGTGTATTTACTACAAAGCTTATTAACTTGTAAAACTAACATGCAGGGGACACACAGCCTAGTCACACACCCATTGGACGGACTGTGTGTCACACACGGCCTAGACACACGCCCGTGTGTCTACCCGTGTGGATACGAACAAGGCTATTTGCCAAGCTCTTTCATCACCCTAATTCACTCAAGTTTAATTCCTCTTCTACCATCAAACCTTGCATACATATTCATAACCAAACAACCCAATCATATACCTTACACAATCATGGATAACCTCATCTTTTCATTGATTAATAGTATTGAGCCATTAACTATGGCCATGTACAAAAGAATTCATCTATAAGGAGCCAATACACACTTGGCCAAAGTAACAAACATTTCATCTAATCTAGTCCCTATACATGCCATACTCAAAATGTTAATTCAAAATATACCAAGATGAGCTGATAGTGTGGGTGATATTCCGATTATCTTCGTATCCCGACCCGGCTCTTTGACTCTATAAAATAAGGGAAAAAGAAAGGGAGTAAGCTTTAAAGCTTAGTAAGTTTACATATAAACAATAAACATCATAACATGTGCTAATCAATGAATAGCATTTCACAATAAGTAAAAGCATCCAACAATCCAAGATCATGCTTACTCATTCCTTCTTACTACATTCTATCCATATCCCAACCAAATACTCTTATTATTTAACATACATCCCTGCATTTATCACCACAAGACCACATGAAAAAACACAACACAATTTCACGATAGTCACTCTTAGAAATATCAAGCACTCGGTGGTTTCGCACTTAGCCCACCATTTGTCTTAAACAGGGTGGTAACACACAGAGCCCACCAATAAGATTATTTACGGTGGTATCGCACATAGCCGACCAATTGATAACATAAACGATGGTATCGCACATAGCCCATCGTAAATAAGCATTAAAGTGGTATCGCACATAGCCCACCAATTGATAGCAGAAATGATGGTATCGCACACAGCCCATCATTACTTATTACGGATATTATTCTAAACTTACATATCTATTTCAGCAATCATATCCTACCAAGTCCAATTCATTTAAATCATGAGTGACCTCAATCACACAATACTCCAATAAACAATAACGTGTGTATTTAAGATGCATCGTTTACACATAAACTTACGTTGGTGCAAAATGCGTTAATTTGCAGTTTAATCCGAAACCTTGCCTTTTCCCCGGTCAAGGTTAATTCCGCGCTCTTCTTGATCTGTAATAACAAAATTTCACTCATTTAATCATTTTATGATCATAATACATCATAATCTCTACTTAAGCAAAAATGACCGTTTTGCCCTTATACTATGGCAAAATCATGATTTCGCCCCAAGGCTCATAAATCATTTTTCATCATATTTTCTCATTAAACAAGCCTAGCTGAACATTTATTACTCTTACAACTACTCATAATTCCAATTATTTCATGCATTTATTACAAATTTCAATCTTTGTATTCAAATCCTATTTAGGTGTTTTCATGCTAACACCTTTCACAAAAGTTGTTTCTCATCTCAGTAACATTCATTTTCTTCTATAAAAACTCAGCTAACAACATAAACTCTCTCTTGGAAAGTCCCTAAACTTTCAACCATTTAGCAAATTAGTCCCCTCATTAGCTAGCTTAAGCTTTTGGGACTCCAAAATTACAAAATTCATAAAAAAATAATCATCAAAAGGACTTACTTGCAAGGATGAGATGTAGCTGAAATTTTCAAGCTTTCAAACCCTTATGCTTGCTGATATTTTCGGTGGGAGAAGAAAAGAAAATGAAAAGATGATAGCCTTTGTTTATTTTATCTTATTTTATTCATTTAGTCAACTAATGTCACCAACCCTTGTCAAATTTTAATTCTCTTGTCCCCCTTGGCCGACCATCACCTTTAGGAGGGCATAATTGCACTTTAAGGACCTCCATTTTATAATCTATAACTATTTGAGACCTCTAGCTTGTAATTTAAAACTTTCACACTTTATGCGATTTAGTCTTTTTTCGCAATTAAGCCTACAATCGCTAAAATTAAAACACCAAAATTTTCATGCATCTGTATAAACATGTTATAACACATAAAATATTATTAAAATAATTTTCCTCAACCTCGGATTAGTAGTCCTAAGACCACTGTTCTGACTAGCCTCAAAACCGGGCTGTTACAACTCTCCCCTCATTTAGAGATTTTCGCCCTCGAAAATCTTACTGGTAAAAAGGTTTGAATATTGTTCTCTCATGGCTTCTCTGGTTCCCACGTAGCCTCTTCTACACCGTGTTTTTGCCATAACACATTTACTATGGCTATTCTCTTATTCCTCAATTGTTTCACCTCTCGAGCCATAATCTTAATTGGCTTCTCTTCATAAGTCATGTCCGATCGTATCTCAATTTCCGATGGAGGGATTACTTGCAAAGGATCATAACGATATCGCCGTAACATTGACACATGAAACACATTGTGTATTCTCTCTAATTCAACCGGTAAGGCCAACCGATATGCCATTGGTCCAATCCTTTCAGTAATCTCATACGGTCCTATGAATCGTGGACTCAATTTTCCCTTCCTACCAAATCTCAATATTTTCTTCCACGGGGGATACTTTCAAAAATAATTTTTCGCCCACTTGAAACTCAATTTCTTTCCTTTTTAAATCCGCATACGACTTTTGTCAGTCCAAAGCAGCTTTTAGACTATCATGGATCACTTTCACTTTCTCCTCGGTTTCTTTAACTAGGTCGACCCCATGAATTTGCTTCTTACTAAGGTTGGTCCAATACAAAGGAGTCCAACACTTATGACCATACAAGGCTTCGTACGGTGCCATCTGTATACTCGATTGATAACTGTTGTTGTAGGCAAACTCAACCAGTGGTAGATATTTTTCCCAACTACCTCCAAACTCCAACACAGCATTGTAACATATCCTCAAGAACTTGAATCACTCTTTCAGATTGGCCGTCGTTTTGAGGATGGAATGCGGTACTAAAATTCAACCTTGTACCTAAGGTTTCCTGCAACTTCTTCCAAAACATCGAAGTAAATCTCGGATCTCTATCTGAGATAATAGATACAGGCACTCCATGTAATCTCACCACTTCAGCAATATACAACTTGGCCAACTTATCAAGGGTATAATAAACACGCACCGGTATAAAGTGAGTCGATTTCGTTAGTCTATCAACAATAACCCACACAGCATCTTTCTTTTTCGGAGTCATAGGCAACCCCGTCACAAAATCCATGGTGATCCGATCCCGCTTCCACTCGAGAACCATCACTGGCTGAAGCAATCCCGATGGTACTTGATGCTCGGCTTTCACTTGCTGACAAATCAAACATCTTGTCACGAACTCAGAGATGTCTCTTTTCATACCCGGCCACCAATAAAATTTCTTCAAATCATTGTACATTCTTGTGCTACCGGGATGTACTGACAAGTGACCACTATGTGCTTCATGTAAAATTCCTCGGATCAACTCATCATCTTTAGGTACACAAATCCTATCGTGAAACATCAAACAGCCATCTGAACTCACCCGAAAGTCAGAATCATTTCCCGATTCGTACTTAGCTCTCTTAGCTTACATCTCATTATCATTCTTGAGCGTCACAGATTCGCTGAATAAATATCAGTCTAACCCTCAACTCGGCCAATATAACACCATCATTAGATAGCCCTAAGCTCGTACTCAAGGCCCTCAAAGCATACAAGGATTTTCTACTTAAGGCATCCGCTACTACGTTTGCTATCCTCGGATGATAATCAATTACTAGCTCATATTCTTTAAATAATTCAAGCCACCGCTGTTGTCACAAATTCAAATCCTTTTGATCCATCAGGTACTTCAAACTCTTATGATCGGTGACGATTCGACACTTCTCACCATACAAAAAATGGCGCGAGATCTTCAAAGAGAAAATGATCGCAGCCAACTCTAAGTCGTGAGTTGGATAATTCTTCTCATGTGGTTTTAGCTGTCTCGAGGCAAAAGCTACTACCTTACCCTCTTGCATCAACACACAACTGAGTCCATTAAATGATGCATCACTATATACTACAAACTCATTGCCCGACTCAGGTTGCACAAAAATCGACGCTTCAGTCAATAAGGTTTTCAATCTCTCAAAGCTCTGTTGACATTTCTCTGTCCATTCAAACTTGACATCTTTATGCAACAATTTCATCATCGGGGTAGTAATCATGGAAAACCCATCTACGAACCGTCTGTAGTACCCCACTAGACCCAAAATGTAATATCCTAGAATTTTTCTTTTTAGTCACTTTCCTCCAATGCTTGCCATTCAAATTCAATAATGGCCACCTTACCCATTATATTAATACTCCATGATTATCCATGCCATCCCACCATCTTTTGTTCATTTTAAGTGCCACCATTACCTTATTATGTCAATACTTCATCAAGCATTAGGAAATAAAAAAAAAAAATTTAACATGAGACTTCTTTAGATGGCAACCACTCACGTTGCTAATGAAGGAGTTGGTTGTTGAACAATTTTTTTATTAGCATGATGGGGGACAACCAAAAATGGATGAAGGGAGAAAGTAAAGGGAACAAGTGGAATTTTAATGGAAGATGTTATGGAAAGTATGGGTGGCAAATTGTTGGCCATTTTAGCTATGTATGTGGATGGTTTTTGGGGCTTAAGGGGCATAGCTGAACTTTGTTAGTGTTTTGGTAAAGTTTTAGTGCTAATTCCATTAGCATCAAGTGTGCATATTCTCTTATTTCTTTCTTCTTGTTGCCGAATGTAGACCAACTATTGAAACCAAAGTTTGTTCTTTCAACTTTCTTGAAAATTAATCTAGTCAAACATCTTTCTTCTTCCTTCATTTCTTTTTCACAAAAAAAAAAAAACCCTTCAAGTTTCTCTTCTATTCTAATCCTTTCACCATAGCCGAATATTGTGCTCATTATTCCTCCATAACCGAACATTCATCCCTTCTCTATTTCTTCTTCTCATTCGTATTAACACTCGATATATTCTACCTTCAGACATAGTGGTAAGTGATCCAAGTGTAAGTGATATGAAATCTTTTGGAAATTCGAGGCTAACTTTTGGTTGGTATTGTTCTAGGTCAACGACGAGTGGTTTGTTAGGAAATCGAAATCAGGTGTGTAATCCCGTATCTTTCCGAATATATGTTTAAAATGGTGTGTGTAATCTCACACCTCTTTGAATGTTTGCATAAAATGTTCTGTGATTCTTTCAAAAGACCAAAAAGCCAGAAACCGGCATCTATGGCCACTCGGGCGTACGTATGTTCGAAGTGGTAACCATATTTTGTAACAAAACAGTTTTGATTAGCAGCAGTAATGTGATTTTGAAAAAATCACCAAAAATAGTGGAAATTGAATTAGAAAGTGAAAGAGATATGGATTGAAAAATAATTGAGTCTATTTTCTTATAAAAGAAACGGAGAAAGCAAAGGATTAGTATAGTTTGAGAATTTTAGATTTTTGTGAGACTGGTTTAGAATGATTTCGAGATCCCCTGTTCTAACTTGGAAAAATCACTATAAATTGTAGAAAAATAATTACGGGACATGGTTTATATTATTAGAATCCTTAGTGAGTCTATTTTTATTTGGATCAAACAAAACTAGTATTTGAGTTCTTTACAATAAGATATCTGATATTTTGTGAAGAGAGGGCATAACTGTCAAACAGTGAAACAAGGGATACTTTGAAGAATAAACTGTACTAATTGGCTAAGCCAAAAATTCTGGAAAAATTACAGTAGAAAGATATATGAGTCTAGTTTCATGGAAATTTTACAGATTTAAATTTGGAGTTTCCTAACTCGAGTTATAGTCAGTTTAGTCAGTACGACGCAGATGGGTAGTTTTATTTTTATGCCCCTAATTAGTAATTAAGCCTAGGTTGCGAAAACTTCCATCATACCCTTAGAGGATAAATTACCGAATTACCCTTAGTGGGTACGATTATCAATTTATAAAAACGCTCTTACAGGCTGAATTACAAAAATGCCCTTAATGGGCCAATTTGATAAATTGTTATATGAGCCAATTTGATAAATTGTTATATAGGCCAATTTGAGAAATTACTATATGTTGGTCGAATATAGGAACAAGGATCTAGGACGCTAGATCGAGATCTTCGAATTTGGAGTGAATTCGCTAAGATAATCAGTGTGTACCCCACACTATTTCATAATATGTTTTATGACTATGTTTAATTAATATATGTGATATTAAGAATGTGAATATGGCTAAGGTACCATAATGTGGTACAAAGTACTCAGGTACGTTTCCTACTCCTACTAGGAATATGAAATATATTAATTGTAACATGTGAATAAAAACAAGAATGTGAACTTTGGCATGTAATTGCATAATATGTTATGGGGCATATGGGTTTTTGAAAGGCGAAGTGAATGTGGTGACCTAAGACCACGAACGCGGTGACCTATGACCGCATATCTCGAATACGGTGACCTAAGACCGTGATATTTGAATGTGGTGACCTAAGACCACGATGTCTGAATGTGGTGACCTAAGACCACGGTAATTATAAGGGCGATGAGCACGTCAACTGCAGCGACTGCCTTCGATGGAGTGTAGTGGAAGGAGGGTCGACTTAGAAGTCCCCACGGTGTACAGGTTGGTACGGGGGAGTGTAGCGGATGGCTTATTAGGTTTGGGTTTGGGAGTGCATCATTAATTGTATTTAATGATTTGAATGTGTATCATTTGTATGCCCGATTCTATTATGACTTAATGTTGTGTACACATTGAGTCTCATTGACTCACCCTCATTGTGGGAACATTTTTTCGGTGATGAAGAGTGATAGACCAGTCGTGGGAGCTTAGTGGTGGCCATGCCCAGCAAAGAAATTTATTATTATGTGGACTCCTTATTTTTAAGTACTTTGAATTTTATTTTGGGTTTTATGTTGATGTAATAAGGCCGTAGTTGACGGTTTTATTATTTATTATGTTACGTATTTTTCTTAATTAAAGATTAAGTAAATTTAATATAAAACTTGTTTTCAACTCGAGCCTAACCCACAAACAAACCATCTTCAAAACACACAGTTTTCCAAAGTAACAAAAGGATTTTAACCGGTTTACATCGAGGAACATACCAGATCCGGTCGAGGCTTGTGGGCCGGGTTCGGGGTGTTTCAGCTTGGTATCAAAGCTCGGTTTTAAACTCTCGGCCTTAGGTTTAAGGCCCAAAACATTTTCAAAATTAAGCCCAAAAGAATTTGTGAAAATCTTTGTGAAATAAGTATATTTTTCTGGCATGACACCTAAGTCTCCGACCCGAAGTCCACCAAGTAAGTATCCCTAACTGTTGTGTGACTTATATTATAATTTGTAGAAGGATAGAAATGGAATGTAGAATAGTATGATAGGTACTTGAACCCTAGGACTAGATTACCCCAACAGTTACATAAGACTTAAAGCCTAATTAAACAACCCTGTGACTAAGTCGCCAAGTTAGGGTGTGGCAACCATTGTGCGCATGTCTAGGATTGGATCCGGAAGAGCCTGGTATTTAAGCAGTCCTAGTGACTCACCTCCTCTTGCTTGTAATCCTGCAGTGCGTAGCTACGGTTCACCTTAATCATGAGGACTTATTCACAGGCTAAACCCAATAACTAAAACCCGAAAGGGACTAGCCGTATTTTTATGGAAACCCTAGCTTCAAAACTACTAAATTACCCTTTTGATTTATAAAAGCTATTCCATAAAATTTTGCTGAAATATTTCTTGATTTATGAAAATTACTAAAATACCCCTATTTGTAAAATTACGAAAATGCCCTTGGTTTCAAAATTTACCATATCACCCCCGATTTCAATAAAATTTCCTTATTTTGTAAAAGTATTTAAAAAAATATCCTGTTTTGCAAAAGTCCAAAATACCCTGATTTGGAAAATTACGAAATTACCCTTGGTTTACCAAAAATTACCAAAATGACCCTGCTTTCCGAAAATTTGGCCATACTTGTGATTTGGAAAATTTTTCTTACAAAATACTCATGAGTTTGGAAAATTTTGAAGTGACTTTTGTAATTTTCAAATAGACCCCGATTATTTACGAAAATACCTCTGGGATAGGAACGGACAGAAATGTCTGAATAGTGAATGTGTATGGGAGATACTATGGAATGAATGTGCTTTTCTGTGAATTAGGATAGAAAACTTGAAACTTTGAATGATCAAAAGAATCTCTATTAAGCTCTTTCCATAAAATTCTTCGCGAATAATCAGTGAACAAAGACTAATTCAAAAAATTTCTTAATCAGATTAAAGCGCAACGTTAGATATGAGTTCTAAAGGACGTGGTCGTCGTGGACACGGTAGAGGCAGAATGACAGAATCAAAACCCATTAGATCGGGTCAAGGGTCTGACAATGAGGTACCACCGCTACCACCACCTCTAGCTGTTGGTGTTGAGCGACAAGATCGAGACGGGGATGATCTTGTCATCGCAGTCGTGGCCGCGAAGTTCTTGAAATGGTGGCTGGCGCAGGTGGGAATATGGGAGCTCAGAAATCTGTACCTGAGCGGCTTCGAGCTAATGGAGCTGAAGTGTTCCGTGGAGTATCTGGTGTAGCACCCAGTACAGCTGAATATTGGTTAGAAGCAACGGAATGGATTATGGATGAGTTGGATCTGACCCCTGAGGAAAAACTGAAAGGAACGGTGGCGCTGCTACGCGATGAAGCGTATCAGTGGTGGCTCACAATTTGTGATGGTGCCACAGCTGAGGATCTGACATGGGATTATGTTAAGGCGGCGTATCAGAAAAAATATGTCGGCACTCGTTACACTGACGCGCAGAGGAAGGCGTTTATGGGGCTGGTTCAAGGGAATAAGTCTGTGGAGGAATATGAAGCTGAGTTTCTGAGGTTGAGCCAATATGCTCGAGGAGTAGTGGCTACGGAGCATGAGCGGTGTGTCCGGTTCAAAGACGGTTTAAGGGATGATCTAAGATTATTGATAGCTCCACATCAGGAGCGGGAATTTTTTGCGTTAGTCGAGAAGGCAAAGGTAGCTGAGGGAATTAAGGACTCTGTGAGGCAGAACTCTGATCGGAGTAGGCAGAAAAGAAGTTTTGGATCATCTGGATCGTCTGGAAATGGGCAGAAAAGGCCTAGAGTTGATGGGCCACGAGGTCAGCAAGCTGCTACAGGAGGGCAATATTGTACTTGTGATCAGTGTGGGAAGAAACACTTATGAGAGTGTTGGAAGAAGACAGGAGGATGTTTTAAGTGTGGGTCTAAAGACCACATGATTAAGGACTGTCCTATGAGACCGGATGGGAATCGACCAGCACTGGGGTTCTAATCGGTCCGGGGAGAGAGGCGGACAGCGAGCTTCGGCCGAGTCGTGGTCCGAATGGTAGAGGTAACAATACTAGAAGAGGACGTGAAACACCTGGCAGAGGTGTAGGTAACACAGAAGCAAGACAGCCGTGCTTAATATATGCAGTTCGCCGTAAGGAAGATGGAGACGCACTGGACGTCATAACCGGTACGTTCTTTGTATTTGGAAAGCCTTATTTTGCTTTGATTGATGTGGGCTCGACCCATTCGTATGTTGCATGTAGAGTAGTTGAAACTCTAGACATAGCCTCTGAACTATCTGATAGGGAGATGACTGTAACTGTAGTGGTGAATAAAATCTTTCGGAGTGTACCTCTAGAAAGTCAAGGAGTAGTATTTTCTGCCGACTTGATGGAACTTCCCTTCGGAGAATTCGATCTCATACTTGGTATGGACTGGCTAGTGAAACATCGGGCTGTGTTAGACTGTGCAGCTAAGCGAATGGAATTAAGGACCCCGGAGGATGAAGTGGTCATTATGATAGGAGAAAGAAGAAACTACTTGTCTAACGTAGTTTCTGCTTTAAAGGCTGATAAGATGGTTCGGAAAGGATGCAAGGCGTTCTTAGCCTTTGTTAGTGCATTGGATGAGAAAGAAGAGGGAGTTAGTGGTGTACGAACAGTAAGGGACTTTGTGGATGTCTTTCCGGAGGAATTACCTGGATTACCCTCGGATAGGGAGGTGGAGTTTGGAATTGATCTATTGCCTGGTACAGCTCCCGTGTCTATTGCCCCATACAGAATGGCACCAAATGAGTTGGTTGAGCTCAAGGCTCAAATCCAAGAGTTGCTGGATCGTGGGTTTATTCGACCCAGTGTGTCTCCATGGGGAGCACCAGTCTTGTTTGTGAAGAAGAGCGTATGTGCATAGACTATCGTCAATTGAATAAGCTTACCATCAAGAACAAGTATCCTTTGCCAAGGATTGACGACTTGTTCGATCAGCTTAAGGGAGCGGCAGTGTTCTCAAAGATCTATCTAAGGTCTGGATATCATCAGCTTAAGGTGAAGGAGGCAGATATCCATAAGACAGCTTTTCGGACAAGGTACGGGCATTATGAGTTCTTAGTGATGTCGTTCGGGTTGACGAACGCCCCAGCTGCGTTTATGGATATGATGAACCGGGTTTTTCAACCCTATCTGGATAGGTTCGTCATTGTGTTTATCGACGACATCCTAGTATATTCCAAGTCTAAAGAGGAGCATGATGAGCACCTCTGAGTTGTACTGCAAATGTTAAGAGAGAAAAAGCTTTATGCCAAATTCAGTAAGTGTGAATTTTGGCTTAAGGAAGTGGCGTTCTTAGGACATGTAGTGTCTGCAGAAGGAATAAGGGTGGATCCTAGGAAGATTGAAGCGGTGTTAGATTGGAAACCACCTAAGTGCATGGTCGAGGTTCGTAGTTTCTTGGGATTGGCGTGTTACTACTGAAGGTTTGTGGAAGGATTCTCATCGATCGCCGCACCATTGACAAAGTTATTGAGGAAGGAAGTACCTTTCGTATGGACGGATAAGCAACGGGAGAGCTTTGAGAAGCTTAAGAAAGTATTGACAAGCTCTCGGTGTTGATTCACTTTGGCGGAAAGGATTTTATGGTGTCTTGTGGCGCTTCTCATACGAGATTGGGATGCGTCTCGATGCAAGACGGAAAGTAGTCGCGTGTGCGTCTCGGCAACTAAGGCCACATGAGGCTAACTACCCGACTCATGATTTGGAATTGGCGGCAGTGGTCTTTGCTCTTAAGGTGTGAAGGCACTATCTGTATGGAGAAAAGTCGGTAATTTACACAGATCACAAGAGTCTTAAGTCCGTGTTGACTCAGAAAGAGTTGAACTTGAGACAGCGAAGGTGGGTGGAATTGCTGAAGGATTATGACTGTTCTATAGAGTATCATCCGGGCAAGGCTAACGTAGTGGCGGACGCCCTAAGTCGGAAGGTTGTATCGAATCTGAGGGCGATGTTCGCACATCTGAGCTTGTATGATGATGGAAGTCTGCTGGCAGAGCTACAAGTTAAGCCGACGTGGTTGAATGAAGTGAAAGAGGGACAGTTGGTTGATGATGAGTTAAGTGCTAAGTTACAGCAAATATAGAATAGAGAGTTAATGGATTATAGTATTAACGACGAGGGAATATTGTGTTTCAAGGGTAAAGTCTGTATGCCTAAGGATCAGGAGTTAAGGGAGAGAATTCTTCAGGAATCGCATAATAGCCCTTATGCTATGCATCCTGGAGGCACTAAACTATACAGAGATCTAAGGGAACAGTTTTGGTGGCCTAGTCTAAAGAAGGAAGTTACAGAATTTGTTGGCAAGTGTTTGACGTGTCAGCAAGTTAAGGCTGAACACCAAGTTCCGTCAGGATTGCTTCAGCCAATCAAGATTCCATAGTGGAAGTGGGAGAGAATTACCATGGACTTCATTAGTGGGCTTCCCCTTACGCCTACTAAGAAGGACTCGGTATGGGTAATAGTGGACCGTTTGACCAAGTCCGCTCATTTCATTCCAGTAAGGATGGATTACTCTTTGCAGAAGTTGGCAAAGTTATATGTAGGAGAGATTGTAAGGTTGCATGGAGTGCCGGTGTCAATGATCTCAGATAGGGATCCAAGGTTTACGTCTCAGTTTTGGAAAGCTCTACATCAGGCTTTAGGCACCAGACTAGACTTCAGTACGGCTTTTCATTCACAGTCGGATGGGCAGTCTGAGTGAGTAATCCAAGTGTTAGAGGATATGCTAAGGGGATGTGTGATAGACTTCAGAAGAAGCTGGGAAGAATATTTGCCTCTAGCAGAATTTGCTTATAATAACAGCTATCAAGCTAGTATTCGGATGGCACTGTATGAAGCACTGTATGGATGGAAGTGTCAAACACCTACGTATTGGATGGAATTAGGGGAACGTCGAGTTTTGGGTCCAGAATTAGTGGCAGAATCTGAAGAGAAGGTTCAAATAATTCGAGCACGGTTGAAGGAAGCATCTGATAGACAGAAATCGTATGCAGATCTCAAGTGAGATTTGGTCGAAAAGGGAAATTAAGTCCAAGGTTTATAGGACCTTATCGGGTATTGAAGCGAGTTGGACCAGTGGCATATCAGTTAGAGTTGCCACAAGAATTGAAGCAGATGCACGACGTATTTCATGTGTCCATGCTACGTCGTTATCGATCGGATCCGTCTAATACTGTACTGGTGGAGGAAGTTGAGATAAGGCCTGACTTGTCATTCGAGGAGGAACCAGTGCAAATTTTAGTTCGGGACGTTAAGGTACTGAGAAGAAAGTCGGTACCATTAGTCAAGGTTTTATGGCGCAATCACGGAGTGGAGGAAGCTACCTGGGAGCCTGAGGACACAATTCGACAGCAATATCCTCATCTCTTTTAATCAGGCAAATTTCAAGGCCGAAATTTCTTTATGGGGGGTAGAACTGTAACATCCTAGAATTTTCTTTTTAGTCACTTTCCTCCAATGCTTCCCATTCAAATTCAATAATGGCCACCTTACCCATTATATTAATACTCCATGATTATCCATGCCATCCCACCATGTTTTGTTCATTTTAAGTGCCACCATTACCTTATTATGACAATACTTCATCAAGCATTAGGAAATAAAAAAAAAAATTAACATGAGACTCCTTTAGATGGCAACCACTCACGTTGCTAATGAAGGAGTTGGTTGTTGAACAATTTTTTTATTAGCATGATGGGGGACAACCAAAAATGGATGAAGGGAGAAAGTAAAGGGAACAAGTGGAATTTTAATGGAAGATGTTATGGAAAGTATGGGTGGCAAATTGTTGGCCATTTTAGCTATGTATGTGGATGGTTTTTGGGGCTTAAGGGGCATAGCTGAATTTTGTTAGTGTTTTGGTAAAGTTTTAGTGCTAATTCCATTAGCATCAAGTGTGCATATTCTCTTATTTCTTTCTTCTTGTTGCCGAATGTAGACCAACTATTGAAACCAAAGTTTGTTCTTTCAACTTTCTTGAAAATTAATCTAGTCAAACATCTTTCTTCTTCCTTCATTTCTTTTTCACAAAAAAAAAACCCTTCAAGTTTCTCTTCTATTCTAATCCTTTCACCATAGCCGAATATTGTGCTCATTATTCCTCCATAACCGAACATTCATCCCTTCTCTATTTCTTCTTCTCATTCGTATTAACACTCGATATATTCTACCTTCAGACATAGTGGTAAGTGATTCAAGTGTAAGTGATACGAAATCTTTTGGAAATCCGAGGCTAACTTTTGGTTGGTATTGTTCTAGGTCAACAACGAGTGGTTCGTTAGGAAATCGAAATCAGGTGTGTAATCCCATATCTTTCCGAATATATGTTTAAAATGGTGTGTGTAATCTCACACCTCTCTGAATGTTTGCATAAAATGTTTTGTGATTCTTTCAAAAGACCAAAAACCCAGAAACCGGCATCAATGGCGCGTACGTATGTTCGAAGTGGTGACCATATTTTGTAACAAAACAATTTTGATTACCAGCAGTAATGTGATTTTGAAAAAATCACAAACAATAGTGGAAATTGAATTAGAAAGTGAAAGAGATATGGATTGAAAGATAATTGAGTCTATTTTCTTATAAAAGAAACGAAGCAAGCAAAGGATTAGTATATTTTGAGATTTTTAGATTTTTGTGAGACTGGTTCAAAGTGATTTCGAGATCCCCTGTTTTGACTTGGAAAAATCACTATAAATTGTAGAAAAATAATTACGAGACATGGTTTATATTATTAGAATCCTTAGTGAGTCTATTTTATTTGGATCAAACAAAACCAGTATTTGAGTTCTTTACAATAAGATATCTAATATTTTGTGAAGAGAGGGCAGAACTGTCAAACAGTGAAACAAGGGATACTTTGAAGAATAAACTATACTAATTGGCTGAGCCAAAAATTCTGGAAAAATTACAGTAAAAGGATATATGAGTCTAGTTTGAAGTAAATTTTACGGATTTAAATTTGGAGTTTCCTAACTCAAGTTATAGTCAGTTTAGTTAGTACAATGCAGATGGACAGTTTTATTTTTATGCCCCTAATTAGTAATTAAGCCTAGGTTGCGAAAACTTCCATCATACCCTTAGAGGATAAATTACCGAATTACCCTTAGTGGGTACGATTATCAATTTATAAAAACGCTCTTACGGGCTGAACTACAAAAATGCCCTTAATGGGCCAATTTGATAAATTGTTATATGAGCCAATTTGATAAATTGTTATATAGGCCAATTTGAGAAATTACTATATGTTGGTCGAATATAGGAACAAGGATCTAGGACGCTAGATCGAGATCTTCAGAATTTGTAGTGAATTCGCTAAGATAATCAGGTGTGTACCCCACACTATTTCATAATATGTTTTATGACTATGTTTAATTAATATATGTGATATTAAGAATGTGAATATGGCTAAGGTACCATAATGTGGTATAAAGTACTCAGGTACGTTTCCTACTCCTACTAGGAATATGAAATATATTAATTGTAACATGTGAATAAAAACAAGAATGTGAACTTTGGCATGTAATTGCATAATATGTTATGGGGCATATGGGTTTTGAAAGGAAGTGAATGTGGTGACCTAAGACCACGAACGCGGTGACCTAAGACCGCAATATCTGAATACGGTGACCTAAGACCGTGATATTTGAATGTGGTGACCTAAGACCACAGTAATCTAAATGTGGTGACCTAAGACCACAGTAATTATAAGGTTGATGAGCACGTCGACTACAGCGACTGCCTTCGATGGAGTGTAGCGGAAGGAGGGTCGACTTAGAAGTCCCCACGGTGTACAGGTTGGTACGGGGGAGTGTAGCGGATGGCTTATTAGGTTTGTGTTTGGGAGTGCATCATTAATTGTATTTAATGATTTGAATGTGTATCATTTGTATGCCTGATTCTATTATGACTTAGTGTCATGTACACATTGAGTCTGTTGACTCACCCCGTTGTGGGAACATTTTGATCAGGTGATGAACAGTGATGGACCGGGTCAGCAGGAGCTTAGTGGTGGCCATGCCCAGCAAGAAATTTATTATTATGTGGACTCCTTATTTTTAAGTACTTTGAATTTTATTTTGGGTTTTGTGTTGATGTAATAAGGCCATAGTTGATGGTTTTATTATTTATTATGTTACGTATTTTTCTTAATTAAAGATTAAGTAAATTTAATATAAAATAAACTTGTTTTCAACTCGAGCCTAACCCACAAACAAACCATCTTCAAATCACACAGTTTTCCAAAGTAACAAAAGGATTTTAACCGGTTTACATCGAGGAACATACTAGATCCGGTCGAGGCTCGTGGGCCGGGTTCGGGTGTTTCACAAAAAGCTTCTGACTTCCTACACATTTCTTGGAGATTTCCACTCTACGATCTTACTCGAATCAACTCTAATACCATCACCCGACACAATGTGTCCTAAGAATCTGACCTCTCGGAGCGAAAACTCACTCTTGCTTAATTTAGCATACAACTGCTTGTCTCTTAATGTCTACAAAACAATTATCAAGTGTTTTGCAGGATCACTCTCATCTCGAGAATAAATCAGTATATCATCGATAAAGATAACTACAAACTTGTCCAAATACGGTTGGAAGACACGGTTCATTAAATCCATAAAAATCGCAGGAGCATTCGTTAGGCCAAATGGCATGAAAAGAAGCACATAATGGTCATACCTCATCCAAAATGCAGTTTTCGATACATCCTGCTCCTTAACTCTCAACTGGTAATAGCTAGACCTTAGGTCTATCTTAGAGAACACCATAGCTCCCTTCAATTGGTCAAATAGATCGTCTATCCTTGGTAAGGGATACTTATTCTTCACTATCACCTTGTTGAGCTGTCTGTAGTCTATGCACAATCTCATCGACCCATCTTTCTTCTTCATAAAAAGTATTGGAGCACCCCACAGTGAATAGCTCGGTCTCGCAAAACCCTTGTCCGTTAACTCTTGCAGCTGAACCTTCAATTCTTTCAACTCCAATGGTGTCATCTTATATGGAGCAACCGAAATAGGTGCTGCACCCGAAACTATCTCAATTCCAAACTCGACCTCTCTAACTAGAGGCAATCCGGGTAACTCATCCAGAAACACATTTGGATAATCGCATACCACCGGCACTGACTCAATCTTTACCTCTGACTCTTAAGTATTCAACACAAAGGCGAGATAAGACTCGTATCCTTTCCTCAAGTATTTCTCGGCTACCATAGTTGAAATTATCACTGGCAGATTATCCAATCTACCTGATTCAACCTTTATGACATCCCCATTTTCATATTTCAATTCTATAAACTTGCTACCACAGTTCACTAAAACATTATGTGCCGTCAACCAATCCATACCAAGAATCAAATCAAACTTATCAAACGGCAACAACATAAGATTTGCAGGAAAACAATGACCTCTAATTGTCAAAGGACAATTCCTACACACCTTGTCAACTAGCACATGTTTGCCTAACGAGTTTGACACTTTTATGACAAATTCCGTAGACTCAACAATCATGCTCATACTAGATGCCAATTTCATGCAAATGTATGAATGGGTAGACCTCGGATCAATCAAAGCCATAACAGAGGTGTCATGAAGAGAAAAAGTACCCGGTATCACATCTAGAGATGATGCCTTCTCATGAGCGCAAACGACATAGGTCATTGCAGGTGCTCAACCCTCAGGTCTCACAGTAGAATCTCGAGGCGCACCTCTACTACTAGTCCTTCCTCCCGGGTTCTTTTGTGATCTACCCCTCGAAGATACATTGCTTGATCTTATCTCTTGTTTACTTTCCTTGTCATCCCTTTCAAGGCAATTCCGGATGAAATGATCGGGTGAACCACACTTGTAACAGTTTCAGTTATCCCCCAACACTCCTCAGTGTGCTGCCTACCACAATTTGGACACTCTAATTTGGACTTCAGATTGCCCACACTTGCCATTGAGGTAGCTTGAACTCTCGAACCCGAGTAGGAAGTACCTCGATCTCTATGTGAATATCCAGCTGATGTAGTCGTCCGAGGGTTCATCTCTCTGGACTTCTTTGATTGAGCTTGGTATGATTTACTCATTGGCCTTTTTCTTGCATTCCAGGCCTCACTTATGGCCTTCTTCTTTTCCTTATTCAGTTCCTCGGCCTTACATGCCCTATCAACCAACACCACAAACTCTTTTAACTCCGAAATCCCTATTAGCAGTCTAATATCCTCATTCAGCCCATCTTCAAACCTCTTGCACAAGATAGCTTCTGTAGACACACACTCTTGTGCATACTTGCTGAGCCTAACAAACTCACGCTCATATTCTGCCACAGTCATTTTTCCTTGCTTCAATTCAAGGAATTCTTTCCTTTTCTGGTCTACAAATCGTTGGCTTATATACTTCTTTTGGAACTCCTCCAAAAAGAAGTCCCACGTCACTCTCTCTCTTGGAACTATCGATGTCAATGTTTTCCACCAATAGTATGCCGAGTCCCTCAGCAAGGACACGGCACATTTTAAGCTCTCCTCAGGTGTGTAGGAGAGTTCATCAAACACTCTCATCGAGTTCTCAAGCCAGAACTCTGCCTTCTCGGGGTTATAATCTATATTAGCTCTAAACTCCTTGGCCCCTTACTTTTGAATCTTATCTACCGGGGGCTTGGTTATTCTCATTAAATCTATACCTTGGGGACTCACAGGAACTGGCTGAGGTATAGGAGGGGATGGAGGAGGTTGAGCATTAAGGTTTGCTCGTACATACTCAGTGTACTAGTTACTCATCATTTGGAGAAAGGCTTTCCGGGCCTCATCTCCTTGACCCCTAGTCTCGGGTCCACTCTCTATAGGCGCGGTCCCTTACCTGAGAGCAGGCGTGTTACTAGCTGCGTCATCAGCGACTGCTCGATCAGGATCCATTTACTATATAAAAACAAAGTTTAGAATTGTCAAAAGCCACCACACTATCAATACACGCTTATGGCATGTATAGCTAAACTCTAACACACGCTACGGTTGTTCGAGAACTGACTAAACCATAGCTCTGAAACCACTAAATGTAACACTCGTTCCCCATATTCTACGCTGGAGCCAGGTACGAGGCGTTACAGTACCTGACTCACATGGTCATACAACTTTGGGTTATCAAAATCTATTCCAAATTAAAACTTTTCCATTCTCATATATAACATCCTTATAATAGACCTACGAGGCCTTAAACATACTTCCGGAAGGTTTTAGAGATAAATCGGAAACTTTTACACACTTAGAAAAATTTTACCTAAATAGGGGTCACACGCCCGTGTGAAATGGGAAACGCCTGTGTGAGCAGGCTGTGTGGTCACACATACCCATGTCCCCCACTCGTGGTAGACACTAACTTATTTCACATGGCCGGACGCACACCCGTGTTCCTGGCCCGTGTCCTTTACACGGCCTTGACACGCCCGTGTCTTAGCTCATGTGCCAAAACCTTTGCATTCTGTTTATGACGTCATCATCCCACTAAGGTCACACAGCCAAGGCATACGCCCGTGTCCTTAGACCGTGTGTCAAATTAAATTCCAATTTCAAGGTACAGACTTCACATAGCCTGGGCACACGCCCATGTCTTTGGCCGTGCCTCCCACACGTTTGAGACACACGGCCGTGTCTCTGCCCGTGTGTTTACTACAAAGCTTACTGACTTGTAAAACTCACACGCGGGGGACACACAGCCTGGTCACACACCCATGAGACTGACTGTGTTTCACACACGGCCTAGACACACACTCGTGTGTCTACCCGTGTTGACAGGAAAAAGGCTATTTGCCAAGCTCTTTCATCACCCTAATTCACTCAAGTTTAATTCCTTTTCTACCATCAAACCTTGCATACATATTCATAACCAAACAACCCAATCATATACCCTACACAATCCTGAATAACTTCATCTTTTCATTTATTAATAGTATTGAGCCATTAACTATGGCCATGTACAAAAGAATTCATCTATAAGGAGCCAATACACACTTGGCCAAAGTAACAAACATTCCATCTAGTGTAGCCCCTATACATGCCATACTCAAAATGCTAATTCAAAATATACCAAGATGAGCTGATAGTGTGGGTGATATTCTGATTATCTTCGTATCCCGACCCGGCTCTTTAACTCTATAAAACAAGGGAAAAAGAAAGGGAGTAAGCTTTAAAGCTTAGTAAGTTTACATGTAAACAATAAACATTATAACATGTGCTAATCAATGAATAGCATTTCATAATAAGTAAAAGCTTCCAACAATCCAAGATCATGCGTACTCATTATTTCTTACCACATTCCAACCATATCCCAACTAAATGCTCTTATTATTTAACATACATCACTACATTTATCACCACAAGACCACATGAAACAACACAACACAATTTCACGATAGTCACTCTTAGAAATATCAAAAACTCGATGGTTTCACACTTAGCCCAACATTTGTCTTAAACAGGGTGGTAACGTACATAGCATACCAACAAGATTATTTACGGGTGGTATCGCACATAGCAGACCAATTGATAACATAAACAATGGTATCGCACACAGCCCATCGTAAATAAGTATTAAGGTGGTATCATACATAGCCCACCAATTGACAGCATAAACGATGGTATCGCACATAGCCCATCATTACTTATTACAGATATTATTCTACACTTACATATCTATTTCAACAATCATATCCTACCAAGTCCAATTCATTTAAATCATGAGTGACCTCAATCACACAATACTCCAATAAACAATAACGTGTGTATTTAAGATGCATCGTTTACACATATACTTACGCTGGTGCAAAATGCGTTAATTTGTGGTTTAATCTGAAACCTTGCCTTTTCCCCGGTCAAGGTTAATTCCGCGCTCTTCTTGATCTGTAACAACAAAATTTCACTCATTCAATCATTTTATGATCATAATACATCATAATCTCTACTTAGGCAAAAATGACAGTTTTGCCCTTGTACTATGGCAAAATCACGATTTTGCCCCTAGGCTCGTAAATCATTTTTCATCACATTTTCTCATTAAACAAGTCGAGCTGAACATTTATTACTCTTACAACTACTCATAATTCCAATTATTTCATGCATTTATTACACAATTTCAATCTTTGCATTCAAGTCCTATTTAGGTGTTTTCATGCTAACATCTTTCACAAAAGTTGTTTCTCATCTCACTAACATTCATTTTCTTCCATAAAAACCCAGCTAACAACATAAACTCTCTCCTGGAAAGTTCCTAAACTTTCAACCATTTAACAAATTAGTCCCCTCATTAGAACTTTCAACCATTTAACAAATTAGTCCCCTCATTAGCTAGCTTAAGCTTTGGGGACTCCAAAATTACAAAAATCATCAAAAATAATCATCAAAAGGACTTACTTGCAAGGATGAGATGTAACTGAAATTTTCAAGCTTTCAAACCCTTAAACTTGCTGATATTTTCGGTGGGAGAAAACAAAATGGAAAGATGATAACCTTTGTTTATTTTATCTTATTTTATTCATTTAGTCAACTAATGTCACTTACCCTTGTCAAATTTTAATTCTCTTGTCCCCTTTGGTCGGCCATCACCTTTAGGAGGGCATAATTGCACTTTAAGGACCTCTATTTTTTAAACTATAACTATTTGACACCTCTAGCTTGTAATTTGAAATTTTTGCTCTTTATGCAATTTAGTCCTTTTTCACAATTAAGCCTACAATCGCTAAAATTAAAACACCAAAATTTTCATACACCCGTATAAACATGTTATAACACATAAAATATTATTAAAATAATTTTCCTCAACCTCGGATTAGTGGTCCCGAGACCACTGTTTCGACTAGCCCCAAAATCAGGCTGTTACATATCCATTTTTTTTCCTAAGGTTCAATCGGGAAATTTCTCACTTGTCGGTATTTTTTCAATTACATCAAATATTCAGCCATAATTTGTATCATCTATCAAAATATGGAAATGTAAGTAAAATTGATGCATTATTTACATACAAACTTACCTCGGTAGCAAAACCGGTGAAATGGACTTATTCGTCATATACTTTGTTTTTCCCCCATTCTAAGTTCGAATCTCGTTTTCCTTGATCTATAACAACACATTTAACTCATTTATTCATCCTGCTACTCAAATTATCCTAAAATCACATTTTGGAAGAGTTACATTTTGATTCCTAAACTTTGTCTATTTACACTTTTGCCCTTAGGCTTGTAAAATGATATTTATTCAATTTCCTTGTATTTTAAGCCTAGACAAACCATTTTCATAACTATAGAAGTCCACAATTTCCATTTATTCACACCCTTATACACATTTTACAACTTTTTACAAACTAGTCCTTTTTGACAATTTCACCAAAAATCACATAGTAGAAGTCGTTTATTACACACCGAGCATTCATATTCTACCATTAGACATCGAAACAGAAGCATTTCTCATATGGGTAAATTTTCAAACATTAACCCTAGCTCAAATAAATGGTAGAAATAGAGAGATCGTGTTATGAGGATTTCAAAAACATAAAAATCATCAAAAACGGGGCTAAAACAGACTTACAATCGAGCTTGGAAGCTTGAAAAACCTTAGCCATGGTTTCTTTATGCAACATTCGGCCATAGCTTGAAGATGGATACAATTTTGCTTTAATTTGGCCTTCTTAATTCTTTTAATTACTAACTGACCAAAATGCACCTAACTTAAAAATATCCTATTTCACTTATCTCATGTCTATTTTTGTCCAAAAATTTAACCAATGGTATAATTACCATTTAAGGACCTCCAATTTAAAGTTTCATAACAATTGGACACCTCTAACATGTAGAACTCAACTTTTGCACCTTTTACAATTTAGTCTTTTTGACTAAATTGAGTGCCCAAATGTCGAAATTTTCGAACGAAATTTTCACAAAATCATTTTGTGAAATTTTAGAACATAAAAATATAATAAAAATAAAATTTTCCTCATTGGATTTGTGGTCCCGAAACCACTGTTCCGACTAGGCCCAAGTTCAGGATGTTACAATAACCCACTTAGTCCTTTTCTTTTCCTCATGTGCAGTGAAGGACTTTTGACTTTATTGCGGTTGGCAATGAAAGATGGTCTTTTGCGATAAGCCAAGGCCAGTAGGTAAGGCTCTCAAATCTCTCACTTGCTTTTTGAGGATGATAGTATTATCTTTGATGAGGCATCGATCAGATGAGGTTTAGTTGTGAAAGGAATTTTATAAGAATATGGAATATGTTCAGGACAATGCATGAATTTCGATAAGTCTACAATATTTTTTAGTTCGAATACCATGGAGGAGGAGAAAAATAGAAGTGTGACCACTTTGGGGATGCATTTTTCCAATAGCCCGGAGAGGTACTTAGGATTGCCAAATATAGTGGAAAGGGGGAAAAAGTGTATTTCTAAAGTTTGAAGGATAGGGTTAAAGAAAGAATTGAGGGATGGAGTATGAGGTTATTTTCACAAGGGGGAAAAGAAGTTTTTATCAAATCGGTACTTCAGGCTATACCAATATATGCAATGTCGAGTTTTCTATTGCCAAATTCTCTTTGTAGGGAGCTTGAAAAGATAATGGCACGATCTTGGTGGCAAAAGGGGCATGGGAGGGGGATTCATTGGTGTGCTTGGAGTCAAATTTGTAGGCCAAAGAAAGAAGGGGGAATGAGATTTAGAAGTATGAGGGAGTTCAATATTGCTTTGTTAGCTAAGGAACGTTGGAGGCTGATAAACTATCCAGATTCATTATTATCCCATGTTCTTAAAGAGAAGTATATTCCAAGGTTAGATTTTATTAATGCGCCTTTAAATAATTTACCATCGAATACTTGGAAAAACATTTAGGCTGTGAAGGGTGTATTGCAAAAAGGATTATGTTGGAGGGTAGGTTTGAGTGTTAAAATTTCAATTACTGATGATGCTTGGATTATTGGGGCTGTTAATTACATATTAGTCAATTATGATAATTGCATGCAAAATTCTATGATTGTTGATCTGATTGATGCTAATAAAAGAATATAGAGAGAAGAACTAATCGTTAATACCTTTACGATGGTGGACACTTTTAGAATCCTTCGAATTTTGTTGGCACATGAGGCACATGACGATCTGATGTTGTGGAGTGGTGAGCCATCTCGGGAGTTTTCGGTACGTAGCACTTATAAACTATTTTAGAACTTTCCTATGGTTCCTACTGCTTATGCTTTACAGACCAGTACTAAGGAATTTTATAAACAACTATAGGGCCTAAACCTCCTTGGGAAAATTAAGATTACAATATGAAGGATCTTTTGGAACTATCTACCTCTTTTGTTAACATGAAACATAAGAAGCTCATTAATAAGTATACTATCCCCAGTGTGGTGGACAGGCCGAAACAGTAGACCACGTGTTTCGTACGTACCTTGTGTCCATAGAGGTATGGTTAGAATTATAGTTAACTCGTATTCTAGGCTTAGCAGATATGGTTTTGATTAGTGGCTAACCTGGGTTTTTGGTGGATGCTCGGCCACTCAGAAGCGTATTTTCTATTGTGCGCTTTGGGTTATCTAGGGCGCTAGAAATACCAGGGTACATGAACAGAAAATTAAAACAGGTAAGGAGATTGCTCGTTTTATCGAAAACTATCTTATTGAGATAACAGAAATAGAGAAATGGACTTATCCAAGAGCAAATATTGGGGGAGGGGGGAATGGGGCAAACCTTCTGGATCTACCATAAAGATTAACTTTGATGGAGCTTAAAACAGTCAAAACTTTCAGTCGGCCTCAGGAGCTATCGCAAGAAATGCTAAGGGGCGGGTTCTGTTATCTCGCTCGGAGACCCATAGTGGAGTGTTGTCCACTTTCACCGCCGAAGCCATTGCATGCCATCGGGCGTTGGAAATGGGTGTAGAAATAGGTTTGGAAGAGGTTATATTTGAGGGGGATTCATTAACCACAACGAAGAAATGTAAGTCAAAATATCGGGACAAATTGGTTATAGGGGCATACATTCACAATATAAAGCAGTTAAAAGGCATTTTTCGGAGTATTAGTTTCAAATATACCATATGAGTGGCGAATGGATTATCACATACCATTGCAACAGAAACGCTAAAGAGAAGTGAATCGATTTATCTAGTGGGCAGAGTTATTGCATATTGGAACGGCAGAAATGTGCAAGTGTACACAATCGCAACAAGTAATAAAGTGACAAGTAAATGTCGAGTTATCGTACCCACAGGGACTGTGAAAAGAATTATTTATGAATCCTATTTAAAACACTTTGGTGAAGAAAAATATTTTGTTTGAAGAGGGTGATTAAAAACTAAGATTTTAAACTAACTAAACTAAATCCTCAAATGCACGATTTCAAAATATGATTTTAATCAAGTTGACATAATTGTGTTAGATTAATTACATTTCTTAACTTAGAATATTAAACTCATGTTTATATTGTTACGAATAAGTTCTCGGTAATTTGCTAACTTATGAACATATTCACCTACAAAAATCCATTCATCTTTTGACTATATCCCTATGTCAATTCAACCGATTAAACAAATCTTAATAGGCAAATATGTTATTGCACATACATACTTATTAAATCGAAAAAATCTCTTGTACATATCCCTATGTCAATTCAAATGATTTCTAATAAGCACATAAAAGACTACGTGAGGTAACAAAGTATCCCTACCTTGAAACAGTTTAATCACAATAATCTTGCAAGTTATGCAAGGCAAATGTATCGTCAGATATCGTTGCTAATTTAACCTAAGTACAAAATAATTATTTTATAATAATTATATATTTTTCGACAATAATTTTGCCGAAATTGCATGAATTTGAGTTAAAAAGGGCATGAAAAAGTGTGTATATTTTTGTGTTTCCACATATGCATTGCGAGCGTTGGAAGTGAAATGGGAAAAAGAATCAAACTGAGGCAAGAGGTAAAGTGCATGAGACAAGGGGATAGGGATGAATTTTGGTGAAAATAGGGTTTCAGATTGGTTTCCTCTCCGAGTTCTGGAATCGTCGGGGAAAGGGAAATGATTATTTTTAGGGGCGGGTGAAAGGAATAGATTTGATTGGGTATTATGGTCGGTGACTTTTAGGGTATGTTTGGTTCACTGTAATGGAATAGGGCTGTAATTGAATAGAACTGTAATTGAATAGAGTTGTAATGGAATAGAGTTGTAATTGAATAGAGTTGTAATGGAATAGAGCTGTAATCAATAATTCAATTGTTTGGTTGAATGGAATGGAATAGAATTGTAATAATATTCTTGTGTTTGGTTGAATGGAATGATGTTGTAATAGCATAAAGAAAAAAAAACTAAAATGACCAGAATACCCTTAGCAGAATTTTTTTTAGGTAGATGATTATTGTTATTGTTATTAAATTTTAATAAGATTATTATTAAAAATAATTTAATAAAAATAATAAATAATTTAACCATATTTTAACGTAATTATTATTAAATATAATTTAATAAAATAACATATAATTTAATAAAATTCTTAATATAATTATTATATGAATTAAAAAATCATAATATATAATACTATAAAAATAATATATATTCTACTTTATTATTTTAAAACTGCAATAAGTATTTAATGTGCTAAAATATCATTAGTGAAACAAATAATTTAATTATTCTACAATAAAAAATAAAATATTAGAAGTAATAAATAACTTGAGAACTATATTTCACATCCAAACATAATATTCATATATTAACAAAAAGTTTCATGATTTCATTAGTTTATATGTCATAATCCATATGTTATAAAATTTTACAACATCAAAAAGTTACAACATTGTAATGACATTCTATCATGTCATTATACCATCCAAATATTACAAACACAAAAAGTTACCAAAATGAAAGTTCATATGCATTGACTTGTCCACTTTGGAGTGTTTCCTCTGAGATGGTCAATATGTATGAAATTTCAATTGGAAAATCCTTTTTCTTATTTCTCTTCTCTAAAAAACCATTAGATGAGACAAGTCCATAAGTTCCAGAATCATATATGGTCACCTGAAAGTGAAGTAGACTTTCACTCCCCAAAATTAACGTGTTAACTTCCGTCCCTGCATTTGAAGCTATAACATCAAGTTGAGCAAGAAACCATGCTTGAAGAAGACATTCTAAGCCCTTTTTATTGTCTTGATGATTGTAGTCTTCAGCTTCTTGGCAAGGAAATTTAGAAGAAAGTGCAGCAACAACATTCTCATGAGTTGACCAATTTACTACTCCTAAAGAGGTTCCTGAACCAGATATTGGGAGTGAGTTTTGTGACCTATGAGTTTTATGACCATCAAGCATTTCAATCCCATTCCCAATAGCCTTATCATTTGCAACCAATTTGAAGTGGTAAGGAGAAAGTGAAAGTACAGGAATTTCCTTCTTCAAGGCAGTATTATACCCCTTTAAATAAACCCCTGCATACATGGGAACATTCTTTCAAAAACCTTTTCCATAAATGAAAGTGACAATAGTAATGTCAGTTTTTTCTCCTCTCATTATAAAACTAACACCAATAGACATTGAATAAAGTAAAGCAATGATAAGAAACACATTGAACAGCAGGTGAATCCTTAAGTTGGAGAAAGAAGCACCTATTAAAGTATTTAGCAACAACAAATTTGCATCTACAATTTGCATCTACTAAAAGAAACCTAAATGCTATATTCATTCAATCAAAAGAAACATATATCATAAAATCAATAAATTTTACAAAGTTTCTTTCCCCTTAATACTGGAATGGAACAAAGAGTGACGTTTGAGTCTAAACAATATTGTGGGCAGGACGTAATTGGTGCATGCATAGAAACAACTCGACATACTATTCAAAATTTCTTTAGGGTTGATTTAAAAAAAAATTTGTTTAATCTAAATACTTCCATTCAGAAAAGCATCTTAACCACTTGTTCAGTTATATAAGAAGAACCAAAAAATGAGAAAAACCTTTCAAGTTAGATAAATAGGGTAAGATAAGTAACTAGTTCCTAAAAAGAGTTTACATACATGAATGTAGTCTTGCTCTCAAATAAAGTCAGAGAGATCGCGTAACCATTAAATGTCCTTTAACGACCAAATCTGAAATTAAAAGGCGAACAATCACTTGTCGGAATTCCTTATTATCGATTGAAATCCCACTATTTACTTCCTTTAAAGTTAAACTTTCTTTCATTCTAGAGGCATCATTTTCCAGATTCTTAACGCTCTCTTTAGCTGATAACCTTGGCACAATAACAACTAAAAGTTGGTTATCACAAGTCCTTAAATAAAGGGGCCTTTCCACCTATACCAAACGGTTTTAGGATGGGAACCTCATAATAATTTTTGGCGCCATATGGGCTTCTATAGTGCAAGTCATTGCATAACCTCAGAATAAATCAAGTAAACTCATTGAAGCAATGCCATAAAAGCAACTCGAGTTACTAGTAGCTACAAATACTGGATTTGCAATCAGTCATTGAGTAATTGAGGCTCGGCATGGAAACCTTTCCTTCATAAATCACAATTTTCTATTCAAATCCATGGCCATATCTTTTATCAAAAAAAAAACAAACATTAAGCTATTTCAAATCCTTGACCAAAATTCACTTTGTTCATGTCCTCTTCATATAGATGAAGAGCCACCCTTAAAGAACCTTTGACTCAAATTATGCATGTCTCAACAGTCCAAACTATTTTGTAGTTTCCAGCCAAAACATAGAATTGAAACTTGAAAGAAAATAAACTTGAAATTCATATAAGTAAAATGAAGCTACTTATTGAGGAATGAGCCATCATAAATCAGTGTGAGAACTAGGATTTTGAACTTCAATAACATTAAGCAAAACAAATCAGAAAACTACTTTCAGTCAAACTGTTTCTACTAAAAGGATTTTTTCAGGGATCAACTAGATCACTTATTCCAAGAAAATCTATAAACACAAATGAAAGCAGTTGCATAATTCACAGAGGCTCAGAATGATCATAGGCCCCAAAATACAATGTAGTGCTGCTAATCAGAATTCAATTCACATGCTCTCACTAGAGACTCAAACGATAGGCATACCAACAGTGAAAAAGTAAAGTCGAATAAAACCAATTTAGGAACTCATTAAAATGTACAGAATAAGATAAGGAAGAAAATGAGAAAAAATCAGAAAAAATTATGGGTTTTGGTAAATATTTAATATTCCAGTTAGTATTGCAAGCAAGAAGACAAAAAATCAGAAAAAAAAACCACTATCAAAATTCAAGAATCACTATCAAAACACCATTGAAGGGACATTAAAGTTCAAAAATATAAAACCAGTCTCAATATTCAAAAATGAAAAGAAACCTATTATTTCTACTAATTTAACAAGAAAAATTAGAAAAAAAAAGAAAATCAAAATGGGAGAAGAGTTATCTGATGGAGGATTGCTCACATTGAACCATTATTCGATTGTTTCTCTTCTCAAGTTTCCACCTCAATCGAAAGCAAGAGAAGGCCTTGTTGATGGTTGGAGTTAGAAAAATGATTTTTAGATTGAAGGCCTTGTTAGGGTTTGTCAAAGGGAGATAGGATTGGTAAGGATAGAAGCATGAAAAAAGAGGGAGATAAGGTTGGGAGGAAATGAGAAAAAGAATGAAAAAAAGAGGAAAATGCTTCAGACATGAGAAAGAAATGAAGGGTAAAGTTGAAAGTTTGACTTAATTTTTCACCCACCCATTTGTTGAATCAGTAATCCGTGGGGATACCATTGAATTGTAAATGACACTTTTTCCTTGAATAATCCAGTATGGAATAGGGATGTAATAGCTCATTACAGCCAACCAAACAATGGCTTAGTGATGGGCCCACTGAGTTCAGCTGTAATGTATTAGTATTACAACCAACCAAACATCCCCTTATTTTCTAGATTTTCCTTTTATTCATGTATTCAATTTCTAGTTTGGGCCAGTATATTTCGGCCGTGTTTTCTGGTTTTGTATTTTCTGTTTTTCCATTTGTAGGATTTATATTTTGTTGTTTGGTTTTAGTGATAATATAAGCCCAATATGATTATTATTCAAAAAATAAAAATAATACATTAATTATTTGGAATGCATGTCCTTCAAATTTTGACTTTTTCTAAATTTTTTAAAAAATTCTATTTTTCTAAACAATTTTAATTATATATTCAATTTTTTAACAGAAAATATCATATATTTAAATTTAAATATTAAAATTTTGTATCAAATTTTTAATAAGTAAATATAAGGCATAATATCAAATTTAGCCCTCAACGTTTATAGTTTTTTATCATTTTGTCCGTTATTCTTTTCTTGAATTAAATTTTACCATCAACCTTTCAAAAAAAAGTCAAATTATTTTCTTTAATGGAAATACTGACTAAACTATTAATTTTTTTAATGATATTAGTGCGGCAACCTGCATTGCAGTCCAAGTGTACTTTCATACTGACATGGAACTATTTGTCATATATACCATGTCAACAAATGATTTAGAAAATATAAAAAATAAAAATTTTTCAAAATAAAAAAAACTTACAAAAAGTTCATAAAAATTCAAAAAAATTAGCATGAAGTACATTGGATTGTCATTCGAGCTACAATGTTTATAAATTTAATATTTTGATCGATATTTCCATTAAAAAAACAACAATTCGACTTTTTTTTAAAAGGTTAAGGACCAAATTTAGTTCAAAAAAAAAAAAGAATAAGGGTCAAATTGACAAAAACATGTAAACATTAAAGGCAATTTGCAATGTTATACATCAACTTTAAATTGGTGCATTTGTATACCTCAAACATTAATTTTGGTTCAATTTTCACATTTCACTTACCCCGTTGATGTGTCACGGAACTAACTAAAAATGCGATAAAGGCAAGTGCACCTATCGATAAATAGTATAACTATGGTGAGTAACGATATCGTATCCACAAGGACTAAAACTAATAGTAATTACCATTTTCCTATTATTTAACGGACGAATTGGAGTTATTGATTTAAAATAAAATTACTAAATTAATTTAACTAAAGAACTCAACAGAGAATAAATCAGGAAAATAATTAAATAAAAACCAATAAGCGAAACAATACCCAGGAAAGAATCCACCTAAACTTCATTTATCATTATGAATCTGAATTAAACGATTTATTCACTTGGTATCTTGTGAAACACCCCAAACCCGGCCCACGAGCCTTGACCGGATCTGGTATGTTCCTCGATGAAAACCGGTTCAAATTCTTTTGTTACTTAGGAAAAACTTATGTGTTTTGAAAGAAGGATTGTGTCGGGTTGGGCTCAAGTTGAAAACAAGTTTATTTCATTATTAAAATCCTTTACTTTAGGTGACAAAACGTTTAGGCTTTGTTTTAAAAGAAATCTACTTAAACTTTAATTGATAAAAATTTGTAAACATAATAAATAAAATAAATGTAAAATAGTTCAACTATGGCCTTATTACATCAAATAAACCCAAATAATTTCAAATACTTAAATAAAAATAAAATGTCCAAATAAAATTCCTTGCTGAGCATGGCCACCTTTAAGCTCCTACCGACCCGATCCATTACCGATCATCACACAAAAATGTTCCCACAACGGGTGAGTCAACAGACTCAATATGTACACAAACACTAAGTCCAAATAAATTCAGGCATTTCATATCATACATATTCATATATCATTAAATTAAAAATGATGCAACCCGAACCCAAACCTAGATGCCATCCGCTACACATCACCCGTACCATCCTGCACACTGTGGGGACTACTAAGTCAACCCTCCATCCGCTACACACCATCGAAGGTAGTCGCTGCAGTCGACGTGCTCATCGCCCTTATGAGTATTCGTGGTCTTAGGTCACCACACTCAGATATCGTGGTCTTAGGTCACCACATTCAGATATCGCAGTCTTAGGTCACCGCATTCAGATATCGCGGTCTTAGGTCACCGCATTCAGATTTCGTGGTCTTAGGTCACCGCATTCACTTCCCCTTTTCAATAACCCATATGCCCCATATCATATTATGCATTAACATGCCAAAGTTCACATTCTTATCATTATTCTCATGTTAAATATAACATATTTCATAATCCTAGTAGGAGTAGGAAACGTACCTGAGTACTTTGTACCATAACATGGTACCTTAACTACATTCTTACACTTTCACATTCTCAATATCACATACATATATTTATTAAACATGCCATAAAACTTATTGAGAAATAGTGTGGGGTACACACCTGATTCGCTTAACAAATTCACTGAAATCCCGAAATCTGATCTACCGCTTTAGATCCTTAATCCCGACATTTGATTAATCACTTACTAATTTAATAAAAAGCCATTCGGCCATAAATCCAAATCCTAGTAGGATTAGTATACTTTAAAACTTACCTTGATGGTCAAATCCAGAAGATCTTTTCCTTTATAGTCGACTATGGAAAAAATCCAAAAGAATCCTTCCAAATTTCTACAAATAAGAATATTGATGGGATTAGTCCTAGATTTCACAAATCTAAAAGAAAAGAATAGAAATCAAAACTTGTTCTTACCCTTTCTTGAAGAAATCGACAAAGACACTATGCTTGAAGCCCCTCAAAGATTCGGCTTTTGATGGATTGGAAAGAAAAGAAATTGGCTAATGGTGATATCTTGAATTTTCTACTTTGGCTAACAAAAAGAAGAAGAACAAATGCTCTAGGAAATTCGGCAGAGAGAAGGGTTGAGAGAAAGAATGATGAATGGCCCTCTTTTCCTTATATAGCCGAATTTACTAACTTAGAATCCCTTACTTGGCCATCACTCTTCTATTTTGATAGCTTTATCTCTTTAATTATCTCCTAAAATAAAAGATAATTCAGCAACTATCTTTACTTAGCCGAAATTATTAAACTCAAAGTCCCTTACTTGGCCATCACTTCTCCCTTATTTTCCTAATTAAAAAATAATTCCTCATTTATCTCTTGAAAATAATCTAAAATAAATCCATTATTTATCCCTTATTTATCCACTATTTATCTCTTAAAAATAAAAGAATAAAGGCTCCTAAATTCTAGCCTTGTGCCGTCCCTTGTTGCTACTCTCTGCTGCAAAATAAAACTTTTTATTTTGCTTCCCCTACAGCTCGAACCTTGGCCCAATACCCAATGTGTGGCGCTATTTCTGAGGCCGAGTGGCATCTTCAAGCCACTTTTCCAAGCCCGCTTGTGTGTCATATTTCACATACATTTTCTCTTAAGGCCACATCGCCTTAGTTCCCTCTTTTAGACTTTAAAACTCGATATTTCTAAGTCATTTCTAAGTTTCCAAAAATTTTCGTTTGCCTCTTTAAATTTGACATTTCCTTACATTTCCAAGTTTCCAGAAATGTTCACTTTCCACTTTTGAATCATTTCCAAATCATTTCCGGTTTCCAAAAATGTTCATTTCTAAATCATTTCCATGCATTTCTAGGTTTCCAAAATGTCAAAAATTTATTCGTAATACATAAGACATGTCATTTCGTACAATTAAACCGAAAATGCATAGACCCTTTCCAGGATGTTACAGTTCTACCCCCCTTTAAAATAATTTCGTCCTCGAAATTACTTACTAACGAACCATCGTACGGTCTAACTCACCCCACTACGCTATTGTCACACAAGACTCGATCTTAAAGAACTATCTTACCTTCTAGGCACAGTCTCTAAGTTCACATCCAAAGTTTCAAACAGTTCACTTGTAACATAAGAATGAACTATCTCTAAAACAATAAATAGTACTCCAAAAACAAGGAACTTAACCGCTATCATATCCTTTGGTTGTCTCACATCCGAACAACCTTCAAAGACTCTCTACCGGGTGTTCCATGACCATTTCCTCCATGGTTTAAACCACAAACCTTCGTTGCCTGAGGGCAATTCTTAACCAAATGAGCCTTAGACTTACATCTAAAACATTCCCGATCTCGGTTCCAACACTCGCCAACATGATACCTTCCACACTGAGCACACGGACGGTCCGGATTTTTAGTAGTTGGCTTAAAAACATGAGCAGAATTCTCAACCTTCGGTCTTTTCTGAAGACTCTTAGACGATTCTGATGGTCCAAGACTCCTCTTATCCCGTCCTCGACGACCACGTCCCCTAGAACTCATTTTCTAACGTCACGATTTAATCTGATTTAAGAGTTTTATGAATTAGTACTTGTTTCACTTGATTACCACGAAGAAGTTTTATGAAGAGAATTTTTAGGAGTGGTTCTTTCGTATTCATACATGCACACAGTCTTTACATTCATACATTCATCAATCAATTATGAACTTCCGTTCATTCAGAGAAATGTTGTAGTTTTCATTGTTGTTGTTTTTCCACTACCCAGGGGTATTTTCGTAACTTGTCCTACAGGGGTATTTTCGTAAATTTTCAAAAGAAAAAGTTCCTTGGTGATTTTGTCATAAAGTATTTTGGTAATTTTAAATTCCCGGGGTATTTTTGGAAATTTTGAAATCCAGGGGTATTTTGGTAATTTTGAATCTTGGGGGTATTTTGGTAATAAACCAGGGTAAATTTGTAAAGTTTAATAATTCAGGGGTATTTCCAAATTTGCAAAACTTTGAGGGTTCTTTTTGAGAATTTTACTTTCCAAAACGATGAGGTTGCAAAAAAATTTTTGGAAATCAGGGTCATTTTGGTAATTTCGTAAGTTAGGGGCAATTTCGTAATTTTCTAAAATCAAGGTATTTTTGATAATTTGCAAATTAGGGTTTTTGAACATAAAGTAATGAAATTTTGGATAAGAACTGTGGTTATTTTGGGAATTTCATAAACCAAGGGCATTTTTGTAATTTTACCACTAGGGGTATTTTTGTAATTTTTATAAATCAAAAATTTTTCGAAAAATTTTGTAAAAATAGTTCTCACAAATAAAAAGGGTCATTTTAAGAGTTTTAAAACTAGGGTTTTTATAAAAACACGGCTAGTTCCCTTTCGGGTTTTAGTTATTGTGTTTAGCCTATGACCGAGTCCTCTTGGTTAGGGTGAACCAGAAGCTATGCACACCGTAGGATTTCAAAAAGAGGAGGTGAGTCACTAGGATCTGCTTAAGTACCAGGCTCTTCCGGATCCAATCCTAGACATGCGCACAGGGGTTACCACAACCTAACTCGGCGACTTAACCATTGGGTTGTTTAGTTAGGCACTTAAGTCTTATGTAAGTGTTGAGGAAAACTAATCCTAGGGTTCAAGTACTTATCATGCTAATCTACGTTCCATTCCATTTCTACCCTTCTACACATCATACTATAAACCACACAAATGGATAGAAGTACTTACACGTGGATCATGGTTCGGAGACTAGGTGCCATGCTAAAACCTGCTTATTTCAAAAAAAATGTTTTCATAAAACTTATTTGGGCTCGCTTTGAAAACATTTTGGGCCTTAAACCTTAGGCCGAGAGTTTGAAATGGGCTCTGATACCAAATTGAAACACCTCAAACCCATCCCACGAGCCTTGACCGGATCTGGTATGTTCCTCGATGAAAACCGGTTCAAATTCTTTGGTTACTTAGGAAAAACTTGTGTGTTTTGAAAGAAGGATTGTGTCGGGTTGGGCTCGAGTTGAAAACAAGTTTATTTCATTATTAAAATCCTTTACTTTAGGTGACAAAACGTTTAGGCTTTGTTTTAAAAGAAATCTACTTAAACTTTAATTGATAAAAATTTGTAAACATAATAAATAAAATAAATGTAAAATAGTTCAACTATGGCCTTATTACATCAAATAAACCCAAATAATTTAAAATACTTAAATAAAAATAAAATGTCCAAATAAAATTCCTTGCTGAGCATGGCCACCTTTAAGCTCCTACCGACCCGGTCCATTACTGATCATCACCTGAAAAATGTTCCCACAACGGGGTGAGTCAACAGACTCAATGTGTACACAAACACTAAGTCCAAATAAATTCAGGCATTTCATATTATACATATTCATATATCATTAAATTAAAAATGATGCAACCCGAACCCAAACCTAGATGCCATCCGCTACACATCACCCGTACCATCCTGCACACCGTGGGGACTACTAAGTCAACCCTCCATCCGCTACACACCATCGAAGGCAGTCGCTGCAGTCGACGTGCTCATCGCCCTTATGAGTATTCGTGGTCTTAGGTCACCACACTCAGATATCGTGGTCTTAGGTCACCACATTCAGATATCGCGGTCTTAGGTCACCGCATTCAGATATCGCGGTCTTAGGTCACCGCATTCAGATTCGTGGTCTTAGGTCACCACATTCACTTCCCCTTTTCAATAACCCATATGCCCCATATCATATTATGCATTAACATGCCAAAGTTCACATTCTTATCATTATTCTCATGTTAAATATAACATATTTCATAATCCTCGTAGGAGTAGGAAATGTACCTGAGTACTTTGTACCATAACATGGTACCTTAACCACATTCTTACACTTTCATATTCTCAATATCACATACATATATTTATTAAACATGCCATAAAACTTATTGAGAAATAGTGTGGGGTACACACCTGATTCGCTTAACAAATTCAGTGAAATCCCCAAATCTGATCTACCGCTTTAGATCCTTAATCCCTACATTTGATTAATCACTTACTAATTTAATAAAAAACCATTCGGCCATAAATCCAAATCCTAGTAGGATTAGTATACTTTAAAACTTACCTTGATGGTCAAATCCCGAAGATCTTTTCCTTTATAGTCGACTATGGCAAAAATCCCGAAAGAATCCTTCCAAATTTCGGCAAATAAGAATATTGATGGGATTAGTCCTAGATTTCGACAAATCTAAAAGAAAAAATAGAAATCAAAACTTGTTCTTACCCTTTCTTGAAGAAATCGACAAGACACTATGCTTGAAGCCCTCAAAGATTCGGCTTTTGATGGATTAGAAAGAAAAGAAATTGGCTAATGGTGATATCTTGAATTTTCGGCTTTGGCTAACAAAAAGAAGAAGAACAAATGCTCTAGGAAATTCGGCGCAGAGAGAAGGGTTGAGAGAAAGAATGATGAATGGCCCTCTTTTCCTTATATAGCCGAATTTACTAACTTAGAATCCCTTACTTGGCCATCACTCTTCTATTTTGATAGCTTTATCTCTTTAATTATCTCCTAAAATAAAAGATAATTCAGCAACTATCCTTACTTAGCCGAAATTATTAAACTCAAAGTCCCTTACTTGGCCATCACTTCTCCCTTATTTTCCTAATTAAAGAATAATTCGTCATTTATGTCTTGAAAATAATCTAAAATAAATCCATTATTTATCCCTTATTTATCCACTATTTATCTCTTAAAAATAAAAGAATAAAGGCTCCTAAATTATAGCCTTGTGACGTCCCTTGCTGCTACTCTCTGCTGCAAAATAAAACTTTTTATTTTGCTTCCCCTGCAGCTCAAACCTTGGCCCAATACCCCCAAGATGTAGCGCCATTTCTGAGGCCCTAAGTGGCATCTTCAAGCCACTTTTCCAAGCCCGTTTGTGTGTCATATTTCACATACATTTTCTCTTAAGGCCACCTCGCCTTAGTTCCCTCTTTTAGACTTTAAAACTCGACATTTCTAAGTCATTTCTAAGTTTCCAAAAATTTTCGTTTGCCTCTTTAAACTTGACATTTCCTTACATTTCCAAGTTTCCAGAAATGTTCACTTTCCACTTTTGAATCATTTCCAATCATTTCCGGGTTTCCAAAAATGTTCATTTCTAAATCATTTCCATGCATTTCTAGGTTTCCAAAAATGTCAAAAATTTATTCGCAATACATAAGACATGTCATTTCGTACAATTAAACCGAAAATGCATAGGCCCTTTCCAGGATGTTACATCTTGATTCGTAGAAATCCCTAAATTATGCTAATATCTCTTTCAAGACTAAGAGCAACTGACTCTAGGTTGATTAATTAAAATTTCTTTCTAATTAAAACCCCTATTGTCACATTAACTCGATCTATGGTTTCTCCTATTAGATTTGACTCTAATTTGGTAGATTTTTGTCGTCCTATTTCTAGGATTGCATGCAACTCCACTCAGTTATGCTAGATCTACTCTTAAGCAGAGACTTTTCCTCTGATTTAAGCATGTTAAACATAAATTAATATCCCAGAAATATTAAAACAATAGATAAGCACACATAACTGAGAACAAGAATCAAATATTTTTAGCATAAGACAGAAATCAAAAAATAGAGTTCATCGTAGGGTTCATCTCCCCTAGGTATCTAGGAAATTAGTTCATAATTGTGAATAAAAACATCTTAAAGACGGAATAACCACATGAAATAAAGAAACTCATAAAAACTTCAAAAGAAATTAAAAGGAGGTCTTTAATCTTAATGGAAATCTACTTCAGAGTTGGCTCCAATGGTGTTCTTCGAGTTGTTTTCTTCCATATTCTCTGATGGCCCCTTATTCTCTTCTTTTATTTGGTATTTATAGACTTTAGAATGCCCAAAAAGCCTAAAAATTGCATTTTTCCGTGTGTTTGGGATACAAATTGCGAAATCAGCACAGTCTGGCACATGGCCATGTGCCAGCCCGTGTGGCTCACACAACCGTGTGTCCAGCCTGTGTGGCTCTTAAAATCTGCTCTATTTGTTCGATTTTCGCTTGTTTTTCGCTCCTTTTGCTCCCAAATGCTCTCCTACGTATGGAAATATGGATTTAAAAGATTAGAAGCATAAAATTCACCGCATAAATAATCATCCAAAAACGCATTAAGAACATGAGTAAAATATGCTACTTTTATCACTTATCACCCATTTTCTATGTGGCGCAATTTTCCATTGAATCTTCTGTAAATTATTAACATGACATTTTATTAGATTTAAAAAAACAAACAAATAAATTTAAATTATTTCCACTTAGATTATAAAAACCAAACACAAAACACACTTAAAAGAATACAAATACACCAAATTAAAATTAGTGTATAACATTATAAATCATATCAAAATTTATGTAATTTTAATATTTATTCCTATATTTAAATCAATACATAATAAATCTGTGTAGCGTAAAAAAAAAAAAAGAAGAAGAACTAGTGTAATATTTCTATATTACTTTTATCTTTCAATCATTTATTTTAAAATTAAAAAAAAAAAAACAACAACAACAAGAAATAAGGAAAAAGAAAGGGAATTGGAATAGTAAGTTAATAATCCATAAGAAGAAGCATATATCTGAACAAAAAACCACAAACAAATCATTGAGAAAAGTTACTTCAATAGAAAGCAAAGTAGCAAATTATACATAAGCTTGCTAGAAACCGAGCCCAAAGATTATGAAAGCATAGTAGTAACACGTCATTACTCGAGAACGGCAACACACATTCAGTTCTTAGTATTCATCTCCCTCGTCACCATCTTCACCTTCGCCAGACTCAGCACCAACCTCTTCATAATCCTTCTCCAATGCAGCTAGGTCCTCACGGGCTTCGGAGAACTCTCCTTCCTCCATACCCTCACCAACATACCAGTGCACAAATGCTCTCTTTGCATACATGAGGTCGAACTTGTGGTCGATACGAGAAAACACTTCCGCAACACTAGTTGAGTTGGATATCATGCACACAGCTCTCTGCACCTTAGCAAGATCACCACCCGGAACAACGGTCGGTGGCTGATAGTTAATGCCACACTTGAATCCAGTTGGACACCAGTCAACAAATTGGATGGTGCGCTTGGTTTTGATGGTGGCCACTGCAGCATTGACATCCTTAGGCACCACGTCACCTCTGTACATCAAGCAGCAAGCCATGTACTTGCCATGGCGAGGATCGCATTTCGCCATCATGGATGAGGGCTCAAATGCACTGCTTGTGATCTCTGCAACGGATAGCTGCTCATGGTAGGCCTTCTCAGCTGAGATGACAGGAGCATAAGAAGAAAGCATGAAGTGAATTCTGGGGTATGGGACAAGGTTGGTCTGAAATTCAGTGACATCCACATTTAAGGCACCATCAAACCTCAAGGAGGCAGTCAGTGACGATATCACCTAATAAATTATGAGTCATAAGACAATTAGTTTGCATTCCCTGCTAAAAGTAGATATTTAATAGATATGACAATGAAATATACCTGAGAAACCAGACGGTTAAGGTTGGTGTAAGTGGGACGCTCAATGTCAAGAGAGCGCCTGCAAATATCATAAATAGCTTCGTTATCAAGTAACACGGCAACATCTGTGTGTTCCAGAAGGGAATGGGTGGAGAGGACACTGTTGTAGGGCTCAACAACAGAGGTTGAAACCTGTGGTGAGGGATACACAGTGAACCCAAGCTTGGACTTCTTGCCATAGTCCACAGAGAGACGTTCCAACAGAAGGGAACCAAGTCCTGAACCAGTTCCTCCACCCACAGCATTAAAAACAAGGAACCCTTGTAAACCAGTGCAGTTATCAGCCAGCTTGCGGATGCGATCCAAGCAGAGATCGACAATCTCTTTCCCAACTGAGGGAAAAAAAAAGAAAAAGAAGAGAAGCTAGTTAAAGCAATCAGCATTTCGAGCAGTAAGTATAACACAATTCTGAAGATGACAAGAATTATTACTGGTATAATGGCCACGAGCAAAGTTATTAGCTGCGTCTTCCTTGCCGCTAATGAGCTGTTCAGGGTGGAAGAGTTGGCGGTATGTTCCCGTCCTAACCTCATCAATGACAGTGGGTTCGAGATCTACAAAAACTGCACGAGGAACGTGCTTTCCGGAACCAGTTTCACTAAAGAAGGTGTTGAAAGCATCATCACCTCCACCAACGGTCGAATCACTGGGCATCTGGCCATCAGGCTACATAAAACCAAACTGAAATTTTAGAAAATATCATGAAAGGTGATTAGGCCAGTTTAGCATTGCTTCTAAGAAACAGTTTTAAGATAAAAGCATTGTTAAATAAGATGCTTTTAAACTTTTCAAAAGTAAATTGGGGATAAGAAATGCTTTGCGAAAACACTTTAGCTAAAAGTTTTAGCTTTTGCTAAAAAATGTGTTTTTACCCAAAAGCACTTTTGAGAAGCAATTCTAAATTAATCCAAGAAAAATTGACAAATAAAAGATATGTGATCTCGTAGAGTATCTCAAAAGAAAAGTTAGTAAAACAATCCAGCGGAACTAAAAAAATAACATGCATATTTGCCAAAAGAGAAAAGCATACATAATCGGACCGTTATTAAGCAAGCAATTTGTTGGGAGGAAAGATTTTATCTAATCAAAATGAGATTGAGATCAAATAAGTGAATGAATCCAAAATCTTATGTTAATGACTCATACTCTGCATTCAGTTGATAATAATAGCATTATTACACAAAGCAAGAAATCCGATGCCAACTATTTATTTCCCTATATCAATCTAAACATAATAAGCAAATGAAATTCAATACCAAATTCTAAAACAATAGCGAATTTATGTCACATAAGCATGAAATTAACAAAATGTACAGACTCAATTTCAAAACTGTCGATCTACACATAAAAGAATTGAAAAATCAGCGAAAAACGAAGAAGCAAGCGCAGAAACAGAAAATTTACCTGAATGCCGTGCTCAAGGCAATAGAGTTCCCAGCAGGCATTGCCGACCTGAATACCAGCCTGGCCGATGTGGATCGATATGCACTCTCTCATTTTCTCTGAGAAAAAAGGAAAAATTCAACTCGAAAATTTTAAAAAGAGAAAAGCGTGTACTAAGACCCCTTCTATTTTTTTTTTATATATTTTTTTTATATGATAGGATGCGAAATTTGATTTCTGGAGTGGGTTTTATATAGGTGGAGAAGGAGGTCGAAAATGCCAAAATGGGTTAACCACCCAAAAATTAGTTGTGATTCGGTTTTATTTTAAAGGGATTTTTTCATAACGGAACAATTTCAGAGTTCTCTGTTATATGACGTCGTATTGTTTTTAGCACTGTGGTTTTAGAGTATTGATGTTTTTGGCGTAACCACTGATTTTGGCCCTCAATTTTTATAAAAAAAACATTGTTATTTAGTTATCTACTTAATTCTTTACTTTTTAATCCTTTTAACTTGTATTATTTATCAAATCATCTCAAAATGAATAGAATAATTAACTTCTATTAATTTTACTGATGTGGCATCCACATGACAATTCACATGTATGCCGCGTCAGCAATTATTTAATTTTTAATAAATAAAAAATATTTTAAAATATTTTTAATAATGTCAATAATTTTATATTTTTTTAATTTTAATAATTTTATAATTTTTTACACTCATGACAAGATTTGATTCCAAAACATTATGACCTTTAACTTTTTAACTTTACAATTTCAATCAAAGCATTATTTAAAATTTTCTTAAATATATTTGTTTCATATATTTGTTTGAGTGTAGTTTCTTCAATTATTAAAATAATAGTTTTTAAAAATGAAACGTGGTTTATTTTTAAGAGAAGGATTTTTTTTTTTGGTAGAGGGGATTACAAATGTGTGTTTTCCAAAGAGTGGTTTGAATTTATTTAAAAATATTGTATAAAATATTAAAAATAAAAATACTTTTATACTAATATTTATTACTTTTTAAATATGGTTTTGAAAGAAAAAGTTAGAAATTAACCTAATATTTGAGAAAAGATTGAGAGGGGGTTGCAAATTCAAAGTGGTGGGTAATATTCTCAAATTATAAACTTGAGCATTTGATTTCTCTCACTTCATATCACTACCCTCTTTTTCTTAACATTGTGGGGAATATCCTACATTAGCATCTACAAAATAATAGGGCAAGGATATTCTGTGTTGAAGCTAATTGTGCTTGGGAAAAGAAGTGCAGGGTTGTGATTCAGAACTTGTGTCAAATATCTTATTCTATGTCAATTGTGGATAAAATTATACACACGAGATTGTCACTTGTTGGATTGGAGTTGTAACATAAAAAAGAATCAGAATCGAATCTTAAGTCTCTAAAGAGTTGGTGGTGTGAATTAGAGAGACATGTGATATGTTGTTAGGTTCGACCCGATTAAGCAACAAGTAAAAAAATAGCGGAATAAATTGAGAAATTGAACACACAAATTTAACGTGGAAAAGCCCCTCTAAAAAGGATAAAAAACCACGGGAAAGATAATTTTACTATAATGGCAAAAGAACGAAGAGTACAAAAGATGAAGATAAAAACTAAACCCCGAAAACAAAGAACCCTCAAAACGTAAACACAAAATTCTCTAAATGTGTTATGAGTTCTAATCTCTACTGGGTGTATTTTCTAAGGTTGTAAAAGAACCTATTTATAGGCTAAATTAGTAGGTTAAATAAACTATGCTAATAAATGCTAAATATATTATACTAATAAATACTAAATCTTTTAGAAAGAAAATATATTTTGTTTAACTCGACTTGCAAGCAATCTCTTAAAAATTGGTCACACAACTCTAACAATCTCCACCTTGACACGAATTCTTACAACGCCATCTTTGCCAAAGCCCGCCACGGGCCTATCTTAAACTATGCATGGAATTAACTGAGTTGAATCTGTACTTAGAAGCTGGAAGACTTCTAGCCTTCGACTTGTGCACTGCCAAATCAAAACTAACCCGAGTCTGAATTTCACGAACATAATGCATTAACTTTTCAAAACCAGCATCCAAAAGAGAACCTCTCTTCAACGAAACGGTCATACCTTTTTCCCTCCTATGACCAAATTGTCTCCGCTCCAAACGAGTTGACTTCGAATCCGTAATAGACGAGGGACGTCCGATATCACCGGTCACTGTAGAACCTTTCAGAATGTAAAGACTACTAGTTCTTTTACCTTTTAACAAAACGAGAGCTCCATGAGATACTTTAATGTCGTTCGACTCAATGTTGATTCTGCATCCTTTCAAGTCTAAAATACTTATGGAGATGAGATTCTTTCGTAAATCAGGTACATATCTGACATCTGAGAGTGTCCTAATCATCCTATTGTGTATCCTAATTTTAACAGTACCAGTACCAATTACCTTACTAGATGAATCGTTTCCCATGTGTACAACTCCACTTTCAACTGAACTGTATGTGGAGAACCATTCTGTATTGGGGCACATATGGAAAGAACATCTCGAATCTAGGATCCATTCGGACGTGAGCTTAGACTTATCGCTTGTTTACACTAACAAGAAATCATCACCGCTTTCATCAGCCAAATTAGCACTAGCTACATCTTCCTCATTACTCTCAGCAGCTCTTTTATTTCACAGTTTATAACAATCTGCTTTGATGTGACTTAACTTTTTACAATAGCGACACCTTTTGTCTCGTTTCTTTGATGTTACCAAAATGGAAGCTTGCCTATCTGCCTTGCTATCTAAACCAAACTCATTGTCGAGTTTGTCTCTACTCAACAAATAACCCTTCACATCTTCGAACAAGAGTTTGTCACTGCTATAAATCAGGGTCTTCCTAAGACTTGTATGAAGGGGGTAAAGAGATTAATAATAGCATAGCTTGATCTTCATCGTCAATATGAACCTCAACGATTTTTAAATCATTTAAAAGAGTAATGAATTGACTGATGTGATCTCTAAGAAGCTCACCTTCGTTCATGCAAAACGTAAATAGACGTTGTTTCAACACTAAACGGTTAGCTAGAGACTTAGTCGCATAAAGAGTTTCTAACATTTCCCACAAGGCAGATGAGGTCTTCTCCATCAATACCTCCTGCAATACTGTATTCGCAAGGTATAACTGGATTGCAGATAAGGCCTTTTCATCAAGCTCTCCCCATTCTGTTTGATTTAGACTCTCAGGCTTTTTCCAAGTAACAACCTTTTTCAATCCGGTTTGAACTAGAATTGCCATAATCCGAACTTGCCACAGATTGAAATTTTTCTCAGCATTGAACTTCTCAATTTCAAACCTTGTTGCTTCCATTTCTGAACGGACTGATCTATGAAAATTGACCTAGCTCTGATACCACTTGTTAGGATCGACCCGATTAAGCAACAAGAAAAAAATAGCAGAATAAATTGAGAAATTAAACACACAAATTTAACGTGGAAAAACCCCTCTAAAAAGGATAAAAAATCACGGGCATAGATAATTTTACTATAATGGCAAAAGAATGAAGAGTACAAAAGATGGAGATAAAAATTGAAGCCCGAAAACCTGAAAACAAAGAACCCTCAAAACGTAAACACAAAATTATCTAAATATGTTATGAGTTCTAATCTCTAATGGGTGTATTTTCTAATGTTGTAAAAGAACCTTTTTATAGGCTAAATTAGTAGGTCAAAAAACCTATGCTAATAAATGCTAAATATATTATACTAATAAATACTAAATCTTCTAGAAAGAAAATATATTTTGTTTAACTTGACTTGCAAGTAATCTCTTAGAATTTGGGTCACACAACTCTAACATATGTCATATTTTGATATGACAAATTGAAATTTTTTCACACTTAAAGAGCTTATTTTTGAACAAATATTTGAGTCTTTATATGTTTTTTCATTCTTAGATTAAAATTTACTTTAAGTGCAATTTTTAGTTTATTTTTTGTTTTTATGAATAAAAAACTAAATTACATGTCTATTTGAGTTTAATGGTGGCTAAAACACTTTTAGGGGCTTAATTAAGGAAGAAGAAAGAAGAAAGTGAGCAACCTCGACGTTGAAACTTTGAGATGTTGATGTCACAACATTGAGCATTTTGGCTCTCAATGTCGCGACACCATATCTATGGTGTCGCAACCTAGAACCCTCTGAGCAGCAACATTGTGACATCACATTACATCCTCAATGTCACAACATCACGTTCGTGGCAACCAAGTCAGTTGAAAGTGAGGAAGGGCAACATGAAGAATTTTTTCTCAAACTTGTCATCTTTGGAATTAATGATAAAAAACAAAGGTGTAATTGAAGGTTTAATATTTTTTACCTCTATAAATACCAACTTATAATCAACCATTGAGGAGAATTAGATAGTTTTTAGAAGTGAATTTTAGTTTTGGGTGATAGTTTAGTATAAGATAGTATATGGACTTATTTGCATTTTCTAAGTTAGTTTTTCTCCACTTTCGAACTTTTAAATTTCTTTTTATTATTTAGTTCAATTAGAAAATTCATCGTTGAGCTTTCAAGAATTTCTTTCGATTGAAGTATTTCTACTTTTCGGAATCAAGAATTTTCTACATATTCCTAAGCATTTATCAACCTTTTCAATTTCACCCTTTTACTTTATTTTAATTGCATGAAATTTCTTTGTTGGTTTAATTATGTTATGGGTATATTCTAAATTCTTGTTGATTAGTTAATTAGATTTGTTAGCATGTGAATTCATTCTTAAATATTCAATTGAATAATTTAGACTAAATTGAATAAGCTGTAAAATTTAGAATTGGCAACTCTAAGTGGAAATTTAGATAGGTGAGACTAAAAGGAGAATCTATCGAGTAATAATTCATTTAGTTTGGCTTAATTGGGTGAGACTGAAAGGATAATTCAATTAAGTTGAGATCGAGGGGTAAAATTTGTTGAGTGAGGAAATTATCAATTGAGTAGCTTGGGTGTAGTTTCATTACTAAACATGAAATTTAACCAATCATCATTGTTGCCTATATTTTTTGGTTGTTAATTGAAAGTTTTGAGGTTTAATTGCTTTCTAGTAATTTTTAGAAAATTATCTATTTTGGATCCCCGTACTAAATTTTTTTTAGTAATTCGATAGACTTTCTTTCGCATGCCATTTTTTGTTCTTTGTTCTATTTCTCACAATCTACTTTAGGTTTGATCCTTGGAATACTTTCGGTATTCCACTGTAACACATGTATTTACAATTTGACATATATACTTCCAGTATGCACCACTCTTTAATTCATATACTTTTCCATATTACGATGCACGTACACCGGTGGTCAACATGTACCAACAAACTCAAAATTTTCCCTGGCTCATAATCTCAAACAAGAGCCTAATGTATAAACCACCAAAAAAAAAATTATTAGCTACAAAGAGCTAGGTCTAATGGGTTGAAATGGAAAGACCAAAATACGACCTTTTTCATCAATAGACCTCTTAATTGACGAAAAAAAATTGAATAAAAGTTTTGAAGATAGATATGGGGTATGACATAAGGCTAACTTGTTTATGGCAACTATTTCAACTAATTATTTTGATGAGTTATTTTCATCACATGTATTGAATAATGGTGGACAAATATTTGATAAAGTGAAACAATGAATCATTGAAGACTTAAATCCTCAGTTATTGTTGATTTCACAAAGGAGGAGGTACTTATAGCTTTAAAGCAAATGCCCTCGATCATCATAACCTGGACTCAATGGTATACAACCTTTCTTATATAAAAAGTATTGGGATGTTGTAGGTGATGATCTTGTTAAATACCGTCTTCATATTTTAAATGGCTTTAGGAATATTGTAAAGTTACCTAGAAGGTGTAAGTGGATTTACAAGAAGAAAAGAAATGAGGATGGAAAAATGGAAACTTACAATGCCAAACTTGTAGCAAAAGGCTATACTTAGAAAGAAAGTATCAATTACGAACAAACTTTCTCTCCGGTTTCCATGCTCAAGTCAATCCGCAAATTGTTATCCATTATGGTGGCTCTTGATTAAGAGATCTGAGAAATGGATGTCAAGACAATATTCTTGAACAACTATCTTGAAGAAAGTATCTATATGATGCAACCCACCATATATATAGCTAAAGGAAATCAGCATAAGGTTTGAAAACTGCTTAGCTCTGTATATGGACTTAAAAAAAAGCATCTCGCTCATGGAATCAAAGGTTTGATCATGCGATCAAAACATTTGAATTTGAGCAAAGTGTAGATGAACCTTGTGTTCATAAGCATACATGAGATGGAAATGTGATCTTTCTCATTCTATGTCAATGACATCCTACTTATGGTAATTGATGCAAGGACATTATCATCGGTTAAATTATGGTTAACTCAACAGTTTAGCATGAAGGACTTGGGAGAAACTAATTTTTTTGTAGGTCTTCGAATCCTAAGGGATCGAAAGAACAAAGTGATAGCACTATAACAAGATTCATGCATAGAAAAAGATATTAAAACATTATGCAATAGCTGACTCTAACAAGGGAACTCAACCTTCAATATTGAGATTTCATCTTTCTTTGAAGGATTGTCCTAAGACAGTGAAAGAATGAGAAAACATGAGAAAGGTTCCTTATGCTTCTACAGTAGGAAGTCTTATGTATGCTATGTTGTGCAGACATCCAGATATTTGTTTTGTAGTAGGGTTGGTGAGTTGATATTAAGCGAATCCTGGTCTAAAACAGTAATAGGCAGTTAAACATATATTCAAGTATTTACGGAAAATGAGGGATTATATGTTTGTGTATTCTGAAGGAGATCTTTCTCCTATCAGCTATACCAATTTAGATTTCCAAACGTGTCACAAATTGAGAAAATCGACATCGAGTTGTGCCTTTGTCCTAGGCGACGGGTCCATAATGTGAATAAGTGTTAAGCAGGGTTGCACTGTTAACTTCATTATTGAAGTTGAATATGAGGTATGGTAAAAATTATAACACTATAACAATACGAATATAGCTAAACACCAAAGAAACAACATGAGGACAAAATACTTTGATAGAAATTATCATAAAGGAGACGGTGGTGATTGTCAGAATAGTGGTTATAGTAAAAGATAGCATCTGAAGATGAACCCTACGGACTTGTTTTCCAAGAATCTACTAGCTAAGAGTTTTGAGAAGCATACAGAGAGCGTGGGTATGCGAAATATGACTCATCTACTTCACTAGAGAAAGTGGAAGACTATTGGATCTGGTGTTCTAAGTGTAATAGTCTCGTCTATGTACACTCGATTTTTCAAACAAATTGGTTTAATAATAATATCCGTTAATTACATTAATATTTCTTGTATATCATCCTTAATAGTTTTTGCACACAAAGTAAAATGAAAGCAAATATTGGCTCACTAGTTATATAACGTTTAACTAATACTAAGTTGTATTACGTGGATGGATCATAATACAGAAAGAGAACTTATATTAGTAGATGAACCTAAACATGTCCTTAGTCTATTCAAAAATGAGAAAACCAATTGAAATACTAATATGACGTCTATCAAGTCTAATTGGGGAGATGGTTTGTCTTGAGCACCAGAGTAGCTAACTCCTAGAATATGTAGACATAGATGCGACTAACTAGACTGATAGTACATCAAAAAAACTCATGTAGAATATATCTTGAATCCATTTATGTATTTATTCGCTTTTGAAATTCACAGTGTGGCGTACCTTAATCCATCGTGGATGATGGATTATGTATGCATGGCTCATATATTTTGGTATAAGTAAAAGACTAAGCTCAAATAGATAAGAAACAGAAAGTTGGTGCATTGGGTATACGACTTCTGTAGTATGTAGCATCATTCACAATAATGGAATTCATAACACAAGAAATGAGTAAATGATATCCTTTCATTGGCATTACATGATAGATGAAAAGTAAACGTGGCCACGAGTCGTTTTCCTTTGTGACAAATGACTTAATTACTATTTTGATAATAATTGACATTTCATGAAGGAAGATGTAATGTTTACTATGAGATAAAATAGGATCATATTGGAAGAGTGAATTTATCCCAAAGAGATTAATGATGCACTATGAGAGTAACACACTTATTACAAGGTCACTGAACCAGCATTGATCGAGTAACTTTCATAATGGTATGTAATTGGGGAGCGCTCAGTCATAATACTATAGTGGAAACTTCGTGACTAAATGAGTTTATAATTAATAGGCAAAAAGTTGGAACTTAATTATAAATCATTTGAGCCCTAATTACATATGTCCAATCCAATCCTCCACTAGCTCGTTGAAACCAGAAATGAATTGCATATAAAATCAAATGAACAAAAATAGATACAAATGATAAAGTTAGAGAAATGAGTTACACTTAGAAATAAATGTGGTTTTTCACTAAGCATGTAAATAACCTAAGAATTAGTTTAAGTTATTCAAATTTTTATTTAATCAAATAATTAAAGTTTGAAAAATGAATTTAAATTAATTGGTCATCATGAATACGTTGAATATGAAAATTAAATATATTTTCTCGTAGATTCTATTACATTAAAGTGGCCATGACTTTAATTGAATTAGAAATGGGTTGTGAAAATTGTTTAACTAGAAAATTAATTTAATAAATAATATTTATTTTGGGAAATAGAAAAATATGTACTAGGTTGGATTCAATTATAAAATGTTGGAATAAAAGTATAGGAAACACATATAATTGGACCTAATACAGGCGAGACCCAAAACCCCTCACTATATATATTAGGGGTGACAACCCTAGTATATTTAACTAGGGTGTGTCGCCCATCTCTCCTAGTTGGACTGGGAGACTATTTTTTTTCTATCATGTAAGTAATTTTTGTATTTTACTAAATCAACCAGAATTCTTCTCTCTCTCCCTATAAATAGATGACACTGGTAGGGCTAAAATATGCAACATTGAGATATTATTATTCTGCTCGATAATAGTGAGAATTTATTTTTTAAGTATAAATTCTATTGTCTAGTAATAATAATTCTATCGGTTTCTATAGAGAAATTTTTTTCCTACTAAAAGTAGGAAAATTTTTCTAGTTCTGTGTTTGATTTGTGATTGTTCGAGCCCACATTAGAAGCGTTTCATGGTACGAGAATAGTAGAGAAGGTCGTTCAGTTGAAAGTTGGGAATGTCAATGGTCCATCTTGTACAAAGCACATGTACTTTTCGGGAAAAAAATATTGTTATAAATATAAAAAATCAGCCTGATTTTCAAAATTTTAATTTTTCTATGTGACAGAAAACCATTTTTAAACCGGATTTTTTCCAACAACCTCAACAATTATCTCTTTCAAGATTGAACAGAACTTTCATATTTAGAGCACGAATTCATCTTCAAAAAGTAACCATTAATCCATCTTGATATGCTTAAATCTCATTAAACCAATTACCCTTAATATACAGATATAAAAGATTGGGCCAAGTTTTCATGAATTCAACCCACATCTTCTTGAATTGCACATCTCTGTATATAAGGTAAGTAAATCTCATTAAAATATTTGAAAAGTAATCTTTTTCGATCCAATTTCTTTTCTAATTATAACAACGAGATGGGCTACACAAAATCTTAAAAAAAAATTAAAACAAATAACCAAAATATTATGGTCAAACATGCTAAGGTAAATTATGAAACTTGTACTGTGACAGCCTGTTTTTAGTCAAATCAAAACAGTGGTTTTGGGACCACAAATCTGAAGCTAAAATATTTATTTTATTATTAATTTAATGTTTACAGCATGATAGCATGTAAGTGTGAAAATTTCGTTAAGAAATTTATCGTTTAGTTGGTTAATTTGATAAAAAGGACTAAATCGCGTAAAGCATAAAACTTGAGTTCTAATAGCTAAAGGTGTCTAATAGCTATGGTTTATTAAAGTGAAGGTCCTTATGTTATAATTAAACCATTAAAAGCATGAGTGGACTTATATAGACATTAAATGGATGTCATTAAAAGGTTTATAATAAGGTTAAAATAGTAAATTATTAATTATAAGTAAAATAAAATAAAACAAAGGTTGTATCATCTTCAACCTTGAGATATTCCACCGAAATATTGAAAAAAGAAAAGAAATTAGGGCTTTAAAAAATTCGATTATTGCATAGCTCAATTGGTAAGTGGTTTTGACTCTATTTTTAATGATTTCTATGTTTTTGTGATCGTTGCTTCGTATTCTACCTAGCCCGTACCTTAGATTTAGTAATTCTTAAAGATTTATCATGTTGCCATTGTTGAATGCTTGAGTAATTTGATGAATTATGATAGATTTGGAAGGTTTAATGTTAGATTAATAGTTTCTGTAAAATGATTTTTGACAAAAATGTCAAAAAGGGATTAAATTGAGAAAATGTGAAATGTGGTGGTTAAAAGTGTGAATAAATGAGAAATATGGGCTAATATGGGTACTAGAGAAATTCGGCTAGCATGAGTTGTGGTTAAATTGCATGAATTTGTGATTTTATGAAATAAGTACTTGTAAATTGTTTGAAATGAAAGTATCATTGAATAAATGGTATTACTGAGTTTGAATGCCTAATTGATGAGAATTATTGAATACCAAGTCCCGTTTGAACAGTAGAAAGTCGTAGGATACGAGTGACATGTCACTAGGGTTAACGTTTTGGTCGAGATCCCGCGTATGTTGCAGACTCACCATAGCTCGTGTGAGCTTACCGATATATCAGCTCGAAAGAGCTTACTATTTTCAGCTCGTTAGAGCTTACTATCCATCAGCTTAGGAGGAGCTTACTGATTATAGCTCGAAAGAGTAGAAATGATAATGAATTAACGGATTATTGATTATATGATTGAGAGTGAAATGTTACAAATGATGTACATGATAATGAATTTGATATGATACAATGTATTAGGTACTAAATTGAGATAATGGATGATTATATGCACTTATGTAACTAACTTATTGATAAATGCTTGTGTTTAGGCATGTGATAATTGAATTGAGTACACCTTATTTATTGTCTTGATCATGTTTAAATGGTAAGTTTAATTCTAAATTATACGAGCTTACTAAGCTATAAAGCTTACTCTGTTTCTTTTTCGTGTTTTATAGAGGTTCGATAGCTCGCTCGATTCAGATAAAGTCGGAGATACGCATCACACTGTCCAGTTGCCAATTGCAAATAGATCCCAATCGAGCGATAGCTGTTGAGGTTGAAAGTAATGCGCTTGCTCCCGCGTAAGGGGCAGTGCCATTTGAATCTAGACTCGTAATGGGTAGTCAGGGAGGAGAGGCTAAAGAAGCCTTCTTCCAAATGATGAATGAATGGTTCACATAGTACGTTCGAGCTAACCCGGCTACGCAACAACCTGCACCCCCACCAATTCCCCAACCGATCCCTGTAGTTCCTTAAGGTATGAATCCTTTGAGATTGAATAAACCACCTGTTGATAAGATACAGAAATACGGGGTTGAGGAATTCAAAGCCACTGTTAGCGATGACTCTGAGAGATTTGAGTTTTGGCTTGAGAACACGATTCGAGTATTTAATGAACTATCTTGCACACCTAAAGAATGTTTAAAATGTGCTGTATCACTATTGAGAGACACTGCGTATCAGTGGTGAAATACCTTGATATCCGTAGTTCCGCAAGAAAGAGTTACTTGGGAATTCTTTAAAGTTGAATTTAGAAAGAAATACATCAGCCAATGGTTCATCGATCAGAAACGAAAGGAATTTCTTGAACTGAAACAGGGCCATATGTCGGTAGTAGAATACGAAAGATAGTTGGTAACGCCCCGAATTTTGGGCCTAGATGAATTGGGCTTTGGGCTTTGGGTCTCAGAAAAATTTTAAGTAAGCAAGGAAATGACAAATGACATGTTAGCTTTAAGGTTTTAATAAACTTGGAGTGTCTAGGGGTGTTGGAGAAGTGCTGGGTTCAAACTTTAAGGAGAAGGAATTTTTAATTAATTATTAAAGGAACCAGGGCAGTGAGTAGTTGGGCTTTTAAATAAAAATAGGGAAAAATGGCATCAAAGAGCCTTGTGGTGGAGTGGCTAAGTGACGCCACTTAGGGTATAGGAAGGTGGCGTTATGGGCTAGTAAGGAGATCCTAGGTTCGAATCCTAGCTTAGTATTTTTTTTTTAGGAGTTTAATTTTGGCCTTCTAGAAGGTTGGAAGTGGTGTGATGATAGACTCTAAGGGGAGTGATCAGAAGAGAAAATTTAGGAAAAGGATTGGGGAGTTACCGTGGAGAAAAATTAGGAGATGAGATATGTGGAAGAGGTTGAGCCAAATTGGGAATTTGGGGATAGGAAATTCGGCTATAGGCTATATATAGGTGTCGATTTTGGGATTCTAGGCTAATGCCAAATTCTTTCATTTTATTTTGCCAAAAACTAGTTTTCTCTCCAAATACCTGAAAGCCAAAATCCCTTATTCTTCCTCTTCTATTTTGCGCTGATTTCTTCCCTTCCTTCTCATCAAACTCTTTTCTTTCCTTTGCTTCTAGTCTATTTCTTTTGTGCCGAATACTCTAGTGACCAAATCTATGTTATGTTGTCATCATTCCTTTGATTTTTGGTGGATCGGATCTTGGAAAAATCAGAATCAAGCTTGGACCTACAAGTCTCTGCTGAAAAGCTATCCATACGTTTCGGCTTTTGGGTAAGTGTTCTTAATTTTGGGATAAGTTGGCCGAATAGTCTATAGTAGGGGAAAGGGTGACTTAAGTGGATACAAGTCACCTATTATTTTGTCTTGAATGATTAAGATTGACGCAGAACTAGGGGATATTCGTGAGTAGTAGCTAAGGAAGGGCTATTAGGAATGGTGGCACATGGTAAGGTTATGGTAAGGCTTCGATTTTTGGTAAATATTATGGTTAAGTGTGTGATTGATTGGAGGTTGGTATTGGTTGTAGGTTCAAGGCTGAGGATAGTGTAACACGTCTCATTTACCAAGTGTGTACATACACTTCACACACGACAAATCGGCAAAAGCCGAAATACCAAAAAACCATAATGCCAAAAAGTCAATAAGCTGAAAGGTTGGCACCGACAACCACACGAGCGTTCAAACATTCGTGTGGGAACACTGATACAACTACCGGGACCTAGAGAGTGATCTCATGGTCTCGTTCCACTGTTTGGCTAATCGGGCCAAAAGGGGCTAAATGGGCCTGCCGAGCTCGTGGGCCCAAATCGGTAAGAGTTGATATGCGAAATTGAATGATGGATTGATATGGATGGTTGTATGATTTGATTATGATCGGGTCTAATGGGCTACATATACATGATTGGGCTTAATGGGATATATGGACATGATTGGTCTTAGTGGGCCTTATGGGATTTTAGAAATACATGCTAGGGTTTTAATAGACCCTAAGCTTAGTTCTAATGAATTCTTAAACAACATAAAACTTAATTTAATAATCAAACATGTCTATGGACAAGTCGCTAGGGTAGAGTGTGGCAATGAACATATGTATCTCTAGGATTGGATCTAGGGAGAGCTTGGTACTTAAGTGGTCCTACTTGTAATATCCCGGAATAAAGGTTGCGAGTTAGGAAAATAACTCGAGTGTATTAGGCCTCAAGAGTGGTTTTGATGCGTTTTTAGAGTTCCTAAAACTCTCGGATTAAAATGGGAACATTTTGGAAATTTTGAAAATTTTGGGCTAAAAGTGGAAATTTGGGTGATGGAGGCCTTAAGAATAAATGTTGTAAGTTTGAGGCATATAAAATGCCCTGGCCGAGTGGCTTCTATGCGCCACTTAGGGGCTTGGACATGACTCCATAACGTCTGAAGTTCGAATCTTGGGCATGGCATGAGTTGTGTTTTATTTTGCGGAATAATGCGTAATCGAAGGAGCCTTTAAAAGAAAATCACGATGGTTCCTGTCACAAAATGACGCCTGGACGAGGTGGCAAGGACACTAGCAGCAGAAGACCTTCGCAAGGACGCGAGTTCGAGTCCTGAAGGTTGCATTTTATCTTGTTTTTACGTCAGGTAAGGGGGCGCATGCAAGTAAGACTTAAAAGAATTTTCAATGCGTCTGTTAGCGTGAAATTCGAAGTGGCCGAGTGGCCAAGGACATTGCGTGAGAACAAAGGCTCGGAGGACTTGGGTTCGAATCCTGAGGATCGCGCATGATGCGCTTTATTTTTATTTTAGTGCTAAGCAATGGACGAGTGATGATGAATGCTTAAAAGAAATTCCGATGAGGTTATTGACAAGGAAGTCAAGGTAGCCGAATGGCTGAGGCATTGAGGAGTCCTCTCCAGGTCTCGGGTTCGAGACCTGGGGACTACACTTGGGGCTTTATTTTGTTTTGGCCCGCGTGAGGAGCCTGCATGGCGCATGCGCATGCACGCATGCAGCCTTGGGAGGGTTGCTTCTTTTTATTTATTTATTTTATGTATATCAAGAATATGGGGCATTATTTTTATTGATTTTGTTATCTCAAAGCTGCTAAGAGCATGGGAATAAAACATGCTTGGGGAGTTTTATTTTTATTTTTTTACTAAGGATTAAACAATAATAAATAATGTTGAACTTAGCAAGAGAAAGGGAGAGCATGATCGTGAAGCATGCTTGTGGGTGCTGCCCTATGTGTTTTATTTTATTGTTTTGTTATTTTATTAAATGATGTTTATTATTTTATTGTATAGAAAAATGGTGTAATATGGGTAAGGTGATGGAATAAGGATTAAATAATTTTTATTGGTATTTGGTGTTATGAAATTTCAAATGGATATGGGAAAAGAAGGGAAGCATGGCCGGCCATTTGCTTATCAAAGCATGGCCGAATACTTTGTTTTGTTTAGCCTTTCATTTCCAAATTTGTTTGACCAAAATAAGCTTTGGATTTGGGGAAGCTCCTTAGTCAGCTTTAAGCTTGGAAGAACATGGCCAAACATGCATGGTTTTGTCTTGTTTTCCCTCCCATTTTGAGCATGGCCGAATGTGGCCTTCCTAGGAGCTTTCATTCTCGGTTTTAAATTAGCTAGGGAGGTGACTTTTGCCTTGTTTTGCTTTCCTTTCTTCCCATTTGTGCTTGGCTGATTATAGGACCCTTTAGTGTAGGATTTCAGCTTTGAAAGGTGATTAAGGAGCGCCGAATCTCCCTGCTTGCTCTCCTTCTTACTATATGTTTGCATGGCCGATTGGAGATTGTTTCAAGGCCTAGTATATTCGGTTTACAAGAAACAAGTGGGGTGGCCATTGCTTGTTTTATTTTATTTCTTCCCTTTTTGTGTTCTTGACCGAGAGAGAAAGAGATAGAACAAGTTGGGCTTAGGTATTGAAGAAGCTAGAGAGAGAATTTTGACTAGCAAATGTTGCTTGCCTTGATTGTTAGCCGCATGCTTCATTCACACTGGAACCATAGCCGAATCTTTAAAGGTTAGTAATTGCTGATTTTCGGCCATAATCTATATTTTGGGCCTTGTAATAACCTAATGTTGACCTTGGCTCTAGGGACGGCCGAATGTGTATAAGGCTAAGATGATGTACCCTTTTTGTGTAGCTAGTGTTAAGGAGCATGAAAAGAGTCTTTCGGGAGTTGAAGTGCTCAAGGGACTTTGTTGAGCAAGTTAAATGGTAAGCATAATATTCGGCTAAGGGCTTTGTTCATAGATTGTGTATTAGCCGACCCTAACCTTGCTTTAGTAGGACTTTCGATGACTTCGAGAACTAATCGACAAGATCAAGTGGTGTTTCGGAATCAAAATAAGCTAGGTAAGTGGTTGTGGTATTCGGCCTAAGGCCATGATATTGGTATTAAGTGTGACCGATTTTCGGTTATGTGTTCTAGGGGCTAATCGATAAATGTAACAGAAGCTTTCGGGACTATAGACTTTGTTAGATTCGATAGATCAGAATCTCGCTAAAATCAGGTGCGTAGTTATCGCACTGTACTCTTGTTTGTTATTCATGATATGTGTTGTATGTGTCGTTTTATGAAAACGAATATGTTATGCATGTTAGCCAAAATAAAGGCTAAGAGTAAGGATACCAAGGTAAGTGATCAAATAATCAGGTTAGTGACTATGATATTGACTTTTCAGTGATTTGCGATAATGATTGATTGGCGATGAATGTAAAAATAAAGTGATGACATGTGATGTAAATTGTTCCGAGTAAAATGTGACCACGATATATAAATATACATATTTGTTTCGTACAAAATGTTGCTATGGTACATACACGTACGCATGAGACTCGTGATGTGAATATTGGAGTAAAGAATGTACACTATGTGAGTGGTTTAATGCTAGCCTCGTGCTACATTCGTGCTTGATGATTTGTGAACCGATTGATATGTGGATCACTATGTGATCAGTGGCTTGGCTACGACCTTAAGAAATAAGTGTGTCAAAGAAGGACATGTGGATCACTTTGTGGATTGGATTTCATATTTAAAATTGTATGTTTGAAATTGTATATTTAAAGTTTCATATTCCTAATTATATATTATGTATATATATATGGATTGTGTGGATATGGGCCAAGCCCATATGTGAGGACATGTGTAGTTAACTATGCACTGAGTCTTGGTGACTCACTCTGTTTTTATTAAACCCTTTCAGGTGGCGCGTTAAGCTTGGATCGGGTCGGAGCGGATACAAAGGTGGCCATGCAAAAGTGGATTATCAGGAAATCTCTTGTCAAATGAATTAAATATTTATATTATTCGTATTTTGATTAAGTTTGTATTGTAATAAGGCCCATTAAAGTATTTCAGTCCATTTATTAAGTATCGTTATTATTATGCCCAATTATGGAAAGATAGTTTAAAGGTCAATTACAAATGGTTTTATTTTCTCAAGTAAAGTTTTAACCCGATATTTTTATAATGAACTCCGATTTTACTTAGAATATTACAAGACACGAAAATGTTTTAACAAACTCGACAAAATTTTAACGGTTTATCTCTTAAGTAAGAATGTTTTTCAAAAGTGTTCCGCAGTGGCATTCCAAATTCGGTCGGATTAAATAGGCCGGGTTTGGGGTGTTACATTTTGGTATCAGAGCCAGGTTCAAAACTCGGCTTTGAGGTTTGGGGCTCGAAAACAGTTTTCAAAAGTGGGCTTTTCAAAATGTGAACTTCTATTTTGAGCTTATTCTGACATGGCACCTGTACCTCCGACCTGAAGTCCACCTGGTAAGTACCTCTGACTATTGAAGTATATTGAATATGTGAACTGTATGGGCATAATTGGGCTTGTAGATTAGAAAATTTGGGCTATCGAACCCTAGGACAAGTGCATAAGACTTGAGAACTGAAATGACCATGGAGGTATAGTGAATGAATGTGTCTCTGCTTATGAACATGTATGTGACTCACTGAATAGGAAGTAGCGAACTTGAACTGAACCTATGTTTGATCGAAAGAACCACTTCTAAATACTTTATTCCATAAAATTGTTCACGGATAATCAGTGAAACAAATTTTTAATGCATAAAATTTTCTAAGCCAGATTGCGCGACAAGAGATGAGTCCTAGAAGACGTAATCGAGGCAAAATGGTCGTATCAGAACTCGTTAGATCGGGTCAAGGGTTGATAATAAGGTATCACCTCCACCACCAACTTTTGATAATGAGCAGCAAGATCAGACGAGGGAAAATGCTGTGTTGTGCTGCGAGTTTTAGAGATGGTGGCTAGAAAGGGAGAAATATAAGAGCTCGAAAATTTGTTTTCGAGTGACTTTGAGCCAATGGATCGGATTTGTTTTGTGATATATCGGGCGTGGCACCCAGTGTGATTGAATATTGGTTGGAAGCAACCAAGCGAGTTATGGATGAACTCGATCTGAGCCCTGAGGAAAAAGTGAAAGGAATGGTGATGCTACTTCGCAACGAGGCGTATCAATGGTGGCTCACAATTGAGATAGTGTCAACGGAGGACCCCACTCGGGAGTATGTCAAGACGGTATACCAAAAGAAGTATGTCTGTACTTACTACATTGATGCTCAGAGGAAATGTGTTTTTGGGACTAGTTCGATGGAACGAGTCCATGGCAAAATACGAGACTGAATTCCTAAGGTTAAGCCAATATGCTCAAGGAGTAGTGGCTACGAAACATGAATGATGTGTTCGGTTTAAGAACGGATTAAGAGACGGCTGAGACTGTTGATAGTTCCTCAATGGGAACGGGAATTTGCTGTGTTAATCGAAAAAGTTAAGATAGATGAAGAGATTAAAAACTCGATGAGATAAAATCGAGATAAGGATATGAACCGTGATGAGAGAAATTTTGAATTGTCTAAATTATCTGAGGGTCTTCGAAAAAGACCGAAGGTTGAAAGTTTGCTCATGTGATTAAGCCAGCTATGAGAAATCGGGACCGTCCGTGTGCTCATTGTGGAAAATATCATGTCGGCAAGTGTCGAAACCAAAATTTTGAAAATGTTTTAAAGTGTAAGTCTATAAGCAATTAAACATTATTAAGGTTAGTCATAACCTTGTGTACATGTTGGAATTCTGGTTATAAATATAGTAAAAGCCGACTGTGGATAGACTTTCTATCATGAAATGTTACTGAAATGATAAGTACAAGTGATATGTGGATAGACTTTCTATCATGAAATGTTATTAAAGTAATAAGTACAAGTGATAGGTGGATTGACTTTCTATCATGAAATATTATTGAAGTGATAAATACAAGTGATGTGAATTATATGGTTTATAATTCTGGCCAGCTTGTAATGTGATTCAGATTCTGATAATATTATATTTCGGGCTTTGATGCCTAGCAGGCTTTGTGCCGGTGTATATTTCGGGCTTTGATGCCTAGCGAGCTTTGTCTTTGAGTGTATATTTCGGGCTTTGATGCCTAGCAGAGCTTTTGTGCTGTATGTATATTTCGGCCTTGATGCCTAGCGTGCTTTGTGTGCTGTATATTTCGGCTTTGATGCCTAGCGAGCTTTGTCTTGCGTGTATATTTCGGGCTTTGATGCCTAGCAGGCTTTGTGTCGGTGTATATTTCGGGCTTTGATGCCTAATCGGCTTAATGCCGATGATGTGCTATAATAGAGAATTTATGAATCACTTACAAGATGGAACATGTTTGTTACCATAAGCTAAATGCTCGGATGAGTACAAGTCCTTCCTATTTGCAAGGAATAAGATAAGTTGGTATATTTCCCATTTGAATTAAATAAGATGTGATATAGTTAAAACTTCGGTAAGACTTTTAACATGTGCAATTCATCTTACCATTGATGTGTATGATATCCATAAAGGAATTTAAGCTTAAATATGCTTGTGAAGAAGTGGCCATATGTGAAAATGCTAAATGTGAAAGAGATTGGATATGTTTGTCTATGTGTATAATTGGATACATGTGATTGATATATGGTGAATTGAAATGTACGGATGTTCGTTCGTAAGTAATTTCGAGGACGAAATTATTTTTAAGGGGGGTAGAATTGTAATATCCCGAAATAAAGGTTGCGAGTTAGGAAAATAACTCGAGTGTATTAGGCCTCAAGAGTGGTTTTGATGCGTTTTTAGAGTTCCTAAAACTCTCGGATTAAAATGGGAACATTTTGGAAATTTTGAAAATTTTGGGCTAAAAGTGGAAATTTGGGTGATGGAGGCCTTAAGAATAAATGTTGTAAGTTTGAGGCATATAAAATGCCTGCCGCCGAGTGGCTTCATGCGCCACTTAGGGGCTTGGACATGACTCCATAACGTCCGAAGTTCGAATCTTGGGCATGGCATGAGTTGTGTTTTATTTTGCGGAATAATGCGTGTCGAAGGAGCCTTTAAAAGAAAATCACGATGGTTCCTGTCACAAAATGACGCCTGGACGAGGTGGCAAGGACGCTAGCAGCAGAAGACCTTCGCAAGGACGCGAGTTCGAGTCCTGAAGGCTGCGTTTTATCTTGTTTTTGCGTCAGGTAAGGGGGCGCATGCAAGTAAGACTTAAAAGAATTTTCGATGCGTCTGTTAGCGTGAAATTCGAAGTGGCCGAGTGGCCAAGGACATTGCGTGAGAACAAAGGCTCGGAGGACTCGGGTTCGAATCCTGAGGATCGCGCATGATGCGCTTTATTTTTATTTTAGCGCTAAGCAGCGGGACGAGCTGATGAATGCTTAAAAGAAATTCCGATGAGGTTATTGACAAGGAAGTCAAGGTAGCCGAATGGCTGAGGCATTGAGGAGTCCTCTCCAGGTCTCGGGTTCGAGACCTGGGGACTACACTTGGGGCTTTGTTTTGTTTTGGCCCGCGTGAGGAGCTCTCATGGCGCATGCAAAGATACACGCATGCAAAATTTGGGAGGGTTGCTTCTTTTTATTTATTTATTTTATGTATATCAAGAATATGGGGCATTATTTTTATTGATTTTGTTATCTCAAAGCTGCTAAGAGCATGGGAATAAAGCATGCTTGGGGAGTTTTATTTTTATTTTTTTACTAAGGATTAAACAATAATAAATAATGTTGAACTTAGCAAGAGAAAGGGAGAGCATGATCGTGAAGCATGCTTGTGGGTGCTGCCCGATGTGTTTTATTTTATTGTTTTGTTATTTTATTAAATGATGTTTATTATTTTATTGTATAGAAAAATGGTGTAGTATGGGTAAGGTGATGGAATAAGGATTAAATAATTTTTATTGGTATTTGGTGTTATGAAATTTCAAATGGATATGGGAAAAGAAGGGAAGCATGGCCGGCCATTTGCTTATCAAAGCATGGCCGAATACTTTGTTTTGTTTAGCCTTTCATTTCCAAATTTGTTTGACCAAAATAAGCTTTGTTTGACCTAGTATATTCGGTTTACAAGAAACAAGTGGGGTGGCCATTGCTTGTTTTATTTTCTTTCTTCCCTTTTTGTGTTCTTGACCGAGAGAGAAAGAGATAGAACAAGTTGGGCTTAGGTATTGAAGAAGCTAGAGAGAGAATTTTGACTAGCAAATGTTGCTTGCCTTGATTGTTAGCCGCATGCTTCATTCACACTGGAACCATAGCCGAATCTTTAAAGGTTAGTAATTGCTGATTTTCGGCCATAATCTATATTTTGGGCCTTGTAATAACCTAATGTTGACCTTGGCTCTAGGGACGGCCGAATGTGTATAAGGCTAAGATGATGTACCCTTTTTGTGTAGCTAGTGTTAAGGAGCATGAAAAGAGTCTTTCGGGAGTTGAAGTGCTCAAGGGACTTTGTTGAGCAAGTTAAATGGTAAGCATAATATTCGGCTAAGGGCTTTGTTCATAGATTGTGTATTAGCCGACCCTAACCTTGCTTTAGTAGGACCTTCGATGACTTCGAGAACTAATCGACAAGATCAAGTGGTGTTTCGGAATCAAAATAAGCTAGGTAAATGGTTGTGGTATTCGGCCTAAGGCCATGATATTGGTATTAAGTGTGACCGATTTTCGGTTATGTGTTCTAGGGGCTAATCGATAAATGTAATGAAGCTTTGGGACTATAGACTTTGTTAGATTCGATAGATCAGAATCTCGCTAAAATCAGGTGCGTAGTTATCGCACTTTGTACTCTTGTTTGTTATTCATGATATGTGTTGTATGTGTCGTTTTATGAAAACGAATATGTTATGCATGTTAGCCAAAATAAAGGCTAAGAGTAAGGATACCAAGGTAAGTGATCAAATAATCAGGTTAGTGACTATGATATTGACTTTTCAGTGATTTGCGATAATGATTGATTGGCAATGAATGTAAAAATAAAGTGATGACATGTGATGTAAATTGTTCCGAGTAAAATGTGACCACGATATATAAATATACATATTTGTTTCGTACAAAATGTTGCTATGGTACATACACGTACGCATGAGACTTGTGATGTGAATATTGGAGAAAAGAATGTACACTATGTGAGTGGTTTAATGCTAGCCTCGTGCTACATTCGTGCTTGATGATTTGTGAACCGATTGATATGTGGATCACTATGTGATCAGTGGCTTGGCTACGACCTTAAGAAATAAGTGTGTCAAAGAAAGACATGTGGATCACTTTGTGGATTGGATTTCATATTTTAAATTGTATGTTTGAAATTGTATATTTAAAGTTTCATATTCCTAATTATATATTATGTATATATATGGATTGTGTGGATATGGGCCAAGCCCATATGTGAGGACATGTGTAGTTAACTATGCACTGAGTCTTGGTGACTCACTCTGTTTTTATTAAACCCTTTCAGGTGGCGCGTAAAGCTTGGACCGGGTCGGAGCGGATACAAAGGCGGCCATGCAAAAGTGGATTATCAGGAAATCTCTTGTCAAATGAATTAAATATTTATATTATTCGTATTTTGATTAAGTTTGTATTGTAATAAGGCCCATTAAAGTATTTCAGTCCATTTATTAAGTATCGTTATTATTATGCCCAATTATGGAAAGATAGTTTAAAGGTCGATTACAAATGGTTTTATTTTCTCAAGTAAAGTTTTAACCCGATATTTTTATAATGAACTCCGATTTTACTTAGAATATTACAAGACACGAAAATGTTTTAACAAACTCGACAAAATTTTAACGGTTTATCTCTTAAGTAAGAATGTTTTTCGAAAGTGTTCCGCAGTGGCATTCCAAATTCGGTCGGATTAAATGGGCCGGGTTTGGGGTGTTACACTAGTGACCCACCTCCTCTTCTCTGGAATCCTACCTAGTGCGTAGTGTCTGTTCACTTTAGCCGCGAGGACTTGTTGAAGGGCCAAGGTTCATAATTAAGACCCATACTGTTAAGAATTACTGAAATACCCCTGCAGGGTAGAATTACTGAAATACCCTTGTAGGGTAGGATTGGAGAAATACCCCTGAATTGTAAAATTATCGAAATACCCTTAATTTGTGAAATGACTAAAATACCCCTATATTTTGAATGTAAGATTTATGGATGTTACATGTACATTTGCTGCATTCATATGATATTCTGTTTAGGTTGCATATGGGTAGGAATTATGGAACATAGGAAGTATATGAGGATCGCCTGGTTGCTTGACGACCATGGATCCACCAATGGCTTTTTAAGCCTATTATATGATAAGCAGCTTTGCTGCAACGTTAGGTAGTACAGCAACCGAGCTACCCTTGATGTGTATCGGATGGGTGGGTCGATTTATAAATCTCCACAGAAGTGTTTCGATTGGACGGAGATGATGCGTACCAGATGGATTATTTGGGGAGGGTTTGCACTGCATTGCATGTATGATATTATTATGTTAATATTATGATATGTATGTTTTTTTGTTTGACGAGGGTCGTACACACTAAGTTTTCGAAAACTCATTCCCTGTTTTATTTTTCTCAGGTGATCCTCAGTAGGCGGTTCGACGGATAGAGGGACTCAGAGGTGGCCAACTAGCAAGATGATTAGACATGTTTTTTTTTTCTAGATTTTAAGTTATTTATTTTAAGTTATTTTATTTCGGACTGTAATAAGGTTTCCCTCTAGTTATTATTCCATTACTTCTACTATGCATTGAAATTTTGAAATGGAACCTGGATTTATTTCTTTTAAGCATATTTCAAGTTTTTGAAAATAATTGTGTTTTAAGAACGAGCTTCCGCAGTCAATGGAAAATTTTTTTACATAGTAACAAGGAAATGGTTTTTTTTTTTTTTTTTGGATACATCTCGTTTTGAAAGCAAACTGGATTTTACTTAACCTTTCTTTAGAAAGGTTTTCAATGAAAACAAGGTTTTCGTAAAAACATTTCAATGTGACACGCCGAACTCGGGCCTAACTTCTAGGCTGGGTTTGGGGTGTTGCAGAGTTTGTACGACTCATCAAATATGCTCGTGAATGTGTTTCTTTCAGGGCTATAGCGTGTAAAAGGTTCGAAGATGGATTAAATGAAGAATCAAACTGTTAGTTAGGATTCTTGAGCTAAAAGAGTTTGTCGTTCTAGTTGACAGAGCTTGCAAAGCTTAGCAAAGGGAAAAGAAAAGCCGATTCTGAGGCTAGAGACTTTAGAAAGAGATTTGTGGGCAAATCACATTAGTCAGCATCAAAGAAATCTAGAGAATATCATCCTCGTTCTATTGCTTCTGCAGGGATTTCGATCAAAGATAGAGATGCGAGACATTTCAGCTCTAAGCCTCAGACGCCATCTGTTACTAGTGCGGGTAGTGTTAGAAATGTTGGACCTGAATGTAAGAATTGCAATAAGTGACATTATGATGAATGTAGAATATTGAGCGGAGCTTGTTTTAGATGTGGATCTCTTGATCATTATCTCCATGACTGTCCAGAAAAGTCTATAGCTAAAAGAGATCAACTGGCGAACAACTATTTAACATAAAATTGTTCAATTCAATCATTCATCGTTCAATCTCAACCAATTTGTCCCTTTTAAGAGCCTACGAGGCCTTAAACATTCTTTGGGAGTGGTTCGGGACTAAATCGATAACGTAGGAAATTTTTCAACACTTAGAAAATTTTTCTTGAAACAGGGGACACACGTCCGTGTGGCGAGGCCGTGTATCTCACACAGCCACTTGACACGTCCGTGTCACCAGCCGTGTGAAAAAAAGGGGTACATACTGACTTGGGTCACACGGCCAAGCACACACCCGTGTGCCCTTCGAAGTGGCCACACACGCCTGTGTGCCAGGCCATGTGCTAATGCGTGTGAAACTTGTAGGGTATACTGACTTATGTAACACGGCCAAGTCACACGCCCGTCTGTTAGGCCGTTTGCCAATTAAGGGGGTATATTGACTTGTGCCACACGGCCGATCACACGCCCGTGTGTGAGACCGTGTGGAGCATACTGACTTCTTTTTAATTTCATCACTAGGGGACACACAGCCGTGTAACATAACCGTGTGTCACACACAGCTGAGACACACACCCGTGTCTCTGCCCGTGTGGACAAAAATAGGCTATTTTCAAAGCCATTTTGCCACCCTATTTTTACATACCTGTACAAGCATATTTTGCAACATTTTGTAACTCAATAGGCAGCCAATCCATAACAATTCATACACATATTTGAATACTTATATGCAACCAAAGCATAATACCAAGTTAAGCCAAATCAAATGGCTTTATCTTATACCACAATAAGTGCCAAAATCACTAGCTCAAGTAACCATAACTATCATCTTTATAACTAGCTTATACATGCCATATTTACATAAATCCTTGAGTTCAAAAGTACCAATTGGCAACTGGATAGTGTGATGCGTATCTCCGACTTTATCTGAATCAAGCGAGCTATCGAACCTCTATAAAACACGGAAAAGAAACAGAGTAAGCTTTATAGCTTAGTAAGCCCGCATAATTTAGAATTAAACTTACCATTTAAACATGATCAAGACAATAAATAAGGTGTACTCAATTCAATTATCAAATGCCTAAACACAAGCATTTATCAATAAGTTAGTTATATAAGTGCATATAATCATCCATTATCTCAATTTAATACTTAATACATTGTATCATATCAAATTCATTTATCATGTACATCATTTGTAACATTTCACTCTCAATCATATAATCAATAATCCGTCAATTCATTATCATTTCCACTCTTTTGAGCTATAATCAGTAAGATCCTCCTGAGCTGATGGACAGTAAGCTCTATTAAGCTGAAATGGTAAGCTCTGACAAGTTGAAAACAGTAAGCTCTTACGAGCTGATATATCGGTAAGCTCACACGAGTTTTGGTGAGTCCGCAACATATGCAGGATCTCGACAAAACGGTAACCCTAGTGACATGTCACACGTATCCTATGACTTTCTATGGTTCAAACGGGACTCAATATTCAATAATTCTCATCAATTAGGCATTCAAACTTAGTAATACCATTTATTCAATTATACTTTCATTTCAAACAATTTACAAGTATTTAAAGATTCAATTCTAATTATACGAACCTACCTCGAGTTGCTTGGATGGAATTTATCGACTATTCGTCCAGTTTTCCTTTTCCTCGATCTAAACCCGATCTCGGCTTATCTTGATCTATATATGATCAAATTTAGCACATTCAGCATTCAGTCTATTCAATTTAGTCCAAATTTTACTTTAAGGCATTTTTACACATTTTCCCTTAATTTTTCACATCTTTTACAATTTAGTCCTTATTTTATAAAATCACAAATTCATGCAATTTAACCACAACTCATGCTAGCCGAATTTCTCTAGTACTCATATTAGCCCATATTTCTTATTTATTCACACTTTTAACCACCACTTTTCACATTTTCTCAAGGTAATCCCTTTTTGACATTTTTATCAAAAATCACTTTACAAAAACTATTAATCTAACATTAAACCTTCCAAATCTATCATAATTCATCAAATTATTCAAGCATTCTACAATGACAACATGATAAATCTTTAACAGTTTTGAAATCTAAGGTACGGGCTAGGTAGAATACGAAGCAACAATTATAAAAACATAGAAATCATTAAAAACGGAGTCAAAATCACTTACCAATTGAGCTAGCAATGACCGAATGTTTTAAAGCCCTAATTTCTTTTCTTTTCTCAATATTTCGGTGGAATATCTCAAGGTTGAAGATGATACAACCTTTGTCTTATTTTGTTTTACTTATAATTACTAATTTACTATTTTAACCTTATTATAAACCTTTTAATAACATCCATTTAATGTTTATATAAGTCCACTCATGCTTTTAATGGTTTAATTACAACATAAGGACCTTCACTTTAATAAACAATAGCTATTAGACACCTTTAGCTATTAGAACTCAAGTTTTATGCTTTACTCGATTTAGTCATTTTTTATCAAGTTAACCAACTAAACGATAAAATTTCTTAACGAAATTTTCCCACATACATGCTATCATGCTGTTAACATTAAATTAATAATAAAATAAATATTTTGACTTCATATTTGTGGTCCCAAAACCATTGTTCCGATTTGATTAAAAATAGGCTATCATAACTCTCCCCCTTAGGGATTTTCGTCCCCGAAAATCTTACTGGTAAATAGATTAAGGTACTATTTTCTCATAGCTTCCTCGGGTTCCCACGTAGCTTCCTTAATCCCGTGCTTATGCCAAAGAACCTTCACTAGGGCTATGCGTTTATTTCTCAATTCTTTGATTTCACGAGCTAAAATCCTGATCGGTTCTTCGCTATATGTCAAATCAGTCTTTATCTCAACCTCTACTAGAGAAATCACATGTGACGGATCGGATTTGTATTGACGTAATATAGAAATGTGAAAGATGTTATGAATGTTTTCAAGTTTTGATGGTAAAGCTAGTCGATACAGTCCAGGCCATATTCTTTCGATGATCTCATACAGTCCGATAAATCGCAGACTCAACTTTCCTTTACGGCCGAATTGAATAACCTTTTTTCCACGGTGACACCTTTAAAAACACTCGATCCCTAACTTGAAACTCAATTTCTTTTAGTTTCAAATCCGCGTATGATTTCTGTCGATCTGAAGTTGCTTTTAAATTGCCGCGAATCATTTTCACTTTTTCTTTAGTTTCTCTGATCAATTCAACCCTGTGAATCTTTTTCTCACTTAGTTCAATCCAGTATAATGGAGTTCGACATTTGTGACCATATAAAGCTTTGTACGGTGCCATTTTTATACTCGTTTGAAAACTATTGTTATACGCGAACTCAATCAACAGTAAGTATTTTTCCCAACTGCTCTCAAACTCTAAAATACAACATCTTAACATGTCTTCGAGAATCTGAATAACTTTTTTGGTCTGACCGTCAGTCTGAGGATGAAAAGCAGTATTGAAATTCAACTTTTTTTCCTAGAGCTTCTTGCAGTTTCTTCCAAAATCTCAACGTAAATCTCAGATCTCTATCAGAGATAATAGATAGTGGCACTCCGTGCAATCGAACAATCTCAACATACAATACAACTAGCTTATCAAATGAGTAATTTGTACGTATCGGTATGAAATGAGCAGATTTCGTTAGTCAATCAACGACAACCCAGATAACATCTTTCTTTTTCGGAGTTAGAGGCAATCCCGGCACAAAATCTATTGTAATTTTATCCCACTTCCACTCGGGAATCATCACAGGCTGTAGTAAACCCGATGGTACTTGATGTTTAGCTTTGACTTACTAACAAATCAAACATTTAGAAACAAACTCTGAGATAGCTCGTTTCATGCCTTGCTACTAATAAAACTGTTTCAAATCGTTGTACATTTTGGTACTTCCCGGATGAACAGATAAGCAGCTATTGCACGCTTCATGCAAAATCTTTTAAATGAGTTTTGAATTTCTCGGTATGCAAATTCTATTCCAGAACCTTAAACAATCATCAGCTCCAATCTAAAATTCTAAATTAGGAATAGTCTCACATTGAATCCATTTAATTTGCAATTCACAGTCATTTTCTGAGCTTCACAGATTCGTCGAAAAAATAACGATTTAGATTTTAATTAAGCTAAAATAGACCCATCATCACAAATCATCAACTGGGTATTCATTACTCGAAATGCAAACAAAGATTTTCGGCTCAGGGCATCAGCAACAACATTAGCTTTTCCCGGGTGATAATCAATCACAAATTCATAATCTTTCAATAACTCGAGCCATCTTCGTTGTAGCAGATTCAAATCTTTCTGTGACATCAGATATTTTAAGCTTTTGGGATCCGTATAAATGTGGTGTTTTTCACCGTATAAATAGTGTCACCAAATTTTTAGTGCGAACGCAATTGCAGCCAATTCTAAGTCGTGCGTTAGATAATTCTTTTCATGCGGTTTCAATTGTCAAGAAGCATAAGCTATAACTTTTCCTTCTTGCATCAAAACACATCCCAAACCTTTTAATGACGCATCACTATAAATCAAAAACTCTTTTCTCGATTCAGGTTGAACCAGAACTGATGCTTCAGTTAATAGTACTTTCCATTGTTTGAAACTCTGCTGACATTTTTCTGACCATTCAAATTTCATATCTTTCTGAAGTATTCGTGTCATCGGTGTCGCAACCATCGAAAATCCTTTCACGAATCTTCGGTGATATTCTGCTAAACCTAGAAAATTATGGGCTTTAGACACATTTCTCAGAGGCTTCTAGTCAATAATAGCAGAAATCTTACTCGGGTCAACTTTAATACGTTCAGCTGAAACAATATGCCCTAGAAATCCAAACTCTCGGAGCCAAAACTCACATTTACTGAACTTTGCAAACAATTTCTTATCATGTAGAGTTTGTAACACAATTCTCAAGTGCTCGGTATGTTCAGATTCATCTCCTGAATAAATCAGAATATTGTCAATGAATACAAAAACGAATCTGTCTAAATACGGTCTGAATATCCGGTTCATCAAGTCCATAAAAACTACAGGAGCATTAGTTAATTCGAAAGGCATAACAAGGAATTCATAATGTCTGTACATCGTTCTGAACGTGGTTTTTGGCACATCCGACTCTTTAACTCGCAACTGATAATAACCCGATCTCAAATCAATATTTGAAAATACTGTAGCCTCTTTCAACTGATCAAATAAATCATCAATCCGCGGTAGAGGGTATTTGTTCTTTATAGTCACTTTATTCAGTTGTCTGTAATTGATACACATTCTCATCATGCCGTCTTTCTTCTTTACAAACAATATCGGTGCACCTAGGGCGAATAACTTGGTCGTGCAAAACCTCTGCCTGTCAATTCTTACAACTGAGCTTTCAACTCTTTTAATTCTGTTGGAGCCATTCTGTACGGAGCTATCGATATCAGTATTGTTCCGGTACTAAATAAATACCAAATTCAACCTCTATGATCGGTGGCAAACCCTGTAATTCTTCTGGAAATACATCCGAAAACTCACAATCAACAGGTACAGATTCAATCTTTGATTTAGACACCTTTGTGTCTAGTACGTATGCAAGATATGCATCATATCCATTTTTCATGCATTTCTGAGCTAACATAGATGATATCACAGTAGGTAATTCACTCGAATCATCAGACTCAATCTGAAGAATTTCACCATTCTGAGATTTCAATTCAATAATATTTCGTCTACAATTTACAACTGTATCATGCATAGTCAACCAATCCATACCCAGAATCACATCAAACTCATCAAACGGTAGAAGCATCAAGTCAGCCGGAAAACAATAACCCTTAGTCATCAAAGGAAAATTCTTACAAATTTTATCAACTACAACAGACTTGCCTAAGGGGTTCAATACTTTAATTATAAACTCTGTAGACTCGACATGTAAACTCTTTTTAAACAGTAAATTCATACAGATATATAAATGGGTTGATCTAGGATCTATCAACGCAATTATATTAGCATCAAAAAGAGAAAAAGTACCGGTAATAACGTCTGGCAATGATGCCTCCTCCTGTGCACGGATAGCATAAGCTCGGACAGGTGCTCGTGCCTCAGATCTCACAGCCGAATCTCTCGTAACACCTCGGTTACCACTCGTATTTCCTGAGTTATCGGTTTAGTCCCGAACCACTCCCAAAGCATGTTTAAGGCCTCGTAGGCTTTTAATAGGGACAAATTGATTGAGATTGAACGATGAATAATTGAATTGAACAATTGTATGTTAAATAGTTGTTAAATTGTTTTGTAAGTCTGGTAATGCTCCGTAACCCTATTTCGACATTGAATACATGTGAGGGGTGTTACATGTACAGCGACAAGTGTAGTTGACACTGCTCTTATCACTTCTCTTATAATTAGCCTCAATAGAAAACAACAATTTATTTCAGGGAAAAACGTAAGTTGAAGAGAAGGGAGAAGCTATCAAAATGGAGGGAGGATTTTAAATATTAAAGGCTGTGGTTGGTACAGTGATTGAGTTTAAATATTAAAGAAGACGATGAAAACGAGAAAGAGAGAGATAATTTGTAAATATAATGTTAAATATGTTATTTTACTTTTATTTAATATTAAGTTAATTTTTTTATTTTAATTAGAAAATGTTAGGTATCATGGGTAAACTACAAAAATAGTCACTTTCATTTACCTTAGATTACATTTTAGTCACTTATGTTTGAAATGTTACGTTTTAGTCACTTACGTTATCGTTTTGTTATGAAATGGTCACTCTACCATTAAGCTTCGTTACCTCCCTAACGACGGTCCTACGTGATTGTCCAAATGGGTTTTAAATGCCAACTTGGATGTCCTATGTGACAATCTAAATTAAATTTATTTAATTAAAAACCAATTTTCGTCTTAGCAACTGGACGTCCAAGTTGGCATTTAAAACCCATTTGGACTGCCGTTAGGGAGGTAATGGAGTTGAATGGTAGAGTGACCACTTCGTAACAAAACGATAACGCAAGTGACTAAAACGCAACATTTCAAACATAAGTGACTAAAATGTAATCTAAGGCAAACAAAAATGACTATTTTTATAGATTACCCTAAAATAATTGGTTAAATTTTTTTTAAAAAAAGGAATAATAATTGTAGTAATTTATGTAAAAAACATAGTTTAAGTAAAACTTTAAATACTTAAATAAAGACCAAATTTTTATATAAATGTAACTCAAACTATCCATCTACTCAATTTACTAGCCAAAAGAGAAAAAAAAAAAGGGTACACGAGTATAAAATCAAAAGTTCAGAAAAGCTCTCATGTTGTGTTTTCAATTAAAAAACTAAAAAGTAAGGCCATTTACATCGACGGATCAAATGCAGTTGTCATGTGGTTGATAATTTACACTCTTAGCTTGTAAGCCAAGCATTCATAATTTGATCCAAAAAAATAGATACCTCCCATCTCCATTAAATATATGAATAGCATATTTCTATTTGTGCAACTTGAAATTGATCTCTTTTTGGACCCAATTTCAATTAAAGAAGCATTAACTTTGATTAAATGGAAAGAAATTAGCTAAGCTGACATATCTCAAATTTTTTTTTTGTTTTTTTAAGCATTTTTTAATATAGTTTGATGGGTTTATTTTTTTCTTTTTCTTTCTGTCTTTTTAAATTTGGTTATGTTATCAAATGTTTAGATTTGTTAAGAAATGATAATTTACCCCTGCCGATGAATTTTCTTGTAAATAAAAAATAAAAAAGGAAAATAAATTGCTGAAATTTGGAAAAAAAAGGTTTATTAAATGATGTTTTTTATTTCAACTATATGAATCAACTAGATTAAATAATAATAATTAACACATTTGGTATTTTTCATAAATTAGAAATATAAACTAACCAAACTACTTAAAATGCAAACAAAAAGTCGCCATATTCGCAAACTACTTTGCCACAATTGCATGAGCCACAAAATGTAGTGTTAAAAACATAAATGGTAGATTTTGAGTGAGCCCAATCATGTTTGAGTTGAGTTTATATTGATATTTATAGTAATTTTCAAGTCCAAATTTAATTAGAAAATAAGTTTAAAATTTTACTCAAACTTAATCTAAATATAAAAATATAAGTTTAGGCCCGGACTCGGTCCGAACCATCCATATTAACTTAGTTTTTATATTAAAACAAATTTTTTTAAAAATAATGCATTGATTAGATAATGTAAAGGTATGGTTTTGCCATTTGACTGATCACTAGATCATCACTCAGTTAACATGGATGAAGTTCCAAAACACAACCAACAATAAACACTGTTAACATGGATGAAGGTCAAAAATTCAGAATCGAATCAATAAAAATATTAACTTAAAAAATCAGACAGTTGTCCCTTTGAGGAAAGATTATTTTTAAATGTTCGGCAAGGTTATTTACTTAAGTTGGATAGGCTTATTTGGATTTTGAGGAATTGTGTTTAATTGTTTTTGAGTTAGTGATTGGTTAAGTATAAATATATTATTATATTTTAATATATGTAATTAATATTATTATAAAATAATATATTCAGGCCAAATTCAAGAAAAAAAATATTACATAAACTCATTTTTTAGCCTTGTATTTTTTTTAATTCCTCTCTTTTTTTTGGGACCAATTTTCAGAGCTAGGCAATTGACGCACCCAATTAACAACTCTACAAATGACACACACCTTTGGTCCTTTAGCAATTCAACTACCTTCCTCATGTAAGGTCTGTTAGTGGGAAAGGAGGAAGTACATGTAAGAGCCACATTCAAAACTTTCTCAATTTCCTTGAAATCAAATGCTGATGTGCTCATCCTTGGATCAATAATATGCGCTAGTTTTTGTAGCCATTTTCGACTCCTTCGGGGATGCTTATGATATAGCAAGCTCAGTGAAGTACTTCATTGGGTCTTCGTTCTAGCCAAATGACGAATCATTTGGCCTTTTCTTAATAGTCAATTCTAGCAACACCAAATCAAAATTATACACATCACTCTTTTTGTCACTTAATAATTTTCAAGCGTAAATTGCACTAAATGTGACTGAATTTTAGTTAAAATTTCATTTTTTCCATTAATTTTTAAAAATTATAATACTGTCATTAATATTTATTACGAAAACATCACTCAACCATTTATTGAACATGAATATGAATATTACTGGGCTTTCTCCTCTCCAACAAATTTCTTCTACCCATTGACCTGCTTCTATGGTGCCCCATAGATTTTATTGGGCCACGTGTAAACTCATTTATTTTTAAATAAAATTTTGAGTCTACTTTTAACTTCTCTTAAACAATAAAAAAAAGTTTGAGACAAATAAGGAAGAAGAAACGAGGTTAAAAGTAGATACAAAATTTTATATAAAAATATATGAATTTGCACGTGGTCCAATAAAATCCATGGATCACATATAGAGGCAGGTAAATGGGACAAAGGAAATCTTCTTCCCCTCTCTTTTTTAAATATAAAAACTTATTTCCCTTTTTTTAAATATTAAATTGTTTTTTTTTTCTCTTTTCCCTTTCTTCTACTCCTTTTTCTTTTCATTTTATTTCCCTTCTGCAGCAAACCTTAGCCGTTCATTCCACCGATAGCTTTCCTCGGACACTGGAACTGAAGCAATTCACCCCATCGAATTAGCAACAATGGTTCTTTGTTAATAATTAAGCCGAGATAACCAATATTTTTTATTTAGATCTACTTCGATTCCAGCATATGGTGGATTTGCCTAGAGTTGTAGATACGATGCTTTTATGTGAAGTAGGAATGCCTTGGATTGATAGCCCGTTTAGCATGAGCAAGCGATTAAAAAGTAAGTTTGTTGTAAAGCTTTTCGTGTGTGATTTTCCCCTAAAATGTACATTAATTAGTGACTGTTATTGTTTATAAAAGATCTATCTGCAAATTCTTTAGTAATTGTTTTTCAAATTTTCTAGTAATGATATACCATTACCATTAACATTCACTTCAGGATGATCATAGAGTTGATTAATCAATTCAATTTTCAAACAACTTTGAGAATTTTGAAGTAATCATTCCTCATTGTTCAAAATGGTTCTCTTTCAAAGCTACCTAAGTTAAGACATTTTGAATGATTTGTAAGCACAATTTTAAAATTGTCATTTCATAGATGAATGTTTTGCCCCAAAATGTCTTTATTTGACCCCAGTTTAGAGAATCCTCATGTTCTACTTTATTTTTGGTTGTTTAATTGAATTTTTTATTTTCATTTATATTACTAGAAAACTAGCTAGAAATGGAGAAGTCCTGAACTCTTCTTATTCACTTCGACAAAAGCACACTTGCAATTGCTAATGAGATTAAAGAAGCACCTGAAGGAATCTTGTGGAGTTCTCTCAGTTCAGGCCAATCAGCTTATGTTCTGTTCTCTATAAACTTGTCATGAAGATCATTGCCAATCGCTTTAAAGTAGTCTTCCCGAGGCTCCTAGCTCCCGAGCAAGTTGGTTTTGTTGCAGGGCGGAATATCACTGATAACATCATTATTGCTCAAGAGGTTATTTATTCCATGAGAGGTACGTAGAAAAACAGAAAGTGGATGGCCATCAAAATTGACCTGGAGAAGGCCTTTGACCGTGTTCGGTGGGATTTCATTGATGCGTCGCTCCAAGCTGCAGGTATTCCTTTTTTTTACGTAATGTTATTATGTCTGCGATTTCTAGCTCTACTATGTAGGTCTTGTGGAATGGCGTCCTAACCCAGAAATTTCGACCAGCTAGGGGTGTTTGTCAGGGATGTCCTTTATCTCCTTATCTATTTATTCTTTGCGTGGAGTGGTTAGGTCACATTATCCGTAATGCTATTGGTGTTGATAATTAGACTCCTATCAGATTGTCCCATGGTGGCCCTCCGTTATCTCATATTTTCTTTGCTGATGACTTGATTCTCTTTGGTCATGCTGAAGAGAATCAAGCTCGAGTCATTAAAAAAATTCTAGATGAGTTTTGTTACTATTCAAGGCATCAGATTAACTCGCGAAAGACTAATATTTTTTCTTGAAAGTTGTGGATGATAACTTGGGGGAGTGTATAAGTGAATTTTTTAGCTTTCAAAAAGTTACTAATTTGGGCTTTTACCTGGGAGTTCCACTTCTTCATGATAAAGTCACCAACATCACTCTAAGTTTTGTAGTGGAAAGGGTTCGTAATAAATTATCTAGCTAGGATGCTAGTCAACTTTCTTTAGCTGGAAGGGTCACTTTAGCACAATCTGTCCTTCTCTCGATTCCCAGTTATTTTATGCAAACAATGATGGTTTCCAAAGGTGTCTGTGATGAGATTGAGCGCATAGTTCAGAAATTTTTCTAGGGAGTGGAAACTTAAAAACGACCTTGGTCCGTTGGGATTCGGTGTGCCAATCTAGGTCTAATGGAGGTCTTGGACTCAGAGAGTTGAAGGATCACAATACCTCTTTCATGATGAAGGTTGGTTTTAACATCATTTCTAATACTAATGCCTTTTTTATTTAGGTACTCTGTTCTAAATATAGAGTCCTTAGCAGTTTACCTGATGACTTATCACGGATTCTGTAACAGTCTGGTTTACACCCTAGTCGGAACAGTGGTTTCGGGACCACAAATCCGAGTCCGTATAATATTTTAATAATTATTTCTGTGTCTTCGATATGTGACTAAGCATGTGGTAAAGTTTCGTATGCTAATTTGTCTGTCTATTTGTTTAATTTGACAAAAGGATTAAATTGCATAAAATGTAAAAGTTGCATGATATTTGTTAAAGTGCCTATATGTTGTGGCTTTGTAAAGGTGGAGGGCTTATATGGCAATTATGCCAATATTTAGATAGTGGATGGTTAAAAGTCATTGATGGCCTTATTGATATGTTACAAAATGTTTATTAAAAGGGCTAAATAGGTAAATTGATTAATAATATGATTATAATGAAACAAAGCTCAAAATTAGCCTTTAATTTAGTGTTCATCCACCGAAAGTTTGAAAGAAAAAGAAGGGTTTGAGCTTTGTGAAATTTGGCACCTATTTGGCTTAATTAAGGTATGTTTTGACTTTGGTTTTTGATGATTTTTATGTTTTTGAGATTGTTGCTTAGTCTACTATCAAGCCCATGTCTCAATTTGAAGAATTGGTGTTGTTTATGAAGTATGCCATTGATGTTATGTTGAGCTTTGTGATGATTTATGGTGTTAAATGAAAGATTTAAGCTAGGTGAACATACTTTGTTCTTGAATTTTTGATGAATTTAGCTAATTAGGGCTAAATTGAGAAAATATTATTTTTGAGGACTAAATTGAAAATTTGATGGAAAATATGGGCTTTTATGATATATATGTACATTCGGCTAAACATGAGTGTGGGTTGATTTTGTGAATTTGGTGTTTTGATAAAAATGGACTAAATTGATAAATTATGCAATTATGAGGGTTAAATTGCAAATAGCCCTAAATGTGTGTATTCAGATTTAATTGAATGAGTTAGTGAATAAAAGGGTTAATTTTGAATATGTTTAGATCAAGAATCGAGGAAAATAGACTTAGATCGCGAGAAAGCAAAATTAACCGAATAGCCGTTTCTGTTGCAACTAAACTGAATCTGAGGTAAGCCATTATGTAAATAAACGTATTAGTAACGAATTATGTGTATTCCTATGACTATTGCCATAGATGAATGGTTACGATATGATCTGTATATGAATTCCGAGATAAGATCGATATAGTAATAATGTTCGAGAAATCCCGTACGAACCTAGGAATAGATAGGATTAGCTATGTCATGACATAGGTATCTGTTCTGTTTTATCATGTAAGACCACGTCTGGGATGTTGGCGTTGATTTGAGATTTTGTGTAAGACCTCATTTGGGACGTTGGCATCGACCTGAGCTTTACGTGTAAGACCACATTTGGGACGTTGGCATCGATATGAGCTTTACGTGTAAGACCATGTCTGGGACATCGACATTGTATTGATTTGTGTAAGACCCTGTCTGGGATAGTGGCATTGATATCTGAGTGCATATAAGACCTCGTCTGGGATGTTGGCACTGTACGACTATTTCGAGCTTTTTGAGTATCCTACTAGATTCCTAACGGTTCAATGGGCAAGTTTGTGATACGAATTGAAATTCCAAGCTAAGAACAAATACGTGAATGTATGTTCGTTTCAGGTACGTTTCATATGTACACTAAATGTGTATAAAAAGGTAAGTACCTAAGTGATTTTTAATTTGAGGAAATGTACAATTGAATATGAGAATGTGAATGAGATACAAGAATAGTTATGTAAGAGATTTACGTATACATGTGATTCTTGAATTGATGAATGTGGCAAATATGGCCAAGGATATGGTTTAATGCATATATGTGAGAAATACATTATGAATAAGAATTGTGCCAATGTTTCTATATGCTTAAATGTTTTACATGTTAAGTTTATTTGTATTATGACTTACTAAGCTTTTGGAAAGCTTATTCCGTGTGTGCGTTTTCTCTGTTTAATAGGTCGTCAAAGCTACTGAAGGCTCGGGACCGTCAAGGATCATCATCACACTATTCAACTTGTTTTTGGTACATTTTGGATATATATATATTTTGCTAGACATGGCATGTATAGGCTAGTCTTTTGTATTTGTAAATGAAGGGAATTTGGCCGTGTGATTTGGCTAGTTATGTGTTGATATTATGTTTTAATAAATGTGTTAGATGAAGTATACTTTGGTATGGTTGAAGCACATGAAATGGTCAAGATTTTGGGTAAGTATTTGAATGAATTATACTTGATATACATATGTTTTTGGTCTTGGAAGTTGGCATGGTTGAAATGGATATTAAATGTTTAGATTGAATGGTTGTTTTGGTTGTCTAGTATGCATGTAATGTGTTGGTAAATCTTGCTTGTAGGTATGACCCTAGTGGGTGGCATTTTGGCCTTGAAAATGGCCTATAATGTCACATGGTCGTGGCACACGGGCGTGCCTAGTGACCATGGGCTAAGTATGTATGGTCGCTGAAATCAGAGCTTTAAAATTTATAAAGGAATGATCAAACCTGAAAACTAACTCTGACAATGATTAAAGGCAAGCGTACCTATCGAACAGTAGTATAGCTTAGGCAAGACTAGATATTGAACCCAAAAGAACCAAAAGTATTAATACCAATTTTCTTTTTATTATTTAGCCTTAAAAATAAAGTGGAGTTTGTTTTAATCTAAATTAACGACGACTAAGCTAAGGACATAAAGACAAAAAGAGCGAATTGGGTAATAACTTGAAGAAAGACTCAATTGATCACGATGATACCTTCAGGAAGAATCCACCTAGACTTCACTTGTTATCTAACCCTGAATCATATGATTTATTTACTTAGCTTGATCCGTAGGACTCCCTAACCTATATTAAACCCTCACTCGAGGCGAATAACGTCTAACCCTAGGTTAATTAGTGGAACTCTCGTTCTCTTATAATAACCCCCTAGAATAGCAGTAAATCGATCTGTTGATTCCCATATTAGGTTTCACCCTAATCCGGTAAAATCTCGTAACCCTATCTCTAGACGTTCCATCAACTCCGCTTAATTACGCTAGATCTACTCTTAAGCAGGGTCTATTCCTTTTCCACCTAAGCACATCAGATTTGGATTAAACATGCATAATTAAGAACAAACTAAGTAATTATCATAAAATTCAGAAATCAAATAATAAGATTTATCTAGGTTTCATCCCCTTAGGTATTTGAGGGGTTTAGTTCATAACTAAGAAAGAAAACATCTCAAGAGAAAAGATAAAACAAAACATAAGAAATCCCTAAAACTCCCTGAAGGAATTGAAGGAGAATTCCACCGTATTGAGTATAATTCTGGCTTCTTGGGATGGATCAACTGGCTAACTTCGAGCGATTCCCACAATCTTGACCTTTCCGGCTTGGCTCCTTGGCCTAGCTCGACCCCCCTTCAAAGGTGGCACTTAGGGGCTATATATAGGCTCTTTGGAATGCGATTCTTTCTCCCTAAGTATCCTTTTCCGATTGAAATTGCTCATTCCAGCGACAGAGGCACGGACATGGCACACGCTCGTGTGGGTCGACTTCAAGCCGTGTTCGGATTTTTTAATGAGGCACGGCCGTGTAAATTGGGGGAGAGGCCGTGCTCTAGATGATCGGCGAGACACAACCGTGTGGTCTTTGGGCCAGGTCGTGTTGATTCCGTGATATGGCCCATTTACTCTGTTTTGGGCCCGTTTTATGTTCTTTTCATCTTCGGGTGCTTTCCTGGGTATAAGACATGAAAAGAAAGGATTAAAAGCACCTTTTTATATAAATCAAGGGATAAATCATCCAAAAGTAAGCTAAATGTGGGATTTAAAATATGTTATAATTACGTTTATCAATGTAGCTAGCACAAGAGTACACGACCTTGGCACACGGACATGTCTGCTACGTAGTAACTGTGTGATTTTGACAGGATCGACCACGGTCTAGGTACACGGGCGTGCTTAGTGGCCGTGGAAGATAAGTTAGTTTCGACCACGGGGAGGACACACGGGGGTGTCTAGCAGCCGTGGGAGGCACATGGCCTGCCCACACGGGCGTGTAACCCTTGAAACTTAGAAAAGTTTTAAATTTTTGAGAATGTCTGTATGTAATTTGGTTTAGTCTCGACCCGGTTTATAAGCATGTTTTAGGTCTCGTTGACTGTATTAACAAACATTATATTTGAGATTGATGGATGGATGTATGAACTTCTGAATATGTTTTCGATCAGTCCGGTAATGCCTTTAACCCTAGTCCGACGCCGGATACAGGTTAGGGGTGTTACAGATTCGATGTTCCTTTCTTTCGAGATCCATTTCTAAGGTATGGCCCCTCATTCGTGACAACCTTATCTGGTCATTCGGAGACGGAAATAGCATCAAGTGCTGGCAAGACCCCTGGATTCCCAATTGTGGTCCCTTATTTAACCTTATCCCTTATTCTGCTAACCCTTTTCTAGATTGTTCTCTTAATAGTATGGTTGCAGGTGATGGCTCCTAGAAGTTGGATCTTTTTAGGCCCTGGGTTCCTGAGGAGATTATCAACAAAATAATTGGTGTTCCACCACCACATCCCTTGTCAGGTTCTGATCGAATTATCTGGAGAGCTACCTCGACAGGCTCTCTCTCTCAAAAGCGCCTATGAGAAAGTTCGGGAAGGCACTTTCAACTTAAAAGATCAGCTCTAGGAAATTCCATGGAAGTTTCGCAGCCCCCATTGGATTCGTTTTTTAATCTGGTTGGCTCTTAAAAAATGTCTCTTAACAAATGCCGAGAGAGTAAGACGCGGCTTTGGGAGTAGTAGCGCTTGTGGCCTTTGTGGACATGATTATGAAAATGTTTTACATATTCTCAGAGACTGCAATGTTGCCAGAGGTGTTTGGGACAAGCTTTTTCTGCAGCAAGATCTTTCTATTTTCTATAATAGATCTCTCTTCGAATGGATGAAAAGCTATCTTCAGGGTCATTTTTCTCCTTTAGATGGAATGGACTGGCCATGTTTCTTTGGGATTATCGTGTGGCGTATTTGGAAAAATCGAAACCTATTCACTTTTCAAGGTATCAAATAGAGTGTCGATGAGATTATCAAAATCTCATATAGTTGGGCAAAACAATATTCCTCCACTTTAAGAACCTCATCTCATAATGCTTGTAGTCATATTCACAATTGGCCTTTACCTAGCAGTTAAGTGAGTTTAAGCACTGATGGTTCGATGAGGATTGATGAAGGCTTCGCTGCAGATGGTGGATGTGTGAGAGACCATAATGGGAAGTGGATCATTAGGTTCACCAAATATTTGGGCAATTGCACCGTCTTGGAAGCAGAGTTTTGGGGAATTCTAGATAGACTGAACCTTATTCTGGATAGGCGTTTCGAGAAAATTCTAATTCAAACCGAAAGTACTGACGCTATTAATGTTATCTTGGAAGATCCTTCAGGGAGCTTCAACTCTACCTTATTAAGGAAAATTCATCTTATCTTGAGGAAATTGGAGCAATGGAAAATTCAATATGTCCCCAGAGAAGAAAACCTTGTTGCCGATTATCTGGCTAAGTCTGTTTGTACTAGGCGACTAGGCTAAAGATTGTTTGAAGATCTTCCTTTGAGGGTTTGAGTTTTTACTTGTATTTTCTTATCACCAAAAAAAAAAAACAAAAAAAGCACTTGAAGGAAATGGCCAAATTTGATGAAAAGGCCAATTTTAAAGAAAAATTAGGGAAATGAGCTAGTTTCTCTTATATTTAAGGGAATGAGTAAACTTTGTAAGACGTGTTTTTGGTCAGATGGTTAAATATACGTGATCTTTTTTTATTTCATGTTGTTTCAAGTTATTTTTTTAATTTATGTTTTTAATTAATAAATATATTGTTTTCAAATTTTTTATTTTTAATTCATCTTTTTAATTAATAAATCTTTTATTTATAAAACCATAAATTATTGCAAATTATATAATAAAAATATATTTTTTGATAAAATTGATATTTATCATTATGTCAACTATATTTTATTTTTCAAAAACATCAACTAACTATTATGATGTATTTTTCTTTATATATAATATTTATATGTCAAATATTTATTTTTTCTACATATATTGTAGGTATGGCGATTTCTAATATTATAAAATCAAATAATTATTTAAAATATCATTATTATTTTTATATGTAAAATATTTCAAATATTTTTGCATGTGAAATATTTCAATTAATTATTTCAAATATCATTATGTTTATATGTGAAATATTTCAAATAATTATTTCAAATACACATACTTTAATATATAATACTAAAATTTACTACATTCATGATATGGACTAAAAAATAAATATTGCACATATAAAAATTATATTTACTAAAAATAATTATATTTGACAATAATTATTTGATTTTATAAATAAAAGAGTTATTAATTTAAAAAATAAATTATAAATAAAAAACTTGAAAATAATATGTTTATTAATTAAAAATAAAAAATGAAATTGATACGAACCTGCCTCGGTGTTGATTCCAGTCGTATTAGTTGCCCGATTGTAAAATTCAAGTAAGAATAGGATGTTTGCAAAACAGGTTTTAAAATAAGGATGATAGGTTGAAAGAAAGGGGGTTGGGAAATGGTTAAGGTAGCAAAGGAAATGGATTCGGCTAAGGCTAAGGTTGAACCAACAAAATAGGCTATGTTGACCCGAAACCTATAATAGCACTTAAGTGATAAAGGTGATGGAAATAGTAAGGATAAAACAAAGAACCTTGATCCACTATCTTTGAAAGATAGGAACCACAGGTATAGGTGAACACCACACTTAACAAAGTGATAAGTTCAAAGAAAGACAGGAATTGACGCTACAAGAATTATCTCGATAAGTTAATTCAGTATGAAGAGAACAATGAGAGTTTGAACACACACAAAGTAATATGATATTAATCAAATGATCAAATGTCCTTACAACCAGCAAATAACTAAATATTTATAGCCTTAAGTGAAGCCTATCCAAATGGTCAAATGCAATCAGCTTAATTAAGCTGTTAATGAGCTTCTAGAATAATTACATGTCTTGTAACAAAATCTAGGCCTAGGTGATGCCAATGGTCAGCTCATTTAGTCTTCCAATTCAGCTAAATTAATGAGCTAGTGAGTTGAGCTGAAATGTCCAATGAATGAGTAGCAAAGGAACTTTAATACATCTTTTAATTCATCCATGGGCAGCCGAATAAGCAGCAGCCACATTGATGGCATTTTTGGCACACGAACAGCCCATGGTGTGAACAGCTAAATTTGATCAGCCTCCAAGGTGTGAGCTCTTTTTCTAGCTGAATGGTTTAGTGTGAACTTGCTTTTGGCCTTTGCTTTCCACGAAAAGGCACTTGGAGGAGAGCAATCAGTAGCTCTCTAATTAAGCCCTCCATTGAACATGCAAAATGCATGTTTCTTCATTAAATGTTGTCCCATGCATCTAGCTAGCCGATCAGCTGGCGTGAACAACTACAAACACATTTAAATTCAGTTAAGGACATATTCAAGACACCATTTAAGTTGCCTTAGTTTTAGACACATTTAAGATTCCTGAACCTAGGACATATTAAATAGCTATTGTAACTAAGAAATTTTAATAAACTTATGACATATTAATTGCTGAACTAAATGAAACACATTAAATTAGCTTAAGACACATTAAAGACTTAAATTAATAATAACTAAAATAACTAAACAACATTAATGTTTTATTCCAGCAACTAATCAGCTCAAAACGAAAATTAAAATTCAGCGTGAAGTAAGCTGCATGGGACGCTTATTGAGCTGGTCCATGTGTGATCAATAAGTCCAGCCGCTTCCTCCCCCCATGCCCGATCAATGTAACTTGCAAGGGCTTTTTGGAACTTCTTAGAACATGACTGAGTAATAGGTCCTTGGGGCAGCTCTATGGGATTGGCAGCAGCTTCCCTAGCTAGGATCGCATCGTCCCCCCTCTTCGAGGCGATTTTTCCCCAAATCGTCACCTACATCAAAAAGGGATAAGTTAGCAACATTGAAGCTAGCACTAACGCCATACTCACCTGATAAGTCCAACTGATAAGCATAGTCGTTGATCCTCTCCAAGACTTGAAAAGGACCGTCACCCCTTGGTAGTAGCTTAGACCTTCTTTGTTTGGGAAATCTTTCTTTGCGCATATGGATCCAAACCCAATCACCGGGTTCGAATATAATTCGTTTGCGTCCCTTGTTCGCCTTACAAACATATTGCTCGGTTCTCCTCTTAATATTTTCTTTGACTTTTTGATGAAGCTATTTAACAAAATCGACTTGTCTCTTGCCATTTACATGTACAAATTTGTTAGAAGTCAAAGGAACTAATCCAAAGGAGTTAAAGGGTTGAAACCATATACCACCTCAAAAGGAGAATGCTTGGTAGCCGAGTGAACCGATCGGATGTAGGAGAATTCTATGTGTGGCAAGCATTCCTCCCACGTCTTCAAGTTTTCCTAATAATGGCCGCAGTAAGGTTGATAAAACTCGATTAACTACCTCTATTTGGCCATCCGTTTAGGGGTGGCACGTTGTAGAGAACAACAACTTGGTGCCTAACTTACCCCACAAGGTCCTCCAAAAAGGGCTAAGAAACTTGGCATCTTAATCATAGACGATGGTCTGCGGTACTCCATGCAATCGAACGATTTCCTTGCAAAACAAGTTAGCAACATTTAAAGCGTCATCAGTTTTATGACATGAAATAAAATGGGCCATTTTAGAGAATCTGTCTACAACAACAAAAATTGAGTCTTTCCCACTCTTGGTTCTAGGAAGCCCTAGAAAAAAGTCCATAGATATATCTACCCGTGGTGCATTTGGTATTGGCAATGATGTATACAAACCGTGTGGTTTGATTCGTGACTTAGCTTTCTTGCAGGCAATGCAATGCTCACACTTTCTCATCACGTTGTATTTCATCTTAGGCCAATAAAAATGTTCTTCAAGTATAGCCAAAGTTTTGGCTACACCAAAGTGGCTTATAAGTCCTCCGTCGTGGGCTTCACGATCAGAACCATGGGGTATACACAACTTACCTTCACAAAATAGGTAGCCATCTTGTTGATAGTACTTTTCATGAGCACCTTGTACACAAGACTTATATATCTCACCAAAATCAATATCAGTTCCATAGATATCTTTCAAATACTCAAAACCAAGCAATTTAGAATCTAATTGATTGATAAGAGCATACCTTCGTGACAATGCATCAGCAACGATATTTTCTTTACCTTTCTTGTATTTCATCACGTAAGGAAAAGATTCTAGGAACTCCACCCATTTAGCATGGCGCTTGTTCAACTTGGTTTGTCCCTTAAGGTGCTTCAATGTCTCATGATCCGTATGTATGACGAACTCTTTAGGAAAAAGATAATGTTGCCAGGTCTCCAAAGCTCGAATTAAGGCATACATCTCCTTATCATATGCAGGATAATTGAAAGCAACCCCATTGAGTTTCTCACTGAAATACACGATGGGTCGTCCGTCTTGCGTCAAGACCGCTCCGATTCCTACCCCTGATGCATCACACTCAACTTCGAATGTTTTGTTAAAATCAGGTAGGGACAATAAAGGAGTGCTAGTTAAACATTCCTTGATTTTATTAAAAGAAATTTCTTGTTCATCAGTCCAATTGAATGGAGAATTTTTCTTTATAATACCTGTTAAGGGGGTGGTTAAGGTACTGAAGTTTGGTACAAACCTCCTATAAAAACTTGCTAATCCATGAAAACTCCTTACTTGGCTGATGTTCATAGGACGTGGCCAATCTTGGATCGCTTTGATTTTCTTTTGATCGACTTCAAGGCCATCAGCACTCACCATAAATCCTAAAAACACAACTTTATTAGTACAAAAAGAACATTTCTTAAAATTAGCGTAAAGAACTTCTTTACGTAAAATTTCTAACAGTGCACGCAAAGTTGAACGTGGTCTTCCAAAGACTTGTTGTATATTAAAATATCATCAAAGTAAACCACACAGAACTTACCAATGAAAGCACGCAATACATGGTTTATTAAACGCATAAATGTACTAGGAGCATTAGTAAGACCAAATGACATTACTAGCCATTCATACAAACCCTATTTGGTCTTAAAGGCGGTCTTCCACTTATCTCCCTCCAGCATGCAAATTTGGTGATAGCCACTCTTTAAGTCGATTTTCGAAAATAGTTAGGCTCTACTTAGCTTGTTGAGCATGTCATCATGTCGGGGGATGGGATGCCTATACTTGATAGAGATCTTGTTGAGCTCGAGACAATCGACACACATTCTCTATGAGCCATCCTTCTTTGGAACTAGTAGAACATGCACCACACATGGGCTCAAGCTTTCTCGAATGTAGCCTTTCTCCATCAAGTCAGCAACTTGTCTTTGCAACTCTTTAGTTTCTTCGAGGTTGCTCCAATAGGCTGGCCGGTTCAGGATTATTGCTCCAGGCACGAAATCAGTTTTATGCTCAATGCCTCGAATGGGTGGCAAGCCACTCGACACTTCATCCGAAAATACATCTTCAAATTCCTGAAGCAAAGAAACAACAAAAGATGGCAACATATTATCAAATTTGTTAGTTTCAAAAAGACATTCTTTGTACATAATACAAGAATGGGTTGTCTCATCAAAAGCAACTTCCGAACTTCTCTTTTTCTCGGAAAGAAACTCATTTTTTTCATTCTCACTCTCTTTTTGTTTTTGTTTTTGCACTCAAACTTTTGACTCATTTTTTTCATTTTTTTCCTCTCTTTTTTCTACTTTCTTTTCTTTTTCTTTTTTATTCTTTTTTTATTCTTGTTCTTTTTCTTTTGATTTTTCTATAGATTGTTTCATCTTAATTTGATCTTCGTACACTTATTTTAGGGTAAGGGTGCTAAAGTGACATTCTTCTCGAGCTGTTTGAACTTGTATAGATTCGTATATCCATCGTGGATCACACGTCAGTCGAATTGCCATGGACGCCCTAATAGGAGATGTCTCGCGTACATTGGCACTACATTGCACACCACTTCATCTTGGTACTTGCCAATCGAAAATGCCACTACAACTTGCTTGGTTACTTTGAGTTCTCCACCATCATTTAGCCATTGCAATTTGTAGGGGTTCGGAAGTTTAGTTGTGGCTAAACCAAGTTTCTCCACTAGCATGCTACTTGCGACGTTGGTGCAACTTCCTCCGTCAATTATCATGCTGCACACCTTGCTTGGACGTGGCAATGAGTGTGAAAGATATTTTCCCTTTACTACTCGTCTTCAGCACTTTGAATGCTTAAACTTCTTTTAACAATGAAAATCTCGCCTTCGACGAGATATTGAGTTATTCTTCCTTGTCGGTAGGGTTTTCAGGCTCTTCCTCCTTTTCTTCTTTAGATTCGATTTCGCTGTTTGACCTAACCACCATAACTTGATGATTGGGACATTGACTGGTTGTGTGTCCCCTCCCTTGGCACTTAAAATATTTTATATCCCTTGATCGGTTAGGGACAAGTTCGTGCTTTCCTTTACTTGTCTCACCACTTGGCTGATTGGATTTGGTAGCTACAACGGGCTCTTTGGGACGAATAGAGGCTTTGTTAGTTCCTTGACTCCACTTGTTTGTAGAAGAAGTAGGATAAGATCGGTTGGCTCCCTTCCACTTTAATTATTTTTCGACATTAATGGCCATATAGACCATGTCCGTCACTTCAACATAGTGTTGTAGTTCTACTATATCGGCGATGTCATGGCTCAAACCCGTAAGGAATCTAGCCATCGTCTCCTCACGGTCTTCCTCGATGTCGGCTCAGATCATGGCAACCTCTATTTCTTTATAGTAATCCTCGACACTCCGGTTGCCTTGGGTGAGGTTTTGCAATCGCTGGTACAAGTCTCGATGATAGTAAGAAGGAACGATACGTTTCCTCATGACTGCCTTTATCTCGGCCCAAGTCGAGATAGGTCTTTTTTCACTCCTCCTTTGACTCGTCACGAATTGATCCCACCATACAATTGCATAATCCGAGAACTCTATGGTCGTAAGCTTCACCTTCTTGCTCTCCGAGTAATTATGGCACTCGAAGACTAGCTCGATTTTCTTCTCCCACTTCAAATACGCCTTGGGGTCATTTTTCCCTTAGATTGGGGGAATGGCCATCTTGATGTTCTTAAGGTTTTCATCCACTCGATCTCATTCCTGAAGACCTCGGTTTCTATGGCCTTGTCGCCTTCTACTTTGAGTAGAACCTTGGTCACTCTCCACGTCACTTGGATCATAGAGATCATTTTCATTGACTCTCACACGTCTTCGCTCCCTTCTCAGATTTTGTGGGGCTCTTTCTTGCAGGCCTTGTTCTTCAACATGGTCCAAGCACTCTTGGATGGATTCGAGCTTTCGATCAAACATGCGCTCTATTTTACGCATGAGAGCTTGGAGCGTTAAGTCGGGCACTCCTCCACCAGCAACATTGTGAACGGGTCGCAAACCACCCCCGTCCATTTGATTCTTTTTTGGACTTCTAGACATGAAATTTAATCACAAAACAAACCTTACACTTCTCTCAAAAAGAAAATTCTCACAATTTTGGCTTTTGTTCACTCGAAGAGTCTCACCGCACTCTTTCCATTTTCCGCTCAAGTTCGTCTCTCAAAGTTCTTGATGGACTACTTAGACAAATCGACAATCGTTATGGAGTCAGTTTGCAAAATTGATGTTCGGTTTGGGTCTAGGAATTTATGTTGGTACAAAGGTAGCCTAGAAAAAAAATGAAAAGTTTTAAGTGTGGCCGAATGATTTTGTTGGGAATGAATGATTTCGGGTAGACAATTTGCACGACAATTTCACTCTTTTGTTTTATTTATTTATTTTGTAACTCCCTTTTTTTTAATGTTTTAGAATTTTGCACTTCAAATATATATATTCCTCTTTTTTTTATGAATTTTTTCAGCAAAATAAAATCCCAAGACTACCAAAAATGTCGATACTGTCACAGCCCAATTTTGGGGCTAGTAGGAATAATGGTTTCGGGACCACTAATCCGAGGCTAAAGAAAATTATTTTCATAATATTTTATGTATTATAGCATGATAGTAAGGTTGCATAGAAATTTTGGTGCTTTCATTTTAGCAATTGTGTGCTTAATTGTGAAAAAGGACTAAATAGCATTAAATGCAAAAGTATTGTTTTTCAAGCAAAAGGTGTCCAATAGCTGTAGATTTTAATTGGAGGTCCCTAATATGCAAATGGACCTTTCTAAAGTTAATAGATGGTCATAGGGGACAAAGAATTAAATTTTCAAAGCATTAGGTGAGATTTTGGTGGTAATTTGTCTAGTAAAATAATAAAATAAGGAAAAGAAAAGATATCATCTTTTCCCCTTCTTCTCACCACTGAAATTTTCAAAGAAAAACACCATGGGAGCTTGAAAATTTTCAGCAACTCCTTATCTCTACAAGTAAGTGATCTTTGTGGTTTTTATTGAGAATTTTTGTACTTTTGGAGTCCCCAATGCTTAAGTTAGCTAATGAGGGGACTAATCTGCAATATGGTTGAAAGTTTAGGGACTTGCCATGAGAGAGTTATGTTGTTTGCTGAGTTTTTATGGAAGAAAATGAATGATAGTGAGTTAAGGAACAACTTTTGTGAAAGCTGTTAGCATGAAAACACCTAAATAGGACTTGAATGCAAAGGTTAAAAATGTGTAATAAATGCATGAAATAATTTGAATTAGGAGTAGTTGTAAGAGTAATAAATGTTCAGATAGGCTTTTTTAAAGAGAAAATGTGATGGAAAATGATTTATGAGCCTAGGGGCAAAATCATAATTTTGCCAAAGTACAAGGGCAAAAAGGTCATATTTGCCTAAGTAGAGATTATTATGTATTATTATCAAGAAATGATTGAATGAATGAAATTTTGTTGTTATAGATCAAGAAGAGCATGAAATTAACCTTGACCGGGGAAAAGGCAAGGTTTCGGATTAAACCGCAAATTAATGCATTTTGCGCTGAGGTAAGTTTATGTGTAAACGATGCATCTTAAATACACATGTTATTGTTTATTGGGTTATTGTGTGATTGAGGTCATTTATGATTTAAATGAATTGGACTTGTTAGAATATGAATGTTGAAATAGATATGTAAGTGTAGAATATTATCCGTAATAAATTATGGTGGGTTGTGTGCAATACCACCTTAATTATTCTTGTTAATGGGCTATGTGCGATACCACCTTAATATTTATTCAAGATGGGATGTGTGCGATACCATAGTTTATGTTATCAATTGGTGGGCTATGTGCGATACCACTGTAAATATTCTTGTTGGTAGGCTATGTACGTTACCACCCTGTTTAAGACAAATGGTGGGTTAAGTACGAAACCACCGAGTGTTTGATATTTCTAAGAGTGACTTATCGTGAAATTGTGTTGTGTTGTTTCATGTGGTCTTGTGGTGATAAGTGCAAGGATGTATGTTAAATAATAAGAACATTTGGTTGTGATATTGTTGGAATGTGGTAAGAAAGAATGAGTAAGCATGATCTTGGATTGTTGGATGCTTTTACTTATTGTGAAATGCTATTTATTGATTAGCACATGTTATGATATTTATTATTTTCATGTAAACTTACTAAGCTTTAAAGCTTACTCCCTTTCTTTTTCCCTTGTTTTATAGAGTCAAAGAGCCGGGTCGGGATACGAAGATAATCGAAAGATCACCCACACTATCAGCTCATCTTGGTATATTTTTGAATTAGCATTTTGAGTATGGCATATATAGGGGTTAGATCAGGTGAAATGCTTGTTACTTTGGCCAGATGAATTCTTTTGTACATGGCCATAGTTAATGGCTCAATACTATTAATCAATGTAAAAATGAGGTTATTCATGATTGTGTAGGGTATATGATTGGGTTATTTGGTTATGAATTACGCTGGAATGAATTAGGGTAATGAAAGAGCTTGGCAAATAAATTTGTTTTTGTCCATACGGGTAGGTACACGGGCATGTGTCTAGGCCGTGTGTGACATACGGTCAGTCCCATAGGTGTGTGACTAGACCGTGTGTCCCCTACATGTTAGTTTTACAAGTCAGTAAGCTTTGTAGGAAACACACGGGCAGAGACACGGCCGTGTGTCTCAGCCGTGTGGGAGGCACGACCAAAGACATGGGCGCGTGCCCAGGCCGTGTGGTGTCTGCACCTTGAAATTGAAATTTAACTCGAGACACGGTCTAAGGACACGTGCGTGTGCCCTGGTCGTGTGACCATAGTGACGTGATGATGTCATAAACAGAATGCCAAGGTTTTGGTAAACGGGATAATACACGGGCGTGTCGAGGCTGTGTGAGAGATACGGGCCAGGGACACGGGCGTGTGTCTAGTCATGTGAAATAAGCCAGTGTCAACCATGTGACATGGGCGTGTGTGACCACACGGCCTGCCCACACGGGCCTGTCCCATTTCACACGGGCGTGTGGCCCCTGTTGAGGTAAAATTTTTATAACTGTGTAAAATTTTTTGAATTATATTCGAAACCTTTCGGAAGCATGTTTAAGGCTTCGTAGGCCCATTATAAGGATGTCAGAAGTGTGTATGGAAAGGTTTTAATTTGGAATGAAAATTGATAGCCCAAAGTTGTATGATCATGTGTAGTAAGTACGGTAACGCCTCGTATCCAGTTTCGGCGTAGAATATGGGTAAGGGGTGTTACATTTAGTGGGATCAGAGCTATAGTTTAGTCGATTCTCGGACTATCGTAGCGTGTGTTAAAGTCTAGCTATACATGCCATAAGCTTATATTGACAGTGTGGTGGCTTCTGAAAATTCTAAGCTTTGTTTTTATATGGTAATGGACCTCGATTGAACGACTGTTGATGACGCAGCTAGTAACGCGCCGGCTCCCACGCAGAGGACCATGCCTGTAGAGAGTGAACTCGAGGCTAAGGGTCAACGAGAAGAGGCCTGGGAAGCCTTTCTCTAAATGATGAGTAACTGGTACATGGAGTATGTATGAGCAAACCCTAATGCTCAACCTCCTCCACCCCCTCCTATACCTCAGCTAGTTCCTGTGGCTCCTCAAGGTATAGATGTAGTGAGAATAACCAAGCCCCCGGTAGGTAAGATTCAGAAGCATGGGGCCGAGGAATTCAGAGCTAATATAGACGATGACCCTGAGAGGGTGGAGTTCTGTCTTGAAAACTTGATGAGAGTGTTTGACCTGAAGAGAGCTTAAAATGCGCATTGTCCTTGCTGAAGGACTCGGCATACCATTGGTGGAAAATATTGACATCGGTGGTTCTAAGGGAGAGAGTGACGTTGGACTTCTTTTTGGAGGAGTTTCGAAAGAAGTATATAAGCCAACGATTTATGGGCCAGAAACGGAAAGAATTCCTTAAATTGAAGCAAGGAAGAATGACTATGGCAGAATATGAGCGTGAGTTTATTAGGCTCAGCAAGTATGCACAAGAGTGTGTGTCTACAGAAGCTATCTTGTGCAAGAGGTTTAGAGATGGGTTGAATGAGGATATTAGACTGCTAGTTGGGATTTTGGAGTTAAAAGAGTTTGTAGTGTTGGTTGACCGAGCATGCAAAGCCGAAGAACTAAATAAGGAAAAAAGGACAGCCATGAGTGAGGCCCGAGATGGGAGAAAAAAGGCCCATGGGTAAATCATACCAAGCTCAATCAAAGAGGTCCAAGCAAATGAACCCGTGAACAACAGCGTCAATTGGATATTCACATCAACATCGAGGCAACACATACTTGGGCTCAAGAGTTCAAGCCACTTTGATGGCAAGTGTGGGCAATCCGAAGTCCAAACCAGAGTGTCCAAATTATGGTCGGCAGCACACTTGACAGTGTTGGGGAAGCAATCGGAATTGCTATAAGTGTGGTTCCCCTGATCATTTTATTTGAAATTGTCCTGAGAGGGATGACAATGAAAAGAATCAAGAAGTGAGGTCAAGTAATGTATCTTCAAAGGGTAGACTATAAAAGAAACCGGGAGGAGGAACTAGTAATAGGGGTGTGCCTCGAGATTTTACTGTGAGATCAGAGGGTCGAGCACCTACAAGGACTTATGCCATTAGCGCTCGCGAAGAGGCATCATCTCCAGATGTGATAACTTGTACTTTTTCTCTTCATGACACTTCTGTTATTGCTTTGATTGATCCAGGGTCTACCAATTCATACATTTGCATGAAATTGGCATCTAGTATGAGCATGATTGTTCAGTCTACGGAATTTGTAGTAAAAGTGTCAAACCCGTTAGGCAAACATGTGCTAGTTGATAAGGTGTGTAGGAATTGTCCTTTGACAGCTAGAGGTCATTGTTTTCCGGCAAACCTTATGTTGTTGCCATTTGATGAGTTTGATTTGATTCTTGGCATGGATTGGTTGACTGCCCATAATGTTTTAGTGAACTGTGGTAGCAAGTTTATTGAATTGAAATGTGAAAATGGGGATGTCATTCGGGCTGAATCAGGTAGATAAGATAATCTACCAGTGGTAATTTCAACTATGGTAGCCGAGAAATATTTGAGGAAAGGATACGAGTCTTATCTCGCTTTTGTGCTGAATACTCAAGAGATAAAGGTTGAATCAGTGCCAGTGGTATGCGAATATCCAGATGTGTTCCCGGAGGAGTTACCTGGATTGCCTCTAGTTAGAGAGGTTGAGTTTGGGATTGAGCTAGTTCTGGGAATGACACCTATCTCGGTTGCTCCGTATAGGATGGTACCATTGGAGTTGAAAGAACTGAAGGTTCAATTGCAATAGTTAACAGAAAAGGGCTTTACAAGGCCGAGCTATTCACAGTGGGGTGCTCTGATACTTTTTGTGAAAAAGAAAGATGGGTCGATGAGATTGTGTATAGAATACAGACAGCTCAACAAGGTAACAGTGAAGAACAAGTATCCCTTGCCAAGGATAGATGACTTATTTGACCAATTGAAGGGAGCTACAGTGTTCTCCAAGATAGATCTAAGGTCTGATTATTATCAGTTGAGGGTTAAGGAGCAAGATGTGCCAAAAACTGTATTTCAGACGAGGTATGGTCATTATGAGTTTCTTGTCATGCCATTTGGTTTAACAAATGCCCCTACAATTTTTATGGATTTAATGAACCGTGTCTTCCAATTGTATTTGGACAAGTTTGTAGTTGTCTTCATCGATGATATACTGATTTATTCTAGGGATGAGAGTGATCATGCAGAGCAGCTGAGAATTGTTTTGCAGGCTTTAAGAGACAATTAGTTATATGCTCAGTTTAGCAAGAGTGAGTTTTGGCTCTGAGAGGTCGAATTCCTAGGACACGTTTTATCGTGTGATGGTATTAGAGTTGATCCGAGTAAGATCTTAGCTATTGTGGAGTGGAAACCACCAAGAAAAAATGTGCCAAAAGTTAGAAGCTTTTTGGGTTTAGTGGGGTACTTGTAACACCTCATACCCGAGTCCAAGGCTGAGACCGGATACGAGACATTACTATGCTCGAACTTTCTTAAACATGCACTTACGGGCTGTAAAATTTTATTCTGGATTAAAACTTCTCTTTCTTAGTCTATCATGGGCCTACGAGACGTTAAACACATATCTGGAAACTTTCAAAACTTAATTGAAAACTTTTCCTTAAAACAGGGGTCACATGCCCATGTGGCTTGGGACACACCCGTGTACCCCTAAGGCACGCCCATGTCTTCCAACCGTGGTCGACACTGACTATATTCACACAGCCTTGACACGCCCATGTCTTCCAACCGTGGTCGACACTGACTATATTCACACGGCCTGGGGTACACGCCCATATTCTGACCGTGTGTCACACACGGTCTAAGCAAACTGCCGTGGGAAGAGCCCATAGCCTGTTCTGACTTAAGGTACTAAGGTGTAGGGGATGCACAGCCTAGACACACGCCCGTGTGTTTATCCGTGTAGGCACTTGAAGGCTATTTACCAAGCGAATTGCCACCCTGAAATCAAGATCAATCTCATATTCAATTCAACAACTCAAATTACTTTATCTTTCATGAACAATACTACATGTTTCATTGATATCAATAAACATACATACTTAGTCAATCTTGGCCAATCACTTAGCCATATACAAAAGAATAATAAACTTGATAGCCCATACTTTTGACCTTTTTAAGACATATTCTCAAAATGAAATGTTTCCTATACATCCCATACTTAATATAAACATCTTGGCTATACCAAAATAGTGATTGATAGTGTGCTCCGAGCTCCGATGACGATGATCCACGAGATTAGCTTGACGGGACTACATGGAAAGAAAGAATAAAAGACGTAAGCATTTAGCTTAGTAAGTTTGCATATAATGCACATAGTAACATACTTGTTTAACATAAAACATTTGGCATAAACAATAGCATCATAAATTCAGCTATTTAAGCTTACTTACTCTTACTGATTCCTACATATCTCATTATACTTACTAGTCTCATGCTCGTGAGGTAAACAAGGTACCTGTATCACTTGATCACATAGATCAACATACTTTACTATAATAATCATAATCTCTAATTCATCACTCATAACATGAATAATACTCATTTCCAACTTGATAATAGCTTTGCTTACTTAATTTTCTTGCTATCTCATTTAAGCTTTACTCATTTGCCTGATGAATTTCTATGAATAACCGAGGATACTGAATCTCATCCCACATATAACTTGATGCCAAAGCCACATCCTAGATATGGTCTTACATGGGATCTCTCATATTGGTATCGATACCATGTCTTGACATAGTCTTACTCAAAGTCTCCCTTTTGTGTTCCCTTGGGAACTTACCATTGCCATGTCTTGACATGGTCTTATTTGGTATCTTTACTCATGAACTGGTCAATGCCAAGCCTTGGCTTGGACTTACATGAATCTTCCTTGTTACTCACCAGTGCCATGCCTTGGCTTGGACTTGCATGGGATCTCTATCTTATGATAGCTTTTCAATGCCAAGACTTGTCTTGCGCTTACATGACATCTTTGCTTGGAGACTCACCAATGCCATGCCTTGGCTTGCCTTACATGGGTCTTCATCTCATAATAACTCTTCAATGTCAAGACTTGTCTTGGACTTACATGATAACTTTGCTTGATTGCCGATGTCATGCCTTGGCTTGCACTTATACGGACTTTCTGATCTCATATGGTAGATCGAGTGTCCTAAGTAATTCAACTTCAATCGGGACTTTCTCATGCTTAACGTCATTGATTTCTTTATTTAACATAGCATTAAGCATTTCTATAATAATAATGTACATTGTACTAAGTAATTCAATGATAGTAAGCTTAGAAATCATACAAACTTACCTCGATATACAAAATGTATGTAGATATGCAATTTAGTCATCGACTTTGTTCTTGCCTCGATTTCGATCCGTGCTTCGTTTTTCTTGATCCATAATAATAGTTTAGATCATTTAATAATCACATTAACTAAATTGACTCTTAACCCATACTTTGGCAAAATTACAATTTTACCTCTAAACTTTCTTATAATTACACTTTTGCCCTTATGCTCGTAAAATAATTTTCATACTACTTTCTTAAACTTCATGCTTAGCTGCTTCATTATCTCAACTATAGCAATAAAAAATTCTCATTATTTCTACCATGTATGACAAATTTCATAACTATTACAAACTGGTACTTACTAGCATTTTTCATGAAATTCATTTAGGAAAAGATGTTTATCTAACATCAAACTCTCATAATCTTCTTAAAACATCATTTTACAAACATGTCATACATGGGTAGATTTTTGAACATGCATCTTAGCTCATCTTATAGCTAAAATTAGCTAATTCATAATACTATGACTCCAAAAATACGAAGAATATTAAAAACGGGGCTAAAATGAACTTACTAGCAAGCTTGAAAAATTGAAGAACCCTAGCTATGGCTTCCTTCAAATTTGAATGATTTTTATCATCTTTTTCCCTTATTAATCATTTAATTGATAAATGACGAAAATGCCCTTCTTTATGCAATTTCACCATTAGTCACTCATGTCTATTTTTGTCCAAAAATTATAATTCGGGAAAATTACTATTTAAGGACTTCTAATTAATATTCGAAAGCCATTTCATACAAAAAGCTTCTAGAAACTCATATTTTGCAACTTTTGCAATTTAGTCCTAATGGACCCTTTAATGGAAATTTCCATAAAATTTCTACATGAAACTTTCATATTATCAAGAAAACATCTCAAATACTTTAAAAACTCATTTTACTAACTCAGATTTGTGGTCTCGCACTACTATTCTGACTAGGCCCTAAATCGGGCTGTTACAGTACTTTAGACGATTCATAAAAGGGTTTTCCATGATTTCTACCCTAATGGCGAAACTGTTGCATAAGGATGTTAAGTTTGAATGGAATGAGAAATGCCAACAGAGCTTCGAGAGATTGAAAACATTGTTGACTGAGGCACCGATTTTGGTACAACTGGAGTCGGGAAAAGAATTTATAGTCTATAGTGATGCATCATTAAACGGTCTTGGTTGTATGTTGATGTAAGAGGGTAAGGTGGTAGCTTACACCTCGAGATAGGTAAAACCACATGAGAAGAATTATCCGACTCATGACTTGGAGTTGGCTGCGATCGTTTTCGCTTTGAAGATCTGGCACCATTATTTATATGGTGAGAAGTGTCGATTATTCACTGATCATAAGAGTTTGAGGTACTTAATGGACCAAAAGGATTTGAATTTGCGACAACGGCAGTGGCTTAAATTATTGAAGGACTATGAGCTAGTAATTGATTATCATCCGGGGAAAGCAAATGTAGTGGCAGATGCCTTAAGTAGAAAGTCTCTGTATGTTTTGAGGGCCATGAATACTAGCTTAGCGTTGTCTGATGGTGGTGCTATATTAGTCGAGCTGAAGGCTAGACCAGTATTTATTCAACAGATATGTGAAGCTCAAAAGAAAGATGAAGATATGCAAGCGAAGAAAGCTAAGTGTGAATCGGGAAATGATTCTAATTTTCAAGTGAGTTCGGATGATTGCTTGATGTTTCACGACAAGATTTGTGTACCGAAAGATGATGAGTTGATCCGAAAAATTTTAAATGAAGCATACGGTGGTTATTTATCAGTGCATCCCGGTAGCACAGAAATGTACAATGATTTGAAGAGATTTTATTGGTGGCCGGATATGAAGAGAGACATCTCTGAATTCGTGACGAGATGTTTGATCTATCAACAAGTAAAAGCCGAGCATTAGGTACCATCGGGATTACTTCAGCCGGTGATAGTTCCTGAGTGGAAGTGGGATCGGATCACCATGGATTTTATAACGGGGTTGCCTATGACTCCAAGAAAGAAAGAAGCTGTGTGGGTTATTGTGGATAGACTAACGAAGTCGGATCACTTTATACCGGTGCGTGTTGATTATGCTCTTGATAAGTTGGCCGAGTTGTATATTGCTGAGGTGGTGAGATTACATAGGGTGCCTGTGTCTATTATCTCGGATAGAGATCCGAGATTTACTTAGAGGTTTTAGAAGAAGTTGCAGGAAGCCTTAGGTACAAGGTTGAATTTTAGTACTGCGTTCCATCCACAAACTGACGGCCAATCTGAAAGAGTGATTCAAGTCCTTGAGGATATGCTCCGATGTTGTGTGTTAGAGTTTGGAGGTAGTTGAGAAAGATATCTACCTTTGGTTTAGTTTGCTTACAAAAAAAGTTATCAGTTGAGTATACGGATGGCACCGTACGAGGCTTTATATGATCGCAAGTGTCGAACTCCTTTGTATTGGACCGAGCTTAGTGAGAAGCAAATTCATGGGGTCAACCTAGTTAAAGAGACCGAGGAGAAAGTGAAAGTGATTCGTGATCATCTAAAAGCTGCTTCGGACCGACAAAATTCGTACGCGGATTTAAAAAAGAAAGAAATTGAGTTTCAAGTGGGCGACAAAGTATTTTTGAAAGTATCCCCGTGGAAGAACATATTGAGATTTGGTAGAAAGGGAAAATTGAGTCCACGATTCATAGGGCCGTATGAGATTACCGAAAGGATTGGAGCAGTGGCATATCGGTTGGCTTTACCGGTAGAGTTAGAGAGAATACACAATGTGTTTCATGTGTCAATGTTGCGGTGATATCGTTTCGATCCTTCGCATGTAGTCCCTCCCATGGAAGTTGAGATACGATCAAACATGACTTATGAAGAGGAGCTAATTAAGATTATGGCTCGAGAGGTGAAATAATTGAGGAATAAGAGAATAGCCTTAGTAAAAGTGTTATGGCAAAAACACGGTGTAGAAGAGGCTACATGGGAAACGAAAGAAGCCATGAGAGAACAATATCCAAACCTTTTTACCAGTAAGATTTTCGAGGGCGAAAATCTCTAAAGGAGGGGAGAGTTGTAACAGCCCAATTTTGGGGCTAGTCGAAATAATAGTTTTGGGACCACTACTTCGAGGCTAAAGAAAATTATTTTCATAATATTTTTTGAATTATAGCATGATAGTAAGGTTGCATAGAAATTTTAGTGCTTTAATTTTAGCAATTCTGTGCTTAATTGTGAAAAAGGACTAAATCACATTAAATGCCAAAGTATTGTTTTACAAGAAAAAGGTGTAATGGCTGTAGATTTTAATTGGAGGCCCTTAATATGCAAATAGACCATTCTAAATTTAATAGTTTGTAACATCCCGGTTTAGACCCTAGTCAGAACAGTGGTTCGAGACCACAAATATGAGGTCATAAAAAATATTTTAATGATATTTTCTATGTTAATGATATGTGACCTAGTGTGTGTGGAAATTCTGTGTGATAATTTGATCGTTTGTGTGTCAAATTAAGAGAAAAGACTTAATTGCATAAGGTGCAAAAGTTATGTGCTGATTCATAAGTGTCAATTTGTTGATGGCTTTTTAAAATGGAGGTCTTATGTTGTTATTAGTCCATTTCTAAGATAGTGGGGTGTTAAATGACTTGATAACCATGATGATAATTTGCCTTATATGTTTCATGGATGGATAAAATGGTAAAATGTTTAATATGATAATATTAATGAAACAAATGAAAGAAAAGATGAATGTTATCATCTTTGTTAGTGCCGAAAATACAAAAGAAAAGAAGGAAGAAAAGCTTTGAAAATTTTAGCTAGAATTTGGCTTGATTAATGTATGACTTTGAGTTGATTTTTGATAAATTCTACGTTTTTGTAATTGTTGCTTCGTGCTCTAGCTAACCCACGTTGTAATTTCATGAATTGATGATGTTTTGTGATGAGCCATTGATAAACATTTGAGCTATGTGCTAGTTGGTAGTAAATATGAGAACTTGGTGTTAGATTAACATGTATTATTTTTGAATTTTTCGTGAATTTAGCTAACTAGGGCTAAATTGTGAAAATAGCAAATTGAAGGGTTAAAATGTGAAATAAATGAAATGTGTGGATTTGTATAGGTATAAGAAGAATTCGGCTAAGCACATGTTTATTGAAATTTGGTGTTTTTGATGATTTTGTGAAATAGGGACTAAAGTGTCAAAATGTGAAAATATAAGGGTTATTATGAAAAATGCTCTAATTGTGTGTGTGTGGACTAAATTACATGAAATGGTGATTGAATGGATTGATTTTAAATATGTATAGACCAAGAGAGAAGAGGTTCGAATTGAGATAGAGACAAAGATAAAGTGCCGGATTAGTCGACCGTATCGATAGTCAACGTCTGAGGTAAGTTCGGATATAATACAGGATATTAAGATATGTTTAGTATTATGAAATAAATGTGTATATGTGGATGAAATCGAGATGCTATGTGCAAGGATAAGCTGATGGCACTAAGTGTGCGAAATGTAAAATTGAAACAGAAATGAATGGCACTGAGTGTGTGATGATATGAAAGCTACGGCTTATTGACTTGGCACTGTGTGTGCGACACCGAGACAGGTCAGTTAAGAGACTAGACACTAAGTGTACGATAACAAAAAATGTTATGATTATGCATATAGCACTATGTGTGCGATTATATTGGATGGAAATTAAAGGATGATCAACAAGTATTATCGAGCGTTGAACAGTTTGGTGGTTTAACAACTATGTGTAGCTAAGGTACGTATTAAACCTTTGTGGTTGATGAGTATAATCGAGCTATGATTGAGGGCATGAGCATTTTAACTATAAATGATATGGTATGAGCATATGAGAAATGATCTTTATGATGGCTATTGTATACGTTAATTTGAATTGATGATATTATGTATTATGTTAAGAACTTACTAATCTTTATAAAGCTTACTGTGTGATTTATTTCATGAATTAGTGAACTGAGAAGAAATGATGCTTGGTATTGAATGTATTATGCTTGTGATAAGATAAGTTTTGGTCTTAAATTTGTTATGGTTGGAATGAGAATTGAATGCATAGATTGAATGGTCAATTGGTAAGTTTTTGGGTTGCCTTATGTGAATGATATGTTTTGGGATGTGTTGCTTGTAGGTTTGACCCAAAGTGGGTGGCATTTTGGCCTTGCAAAATGGCATATAATGTCACACGGTCAGGGCACGCGTTCCTAAAGACCGTGGTAAAATTTGCAAATGTACCTTGGTAGCACACGGCATCGACACGGGGGTGTCAGCTACCTGTGGTGTACAAGTCAGTAAATGGCCTAGTAGCACAAAGCCAAGGCACATAGGCGTGCCTAGTGACCGTGTTGATAAAGTCAGTATATAGCCACGGGGAGGACACACGGGGGTGTCCAGCAGCCGTGGAGGGAACACGGTCACCTCCGACGGCCGTGTCTCCCCTAAATTTTATAAAAAGTTTTAAATTTTCATGAAATTTTGTATGTGTTTCGGTTTAGTCCCGACTCGATTTATAAGCATGCTTAGGGTCTTGATGACTCATTTAAGGGACACTATGTTTGTAAATAAATGCAAATAGTAATGATTGACTTTGTGTTGAAATTTCTGGATGTTAAAGGTTCTATTTGATCGGTAATGCCTCTTAACCCTGTTTCGACGACGGTCTCGGGTTAGGGGTGTTACATTTTATTGGTATCAGAGCTAGGTTAGTCGATTCTCAGACTAACGTAGCGTGTGTGAGTCTAGCTATACATGCCATATTTGAAATTGCGATAGTGTGATGAATTCTGACAGTTAAAAATGTGTTTTTATATAGTAATGGATCCCGATCGAGTAGTTGCTGACGATGTAGAAAGCAATGCGCCTGCTCTCGCTCAAGGGACAGTGCCAGCCACATCTAGGCCGAATAATAGTGGTGAGGGTGGAGAGGCTAAGCAAGCCTTCTTCTGAATGATGAGCAAGTGGTTTACGGAGTTCGTTCGAACGGATCTGGCCGCTTCACAACCTCCACCCCGCAAGTACCTGTTGTGCCTCAAGTTGTAGATTCGAACAGATTGAATAAACCACATGTGGACAAGAATCGAAAATATGGGGCCGAAGAGTTTAGGGCCACATCAGATGACAATGCTGAACGAGCTGAGTTTTGGCTTGAGAATACAATCAGAGTATTTGATGAGATTTCGTTGAACCCTGATGAGTGCATTAAGTGTGCAGTTTTCTTGTTGAGAGACACAGCGTACAACTGGTGGAAAACATTGATATCTGTGGTTCTGAGAGAGAAAATTTCCTGGGATCTCTTTCAAGCTGAGTTCAGAAAAAAGTATATCAGTCAATGTTTCGTTGATCAAAAATGTAAAGAGTTTCTAGAATTGAAACAGGGCCGATTGTCTGTTACTGAGTACGAGCGAGAATTTGTATGATTGAGTCAATATACGAGAGAATATGTCTCGACCGAAGCTACAATGTGCAAACGTTTCATAGAGGGATTGAATAAAGACATTAAATTGTTGGTTGGAATACTCGATATAAATGAATTTGTTGTGTTAGTAGAAAGAGCGTGCAAAGCTGAAGAGCTCAGTAAGGAAAAGAAGAAAGCTGATTCAGAAGCTCGTGATGAGAGAAAGAGATCAATGAATAAATTTTCTCAACCTTCTTCTAAGAGATACAGATATGCAAGTAACCTTTCTAATACTTCGTTTGGACATCCAAGTAGAGATCGTTTGAGACAGAGTACTGGTCCACGAATTCAAGCTCCGGATGAATCAAGTGTTGGCAGTGTTAAGAGTAACAAGTCTGAGTGCAGACAGTGTGGAAGACGACATGTGGGAGAGTGCTGGGGCAAGTACAACAATAGAGTTTGTTACAAATGCCCGAGATCATTTTATTAGAGATTGCCCAAAAATGGTCGAAGAGGAAAATGTTCAGAATGAAAAACTGAGTAATGTGACAGCTAGAGGTAGACCACCCAGAAACACCAGAAATGTGAGTGAAAGTCAGAGATGGACCAATGACACAACTGTGAGATCAGAAGTGAGAGCACCTGCTCGAGCCTATGCTATACGTGCATGAGAGGAAGCATCATCTCCAGACGTTATCACCGGTACTTTCACTTTATTTGATATTGATGTTATTGCATTAATAGATCCGGGGTCAACTCATTCCTATGTGTGTGTGAATCTAGTATCGAGTAAAACTATACCTGTTGAGTCTACTGAATTCGCGATTAGAGTATCGAACCCCTTAGGAAAATGTGTTTTGGTGGATAAAATGTGCAAGAACTGTACATTGATGTTTCGTGATATATGTTTTCTGCTTAATTTGATGTTGCTTCCCTTTGATGAATTCGACATAATTCTGGGTATGGATTGACTTACTCTACATAATGCCATTGTGAATTGTAAAAGAAAGAGTATTGAATTGAGAAGTCAAAACGGTGAGCTAGTTCGAATTGAATCCAGTGATATGAAAGGACTACCAGCTGTCGTATCTGCGATGAAAGCCATGAACTATGTGAGAAAGGGTTGTGAAGCTTACCTGGCATACATGATTGATACCAAAGTGTTGAAAAAGAAAGTTGAATTAGTTCCTGTGGTATGTGAGTTTCCATATGTGTTTCTTGAAGAGCTGCTAGGGTTACCTCCAATTCGAGAAGTGAAATTTGGCATTGAATTAGTGCCGGGGACTACTCCCATTTCTATAGCTCCATATAGAATGGCACCAACAGAATTGAAAGAGTTAAAATCACAGTTGCAAGAATTAACCGACAGAGGTTTTGCACGACCGAGTTTCTCATCCTGGGGAGCTCCTGTGTTATTTGTGAAAAAGAAGGACGGAACTATGAGAGTGTGTATTGATTATTGACAGTTGAACAAAGTAACGATAAAGAACAAATATCTGTTGCCTCGTATCGATGATTTGTTTGATCAGCTAAAGGGAGCTACAGTGTTTTCAAAGATAGATTTGAGATCGGGCTACTATCAATTGAGAGTTAAAGAATCCGATGTGCCAAAACAGCTTTTAGAACGAGGCATGGACATCATGAATTCTTAGTGATGCCTTTCGAATTAACAAATGCTCTTGCAGTGTTTATGGATCTGATGAATCGGATATTCAGACCGTATTTGGATCGTTTTGTGGTGGTGTTCATTGATGATATTTTGATTTATTAGTGTGATGAGGCGCAGCATACCGAACATTTAAGAACGATGCTACAAACTCTACGTGAGAAATAGTTGTATGCAAAGTTTAGCAAATGTGAATTTTGGTTGCGTGAGGTTAGTTTTCTAGGACATGTTGTATCAGCTGCTGGAATACGAGTTGATCCGGGTAAAATCTCTGCTATTTTGGAATGGAAACCTCCGAGAAGTGTGTCTGAAGTCCGTAGTTTTCTTGGACTAGCAGGATATTATAGATGATTTGTGAAAGGTTTTTCGATGATTGTGACTCCGTTGACAAAGTTGTTACAGAAAGATGTTAGATTTAAGTGGTCAGAAAAGTGCTAGCAAAGTTTTGAGCAATTGAAAGTGTTGTTAACAGAAGCACCAATGTTGATTTAACCTGAGTCAGGCAAAGAGTTCATAGTTTACAGTGATGCATCGTTGAATGGTTTAGGCTGTATGCTGATGCAAGAAGGGAAAGTCATTGCATATGCTTCGAGACAGTTAAAGCCGCATGAAAAGAACTACCCAAAGCATGATCTTGAACTGGCTGCGATTGTATTCGCATTGAAGATTTGGCGTCACTTTCTGTTTGGGGAAAAATCTCACATTTATACTGACCATGAGAGTTTAAAGTATTTGATGACTTAGAAAGATTTGAATTTACGACAGAGAAGATGGTTAGAGTTGTTGAAAGATTATGAACTTGTGATATATTACCACCCGGGTAAAGCTAATGTTGTAGCTGATGCCTTGAGTCGAAAATCATTATATGCTTTGCGAGCTTTAAGTAATCAGATAGATCTGTGTGATGATAATGCGGTGGTAGCTGAATTGAAAGTAAAACCATTGTTCTTACAACAGATTTGTGAAGTTCAGAAGAGTGATAATGAGTTGTTAGCAAAAAGAGTTCAATGTGAGTCGGATGCCGTATCGAAATTTCGAATCGATAATGATGACTGTTTGAGATTTAGAGATCGGATTTTGTTCCAAGAAATTTGGAGTTGATTCAAATGATTTTGAATGAAGCTCACCATAGTCATTTGATTGTACATCCAGGAGTATGAAAATGTATAATGATCAGAAATAGCTCTATTGGTGGCATGGCATGAAAAGTGATATTTCTGACTTTGTGTCGAAGTGCTTAGTTTATTAGCAAGTCAAAGCTGAACATTAGGTTCCATCTGGTTTATTACAACCGATTATGATTCCTGAGTGGAAATGGGAAAGAATCACGATGGACATTGTGTCGGGATTACCCTTATCTCTGAGAAAGAAAGATGCAATCTGGGTGATAGTGGACAGATTGACGAAATCAGCTCATTTCGTTCCGGTGAGAACCGATTATTCTTTAGATAAGTTAGATGAAATGTATATTGATGAAATTGTGAGATTGCACAGAGTACCGTTATCTATAGTGTCTGACAGAGATCCGGGATTTACTTCACGATTTTGGAAGATATTGCAAGATGCTTTAGGCACGAAATTGCATTTCAGTACTGCTTTTCATCCGTAAACGGATGGTCAATCCGAGCGAATCATTCAGGTTCTCGAAGACATGCTGAGATGTTGCATACTTGAATTCGAAGGTACATGGGAAAAACATTTATCCTTGATTGAGTTTACGTACAACAACAGTTTTCAATCTAGTATCAAAATGGCATCGTATGAGGCTCTTTACGGTCGGAAGTGTAGAACTCCATTGTATTGGACTGAACTGAGTGAGAATAAGATTCACGGGGTTAATCTGATAAAAGAGACTGAACAGAAAGTGAAGATAATTCGTGACAGTTTAAATGCGGCCTCAGATCGTCAGAAGTCTTATGCAGACTTGAAACAAAAAGATATTAAATTCGAGGTTGGTGATAAAGTATTTTTGAAAGTGTCTCCGTGGTAGAAAATACTTTGATTTGGCCTAAAGGGCAAGCTAAGTCCAAGGTTCATCGGACCGTATGAGGTTATTAAACGAATTGGGCCGGTTGCTTATAGATTGAGATTGCCATCTGAGTTAGAAAAAATTCATAACGTGTTTTATGTGTCAATGCTTTGACGGTACAGATCAGACCCGTCTCATGTAATTGCTCCTACTGAGGCTGAAATTCAGTCAGACTTATCGTATAGTAAAGAACCGATCCGAATTTTGGCGCATGAGATTAAAGAGTTAAGAAACAAAAGAATTTCCTTAGTGAAAGTATTATGGCACAAACACGGGATTGAAGAGGCTACGTGGGAATCTGAGAATGTTATGGGAAAGCAATATCCACACCTATTCACTGGTAAGATTTTCGGGGACGAAAATCACTAAGGGGGGAGAGTTGTAACATCCCGGTTTAGACTCTAGTCGAAACAGTGGTTCGAGACCACAAATCCGAGGTCGTAAAAAAATATCTTAATGATATTTTCTATGTGAATGATATGTGATATAGTCTGTGTGGAAATTCTGTGTGATAATTTGATCGTTTGTGTGTCGAATTAAGAGAAAAGACTTAATTGCATAAGGTGCAAAAGCTATGTACTGATTCATAAGTGTCAATTTGTTGATGGCTTTTTAAAATGGAGGTCTTATGTTGTTATTAGTCCATTTCTAAGATAGTGGGGAGTTAAATGACTTGATAACCATGATGATAATTTGTCTTATAGGTTTCATGGATGGACAAAATGGTAAAATGTTTAATATGATAATATTAATGAAACAAATGAAAGAAAAGATGAATATTATCATCTTTGTTAGTGTCGAAAATACAAAAGAAAATAAGGAAGAAAAGCTTTGAAAATTTCGGCTAGAATTTGGCTTGATTAAGGTATGATTTTGAGTCAGTTTTTGATAATTTCTACGTTTTTGTAATTGTTGCTTCATGCTCTAGCTAACCCATGTTGTAATTTCATGAATTGATGATATTTTGTGATGAGCCATTGATAAACATTTGAGCTATGTGCTAGTTGGTAGTAAATATGAGAACTTGGTGTTGGATTAACATGTATTGTTTTTGAATTTTTGGTGAATTTAGCTAATTAGGGCTAAATTGTGAAAATAGCAAATTGAAGGGTTAAAATGTGAAATAAATGAAATGTGTGTATTTGTATAGGTATAAGAAGAATTCGACTAAGCACATGTATATTGAAATTTGGTGTATTTGATGATTTTGTGAAATAGGGACTAAAGAGTCGAAATGTGAAAATATAAGGGCTATTATGAAAAATGCTCTAATTGTGTGTGTGTGTGTGTGGACTAAATTGAATGAAATGGTGATTGAATGGAATGATTTTAAATGTGTATAGACCAAGAGAGAAGAGGTTCGGATCGAGATCGAGGCAAAGATAAAGCGCTCGATTAGTCGACCGTATCGATAGTCGACGTCCGAGGTAAGTTTGGATATAATACAAGTTATTAAGATATGTTTAGTATTATGAAATAAATGTGTATATGTAGATGAAATCGAGATGCTATGTGCAAGGATAAGCTGATGGCACTAAGTGTGCGAAATGTAAAATTGAAACAGAAATGAATGGCACTGAGTGTGCGATGATATGAAAGCTACGGCTTATTGACTTGGCACTGTGTGTGCGACATCGAGACAGGTCGGTTAAGAGACTAGGCACTAAGTGTGCGATAACAAAAAATGTTACGATTATGCATATAGCACTATGTGTGCGATTATATTGGATGGAAATGAAAGGATGATCAACAAGTATTATCGAGCATTGAATAGTTTAGTGGTGTGTATTAAACCTTTATGGTTGATGAGTATAATCGAGCTATGATTGAGGAAATGGGCATTTTAACTATAGATGATATGGTATGAGTATATGAGAAATGATCTTTGTGATGGCTATTGTATACGTTAATTTGAATTGATGATATTATTTATTATGTTAAGAACTTACTAAGCTTTATAAAGCTTACTGTGTGATTTATTTCTTTGCCTTGCAGTGTCAGTAAAGCTAGCTCGGATCAGGGGATCGTCAGCATCTCAGTCACACTATTGGCAATCTATTTTGGGGTAATTTGGAAAGATGTAGATAGTTAAGATATGGCATGTATAGGCTGGTTAATTGAATCATGTTTGATAGTTTGTAAGTAGCCATGAGATGTGGCGAGTTATGTGCTAGTTTTGGCATGATTGAACTTGGTATATGTGATGCATCTTTTGGCATGGTTTGTGGATTGAGAAGTTGACTTATAAATGGTAACTTTGTGTTGATAAAATGCTAATATAAATTAGTGAATTGAGAAGAAATGATGCTTGGTATTGAATGTATTATGCTTGTGATGAGATATGTTTTGGTATTGAATTTGTTATGGTTGGAATGGGAATTGAATGCATAGATTGAATGGTCAATTGGTAAGTTTTTGGGTTGCCTTATCTGCATGATATGTTTTGGGATGCGTTGCTTGTAGGTTTGACCCTAAGTGGGTGGCATTTTGGCCTTGCAAAATGGCATATAATGTCACACGGTCAGGGCATACGGTCGTGCCTAAAGACCATGGTAAAATTTGCAAATGTAGCTTGGTAGCACACGGCCTTGACACGGGGGTGTCAGCTACCCGTGGTGTACAAGTCAGTATATGGCCTAGTAGCACACGGCCAAGGCACACGGGCGTGCCTAGTGACCGTGTTGATAAAGTCAGTATATAGCCACAGGGAGGACACACGGGGGTGTCCAGCAGCCGTGGAGGGAACACGGTCTCCTCCCACGGTCGTGTCTCCCCTGAATTTTATAAAAAGTTTTAAATTTTCATGAAATTTTGTATGTGTTTCAGTTTAGTCCCGACTCGGTTTATAAGCATGCTTAGGGTCTTGATGACTCATTTAAGGGACACTATGTTTGTAAATAAATGTGAAAAGTAATGATTGACTTTGTGTTGAAATTTCTGGATGTTAAAGGTTCTGTTTCATCGGTAATGCCTCTTAACCCTGTTTCGACGACGGTCTCGGGTTAGGGGTGTTACATAGCTGGTCATAGGGGACAAAGAATTAATTTTTCAAAGCATTAGGTGAGATTTTGGTGGTAATTTGTCTAGTAAAATAATAAAATAAGGGGAAGAAAAGATATAATGTTTTCCCTTTCTTCTCACCACCGAAATTTCCAAAGAAAAACACCATGGGAGCTTGAAAATTTTCAGCAACTCCTTATCTCTACAAGTAATGATCTTAGTGGTTTTTATTTAGAAGTTTTGTACTTTTGGAGTCCCCAAAGCTTAAGTTAGCTAATGAGGGGTCTAATTTGCAATATGGTTGAAAGTATAGGGACTTGCCATGAGAGAGTTTATGTTGTTTGTTGAGTTTTTATGGAAGAAAATGAATGATAGTGAGTTAAGGAACAACTATTGTGAAAGGTGTTAGCATGAAAACACCTAAATAGGACTTGAATGCAAAGGTTGAAAATGTGTAATAAATGCATGAAACAATTGGAATTAGGAGTAGTTGTAAGAGTAATAAATGTTCAGCTAGGCTTGTTTAATGAGAAAATGTGATGAAAAATGATTTACGAGCCTAGGGACAAAATCTTAATTTTGCCAAAGTACAAGGGCAAAATGGTCATATTTGCCTAAGTAGAGATTATGATGTATTATGATCATGAAATGATTGAATGAGTGAAATTTTTTTGTTATAGATCAAGAAGAGCGCGGAATTAACCTTGACTGGAGAAAAGGAAAGGTTTCGGATTAAACCGCAAATTAACGCATTTTGCACCGAGGTAAGTTTATGTGTAAACGATGTATCTTAAATACACATGTTATTGTTTATTGGGGTATTGTGTGATAGTGGTTATTTATGATTTAAATGAATTGGAGTTGTTAGAATATGAATGTTGAAATAGATATGTAAGTGTAGAATATTATCCGTAATAAATTATGGTGGGTTGTGTGCGATACCACATTAATTATTCTTGTTTGTGGGCTATGTACGATACCACCTTAATATTTATTCACGATGGGTTATGTGTGATACCATCGTTTATGTTATCAATTGGTGGGCTATGTGCAATACCACCGTAAATATTCTTGTTGGTGGGCTATGTACGTTACCACCCTGTTTAAGACAAATGGTGGGCTAAGTTCGAAACCATCAAGTGTTTGATATTTCTAAGAGTGACTTATCATGAAATTGTGTTGTGTTGTTTCATGTGGTCTTGTGCAGGGATGTATGTTAAATAATCAGAGCATTTGGTTGTGATAGGGTTAGAATGTGGTAAGAAAGAATGAGTAAGCATGATCTTGGATTGTTGGATGCTTTACTTATTGTGAAATGCTATTTATTTATTAGCACATGTTATGTTATTTATTGTTTACATGTAAACTTACTAAGCTTTAAAGCTTACTCCCTTTCTTTGTCCTTGTTTTATAGAGTCAAAGAGCCGGGTCGGGATACGAAGATAATCGGAAGATCACCTACACTATCAACTCATCTTGGTATATTTTTGAATTAGCATTTTGAGTATGGCATGTATAGGGGTTAGACTAGGTGAAATGTTTGTTACTTTGGCCAAGTGTGCTTTGGCTCCTTATAGATGAATTCTTTTGTACATGGCATAGTTAATGGCTCAATACAATGAATCAATGAAAAGGTGAGGTTATTCATGATTGTGTAGGGTATATGATTGGGTTGTTTGGTTAAGAATTATACTGGAATGAATTAGGGAGATGAAAGAGCTTGACAAATAGCCTTGTTCTTGTCCACACGAGTAGGCACACGAGAGTGTGTCTAGGCCGTGTGTGACACACGGTCAGTCCTATGGGTGTTTGACTAGGTCGTGTGAAGTTTGCACCTTGAAATTGGAATTTAATTCGACACAAGGTCTAAGGACACACGCCCGTGTGACCATAGTAAGGTGATGACATCAGAAACAGAATGCCAAGGTTTTGGCACACGGGCTAATACACGGGCGTGTTGAGGCAGTGTGAGAGGCACGAGCCAGGGACACAGGCGTGTCCGGCCATGTGAAATTAGGCAGTGTCAACCACGGGTGAGGGACATGGGCGTGTGTGACCACACGGCCAGCCCACACAGGCGTGTGTGACCACATGGCTTACCCATACGGGCATGTCCCATTTCACACAGGCGTGTGGCCCCTGTTTAGGTAAATTTTTTTGAATTATCTGTAAAACCTTCCGGAAGCATGTTTAGGGCTTCGTAGGCCCATTATAAGGATGCTAGAGGTGTGTATGGGAAGGTTTTAATTTGGAATGAAATAGCTCAAAGTTTTATGATCATGTGTGTTAAGTACGGTAACGCCTCGTATTCGGTTCCGGCGTAGAATATGGGTAAGGGGTGTTACAGATACTTACTTGAATTTTACCAGCTCTGATACCAAAATGATACGAACTTGCCTCGATGTTGATTCGACTCGTATTAGTTGCCCGATCATAAAATTCAAGTAAGAATAGGATGTTTGCAAAATAGGTTTTAAAATAAGGATGACAGGTTGAAACAAAGGGGGTTGGGAAATGGTTAAGGTAGCAAAGGAAATGAATTCGGCTAAGGGTACGGTTGAACCAACAAAATAGGTTATGTTGACCTAAAACCTATAATAACACTTAAGTGATAAAGGTGATGGAAATAGTAACGATAAAACAAAGAACCTTGACCCACTATCTATGAAAGATAGGAACCACAAGTATAGGTGAACACCACACTTAACAAAGTGATAAGTTTGAAGAATGACGGGAATTGAGGCCACAAGAATTATCTCAGTAAGTCAATTCAGTCTAAAGAGAACAATGAGAGCTTGAACACTTACAAAGTAATATGATAATCATCAAATGATCAAAAGTCCTTACAACCAGCAAATAACTAAGTATTTATAGGCCTAAGTAAAGCCTAGCCGAATAGTCACATGCAATCAGCTTAATTAAGCTGTTAATGAGCTTCTAGAATAATTACACGTCTTTTAACATAATCTAGGCCTATGTGACGCCAATGGCCAGCTCATTTAGTCTTCCAATTTAGCTAAATTAATGAGCTGGTGAGTTGAGCTGAAATGTCCAATGAATGAGCAGCCAAGGAACTTTAATACATCATTTAATTCATCCTTGGGCAGTTGAATAAGCAGCAGCCACATTGATGGCATTTTAGGCGCACGAACAACCCATTGTGTGAACAGCCGAATTTGATCAGCCTCCAAGGTGTGAACTCTTTTGCTAGCTGAATGGTCTAGTGTGAACTTGCTTTTGGCCTTTGCTCTCTATGAAAAGGCACTTGGAGAAGAGCAATCAGCAGCTCTCTAATTAAGCCATCCATTAAACATACAAAATGCACGTTTCTTCATTAAATGATGTCCTATGCATCTAGCTAGCTGATCAGCTGGTGTGAACACCTACAAACACATTTAAATTTGGTTAAGGACATATTCAAGACACCATTTAAGTTGCCTGAGTTTTAGACACATTTAAGATGCCTGAACCTAGGAGATATTAAATAGTTGTGGTAACTAAGACATTTTAATAAACTTATGACGTATTAATTGCTGAACTAAATGAAACACATCAAATTAACTTAAGACACATTAAAGACTTAAATTAATAATAACTAAAATAACTAAACAACATTAATGTTTTATTCCAGCAACTAATCAGCTCAAAACAAAAATTAAAAATTAGCTTGAAGTAAGCTGCATGGGACGCTTATTGAGCTGGTCCATGTGTGACCAATAAGTCCAGCCACTTCCTCTCCCCGTGCCCGATCAATGTAACTTGCAAGGGATTCTTGGAACTTCTTAAAACGTGACCGAGTAATAGGTCCTTGGGGCAGCTCTATGGGATTGGCAACAGCTTCCCTAGCTAGGATCACATCAGAAATGACTTAAGACAAAAATTACTAATGTGTTTAGAAGAGAAAACAAACCTAGAACTCAAGGATAACATCATTATTATTTGACCATCTAACTAAATAAGCTAATATATTAATAACAATAATTAAAAATAAAAGCAAAACTTGAAACAAGCTGAAATAAAAATAAAACAAACCGAACTCGAGACTCAAGGATAAAACCATTAATATTTAACCATCTAACCAAAATAGCTAATGTATAAAAAAAAGTCAAAAACACGCCTAGTAGGATGTGTTTTCTATTTCTTTCCAAAATATAAAAAATGTAAAATTTTCTAAATATTTTTTCAAATAAGAACTTTCTCCAAATTTACTGTGAAAGAAATGATTTTCTTGCAAATATTGATATGCCAAACTTTGAGAAACAATCTTCAACATCCAAATGATTATAGTCGTGGTGTGACCTTGAGGTTTCTTTGTCACTTGAATGAGACAGATTATTGAGCCACTGATCCTTTCAGTTTTGCGATTTTTTTTATAAAATTAACCTAAATATTTTAATTAATTTCATAAATGATTTACTTTTTTGATAAAATATGTAAATGACTTAAAATCTATAGTGCAAGTTGGTAGAGCCAAAGTGTTTGGCACCATTAACATGCCACGTCAATAACTGAGATAAAAATCAACTTTTTGGTGGAGTCATGTAGAATTGGGCCACCTTTATAAATATTAGGAAAATACTGCAATTTCTGAAAATATGGGGGACTTTAAACAAACTTTCTTTTTCCTGGTAGAGCCAAATAATTTGGTGCCACCAATTTCCAACGTCCACCTTTTTGTCATTTTTTTGTTTTATGTATTATTTATTATTTGTTTATTATTTGTTTATAATATTTTAAATTTACATTTTTTTGGTGGAGTCATTCTAAATGGCGCCACCAATTCTTTTAAATATTTTTTATTATTTATTTTTTATATAATTTTTGGTAGAGTTATAGTTCATTTAAACACCTTTTTTTAATTTTTAATTATTTTTTATATTTAATTTTTATCATTTCAAGGATTTATTTTAAAAAAATAAATCTGCATTTTTTAAAATTTTAAAATAAATTTTTAAATGTGTTTTTTAATCTAAAAATTTAAAAGTTAATATATTTTGGTGGAGCCATTCTTTATGGCTACACCACCTAGTTCTCCAACATATATAAAGATATTCAGGCGTTTTCGTAAGAGTTGAACTGAAAGAGAAGAAAAGAGAGAAATTGTTGTGTTTAGTAGGAGAGTTCAAAAATTATGTTGAAGATGAATAATGTGGTGTTTTTGGTATACGTTCTTTTTTATGGTGAAATTGTATAAGGTGATGTTGGTTGTGTATTTCAAGGTCAATAAAGAGTAGGGTTGCGATTCAAAAAAAATGTGAAGCTGGAAGAAATGAAAAGGAAGATCAGTGCGAAAATAGCTATCCGTTGTGGAAGGGCGACATCCAGATTATTTTATAAGTTTCTAATCTCTACAGATCCGTTGAAATTTTGTGAGATGCAACTATTAGATGATTATAACTTACGCACTATGATAGAACTATGGTGGTCGACTGTGAGTCAGAACCCCCAACCAGTTAAGTTGTTTGCTAAGTTAGCGGACATAGAACCCGCTAAGAATGTTAGTCCAATAAGTCAACATCGCGAATTTTGTAACAGCCCGTTTTCAATGAAATCAGAATAGTGGTTTTGAGACCACAAATTTGATGTGAAAATATTTATTTTATTATTATTTTAATGTCTACAGCATGTTAGTATCACTATATAAAATTTCGTTAAGAAATTTTATCGTTTGCATGCTTAATTCGATAAAAAAAGACTAAATTGCAAAAGGTGAAAAGTTAGAGTTCTATAGGTTAAAAGCACTAAATAGCTATGAAACTTAAATGTTTGAGCACTTGGATAACAAATAGACCATTTTTAGTTTGAGTGGACAATTATGGACATTATACATGTGTTTTCAAAGGTTAATTAAAAGGTTAAATAAGTAAATGAATAAAGTAAGTAAGTAAAAATAAAGTAAAACAAATTGTCATATTCTAAACTAGGTTAGTCCACCAAAATTTAAACTTAGAAACTCCATGGGAGGAGCTTAAAGGTTTGGCCAACACATATTTGCTTGCATGTGACTATTTTTCATCCCGTTCTTAATGATTACTATATTTTTGAAGTCGTTGTAGCTTAATCTAGCTAGCCTGAGGATTAATTTGCAAAAATGTTAAAAGTATAAGTTACGATGAATGTGTATGTATTGTTTTTGATGTTTGATGAAAGAAAATGGTTAGTTATTGTCAAATAAAGAACTTTTCTGATGTGATTTTTGATGAAATTGTCATTTTGGAATTAAATTAAAACATGTGAAATGTTCATGGTGTAATTTGTGAAATAATGAAATGTGTGTGCTATGAGTTTTTATGAAATTCATCTAGGCTTGGGTAGGGGTGAAATTGCATGAATTTCATTTTATGAGCTTAAGAACTAAATTGCAAAGAAATCAAAATATTAGGGGCAAAAGGGTAATTTTGCAAAAAATTGAATTTGGATTGAATTGAATAGAATGATTATTAAATTGATTGAATTTATTCATTTAGATCAAGATAGACCTTGTACGACTTAAAATCAAGGTAAAGAGAAAGCTTCGGAGTAACTGACTCCAATTCTACGTTTTATCATCGAGGTAAGTTCATATGTTTATGTAACATCCTAAAATTGGGGTTATTCGTGTTTGCATTATTTTGCCCGAGTTTGAATTGCTGAGATATTATTTATGGAATGATAAGACTTAATTAGGGGTCTTGAGTTAGCTCGGGATAGTAGAAAATTTTATTTGGAAGATTTAAAGGTAGGGAGCCTTAGTAATAGGGGTTATAAGTTAAAAGAGGGAACTTTTGACACAGAAATGGCCTTGAAAAAGTGGCAAAAGGAAGGCCACTTAAGAGCTGTAGATGACGCCACAAGGGGGAGCAAGGGAGCCTTGGTTCGAGTCACGAAATTCTCCTTTTTGCACTTATGTTGGACGGAAATGAGAGAGAGAAAAATGCTCAAATTGATTTCAAGATGACATGGGATAATAGGGATATTATTAAGATTAAATTAGATTATTAATTGATTAATAATCTTTAAGAGTTGGCCAGAGAAAATTTAGGCATTTGTACAATTCAAATTCTTTTGAATTAATTCAAATGAGAGGCTTGGAGGATTTCAAGGAGATTGCCGAATTTTAAACTCTTCATGGGAAGAGTGGACGGCAAGCATTAGGGGGGGTGCCGAATTCCTATAAAAGCACCTACCTATCACTTTGTTTTTCTTTTCCCCATTTTTGCAAGTAGCCAAATTCTTCCCCTACTCTCTCATCTTCTCTCTTTTTCTTCCTCTTCTCACTCGAAGTCAAGCCTTGATTGATATTGAAATCAACCATAGCCGAACCTACACCTTACCCTTTGCCGAAATTCCTTTTCCTGTTGTTAAACTCTCTCTAGCCGAATATACATCTCATCTTTGTGTCGAAATTTCTTTCTCCTATCTTGAAGCACCTTGGCCGAATAATAAAAGTAGTATAGATCTCTTTGGATCCTCGTTGCCAACCGATTTGGTGAAGGTAAGTTGTGCCGAAACTCCATGGTTTCCCTTCTCTGTTCTTTACCGATTTCCATTAGGGGTAGGTGCCGATTTCGACAATAGTTAACAAGGCTTCTAAACGCTTTTTGCTAATCAATCTCTTCTAGGTACCCCAAGATCGTGAAGCAGTCGACCCAAGCCCCTAATCTCTAGCATTCGGTTTTGGTAAGTGGTGGTAAGGGTCTATTTTGTAATAGATTATTCTTTTAAGTGATTAAAAAGCAGAAGGCTATTAAGTGGCCACTAATGGTTGCCAATTATAGGGAAGCAAAAACACTTGGAGTGTGGTGGCTAGTATTCAAAGACATTTGGGTAAGGTTTCGGGTTCACAAGGAACCCTTTTGCAATTATTTTGGTTGGCCAAATAGGCCATGGCACTAACCTTTGAGTTTGGCCGATTATAGGAGCAAGGATATTGTGAGTGGCCGATTGGTTTCGTCAGGATTTAGGACTATCATCGACATCAGGTGTGTACATACACACTTTATAATTTATTTACATGCTAAGTATGCTGTGTGTGCTAAATCTAATCTGTAGATTTGGGATCCAATACCGGAAACGGTATAGGCAAGGATTCAGGTAAGTCTTTGTGGTTATGATGCTTTTGGGAAGCATGACGTGTTTAATATATGTGACTTAAATATTTGATGGCATGAAATCTGTTTTATAATGATTTGATATGGGTTGATGAGAGGAGGGGGCAGTGATATTCGTGTCGATGGACACCAGTGGTTTGGTACCACATTGTGACTACGGTCACCAGAGGTTTGGCACCTCTAGAGGTTTGGCACCTCATAGCGTCTCGTCCCAGTGGTTTAGCACCACAGTGGGTTGGCCCCACAGATCATAATAAGGGATTGACGCCAGTGATTTGGTATCACGCGATGGGTTGGCCCCATCATCCGATTTGTGTCTTCGGACACCAGAGGTTTGGCACCTCCAGTGATTTGGTATCACAATTGTGACTTTAAGTCACCAGTGGTTTGGCACCACCAGTGGTTTGGCACCACACGCGGTAGAGAAAGGTGTTTGGATGGCTAGGTTGGGTGCATGATTTAGTGCATGTTAATTGTTATAAATTGTGTATGATGTGCCATTAAACCGGGGGAAGGGTTACATACTGAGTCTTGGTAACTCACCTTCTCCTTTACTTTTTCAGGTGACACATAGATCGCGGATGTGGAGCCGGAGGGACTCGAGGTGGCCATGCAGTGGACTTTGAATTAAATGAACTTTAAATTTTAGTTTATTTTATTTTTATTATGGGTTGAATTTTAATCAAGTTGTAATAAGGCCTCCTAGAACTATTTTTGTTATTGTTACATGCTTTGGATATTTTGTTAAGCTACTGAATTATATTAAAAACGGGATCACATGTTTTTCCAACCCAAACGTAAAATGTTTTAAAATGCCATCGGGAACATTTGAAATCTATAAGCAACCCTACTTAATAAATATTTTTAACAACACTAAAAATGGTTTTTAACAATAGACTTAAAATGAAAGGTTTTTCGACAAAACTTAAATCGGTTTTAAAAAGATTTCCAAAATGTTTTCTCGGTAACAAACCAAATTCAGTCATAATGTTTGGGCCGGGTTTGGGCTGTTACAGTTTAAATAGCGTTTTAAATTATGTTATAAATGCTATTATTTTAGAATATCAAATTGTGTCTTGATGGATAAATACAACGACATATCGACGGTCATTGACCAATGAAAAGGGATGGCTTCGGCTATCAAAATATGGAAAGGGATAGCTTCGGCTATCGAATTATTAAAAGGGATGGTGACGACCATCAACAATGAAAAAGGATGGTGACGACCATCGAATTATGAAAAGGGATGGCTTTGGCTATCAAATTATGAAAAGGGATGGCTTCGGCTATCGAATTATGAAAAGGGATGGCTTCAGCTATCAAATTATGAAAAGGGATAGCTTCAGCTATCAAATTATGAAAAGGGATGGCTTCGGCTATCAAAATATGGAAAAGTATAGCTTCGGCTATCGAACTATGAAAAAGGGGGGGTAACAACCATCGTAATTTGGCCTCGTGTGTGTTTCAGTAAGAGTTGTCGATGCAATTTACCTTATTACTATGAAAGGTAGGGAATACGTGTTTTCATGACAATGAAAAGTATGAATTCATATGATATAAGCTTATGAATAATTTATTTCTCATGTTGGATTGGTACATATGTATTTTAAGATTGTGTATTGTGTTGACAAGTATAGGTTATATGTTACGAACTTACTAAGTACAACATGTTTACTTTGTGTTCATTTTCTATTTTTTTATAGTTAATCGGAAGCTCGCTCAGGTTGGAAAGTCATCAGAAATCTATCACACTATCCATTTGCATTATCGGTAGATTTTAATGATTTTGAGTCATGGTTATAATGGCATCTATAGGTGTCTATGCTTAATGAAATAGCCATTATGTTTGGCTTCTAAATGTGGTATTTTGGATAATGAATTTAGTTGTCATGTTGGCTTGTATATGTATAGTCTTATGATGGCTGATAATTTGGCATTTTGGTACTTGAGTGGTATGTGTTGGAATGATTAACTAAACACATGTTATGAATGGCCATTTTGGTATGTTTGAATGTGACAAATGTTGTATAAAATGATATGGAATTTAGGTTGCAAATGTTAAGTCGATAATGACGAGATTATACTTGTGTTTGGTTATGCTTAATGACATGTAAATTAAGGTGCCTTAGGGCATACTAGTTGTATGAAATGGTTTCTTGTGGTTTTAGCTTAATTATGCACATTTAAGGTATACTTTTGAAGCTTGAATTAGGAGTTGCAAAAGTGTGCACATTTTGGGTGAAAGAATTGGCTTGAAAATAGCCTAATTCTTTTCCACACGGTCGTGTGTCATCTGTAGCTTACGAAGGATTCAAGTCAGGTTGTTGTACGGTCTAGCACACGGATGTGTGAGGCCATTTCGAAGGGTACACGGCCTGGCACACGGGTGTCTGGCTTGGCCGTGTGACCCAAGTCAGAGAGTTAACAGGCACGGACAAGGGCTGAGACACGGTCGTGTGTCTCTACTTCGAATGTCCACACGGCTTGAAGCACAGGCGTGTCTGTTTTCCATGTGAGTTACACGTCTTGGCCACCTGGCCATGTGACCCTTGCAGTTTGAAAAATTTCAACTTTTTCTGAAAAATTTCATAATTTTTTGATTTAGTCCAGATTTGTTTCTAACGTGTTTTTAGGGCCTCAGGGGCCTGAATAAGGGACAATATGTATGTTATTGTTTGGTTTTGCTATGATTGATGATGTGATGTTAAACGTTTAAAATATTTGATTTTTTTGAAATTGTAATCTTTGGTAATACTCCGTACCCTATTCCAGTGACGGATACCGGTTAGGAGTGTTAATTTATTGGTATCAGAGCTAAAATTTAGCCAATTCTTGGACTAAACGTAGCGTGTGTGGTACTAGACATACATGCCATTTTATAACTTGTGATAGTGTGATAACTTCTGACCATTTTGAAATGTGTTTTCTTATAGTAATGACATCCAATCGAGCTGACCAAATGAAGCTAAGAGTAACGCTCAAGCCTCCATTCATGGAGTAGCATCGAGCAGTACAAGGCTTGTATCTGAGGGCCGAGAAGGAGAGGCTAAGGAAGCCTTCTTCCAGATGATGAGTGAATTATTTACCGTGTTTGTACGTACGAACCTGATTGCTCAACAGCCTCCACCCTCTCCTATTCCTTAATCGGTACCTATTATTCCTTAAGGTTTGGAACCTTTACGAATTAATAAGCCACTTATTAATATGATTCGTAAGTACGAGGCTGAAGAATTTAGAGCCACTGCCGAGGATGATCTTGAAGGAGCAAAATTCTGGTTAGAAAACACGATTAGAGTTTTTGACAAACTATCTTGTTCACCGGTTGAATATGTTAAGTGTGCAGTATCTTTGTTGAAAGACACAGCCTACCAATGGTGGAATACATTGATCTCAGTGGTGTCGAGAGAACGTATAAGCTGAGAATTCTTCCAAACTGAGTTCCCAAAGATATACATAAGTCAGAGATTCCTTGATCAGAAGTGTAAATAATTCTCGAACTTAAACAGGGCCAAGTTTCAATGTTTGAGTACGAAAGAGAATTTGTCAGATTGAGCAAATATGCTCGAGAATGTATTCCAACCGAGCTCGCCTGTGTAAATGATTTGAGGAAGGGTTAAATGAAGATATAAACTTCTTGCTAGGATTATTGAGCTGAAGGAATTTATTGTGCTTGTTGATCGAGCTCATAAAGCCTAGGAGCTTAGTAAAGAAAAGAGGAATGCTTATTTTGAATTTAAAGAGTCAAGAAAGAGATCATCGGGAAAGTCATATTAGTCGTCATCGAAGAAATTGAGAGAACATTATAATCGTTAGATTGTTTCAGTGGGATATCCTGATAGAGACAGAGGCAAACAACATGCAGGTTCAAAGACGCAAGCTACGTTTGTAGCGAGTGTAGGTAACATTAAAAATAATAAGCCTGATTGCCAACTGTGTGGACGTCGACATTTTGGTGAGTGCAGGGCGAAAGATGAAGCTTGTTTTAAATGTAGTTGGTATAAGCATTTTATTCGTGACTGCTCGAAATTATCTGAGAAAGAAAAAGTTCAGAATGTTCGACCCAACAGCACTGCGGCGAGGGGTAGACCACCTCGTAATCCTGGAAATGTGAGTATTAGCCATGGTGGAACAAAAGACTCTACTGTGAGATCTAAAGCACGAGCACCAGCTAGGGCTTACGCTATCCGTGCACGAGAAAAAACTTCTATGCTAGATGTTATTACTGGTACTGTTTCTATCTTAGGCACTAATGTTACTGCTTTGATTGATCCAGGATCAACCCATTCGTATATATGCACGAATCTAGTGTCCAGTAAGAATTTGCCTGTTGAGTCCATTAAATTCATGGTTAAAGTGTTGAACCCCCTAGGTCAGTATGTGTTAGTTGATAAGGTTTGCAAAAATTGTCCTTTGATGACTCGAGGTTACAATTTTCCAGTTGATTTGATGCTATTTCCATTTGATGAGTTTGATGTGATTTTAGGCATGGATTGGCTGACTCTGCATGATGCTATTGTAAATTGTAGACAAATCTTATTGTATTGAAATGTTAAAATGGTGAGACGCTTCAGATTGAATCAGATGGCTTGAATGGGTTGCCTATTGTTGTTTTGGCTGTCTCAGTGCAGAGATATGTGAGAAAATGTTGCGACACTTACCTTGCATATGTAATGGATTCTAAAGTGTCTGAATTGAAACTTGAATTAGTCCCCATGGTTTGTGAGCATTCTGATGTGTTTCTAGAGGAATTACCTGGATTACCATCGATCAGAGAGGTTAAGATTGCTATTGAATTAGTACCGGGAACATCACCGATATCAATATCACCATACAGAATGGCTCCTACTGAGTTGAAAGAGTTGAAAACACAGTTGCAAGAATTGACAAATAAGGGTTTTGCTTGACCCAATTTTTCACCTTATGGTGCAACGGTTCTATTCGTTAAGAAAAATGATGGATCAATGAGATTGTGTATTGACTACTACCAGCTCAATAAAGTTACAATCAAGAATAAATATCCATTGTCGCGAATTGATGATCTGTTTGACCAGTTGAAAGGTGCAACAGTATTCTTGAAGATTGATCTTCGTTTTGGCTACTATTAAGTGTGAGTTAACGATTCGGATGTGCCGAAAACTGCATTTAGGAGCAGGTACGAACATTATGAACTTCTTGTGATGCCGTTTGGTTTAACTAATGCACCAGTAGTATTTATGAATTTAATGAACAGAATCTTCAGATCGTATTTAGATAGATTCGTTGTAGTATTCATTGACGATATTCTGATTTATTCACAAGATGAGTCTGAGCATGCTGAGCATTTGAGAATTGTACTGCAAACCCTGCGTGATAAGCAATTATTTCCCAAGTTTAGTAAATGTGAATTTTGGCTACGGGAGTCAGTTTTCTGGGACATATTGTAGCAAGTGAAGGCATCGAAGTTGATCCGAGTAAAATTTCAACAGTTGTTGACTGGAACCTTCGAGAAACGTATCCGAAGTTAGAAGTTTTCTAGGATTATCTGGTTATTACAAAAGATTTGTCAAAGGATTCTCAATGATTGTAACATTGATGACGAGACTTTTGCAAAAAGATGTAAAATTTGAATGGTCTGAGAAGTGTCAACAAAGTTCCAATTAGTTGAAAGCACTATTAACCGAGGCACCAGTACTAGTTCAGCCTAAATACGATAAAGAATTTTTGGTTTTCAACGATGCATCTTTGAATAGCTTAAGCTGTGTTTTGATGCAGGAAGGTAAAGTGATAGCTTATACTTCCAGACAGTTAAAGCCACACGAATGGAATTATCCGACTCATGATTTAGAATTGGCAGCTACTGTGTTCGCGTTGAAGATTTAGCGACATCATTTATACGGTGAAAAGTGTCATGTATTTACCAATCATAAGAGTTTGAAGTATTTAATGTCACAGAAAGATTTGAATCTAAGACAACATAGGTGGCTTGAGCTATTGAAAGACTATGATTTGATTATTGATTATCATCTGAGTAAAGCGAATGTAGTTGCTGATGCTCTGAGTAAAAAGTCTTTATTTTCTTTAGGAGCAATGAATATTCGACTGACGTTGTTTGATGATGGTTTGGTTTTAGCTGAGTTGAAGGCTAGACTGATGTTTTTAGTGCAGATCTGCAAGGCTCAGAAGTGTGATGACAATTTGCTAGCTAAACGGGCATAGAGTGAGTTAACTCCTGATTTAGAATTCCATATTGGATCTGATGATTGTTTATTTTTCAGAGGTAGGATTTGTATACCAAAAAATCCAGAGCCCTATTCAGAATATTTTACAAGAAGCTCATAGTGGTAGCTTGTCCGTTCATTCGTAAAGTAATAAAATGTACAGTGATTTGAAACCGGTGTATTGGTGGGCAGGAATGAAACGAGAGATTTCTAACTTCATATCAAGATGTTTAGTGTGTCAACAAGTTAAAGCTGAACCTCAGGTACCTTCTGGTTTATTACAGCCAGTGATGATACCGAAATGAAAATGAGAGCGACTTACGATGGACTTTGTATCAAGTTTACCCTTGTTTCCGAGATAGAAAGATACAATTTGGGTTGTCGTTGATATTCTGAAGAAGGCTGCAGATTTTATTTTGGTACGTACTGATCATTCTCTTAAGAGATTAATTGAGTTATAGTAACACCCCTTACCCATGTTCAATGCCGGAATAGGGTACGAGGCGTTACCAGACAATAACACTTGCAACTGAACAAATTCAAGGCATAAATTTTCGTTTAAAATTTAAAACTTTTATCTTATATCATCAAGCCCCTAAAATGGGCCTACGAGGCCCAAAACATGCTTTGGGAGCGATTCGGGACTAAACCGAGACCTTTTAAAACTATTGAAACATTTAGAAAATTTCCTTGTTTTGGAGAGTCACACACCCGTGTGGGCAGGCCGTGTGCTTACACCCGCCCATGTGGCCCATGACACGCCCGTTTCCTCCACCCGTGTAACTTTTTGTTTATGACATCATCATTCGTTTTGGATCACACGACCAAGTCAGACACTCGTGTGCTAGACCGTGTCCTCCACACGGCTGAGACACACGATCGTGTCTCCGCTTGTGTGGTCAAGAAGCTAGCTATTTTCCAAGCCAATTTCTACCCTATCATGCCCATACTTGAATATAACTTGAATGACACATTTCATGACATATTAAATCTACCAAAACATTCACCACACACACGTAATAAGTCATAGCATACAATTTACTCAACCATGGAATGCATCATCATGAGTTTATAGCATAACCAATTTATTGGCCATAATAAATGGCCTTATACAACAATGAACTCAGAATATCATGGGTCATTATTCTAGGAAAACTCATAGTAACATATACACATGACCAAGTTCCTTATACATTCCATAACCTTCAGTATAAAATCATCGGTACCTAAATTGTAAGCTTGATAGTGTGACGGGTTCTCCGGCGACTTCCAACCCGAGCTAACCTGAGTACATTATAAACGCGGAAACAATGGAGTAAGCAATAAATCTTAGTAAGTATGTATGTAAATAATAAACAATTGATTACCATGCTATGTATGTAAATAATAAATAATTGATTACCATGCTGTTAACAATCCTCATTATAAGCTTTTAGGATAATACCATCATTATTGCATAAAATTTCACAATTCATTTATGTTCATCTTGAGCTGTTTACTCAAGTTACAGTCACTAAATTCTTTTTATCTGGAGCTATAGAACTCAAAATTAAGATCTGCTAATTTTCCCTGAAACTAGACTCACATATCGTTTTACCATAAAATTTCCAGAATTTTTGGTTCAACCAATCAATACAGTTTATTCTTTAAAGTCTCCCCTGTTTCACTGTCTGGCAATTCTTACCCCTCTTTACTAAAAAATTATTATCTTGTTGTACAGAAATCAAATGATGTTTTGGTTTGTTTCTATTGAAAATAAACTCATTAAGAAATTCAAGCATATAAATTTTATCCCATGATTATCTTTTTTACAAGTTTTAATGAATTTCCCAACTCCGAACAAGGGATTTCGAAATCATTTTGACCCTATCTAACTAAAATCCAAATATCCCACCATATGAAATTATTTTCCTTATTCTGTTTCTTTTATGTAGAAATAGACTCAAGAAGCTTTAATTTCATATCTCATTCAACCTCTAATTCAATTTCCACCATTTTTGGTGATTTTGCAAAGTGATACAACTGCTGTTGACCAAACTATTTTATTGCTAATTTTACTCTTTCATGTTTCCTTTATATTAATTTTCCTTTACACACATATAACACCAAAGTATATTCATGGTTAGCCATTCCAATAACTAGGCATTATCAAATATTTACAAGCCATTCATTGGCCAATTTAACTTATACATCAACAAAAGAGACTTGAACATATCATTTCTCAATTTAATTGGCCTAAAAGCCTCACGCATGATCATCAATCATATTTACCACATACTCATAAATCATAAGCATGGACTTACAGTCATAAGGTCATTCTCATATGTATAACTTACTTGTTTACATTCTTACCAAAATTCGATCACATACCGAGCACATTGCTCATGAGTGTATACATACACACACCTGCACTTATTCGTTACATATTCACATTCCTTTACACTTTAGTCAAATTTTCTCGATGAACACTTCAGAATAACACCAGATACACAGTGGTTTCACACACAGCCCACCCACAATAATATAATCACAGTGGTATCGCACACAACTGACTAATAATCACATATACACAATGGTATCGCATATAGCCCACCAATAATAATAAACACGGTGGTATCTGTAATAGTCCGGTTTACACCCTAGTCGGAACAGTGGTTTCGGGACCACAAATCCAAATTCGAGTAATGTTTTAATATTATTTTCTGTGCCATTGATGAGTGTTTAAGCATGTGTTAAATTTTCGTAAGTTAATCTATTCGTTTGTGTGTTTAATTGGACAAAAGGACTGAAATGCATTAAATGTGAAAGTTGCTTACTATCTGTTAAAGTACCAATGTATTGTGGCTTTGTAAAGGTGAAGGCCTTATATGGCAATTAAGCCAATTCTATGAATAGTGGACGGCAATGAATGATGATATGTATATATTATTTGCTTATTATATTTACTTTAATAGTTAAATTTATTTTATATCTATTTTATAAGTTATGTTAATATTATTATATTATAAGAGTTTATAATAAAAGAAACATGAGTAAGTGGCCTCATTTTTATCACCTTCTTGCCAAAAACACAAAGAAAAAGAAAGAGTTTAAGCTTGTTAAGGTTCGGTCATTTGAGGGCTTAAATTCAAGGTATGTTTTAGTCGGTTTTCGATAATTTCTACATTTTTGCAATCGTGGTTTTGAGAGCTACAAAACTCATGTATCAATTTTGTGAATTGAAGATGTTTGTGTGATATGTCATTGATGATATGTTGAGATTTGTAATGAATTTAGTTGTTAAATGAAGGTTTTGAGCTAGATGAGCAAACTTTGTTCTTGAATTTTTGATGAATTTAGCTAATTAGGGCTAAATTGAGAGAATATTATTTTGGGGGACTAATTTGTGAATTTGATGAAAAATATGGACTTATATAGTCCCTAGGGAGATTCTAATATGCATGTGTATAAACAAATTTGGTGAATTTGATGTTTTGAGAAAAATAGACTAAATTGATAAATTGTACAAATGTGAGGGATAATGTGTAAATAGCCCTAAATGTGTGTCCTTGTATTGAATTGAATGAATTAGTGAATAAAAGGGTTAACTTTGAATATGTTTAGATCAAGAACAGAGGAAAATGGACCTAGATCGCGGAAAAGCGAAAGTAACTGAGTAGCCGTTTCTGTTTCTGTTAGATCGAATTCGAGGTAAGTCATTATGCAAATAAACGTATTCGTATGGAATTATGTATGTTATTATGACTATTTTTATCGATGAATACTTATGATATGATCTGTTCATGAATTCCGAGATAAGGATTACTTAGTGACAATGTCCGAGAAGTCCCGTACGAACCTAGGAATAGATAGGATTAGCTATGTCATGACATAGGTATCTATTTTGTTTTATCATGTAAGACCACGTCTGGAACGTTGGCGTTGATTTGAGATTTCGTGTAAGACCTCGTCTGGGACGTAGTCATCAATATGAGCGTTACGTGTAAGACCACGTCTCGGACGTTGGCATCGATATGATCTTTACGCGTAAGACTTTGTCTGAGACATCTGCATCGTATTGATTCGTGTAAGACCCTGTCTGGGACAGTGGCATCGATATCCGATTACATGTAAGACCTTGTCTGGGACGTTGGCATTGTACAACTATTCTAAGCTTTCTGAGTATCCTATTAGATTCCTTACAGTTCAACGGGAAAGTATGTGATACAAAATGGCCATGTAAATAGTGAATTCTTTTCAGGTATGTTGATTCATACACTAAGTGTGTATATAAGGTAAGTTTCCTATGTGATCTCACTATGATGATTATGTATATTTGGATAACAATATTAGATGTGATACTAAGCATGAAAGAGCTTTGTATAAATAAGACTTTTAAATTGATGAATGTGGCAAACATGGCCAAATACATGGACCAAAGTATATATGTGATAATTTGCTAAGTGATTTTAGATGTGCAAATGTATCTATGATTATATATGTCTTATATGCTAAGTTTGTTTGTATTATGACTTACTAAGCTTTTGAAAAGCTTACTCCGTGTGTGCATTTTCTCTATTTTATAGGTCGTCAAAGCTACTGAAGGCTCGGGTCCGTCAAGGATCGTCATCACACCACTAAAATCATTTTGGTACACTTTGGAAATGTATATAGTTAGATATGGCATGTATAGGCTAGTATTTGGTATAAGTTTGTTATATGAACTTAGCCATGTGATTTGGCTATTTATGAGTTGAGAATTTGTTTAAATGAAAGTGATATATGAAGTATACTTTGGTATAGTTGAAGCACATGAATTGGTCAAATTTTGGGTAAGTATTCGGATGAATTATACTTGATATACATATGTTTAGGTCTTGGAATTTGGCATGGTTGAAATGGATATTGAATGTTTAGATTGAATGGTTATTTTGGTTGTCTAATATGCATGAAATGGGTTGGTAAATTTTTCTTGTAGGTAAGACCGAAGTGGGTGGCATTTTGGCCTTGAAAATGGCCTATAATGTCACACGGTTATAGCATACGGGCATGCCTAGTGATCGTGGGCGTAAGTCAGTATATGGCCTAAGAGCACACGGCCACGGTACACGGACGTGCTTGGTAGCCGTGTGGTTTTGACAGGATCGACCACAGCCAAAGTACACGGGCATGCTTGGTGGCCGTGGGAACTAAGTTAGTTTCGACCACGAGGAGGACACACGGGTGTGTCTAGCAGCCATGGGAGGCACGCGGCCTGCCCACACGGGCATGTAACCCCTGAAACTTAGAAAAGTTTTAAATTTTGGAGAAGGTCTGTATGTGTTTCGGTTTAGTCCCATCCCGGTTTATAAGCATGTTTTAGGTATTGTTGACTGTATTAAGGGATATTAGGTTTGAGGCTGATGGATGAGTGTATGAAATTCTAAAAATGTTTCCGATCTGTCCAGTAACGCCTTTAACCCTAGTCCGACGCCGGATAAGGGTTAGGGGTGTTACAGTATCGCACACAACCCACCAATAATAATAAACACTGTGGAATCGCACACAACCCACCAATAATCACATATACACGGTGGTATCGCACATAGCCCACCAATAATAATAAACACAGTGGTATCACACAAAGCCCAGCAATAATCACATATACAGTGTTCATCCGTACCTTTTTCTATTCCGAAGGTTCATCTGGGAATTTCCTCACTTTTCATCATTTTAATAAATATCAATAATATTTACTCACATTTCACATAAGACATTAATATGTAAAAACATAAATAAAAAGGATGTATCATTTACACATAAACTTACTCATTTCAAACCTTACCACATTTCAAATACACATCATAGACATTGCTCACAATTAAATGCACTTATAACCCTGCACTTGTCACCACATTGTCACACGTAATTTCACTTAGTCAAATTATCATTTAGCATTGAGCAGAATAGTTCAACCTTGCGTTTACTTGTTCGAAAATTAGTTTCCAATATTCAACAAATAATACGAGTAATTTCATATATTATTCGTCAATTTAACAAATAAACATTAATGTTTACCATACGAACTTACCTCGATTTAAAATGGCGAAAGGGACTGAGTCGTCCAATATTTGTCTTTCCCCCGTTTTAAGTCTGAAACTTGTTTTTTTATCTAAAATATCACATTTGACTTACTAAGTTATTATACTATTCAATTCAGTCAAAAAATCATATTATGGAAAAATTACATTTTCCCCCTAAACTTTGTCATATTTACACATTTGCCCCTAGGCTCGTAAAATGATTTTTATTCAATTTCCTTGTGTTTTAGGCATAGCCAAACCATTTTCATAACTATAGCAGTCCACAATTTGCATTCATTCACACATCTTCATACATTTTTCAACCCTTTTACAAACTAGTCCTTTTATGCGATTTCATCGAAAATCACTTAGTAAAAGTTGTTTATTACACATCGAGCATTCATATTCTACCATTATACATCAAAACACATGCATGTCATCCATGGGTAAATTTTTAAACACAAAGCCTAGGTCAAAATAATGGTAGAAATAGCTAAAGTGAGTTACGGGGATCTAAAAAATGTAAAGATCATTAAAAACGGGGCTTGGATGCGCTTACTATTGAGCTTGAAAGCTTGAAAACCCAAGACATGGTGTCCATAGCAACATTCGGCCAACACATGAAGAAGATGAACATGTTTTTTTGCCTATTTTCTCTTTTTATTTCTTTTAATTACCAAATGACCAAAATGCCCTTTATTAAAACCTTTAGTATTTTATCCATCCTTGTCCATTTTTTACCAAGCAAAAATATAATGGTCTAATTTCCATTTAAGGACCTTCACTTTAAAAACCCATTTCAAATAAGTACCTTAGCTTCTAGAACTCACATTTTTCACATATTGCAATTTAGTCCTAATTATCATATTGGACACTCAATCGATAAAATTTCTTAACGAAAATTTCACACAATCATTCTATCACACTATAAACTTGAAAACTTAATCGCAATAAAAGTTTTTCTACTTTGGATTTGTGGTTTTCGAAACCACTATTCCGTTTAGGCCTTAAATCGAGCTGTTACAACTCTCCCCCTTTAGGGGTTTTTCGTCCCCGAAAATCTTACCAGAAGAAGTTGTTTCCAATTCTCATGAAACGCTTTCACTAATTTCTTGGAATCACAAATCAATTTAGCGTCACATATCTCTTTTCAATAACCTTTGAAATTTAGCACACAGTGCCGGAGCATATCATCAGACCTAAATTATCCTCTCAGGAACACATATACTCAGTTGATCTGTCAAATAAGAACTTTTTACCTATTAAAATATTCTTGCAAATTTCATCAAACGATCAACATTTTAGCAACATCATCCATTTCAGGGATAGAGGTAATCCTGATATGAAATCTATAGTGATTCTATCTGTAGTACACCATTCATTAGGCTTCTCAAGAGCGATGGTCCCCCTCCATTACACCACTTGATTAACATTAATATTTTCTGATTTTCACATTTACCAATGTTAAGTCAATTACAACTAGGAAGGATGGTGCATATCCAAACCGTCTTCCATTACTAATCATCACAATGTTGAACTTTGATAAAGCCATAACCATCAGATATTTTTAAAATCAAAATGGCAAAATAAAGTCAACATTTCAACTATATAGATAAATAATATTAGAGAACATCTTACAAAATCGGGTACTTCGTTTTGCACAATATCATAGTTCAACTATGATATTTCACATATACACATATTATGCACCGCAGCCATAGCCCAGCTATGGTCTTATACAGAAATCACATAGTCACATTTTTCACATGCTGCCATGGTCAACCCATGGTCTTTATCATCAATTCATCACATGTCTCTAAACGAAAGTACCCATTTCCAACATTTTACTTGGTTTACACATTTATGTCCTTCTTCATAACTTCTCAACATCTATAACATTTTATCTATTGCATAAAATCACCATAATTCATCGAAATACGACATTCAACCAGGATAGTAACATTGTACCCAAAATTCTCAAATCAAGGTTATTTCATTTTATACATCATTACATGCATATTATGAACTCTTATTCGTACCTTAACACATTTCAACTTATCACAAACACATTTTCAAACATCTCAGTGTCAATGTCAACATTTTCGAAAATAGCTCGATTGGAAAGCACCTCTGTCTCAATAAAACAATTTCGTTAGAGCCCGGATATATCACACTATCACGGTCCACATATGGCATGTATAGATAGACTCTTACTCATGCTAGGTTAGCCCGAGAACTGACTAAACCATAGCTCTGATACCATCTTTTATGTAGAAATAGACTCAATAAGCTTTAATTTCATATCTCATTCAACCTCTAATTCAATTTCCACCATTTTTGGTGATTTTTCAAAGTGGTACAACTGCTGCTGTCCAAACTGTTTTATTACTAATTTTACTCTTTCATGTTTCCTTTATATTAATTTTCATCTACACACATATAACACCAAAGTATATCCACGATTAGTCATCCCAATAATCAGTCATTATCAAATATTTACAAGCCATACATTGGCCAATTTAATCTATACATCAACAACAAAGACTTGAACATATCATTTCTCAATTTAATTGGCCTAAAAGCCTCACACATGATCATCGATCACATTTACCACATACTCATACATCATAAGCATGGACTTATAATCACAAGGTCATTTTCATAGGTATAACTTACACGTTTACATTCTTACCAAAATTTGATCACATACCGAGCACATTGCTCATGAGTGTATACATATATACACCTGCACTTAATAGTCACATATTCACATTCATTTACTCTTTAGTCAAATTTTCCTGATGAACACTTCAGAATAATACCGGATACACGGTGGTTTTGCACACAGCCCACCCACAATAATATAATCACGGTGGTATCGCATACAACCCACCAATAATCACATATACACGGTGGTATCGGACACAGCCCACCAATAATAATAAACACGATGGTATCGCACACAACCCACCAATAATCACATATATAGTGTCCATTCGTATCCTTTTTCTATTCCGAAGGTTCATCCGAGAATTTCCTTACTTTTCATTATTTTAATAAATATTAAAATATTTACTCACATTTCATATAAAACATTAATATTTAAAAACATAAATAAAAAAGATGTATCATTTACATCTAAACTTACTCTTTTCAAACCTTACCACATTCTAAATACATATCATAGACATTGCTCACAATTAAATGCACTTATAACCCTGCACTTGTCATCACATTGTCACACGTAATTTCACTTAGTCAAATTATCATTTAGCACTGAACAGAATAGTTCAACCCTGCGTTTACTTGTTCGAACATTAGTTTCCAATATTCAAGAAATAATACGAGTAATTTCATAAATTATTCGTCAATTTAACAAATAAACATTAATGTTTACCATACGAACTTACCTCGACTTAAAATGGCAAAAGGGACCGAGTTGTTCAATATTCGTCTTTCCCTCGTTTTAAGTCTGAAACTCGTTTTTCTTTATCTAAAATATCACATTTGACTTATTAAGTTATTATACTATTCAATTAAGTCCAAAAATCATATTATGGCATAATTACATTTTCCCCTAAACTTTGTCATATTTACACTTTTACCCCTAGGCTCATAAATTGATTTTTATTCATTTTCCTTGTATTTTACGCCTAGCCGAACCATTTTTAGAACTATAGCAGTCCACAATTTGCATTCATTCACACACTTTCAAACATTTTTCAACTTTTTTACAAACTAGTCCTTTTATGGGATTTCATTGAAAATCACTTAGTAAAAGTCGTTTATTACACACCAAGCACTCATATTTTACCATTAGACATCAAAACACATGCATTTCATCCATGGGTAAATTTTTAAACACAAACCCTAGCTCAAAATAATGGTAGAAATAGCTAAACCGAGTTATGAGGATCTCAAAAATTGAAAGAACATTAAAAACGAGGCTTGGATGCACTTACTATTGAGCTTGAAAGCTTGAAAACCCTAGCCATGGTGTCCATAGCAACATTTGGCCAACACATGAAGAAGATGAACATGTTTTTGGCCTATTTTCCCTTTTTATTTCTTTTAATTACCAAATGACCAAAATGCTCTTCATTAAAACCTTTAGTATTTTATCCATCCTTGTCCATTTTTGTCCAAACAAATATAGTGGTCTAATTTCCATTTAAGGACTCCACTTTAAAAACCCATTTCAAATAAGTACTTTAGCTTCTAGAACTCACATTTTTCACATATTGCAATTTAGTCCTAATTATCAAATTGGACACCCAATCGATAAAATTTCTTAACGAAAATTTCACACAATCATTCTATCAAACTATACACTTTAAAACTTAATCGCAATAAATTTTTTCTACTTCAGATTTGTGGTTTTCAAAACCACTTTTCTGTTTAGGCCCTAAATTGGGCTGTTATAGTTATACGTTTCTAAGATTGTTAGATTGCACGGGTACCAGTTTCTATAATTTTGGATAGAGATCCTCGATTTACATCATGATATTGGAAAAAGTTACAGGACACTTTAGGTATGCGATTGCATTTTAGCACTGTATTTTATCCTCAAACTGATGGCTAGTCCGAGAGAGTAATTCAGATACTCGAGGATATGCTTCATTGTTGTGTGTTAGAATTCGAAGGCAACTGGGAGAAATATTTAACGTTGGTTGAGTTCGCGTATAATAATAGTTATCAATCGAGCATAAAGAAGGTACCATATGAAGCTTTATATGGTCGTAATGTTGAACTCTGTTATAATAGACCGAGCTCAATGAGAAAAAGATTCACGAGGTTGATTTGTTTTGAGAGATTGAAGAAAAAGTGAGTGATCTGTGGTAGTTTGAAAGCATTTTCAGATCGACAGAAATCATATACGGATTTGAAACATAAAGACATTGAATTTTGAGTAGGTGATAAAGTAGTATTGAAAGTATCACCCTGGAAGTAAGTTCTTCATTTCGGTTACAAAGAAAAGCTAAGTCCGCATTTTATCGGGCAGTATGAGATTACCGAAAGAATTGGGCCAGTAGCTTATTGTTTAGCTTTGCCACCAGAACTGGAAAGGATCCATAATGTATTTCACATATCTATGTTAAAATGGTATCGATCAGACCCTTCACATGTTATTTAACCTACGGATGTTGAAATTTAGCTTGATATGTCGTATAGTAAAGAACCGATCAGAATTCCAGCTCGAGAGGTTAAAGAATTGAGAAATAAGAGCATAGCTTTAATATAGGTTCTTTGGCAACGTCATGGGATAGAGAAAACCACCTGGGAACCCACAGAAGCTATGAGAAAACAATATCCGAACCTCTTTTCTGGTAAGATTTTTGGGGACGAAAATTTCTTTAGAGGGAGAGTTGTAACAGCCTATTTTCAGTGAAATGGGAATAATGATTTTTAGACCAAAAATATGATGTGAAAATATTGATTTTATTATTATTTTAATGTCTACAGCATGTTAGTATTACCATAAAAAAATTTAGTTAAAAATTTTATCGTTTGCTTGCTTAATTCGATAAAAAAAGACTAAATTGCAAAAGGTGAAAAGTTAGAGTTATATAGGTTAAAAGCACTAAATCGCTATGAAACTTAAATTTTTGAGCACTTGGATAGCAAATGGACCATTTTTAGTTTGAGTGGACAATTATGGACATTATACATGTGTTTTCAACTTGTTATCTTCTAAACTAGGTTAGTCCATCAAATTTTAAACTTAGAAACTCCATGGGAGGAGCTTAAAGGTTTGGCCAACACATATTTGCTTGCATGTCAGTATTTTTCATCCCCTTTTTAATGATTGCTATGTTTTTGAAGTTGTTGTAACTTAATCTAGCTAGCCCGGGGATTAATTTACAAAACTGTTAAATTTCTAGGGATTTACCATGAATGTTTATGTATTGTTTTTGATGTTTGATGAAATAAAATGGTTAGTTGTTGTTAAATAAAAAACTTTTATGAAGTGATTTTTTATGAAATTGTCATTTTGGAATTAAATTGAAAAAGGTGAAATGTTCATTGTGTAATTTGTGAAATAATGAAATGTGTGGGCTGTTATGAGTTTCTATGAAATTCCTCTAGGCTTGGGTAGGGATGAAATTGCATGAATTTAATTTTATGAGGTTAAGAACTAAATTGCAAAGAAATTAAAATATTAGGGTAAAAGGGTAATTTTGCAAAAAATGTGAATTTGGATTGAATTGAATAGAATGGTTATTAAATTGATTGTATTTATTCATTTAGATCAAGATATATCTCGTACGGCTTTAGATCGAGGCAAAAGAGAAAGCTTCGGATTAACCGACTCTAATTCTACGTTGTATCGTGGAGGTAAGTTCGTATGTTTAAATAGTGAATTAAATTATGTTATAAATGCTATAATTTTATAATATCAAATTGTCTCTCGATGGAAAAATACAACGAAGTATTGACGATCATGAACCAATGAAAATGATATCAATGGAAAGGGATAGCTTTGGCTATCGAATTATGAAAAGGGATGGTGACGACCATCAACAATGAAAAAGGATGGTGACGACCATTGAATTATGAAAAGGGATGGCTTCAGCTACCAAATTATGGAAAGGGATGGCTTCGGCTATCGAATTATGAAAAGAGATAGCTTCGGCTATCAAATTATGAAAAGGGATGGTGACGACCATCAACAATGAACAGTGATGGTGACAACCATCAAATTATGAAAAGGGATGGCTTCGACTATCAAAATATGGAAAGCAATAGCTTCGACTATCGAACTATGAAAATGGGTGGTAACAACTATCGTGATTTTACTTCGTGTGTGCTTTGGTAAAAGTTTTCGATACAATTTACCTTATTACTATGGAAGGTAGGAAATATATGTTTCCATGACAATGAAAAGTACGAATTCATATGATTTCAGCTTATGAATCATTTTTTTCTCATGTTGGATTGGTACATATGTATTTTAAGATTGTGTATTGTGTTGAGAAGTATAGATTATATGTTATGAACTTACTAAGCATAACATGCTTACTTTGTGTTCATTTTCTATGTTGTGTAGTTAATCGAAAGTTCTCTCGGGCTGGAAAGTCATCAGAGATCTATCACACTATCCATTGGCATTATCGGTGGATTTTAATGATTTTAAGTCATGGTTATAATGGCGTGTATAGGTGTCTATGCTTGATGAAATAACCATTATGTTTGGCTTGTAAATGTGACATTTTGGATAATGAATTTAGTTGTCATGTTGACTTGTATATATATATATATAGTTTTATGATGGTTGATAATTTGGCTTTTTGTAATAGCCCGATCTTGGGTCTAGTCAGAACGGTGGTTTTGGGACCACCAATCCGATGCAGTAAAATTTGTTTTTATAAAATTTTGTGGTCTACAGTTTTACGGAATGATTTTGTGAAAATTTTGTTTGAAAATTTTGACGTTTGGGCACTCGATTAAATCAAAAGGACTAAATTGTAAAAAGTGAAAAAGTTGAGTTCTACATGTTGGATATGTCTAATTGCTATGGAATTTTAAACTGGAGGTCCTGAAATGGTAATTAGACCATTGATTAAGTTGGTGGACAAAAATGGACATGGTTAGACATGTTTCCAAAGTTTTTCATTAAGGGCATTTTAGTAATTTGGTAATTAAAATGAATTAAAAAGCAAAAATCATGCCAAAATTTGTCTATCTTCTACCCCATGGCCGAAACTTACACAGAGAAACCATGGCTAGGGTTTTTCTAGCTTCCAAGCTCGATTGTAAGTCCATTCTAGCCCCGTTTTTAATTTTTTGTACGTTTTTGAAATCCTTGTAACATGATATATCTATTTCTACCACTAATTTAAGACATAATCAAAGTCTAGAATTTTACCCATGAATATTTGTGTATTTTGATGTTTGATGTTAGAAAATGCATGTTTATGATTTGTTAAATGACTTTTGCTAAGTGATTTTAAGTGAAAATGCCTAAAAGGACTAATTTATAAAAGTTATAAAATGAGTAGTAAAAGTGTAATTAAATTAAAAATTTGGGCTGTTATGAGCATGATATAGGTTCGGCTAACTTTGGGCTTTGAAAAAATTGAATGAAATTCATTTTATGAGCCTAGGGACTAAATTGTAAAATGTCAAAAGTTTAAGGGAAAAATGTAATTTTGCCATAATAAGAAATTTGGACTGAATTGAATAATGTGAATAATAAATGAGTTAAATGTGATATTATAGATCAAGAAAAATGAGGTTCAAAGTTAGAACGGGGGAAAAATGAGTATTTAACGATTTAGTCCTTTTCGCCATTTCTATGTCGAGGTAAGCTCGTATGTTTAATAAGCATTAAATTATATGTGTATAAATGCTTAATTGATATAATTATGGTAAATGTTATATTATTGAAATGAAATGTGAATGTTATTGAGTATGATACTACGAAAATGACCGACAGAGATTCGGTATAGCGAAAGTCCTGGTTGAACCTTAGGAATAGATAGGATATAAATGTTGTGACTTTAGGGTTGCTGATATTAGGTGTAAGACCATATCTAGGATATGGCATCAATATGAGACATTCGTGTAAGACCATACCTGGGATATGGCATCGATATGAGACTTCGTGTAAGACCATAGCTGGGCTATTGGCATAGATACGAGATTACATGTAAGACCATATCTGGGATATGGCGTTGGTACGGTACTATATGTACAAGATTCCCGAGTATCCTTTAATATTCCTAGTGGTTCAACGAGAAATTTAATGATCATGTCAAAGAAGAGAAAGAGTATGTAAATATTACGAATTAGTACAGGTATGTATGTAAAGTTTATATACATTAACTTCATGAAATTATGAGTTCATGATTTCCACGAGAATGATTTTATGAAAAGATTGTGATTATTGGTTTATGCTTGTGATGTATGAAATACATGATAAATTCTATTAATGATTATGTGATTGGCTTTCGAGCCAAATTGAGTTAAGATATGGCATGTTATATTCATGCAAATTTTGATTTGTTAGGATATGTGAAAAAGGAAAGATTGGCATAATTGAAAATTAAAATGGTTATGAAAGTATGTGAAGATAAGAGTTTAGGAAATTGAGTGATGTTAAAGTATATGCTTGAAATGTAAATACTCATAATTAATATGCATGTTTATTATGTGGTTTGAAATGATTTGTTAATTGTTGTAATATGTTACAACAGAAAGATTACAGTTGTTGGGCTAATGCCAGAATATGTCAAATTATGCTTATAAGTTGACAGAGCAAACATTGTTACGGAATAAAATTATAAGCATGAAATTATGGTAGATTATAAAATCTATGTTCATATTGTTGAACATGATAAACACTTGGTAAGATATGATTGAGTAACTTATAATTATGAGACTTAAATGACATTCGTATGGAATTACATTATGTTGATAGTTTGATATATGTATGGTTGAGGTTGCTTGTTATTTAAAAATGAACTTACTAAGCTATTTACATAGCTTAACCCATTCCCTTCCTATGTCTTATAGGGTTATTAAGATAGCTCGGGTTGGAGATCACCGGAGATCCTATCACACTATCAAGCTATCATTTTGGGTATAAGTGAATTCAAGTATTTTAAGTCTACGGAAAGTATAGGGACTATGTAAATTTGTTATGCGTGTCATTATTAATTTGTCCATCTGTGTTAGCTTGTGCTTCATCTTATATATGTAGCCATGAATGATGGCTTATGTTGATCATAAGTTTATTCATATGCTGATGTCCTCTTGTGAAAGTGAAATTAGTATGTTTTTAATGGGCTAAGTATGATGTTATAAGCATGATAAATGATGGTATAAAAATGACATGTTATTGTTTTGTTGTGGTTGTTTGGTTGCATTTATATGCCTAAATTTGTGCCATGTGATGTTGTGTAGATGTGTGCAAGTAAGGGTGGCAAAATGGCTTGGTAAATAGCCTTATTTTTTGTCCGTACGGGTAGACACACGGGCGTGTGTCTAGGCCGTGTGTGACACATGGTCTACCACACGAGCATGTGTTCTGGCCGTGTAATATCCCGGGTTGGGGGCTATTTTGTTGTGGCTTTGTTTGCATGTTATTGGCTTGCTATGTTGTGTTTTAATGTTTTGGAGGCTTAGTTGTAAGCCTAGTGTAAGCCGGAGTGGTAGGAAAATTTTTTAGTTTTAAGTCTTATGTGAGAGGAGCTGAGGAAGCTGGGGTTTATAAATATTATTTGGTGAATTTTAGCACAAGAAATGAGCTGGTGAAGTGGCAAAGCATACGCCACTTGGAGTTTGAGTGTGGCGTCATCTACAAGGGGAGAGGTCCTGTGTTCAAGCTGCGAAAATTTCACATTTTGGCTTCCTTTTTGACGGCATGGAGGGGAGAAGTTGTAGGCGGTTCAAACTCGCCTTAGACCAAAGTCAAATTATTCAAGTGGTGGGTGGAGAGTGATTTTAGGAGGTTGACTAGTTCAAACTAGTTTGAATGAGTGGTTGTGAGTGTTTGGAGGTAGTGGCCGAAACTTGGGAGCTTCATGGGTAGAGTGGCCGGTTGGTAAGTGGGGAATGGGGAGTGCCAAAATTCTTTTTTGAATTTTGTGCATTTTCGGTCACTCTGAGTCAAGGCAAAACTTCTTCTTTTGTCATACCAAAGCCGAATTTTCAAGTAAGTTTCCCATGTATTTTCTTCTTGAAACCGAAAGACCAAATCCCCTAAAGCTTGCCGAAAGTTGTCTTGTTTTCCTTGTGTTTTCATTGTTAGCCGAATGCTCTTAAGCCTTCAAACATTCACCTCTTTTATTCACTTCGACCGAACCCTCCCATTTTTATTGCTTTTCGGTTTTTGTTCATTTGTGCTAAGCCAAAATAGCCATTTTCTTTTCCTCGTATTTTACTTTCTTTCTTTCACAAGTACTGAAACTTACCTTGCTTTCTAAACCAAATTCTCCATTTGTTTTCTCCATTTCTTTTTGTGCCGAAACCATCTCCTCTCAAACCCTATTACCGTAACCTCTATTTCTTCTCATTTCTACTCTCCCTTTCTTTCCACTCAAAACCGTGCATAGTGTGTTAAACACCTTGGCCGAACCCTCTTTTCCTTCTTGTTTAAAATATTGGCCGAATCTCTCCTCTCTCCTAGTAGTTTCTTCATTGCTGAATTTTAGAAGGGTGTTTATCTTGTTGGGGGTTCTTGTTTCAACCGATTGGAGTTGGGTAAGTGCTTAGCCGAATGGCCATTTCTCTCCTCTCTAATGTTATGTTGGTTTCGGTGTGGTTAAGGCCTACGTTTGTTTTGGTTGAAAGGAGTTAATCTTTTGTTTAATCATCTCGTTATAGGGTCTTTAGATTTTGGAAGCAAGCAAGAGGAGTCGCCCTACTCTGTTAATCTTTGGGTAAGTGGTGGTAAGAAGTTGGTTGATGGTGCATTCTTTTAGTTTTTGTTAAGCCTAAAATTTATGAGACTAATTGTTTGTGTTTTAGAGGAAGGCCGATTGTCAGAAGAACCACCGTTTGGTTCGGGGTTTGGTAGGAAACCAAACTGTTAGTAAGGTAAGGGTTAAACATTAACCTATTCGGTTTAATAGCTATGGCCGAATGGTCTAGGTGACTAACCCCATGTTTGGCCGATTATAGGAGCAAAGTAATCAAGGGGCTTAGATCAGTTCGTTGGGTTTAAGGCTTTCGTTTAACAGGTGTGTAAACTAACACACCCATTGCTTAGTAATATGTTTAATATACCTGATTGTCAAACAGTATGGTTGATTGATATGATACCTTACGGGGTATGTGCACGGATACGGGTAAGTCCGTTTCATTACGAGCTCTATTAATGGTATATGATATCATGTTTGATGATATATGTGATGTGAGATGCAATATTGAGCATGTTAGCATGATTTGCATGATTTGCATATTGTACATGAGTCGGTATGACATTGGGTGATATGAGAGGAGGGGGAATATGATATCCGTGTCTTTGGGACACTAGAGGTTTGGCACCTCCAGTGGTTTGGTACCACAGATGATATTTTGTGACTTTGGGTCACTAGAGGTTTGGCACCTCAGCGTCTTGTCCCAGTGGCTTAGCACCACAGTGGGTTGGCCCCACAGTTGATATTACGGGATTGACGCCAGTGATTTGGTATCACGCGATGGGTTGGCCCCATCATTGGATTCGTGACTTCGGTCACCAGGGATTTGGTATCACATTGTGTCTTTGGGACACCAGAGTTTTGGCACCTCATAGCGTCTCGTCCCAGTGGCTTCGAACCACAGTGAGTTGGCCCCACAGTTGAGATACGGGATTGACGCCAGTGATTTGGTATCACGCGATGGGTTGGCCCCATCATTGGATTATTCGTGACTTTGGGTCACCAGTGGTTTGGCACCACCAGTGGTTTGGTACCACACGGGGTAGAAAAGGCGATATGGATGGTTAGGATTTGGTGCATTAATTGTATTGCTTTGCTATGATGTGTGTTAGCTTGTTGCATTAATCGGGAGGGGATTTATGCATCGAGTCTTGCGACTCACGCTTCTCCTTATCATTTCGGTGACACTTAGATCGCGGACATGGAGCCGGGTGGACTCGAGGTGAGCATGCCATGAATAAATTCAGACTTGCACTGATTTTAAACTTGGTATTCTATTTCGTTAAATTTCTTTTGGTTTTGTTGGGATTGTAAAAGGCCTTTTCAGATTATGCTTTGATTATTTATATGCTTTGATTTGATTCCAAATATGTTCTAATAAATTATGGGATTAATATTGGATAAAACTTGGAAAGAAAAAGGGTTTTTTTCAAAACTACAAAGCGATATGTTTTAAACTTTACCATCGGGTATCACACTAAAACTTTAAAATGAATACACCCAAATTGTTTTCCAAACTTGAGATTTTCTTCACACTACGTTCAAAATGTTTTTAAGCAAACACAAGGAGTTTTTCTCAGATTTCTAAATGATATGAATTTGTTTTACTTATGGATCCAACTAAGTTTCCAAAATTCCTGGGTTTTCAAAATACACTATCAGCTTTAAAACAATCATGCCCAAGTTTTTGACAAGTATAAATTATAGCAAAGAGTTTTCTATCAAATCTTTAACCGAAAACCAAACCCCTTAAACACATTTTTCCCCGTAACATACCAGATTCGGTCGTTTGTATTGACCGGGTTTGAGGTGTTGCAATTGTGGTATCAGAGCCAAGTTCAAAGGCTCAGCTGTGGGCCCGAGGCCCAAATTGTTTTTAGAAATTGTTTTTAAAAGTTTTTGTTTGAAAACACATGGTTTGAAAGGCATGGCACCGAGACACCGGCACCAAACCGCCCAGGTAAGTACCCCTTACTATTGCTTGTGATTTTGATATGAGTATGATATGATTGAATGACTAGCAATAATGGATTACTTTAGAGACTGAAACTGATAAGACTCTAGAAACTTGCGAAAACAAAATTTCTTTAATAAGCAATATTCATAAGATTTTGCTTTAAAAGACAGTGGAATGAATACTGATGCATAAAACTCCTAAATCAGATAAGTCGAATTCTAGTCATGAGCACTCGAGGTGGACGTGGTCGTAACACACGTGGACGTGGTCGTGGTAGGATGACAGTTTTTGAACCCGTAGGTCCGCAGTGAAGTCGAAAAATGAGATATCGGCACCACCACCAGCTGGAGGTGGTGAGTTTCAGGATCAGACTGGGGATGACGCAGTGTCACAGGCGATGCTGCGAGTTTTGGAAAGGGTAGTTGGAGCAGGTGGAGGCGCAGGAGTTCGAAATCGTGCTCGAGCGACTCCGCATTTAACGGGTGAATTCTTTCGAGGTGTTTCGGTGTTGCTCAAAGACGGTGAGTATTGGCTGGAGGCGACGGAGCGGATTATGGACGACTTAGACTTGATCGCGTGGAGAAGTCAAAGGGATAGTATCGCTTCTTCTTGAATGAGTCATACCAGCCGGTGGCTCACGGTTCGGGACGATGTTGCGGCGGAGAGATCTTACGTAGGATTATTTTAGGGTCGCTTTCGTCGAAAAAGTACATTGGGGCTAGTTACGTTGACGCCAGCAATGGTAAAGCATTTCGAGGCTAGTTCTGGGGAGTAAGTCGGTGTCGGAGTACGAGGCAGAGTTCTTGAAGCTGAGTCGGTATGCTAAGGGCATTGTGGCTACTGAACACGAGAGGTGTGTTCGATTCGAGGATGGTCTGAGAGATGAATTAAGATTGTTGATTGCTCCACAGCAGGAGCGTGAGTTTGCCGTCCTGGTTGAGAAAGCTAAGGTAGCCGAGGGTATTAAAGAGTCTATGAGGCAAAATGTGGATAGGAACAGGCATAAGAGGAGTTTTGGATCTTCTGGGTCGTCAGGTAACCTTCAGAAAAGGGCTAGACAGAGTGGGCCGAATCGATCCAGTAGGCTCGTTGTTTGTTAATCGTGGACCACCTCGCATTAACCGCGTGGGAAATCTCATTGGGAGGATCTTTGGACCGGTGGAAAGGGATGTTTTGAGTGTGGTTCATTGGATCACCGTGTGAGGGACTGTCCGCGTAAGTTGGCTAGGATTCGATCCCGAGAGTCGGGCCGCACTCGGCCAGAATAATGGACCGCCACTGCAGAGAGGTCGTGGTAATGGCAGAGAGGTAATGGTTCTGGCCGAGGCCGCGGAGCACCGGGCAGAGGTGCGAGAAGTTTTGAGGCACGACAGCCGGGTTTGGTGTATGCAGCGAGACGCCGAGAGGAGGGCGACGCACCGGACGTCATAACCGGTACGTTTTTGATCTTTGGTTCTCCATATACTGCCTTGATTGATTTAGGTTCAACGCATTCTTACGTTGCTAGCAGCATAGTTGAGACCATGGACTTAGATTCTGAAATTACTTCTAGGCAGATGACAGTAATTAGCCCTCTAGGTCACTCCGCAGTCGTAGATAAGCTATATAGAAATGTACCCCTAGAACTCCAAGGGGTAGTATTTGTGGCTGATCTGATGGGACTGCCGTTTGGGGAGTTCGACCTGATTCTTGGGATGGACTGGTTGGTTAAGTACCAGGCTAAGTTGGATTGCGCGGGTAAGTGCATGGTTCTTAAGACGGCTGAGGGTGATGAGGTGGTTATGATAGGTAACAGAAGAGATTACCTGTCCAACGTGGTGTCAGCTCTGAAAGCTGAAAAGATGGTCAGGAAGGGCTGTGAAGCATATGTGGTGCATGTGTATGCCTTGGAGGCGAAGGAGTCTGTTGTTAAGAAGGTCCGAACAGTTAAGGAATTTGTTGATGTGTTTCCAGAGGAGCTTTCGGGTTTGCCACTGGATCGTGAAGTAGAGTTCGGGATAGATCTGTTACCGGGAACCGCGCCAGTGTCTATTGCTCCGTATAGTATTGCGCCAAAGGAGTTAGTGGAATTAAAGGCTCAGATCCAGGAGTTGTTGGACCGAGGCTTTATTAGGCCAAGTGTTTCACCATGGGGAGCGCCGGTACTCTTTGTCAAGAAGAAAGATGGTACCATGCGGATGTGCATAGATTACGCTTGATTGAACAAGCTGACGATTAAAAACAAGTATCCGTTGCCACGGATAGATGACTTGTTTGATCAGCTGAAGGGTGCTTCGGTGTTCTCGAAGATTAATTTGAGGTCTGGGTATCACCAATTGAAGGTCAAGGAGGTGGATATCCACAAGACAACATTTCGTACTCGGTATGGGCACTATGAATTTCTGGTAATGCCGTTCGGGTTGACTAACGCGCCGGCAGCATTCATGGATATGATGAATAGGGTGTTCCAGCAGTATTTGGATCAGTTCGTAGTGGTTTTTATTGATGACATCTTGGTGTACTCAAGGTCAGAGGAGGAGCATGATGCACACTTACGAGTGGTACTGCAAATTTTGAAGGAGAAACAGCTTTATGCTAAGTTTAGTAAGTGCGAGTTCTGGCTCAGAGAAGTGACTTTCTTGGGTCATGTAGTGTCAACTGAGGGGATTAGGGTGGATCCTCGAAAGATTGAGGCAGTTTTGGATTGGAAGCCGCCTAAGTCAGTTGCTGAGATTCGGAGTTTTCTGGCTTGGCAGGATACTACCGAAGATTTGTAGAGGGATTCTCGTTAATTGCAGCACCGATGACTAAGCTATTAAGAAAAGGAGTTCCGTTTGTTTGGACTGAGAAACAGCAAGAGAGTTTCGACAAGTTAAAGAAGATTTTGACTGAAGCTCCTGTTTTAATTCAACCTGAGGCAGGTAAGGAATTCATAGTGTATTGCGATGCATCACATACGGGATTAGGTTGTGTGCTGATGCAAGAAGGTAAGGTAGTGGCTTACGCATCTCGGCAGCTGAGGCCACATGAGGTCAATTATCCAACGCACGACTTGGAGTTAGCAGCAGTAGTCTTCGCTCTGAAGATTTGGAGGCACTACTTGTACGGAGAGAGATCGATAGTCTACACGGACCACAAGAGTCTGAAGTACCTTTTGACTCAGAAGGATCTGAATCTGAGGCAACGCAGATGGGTTGAGTTGCTCAAGGATTACGACTGTTCGATTGAGTATCACCCGGGCAAGGCTAACGTAGTAGCAGACGCGTTGAGCCGTAAAGTTGTTTCAGACTTAAGAGCGATGTTTGCCCATTTAAGTTTGTATGACGACGGAAGTATTCTGGCAGAGTTGCAGGTTAAGCCTACTTGGGTGGAGCAGATCAAGGAGAAACAGTTGGAAGATGAGGTGTTGAGTACGCGTAGGTCTCAGGTGCAGGACAGTGGTTTGGAGGGTTACAGTTTGTCCAGTGATGGATTGCTGTGTTTTCAAGGGAGACCTTGTATGCCGAAGGATTTTGAGCTAAGCAGTCCATACGCTATGCATCCTGGAGGTAGTAAGATGTATCGGGATCTAAGAGAGCAGTTTTGGTGGCCAGGTCTGAAGCGAGAGGTGACAGAGTTTGTGGGGAAGTGTCTGACATGTCAGCAGGTCAAGGCTGAACATCAATTGCCGTCAGGGTTGCTTCAGACGGTGAAGATTCCCCAATGGAAGTGGGAAAGGATAACTATGGATTTCTTCAGTGGTTTACCTCTTACGCCAAGCAAGAAGGACTCAGTTTGGGCAATTGTGGACCGTCTGACTAAATCAGCTCACTTCATTCCGGTGAGGGTTGACTACTCACTTCAGAGGTTGGCGAAGCTGTATGTGTCGGAGATAGTGAGACTGCACGGTGTGCCAGTATCGATCATCTCGGATAGGGATCCTAGATTTACGTCAAGATTCTGGAGAGCGTTACATCAGGCTCTGGGTACACTTTGGATTTCAAAGATGACTTTTCACCCGCAAATCGGCGGGCGATCGGAGAGGGTTATCTGAGATCTTAGAGGATATTCTGAGAGGTTGTTGAGGCGTTGTATGGTAGGAGGTGTCGCTCACCTACGTGTTGGATGGAGTTGGGAGAACGTCAGTTGTTGGGACCAGAGTTGGTTGCAGAGGCCGAAGACAAAGTTAAGTTAATTCAGGCTCGACTGAAAGAAGCTTCGAATAAGCAGAAGTCGTATGCCGATCTCAAGCGGAGAGATATAGAATTTGCTGTGGGAGACCAAGTTTTTCTGAAAGTCTCGACATGGAAGAAAGTGTTGAGGTTCAGGAGGAAAGGCAAGTTGAGTTCGAGGTTTATTGGGCCGTATAGAGTCGCGAGGCGAGTGGGGCGATGGCGTATCGACGAGTTGCCGCAGAGTTGAGTCGATTCACGATGTATTTCACGTTTCGATGCTTAGGCGTTATCGGTCAGTCCATCGCATGTCGTTGCAATGGAAGAGATCGAGGTAAATCCAGATTTGACCATGGAGGAAGAACACAGTACAGATTCTAGATCGGGATGTGAAGGTTCTGCGTAGGAAGTCAGTGCTTTTGGTAAAGGTACTTTGGCGGAACCATGGCGTAGAAGAAGCTACGTGGGAACCCGAGGATGTGATGAGACAGCAATACCCTCAACTCTTTTGACCAGGTAATTTCGAGGCCGAAATTATTTTTAAGGGGGGTAGAACTGTAATATCCCGGGTTGGGGGCTATTTTGTTGTGGCTTTGTTTGCATGTTATTGGCTTGCTATGTTGTGTTTTAATGTTTTGGAGGCTTAGTTGTAAGCCTAGTGTAAGCCAGAGTGGTAGGAAAATTTTTTAGTTTTAAGTCTTATGTGAGAGGAGCTGAGGAAGCTGGGGTTTATAAATATTATTTGGTGAATTTTAGCACAAGAAATGAGCTGGTGAAGTGGCAAAGCATACGCCACTTGGAGTTTGAGTGTGGCGTCATCTACAAAGGGAGAGGTCCTGTGTTCAAGCTGCGAAAATTTCACATTTTGGCTTCCTTTTTGACGGCATGGAGGGGAGAAGTTGTAGGCAGTTCAAACTCTGCCTTAGACCAAGTCAAATTATTCAAGTGGTGGGTGGAGAGTGATTTTAGGAGGTTGACTAGTTCAAACTAGTTTGAATAAGTGTTGTGAGTGTTTGGAGGTAGTGGCCGAAACTTGGGAGCTTCATGGGTGGAGTGGCCAGTTGGTAAGTGGGGAATGGGGAGTGCCGAAATTCTTTTTTGAATTTTGTGCATTTTCGGTCACTCTGAGTCAAGGCAAAACTTCTTCTTTTGTCATACCAAAGCCGAATTTTCAAGTAAGTTGCCCATGTATTTTCTTCTTGAAACTGAAAGACCAAACCCCCTAAAGCTTGCCGAAAGTTGCCTTGTTTTCCTTGTGTTTTCATTGTTAGCCGAATGCTCTTAAGCCTTCAAACATTCACCTCTTTTATTCACTTCACCAACCTCCCATTTTTATTGCTTTTCGGTTTTTGTTCATTTGTGCTAAGCCAAAATAGCCATTTTCTTTTCCTCGTATTTTACTTTCTTTCTTTCACAAGTGCCGAAACTTACCTTGCTTTCTAAACCGAATTCTCCATTTGTTTTCTCCATTTCTTTTTGTGCTGAAACCATCTCCTCTCAAACCCTATTGCCGTAACCTCTATTTCTTCTCATTTCTACTCTCTCTTTCTTTCCACTCAAAACCGTGCATAGTGTGTTAAACACCTTGGCTGAACCCTCTTTTCCCTCTTGTTTAAAATATTGGCCGAATCTCTCCTCTCTCCTAGTAGTTTTTTCATTGCCGAATTTTAGAAAGGTGTTTATCTTGTTGGGGGTTCTTGTTTCAACCGATTGGAGTTGGGTAAGTGCTTGGCCGAATGGCCATTTCTCTCCTCTCTAGTGTTATGTTGGTTTCGGTGTGGTTAAGGCCTACGTTGGTTTTGGTTGAAAGGAGTTAATCTTTTGTTTAATCATCTCGTTATAGGGTCTTTGGATTTTGGAAGCAAGCAAGAGGAGTCGCCCTACTCTGTTAATCTTTGGGTAAGTGGTGGTAAGAAGTTGGTTGATGGTGCATTCTTTTAGTTTTTGTTAAGCCTAAGATTTATGAGACTAATTGTTTTTGTTCTAGAGGAAGGCCGATTGTCAGAAGAACCACCGTTTGGTTCGGGGTTTGGTAGGAAACTAAACCGTTTGCAAGGTAAGGGTTAAACATTAACCTATTCGGTTTAATAGCTATGGCCGAATGGTCTAGGTGACTAACCCCATGTTTGGCCGATTATAGAGCAAAGTAATCAAGGGGCTTAGATCGATTCGTTGGGTTTAAGGCTTTTCGTTTAACAGTGTGTAAACTAACACACCCATTGCTTAGTAATATGTTTAATATACCCGATTGTCAAACAAAGATGGTTGATTGATATGATACCTTACGGGGTATGTGCACGGATACGGGTAAGTCCGTTTCATTACGAGCTCTATTAATGGTATATGATATCATGTTTGATGATATGTGATGTGAGATGCAATATTGAGCATGTTAGCATGATTTGCATGATTTGCATATTGTACATGAGTCGGTATGACATTGGGTGATATGAGAGGAGGGGGAATATGATATCCGTGTCTTTGGGACACCGAGAGGTTTGGCACCTCCAGGTGGTTTGGTACCACGATGATATTTTGTGACTTTGGGTCACTAGAGGTTTGGCACCTCAAATGTCTTGTCCCAGTGGCTTAGCACCACAAAGGGGTTGGCCCCACGCTTGATATTACGGGATTGACGCCGGTGATTTGGTATCACGCGATGGGTTGGCCCCATCATTGGATTCGTGGCTTTCTGTCACGTGGATTTGGTATCACATTGTGTCTTTGGGACACCGAGGTTTGGCACCTCATAGCGCCTCGTCCCCCAAAACCACGCATGGGTTGGCCCCACGTTGAGATACGGGATTGACGCCAGTGATTTGGTATCACGCGATGGGTTGGCCCCATCATTGGATTATTCGTGACTTTGGGTCACCAGTGGTTTGGCACCACCAGTGGTTTGGTACCACACAGGGTAGAAAAGGCGATATGGATGGTTAGGATCTGGGTGCATTAATTGTATTGCTTTGCTATAATGTGTGTTAGCTTGTTGCATTAATCGGGGAGGATTTATGCACTCGAGTCTTGCGACTCACCTTCTCCCTTATGATTTCAGTGACACTTAGATCGCGGACATGGGCCGGGTGGACTCGAGGTGACCATGCCATGAATAAATTCGACTTGCACCGATTTCAAACTTGGTATTCTATTTCGTTAAATTTCTTTTGGTTTTGTTGGGATTGTAAAAGGCCTTTTCAGATTATGCTTTGATTATTTATATGCTTTGATTTGATTCCAAATATGTTCTAATAAATTATGGGATTAATATTGGATAAAACTTGGAAAGAAAAAGGGTTTTTTTCAAAACTACAAAGCGATATGTTTTAAACTTTACCATCGGGTATCACACTAAAACTTTAAAATGAATACACCCAAATTGTTTTCCAAACTTGAGATTTTCTTCACACTACGTTCAAAATGTTTTTAAGCAAACACAAGGAGTTTTTCTCAGATTTCTAAATGATATGAATTTGTTTTACTTATGGATCCAACTAAGTTTCCAAAATTCCCGGGTTTTCAAAATACACTATTAGCTTTAAAACAATCATGCCCAAGTTTTTGACAAGTATAAATTATAGCAAAGAGTTTTCTATCAAATCTTTAACCGAAAACCAAACCCCTTAAACACATTTTTCCCCGTAACATACCAGATTCGGTCGTGGTGTATTGACCGGGTTTGGGGTGTTACAGGCCGTGTGTCCCCTGCACCTTAATTTTGAAAAAAAAATGTCCAGAATTGAGCACACGGGCAGAGACATGGGTGTGTGTGCTACACGGCCTAGCACACGGGCGTGTGGCACGGTCGTGTGGCACAAGTCAGAGAGCACCCCTAAATCAAACACGGCCTGAAGCACGAGCGTGTCCCAGGGTCACACGGGCGTGTCCCTTGGACCACACGGGCGTGTGAGCCCTGTTTGTAGCAAAAAAATTCTAAGTTTTATAAAAATTCTTTGACTGCTCGGTTTAGTCCCTAACCACTTCTAAAGTATGTTTTGGGCCTCGTACTTTATTTTGAGTATAATGGCATGTATAGGTAAATTAGCCAATGTTAGAACACTAATGTTTTGGTTGTAACTAGCCATTGGAATGGCTAGTGTTTGGTATATTTTGATGTAATTATATAAGGTATTAACATGTTTAATATGTGTATTGTAATAGATTAATGATGGGAGTTATACAAGTATGTTTAAGAATGCATGATTTGGTAAAATATACATATATGTTAATGTGGTCAAATAATTAAATTGGATAAATGTATTTAAGAGGTGATATATCGTGCAAAAGATTGAAATTGGGCTTGGTTATACTGTCTTGAATTGGTTGGTGAAAGTGTTCAAATGTTGTTGTAGGTTGAAGGCATAATTGGGTGAGAAAAGTGGCCTTAAAAATGGCCTATTTTCATCCACACGGGTAGACACACGGGTGTGTGTCTCAACTGTGTATGAAACACGACCATGTGTACGGGCGTGTGGTTTGGCCTTGTGTCTCTTAAAAATTTAGAAACAGAATGCTTCGAATTGTTCACACGGGCGTGTGTCTTAGCTGTGTGTGACACACGACCTAAAACATGGGCATGTGTCTTGGTCGTGTGAATCCTGCACTTAATTTTTGAAAATTAAATTGTCCACACGGTCTAGCACACGGGTGTGTGGCTAGCCATGTGACTCAAGTCAGAGAGTTACACGGGTATAGACACGGGCTGGGCCACAGCCATGTGCCTCACATTAAATGCCCACATGGCCTGAGACATGGGTAAGCCTCCGGTAGACAAAATCCATAAATATGGGGTAGAAGAATTTAAGGCTACTGCCAATGATGATCCGAAAAGGGCTGAATTTTGGTTAGAAAATACTATTAGGATTCTAGATGAATTATCTTGTACACCTGAAAAATGTTAAAAATATGTTGTATCTCTGCTAAAAGATACAGCTTATCAGTGGTGGAATACCATAAATTCTGTTGTACCGAGGGAAAATGTTACATGGGAATTTTTCTGATATGAACTCAGTTCAGTGATGATTCAAGTCGTTTAGACTGCCCGATGGTTAAAATTAGAAGTATCATTTGAAATAAAACAAAGGGGTTAAATTCGGCCAGGCATGGTATTCAGTTTTCAAAGTAGATGTAACGCCCCGAATTTGGGCCTAGTAGAATTGGGCCTATTGGGCTTTGGGCTTTGGGTCTCAGAAAATTTTTAAGTGAGCAAGAAAATGACAATTGGCATGTGGGCTTTGAGGGTTACTGAATTTGGAGTGTTTAGGGGTGTTGGAGATATTCTAAGATCAGGTAAGGGTATAGGAGAAATTTTGGTTTTAGCCCAAGGGAACTATGACTTCAGTTAGTAGGCTTTTAACTAAATGAAGAAAAATAGGACAAAAATGGGCTTGTGGTCCAGTGGTAAGTGGCGTCACTTGGGAGCTATAAGGTGGCATGTTGTCAGCTGAAGAGGTCCAAGGTTCGAGGCTTAGGAGTGGTATTTTGTGGAGTGTTTATTTTGTAGAGTGGACGGTCAGAGTTGTGTTAGTTTTGAACTCTTGCATTCGAGTGTTTGAGTGATAAGGGGAACTGATAATTGAGGGAAATTCAGATAAGGCTAAGGTGTTATCAGGGAGAAAAGTAAGGAGCTGAGAAGTGTGAAGAGTCAGTGCCGTTTTGGGAAGTGGAGAGTGTATAAATTCAGCTTAGGAGGGTAGATGAGTGCCGTTTTTGGGTCTTTTAGGGGGTATTACGAATTTTCATTGTGGCTTTCGGCATTTGGAGAGTTTTGCAAATAGGTCAGTCTTTCTTTTCTTTACCGAATTCCTTTCAAAGGTTCCTTGGATTTTCCATTACATTTCTTTTTCTCCCCCTTAGCCGAATTCTTCCATTTGCCGAAATTTTGGTTTTCGCTCTAGCCGAATTCCCCATACCTTCCCTTTAGTTCTAGCCGATCACTTATCCTCTTCTTCTCCCTATTGGTGCCGAATTGTCTCTGTCACCATACTAATCTCAAAAGCCGAATTTAGGCTGCAGAATCGAAAGCGGATTTGGTAAGTATTTGGTTAACATCTTTTGTACGTTTTGCTAAAAGCCGAAAGGCTATCTAACTTCTCATCATCGTTAACCTTGTATTAACAAGGGTAGGGTTCAGAGATCGCAAGTGTGGTAAGGATCGTTAGCAAAGTGGTAAGTGTACTCGTCTCAGTTATGGATTAATGGATGGCCGAATGTAGGTATGGCCTATAAGGGTGACTTATGTGAGAAATGAGTCACTTGATTTTGATGAAATATGTGTGAATGCAGATCTAGGGAACACTTGTGATTAATAGCTTAGGAAGGGCTATTAGAATTCGGTGGCGCACGGTAAGGTTACGGTAAGGTTTCAACTTTTGAGTAAATATTTTGATTAAGTATGAGTGGTTGATTAAAGGTTGGTTGGTTGTAGGTTCAAGGCTAAGGATAGAATAGCACGTCGCGGTAACCAGGTGTGTACAAACATTATGCACACACGAAATCGGCAATGCCGAAAAGTTGATAAGCTGGAAGTGGCTAAATGGGCCCGGTGGGCCCTAAGGCTAAGTTTGATGAAATGGATTAATTTGATTATATGAATTGGGTTAAGCATGCATGTTTCATGATCTGGATTTGTTTTGGGCCTAATGGGTCATATGATTGAGATTTTGGCCTAGTGGGCCATAAAAATGTGATGTGGCCATTATGGGTTATATGAACGTGAAATGGGTTGATTGGCTTTATGGGGGAGTAGACTAGTATGCCAGGGTTTTATTGACTTTAGGCTTAGTAATGAACAACTCTTAAACCGCATAAGACTTTCTAATAATTAAATATATCCATGGACAAGTCACTAGGTTAAAGTGTGGTAACGGGCATGTGCATGTCTAGTATTGGATCTAGGGAGAGCTTAGTACTTAAGTGGCCCTAGCGGCCCACCTCCTCTTCTCTAGAATCCTACCTGGTGCATAGTGTCTGTTCACTTTAGCCGCAAGGACTTGTTAATGGACCAAAGTTCATAGCTAAAACCCGAGAGGGACCAAATACCCCTGATTTGGAAATTACCAAAATATCCTTAGATTTGTAAAATTACTAAAATACCCATATTTTGGAAATTACCGAAATATCCTTAGAATTGTAAAATTACTAGAATACCCTTGATTTGGAAATTACCAAAATACCCTTAGATTTGTAAAATTCCTAAAATATCATTAATTTGTAAAATTACCAGAATACCCCTGATTTGCTGAATTACCAAAACATCCCTGATTTACAACATCTCCAAAATACCTCTATTTTTCAACATTACATGAATACCGCTATAAAGTAGATTTACGAAAATACCCTTGGGTTGTGAAATGACGAAAATACCCCTATGTGATGACTATGGTTTTATGGATGTTACTCATGTGCATGTTGCAATCATACGATATTCTGTTTAGGATGCATATGGGTGGGAATTATGGTACGGAGGAAGATTTGAGGATCGCATAGTCGCTTGACGACCATGGATCCACTGGTGGCTTTAAGCCCATTATATGATCAGCAGACTTTTTTTGCAACGTTGAGTAAAGTCTGCGCTTATGAGTGCTACCTTTGGTGTGTAGAGGATGGGTGGGTCGGTTTAGAAATCCCCACGTGTGTGTAGGGTTGGAAGGGAAATGGTGTGTAGCGGATGGATTTTTGGGGAGGGTTTTGCATTACCTTATTTTGCATATGATATAATATGATATGGTATGAGGTCATTGTGGGCTAAGGCCAGGACCACCAATTTTGATAGGGCTTAGGCCCAATATGAATATTTGTATGTTGATTTGATTGCCAAGGGTTGTACACACTGAGTTTCGAAACTCACACCCTTTATTTAATGTTTCAAGTGATCCTCAGTAAATGGCTCGACGTGGGAGAGGACTCGGAGATGGCCACACTACAAGATGATTAAATTTTTATTTACTTGGTTCAAAAGACATAGTTTTAATTACTTATTTTCGTTGGATGTAATAAGGCCTTGTACTCCGATTTGACTTTAGGTTTTGGGGTGTTGGTTTCAACTGTTTACTTAAATTTTAAAACTAAGTAAATTTCGTATGTTTAAACTTGGTTTCTGATATACTTAAAATAATGGGTTTTTATCATTACTTAACAAGACTTAAGGATGAAAGGGCTTTTGGGCCTTAAATTGTTAATTAGCAAAATCGTTTTGAAATTGGGCCTTTAATGTGACATTCCGGATTCGGGCCTAACTTCTAGGTCGGGTTTAGGGTGTTACAGTAGGTTTAAAATGGCTAGGTGTTGTGATAATGATTAGTTGGCTATCAAAGAAAAACAAAGGAATAAGAAAGAGTTTGGTTGGGATGGAATTAGATCGAAGTGAACTTAAGAATCATGAATGAACCAACACTATGATTGAGTGCTGACCCAAAACTTATGTGATCTTAAGGGTGATGGATGTTGAAGGATAAAATGACCGTGACCCTCTATCAAGAGTGATAGGAACCAATCAGCATATGGGTTAATGCCACACTCGGTTTAGGAGTGATATGTTCGAAAAGAAACAAGGTAGACGCCACTAGCTTTTGCTAGATAAGTCAGCTTGAGTCTTAAAATGAAATAGGAGAGTTGGAAAACTCACAAAATGTTATAAACATTCAAAAGGTAGAAAACTCCATTACAATGAGCTGATTACAAGTATTTATAGTGCTTGATAAGGCTTAGCGAAAAAGTCGCAATTGTTCAGCTTAAATAAGCTAATAATGAGCTGAAATAAAACTTAATCACTAAGAACAAACTCTTGAAATTCTAGGCCTAAGTAACAATAACTATCAATACAATTTAATGTTCTAATTCAGCTGATTTAATAAGCTTGAATGCTTAGGTTTCATTCTTGAGCAGCCAAATAGTTAAGAATAAGCCTTAAATTCTCCCTTGGTCAGTCGAATAGACACCAGCAACATTGATGATATTTGTGGGCACACAAACAGAACATGGAGTGTTCTTTAAGAGACATTCGGTTATGGAATGTGTAATAACTCCTTTGTCCATTGCTATTCCTGAACAACTCCTTAGAGAAGATGGAGAGGCTGTCTAATTTTAATGATGCACATTACTCTCCTTTAAATGTTGTAAAAGCCCTTGTATGTAACCAATTCAGCTGAATAGTAACCTATAAGTATTTATTAACAAACACATTAAAACACACTAAACTTAATAGGCTTAATTAATAAACTGTAAATAAACACATTTAACACTTAACTTAATTTAATAAACTGTAAATAAACTCATTTAACAATAAGTTATTCCAGCAATTAAATAAACTAAGATAAGCATTTATTCCAGCAATTAATTAACTAAAATGAGTTAAATAAAAATAAAGTCCAGCAACTCAATTATTAACTAAGATGAGTTTAATAAAGGCTAGCAACTCAATTATTAACTAAGATGAGTTTAATAAAATTAAAATTCAGCTTGCAATAAATTGCAAAGGACACCTATTGAGCTAAATGAGCTTGTAATGAACCTTCATTTTGCACTTAGGCTCCTCGAGCTTAGGCCAATCTCGATGGCGTCAAGTTGCGTCGTAACATGATGCAACCGGATTCGCATCATTTTCCAAACAGAATTCAAAAAGAAGTATATTAGCTAGAGATTCCTTGATGAGAAAAAGGAGGACTTTTTAGAGGTTAAACAGGGGAATATGACAGTATCTGAGTATGAACGAGAATTTGTCAGATTAAGCAAATATGCCATAGAATGTATCCCGACCGAAGTTGCTATGTGTAAACGATTTGAAGAAGGATTAAACGAAGACATCAAGTTGTTAGTCGGGATTTTAGAATTAAAAGAATTTGTTGTATTGGCCGACCGAACACATTAAGCTGGAGAACTAAACAAAGAAAAGAGACAGGCAGAGATGGAAGCCCAAACATCGAGTAAAAGATTCATGGAAAAGCCACAATCATCAACTTCAAAGAAATCAAAGAAATATCATGATCACTCTGTTTCATCTGTAGGGTATTCTGGGAAAGGTCGAGGTTCTCAACGCTCTAATCTGAGATCTTCGGCCCCATCAATTGCAAGTGCTAGAAGTGTCGAGAATTCTAAACCTAAATGCAAGTATTGTAATAAATTTCACTTTGGAGAATATCGTATGAAAAGCGGAGCCTGCTATAGATGCGGTTCTCTCGATCACTGTCTCAAAAATTTTTCAGAAAGGAATGTATCTGAAGTTAGAACTTTTCTGGGACTAGCTGGAGATTATCGGAGATTTGTAAAAGGATTTTCAATGTTAGCTTATCTGATGACTCATTTGTTACAGAAGGATGTGAAATTTGAATGGACAGATAAATGCCAGTAGAGTTTTGACAGATTGAAAACCTTGTTGACTGAAGCACCTGTACTAGTTTAGCCTGAATCGGGTAAGGAATTTGTAATTTACGACGATGCGTCATTAAATGGTCTAGGTTGTGTTTTGATGTAAGAAGGTAAAGTAATCGCCTATGTTTCTAGACAGCTAAAACCACATGAAAAGAATTACCCGATACATGATTTAGAATTGGCAGCCATTGTTTTTGCACTGAAAATTTGGCGACATTATCTGTTTGGTGAAAAGTGTCATATATTCACTGATCACAAAAGTTTAAAGTATCTGATGTCACAGAAAGACTTGAATTTGAAATAGCATAGGTGGCTTGAATTATTGAAAGATTATGACCTAGTTATCGACTATCATCCAGGAAAAGCCAATGTGGTTGTAGATGCTTTGAGCAGAAAATCCTTTTTGCCTTGCGAGTAATGAATACCCGGTTATCTTTGTCAAATGATGGTTCAGTCATAGCTGAGTTAAAAGCTAAACCAATATTCTTGCAATAGATCTATAAAGCTCAGAAGAGTAATTATGAATTACAAGCTAAAAGGGTACAATATGAGTCAAATTCTAATTTCGAATTTCATATTGGGTCTGATGGTTGTCTGTTATTCAGAGGCAGAATATGTGTACCAAAGAATTCAGAACTTGTACAGAATATTTTGAATGAAGCTCATAATGGTATCATGTCTGTACATCCGGGGAGTAATAAAATGTATAATGATTTGAAAAAGATGTATTGGTGGCCGGGAATGAAACGTGATATTTCTAAATTTGTATCTAGGTGTTTGGTTTGTCAGCAAGTTAAACCTAAACACCAGGTGCCTTTGGGATTATTACAGCCAATTACAATACCGGAATGGAAATGGGAAAGAATTACCATGGATTTTGTATCAGGATTACCCCTATCTCTGAAAAAGGAAGATGCCATTTGGGTAATTGTCGACAGATTAACGAAGTCTGCACACTTTATTCCGATATGTATGGATTTATCCTTAGACAGATTGGCTAAGTTATATGTTTCTGAGATTGTTAGTATAACACCCCTTACCTCTATTTGACGTTGGGATAGGGTACGAGGCATTACCAAAACAAAACACATACAGTCGTACTAAACTGAGACATAAAATTTAAATCCAAATTTAAAACTTTTCAATTTTCATCACACACTCAATCAACCTAGTCATGCATCTCATAAATTGCATCATCATAAACATATAACATGATCAATAATAGCCAACATCAATGGCCTTATACAAAATGAACTATCAAATAACATAGGCCAACATTTTATGCCAAACCAATTATGACACACAAAAAAATAATCGAGTCCTCTATACATGCCATAATTCAAAATACTGATTTCAAAAGACCAAAAAGAGTATTGATAGTGTGGATGGATCTTCGACGATCACCAAATCCCGAGCTAGCTTGGTGACACTATAAAACAAGGGAAAAGAGAAGGGAGTAAGCATATAGCTTAGTAAGTAAGTATGTAAATAATAAACAATTTATTAACATGCCTTTAACAATCCGCATAATATGTTCTCAAGATAATGCAATCATAATTACACATAGTTCCACCATTTACTTATCTTCATCTTAAGTTGTCTACTTAAGTCACAGTCATTAAATTATTTATATCTCGAGCTACAAAACTCCAAATTAAGATCTGCTAATTTTCCTTGAAACTAGACTCACATATCTTCTTACCTTAAAATTTTCAAAATTTTTGGTTTAGCCAATAAGTCAGTTTATTCATTAAAGTCACCTCTGTTTTGCTGTCTGACAGTTCCGACCCCACTTCACTAAAAATCAGTTATCTCCTCTTACTTGTACAATTTTTAATGATTTTCCCAAGTCAAAACAGGGGATTCTGAAATCATTCTAACTCTATTTCAAAAAAATTCAAATATCTCAGAATATGAAATTCTTTTTCTTACGCCGTTTCTTTTATGTGAAAATAGACTCAATAAGCTTCAATTTAATATCTTATTCAACCTCTAATTCGATTTCCACCATTTTTGGTAATTTTTCAAAGTCATACAACTGCTGCTGTCCAAACTGTTTTATTGCTAATTTTACTCTATCATGTCTTCTTTGTATTGGTTCTCATTTACACACATATAACACAGTGTATCCATAGTTAGCCATGCCAATAGCTAGTCATCATCAAATATTTACAAGTCTTCATTGTAACACTTACTTCATATCAACCTTACCAAAGTTCAATCACATATCGAGCACATTGCTCATTAATATATATACACATGTACCTGCACTTGTTCATAACAAAATCACATTCAATTACACTTAGTCATTTTCCCGTTGAACACATTGGAATATTATTGGATACATCGGAAGTTTACACATAACTTCCACACTTGTAGCCAAAGCTACTTCACATCACTTTTCGCATAGAGGCTCGTTCTCAAGCTATTCACTTTCACAGGTCTACTTGCACAACTTGTCAGTCATTTGTTACTACCCACTGCTGCTCACACAAGCTGTCAGGTATCCACAACACAGGCTGGTATACCCAGCCACTGGTAGAACTTAAGACCAGCACCCGAATTCACTTAGTCACAATTTCACATAGATTTCACATAGGTCCCTAGTGACATGTCACTTGTATCCTATTCTATTCCTAAGGTTCAACCGGGAAATTTCTCACATTTCGATACTTTGTCAATTTCGTTTAATATTCAGCTACATCTCATAAAATATATCAAAACATAAAAATGTACATAAAATCGATGCATTATTTACATACAAACTTACCTCAGTAGCACAATCGGTGAAAATGACTTATTCGTCATATTCTTTGTTTTTCCCCCGTTCTAAGCCCGAATCTCGTTTTCCTTGATAATCGAGTTTGGAAGCTTGAAAAACCATATCCATGGTTTCCCCTTGTGAAATTTGGCCATGGGGTTGAAGATGGACAAAAATTAGCTTTTAATTTTGTACTTAATTCATTTTAATAACTAAATGACCATAATGCCCTTAATGAAAAACTTAAACAATGGTCTAATTACTATATACGTAACGACCCCAAAAAATAGATTCTTTAATTTTGCATGTTTTGACACAAATAACCGTGTGCTTCTATGGTGGAGTGATTTGGGTGTGTTTGGGAGTGTTTGAAAAGCCTGGGTTCAAGCCTTGGCTTTTGCAAAATTTTTAGTTTTCCTCTTAAATGAATCTGGACACTGGCACATAGGTCTTATTAATTACTGTGCTTATTTTAAGTCATAAAAATCCTATTGGTGCAATGGTTGTGGCCTTACAAGTATGGCAAGGGGTCTGAGGTTCGAGTGTTGGCACAGCATGAGGGGGTATTTATTTTGCTGCTTGAGCTGTGTAGGTAGTAGAGTTGGATTGAAACACAACTAAGGAGAGTTTGAATAGAATTTGAATGGGGTTTGAACGGGTCATGGAGAGGTTCAAGGAGGGATTTTAGGAGAGATTTAGGGGAGGAAAAAGTGGAATTTGAAGTGTAGTAGAGTTGTGCTGAAATTGCATAGTAGGTACACAGGAGCTTTTCGGTTGAGCTGTTATTCTCTCAAATTTTCAATTTTGTATGCTCGTTTTCTTTTGCGTTTTGGTTCTTTATGCCGTGGGTGCCAGAAATAGGCTTTTGTTGCCTTTTCTCTGTGCTTATTGTATTGGCTTTTCCCTTGTTCACTATTTCAATTTTGCTTCTTTCCTCCCTCTCTACTTTTTTTAGTTTTCTTAGAGTTCCCTATTACATTGCTGGCCAAATTCTCTTGTAACTGAATTTCTCTCTCTGTATTCGATTAAGGTAACTTGGTTTTCTTTTGGGATGTCGAATCCTTGACTTATGGCTGAACCTTGATATAGTCACCATCTCGATTTGGGTTTACGGTTCTCTTTTCTCTTTCTCTATTTTTTATCAAAGTATTTTTCCCTCTAACATCATCTTGTCTCTATCATTACTGCCAGGGGTGTGATTGTACCATCTCGTGCCTCGGGTTTAAGGGGTACGTGTGTAGATCGATTACTTCTATCTAACATGCTTAGTTCTACATTTGGTAAGTTGTTATTCGCTTGATTCAAGTTATTGACGTTTATGGTAATAGTACAGGTTTTTGGCCAAGAATCTTGAAATCAACCTTCGTCAACAGTTTAAACGGGCTAAAGTCACCCTCGTTCAAACGAGGTTTGGTGCTCGTGGATCTTAGCACGATTTCGTAAAACAGGTGTGTGGCTGTACCTTGCCAACGATAATAGGCTCAAGCATCGGTAAAGTGTGTATTCACACTGTTTTGACTGTAGAACGGCAAAAACCGAAAAGCCAAAACTTTGGCATTTGAGGCCTCACGAACGTGCGATCGCTCGTGTTGTAAACGGAGCCCACAAATCATGAATGATAGACTGTAGAGGCCACTATGAACGTTCTTGTGCTCTTGGGTCGATATGGGCCTCATTTGGCTGAAATAGGCTGTGTGGGCCTAATGGGCTCGTAGGCCCCACATAGAATAAATCCATGATAAGCAAATACTGGATTGGGCTAGATAGTTCGCAAAGTCGTGACTGAATTTGGGCTAAACGGGCTACATGAGCTTGTGAGCCCACTTGGGCCATATAATAGGCATTGGGCCTATTTACACCATTATGACTTTTAAATGTGTCGCTCGAGGCAACTGTGGAGCTTCAGAGAGGTTTTTATTTGCACCGGGACCCCAAATAAGTAAAGTGACCAAAATATCCCTAAAAGGTAAAATTACTGTTATACCCTTACTTGATGGAAATGACCATTTTACCTTTAGAGGTAGGTTGATTGATGAGTGTATGATTATTTGTATGTTTGTACTGAGTAGGACACTTTGCATACACGAACTATTTATGACATGACATACGGCATGGGGTTGGGATTCTGATATGGAGGAAGTATTGTACTGGTGGCTCTACCACATTCACTGTTACTGGTGGCGTCGCCACATTTGCTGTTACTGGCAGCTCTGCTACATTATTATTACTGGCAGTTATGCTGCGATATTGTTATGCTAGCTGGGTGGGTTGATTTTATCCCCACATGGTGTGTTGGTTGGTATGGGGCTCACACTGTTACTGTAATGGGCTAAGGTCCACACTTTGCCTCATTCTCGAATAGGCTCTCGTGCCTGGCTATTCTCGCATATATTGTTATTGATTGACTGTTAGGGGATTACACACTGAGTTTTTGCAAACTCACCCTTTTTTTAACTGTACAGGTAATCCCCAGTCTTAGACGATTTGGAGTTGCGAGGGACTCGGAGGTGGCCACATTATCGCTGACGTCCTGCTTTAGTCTTAGTTATTTAATTTTAATTTTCATATTGGGCTATTGATTATGTAATAAGGCCATTGGTGGATTTAATTTCTAATTGGACTTTGTTTTTTTGTTTTAAACTGCCAAACGGACATAACAGAGTTTTCAAAGTCACAACTGCTTTCCAAGAAAAACACGCATTTTAAACTTCAAGGTTTTTAGTTAGAGAAGCTTTCGCGGTTTTATTCAGTTTAAGAAATCAACGGTAGTAATATGGCAAACGTTTTGATAAGCTAGCTTCAAATTGTAATAACTTAAATTTCTAAATGTTCTCAAGTAATAAAAACTAATTGGGTTTTAACTTAAATACGAATATTTATCAATAAGTCCAAACTTCGAAAATCACTTCGATGTGACACGTCAGATTCAGCCGTAACGTCTAGGCCGGGTTTGGGGTGTTACATTTAGTGGTATCAAAGCCAGGTTGCAAAACTCGGCTGTGGAATGGGTTTTTGAAAAGTTTTTCTGAAAACAGATTTTAAAGATTGGAAACGTTTTGAAAGATTCACAAGTGTGGGACACCGAGTCTCCGGTACCAAATCTGTAAGTCCTCTAATGCTTTTACTGTTATAGACTGAGAAGTTATACTAAGAAACTACTATGGATAGTAGGACTGTACTGTGAAACTCTAGATAGAGAAAACTAAGTCCGTATAAGATTGAAAACTGTAGGGAGACCTCAATCTGTGATAATAAACCCCTAATGACTATCTTTCACAACACACTTGTTATTAATTACTAAAATATTAATCTGATGCATAAGACTTTTAAAATAGATAAAGTGTACGTTGAAATGAGCACAAGAGGTACTCGCAGAAGGGGTACGGGGGGCTACGCTAGGGGCCGAGGAAGAGCTCGGGCTGGGTCTTCGGCATTAGGCCACATGCCTGCTAGGGAAGCACCAATGTCACCAGTAACTAAGACGGGGTCTTACGATCAAGTGGCTAGGGATGATGCAATCCTAAGCTATGCTTTGCATTTTAGAGAGGGTTGCTAGATCTAATTTGGTGCAGTGGGCCGAGGGTCAATTTCAGAGTGACCCCGGTCAAATGGAGCAGAAACTTTCAACGGTATTTCTAGAGTAGCCCCAAATGTGGCAGAATACTGGCTGAAGGCCATTGAAAGAATAATGGACGACCTCGACTGTACTGCGGAGCAAAAGTTAAAAGGAGCAGTGTCCTTACTGTGAGACGAGGCTTACTAGTGGTGGCTCACCGTGACATAGGGTACGCAGGCCGATTGGTTAACATGGGATTTCTTTAAAACGGCCTTTGAAGGGAAGTATGTAGGCCCAAGTTATGTAGACACCCGAAGAAGGGAATTTTTTAGCCTGACCCAAAGGAATAAGACAGTGGCAGAATATGAGGTAGAGTTCTTGCGGTTGAGTCGATATGCTCGTGGGATAGTAGCAACTAAGTATGAACGTTGTGTGCATTTTGAGGACAGCCTTCAAGATGAGTTACGAGTACAGATAGCTCTACAACGGGAGCAAGACTTTGCTGCCCTTGTAGAAAAGGTAAAAATTGATGAGGATGTGAAGCGCTCTGAGTGCCAGAACTGCGAGAAAGGTAGGGGCAAAAATAAGAAGGATTCTAGGCCCTCAGGTTCTTTTGGAAGGCCTGTAAAGAAGGCCAAGTTTGATGGGCCAGTTTAGGCTGGAGTTCCTGTTGCTGTTGCTATACCGCAGCCTTGCACTGATTGTGGGAGATTTTACCAGGGTGAGTGCTGGGAGAGGATTGGGGCGGGCTTCAGATGCGGGTCCATGGATTATCAGGTTAAGAATTGTCCTTAGAGGCCTGTTCAAATGCAAGCTATAGGACAGGGTCATGTTCAGCCAGTGAGAGGTGGTCAGTAGCCACCAAGAGGCCGTGGGCAGGCCAGAGGTGGAAACGGTTTGGGACGAGGTCGTGGAGTGCCAAGCAGAGGTGTAGGTAACATTGAGGCAAGGCAACCAACACTGGTTTATGTTGCTCGTCGCCGAGAGGATGGTGATGCTCCAGATGTTATAACCGGTACGTTCCTAATATATAATGTACCCTACACTGCTCTGATTGATTTAGGGTCTACGCATTCATACATTGCATGCACTGTGTCTGGCACCTTGGGTATCATGTGTGAGAGTACTGTTAATGAGATGACTGTGTTAAATCCACTGGGACAGTCAGTAAAAGTAGACAAGTTGTTCAGAGATGTGCCCCTAGAGGTTCAAGGAGTTATATTTCCAGCAGATTTGATGGAGCTACTGTTTGGTGAGTTCGACCTAATCTTAGGAATGGACTGGCTGGTAAAACACCGTGCAAGTTTGGATTGTGTTGCTAAACGTATGGTGTTGAAGACTTCGGATGATGAGGAAGTGGTTGTGATTGGGGAGCGAAGGGACTTTCTGTCTAATGTGATATCTGCATTAAGGGCTGAAAAACTGGTTCGCAAGGGTTGTGAGGCGTTTATAGCCTATATTGGTGTATCTCATTTTAAGGGTCCTTCTGTTGGAGATATCAGAATAGTTAAGGATTTTTCTAATGTATTTCCTGATGAGCTCCCTGGGTTGCCTCCGGACCGTGAAGTGGAATTTGGTATTGAGCTCCTGCCTGGAACAACTCCAGTGTCCATCACCCCTTATAGAATGGCACCAAAGGAACTGGTTGAGCTAAAAGCTCAAATTCAAGAACTGCTAGACCGAGGATTCATTCAACTGAGTGTGTCTCCATGGATAGCACCAGTGTTGTTTGTGAAGAAGAAGGATGGATCCATGCACATGTGCATCGATTATCGGCAGTTGAATAAACTGACTATCAAAAATAAGTATCCCTTGTCGAGGATTGACGATCTGTTTGATCAGTTGCAAGGAGCGTCAGTTTTCTCTAAAATAGATCTCTGTTCTGGGTACAATCAGTTGAGAGTCAAAGAGATTGATGTGTATAAGACTGCGTTTAAGACTCGTTATGGTCATTACGAGTTCCTAGTGATGCCGTTTGGGCTGACGAATGCACCAACTGCTTTCATGGGCTTGATGAACTGAGTATTCTAGCCCTACCCGGATCGATTCGTGGTGGTATTTATAGACGACATCTTGGTGTATTCGAGAACCGAGGATGAACATGATGCACATATCTGAATTGTTCTGCAAATTTTGAGGGAGAAACAATTGTACGCTAAGTTCAGCAAGTGTGAGTTCTGGCTGCGAGAAGTGACATTTCTGGGTCACGTTGTATCTGCCTAGGGGTTTAGGGTTGATCCTTGAAAAATTGAAGTCGTTCTGGATTGGAAACCACCTAAGATCGTATCTGAGATTCGAAGCTTTCTGGGTCTGGCAAGGTATTACAAACGTTTTGTCGAGGGGTTTTCTGTGATTGCTGCACCTATGACTAAGTTGCTGCATAAAGGGGTATCATTCAATTGGACTGATAAGAAGTAAGAGAGTTTTGATAAACTGAAGAAAGTTTTGGTCGAGGCCCTTATTTTAATACAGCCAGAGTCTGGTAAGGAATTTATGGTCTACAGTGATGCATCACATGTTGGTTTATGTTGTCTACTGATGTAGGAGGGTAAAGTGGTTGCTTATGTATCTCATCAGCTTAAGCCTCACGAGATAAATTACCCTACACATGACTTGGAGTTACCCGCGGTGGTATTGGCACTGAAAATTTAGAGGCATTATTTATACGGTGAGAAGTGTATTATCTACACAGATCATAAGAGCCTTAAGTACCTCCTTACCTAGAAGGAGTTGAATCTTAGGCAGCGAAGATGGTAGGTAGCCGTGACCGAAATGTATAAGGTCAGATTTGATTTGAGAGCAATGTTTGCCCATCTCAGCTTGTATGATGATGGTAACTTATTAGCTGAGCTTCAAGTGAGACCGACATGGACTGAGCAAATTAAGGGGAAACAATTGTTGGATAAGTCACTGGATCCTCATTTCCAACAAGTTGAGAATGGAGAAATTGTAGATTTCAAGTTGAATGGTGAAGGAGTACTGTGTTTCCATGGGAGAGTCTGTGTACCAAAGGATTTAGAACTAAGGCAGTCTATACCAAAGGATTCAGAACTAAGGTAGTCTATACTACGAGAGGCGCATACTAGTCCATATGCTATGCATCCTGGCAGAAATAAATTATACCAAGTTCTTCGTAAGCTGTACTGGTGGTCAGGGCTAAAATACGAAGTTACTAATTTTGTGAGTAAGTGATTGACGTGCCAAGAAGTTAAAGCTGAGCATCAGCTGCCTTCTGGGTTACTGTAGCCAGTGAAGATTCCACTTTGGAAATAGGAGAGGGTAACTATGGATTTTGTTAGTGGGCTGCCCTTAACGCCTACTAAAAAGGATTCGGTATGGGTTATTGTAGATCTATTGACTAAATCTGCCCATTTTATACCAATCTGTACTGATTACTCATTGCAAAAGCTGGCAAATTTATATGCGGATGAGATTGTGAGACTACATGGGGTACCGGTTTCTATCATATCTGACAGAGATCCTAGATTCACATCTCAGCTCTGAAAGAAGTTACATGAGGCGTTAGGTACCAGCTTGGACTTCAGTACTGCATTTCATCCTCAGACAAATGGTCAGTCAGAGAGGGTGATTCAGATACTGGAGGACATGTTAAGAAGTTGTGTAATGGATTTTCGAGGCAGCTGGGAAGACTACTTGCCACTAACAGAGTTTGCGTATAATAATAGCTATCAGTCCAGTATTCAAATGGCACCGTACGAGGCGTTGTATGGTCCTAGGTGTCGTGCTCCTACCTATTGCACAGAGCTGGGCGAGCAACGAGTTTTGGGGCCAGAGTTAGTTTCTGATACCGAAGAAAAGGTAAAATTGAATGAGACCGGTTGAAAGAAGTGTCTTATAGGCAGAAGTCTTACGCAGATCTTAAACACCGAGAGATTGAGTACTCTGTGGGGGATTATGTCTTTCTTAAGGTCTCACCGTGGAAGAAAATTCTAAGATTTGGACGAAAGGGTAAGCTTAGCCTAAGGTTTATTGGGCCTTACCGTGTACTGAAGCGTGTGGGAAAGGTCACTTATCAACTTGAGTTGCCTCTAGAATTAGACCAGATTCACGATGTGTTCCATGTCTCCATGCTGAGGTGTTACCGCTCTGATCCCACACATATAGTACCAGTCGAGGAGATCAAGATTAGGCCAGATATGACCTTCGAGGAGGAGCCAGTGCAGATATTGGAACGTGTGGTTAAAGCACTGACGAGGAAATCTATTCCACTAGACAAAGTGCTTTGGCATAATCACAGTTCAGAAGAAGCAAAGTGGGAACCTGATGAGGCGATGCGTCGGCAATACCCTCACCTATTCTGATCAGGTAAATTTCGAGGCTGAAATTTCTTTTAGGGGGTAGAGTTGTAATGCCCCAAAAATATAGGGTCTTTAATTTTGCATGTTTTGACACAAATACCTGTGTGCTTCTATGGTGGAGTGATTCGGGTGTGTTTGGGAGTGCTTGAGAACCCTAGGTTCAAGTCTTGGCTTTTGCAAAATTTTTAGTTTTCCTCTTAAATGAATCTGGACACTGGCACATAGGTCTTATTAATTATTGTTCTTGTTTTAAGTCACAAAAACCCTATTGGTGCAATGGTTATGGCGTTACAAGTATGGCAAGGGCTCTGAGGTTCGACTATTGGCACAGTATGAGGGGGTATTTATTTTGCTGCTTGAGTTGTGTAGGTAGTAGAGTTGGATTGAAACACAATTAAGGAGAGTTTGAATATAATTTGAATAAGGTTTGAATGGTTCATAGAGAGGTTCAAGGAGGGATTTTAGGAGAGATTTAGGGGAGGAAAAAGTGGAATTTGAAGTGTAGTTGAGTTGTGCCGAAATTGCATAGTAGGTACACAGGAGCTTTTCGGCTGAGCTGTTATTCTCTCAAATTTTTGGTTTCGTCTGCTCTTTTTCTTTTCCGTTTTTGTTCTTTATGTCGTGGTGCCAGAAATAGGCTTTTGTTGCCTTTTCTCTCTGCTTCTTGTATTGGCTTTTCCCTTGTTCACTATTTTGATTTTACTTCTTCCCTCCATTTCTACTTTCTTCGGTTTTCTTAGAGTTCCCTCCTACATTGCTGGCCAAATTCTCTTGTAGCCGAATTTCTCTCTCTACATTCGATTAAGGTAACTTGGTTTTCTTTTGGGGTGTCGAATCCTTGACTTATGGCTGAACCTTGCTGTAGCCGCCATCTCGGTTCGGATTCACGGTTGTCTTTTACCTTTCTCTACTTTCTATCAAAATATTTTTCCCTCTAACATCATCTTGTCTCTGCCGTTATTGCCAGGGGTGTGATTGTACCATCTCGTACCTCAGGTTTAGGGGGTGCTTGTGTAAACTGATTACTTCTGTCTACCATTATTAGTTCTACGTTCGGTAAGTTGTTATCCGCTTGATTCAAATTATTGACGTTTATGGTAATAGTTAACAATATTAGGTTGTAATACAGGTTTTTGGCCAAGAATCTTGAAATCAACCTTCGTCAATGGTTTAAACGGGCTAACGTCACCCTTGTTCAAATGAGGATTGGTGCTCGTGGATCTTAGCAAAGTTTTGCAAAACAGGTGTGTGATCGTACCCTGTGAACTGTAATAGGTGCAAACACCGGTAAAGTATGTATTCATATTGTTTTGACTGTAGAACAACAAAATCCGAAAAGCTGAAACTTCAACATTTGAGGCCTCATGAACGTGCGATCGCTCATGTGGTAAATCGAGCACACAAATCATGGGCGATAGACTATAGAGGCCACCACGAGTGTTCTCGTGCTCTTGAGCTGATATGGGCCTTGTTTGGTAGAAATGGGCCGTGTGGGCCTAATGGGTTCATGGGCCCCACACAGAATAAATCCACGATAAGTGACAAATACTAGACTAGGCTAAATAGTTCGCATAGTCGTGACTGAATTAGCTTAAATAGGCCACACGAGCGTGTGGGCCCATTTGGGCCAAATAATGGGCCTTGGGCCTATTTACACCATTATGACCTTTTAAATTATCTGTGTCGCTCGAGGAACTATGGACCTTCGGAGAGGTTGTTATTTGCACCGAGACCCCAAAATAAGTAAAGTGAACCAAATACCCCTAAAAGGTAAAATTACTATTATACCCCTACTTGATGGAAATGACCATTTTGCCCTTAGAGGTAGGTTGATTGATGAGTGTCTGATTATTTGTATGACTGTACTGAGTAGGACACTTTGCATACACAAACTATTTATGACATGACATACTGCATGGGGTTGGGATTCTGATATGGAGGAAGTATTGTACTGGTGGCTCTACCACATTCACTGTTACTAGTGGCGTCGCCACATTCACTGTTACTGGCAGCTCTGCTGCATTATTATTACTAGTAGCTATGCTGCGATATTGGTAAGCTGGCTGGGTGGGTCAATTTTATCCCCACATGGTGTGTTGGTTAGTACGGGTGGTGTGTTGGCTGCATTGAGGTGGGATGCATATTTGCACTGTATTGATACTGTATTGGGCTTAGGCTCACACTATTACTGTACGGGGCTAAGGCCCATTCTACACTGTTACTAAATAGGGCTTTGGCCCAAACTGTTACTGCATATGTTGTTACTGATTGACTGTTAGGGGATTACACACTGAGCTTTTGTAAACTCACCCTTTCTTTTTAACTATACATGTAATCCCCATTCTTAGACGATTTGGAGCCGCGAGGGACTCGGAGGTGGCCACATGATCGCTGACGTCCTGCTTTAGTTTAGTTATTTAATTTTAATTTTCATATTAGGCTATTGATTATGTAACAAGGCCATTGGTGGATTTAATTTTTAATTGGCATTTGGTTTCTTGTTTTAAACTGCGAAACGGACACAAAAGAGTTTTCAAAATCACAACTGTTTTCCAAGAAAAACATGCATTTTAAACTTCAAGGTTTTTAGTTAGAGACGATTCCAAGATTTTATTTAGTTTAAGAAACCAACGGTAATAATATGGAAAACATTTTGATAAGCTGGCTTCAAATTGTAATAACTTTAATTGTCAAATGTTCTCAAGTAATAAAAACTAATTGGGTTTTAACTTAAATACAAATTTTTATCAATAAGTCCAAACTTCGGAAAGCACTTTGATGTGACACGTTAGATTCGGTCGTAACGTCTAGGCCGAGTTCAGGGTGTTACAATATAAGGACCTTAAATTTAAAACTTCATACCAATTGGACACCTCTAGCATGTAGAACTCAACTTTTGCACTTTTTACAATTTAGTCTTTTTGACTAAATTGAGTGTCCAAACGTAAAAATTTTCGAACAAAATTTTCACTAAATCATTTTGTGAAATCTTAGACCATAAAAATATAATAAAAATAAATTTTCTTATTTCGAATTTGTGGTCTCGAAACCACTGTTTGGACTAGGCCCAAAATCAAGCTGTTATAGTTAGACTACATGGAGTACCGGTCTCTATTATTTTGAACAGAGATCCTCAATTTACATCCGTTTTGGAACAAGTTACAAGAAGCGTTGGGTACACAATTATATTTTAGTACCGCATTCCATCCTCAAACTGATGGACAATCTCAACGAGTTATACAAATATTGGAAGATATGCTTCGTTGTTGTATTTTGGAATTTAAAGGTAATTGGGAAAATTACCTACCTTTAGTTGAAATTGCATATAATAATAGTTATCAATCCAGCATTAAAATGGCTCCGTACAAGGCTTTATATGGTCGTAAATGTAAAACTCTGTTGTATTGGACAGAGCTCAGTGAGAAAAAGGTATACGGAGTTGATTTAATCCGTGAAACTGAAGAAAAAGTGAAGGTGATTCGGGATAGTTTGAAAGCAGCCTTTGATCGTCAAAAGTCTTATGTCGATCTTAAACAAAAAGAAATAGAATTTTAAGTCGGTTTTAAAGTATTCTTAAAAGTATCACCTTGGAAGAAAGTTCTTCAGTTTGGCCATAAAGAAGAACTAAGTCCATGGTTCATCAGACCATATGATATGATTAAAAGAATTGGACCTGTTGCATATCGATTGGCATTACCGCCAGAGCTTGACAAAATTCACAATGTTTTCCATGTGTCTATGTTACGACGATATCGGTCAGATCCTTCACTTGTTATCTCTCCGACAGAAGTGGAAATTCAGCCTAACATGACTTACGGTGAAGAACCGATTAAAATCCTAGCACGAGAGACAAAAGAGTTAAGAAATAAAAAGGTAGCTTTAGTAAAAGTTCTTTGGAAACGACATGGGATTGAAGAAGGTACCTGGGAACCGGAGGATACTATGAGAAAGCAATATCCAAACCTCTATACTGGTAAGACTTTCGAGGACGAAAATTCTTTAAGTGGGGAGAGTTGTAACAGCCCATTTTCATTGAAATTGAAATAGTGGCTTTGGGACAACAAATTCGAGTCAAAAAGAAAATTTATTTTAAATATTATTCCATGGTCTGCATCATGATAGAGAAAATGTATGAAAATTTCAAAAATAAAATTTTACAGATTTTGTGTTTAATTAGGAGGAAAGGACTGAATTGCATAAAGTGTAAAAGTTGAATTCTAGTAGCTAGGAGGATTAAATAGCTATGGAATTCAAAATTTGAGGTCCTTATATGGTAATTAGACCACTAAGAAAAGTTAGTAGATATTTTTGATGATTCATCCATGGATAATTAGAAAAAAAAGGACTAAATTGAAAATTGAAATAAATAAAAGATGGTGAATAAAATAAATATCAAATAGCATCATTTTATATCATCTTCTTCTCCAAATCCTATGGAAACCCTAGGAGAGAGAAAGAAAATCAAGAAAGCTTAATTAGGTAAGTAATATTGTTCCGTTTTTAGTAATTTTTATATTTCTAAGATCGTAACTACCTAATCTATCTATTTTAGGGATTAATTTGCAAAGTTATCAAAGTATCAAAATTTTGCCATGGATGAATATGCTGAAATTTTGAAATTTGTGGTAGACATTGAAAGGTTGTTGATAGATAAACAATTTTTGTAAAGTGAATTTTCATGAAATTACGATTTAGGGACTAAATTGTAAAGATGTAAAATTCATGGAAATTTTCTGATTTTTATGAAATATATGTTCTGTAAATGTTATATGAAAATTTCGGTTAGGCTTGGAATAAGGATTAAATTGCATGAATTTCATTTTTCGAGCCTAGGGACAAAATTAGAATTAATGGAAAGTATAGGGGAAAAATGGTACTTTTGCCTAAGTTATAAATTGGATTGAATTAAGTATAAAATGGATTAAATTGATGTTAAATTCATTTACATAAACCTACGGAGTTGGATCGAGGAAAACAAACAGTATTGGATTAGTAGATCCTTGTATACGAACGTTTATCAAGGTAAGTTCGTGTAACTAAATTCTATATATATTTACATGTTTGACTGAAATATTATATATGTGAATGTTGAATTGTGAAATTAATATGTTTATGAAATTAATCATAAATTTGGAAATGCTTGATAAATGTTAAATCCTGTTTGAATAATGAAATTAGATGGATACAGGATTTCCTGAATTGGTTGTAGTCATGCATATGTTGCGGACACACAATAGCTCTTACGAGTATCTTGTTATAAACCCTCTCGGCTTCCTGTTATAGGGTTCCTTCGAGCATCCTGATCGGTAGTGATCCTGCATGTGTTGCAGACTATCGCAGCTCTTTGTCAGCGTCATGTTGTATGATCGGTTGTGGTTCTGCATATATTGTAGACACAAACGCAGCTCTTTATAAGCGTTCTGATATAGGCTCCTTTTGATCTTCCTGACATGGCTCACTTGAACTTCCTGTTATATGGCTATCCGGAGCTCCCTGATAATAACTCTTCGGAGTTACCTGTTAAGCTCAATGAGCTTCCTGTTTTAAACTCTTATTAGTTTCTTGATTTAGTCCGGATATGCTTCCTATTACATGGCTCAGATGAGCATCCTGTTATATGGCTCGAGAGACTGCTTCCTGATTATGTGCCTTAACGGGTACCCCTGAACATGAGTTGACAGATTACAGTTTTGTACACTTCAAGTGTACTACATGTGTATCCATCTATATTTCAAATAAATTCAACAGACAAAGTTCTGTTATGGCTAATCTGAACTTGAGATGATTTATCATAGAAATGTATATGTTATACGTAAATATAATACGAAAAATATATGTGTATGAAAGCTATTACATGATGAGCTCAAATATACTAACTTGCTTGATTGAGTGTATGTGATTAGGCAATTGGTCAATTTGTTGGGTTACATGTTATTTGCATGATTACTTAAATTGAACAAAATTGGTAAGTTAAATTTCTGTTATACGAACTTACTAAGCATTTGAAATGCTTACTCAGTTTTCTTTTCTCTATTTTATAGTGTTCAAAAGCTCGTAAAGGTTAGAATCGGTCGGAGCATCATCACACTATCCTTCAGCTCGTTTTGGTATAAAAAGTAAACTTTATTTTGAGTATAACAGCCCATTTTTAGTCAAATCAAGACAGTGGTTTTGAGACCACAAATTCGAAGTCGAAATAATAACCTTATTATTATTTTAATGTCTACAGCATGATAATATCATTGTGTGAAATTTTCGCTAAGAAATTTTATCATTTGTGTGCTTAATTCGGTAAAAAAGGACTAAATCGCGTAAAGTGTAAAACGTATGTTCTATTAGCTAAAGGTATTAATGGCTATGAAATTAAATAGTGGAGGTCCTTATGTTTTAATTAGACCATTTGAAATATAAGTGGACAATTATGGACATGCATTAAGTGATTTTCTAAGTTATATAACAAAGGTTAATTAAGTAAATATGTTAATAAGCATAAAATAAATAAAACCAAAATAAAATTTATCATCTTCTAATGTTCTTTCAACCAAAAATTGAGAAAAGAAAATGTTTATGGAAGCTATTAGGGTTTGGCAACTTCAAGCTTAAATTGGTGAGTGATTTTTGTTCCGTTTTTAATGATATCTATGTTTTTGATATCGTTGCAACTAGGTCTAGCTAGTCCAGGGACTATTTTGTAAAAATGTTAAAGATTTAGGGTTTTTCCATTGATGAATACATGTGTGTTTTGATGTTTGATTATATATTATGAATGTTTGATGATAGTTATACAAGTTTTGTTAAGTGATTTTTAGTAAAAATGCAAATTAGGGATTAATTTGTGAAATGTTGAAATTTGGTGGTTCAATTTTGAAATAAATGAAAAATATGGGTTGCTAGGGACCTAATTGAAATTTGAATGGCATGGGTTGTGGTTAAATTGAATGAATTTGTGATTTTATGAAGTAAGGACTAAACTGTAAAAATGTGAAACATTAGGGGCAATTGTGTAAAAGTGCCTTAATGTGAATTTTGGATTAAATTGAATAGTGAGGTAATTAAATAAGCTAAATTTGATTACATATAGATCAAGAAAAGCGAAATTCGGATCTAGATCGGGGGAAAAACAAAGTACTTGACTAATCGACCTATTTTGTCGTTTTTACATTCGAAGTAAGTTTGTATTCAATAAGTTTTGTTATAAATGTATTTTAAATACTTTGATATTGCATAACATATGAATATGAGACTACGGACATGTTCAACAATGATTCGACGACGATTCGGCATTGGAAATCCCGATTGAACCTTAGGAATTGATTAGGATACGAATGACATGTCATTAGGGGTTGTTGTGTTATGTGATCCGGGTGCTGGTCTTGTACGTCCTACCGGTGGCTGAGTATACCAGCATATGTTGCGGTTACTTGACAGCTTGTGTGAGCAGCACCGTGTAGCTATGTCTTGACTGACTGCTTGTCTGAGTAGGCCCATTGATAGCTCGAGAATGAGCATATATGTGATATGAGATTGAGATAGCATTGGCTATGTATGTGGCACTTCGATGCGAGTTTCCCGAGTATCAAGTGTTGGTAGTGTGAGAAACAATAGACCTGAATGCCAATGATGCAGAAGATGACATCCTGGTAATATAGAATGAATGGTCGAGCTTGTTTCAGATGTGGCTTACAAGATCATTTCATTTGAGATTGTCTAGAATTAGATGAGAAAGAAAATTTTCAAAATGTAAGATAAGCAATATAGCTGTTTGAGGGAGGCCATCGAGAAATGCGAGGAATGTGACTAGTAGTGGAAGAATGACTAAGGACTCCGCTGTGAGATCCGAGGCTAGAGCACCTGCTAAAGCTTACGCTATTCGTGCTCGTGAAGATGCGTCGTCACTAGATGTTATCATCGATTCATTTTCTTTTTATGACACAAATGTGATTGCTTTGATTGATCCTAGATCGACTCGTTTGTATATATGTATAAATTTGGTGTCTAATAAGAATTTGCCTATTGAGTCTACTAAGTTTGTGATTAAAGTATCGAACCTCTTAGGCAAGTATGTTCTAGTTAATAAAGTTTGCAAGGACTATCCTTTAATGACTCGGGGTTACTATTTTCGGCTGATTTGATGTTTTTTCCATTTGATGAGTTTGATGTAATTCTGAGTATGGATTGGTTAACTCTGCATGATGCCATTGTAAATTGTAGACGCAAGACTATTGAATTGAAATGTCAGAACAGTGAAATTCTTCAAATTGAATCAGATGAGTCGAGTGAATTGTCGGTTGTAATTTCATCTATGTCAGCTCAGATATATGTGAAAAAAGGTTGTGAAACTTATCTTCTTATGTTTTAGATACGAAAGTGTCTGAATTGAAAATTGAATCAATGGCGATAGTCTACGAATTTCCGAATGTGTTTCCAGAAGAGTTACCAGGGTTACCACCGATTAAAGAAGTCGAATTTTCTATTGAGTTAGTACCGGGAACATCACTGATATCTATAGCTCCGTATAAAATGGCTCCGAAAAAATTGAAAGAATTGAAAGCTCAGTTGCAAGAGTTAATAGATAGAGGCTTTGCACGACCTAGTTTTTTGCCCTAGGGTGCGCCAGTGTTGTTTGTAAAGGATAAAGACAGATCAATGAGAATGTGTGTTGATTATCGACAACTCAACAAAGTCATGATAAAGAACAAATATCTTTTGCCGAGAATAGACGACTTGTTTGATCAGTTAAAAGGGGCAACAGTATTCTCGAAGATTGATTTAAGATCTGGTTATTACCAGTTGCGAGTTAAAGATTCAGATGTGCCAAAAACTCCGTTCTGAACGAGGTATGGACATTATGAATATCTTGTTATGCCTTTCGAACTGACTAATGCTCCTGCAATTTTTATTTGATTAACTGGATTTTTAGACCGTACTTAGAGAGATTCGTTGTTGTATTCATTGACAACATTCTGATCTATTATCGATATGAGTCTGACCATGCCGAGCATTTGAGACTTGTGCTTCAAACCTTGAGAGATAAGCAACTATTTGCTAAATTCAGTAAATGCGAGTTTTGGCTCTGATTGGTTGGATTTTTGGGATACATTGTTTCAGCAAAAGGTGTACGAGTTGATTCAAGCAAGATTTCAGTAGTTGTTGATTGGAAACCACCAAGAAATGTATCTAGAGTTAGAAGCTTTCTGGGGTTAGCAAGTTATTATCGACGTTTTGTTAAAGAATTTTTTATGATTGCTATATCGATGACTAGATTACGACAAAAAGATGTAAAATTTGAGTGGTCCGAGAAATGTCAATAGAGTTTCGAACAGTTGGAAGCATTGTTAACTGAGGCACCAGTATTGGTTCAACTTGAGTCTGGAAAAGAGTTTGTGATTTTTAGTGATGAGTCATTAAATGGTTTGGGTTACGTTTTGATGCAAGAGGGAAAAGTGATATGCCTCTAGACAGTTAAAGCTGCATGTAAAGAATTATCTGAAGCATGATCTAAAGTTGGCCGCCATTGTATTTGCATTGAAAATTTGGTGACATCATTTATACGGTGAAAAGTGTCACATCTTTACTGATCATAAAAGCTTGAAGTATATAATGACTTAGAAAGATCAGAATTTGCGACAATGAAGATGGCTCGAGTTACTAAAAGACTATGAATTAGTGATTGATTATCATCCGGAGAAAGCAAATGTAGTCGTGGATGCTTTGAGTAGAAAACCATTATTTTCTTTGAGAGTAATGAATACTCAGTTACCTTTATTTGATGATGGTTCAATTCTAGCAGAGTTGAAAGCTAAACCTGTAACACCCCTTACCCGTATCTGTCACCGGAATAGGGTACGAGGCATTATCGGACTTAATTACATATAACCTATCATTTTCGAGTCACAAATTTCCATTCAAATTTAAAACATTTTATTCATAATCATATTGTCACTATTACGGACCTAGCCCAAAACATACTTTGGAAGTGGTCTAGGACTAAACCGAGAACTTTAAAATAATTAGACAATTTTACCACAAAACAAGGCCACACCTCGTGTGGCTTGGGACACACCCGTATCCTTGACCCATGTAACTCTCTGTTTATGACGCCATCAACCATTTAGGGTCGCATGGCCAAGTCACACGCCCGTGTGCTAGGCCGTGTGGCCATCCTTGTGGATGAAAGTTAGGTTATTTACCAAGCTTTTTTCCATCCAAAAACTCTTGCACACTTATACCAAGTTTATCAACACACACATGGCATTTTTTACGCATCCCAATAACCCCATCATGGCATTCACACACCATTTATAAATCGCATTCATCATGCACAACCCCACACACACTTAACTAATCATAGCATATAACTTACTCAACCATTCACATTTAGTATTTACCACACATAATTATCACACATTCACTCATCCAACCCAAACAAGCATGCACATCCTTGTAATGCATCATCATGGACTTATAACATAGCAAATATTGGCCACATTCAATAGCCTTATACAACAATGACCTTCAATTAGCATAGGCCAATATTCTAGGCCAACTCGTAATAACATGTATACAAATGACCAAGTCCCTATACATGCCATAAACTTAAAAAGCTAGAATAAAAATCATCGATACCAACCCATAGCTTCTTAGTGTGATAGAATCTCAGACGACCTCCAACTTGAGCTAGCATCTGTGACACTATAGGAAAAAGAAAGGAAGGGGTGTAAGCTATATAGCTTAGAAAGTTAGCATGTAAATAATAAGCAATTAATTAATATGTTTTTACCAATCCTCACAATATGTTCTCAAGATAATACAATCATAATTGCAGATAGTTCCGTTATTTATTCATGTTCATCTCAAGCTATCTACTCGAGTCACAGTCACTAAATTATTTATATCTTGAGCTACGGAACTCCAAATTAGGATCTGCTAATTTTTCATGAAACTAGACTCTCATATCTTCTTACCATATAAGTTTCAAAATGTTTTATTTAGCCAATAAGTACAGTTTATTCATTAAATCTCCCCTGTTTTGCTGTCTAACAGTTTCGACTCTTCTACACTAAAAATTAATTATTTCTTCATATGGGATTCGGATGGTGTTTCTATTTGTTCCTATTGAAGTTAGGCTCATTAATAAATTTAAGAATATAAATTATAAACCATAATTATTTTTATACTATTTTTAGTGATTTTCCAAAGTCGAAACAGGGGATTCCTAAATCATTCTGACCCTATCTCTTGAAAATTCAAATATCTTAGAATATGAAATTCTTTCGGTTACATCGTTTCTTTTATTCAAAAATAGACTCTATAATCTTTAATTTAATATCTTATTCAACTTCTAATTCAATTTCCACCATTTTTGGTGATTTTTCAAAAACACACAACTGTTGTTGTCCCAAAACTGCTTTATTGCAAATTTTACTCTTTCATAATTTCTTTGTATTAACTTTCATAGTAACACTTACCCCATATCAAACTTACCAAAGTTCGATCACCTATCGAGCGCATTTCTCATAAATTTACACACACATACCTGTACTTATTCATCACTTAGTCATATTCGTTTATACTTAGTCATTTCCCATTGAACGCATCGAAATAATAACGGATACACGAAAATTTGCACATAAGTGCCACACTTGTAGCTAAAGATACTTCACATCATACTTTTCACATAGGCTCACTCTCGAGCTAATCACATTCACAGGTCTGCTCACACAAGTTGTTGGTCATACGTAACTACTTAGTGCTGCTCACACAAGCTGTCAGGTATCCGCAACACATGCCGGATTACCCAGCCACTAGTAGAAATTATAAGACTAGCACCCGTTTCACATAGTCAAAATCTCAGGTCTGCTCACACAAGCTGTCGGCAATGATAAAACTACACGGTGTTGCTTACACAAGCTGTCGAGTATCCATAACACATGTCGGATAACTCAGCCACTAGTAGAATGTACAGACCAGCACCCGGATCACTTATTTCACTTAGATTTCACATAGGTTTCTGGTGAACATGTCACTCGTATCCATTTTTATTCCTAAGGTTCAACGGGAAAATTTCTAACTTGTCGATATTTTATCAATTACATCAAATATTCAACCACAATTCATACCATTTATCAAAATAGGAAAAAGTAAGTAAAAACGATGCATTATTTACATATAAACTTACCTCGGTAGCACAACCGGTGAAAAGGACTTATTCGTCATATTCTTTGTTTTCCTCCGTTCTAGGTCCGAACCTCATTTTCTTTGATCTATAATATCACAATTAGTCTATTTATTAGTCACGTTATTCAATGTGATCCAAAAATCATATTATGGAAAAATTACATTTTTGCCCTTAAAGTTTCACATATTTACACTTTTGCCCTTAAGCTTGTAAAACGATTTTCATTCAATTTCTTTGTATTTTAAGCCTAGCGGAACCATTTTCATAACTACAACAGCAAAAAATTTCCACTAATTCAAGCTTTTATGACAAATTTTATAACTTTTTTAAATTAGTCCTTTTTAGCATCTTTACTGAAAATCACTTAGTAAAAGTTGTTTTCCTAACCAGAAACATGCATAATCTACCTTTAAACATCAAAATACACACATACTCATCATGGGTCAAAACCCTAGACTTCAATCATATCTCAAAATATTGGTAGAAATAGATAGATCTTGTTATGAGGATTTCAAAAACGCAAAAATCATTAAAAATGGGGCCTGAAAGGACTTACAATTGAGGTTGGAAGCTTGGTAATCCCTAGCCATTGTTTCTAGATGCAAGTTTCTGCCATGGCTTTTAATCAGTAAATGACCAAAATGCCCCTAACTTAAAAATAATCTATTTCACTTATTTCATATCCATTTTTGTCCAACAAATTATCGAATAGTCTAATTACCATTTAAGGACCTCAAATTTAAAATTTCATGACAATTGGACACCTCTAACATGTAGAACTCAACTTTTGCACTCTTTACAATTTAGTCCTTTTGACTAAATTGAGTAACCAAATGTCAAAATTTTCGAACGAAATTTACACGAAATCATTTCATGAAATCGTAAACCATAAAAATGTAATAAAATAAAATTTTTTCTCGCCAGATTTGTGGCTCCAATACCACTGTTTCGAGTAGGCCCAAAATCGGGCTATTATAACTCTCCCCCTTAGGGATTTTCGTCCCAGAAACTATTACCAGAAGAAATTTCTTTCAACTCTCATTAATCACTTTCACTAATTCCCTAGAATCGTAAATCATATCAGCCTCGTATATCTCTTTCTAATCACTTTGAACTTTAACACATAGTGTCGGAGCATATCGTCAAAGTTTTGAATTACTTTCTCAGACTTACCACCGATTTACAGGTGTATTACCATGCCAAGATGCAACTACGTATTCATATTTTCATGTCGCTTTTTCCATAATTGGGATATAGCCCTCGGATCTTAATTCAAAATAATAGCGACTAACACTCTCTGAGAGCTAACAACCTCAAAAACATATAACCCGGCCGATGTGTCAAATGAGAAACCCGATTGCCAAAACATCTATTTCAAATAACTGCAAATTTTGATTACTCCCAGAATGAACCAACAAGCTACTACTGAGCTTCGTACAAAAATTTCCTGCATAAGCTCTGAATTCATCTACACACAATTTCTATCTCAGAACAATAGCATCAATCATCAGGTCAGACCTGAAATTCTGAATCAAAAATCAACTCATACTGAACTCGTTTAGCTTACCATTCATTAACACATTTATGAGATTCTCAATCTTGCAATGAAAACATCGCTTTAGCTTTTAATCTAACTAAAATCGGATCATCATCAATTAAGATCAATCGTGCAACCCACTCACAAAATAAACAAGGATTTTTTTTATTCATCATCTGTAACTATATTGCTTTCCCGGAGATTAATCAATAACCACTCGCGATCTTTCAATAGCTCAGGTCTTTAAGACTATCTTAACTTCAGGTCTTTCTATGACATTCGATACTTTAATTCTTGAAATTAGGGAACATGAGACACCTTTCATCGAATAAACAATATCATCAAATTCTCAATACTGACACAAAAGTGACCGTCTCTAAATCACTGGTCGAACAGTTCTTTTTTAATGTGACATTAACCATCTGAAAACATGAACCATCACTTTACATTCTAGTAATAAAACACATTCCAATCCGTTGAATAGTGCATCACTGAAAAATCATAAATTCATTACTCAATTCAAACTGAATTCAGAACTAGAGCTTCAGTTTATAATATCTTCAACTATTTTCAACTTTGCTAACATGCACAGACCATCCAAATTTTCATAAATGTGATAACCATATCATTCAGAACAACTTTAACTCATAATAACATCATCAGATTAGAACAAATCTAATAGGTATATCTCGGTATCATACTCTCTAGAATATCAATCCTTCATTCAGACTGTCCATCCATATACTCGTGAATGCACAAAATTAATTACCATAACTAAGGATACTTTAACTACATGTAACTCAAATCACATTTCAACTAACCAGCTCACTCTAATAAAAACAACCTAGTCGATTTTGACTATCAAATAATAAAATAACAAAATGTTCATTTCTTCATGCTATTAAAACAACTCAAACATACAATCTTTCAAAATTCTCTTATTATGCCATCAAAGGCCTTTACAATCACATTAGCTCTAAGAAACAAAGATATCCCGATTGAATGCATTGACTTTAATTAACTTACCTGAGAAAATAAGTCCATCATACAAATTGAAGCTTGTGATTTCACTACTTATACCTTTGTCGATGTCAATTCCTTACACGAAAATTAGAGAAATCCAGATACCAGAATCACCACGTTTCTATGATCGGACTAGAAGCATAATCATAATAGACATAGTTATCACAAGCTAAAGAACACACTTTAAAGATAAGCCATGATTAATAATCTGCGAAGTATGAAAGATAGGAAAACCAAGATAAGGAAATTCAAGATACAATACCATACCATAAATCCGAGAACATAACTCATAAGAAAATAATAAAGATACTGATGATTCCTTAGAGAAAGCCAGAAGAAAAACACTGCTTACCAATTCTGCACTTCCATCATAACAGAGATAATATATTTCCAAATATTTATATATAAGATAGAATAATATCCAGTAAAAACGGAAGAATAGTCCAACATAAATTTTTACCATCGACTTTATTCCAACATAATAGAATAGAATTCCAAAGAGATAAAGAAATACCGATCATAAACCGACCCGACCAACAGGGCTTTCATCTAACATCATAGTTAGCTAGCATTCTCATAACATAAGAACTCCATAAGAACTGAACAATCACCCACATATCTCTGAGGATAAAAGAATATATATAGAATACCCAGAAAAATCATCATATTCATTTCAACTATAACTATCACACACGGACATCTTTACTACTCAATTATTATTTCTCTGACTAATTCTGTCATCATGTACCCCGCATCATTCCATTCACTAATGAAAACCAATTCGGGAAGAATCTCAGCAAACACATACTTTAGACTTAATACTCAATTGAGTCGAATAGTCGAGACTGCTTCTTCTTTATCTGTAACATTGCATAATCTGTGTAATCTTTAAAATAATCTGATATTTCTTCTAAAACTCAGTTCATTTGTCACACTATACTCAACTTTGTTTGCATTACTAAATATTTCACCACTGAACTCTTTAGTTTCCCACTTATGAACTTATTCAACATAATTCTCGTGAACTTTCATCATAAAGCAACACTGGTAAGGGGGTGAGGTCATAAAGCCTCTAACTTGACTCTTATAAATACACACATATGATTTAGCATTCATCATCAATGTAATATCATCATAATCACATAATTCACTCTAAGCAAATTTTCATACTTAGTCATGTTACATGAACTTTTCAATTATCTTATTCAAACAAGTGTAATTAAACATACATTCCATGAATTTTGAGTAAATTTACTCATAACACTCACTTAATCAATCATGTTAGGAACATAACATCATGTGAATACCAACATACATGAATGAGCTTATTACAACACAGACTTTCATTTCATTTCACTTTTCCACATTTCCCAACTTACAGTTATCTCATTCCGCACATTAACACATGCATATCATGAATTTCTATTCATACCTTTCCACATTTCAACACATCGTAAGCACATTTCAATCATCTCAATATCATTTTTAGCATTATCGACAATAGCTCGGTTGGAAGTCATCTCTGTCTTAATAAAACAATTTCGTTAGAGCCGGGAGATATATCACTATCACAGATCACATATGGCATGTATAGCTAGACTCTTGCACATGCTATGTTAGTCTGAGAATCGACTAAACCATAGCTTTGATACCACTAAATGTAACACCCTTACCCGTATCCATCACTGAAATAGGGTAGAGGCATTACCAGACTTAATCACATATAACTGATCATTTCGAGTCACAAAATTCCATTCAAATTTAAAACTTTTCATTCATAATCATATTGCCCCTATTACAGGCCTAAACCGAGAACTTTAAAATACTTAGAAAATTTTACCACAAAACAAGGCCACACTCCTGTGTGGCTTGAGACACGCCTGTGTCCTCGACCTGTGTAACTCTCTATTTATGACATCATCAACCATTTAGGGTCGTACGGCCAAATCACACACCCGTGTGCTAGGCCATGTGGCCATCCTTGTGGATGAAAGTTAGGCTATTTACCAAGCCTTTTTCCATCCAAAAACTCTTGCACAGTTATACCAAGTTTATCAACACACACATGGCATTTTTTTAGGTATCCCAATAACCACATCATGGCATTCGCACACCATTTATAAATCACATTCATCACGCACAACCACACACACACTTAACTAATCATAGCAAATACCTTACTCAACCATTCACATTTAGCATTTTCCGGACATAATTATCAAACATTCACTCATCCAATCGAAACAAGCATGCACATCCATGTAATGCTTCATCATAGACTTATAACATAACAAATACTGGCCACATCCAATAGCCTTATACAACAATGACCTTCAATTAGCATAGGCCAATATTCTAGGCCAACTCATAATAACATGTACACAAATGACCAAGTCCCTATACATGCCATAGACTTAAAAAGTTAAAATAAAAATCATCGATACCAATCCATAGCTTCTTAGTGTGATAGAAACTCCGACGACCTCCTACTAGAGCTAGCATCTGTGACACTATAGGAAAAAGAAAGGAAGGGCTATATGTAAGCTACATAGCTTAGTAAGTTAGCATGTAAATAATAAGCAATTAATTAATATGTTTTTACCAATCCTCACAATATGTTCTCAAGATAATACAATCATAATTGCAGATAGTTCCACTATTTATTCATGTTCATCTCAAGCTATCTACTCGAGTCACAGTCACTAAATTATTTATATCTTGAGCTACGGAACTCCGAATTAAGATACGCTAATTTTTCCTGAAACTATACTCACATATCTTCTTACCATACAAGTTTCAAAATTTTTTGTTTAGCCAATAAGTACTGTTTGTTCATTAAAGTCTCCCCTGTTCTACTGTCTGACAGTTTTGACTCTTCACACTAAAAATTAATTATGTCTTTGTACGGGAATTGGATGATGTTTTTGTTTATTTCTATTGAAGGTAGACTCATTAATAAATTTAAAAATATAAATTACAAACCATAATTACTTTTATACAATTTTTAGTGATTTTCCAAAGTCGAAATAGGGATTCTGAAATCATTCTGAGACTATCTCACAAAAATTTAAATATATCAGAATATGAAATTCTTTCGGTTACACCGTTTCTGTTATGCGAATATTGACTATATAAGCTTTAATTTCATATCTTATTCAACTTCTAATTCAATTTCCATCATTTTTGGTGATTTTTCAAAAACACATAACTGCTGTTGTCCCAAAACTGCTTTATTGAAAATTTTACTCTTTCATAATTTCTTTGTATTAGCTTTCAAACAATTACCCCATATCAAACTTACCAAAGTTCGATCACCTATCAAGTGCATTGCTCATAAATTTACACACACATACCTGCACTTATTCATCACTTAGTCATATTCATTTATACTTAGTCATTTCCCATTGAACGTGTCAGAATAATAACGGATACACGGAAATTTGCACATAAGTGCCACACTTGTAGCTAAAGTACTTCATATCACACTTTTCACATAGGCTCGCTCTCGAGCTAACCACATTCATGGGTCTACTCATACAAGCTGCCAGTCATACGTAACTACTCAATGCTACTCACACAAGCTGTTAGGTATTCGCAACACATGCCGGGTTACCCAGCCACTGGTAAAACTTATAAGACCAGTACCCTTTTCACATAGTCACGGCTAGGGTCTGCTCACACAAGCTTTCAGTCATGACAAAACTACACGGTACTGCTTATACAAGCTGTCGAGTATCCGTAACACATTTCGGATAACTTAGCCACAAGTAGAACGTACAGACCAGCTCCCGGATCACTTATTTCACTTAGATTTCACATAGGTTTCTAGTGAACATGTCACTCGTATCCAATTTTATTCCTAAGGTTCAACTGGGAAATTTCTCACTTGTTGATATTTTGTCAATTACATCAAATATTTAGCCACAATTCAAACCATTTATCAAAATAGGAAAACATAAGTAAAAACAATGCATTATTTACATACAAACTTACCTCAGCAGCACGACCGGTGAAAATGACTTATTCATCAACTTCTTTGTTTTCCTTCGTTCTAGGTCTAAACCTCATTTTCTTTGATCTATAATATCACATTTAGTCTATTTATTAGTCACATTATACAATGTGATCCAAAAATCATATTATGGCAAAATTATTTTTTTGCCCCTAAAGTTTTACATATTTACACTTTTGCCTCTAGGCTCGTAAAATGATTTTCATTCAATTTTTTTTTATTTTAAGCCTAGCCGAATCATTTTCATAACTACAACAGCCCACAATTTCCACTAATTCACACTTTTATGAAAAATTTTATAACTTTTCCAAATTAGTCATTTTTATCCTCTTTACCGAAAATCACTTAGTAAAAGTCATTTCTCTAACCATAAACATGCATAATCTACCTTTAAACGTCAAAATGCACACATATTCATCATTGTTCAAAACCCTAGACTTCAAGCATATCTCAAAATATTGGTAGAAATAGATAGATCTTGTTACGAGGATTTCAAAAACATAAAAATCATTAAAAACAGGGTTAGAACGAACTTACAATCGAGGTTAGAAGCATGAAAAACCCTAGCCATGGTTTCTCCATGCAAGTTTCAGCCATGGGTTGAAGATGGACAAAAATTTGGCTTTTATTTTGTTTATTATGTCATTTAATTAGTAAATGACCAAAATGCCCCTAACTTAAAAATAATCTATTTCACTTATTTCATATCCATTTTTTCCAACATATTATCCAATGGTCTAAATACCATTTAAGGACCTTAAATTTAAAATTTCATAACAATTGGACACCTCTAACATGTAGAACTCAACTTTTGCACTTTTTACAATTTAGTCCTTTTGACTAAATTGAGTGCCCAAATGTTGAAATTTTCGAACACAATTTTCACAAAATCATTAAGTGAAATCGTAGAACATAAAAATGTAATAAAAATAATTTTTTCTTGTTAGATTTGTGGTCCCAAAACCACTGTTCTAACTAGGCCCAAAATCCGGCTCTTAGAAAACCGGTATTTCTTCAGCAAATTTGTGAAGCTCAAAAGTGTGACAATGAACTGCAAGATAAAAGAGTACAATTTGAGTCTACTAGTGATTCAGACTATTAGATCGGATTCGATGATTGTTTAATTTTTCGAAATAGAATTTGCATACCAAAGAATCCTAAGCTCATTCAAAAAAAATTTACACGAAGCGCACAGTGGTTCTCTATATATTCACCCAGGGAGTACTAAAATGTACAATGATTTGAAACAGTTTTGTTAGGTCTGAAACAAGACATTTCAGAATTTGTATCGAGATGTTTGGTTTGTTAGCAAGTTAAAGCCGAACATCAGGTGCCTTTGGGATTACTACAGCCTGTGATGATACTAGAGTGGAAATGGGATAGAGCTATAATGGATTTTGTATCAGGATTGCCCTTGTTTCTGAAGAAGAAAGATGCTATCTGGGTTGTCGTTGATCGACTGACGAAATTAGCACATTTCATTTCGGTACGTAAAGACTATTCGCTTGATAAATTAGCGGAATTTTACATTTTTGAGATCGTTAGATTGCACGGAGTGCTAGCTTCAATTATTTCGAATAGAGATCTGAGGTTTACGTCGCAAGTTTGGAAGAAATTGCAAGAAGCTCTAGGTATGAGGTTGAACTTTAGTATTGCATTTCATCTGCAAATCGACGGTCAGTCTAAGAGAGTAATACAGATTCTCGAAGATATGCTTCGTTGTTGTGTTTTAGAATTTAAAGGCAACTGTGAGAAATATTTTCCATGGGTTGAATTCGCCTATAACAACAGTTTTCAATTGAGCATAAAGATTGCACCGTACGAAGCTTTATATGGTCAAAAAATGCCAAACTCCATTGTATTGGACTAAGCTTAGTGAGAAAAAGATTCAAGGGGTTGATTTGATTCGAGAGACTAAAGATAAAGTGAAAGTAATTTGCGATAGTTTGAAAGCAGCTTCAAATCGATAGAAGTCGTACGCAAATTTGAAACAAAAAGACATTGAATTTTAGATCGGTGACGGAGTATTTTTGAAAGTATCTCCATGGAAGAAAATTTTTCATTTTGGTCGTAAAGGCAAATTGAGGCCGCAATTCTTCAAGCCGTATGAGATTATTGAAAGAATAGGACCAGTTGCATATCAGTTAGCTTTACCGTTAGAGTTAGAAAAGATCCACAATGTGTTTCATGTTTCGATGTTACACTATTATAGATCAGATCCATCACATGTAATTTCTTCGGCAGGGATTGAAATTCAACCCAACATGACCTATAACGAAGAACCGATCAGAATATTTGCTCGAGAGGCTAAAGAATTGAGAAATAAACACATAGCTTTAGTGAAAGTACTTTGGCAACAACACAGTGTCGAAGAAGCCACGTCGGAGCCTGAGGAAGCTATGAGAAAACAGTACCCTAACCTATTCACTAGTAAGATTTTCGAGGACGAAAATCCCTAATGGGGGGAGAGTTGTAACAGCCTGTTTTTAGTCAAATCGGAATACTAGTTTCAAGACCACAAATACAAAGTCAAAATAATTATTTTATTATTATTTTAATGTCTACAGCATGATAATATCATTGTGTGAAATTTTCGTTAAGAAATTTTATCATTTGAGTGCTTAATTCTATAAAAAGGACTAAATCACACAAAGTATAAAACTTATGTTCTATTAGCTAAAGGTATTAAATGGCTATGAAATTAAATAGTGGAGGTCTTTATGTTGTAATTATACCATTTGAAATATAGGTGGACAATTATGGACATGCATTAAGTGATTTTTTATGTTATATAACTAAGGTTAATTAAGTAAATATATTCATAAGCATAAAATAAATAAAACCAAAATAAAAGTTATCATCTTCTAATGTTCTTTCAACCGAAAATTAATAAAAGAAAATGTTCATGGAAGCTATTAGGGTTTGGCAACTTCAAGCTTAAATTGGTGAGTGATTTTTATTCCGTTTTTAATGATTTCTATATTTTTGAGATCGTTGCAACTAGGTCTAGCTAGCCCAATGACTATTTTGCAAATTTTTTAAAGATTTAGGGTTTTTCAATTGATGAATACATGTGTTTTTTTATGTTTGATGATAGATTATGAATGTTTGATGATAGTTATACAAGTTTTGTTAAGTGATTTTTAGTGAAAATGCAAATTAGGGATTAATTTGTGAAATGTTGAAATTTGTTGGTTAAATTTTGAAATAAATGAAAAATATGGGTTGCTAGGGACCTAATTGAAATTCGGTAGCATGGGTTATGGTTAAATTGCATGAATTTGTGATTTTATGAAGTAAGGACTAAATTGTAAAAATGTGAAACATTAGGGGCAATTGTGTAAAAGTGCCTTAATGTGAATTTTGGATTAAATTAAATATTTAGGTAATTAAATAAGCTAAATTTGATTACATATAGATCAGGAAAAGTGAAATTCAGATCTTGATTGGGGGAAAAACAAAGTACTCGACTAATTGACTTGTTTTGTCATTTTTATATTCGAGATAAGTTCGTATGTAATAAGTTTTGTTATAAATGTATTTTAAATGGTTTGATATTGCATAAACTGTGAATACGAGACTACGAACATGTTCGATAATGATTCGACAATGATTCGGCATTAGAAATCCCGGTTGAACCTTAGGAATAGATTAGGATACGAATGACATGTCGTTAGGGGTTGTTTGTGATTATATGATCCAGGTGCTGGTCCTAGACATCTTACCAGTGGTTGAGTATACCAGCATGTGTTGTGGTTACTTGACAGCTTGTGTGAGCAGCACCATGTAGCTACATCTTGACTGACAGCTTGTGTGAGTAGGCCCGTTGATAGCTCGAGAGTGAGCATATATGTCATATGAGATTGAGATAGCATTGGCTATGTATGTGGCACTTTGATGTGAGTTCCTCGAGTATCCGATAGTATTCTGAATTGTTCAACCGTAAATGAAAGACGTGGTTAAGTATGAGATTGATACAATATGGTACAGGTATGTACATGAACCGTATAAGCTTTAAATCGAAGAAATTGTGAAGTTTGCATATAATCATGTGATTAAAGAAGTGAAAGGTTTGTTAGTTAATATGTGCTACATGTTGATATATTCAAATTGGTGTATTATGTATTTATGATTAGTTTGAGTTTATTTCATATGAGCTTACTAAGCTATAAAGCTTACTTTGTTTACTTTACCGTGTTTTATAGTGATTACAAAGCTAGCTCGAATTTGGGAATCGTCGGAGACTTCATTACACTATCAAGCTATCATTTTGGTTCTTTTGAATCTATGTTTTTGGAATATATGGCATGTATAGGGACTTTGGTCATTTTGGATCATAAGTTGATGATGATTATAGCCATATGAATTGGCTTGTAAATGTCTAAGGTTTAGTTTGTGCACAGTTATATAAATTGTCCTATTTGGTTTAGTTGGTGATACACATATATGTAAGTGCTAATACCCTTTTTGTGATGTGGCTTATAATTTCTTGATGAATGATTATAGTGGGTAAGTAGCTTGAGTAGAAAATGGTTGAATTTGAGATTTGTATGCTTGTGAATTTAAGATTGTTGCATATTTTAATGAAACCATTTAGGTAAATTTTTAAGTGAGAAATTGGTATATTTTGAATTGGTAAAACATGATATCATGTGCTTTGTGGTTGATGACGTTGATATGGCATGTTTTAGTCTTGGTTGTGGTTGTATTGGATGCCTATTTATGCCTTATTTTGGTGCCATTTGGTTTGGTGTAGGTGTATACAAATTTGGGTGGCAAAATGGCTTGGCAAATAGCCTATTTTTTTCCACAGGGGCAGGGACACGGGCTTGTGACTCAGTCGTGTGCGACGCTTGCGGTCGAACTACTGGCCGTCTCGTCTATAATATACACCGATTTTTTGGCCCTATCAGAACGGTGGTTTCGGGACCACGAATCCGAGTCAGAATAATATTTAAATATTATTTTCTGTGTTTATTAAATGTGAAAATGCATGTGTGAAAGTTTCGTGTAAAAATTTGATTGTTTGTATAATTAATTTAATAATAGGACTTAATCGCGTAAAAATGAAAATTTAGTGGTTATTTGTAAAAAGGGACGAATAGTGATTGTTCTATTAATTTGGAGGCTTTAAGTGGTAAATTACCCATGATAATTTGTAGTGGACAGTGAAAGACCACCATTATATGTTTTATTATTATTTTATAAATGTTTATTAAAATATAATTAAGTTAATAAAGTTTTATAACATAAAAACATATTATAATAAAACAAAACCATGGTTTTCTCATTTGGCATAACCGAATAAAAAGAAAATAAAGAAGAAACAAGAATTCCTTAGGTTCGGCCATCTTTGGAGCTTGATTAAAGGTATGCGTTTAGCTCGATTTTTGATAATTTTTACGTTTTTGAGATCGTTGCTTCGAATACTATCCGACCCATGTTAGAATTTCTGATTTTGATGCATGTTTGGGGTTCGGCCATTGATGAAAGTTTGTGTCTTGTGATGTTTGATGAATATATATTAAAGATATATTTTACATTTATATGTTTTGTATTGGAAATTTTGATGATTTTGAGTAATTAGGACTAAATTATGAAATTTGTAAATTGAAGGGTCAAAATGTGAAATAAATGGAATGTATGGATTTGTATGGACATGAGTAACATTTAGCCCTAAAGGAGTATGTTCAAATTTTGCATATTTTGTGTTTTATGTAATAGGGACTAAATTGTAAAAATTGTAAATGTCAGGGGTAAAAGCATAAATTTGCTAGATTATGTGTTTTTGGATTAAATTGAATGAAAATAGGTTGAATGAGCTTAATTTGAAATTGATTTAGATCAAGAACAAAAAAGATCGGGATTGGATCGAGGAAAGGAAAATATAATCGAATAGTCGGAAAATAAAGTCCGTCAATACTCGAGGTAAGTTTTAAGCAATTGAATTGAATTGAACTTTTAATTATAATGATTGTACATGTAACTATTAGGGATAAATTTGTATAATGTGGTATGGCCGAATGTAGTATTTGTTTGGAAGTTGAAATTGGTTGAATGTGAAAAATAAGTATATGTGTGTTCAATATAGACATTGAATTAAGATATGAATTTGGCCTGAAAGTAATGTTTATTTGTATAAACTTGGTTTAGTCGAATGTAAGGTATTTTGGTACATTTATAGCATAATCGAATGTGAAGTTGACATGTTGATGTAATAATCTAAAATATAGATATGTGTATATGTTTAATGAAGTGAGTAACAGGCTCGAATAAAACACTAGGTGTGCAAATCAAAATACCAAGCACTGTGTGTGCGAAATCGGTTATTTGGCACTAAGTGTGCGGAATATAATGTAATGGGACTAAGTGTGCGATACATTACAAGGATTTGGCACTATGTGTGCACTTTATCAAAGTAACGGCACTAAGTGTGCGATAAGTTACATGGTTTGCACTAAGTGTGCAAGTTTACGGATCCTTCATGGATATCAACTAGTGAAATGTGATAAACGAAATGAAATAAATATGTGTATTCATGATAGTTGGATAATTTAGTATTAATGAGGTAAGATATACTTGCTTATGAAACTAAAGAAATGAGATATGATTATTAGTTTTTATTTAAGTTCTATTTGAGATGGAATAATAATGCATAGTTTAAAATGAATTCTAATAAGGAATGCATGAGTATTCGGTTTTGAGACTACTAAAAATGGTAGTTAATGAATGGTGATACGATATACACTTATGTTTATGAGTTTCGTAGGTGATCATGTTAAATTGATTTAATTTGTATAATGTCAAATTGTATACGTTACAATTGCTTATAACTTACTAAGCTATGTTAGCTTACGGTGTATGTTCGTTTGACTATTTTATAGATTTTGAAGTTTAAGTTCGAGCTTGGGAATCATCGTAAAAGCCAATCACACTATCAACTATCTTTGGTACCCTTTTTATAAGTTAAACTTTTGGAACTATGGCATGTATAGGCTATACTACTCTTTTGAGTTTATTATGACTATGATGTATAAAAGAAAATGCCCTGCGAAAATGGCTATAATTCTATGTATGGGTTTGATTTAGCTATACATGATGATGATAATAATGTTTATATATGTTTGGTCTTGTTATAATCTTAACTTGGAAATTCATTTCTTGATATGTTATATATGTGATAATTGAGTGCATGAATATGGTTTTGAGTGAGACATATAGTATGTTTTGGTTGGTGGATGAACTTATGCTTATATATATATATATATATATATATATATATATGTACCTACATCTGATGTTAAGTTATGAGATGACTGTGTTATGCTTTACATATGTGACTATTGGATGTGGTTTAATAATGATCAAGTTATGGTATATTTGTTATAAAGATTCGGCCATGGTATTGACCTAATTTTAAAATAGATATACCTTATTGGAATTCATGAAATATTTGAATATGAGTTTTGAAGGATTCGGATTAGATTATCAACGAAACATTTAGTCTTGCCATGTTTTTGAATGGGATTGGATATTATACGTTTTAGGTTATGTTTATGAATTGTTTGGATTCGAGTATTTTGGTTGTGTCTTTTATAAGGAGTTAAGTACTAAGGTAGTTATAAACTTTCGGCAATCAATATTATATTGGATATATGCTTGATTTGGTTTGGCAAAAAATTTGGCATGAGTTTATTTAGCTTAAGATGTTTGGTACTTTGTTGGTGAAATGAATATAGGCAAGGCGCATTCGGCCATTATAATCTATGAACTAAATAAATAGTAATTTGTACTATTTGATAAGAACTACTTTTATGTGTAATTGGCAATATAGAATCGTGATACTTTTGTAAATGTTTAAGTATACAATAAAAGTATATCTTTATTCTTGGTACATTCGGTTATAACCAATTGAATGATAGATTACTATGTTAGACTGATTTTTGTTTGCTAGTGTTAAATAATTATTAAGTATATGTTTAAACTTGAAAGTATGGATCATTTATACTTTACTAGAAATAAAATGATTTATATGAGTGTGCTGATTTGGGGTTAGTTGAGTAATGCCTCAAAACCCTAATCCAGCGACGGATATGGGTTAGGGGTGTTACATGTCCCCTGGTGTTGAATTAGAAACCAAGTCAGTATGCTCCACACGGTCTTACAGACAAGCGTGTGACTTGGCCGTGTGGCATAAGTTAGTATAACCTACAGGTTTGGCACGGTCTAGCACACGGCCTGGCACACGGGCGTGTATGGCCAATTTTAGGGCACGCGGGCTAACCACACGGGCATGTGTGTTGGCCATGTGACCCAAGTCAGAGAGTTACATGGGATCGGACACAGGCTGAGACACGACCATATGATTCCATTTTGAATGTCCACACGGGCGTGTGTCTCATGTTTTTGGAAAAATTTTCTAAGTGTTCTTAAAGTTTTCAAAGTTATCGGTTTAGTCTCGAACCACCCCGAATGCATGTTTTGGGTCTCGTAGGCTCGTATTAGGGACAATATGAATGTGTTGGTTGATAATTGCATGAAAATTTAAAATGTATGAGTAAATGTATGTGTAATTGTTTTATAAGCCTAGTAATGCTTCGTAACCCTATTCCGGCGTTGAATATAGGTAAGGGGTGTTACATTGAGTATAATGGCATGTATAGGTAAATTAGCCAATGTTGGCACAGTAATATTTTGGTTGTAACTAGCCATTGAAATGGCTAGTGTTTGGTATATTTTGATGCAATTATATAAGGTATTAACATGTTTGATATGTGTATTTTAATAGATTAATGATGGGAGTTATACAAGTTTGTTTAAGAATGCATGGTTTGGTAAAATATACATATATGCTAATGTGGCCAAATAATTAAATTGGATAAATGTATTTAAAAGGTGATATATCGTGCATAAGATTGAAATTGGGCTTGGTTATAATGTGTTGAATTAGTTGGTGAAAGTGTTCAAATGTTGTTGTAGGTTGAAGGCATAATTGGGTAAGAAAAGTGGCCTTGAAAATGGCGTGTGTCTCAACCGTGTGTTACACACGACTATGTGCACAGACGTTTGGTTTGGTTGTGTGTCCCCTGCATCCTAAAAATTTTGAAACAGAATGCTTTAAATTGTTCACACGGGCAAAGACATGGGCGTGTGTCTCATCCGTTTGTGACAGGCGACCTAGCACATTGGCGTGTGTCTTGGCCATGTGAATCCTACACTTAATTTTGAGAATTAAATTGTCCACACGGTCTAGCACACTGGCCTATGGCTAGTCGTGTGACTCAAGTCAGAGAGTTACATGGGTATGGACACGAGTTGGAACACGGCCGTGTGCCTCACATCGAATGCCCACATGGCCTAAGACACAGGCATGTCACTTGGTTGTGTGAGCCACATGGCCTACCTACACGGGTGTGTTTCCCCTGCGTCTAGGAAAATTTTTGAAATTTCGCAAAAAATTCTCTGAGTTTTTAATTTAATCCTGACTTGTTTCTAATGTATAAATAGGACCTTGAGGATCCATTAAGGGACAACATGATTGAATTATGATTAGTTTCGAATATGAATGGTAAATGATATAAATGAACTGTATTTATTTTGTAAACTTTGGTAATGCTCTGTAACCCTGTTCCGGTGATGGATATGGGTTAGGGGTGTTACACCCTAAATGACCATTTTACAAACATGCCAACACTTACCACTTTGGCCATAAAAACCATGCATCAGTTTGATCATATAAACACCAACCATTAAGCATCAAAGTGCCAAAAGCAAACCAACCATCAAAGCATCAAAATAACATAAGTTTCACAAAATCATAGCAATATTACATGCCAATATCATCAACTAAACATTAGACATAGTCCACCTATACATGCCATTATAACCACGACCAAAGTATCAAAATCTACTGATAAAATTGATGGCCAGCGTGATGGATCTCTAACTAGCTTACAACCCGATGGAGCTTCTGATAATCTATAAAGTAAAGGAAAATAACTACTTAAGTAATGTATGCTTAGTAAGTTCGTATAAACTTAAACAAAGCATTCCATTTCAATAATGAACATTTAAGGTTAAATATAAGCCTATACCAATGCCTCAAGACTTATCAAACCATAATCATCAACTCTAAAATGAATAAGTTCATTAATGTCGCATATTAATTGACCATGCATAACATGATAGGATTTCATAAGACATAATATAGAATCATCAACCTTTTCATAAGATTATATATCTTTTTATTTACTTACTTTCCATTCCGTCCCAATGCTTATCATAAGCCTAAACAACATTATTAATTCTTGATTTAGTGTGTTTATCCATGACATAGGTAGATTCATCTATAGCATAAACAATTTTCTCACATACAATTACATCATTTATCAGATTAAAACTTTTATAACATCATAACACATCCCAATTACATACTTACCATTTCATTCCCTTTTCTTACTGTTTCATATGCATAGTACAAGTATAATCATAAACATCAATCATATCTGCAAACTTGGTATAAGCCTGAGCACATCAACAACACATGTTAGTTCATTTAAACATGATTTATATGAATTTGACATGGATAACCATTATACTTGAGCATGATTCAATTGGATTTATCATCCGTCTCAACATAACATATTTTTCATTTAGCTCACCATTTCAAATTCTTTCATTCATATATTTCTTGGTTCATATTGAACACTTACCATTTCATTTGCATAACACATAACATTAACCATAGCCCCAAGCTAGTGATTTAACACATAACTTAACAATATCATCATATGGTAAGATATGGTACATAAACATAACATAACTTAAATCATACTTTTCATAAACATGAATGTTCATACTTTAATCATCGATACATCGTACCTTTCAATAGTTGTCGTAGTGAAATCAAACAGAACCGTTATTGAAGCTTACACAAAGTGTGCTAAACGATGGTCGAAACCATCCCTTTTCTTTAATCGATGGTCGAAACCTTCCCTTTTCATATTCGATGAAGATTGTAAAGACGATTGAAACCCTGGTACATGTTTCATATTGTGACATAGTCCAACTATGGTCATACATGTGCACTGCCACGGCCTTGCCATGATCTTACGCTCATAATGCCATAACTCGGTTATGGTCTTATCATTAGAATGCCATAGCCCAGCTATGGTCTTACATATATATATACACTACCATGGTCCAACCATGGTCTTACGTCTGAAAAACTATCATAGCCTAGCTATGGTCTTACGTAAACATTGCCATGGTCCAACCATGGTCTTCTACATTTTTATGTTGTGTTGCCATAGTGTATTTCAACACTGGTTTTATTCGTTTCCTTCAAGTTGACAAATTTGATTCACATATATACACAAATAGATAATAATTTATCAAAACAGTAATTAATTATACTAACCAAGTTATGAACTTACCTGGCTACATTGCAACAATGACAAAGTTCAGGGGCATTTTGGTAATTTTCCAATCTTAATCATGTATCATCCAAAGAAGAACCGAAGCTTGAAGCTTTTCCTATGGTTTATTTTGGTGATGAACAATCCAAAATGAAGAAGAAACTTATGTTTCCTTATTATTATTATTTTAACCTTTATTCATTATTTTAATAATAAAAAAACTTAAAAAACTTATAAAATTAAAAGAAATTAAAGCATACACCGTCCCACTATCTTAGGTATGGGTATATTACTCATTAAGGCCATCCAATTATAATTCTTTAAGCAATTAGCACCTTTAAACTAATAGCGAATGACTTTTTTCAACTTTTACGATTTAGTCCTTTTCGCTTAATTAACTATCAAAACATTAAAATATTTCAAATAAAATTTAATACCACCTTAATAACATTCTGTAAATATTTATAAAAATATTTACGACTCAGTTTATAGAAGTCCCGATACCTCATTTTCTAAAACCACTTGACCTTAGGGTCTTACCACTTGAACTTACTAAATCGCTTATATAACATAAATTATCAAATAGGAAAACTTTTTAAAATCATATTTGACTTAGAGATATTAAATAATAATATTTATGAACCTACTCGTCAGATTTATAGGCCTCGAAACCACTATTTCCAACACCACTGAAAAATGGGTTGTTACAAGCTTCATGGCTGATGATCGCCTATAAACGTGTTATCTTTTATAATTAAAATCATGCAAATAAAATTATAAATATTTAAGCGCAGTATTTACAAGCATACAGGTCAAATTGTAAAGTAGAAATGTAACAGCCTGATTTAGGGCCTAGTCGGAATAGTGGTTGTGAGACCACAAATTCGGAGTAGAAATATATGTTTTATGGTTTTTATGAGGTCTATGATATGTTTTCATGGTTGTGTGAAAATTTCATGAAGAAATTTTTATGATTTAGTGATCGATTTATCTTTTAGGACTAAATTGCAAAAATTGAAAGATATAAGATTCTAGAAGTTTTAAGTATGAAATGGCATTTGAAAATTTATTAGAGGTCCTTATTTAGTAATTAGACCATTATATCTCATGATGGACAAAAATGGACATGGAAGGGAAAAATCTCAAGGAAGGGCCTTAAGGGCATTTTGGTCATTTGGTTAGTAAATTAATAAAAAGGGAAAAAGAAGTCAAAATTGGTGTCCATCTTCATCCTCCATAGCTGAAACTTGCAAGGAGCCATAGCTAGGGTTTTGTTTCACTTTCAAGCTTGATTGTAAGTACCTCCTAGCCCCGTTTTTAATGTTCTTCGTATTTTTAAAATCCTCGTAGCTTGATCTAGCTATTTCTACCACTATTTTGAACTAGAGTTTGTGTTTAAAATTTTACCCATGGATGACATGCATGTATTTTGATGCCTGGTGGTAGAATATGAAAGTTTGAAGTGTGATAAACAACTTTTGCTAAATAATTTTTGGTGAAATCGATAAAAAGGACTTATTTGTAAAAGATGAAATAATGTGTATAAAATGTAAAATAGTTAAAATTTTGGGCTACTATAAGAGAGATTACGAATCAGCTAGGCTTGGATGTGAGAAAAATGAACACATTTCATCATACCAACCTAGGGATCATTTTGCAAATATGTGAAAGTTTAGGGGAAATTATAATTTTTGCCAAAGTATGATTCATGGGCTGTTTTAGTCAATGTGATAATTAAATAAGTGAGATTTGTCATTATAGATCAAGAAACACGAAGTCCAGACCTAAACCGAGGAAAGAATAAAGTGGTGGAATAAATTGAACAACTATCTATATTTTGGTACCGAGGTAAGTTGGTGTGTAATAAATCAACATTATGTTATTATCTACTTGATACTACATGAAATGTATATTCTTTTTATGAAATTGGTTAATGAGGTCTCGATGAAAAATATGATGAAGTTTTACTATATTGAAGTCCTGGTTGAACCTTAGGAATAGAAAGGATACCCTTGTCACGACATTAGATTAATAAGGTCTCGTATAAGACCGTATCTAGGATATGGCCTCATCACCTAATTGAGATCCATGTAAGACCATATTTGGGTTATGGCATCGGCATCGAATAGTGATTACGTGTATGACCATGTTTGGGACATGGCATCGACATACGATCTCGTGTAATACCATATTTGGGATATGGCGTCGACATCGATATGAGATCCCGTATAAGGCCATATCTGGGATATGGCATCGGCATCGACATGTGATCCCATGTAAGACCATATCTGGGATATGGCTTTGGCATCTTACTACGTATATGAAAATTCCCGAGTATCCTTTGATATTCTAAGTGGTTTAACGGGGTAAAGAATTAAAGTTTATGATAAGCATGGAAAAAGAGGCTAAAGTTATGTGATGGAGTGATACAGGTACATATGCGAAACTCACGAGAAACGAGTCCGGTATGTGATATGTGGTTGGTAAGAGTGAGCATGAGTAAGCCATGTCAATGTTGCTTGAGAATTTTTTGTTAATTCATAATGTAATTTGTGGATGTTTTCACAAGATTTTATGTTGTTATTTATTAGATGCAAACTTACTAAGCTTTACGCTTACTCCCTCTCTTTTCCCTTTTCTTGTAGTATCGCCAAGCTAGCTCGGGGATCGTAGGACGTCGGAGCTCGATTCACACTATCAAGCTATTTTTTTTTGGGTATAGTAAAGTTTGATTTAATTTGGGTATGGCATGTATTGGAACTTGGTCATTTTGTTATATGCCATATTGGTTAGCCAAGGTGTTGGCTATTAATGTTACTTATTTCATTTTGTAAATGGCCATTGGAATTGGCCAAAACTAGTTAAGTTATATCTATTCAATGATGATGAAATTCATAGAGTGCAAGCTTGTGCAATTGAATGAGTAAAGTATATGCATGATGAATGTAGTGTGAAATTAAGTTGTGGATGTCTTAATTGTGGATATTAGAGGTGCATTATTGTTATGCTAGGTGTTGCTGGAAATGGTATAAATGTGGTTGCTTTTCAGGGTGGCAAATGGCTTGGTAAATAGCCTTATAATTGTCCACACGGGTAGGCACACGGGCGTATGTCCAGGTCATGCGTGACACATGGTCTGCCTCATGGGCATGTAGGGCCGTGTGTCCCCTGCACCTAATTTGCGAAAAATCAAGTTCGTCATACGGGCTAGCACATGGGTGTGTGACCCTAAATATCTGTTGACGTCATAAACAGAATGTCAAGGTTTTCACACACGGGCTCAGACACGGGTATGTCATGGCCGTGTGAGGGACACTGGTGTGTGCCAAGCCGTGTGAAAACCCCTGTAGGTTCGAAATGAAAAATAAAATCCACATAGACTATAGACATGGGCGTGTGTGACCACATGGGCGTATGGCCCTATTTTGAGTAAAAATTTTCTAAGTGTTCGTAAGCTTCTGGTTTAGTCCCGAACCACTCTATATGTATGTTTCGGGTCTCGTAGGCCCATAATAGGGACGTTATGATCACGAATGAAAAGTTTTAAGTTGGTATGAAAATTTATGGCCCGATTTCGTATGATTAAGTATGTTAAGTCCGGTAATGCCTTGTACCCGGTTCCGGCGTTGAATACGGGAAAGGGGTGTTACAAGAAATGTTACAACAGGAAACCAATAAGTACTCCGAGGGTCGTTCCCAAGGGATTGTGGATTGGAGAAATTAGTATTAAATTAATACAGAAAATAATCACTAATCTAATCGAGTCATGAATTAGTAGTGTTAATCCAAATTAAAATAGTTTTTAAACTAATTAATTTAATTAACCTAATGAAATTTTCTATTCCTAGTGTCAACAATGCGAGCCTTTAGCCTATGATCGATTAAATCCCTAATTATCTAACTAAATAATTAATTATCCTCGATTGAGTTATTTATTAAGCAGAGCTAAGAATACCCTTCCAGACTCTTTCTAGGTATCTGGTCTCACCGCTTGGCACAAGTTATACACGATAGCATAACTGGAAGGGGCGTCACTTCCTAATATACTAAGTACTCTTAAATAAATAACCAATTTCAGATAAATAATCACTTAACAGATAAATCAGTTTATTAATAGAATCATGCAAGATATAAATAAAGTAAAATAATCTATTCTAATATTTATACAATGATTAATTGGCCAAATCAAGGAAATATAAATAAAAGAATAGAATAGAAGATATAAGAGAGTGCTCATGAATATATATATTGAAGTGAGATTCTAGAGCAATCTTTGCTCGCAATTGTCTTCACATCATAATAGAAAATTTAAAACTAAGCAAACATGAAAATAAAATACAAAGGAAATTGAATAGGAAAAACTGTTTCTCTAAGCCTGCACATAAATCTCGGTGACTCGCAGGTTACTTATATATGTAATGGGATACTTAGTGACCACTCAATCCTAGATACATTTGAAACCAATTAATGCAATATTTTGATAAATACTAGGGTCCAAATATAGAAATATCCCAAGAGTGTCATCCAAGAATTCAACTCCATTTTGACCTACCATCGTCGCGTCGTCATGACATGGGAAGACTCTTCATCACAACGTCGCCACTATGAAATCTTTCCAATCTTCACCGCGTCGTCATGACGAGAGGAAACTTCTCATCACGACATCGAGTGCTTTCCTGGCCTTGGTAGCTTTGTTGTTCTATCGGGCCCCTTTGTCCTGTGGCCTAATCATCATCCCTTGTATTCTTGGACCTGAATTGACATCTTATAGACTTAAATAGCCCATTAGTCACTCCCGATGCCCAATTTGACCTTACGGGTCATCGAAATGGTAGAAAATGCATAAAAATGATTATTTTATTAATATTTAATTCTTAAACTACTAATAATGAAAATGCAATAATTAATTATAAAATGCCAAGAAAACAAGCTTGTTAACTGTAGAAATGACCTAAAATAACTACTACATTTGACGTCAAGTCAAATACCCCACACTTAAGTCTTTGCTTTCCCTCAAGCAAACTAAACAAAAAGAAAAGTAGAAATAGAAAACAAACTAAACTAAACACAAGAAATAAACATGCAAGAAGAGAAAATGTACTTGAGCTAGCTTAATACAGGAAATTGGATAGAAATGTTTTAACAAGATAATGCAAATAAGCATATAACTCTAGTATGATACAAAATTAACTCACAATTTCTAAAACTAAACAGGTTAGTTCAATAAATTACAAAGTAAACAAATAAAAAAATATTAAGTGTAGGTTTCCATCAAAACATATATACATATATACAATTATGTTCAAATGAATATAAGTGGTAAAAATATCAAAACATGGCACAATGTCATCAAAACATAGGACTTTTCGGCTTGTAATGTTCTGCGGCTTAGGTTGGTTAGATTTCAAAGAACAAGCTCGACAAAACGAGTTAAGCATGATACTAGTTTGGCAAATTATATTGTCATCGGTACTCTCCCAATTTCAAATAATCTCACCACCTTATATCCACTACTCTCACCTTCATTATTTCTCCATCACTAAGACCTTGTATAGTATTTATGGGTCCAGTCCAATCTGTCAGTCCAGTCAGTCACATCTATGTCTCTATCTTTTGGGAGTCATCTGCTCCAATGCCCAAGACAAAGCATCTTCCCAATTAGACTTGGTAGACGACATATTAGTCTTTCAATCGGTTTGCTCATTTTTTATTAGACTAAGGACATGTTTAGATCCGTCTACTAATATAAGTTGTGTTTTTGTATTACGATCCAACCACGTAATCCCACTTAGCATTTGTTAAACATTAGACAATCAGTGATCAATATTTGCTTCTATTTTGCTTTGCGTGCAAAAACCATATGATGACAATTATACAATATATATTAATGTAATCAATGAAATTTTTTTATTAACCAAGCCTCAATAGGGTTAACATCTAGACGAGTTGTTGTTTGAGTACTGGGAGGATGAGTTTGATTTGTAGGAAGTTTTGTGTTGGCGAGGTTGTTGTCGACCGCTGAAGTGGAGGTGTTGGTGGGATTGGTGTTGTTGGTTGGTTTTGGGGGTTGTGGGTAGCATTATTCTGAATCTGAGACATTGTTAGGTGCACACTCCCCTGCACCTAACTGTTGATACAGGGTACAATAAGGGAGGAGAGTAAGAAGGAGGTAGGGAAGAGTAGGTTGTAGTTTTGTGGAGATCGATTCCCCTAAAGAGGTGGAGAGCCAAAACAGGAACAAGAGGATAGATTGATTGCAAGAAGATATTTATAGGAGAGGCCCTCTTTTTCACTAGTGTGATGTGACAGATCATTACAGAGGAAGTTATCATCATTTGATACATGAAGGACGCACACTGTGAAGCTCATTCTATTATGCATTCAATCAGTACAAAATTGTTATGCTTATCTAAATCTCTCATGAATTTAAGATTTTTATATTCTAAGTAGGTCTCATTTGAAAAGTGATCATACTAGAAAGCAGGTGGTTAACCGTTAAAAAAACGAGGATTTGGGGCCATTTTTATATCGCAGATGGTGGAAAGTGGGGGTTAATGCACCCTTATCCAGAACGGGTGGCCGAGGACAGCACTTTCTCAAGTCAAGTCAGCAAAGGGTCGACACTGTTTACGCTGTTGATACATTTCTCAATGGCGGAGGTGTATAAAATGTTCCATAAAAAGCAAAGCTTTGAAGACTTTATGAATGGCCACTCCTTGGAATTTGGAGTAAATTTACTAATGACGTTACGAAAAGTAAGTATTCGAGAGTTATGTAAAAACTAGGATCCTCATGTATGATCCTACTTTTATTATTCAAACTAGCATGATCTTTAGTTTAAAATGAACATATTTATGATCAAGGAATTATATCGGTTTAGCTGCGTTTTGGGAACGAAATTATTTGTTAAGTACTTGACAAATAACTGTTCACATGCTACCTGTTGTCTCTAGTTTATCTCTACTTACACCGCAAACTAAGTTTTGAATTAGCCGGTTTAAAAGTAGACATAAATTAAACACGTCTTCGGAACCATGCAGCAACCAACGACAGGTCAAATTTTTTAATTTAAAAGTTTTTATTTTTGGGGGCAGACAGGATGGCCAAAATTATTTTTATATAGAGGAAATGTACAAATATTTTATAAGAATGCTTTAAATTAAACTGAACTTAATGTATAGTGCATATAAATGCGAGACAAATATATATTAAAGATTTAGCTACTAAATTTTAGGGTAACTTTCAGGTTGAAAAGCTATTCTTAATGTCAACGAAAATTGGAGATTAATTAGAAAAGGATAGAAGAAACGAAAAAGCAAAAAAATAAAAAATAAAAAAAATTCAACATTTACTACTCTTTTAATCTATCCTTCCTTGTTAAAGACGATATTATTAAAAATAATAATTAGAAATCCTAAATATAAATATAAAAAAATCCTTTATTATTAACTTTGAACTCTAATTTAACATCAAATATCATTCAAACTCGATCGAGCTTCTCCATTTAACACAAGAAGAACAAGCTAGCAAAACTCTAATATTTTTTTAAATAAAAAGGAGGAATAAAAGAAAGGAATCAGTGAAGTGGAAGTAGAAGTGTAATAAACTGAGAAGCCCCAGGCTTTGATACTAAAGAGCTACCGAATTAATTTTGTGAGGAACATAGAAAAATCCTAGCCCTGAATATATTGAAGAATGCAGTTGGCAGAATTATAGACAGGAATATCTTATATCTTGTCATCAACATATGAAAAGCTACATAAAAAAAGAAGGGGAATGTAAACAGAAAATAGTTTTAAAAAAAACTAGAGAGCAAGATATAGATAAGGGTCTTTCATATCATTATATGTATGAAAATAAATACAATCTATTGAAAAGAAGGGAAGAAAAATGCAACATCAATTCCATGAATCATCCATCATCATCCTCGTATGAATAGCATGAGAATTAAAAGCCAGATTCTCTTGCAGGGATACAAAGATAAGGAGGTGGGTTCTTCTTCGTGTAAGTTGTTTGTTGCTTTTCCTTTTTCTTAGAAACTATAGGACTGCTTAACATAGATCATTTAACCAAAAGAAGTATACAAATATGATGATGAGAATAATCTAAAACTAAGCACTGAAAACAATTGCCTGGCTCCATCCTGTCTGCCTATTTTGTTTTTCTATTCTATGAAGCAATGTTATCGTAACTGGTGTGTACTGAGATAGACAAAGAAAGAGAAAGAGTTTACATAAGATTGCAGTCTTGAAACTTTAATGTTGGTTGTATCCAAGTGGATTACAAAGGGAAATATGAATAGAAGGGTAATCTGGTCTCATCAGTCCCCATTATAGAGAAATGGGTGGTTGAGAAAGCTGAGAACTGCTTGTTATCTGGAGCCATATTCTTAATATTTTCCCTTTGAGGCCCTCCCCCAACCCCACCAAAAGAAAAAGTCTGGTGGCTTCAAAGAGAGAATAACAGGTATGAAGTATGAAGTTTGAGAGAGGACATGGAGATGGGGTTATAAAAGAGGGACCCAGCTGAGCTGCCTTGAACGGGGAGGAACTAGGAAGATGAATGAAAGAGAGGCAGAATAAGGGCAGTTTTATGCATGCGGATGAATAAACTTTTTTCGAGGGACCAAGGCCAAGGCCAACGCCAAAGCCGAAGCCTAAGCAATTGCTTTTTGGGGGATTGTTGGCTTTAGGTGGCCTGGCCGGTGAAAGAGCCCTTTCAACTTACCCTTTGGTCTGTTTTTTCTGGTAAGATATGTCAAACTCTCTTTCATTGTCTTTGCTACTTATTTTATTTTTAGGTCAAGTTTTATGGGAAACCGATTTCCTTCTAATGCATTTAAAATTTGAATTTCAATATATATTTTAACAAATTCATAAGCTATATTTATATTTTTAACTTATTTTATTAATTAAAGTTTAATTATATTCACCGGTTTATGTTTTAGAAATACTAAAAAATATATAAAAAAACAAAATTTTAAAAAATTAATTAAACATTTAGAAAATTTTGGTACAAAATAGGAAAAGAGAAATGAAAAACAAAACAAAGAAAAGAAAAAAGCTCAAACATCATGGCTAAGTCGAGCAAGGTAACTTTTTTTTTTATCATTTATAATTTATTTTAAAAAGTTTACTTATTTTTATTTTTATAGTTTCTTTTCCATATTTTTAAATTTTAAAAATATTTTGTAAAGTTTTTAATTCATATGGATGCCACGTTAAAAAAAGTCACATAACGTACTTAGGTTCTATAAGGCCTCCCAATTTTTTTAACATTATTAACTTGAAAGCCTAAATTGATGGATCGAAATTAAATTTGAAGTATTAAAATGGCTAAAAGAAATTTAAATACCAAAGTAAAAAATTTTAATATAATTCAAAGATAAAATGGTAAGTAATTAACATTAATCTTGAGTTTATCCATTGAAGCCTTGGCATCATTGACAAAGGTGAAGGCCCCGGGTTCAAGACTTACCATGCGAATCATATGCATGAGTTTATGAGTTTCATTATGTGCTATTGTCATGTGTGGGTTTTAATTTTGTTAGTGTAGTTTGTTGACTTTAGTTTGGATTGTACTAATTTCTAGTCCATTTGTACTGCAATTGTTTAATTCTACTTCGTGATTACTTGTAATACTTAATAATAATAAAAACACTAATCTCAAACTTAACCTTTTGATCCCTTTGTATTGTAATGATTTAATTCTATTTCGTGACTACTTGTAATACTTCATAAAAAAAAAAAAATTTTGAGTTTAACCTTATAACAACTATTGTTAATAAGTAGTATTATATTTTTTTTTGAAACTTATAATAATTAGTATTATTTATGATTATTGCTGGCGAAAAAATGTTTTAGAAAATGTTATATAATGCTAATATTTGTTTGGAATTATGGTTAAAATTTTTCTACAATTTAGATGATACGGATTTAAATCATTCAATTTCATTATTTGATATATTGTAAATTTATGAAGTTTATTTATTTATTTCACCATTAAATTAGTATTTTTATTGGTTAAATTATATGGGATTATTAGGAAAATTTGTCAAAGTGTAAATGAGTCTTGGATCAATTAAACTAGCTTATCATTAAATTAATATTATTTAAAGTCACATCAATTGTAATCACATATTTTTAATTAATATAGTTAATGCAACAAAATAATAATAGCGACAATGATGTATGATTTGTAATGTTGACTTAATCCAACTTGAAAGATAGTTTGCATTTTGGTCGTTTATATTTAAGGATTTAAATTTTGAAAATTAAAAATAAAAAAATGGATTCAAAGTTAACATCTATAACCAGAATGCAATAGAATTATAGGTAAAATTTAAATTTATTCTTAAAATTTTTATTATATAAGAGGAACATAACCCTTACCGAATGGCTAATTGATAAAAATTCATCAAATTAAAATTATTGTAGTATATCTGCAAGTTTCTAAACATAAAAATAAAAATAAAAGATATTAAATTATTTTTGTGATAGAAGTAGATTTTATAATCTTAAATAATAGCCTCTTTTCTAAATAAACAACTACATTTAATCTTATACTTACGTTAGTAGTTTATTTTTACTGAATTAACATCATTGATTAACTAATTACAGACATAAACCCTAAATTAAGACTGATAATAATATAAATTTTAAAACTACACAAACATTGCATTCTTTTTCCTAGTATTTAAGTTGGGGAATAAAAATTGAAATCCTGTCGTCTTGCAAACAAATATGATCTATTTTAGGTGGTTGATAGGGAAAAAAGCACAAGTAAATAAATAAAATAAGAACCAATTCATTTGACATTTCCAACATTAATTAAGCAGCACAGGATTGAAAAGATAGGTGAGAGGCTTGATGAGATGATGCCAAACCTGCCCAAAGAAATTTATAACTTTATATAGTATATACTATATTTATTTCCTTGAAATCTAAGTAAAATGACATTGTTTCTCGGTTTCATTATGATGTTCTAATCTTTTTGCATCTAAAAATAGAAAAAGTGAACATTTAATCCCCACGGTATTATTTTATTTTATAAATATATTTTAAAATTTTGATAGGTGTTTTTTAATATTTATTTTTAATATGTCTAATCCCGTTTAATTTATAGGGAGTGTACCAAATAATTTTTTATATATATGAAAAGGATTAATGCACATTCTTATTTTGTTTTCATGCTTATTAATATGATTAAGATTGGATTAAAAATGATTAGATTTTCATTTGGGGTACGGGAAGATTTGGATAAAGGAAAATACAATTCTAATTATTCTAATTAATCTAATCATACTAATCATATTTATTACTTAATAAATAAATATTAATATTAGAACAATTATTTTATAGAATTTTTAAAATTTTACAAACAAAACAATAAAATTAGTATACATATTTTTTTTATAATGTTAGAATATAAAGGACTAACTCTTATTATTTTATATTAAAATAAAAATGCCGCAACACGAAGACAACCAACCTTTTCCTAATTGACAGTGACGTGGATATTCAAGTGCTGTGCCTTAGACGTCAATGATCCTCTTTATTCAAAGGAAGCCATCATCATTTATCAAAAACCTTCATAATATATTAATTGCAACTTGAAAACGATATTACCTTTTCTAGAAGCCCTCTTTTTTCTTTTCTTTTTTTTAAATGAGATTGCTAAAGCTTGGGAGCAGAAATGCCGACAATTAATTTTGTATTTGTTTATTTGTTAATTATAGTAGAAATTAGTTGGCTCAAATATATTGGTTGATACATGGTTTTGGAGACCACGGTAATCAAGATGCGACTTATAGTGATCTGCCGAAAGTTAGTAGGAGATGTTATCGAGGTTTTGGGATTGTAGAATTTTGGTAAGGTGTTCTGTGTTTGGAATTTCTTTTTGAGACGATGGGGATTCATACAGAGGAGTTACTCTTGTGGGATCTAGCGCTATTCTTCTGGAGTTACCAGTAGAGTCTTAAGAAGCTTTATCAAATGTGATGGGAAAAATCTTAAGTGAATCATAATATGATTCGGTGGTAGCATAGGTGAAGCACACATAATGTGAGTCCTATTGCTCAACGTGTGGTTTATTTGTTCCGTACGCAGGTACATGTATTTCTTGAAGTCTTGAGAAGTGAAGTCAGCATCCAAACTGTCATTTTTTACTCAATTGAGTTTGTATAGTTCATCTCATTTTGATCAAATGGCATGTAACTATCGTTTTTTACTCGACTGAGTTTGTATAGCTCATCTCATTTTGATCAAATGGCATATACATAAAATTATCTTGTTAAATGTTGAAAATGATCAAACTCATGTACATGAATGGTGAATTTGTGAAAATGGTTTTGGTCATATATGAATTTAATATTAGTGGCTTGAAAATGGTTCATTGATCATGTCTATTTGTGCTGGAAGGATGAATGGGCCTTAAGGTCAAACATTATTGGCATACGTTAGGTTGAATAATGGGAAATTTGGAAAGTAGGGGTTTGCCATGGAAGTCGCAACTTCACACCTTGAATGTCGCGACATCAAGCCACCTTGTTGCGGTGTCCCCTATTTGAGGTTGCGACGTCAATTCTATTTTATTTTGAAAACTTTACAAATTGGTTCTTAGGTTGGGAAGCTTAGCTACTCTATTCAATGTCGTGTAACTAAGCTCTGGAAATAGCGACATCCACTTGAGATATTTTGAAAAATATTACAGTTTAGTCCTTATTCAATCCCAAGATGGTATTAAGCTTTTGTAAGCTCGTATTTGACCCGAAAATGATTGTATAACATATTTTACGCATGAAAGGCTCATATATGAATGTTTATTTTCGAATATTAAATATAATTTATCATAGTTTCTCCGGTAACGAATGTGACATCCTGTAGCTCGGACTTGACAATCAGGTCGAGTATGAGTTGTTAGAATGCAAAATAAGGTTGAATTGTGAAAATGATAAACTATACTGGTGACAATGGTAAAACTTTGAGTTTGATTGCATTATCACATTGAAAAATCAATTGAACTTAATTTACTATTAAGCCCATGTAAACTTGGTAGAAAGGTTAGGATACGATTGACATGCCAATTAGGGTATTATATGTGATCTTTCCCAAAGTTCTATATTAGTGTTGTGTGGGGATCAAAGTTATGCATTTGATACTTGTAATTCTGATGTGTTACCTCTTGGTTTCGCATGTTATGCGGACCATTAGGCATACACTACCTCTTCTGAGGCCTTTATGTTATACTAGAGTTCTATTTCCCTTAGGTATGGCACGACGATGCTCATATAGTGTATATGGTTTTCTAATAGTGTCCAAAGTCTATTTTACTAAGATTACAATGGGCGAAATCACAAAAAAAGGAATTGAGAATATTATTAATGAATGTATGATCATAAGAACCATTATAAGATTTGATAATATGAGTTAACTGTAAAATATGTATGCTAGTATAAATATATGATGCTTGCTTGTATGTCTTATATTCATTTGACCCCTTTGTTAGTGTCTTGCCATGTTGTCATATTAGTATGTATGCAAAAGTTGTTGAACCATGTGAAAAGATTACCCTCTAGGGTAAGGTACGTATAGTTATTTCCAATTGAATGGACCAAGTATTTTAGGCTTATGCACTATTACTTTTGCATGTAGGTTATCGCTTTCGAATCATTGAAGTCGTGTTGACTCAGAATCATTATACTATTAACAAGACTAGCAAGAGTATGAACTTAATGCATTTTTTTACTTTTGGCATGTATCTAGGGTGTTCTTGTGTATAAGTGTGCTAATTTCTTTTGCTATTAGGTATTTTGAGGTGCTATTATGGAGATGTTATGTTAGAGGCTTGAAATGGCTATGGTTAAGCTAATTGTGTTTGAAGTGCGAGTTGCATTGGCATTCATGGTACGATTTCTTCCCTTGAGAAATGTTTTGGAGGTTATTGAACTTGCTTCTCATGATGTCTTTGAAGTATGGTTGAACTTGTTTTGTGCTACAAATATGAATGGTTATATTGGTTCTTTAAGCATGTTTTATGTTTACTGTGTTTAGAGGTGTTTATGTAGCTGTTTATGATATTTTAAACTTGATTTTTGAGTCCCTTAAGTCTATGTTTTAGCATTAGGCTTCTAGGCATCCAAACAAGTGAATTTTAATTCAAATTTTTTTCTTCAAGGGTAGAGGTATCGATACTTGACCCATGTGGTATTGCAACAAGGGAGATAGAATGCCAAAACTTCAATAACAGGGAGAAGTACCAATATTTATCCCTACTTGAACTGATACCATAGTGCAAGGTTTCGACTATTACCCTGTTTTGAGCCATTTTCGCCTTTTAAGGCCCATTTTCAATTTCGCCCATTCGATCAATTTTGAACCATTTCAAAATGACTTGAAATTGTTTTTAAAGACCTTTAATCACTTGAAAATTGCTTAAATGATATTTAAAATTTTTTTTAAGACACAACTCTTAAACGAATTCAAGGTTTCTTGCTAGTATGTGTTCTGGTAGCATCTCACATCCGTACTGGTTACCAAAACGAGTAAAGGTTGTTATAGGGATAACTATTAAATTTAGCACAATTTATCATCTAGAGTATGATAGTCATACAAAGAGGCTTTACTAGTGTATTGATGATAACTCTTGAAAAGAGTTATATTTTATGCCTTTAGACTTAATTAATTGCCTATACTTAGGTAAGTTTAGTTGCATTTTAGGATTTTTCATTAGTGTTTTTAGGGAATTGCATTAAAAGGCTTAGATTGTGCTTAAATGTAATTACATGTTACTTCTAATTGTTTCCAAGAAGGATTTGTTTGTTAAGTGGCAGGTGCAGAATGAGGAAAAAAAGTAAAGGAGTGATGGTTTGCCGTGGCAAAAAGGTTGGACAGTTTGTCAACACGAATGTCATGGCAATGCCAGGAAGCGACCTAGTCAAATCTTAACTGTTATCAGCACTGCTATACATGTACTAGAATAATCAGCCTAAAAAAGAGAAAAAAAAATATCATGGAATCATGGGATGATAGGCCTACTCTAAAGGAAGAGGTATAAAACCCAATAAGAAAAGGAAAAAGGAGAGAGGGAGAAACGATTAGAGAGACAATTGGAAAAATCCTTGGACGAAAGTAAAGGATAACGGTTGATAACAAATCAGAGTCGGAAAGGGAGAAGAAGGAAATCCCTATAGGCAATCACAAGATATTGCGTCGCCGGAGTTGTGGGCTGGATAGGCTAAAGATATCTTCCCTAAGTTCTTCCATTTCTTCTTTATTTATTTCTTTGTGATCTTAATTGATGAAAATGACGTTGAATATTATTTACCAATCCTTGATTTAATCTCATAGGTTTTGGATTGCTTGATGAAACCTTTATTTCCTTTAATAGCTAAAGCCTAGATTACTTTTAATTTACTATTTCATTCAATGGTATTTATGAATCGCATGCGTATAATCTCTAGACATAGATGAATGTGCAACATGTTTATGAAATTAATCTAATACTGCAAGGTTAGGTTAGTTAGATCAAAATTGAATGATATAAGCAAGTATTCGATCGAATACTTGTAGCAGTCTCTAGACATAGAGCAGCGTTCCGTATGGAAAGAAAACAAAATAGTGCTAGGTACCGTGCTAAAGGCCTATAGACATATATCACTTTAGGCAAGGTAACTTGAGGTCTTGCTCTTGAAAGAAGTAGGCCATTTTAGATCTCTTCCGAGCAGTAGAATAAGATTGATTTTGCCAAGGCATTTTTGGTTAATAAAGGTAGATTCTCAGTAATCCCAACCTTACAATTCAACATCCTAAATCCTTTAACCTTTGCTGCAGCATCTCTATTTTCAAATCCTTAGTTGTTACTTGTTTACATATTATTCATGTAGTCATTCTCGTATTTTCCATTGTATACTTACTCTTGTTGTAACACCCTCAACCCGTATCCACTGTCGGAATAGGGTTACGGAGCATTACTGGAGTTTACATTTCAAAACAAACAAAAATTTTAAACATATTAATCCATATCATTAATCATAGAAAAACCAAACAATAACATGCATACTGTCCCTTATATGAGCCCTCGAGGCCCTAAAAACACATTGGAAACAAGTCAGGACTAAATTAAAATCATATGCAATTTTTCAGGAAAAGGTGAAAATTTTCAAAACTGCAGGGGTCACACTGTAGAACTTGTAAAACTTGAGTTCTATTAGCTAAAGGTGCCTAATAGCTATAGAACCTTAAAGTGGAGGTCTTTATGTGATAAATAGCCCATTAATTAGATAGTGGATGATATTGGTTTGGAATTATGGAAATTTTGATTAAGTTATAAGGTTAATTAGGTAATTTAGTAATTAAAACTTAAATTAAATAAAAGAAAACAAATTTTCTATTCATTCATCTTCTTCACCAAATTTTTGAGAAGAAAAGAAGCCATTTTAGGGCTTTCATTCGACCAAGCTTTTATTGCTCATTTAAGTATGATTTTTGTCCAGTTTTTAATGATTTCTATGTTTTTAAGATCGTTGCAGCTTAATCTAGCTAGCCCAGGGACTAATTTGCAAAACTGTTAAAGGTTTAAGGTTTTACCATTGATGAATGTATGTGTATTTTTTTTGTTTGATGATAGAAAATGTATGGTTGTTGTTAGATAAATAACATTTGTTAAGAGATTTTTGATAAAATTGTCAATTACGGACTTATTCGTGAAACGTGAAAATTTTGTGGTAGAAATGTGAAATAAATGAAAAATATGGGTTACTATGTTAATAAGGGAAATTCAGCTAGTATGGATAGGGACCTAATTGCATGAAAGGACTAAAATGTAAAGATGTTAATCTATTAGGGGAAATAGTGTAATTTTTCCAGAATGTGATTTTTGGGCTAAATTGAATAATGATAATTGAATAAGTTAAATTTAATATTATATAGATCAAGAAAAACGAAGTTTGGATCTAAAACAACCCATTTTTCTGTGAAATCGAAAGAGTGGTTTCGGGACCACAAATTCGAGCCAGAAATAAAATTTATTTTTATTTTATTATATAGTCCGTATTATGATAGATATGACATGTGAAAATTTTAGAACGAATGTGTAACACCCCAAACCCGGCCCAAACATTACGACCGAATTTGGTTTACTACAGAGAAAACCTTTTGAAAACCATTTTAAAACCGCTTTAAGTTTTGTCAAAAATCTTCCATTTTCAAGTCTCTTATTAAAACCATACTTAGTGTTGTTTGAAAATATTTGTTAAGCCAAGTTAACAGGTATACTTTAAATGTACCCGATGGCACTTAAAAAAAAAACTTTTTTACGATTTCTTTTAGAACCCATTTGAACTCATTTATAAATAATTAGTTAAAACAAATATTCAGCATAAAATAAAATACTAGGAGGCCTTATTACAATTTGATCAAAATAAAATTAACAATCCGGATAAAATAAACTGAAATTCAAAGTCTACTAAATTTAAATTTCATTGCATGGCCACCTCGAGTCCACCCGGCTCCACATCTGCGATCTATGTGTCACCTGAAAAAATAAAGGAGAAGGTGAGTCACCAAGACTCAGTATGTAACCCTTCCCCCGATTTTAAGCAATTTCATACACAACATATAATTAACCAACATATACCAAAACATGCACCCAACCTAGCCAACCAAACACCTTTGTCTACCCCGTGTGGTACCAAACCACTGGTGGTGCCAAACCATTGGTGACATATAGTCACAGATGTGATGCCAAATCACTGGAGGTGCCAAACCTCTAGTGTCCGTAGACACAATCGATTGATGGGGCCAACCCATCGTGTGATGCCAAATCACTGGCGTCAATCCCTTATTATAATATGTGGGGCCAACCCACTGTGGTGCTAAGCCACTGGGACAAGACGCGACGAGGTGCCAAACCTCTGGAGGTACCAAACCTCTGGTGACCGTAGTCACTTTGTGTTACCAAAACACTGGTATCCGTCGACACAATATCACTGCCCCCTCCTCTCATCAACCCATATCAAACAATCACAATATTCATACCATCATGTGTCCAATCACATATAACAAATTTATCATTAATCGTAAACCACATATCATGCTTCCCAAAAGCATCATAAAATCACATAATCAATCAGGGACTTACCCGGATTCTTGCTTATACCATTCATGGTATTAAATCCAAATCTACATAGATTAGGTTAGCACACACAACAGTTTTAGTACATTTAGATAATCATAAGTGTGTATGTACACACCTGATGTCGACGATAGTCCTAAACCCGAATAGACAAATCGGCCACACAAGCTTTTCTTTGTCCCTATATTCGGCCAAACATGGAAGTTAGTACTATGGCCTATTCGGCCAAACCAAAATAAATCTGAAGGGTCATCTTGCGAACCCGAATCCTTACCTTTACCCTTTGAGTACTAACTTCAGCACCTGATATAAGATTCTGCTCCACTTCCTACAATCGGCCATCATCACTATTATTAGCCTTCGGCATAATCTAATATTAAATAAGCAAAGATCCTTACCACCTTACCAAAAATTGATTTGACAAACGATGATGGCTCACTTGCTTACTTCCAACTTCCGAAGGCCTATAACAAATCAGTTTCAAAAGAGTATTACCACCCTTACTATTAAATGCCCGAAATTGGCTCTTTCTTTCCTAGATGTCGACAGAGAAGAGGGGAAAAGAGGAGATAGACATTCGGCCATTACTTACCTTATCAACCGATTGGAGAAAAAGATGGAGGAGAACACCTTGCTTTGATATTCGGCCAGGAAGAGTTAATAAGAAAAAGAATTTTCGACCCAAGTCAGAGAGTAAATTCGGCTAATGGGGAAAGAAAATAATGGAGAAGAAGGGAGGTGGAGTTTCGGTTCTAAGAAAGAAGGGAAAGAAAATAGATTGAAGGTGGTGATGTAGAGAATTCGGCCAAAAAGTGTGAGAGAAAGAAAATAAAAGACGAGATAGGGATTAATGGAGGCTAGCCGAAAATTAAGAGAAGGAACTAAGGGAATTCGGCACTAGACTCCCTATACTTGCCGTCCACTCCACTTGAGGAGTTCAAAATTCACTTAATCTCCCTAATTCACTCTAAGCCACTTGTTTAATTTAATTCAAAATAACTTGAATTAATCCCATAATAATAATCAAATAATAATCCTATTTAATCCTGGTAATATCCTTATTATCCTTTATCTTTAAAAGAATTTAAAGAGAGAAAAACTCTCTCCCCTATGACGTCCATATTAAAGAGCAAAAAGGGAATTTCGCGACTCGAACCTAAGCTCTCCCTTGCTCAAAGTGGCGTCACTTCCAGCTCCCAAGTGACCCTCCTCTTTGCCACTTTTCCAAAGCTTTGTTAGTGTCAAATTATCCCTCATTTATTCTTATAACCCCCTCTTGCTAAGGCTCCCTGCCTTTAAAGTGCAAAAATGAAATTTTCTACTAAATCGAGCCTACTCAAGACCCTTAATTAAGCTTTATTATTCCATAAATAATATCATAGCAGTTCAAACATAGGAAATATAATTTAAATTCCAAATAGCCCCATTTTTAGGATGTTACAGTTCTACCCCCTTAAAATAATTTCGGCCTCGAAATTACCCTATCAGAATAGATAGGGGTATTGCTGCCGTATCACATCCTCGGGTTCCCACGTAGCTTCTTCCACACCATGGTTCCGCCATAGCACTTTCACTAAGGGCAGTGTCTTTCTACGTAGAACCTTGACATCTCGATCTAAGATCTGAATTGGTTCTTTTTCGAAAGATAAGTCTGCATTAACCTCAATTTTAGCCACTGGCACAATGTGTGATGGATCTGACTGATACCGCCTTAGCATCGGCACATGAAAGACGTCGTGGATCTGATTCAGTTCTGCCGGCAACTCAAGCTGATAAGCTACTAGTCCCACTCGCTTCAACACTGTATATGGGCCAATGAACCTTGGGCTTAGCTTCCCTTTTCGCCCAAACCTAAACACCTTTTTCCAAGGCGACACTTTCAAAAAGACCTTGTCTCCTATATCATACTCCACTTCCTTACGCTTCAGATCCGCATAAGACTTCTGTCTATCTGATGCCTCCTTAAGACGATCCCGAATCACTTTAACCTTGTCCTCAGTTTCTGCAACCAATTCCGGACCTAAGACTTGTCGTTCTCCCAACTCCGTCCAACATGTAGGAGTACTGCATTTCCGTCCATACAAGGCTTCGTATGGTGCCATCCGAATACTCGCCTGATAGCTATTGTTGTAGGCGAACTCTGCTAATGGTAGAAATTCCTCCCAACTACCCCGAAAATCCAAGACACAACCCCTCAGCATATCCTCTAAGATCTGTATAACCCTTTCCGACTGCCCGTCTGACTGTGGGTGGAAAGCTGTACTGAAATCCAATCGTGTACCCAAAGCCTGATACAACGCTTTCTAGAACCTCGATGTGAACCTTGGGTCCCTATCCGAGATAATCGATACGGGCACACCATGTAATCTGACTATCTCAGCCACATACAACTTTGCTAGCTTTTGGAGTGAGTAATCCACTCTCACTGGCACGAAGTGAGCTGACTTAGTTAAACGGTCTACAATTACCCAAATTGCATCCTTCTTCTTTGGCGTAAGGGTAGCCCAGCGACGCGAATCCATAGTTATTCTCTCCCATTTCCACTGAGGGATCTTTACTGGTTGAAGTAGCCCTGATGGCAACTGGTGTTCAGCCTTAACCTGCTGACACGTCAGACACTTTCCCACAAACTCGGTTACCTCACGCTTCAACCCCGGCCACCAGAATTGTTTTCGTAGATCTCCATACATCTTGCTTCCTCCCGGATGCATAGCGTACAGGCTGCTATGTACATCTTGGAGAATTCTCCGCCTCAATTCTGTATCCTTCGGCATACAAGCTCGCCCTTGAAAACATAGTATTCCATCCCTAGACAGACTGTACCCTTCTAATCCACCATCCTGAACTTGTACCCTCTTAGCATTCAACCCTTCGTCTACTAACTGCTTTTCCTTAATCTCCTCGACCCAAGTTGGCCTAACTTGAAGCTCTGCCAAAAGGCTTCCATCGTTATACAGACTCAGCCGAGCAAACATCGCTCTTAAGTCTGTCACCACCTTCCGGCTCAACGCGTCAGCCACCACATTAGCCTTACCCGGATGAAACTCGATTGAACAGTCGTAGTCCTTCAATAGTTCAATCCATCGGCGCTGCCTTAGGTTCAAGTCCCTCTGAGTCAAGAGATACCTTAGGCTCTTGTGATCCGTGTAGACTACCGACTTCTCCCCATACAAGTAATGCCTCCATATCTTCAGAGCGAAAACAACCGCTGCTAACTCCAAGTCGTGCGTCGGGTAGTTAACCTCATGCGGTCTTAACTGACGGGATGCATAGACTACTACCTTCCCTTCCTGCATCAACACACATCCCAACCTAGTATGGGATGCATCACAATAGACCGTGAATAACTTCTCTGCCTCAGGTTGTACCAACACCGGAGCTTCCGTCAGAATCTTCCTTAGCTTCTCAAAACTTTCCTGTTGCTTTTCCGACCATCCGAAAGGAACTCCCTTTCTTAACAACTTAGTCAACGGCGCTGCAATTAGAGAGAAACTGTGATAGTACCCCGCTAAACCCAGAAAACTTCGGATTTCCGCCACCGACCTAGGCGGTTTCCAATCTAACACTGCTTCCACCTTGCGAGGGTCCACTCTAATCCCTTCTATTGACACCACGTGGCCTAAGAAAGCCACCTCCCTAAGCCAAAATTTGCACTTACTGAATTTGGCATATAACTGCTTCTCCCTCAATACTTGTAAAACTACACATAAATGCTTGTCATGCTCCTCCTCCGTCTTTGAATAAACCAATATGTCGTCTATGAACACCACGACAAATTGATCCAAGTATTGCTGAAATACCCTATTCATTAAATCCATGAACGCCGCCGGTGCGTTGGTCAATCCAAATGGCGTTACCAGAAACTCGTAATGCACATACCTTGTTCGGAATGCCGTCTTGTGCACATCAACCTCCTTCACCTTAAGTTGATGATAGCCCGACCTAAGGTCTATCTTTGAGAATACTGAGGCACCCTTCAGTTGGTCGAACAAGTCATCAATCCAGGGCAACGGATACTTGTTCTTGATCGTTAACTTGTTTAACTGACGGTAGTCAATGCACATCCGCATGGACCCGTCCTTCTTTTTGACAAACAGCACAGGTGCTCCCTACGGAGATATACTAGGTCGGATAAACCCTTTATCCAAAAGTTCCTAAATTTGAGCCTTCAGCTCCACCAATTCCTTTGGTGCCATTCGGTATGGTGCTATCGACACAGGTACCGTTCCAGGTAGCAAGTCTATACCGAATTCGACTTCCCGATCCGGGGGCAGACCCGAAAGTTCTTCTGGGAATACGTCAGCGAATTCCCCTACCGTTCGGACCTTCCCCACTGTTGACTCTTTAGCCTCTAAGGCACAAATTCGAACCAAGAACACCTCATACCCTTTTCTAACCATCTTTTCAGCCTTCAAGGCTGACACCACATTAGATAGGTAATTTCTTCTATTACCGATCATGGCCACTTCATCCCTTTGACTGTCTTAAGAACCATGCGCTAAGCAGCGCAATCCAACCTCGCTTGGTACTTAACCAGCCAATCCATTCCGAGGATCAAATCGAACTCCCCAAACGGTAGTTCCATCAGATCAGCCATAAATACGACCCCTTGGAGTTCTAGGGGTACATCCCTGTAAAGCTTGTTCACAACTACAGAATGGCCTAAAGGGCTAATTACGATCATCTCCTGTGTAGCGCGATCTCAAAGTTTAAGTTCATAGTCTCTACCACACTACTAGCTACGTACGAATGCGTTGATCCCACATCAGTTAATGCAATATAAGGAAGTCCAAAAATTAGGAAAGTACCGATTATAACATCCGGCGCGTCACCCTCCTCGTGACGCCTTGCTGCATAGACTAAGCCAGGCTGCCTCGCCTCTGCGTGTTGCTGCGCCTCCGCCGCCGAGTTCCACGACCTCGGTTAGGGCCGTTGCTTCCTCTACCATTACCACGACCCCTCTGTGGTCCCACATTTCTATTCTGAGTACGGTTCTACCCCTCTGACTGATTCTGAGCTCGCTTCCGGGGACAATCCCTCACACAGTGATCCAAAGACCCACATTCAAAACAACCCCTCTCACCGGTCCAACAACCTCCCCAATAGGATTTTCCACAGCGATTACACTGAGCCGGTCTTTGATCAGTAGCCATGGGCCTTGCCGCCTGATTTGGCCCACTCTGCCTAGCCTTTTTCTCGAATATTACCACCACCCTGCATTTCACCCAAAGCCTCTCTTACGCTATTCCTATCATAGCTTTGCCTCACAGATTCCTTGACACCTTCGGCTACCTTAGCCTTTTCTACCAGAGACAAAAACTCACGAACCTGCTGTGGGGCAATCAATAACCTTAACTCGTCTCTAAGCCCGTCCTCAAAGCGGACACAGCGCTCATGTTCGGTAGCCACGATGCCTCTAGCATAGCGGCTCAGCCTCAGAAATTCCGCTTCATATTCAGACACCGTCTTATTTCCCTGAACCAATCCCAAAAAGGCTTTTCTCTGAGCATCTGTATAGCTGGTGCCCACATACTTTTTCTGATAAGTGATTTTGAAGTAATCCCACGTGAGATCGTCTATCGTGGCTCCATTTCGGACCGTGAGCCACCACTGATACGCTTCATCCTTCAGAAGCGACACCGCTCCTTTCAATTACTCCTCATTAGACAGGTCAAGGTCGTCCATAATCCTCTCTGTAGATTCTAGCCAGTATTCCGCTGCGCTAGGTGCCACTCCCGACACACCCCGGAATACCTCAGCTCCGTTAGACTGAATTCGCTCGGGAACAGATTTTTGAGCTTCCAGATTCCCACCGGCCCCAGCCACCAACTCCAGAACTCGCAACACTGCTTGCGATACTGCCTCACCCCCGATCTGATCCTGATCCTCAGCTCCAAAAGCTGGAGGTGGTGGTGGCGGTACTTCATTCTCAGAACCCTGACCCGACCTAACGGGTTCAAACACTGTCATTCTTCCCCTACCGCGTCCACGTCGGCCACGTCCTCTAGAACTCATTCTATCTACTGCGCTTTAATCTGATTAAGGAAATTTTATGGATTAGCATTTGTTCCACTTGGTTATCCACGAAGAAATTTTATGAAGAAAGTTTAATTAGGGATTCTTTCGAGCAAACAAGATTTTAAGTCTTCTATCCTAGTTCACACAAAAGAGTACATCCATTCCCTAATACTTTCCCTACTTATTCACTTCTTGGACATTTCTGTCCGTTTCTATCCCAGGGGTATTTTCGTCATTTTCCTACAGGGGTATTTTCGTAATAAAATCCGAGGGAATTCAAAACTTTAATAAAGCAGGTCACTTTGTAGTTCCCAAAACTGGAGTGTATTTCTAAAAATTTGTAAAATTTAAAGATATAGCAACATTTGGAAACCAGGGGTATTTTGGTAATTTTGTCAATCATGGGTAATTTTGTAATTTTGAAAATCAGAGATGTTTTTAACAGTTGTAAAACTCAGAGGGTTCCTTTTTGAAAGTTTTCCTTTTTAAGAGGTGGTGTTTGTAAAGATTCAAAAACCAGGGTCATTTCGGTAATTTTGCAATTTGAGGGCATTTTCGTAATTTCCCAAAACCAAAGTATTTTATTGATGATAATCAAAGTAGAGTTGTTGGATTTTGATAGAATAATGAAATTTTTGGGCAAAACTATTGAGTTGATATTTTATGAACCAAAGGCGTTTTGGTAATTTTACCCCCTAAGGGCATTTCTGTAATTTCTTCATAAATCGGATTTTTCGGAAAAACATTGTAAAAATGATTGTTCTCAGATTCAAAAGAGTAATTTTGATAGTTTTGAAAACATTAGGGTTTTGTTGTTTCATTCTTCTTCAAAAACGCGGCTAGTTCCCTTTCGGGTTTTAGTCGTTAGGTTTAGCCTACGACCGAGCCCTCTTGGTCAGAGTGAACCAAAGCTACGCACCAGGCAGGATTCAAGTGGAGAGGAGGTGAGTCACGCGGACTGCTTAAATACCAAGCTCCCACTGAACCTTTCTAGACATGCGCATGCAGGTTGCCACACCACCGAGCCCTCGAGTTAGGGTGAACCGAAGCTACGCACTGGTGGGATACTGCGAAGAGGAGGTGAGTCACGACGATCGCTTAAATACCGTGCTCTTCCGGATCCACTCCTAGACATGCGTCAGGGGGTTACCACACCCTAGCTCAGTGACTAAGTCATAGGTAGGTTTAGTTCATTAAGTCTTATGTCTTGTTGGTGTGTTTGAGTAACCTAATCCTAGGGTTCAAGTTCCTATAAGTCTATCTACGTTCCATACTTCCTACCCTTCTACAGAAAATAATTCACAAAGAAGTTCGGATGTACTTACAGGCGGATCGGTCTGCAGGAGACTCGGGCCATCTTTGTTCAAAAACCAAAAATTATTCCATAAGGCCTACCAAAACATTTTTGGGCCTTGGGCCCCCACAGCCGAGCTTTGAACTGGGCTCTGATACCAATTTTGTAACACCCCAAACCCGGCCCAAACATTACGACCGAATTTGGTTTGCTACAGAGAAAACCTTTTGAAAACCATTTTAAAACCGCTTTAAGTTTTGTCAAAAATCTTCCATTTTCAAGTCTCTTATTAAAACCATACTTAGTGTTGTTTGAAAATATTTGTTAAGCCAAGTTAACAGGTATACTTTAAATGTACTCGATGGAACTTAAAAAAAAACTTTTTTACGATTTCTTTTAGAACCCATTTGAACTCATTTATAAATAATTAGTTAAAACAAATATTCAGCATAAAATAAAATACTAGGAGGCCTTAATTTGATCAAAATAAAATTAACAATCCGGATAAAATAAACTGAAATTCAAAGTCTACTAAATTTAAATTCCATTGCATGGCCACCTCGAGTCCACTCGGCTCCACATCCGCGATCTATGTGTCACCTGAAAAAGTAAAGGAGAAGGTGAGTCACCAAGACTCAGTATGTAACCCTTCCCCCGATTTTAAGCAATTTCATACACAACATATAATTAACCAACATGTACCAAAACATGCACCCAACCTAGCCAACCAAACACCTTTGTCTACCTCGTGTGGTACCAAACCACTGGTGGTGCCAAACCACTGGTGACATATAGTCACAGATGTGATGCCAAATCACTGGAGGTGCCAAACCTCTGGTGTCCGTAGACACAATCGATTGATGGGGCCAACCCATCGTTTGATGCCAAATCACTGGCGTCAATCCCTTATTATAATATGTGGGGCCAACCCACTGTGGTGCTAAGCCACTGGGACAAGACGCGATGAGGTACCAAACCTCTGGAGGTACCAAACCTCTGGTCACCGTAGTCACTTTGTGTTACCAAAACACTAGTATCCGTCGACACAATATCACTGCCCCCTCCTCTCATCAACCCATATCAAACAATCACAATATTCATACCATCATGTGTCCAATCACATATAACAAATTTATCATTAATCGTAAACCACATATCATGCTTCCCAAAAGCATCATAAAATCACATAATCAATCAGGGACTTACCCGGATTCTTGCTTATACCATTCATGGTATTAAATCCAAATCTCCATAGATCAGGTTAGCACACACAACAGTTTTAGTACATTTAGATAATCATAAGTGTGTATGTACACACCTGATGTCGACGATAGTCCTAAACCCGAATAGACAAATCGGCCACACAAGCTTTTCTTTGTCCCTATATTCGGCCAAACACGGGAGTTAGTACTATGGCCTATTCGGCCAAACCAAAATAAATCTGAAGGGTCATCTTGCGAACCCGAATCCTTACCTTTACCCTTTGAGTACTAACTTCAGCACCTGATATAAGATTCTGCTCCACTTCCTACAATCGGCCATCATCACTATTATTAGCCTTCGGCTTAATCTAATATTAAATAAGCAAAGATCCTTACCACCTTACCAAAAATTGATTTGACAAACGATGATGGCTCACTTGCTTGCTTCCAACTTCCGAAGGCCTATAACAAATCAGTTTCAAAAGAGTATTACCACCCTTACTATTAAATGCCCGAAATTGGCTCTTTCTTTCCTAGATGTCGACAGAGAAGAGGGGAAAAGAGGAGATAGACATTCGGCCATTACTTACATTATCAACCGATTGGAGAAAAAGATGGAGGAGAACACCTTGCTTTGATATTCAGCCCGAAAGAGTTAATAAGAAAAAGAATTTTCGGCCCAAGTCAGAGAGTAAATTCGGCTAATGGGGAAAGAAAATAATGGAGAAGAAGGGAGGTGGAGTTTCGGTTCTAAGAAAGAAGGGAAAGAAAATATATTGAAGGTGGTGATGTAGAGAATTCGGCCAAAAAGTGTGAGAGAAAGAAAATAAAAGATGAGATAGGGATTAATGGAGGCTAGCCGAAAATTTAGAGAAGGAACTAAGGGAATTCGGCACTAGACTCCCTATACTTGCCGTCCACTCCACTTGAGGAGTTCAAAATTCACTTAATCTCCCTAATTCACTCTAAGCCACTTGTTTAATTTAATTCAAAATAACTTGAATTAATCCCATAATAATAATCAAATAATAATCCTATTTAATCCTGGTAATATCCTTATTATCCTTTATCTTTAAAAGAATTTAAAGATAGAAAAACTCTCTCCCCTATGCCGTCCATATTAAAGACCAAAAAGGGAATTTCGCGACTCGAACCCAAGCTCTCCCTTGCTCAAAGTGGCGTCACTTCCAGCTCCCAAGTGACCCTCCTCTTTGCCACTTTTCCAAAGCTTTGTTAGTGTCAAGTTATCACTCATTTATTCTTATAACCCCCTCTTGCTAAGGCTCCCTGCCTTTAAAGTGCAAAAATGAAATTTTCTACTAAACCGAGCCTATCAAGACCCTTAATTAAGCTTTACTATTCCATAAATAATATCACAGCAGTTCAAACATAGGAAATATAATTTAAATTCCAAATAGCCCCATTTTTAGGATGTTGCAGAAAGTTTTAACGAAAAGGATTAAATCGCATAAAATGCAAAAGTTGAATTCTAGTAGCAATAAGGATTAAATAGCTATGGAATTCAAAACTAAAGGTCATTATATGATAATTAGACCACTAAAGAAAGTATGTAGATATTTTGGTATGACCCATTCATGGAAAAATTAAAAAAGACTAAGGACTAAATTGGAAAGATGAAAAGTTGTTAAATGACAATTTAATTAAATGAAAAAGAAAAAATTTTCATATCGTCTTCCCCAAATATTAACATGGAAACCCTAGGAGAGAGGATGAAAACTTTCAAGCTCAATAAGGTTTGAAATCAAGTCTTGTTTTTAATGATTTTTATATTTTTGGAATCGGGATAGCCTAATCTATCTATTTGGGGGATTAATTTGAAAAGTTATCAAGGTATGAAAATGGATGGATGTATATGCTAGAAATTGGAAATTTATGGTAGAAAATGAAAGATTATTGATAGATAAACAACTTTTACAAAGTGATTTTTGATGAAAACATGATTTATGGACTAAAATGTAAAATTGTGAAATTGAAGGAAAAATTATAAAATTTTATGAATACATGTGCTGTAAATTTTGTAATGGGGCTTTGGTTAGGCTTGGAATAGGGAGTAATTTGCATAAGTTTCATTTTCCGAGCCTAGGGACGAAAATGGAATTTGTGAAAAGTTAAGGGCAAAATCAAATTGAGTCCAAATAAATATGAGATATGTGAAATTGATGTAAAATTTACTTGTATAGATCTGGATAGACCAAATTCAGAGTTAGAACGAGGAAAAAGAGAAAAATGTCAGATTAGTAGATGTTTATACACGAACCTTTGTCGAGGTAAGTTCGTGTAACTAAATTATGTTTATTTATATGTTTGTTTTGATTGAGATTAAGTAAATTGTATAAATGTAATATATATATATATATATATATATAAGGATTACATCCGATCAAGCCCGATAAATAAAAATGTTCAAATTAATTGATAATGCCCGATAGACGTTAAAAGGGTAAACGATGGAAATGTTGCTTTGATGCTTAGAATGGATATGAAATATTATCATATGAATTATGTGGTGTTAAACATGTATGAAATGGTCACATACCCGAAAATTGCCTGATAAATGTTAAATCTCGTTTGAATAAAAGAAAGTCGATGGATAAATGTGATTTCCCTGATAAAACTGCATGTGTTGTAGAATGGATTTAGCCCGGACAGGTAATCCAAAATGCGCCTTTCGAGTATATGTTTCAATTAGGATTTATCCTGGGCTGGTAATCCAAAATGGACTATATAGGGAATTCCTTGTCATATAAAAGATTTAGCTTGGACTGGTAATCTGACAAAGCCCTTAGAGTATATGTTACAGCTAGAATTTAGCCTAGACTGGTAATTCTGCTGTATGATATGTAGCTCGAGAGTGTACCTAAAAGGTACTACTAAAAATGAATTGACAAATTATGGAATTGTACACCTCAAGTATACTACCTGTGTATCCATTAATATTTAGAATAAATTCAACAGGTAAAGTTTTGACAAGAGCAAAGATGAATTTAAAACAAATTGACATGGAATGATACATATGATATGGAAATATGACATGAAAAGAATATTACATGGAATAAAAGAAGATGATATTTGTATATGGAAATTACTTGATGAGAGTGTTCATCCTTGATCATAGACCCGTACACCTTGAATGTACTACTATTTGTGCGACCTTAATACTCGAATAAAATGAGTAAAGTCCTGCCATGAAATGATCTGAATTGGAAAATAATTACTATGAATCTATACTTGTATTAATAAGAGATGTCTATACATATTAAATGAATACATGTTATGGAAAGCATATGTGCATGGGAACTTGATTCTTGTTAAGCCATACATGTCTTGATGTTATTATGGAATATATGACTAGCAAGGGAAATGAGGATGTGTGTAGGGCTTGAGATCAAAGTGGTTGACTATGCCTTACTTAGCTACTTCAAATAGGATGTATGGTAAGTTAAGTATCATGTTATACGAACTTACTAAGCATTTTATGCTTATCCTGTTTTATTTTTCCCTGTTTTAGGGAAAATCAGAAGCTCGTTGGATTGGAAGCTCGGCGGAGATCACTGACATTATCCATCGGCCCATGTCAGTACAATATGGTAAATCAATTACGATTGTAATGGCATGTATAGGATATGTTGGCCATATTGGCATGTAAATATAAATGATGCTTGTAATCTAGCCATTGGAATGGCTAATAATGGTTGTTTTGATATACTTGTAATGTTCTGCTATGGTAACCATATGTATATGTTAAGTAGTTGATCAAATCATGTTTAACACATGAATTGAACTAAGGTAGGATAGTAAACATGTATGCATGCAATGATAGGCCATGTTGAATGATGAAATTTGCTTATTTGATGGTTTAGAATGGTTGGATTGTACTTGGTATGTTTTGGTGCAGGAAAATAGTAAATTTAGGTGACAAATGAGGCTAGGAAATGTCTTTATTTTGTCCACACTGGTTGACACACGAGCGTGTGTCTAGACCGTATATGACACACAGCCTACCCCATGGGCATGTAGCCAGGCCGTGTGTTCCCTGCACCTTAAATTTGAGAAAACAGAATGCTCAGAATTGAGCACATGGGTGTGTCTCAGACGTGTAGAGGACTCGGCCTTGAACATGGGTGTGTGTCTTGGCCGTGTGAAACCTGCACCTAATTCGAGTTGAATTAAATAACCACACGTCCTAACACATGGGCGTGTGATATGACCGTGTGGCACAAGTCAGGGAGTAACCTAAATCGAACACAGCCTGAAGCACGAGCGTGTCTAAGGGTCACATGGGTGTGTCCCGTGGACACCACGGGCGTGTGAGCCCTGAACCTTAGAAAATTTTTGAAATGTCACGAAAAATTCTTAGAGTTTCTGATTTAGTCTCGACTTGATTCTAATGCTCGTATTGGGCCTTAAGGGTCAAATTAAGGGACGTTATGATCTCGAAAAATGAATAGTAATTGACATGATTTATCTAAAAATGTTCTAAAAATTTCTGGTAATGCTCTGTAACCCTATTTCAGTGACGAACACGAGTTAGGGGTGTTACATGTAGTGGTATCAGAGCTACTATTTAGTCGATTCTCAGACTAAACGTAGCATATGTGGAGTCTAGAAATACATGGCATTATTTAACCTGTGATAGTGTGATATATCCCGACTCTGATAAAAATTATTTTGTAAATAGACAGAGATGCTTTCCAATCGAGCTAATTCCGATGACTTCGAAAGAGATACTCAAGTATCAGAGTAAAACGTTACTGATGATGAAATAGAATTTGAAAAGGTATGGATAGATGTTTTATAGTACATGAAAATGATAAGTGTTATGTTATATGAGCATATATATGAAAGTTAAATTTTGAGGCTTATGATCTCCACCCCCTTACCAATATAGTGTTATAAAATGAAATTCACAAGATTTATATGGGTTTAGCTCATGAATGTGGAACTAAAGAGTTCAAAGGCTGAATGACTAATGATGTAGTCAGAATGAGAATAAGTTAGTAAGTAAAGATGGTATTAAAAGAGATATCAGATTTTTCTGAAGATTATTCTGAATATGTGATGTTATTATTAAGGAAGAAGTTATTCATGAGTAATTGACTTACCCAGATATGATAATTATAGAACGGGTTAGCCGAAAATTCTTCTGAATTGACTGTTTCAATGAGCTAAATAATATAAGATTATTGATGACTTTATGGGTCAGTGGAATAGTGATAAAACTGCAAAGATATTTGAATACAGTTATTATAATTGAGTATATTATAGCAACAACTCCTGAGTACTCTATAAGTTTTGTTATTCTCCTAGGCATATGAAATTGTGCATGTACAGATGCAATATTTTTCGTATAGAAAAGCTAGTAAATCATGATAGATTAAATTACTGTAAGTCTGGTTGATTGATAAACCGTAACAGTAACATATTTTAAGCCCACATTTAGCATGCTTTTGGATGATTTAAGCCTTGAATTGTGTAATTTGGTGCTCTTAATCCTCAATTTTCATGTTTTATACTCAGAAGAGCACCGGATGATGAAAAGAACGAGAAACAGGCCCAAAACAGAGTAAATGAGCCATATCACGAAATCAACACGGCCTGGGCCTAAGCCACACGGTCGTGCCTCATCAAACAGACTCGAACACGGCCTGGCCATGATTCACACGGGCGTGTGCCATGGGCGTGTCCCTGCTGTGAAAAAGATAAATTTCATTCAGATTAGGATACTTAGAAGTGAAGAAAAACATTTACAAGCCTATATAAACACCCTAAGTATAACCTAAAAAGGGGGAACCCAAGGCTTTAGTCAGGGGCGTCCAGCTAGGCCAATGAGCCGAGCCAGAGAGGCCAGACTTGTGGGGATTTACTCAAAGATAGCCAATTGATTCATCTCAAGAAGCCAGAATCATACTCAAGATGGAGGATCTCTCCTTCAATTCCTTTAGGGGGTTTTAGGGATTTCTTATGTTTTGTTTTATCTTTTTTTTTTCTGAGATGTTTTTATTATTATTATGAACTAAACCCTCAGATACCTGAGGGGGATGAAACCCAAGATGAATCTTGTTATCGTTTGCTGAACTATATGATAAATATTTGACTTGTTCTTAATTATGTGTTCTCAATTCTTGTGTTGTTATTTCCGGGATATTAATTCAAGTATGATGTGCTTAGGTGGAGGTGCAAAAGTCCCTGCCTAAGAGTGGATCTAGCATAGTTAAGTGAAGTTGCTCGCGTGCCTAGAGATAGGGTGACGAAAATCTGCCGGATTAGGGTCAAACCTAATATGGGAGTCCATAAATCGAGTTAATGCAATTCTAGGGTTTTAATTAGAAAGAGGTTTCAATTAATCAACCTAGGGTTACGATTAATATAAATTATGGAATCCTACGGATCAAGTCAAGTGAATAAATCGTCTGGTTCAGAGTTAGATAACGAGTGAAGTCTAAGTGGATTCTTCCTCGGGTATTGTTTTAATCAATTGGTTTTTCTCAAAGTATTTCTCTCCAATTTCATTCTTCTTTGTCTTAGAGTCTTTAGATTAGATAAAAATCCCCTTTATTTTAGGCTAGATAATAAAAAGAAAGTTAGTATTAGTACTTTTAGTTCCTTTGGGTTCGACAATCCGGTCTTGCCTTAACTATACTACTATTTGATAGGTGCGCTTGCGTCACATCGTTGTCATAGTTAGTTTCCAGGTTCGATCATTCTTTTTATAAATTTTTAAGACTTTGACATCACATAAAACAACGATCAAGTTTTTGGCACCGTTGCCGGGGAACTGAAATATTAAGAAAGCTTAAATTTTATTACTTTAGCCATTTTTATTTTTGCAATTAAATTTTATTTTTATTTTGATAATTTTTATTTTATTTGCTTTTGACAGGTAATTCTAGTTTATGGAGGAGATGGCACTGAATAACTATTAGTGGCAAGTTATGAGGACAACGCCAACAGAAGCCGCCAGTATCTTCAACTTCAACGCAGTAACCAGGCTATCAAACCAGGTAGAGCTTTTAAGTAAGAAAATTTACGGTTTATGTGGTTCTTCGCAAATACACCCAGTAATACAATGCGATATGAATGGAGGATGGATGAGCAATACAAAATATCCACCTTACAACTCGAGCGCTAAAAACGAGCAAGTTAACTATATGGGTAACTATTCTAGACCTCAAAATAATTTTTATAGTAACACTTATAATACAGGTTGGAGGTACCATCCCAATTTCTCTTGGGATGATCAAGGTAGTCAAAGACCGCAACTTCCTCCAGATTTTCAACAACCACCTCACCAACAGGAACAGGAGCCGAACCTTGAGGAGATGTTGACAAAATTTATAGCGATATCAGAAATTCGTTTGCAGAACACCGAAACGACACTCAAAAATCAAGAAGCACCTATTCAAGGGATCAATAATCAATTAGGTCAGCTTGCTAAGCTGATCTCAGAACAACCACAAGAAAGCTTGCCAAGCAACACTAAAATTAACCCAAAAGAGCAAATTCAAGCCGTAACAGCTCATGACAGTGAAAGGTTAGCGGAATCTGACCCGAGGCAAGAGCCTGTGGTAAGTGAAGGTAAGGTTGAGGTAAGCCATGATGTACCAAACCAGGTAATTACAGAGTACCAAGCTCGTGTGCCATACCCCGATGTGATCAAGAAAGACCACACAGAGGAACAATTCGGTAAATTTATTAAACCTCTAAAGAAGTTACATATTAACTTGCCGTTTCTTGAAGCTCATTCACAGATGCTAGATCTTAGACCTCGTATCGATAAAGAAGAAATTCATGAGGAACGAAGGCTTTGGATCGATGAACTAGACGAGTGGAAGACACACTTCAAAAAGAAACTAAAAACACACGAAGCAAAAACGAGGCAACTCCACGAAAAACCCAATGATGGGACAACCCAACTTAAGATAGGAGATCAGGTACTCAAAATCTTCCCAGACGGAACAGTCGAGGTAACTAATCCTAAAATCAACACCTTTAAGGTAAACACTACTCGACTTAAACTTTATATCAATAACCGAATTGATCGTATGAGAAAGGATTTCCACCTTCTCAAACCACCATGATTGTGTGAATAATACGTAAGTCTAGCTCAAGACTTTAAACGAGCGCTTCTCGGGAGGCAACCCGAGCACTAACTCTACTAATTAGTTTCGTTTTATTTCTTTTCATATTTAGGCGTAGGTTTCCATACCCACACAGCCTAGCACACGGCCGTGGCCGTGGCCGTGTGGGCACCACAGGAAGGAACACGGGCATGGGATGCATCTCTATTTAAACCCCCTCCTTCCTTACCTTTTCCTGTTATCTTTTTTCTTTCATTTTTCATTATCTGCTTTTTTTTTCTTATTTTTATTGTTATTACTTTTTTCTTTTTCTCCATGGCATTTAGATTTAGCTTAGGATACAATAAAATCAGACTGGCTGCTTTGAGGACTCAGGTTCAAACGGCTCAAGGCACTCCTCACGTTTCTCTTCATCAACTCCATCCACAATTCATGAACTTTCACTTCTCTCCCTATCTTTTGATTTTTTCACTATATTGTCAGTTTATCTATCTTTGTACATTGAGGGCAATGTACATCTTAAGTGTGGGGGGGTGAATATTTATTTCAAGAAAGTGCTTAACTTTCTGCATTATTCTCAAATCCCTGAATGATATATTGTCTTTAAGTAATTTTCTCACTTTATTATGAGAATGAAATTTCTTGTGATTCATGATGTTTGTGATATGTTTTGGATTAAGTCATAGTTAACTGTGCATCGATGATTAAATTTGAAGGATACTAGAGAATCAAGCATGATAAGTCTATTTTACAAAAAAATTAAAATTTTTGCTAGGTTGTCTACCTGAATCTAATTATTACCTTGAAGTTTGAAAATTACAAGATTGATATCAAATACCCATAATTTTTGTGAGATCTTGAGCCTTATAGAGCATATATTCTTTTTCGTGCTCACTTTTTGATTACGAGTGTGTCAACATTGATTCGTTATTCTAGAACTTGCTTCAATTATACATGTCGAGACCACATTATTGATTTGATATACAGAGATGATAAAGACACTTAGGATTTAACCCACTCACTCTACTAAAAAGCCTACCTTCATAATTAACCCCTAGTGAACCCCTTTTGATCCTAACAACCCTTTTATTGACTCACCCACAATATTAAACCAAAACCCTTTGTATTTGTTATCACCATTCCTTGACTCCCTTTTTGTCGAGATTTGATTTTGAACAGTTTCCTAACTATGTTCTATGTTTCAGTTGTTAAAGTTCTTCCTTATTATTGTAATGATTTGTTCTTAAAAAAAATCGAATCATATTCAGTATTAGTTCTATGTTAGCTGAGCTTATACATTTAAATTTCAAATCTTGAAGAAAAAGCTCGTATTATTAGTTTTCAATTGATATAATTATTTAGGATTAGTTCATTTTTTTAGTTAGGTAAATTTTCAATTCAATCTCAATTCTAACCTTTTAATTCAGCCTTTATCCATACCTTTAACCTAAGCCCCGTTACAACCCCTTTTTAAAGACCTTTTGATCTGTGTATCATCTCATTTTTACAGTGGTGGAGATTTGATTTTCAGGCAAGCCTATGGGATTAACTTTTCATGTTTGACTTTTGAGTGCTTTTTCCTAAACCTTAAACACTTTGAGTGATTTAATTGAATCTTTAGTGAGGATGTCAACTCTTATCGATTTTGAATCAGAGGTAATTAACTAGGTAAGCGGAAACACCTAACGTTTTCAGGCTATAAATGTATGACTCTGATTGTTTGAATATTTAGGACCCTTCTATTTAAATTATCAATGTATGAATTACCTTTAAATTATGATGAAACATTTTGATGAATATTATGAATCAAGGAAGTTCGTTTTAATTGTGAGTTGAGAATTTTGCTTGAGGACAAGCAAAAGCTTAAGTGTGGGGGTATTTGATAACCCGTAATAGTAACATATTTTAAGCCCACATTTAGCATGCTTTTGGATGATTTAAACCTTGACTTGTGTAATTTGGTGCTCTTAATCCTTTGTTTTCATGTTTTATATTCAGAAGAGCACCGGATGATGAAAAGAACGAGAAATGGGCCCAAAACAGAGTATATGGGCGATATCACGATATCAACATGGCCTGGGCCTAAGCCGCACAGTCGTGCCTCATCAAACAGACTCGAACATGGCCTGACCACGATTCACACGGGCGTGTGCCATGGGCATGTCCCTGCCGTGAAAAAGATAAATTTCACTCAGATTAGGATACTTAGAGGCGAAGAAACACATTTAGAAGCCTATATAAACACCCTAAGCATAACCTAAAAAGGGGGAACCCAAGGCTTTAGTCAGGGGGCGTCCAGCTAGGCCAAGGAGCTGAGCCAGAGAGTCCAGACTTGTGGGGATTTACTTGAAGATAGCCAGTTGATTCATCTCAAGAAGCCGAAATCATACTCAAGACGGAGGATCTCTGCATCAATTCCTTTAGGGGGTTTTAGGGATTTCTTATGTTTTGTTTTATCTTTTCTTCTGAGATGTTTTCTTTTATTATTATGAACTAAACCCTCAAATACCTGAGGGGGATGAAACCCAAGATGAATCTTGTTATCGTTTGCTAAACTATATGATAAATATTTGACTTGTTCTTAATTATGTGTTCTCAATTCTTGTGTTGATATTTCTGGGATATTAATTCAAGTATGATGTGCTTAGGTGGAGGAGCCAAAGTCCCTGCCTAAGAGTGGATCTAGCATAGTTAAGCGGAGTTGCTCGCGCGCCTAAAGATAAGGTGACGAAAATCTAGTGGATTAGGGTCAAACCTAATATGGGAGTCCATAGATCGAGTTAATGCAATTCTAGAGGTTTTAATTAGAAAGAGATTTTAATTAATCAACCTAGGGTTACACGTTAGTCGCCTCGAGAGAGGGATTAATATAAATTATGGAATCCTACGGATCAAGTCAAGTGAATAAATTGTCTGGTTCAGAGTTAGATAACAAGTAAAGTCTAAGTGGATTCTTCCTCAGGTATTGTTTTAATCAATTGGTTTTTCTCAAAATATTTCTCTCCAATTTCATTCTTCTTTGTCTTAGAGTCTTTAGTTTAGTAGTTAGTTATTTTAGATTAGATAAAAATCCCCTTTATTTTAGGCTAGATAATAAAAAGAAAGTTAGTATTAGTACTTTTAGCTCCTTTGGGTTCAACAATTCGGTCTTGCCTTAACTATACTACTGTTTGATGGGTGCGCTTGCCTCACATCATTGTCATAGTTAGTTTCCAGGTTCGATCATTCTTTTTATAAATTTTAAGACTTTGACATCGCATAAACAACGATCATTGATTCATGAGTGGTATTGCTCTATCATACTTGGGCTTTCTAATTCATCATGATTGATATAAGATTGGATGATAGGGTTCATATGATATCATTTTATACTTCTACCTATTGAAGCTCTGAATTACGAAGCAAAATTATATTATCTTTGTCATAGTTGTTTCTACTGAGTATGTGTAATATTGCTCTTTTGAATTTTCTCCGAGATATCATCAATCTCTTTATTATTCAAGCATGGTTTATTTGTGAAAGATAATTATTGCTCAGTGGTAATTATACTTATTACCGTTATGAATTCTGACTTGATCATGGGAATTTGGTAATATGGAACATAGATTATAGAAACTGCATTATTGCACTAGATGATATTGGAGCCACCTTTATGTTCCTTTTTTATTTGAAAAATAGTATTGAGGTTGAGGTACTGTTCCATTTATATTGTGGAAACGTCAGATCTATTAAAGTATTATGGTTTTAACCTATCTGATGATTATGACCTCGAAATAATTAAAAGCGTCGATATCCTTTTTAATTTTTGTGAAAGTGTTTTCTATGATAGCTACATCAATGATATGGATATTACAAAAAGATGTAAGATTTGAATGGACTGACAAATATTAGTAAAGGTTTGGTCAGTTGGGAGCCCTAATGACCGAAGCCTCAGTTCTGGTTCAGTCTAAATCGGGTAGGAATTTATTATTACAGCGATACATCATTAAATGGATTAAAATGTGTTTTGACCAAGAAAGGTAAAGAAACGATCTATACTTCTAGCTAGATAAAACTACGGGAAAAGAATTTCCTGAAATATGAGCTTGAGTTGACAATTATTGTGTTTGCACTGAGAATTTGGTAACAGTATCTGTATGGTGAAAATATCATATAAGTACAGATCATAAAAGAATTTGAAGTATCTGATGTTACTAAAAGATTTGACTTTGAGATTGCGTATATGGCTTGAATTATTGAAAGACCCTAATTTAGGTAATTGACTATCATACAAGAAAATTCTTTGTTTGCTTTATGAGAAGTAAATACTCGATTGCTATTGCCTGATGAAAGAATAATTTTAGTTGAGTATAGAGCTTAACCGATGTTTCTACAACAGAACAGTAAAACTCAGAAAAGTGATAATAAGTTGTAAGTTAAATGGATACAGTGTGAAATAATTTCTGATTCAGAATTTCAGAATAGATTCGATAAATGTTTGTTATTTGGAGACAGAGTCTGTGTACTGAAGGATTTGAAGCTTGTACAGAAAATTATACAAGAATGATCATGGTGGTATTATGTCGGTTTATCCAGAAAATGATAAAATGCATAATGATTTGAAAAAGATGTATTAGTAGCTTGGAAGTGAAATGTGGTAATTCTGAAATTGTATTTAAATGTTGGATGTAACAACAAGATAAGGATGAAACTTTCAGGATGATTATAGCCAGCGAAGATACCGAAATGGAAATGGGACAAAGTTAATATGGAATTTTATATCAGAATCATTTCTATCTATGAAAAAGAAAGATAGGATTTGAGTAATTGTCAATTGTTCGATGAATCCTGCACATTTTGTCTTGGTATGAATGGATTTCTCACTTGATAGATTGCTTGAATAGCTTGCTTTTGAAATTGTCAGATTTTATGATGTGCTAATTTTTGTTATTTCTGATAGAGATCTATGAATTATATTCTGATTCTGAAACAAGTTATAAGAAACCCTGGGTACATGGTTACATTTTAGTATTGTATTTCATCCTCAGATGGATGATTAATCTGAACATATGGTTCAAATTTTAGAAGGTATGCTTCGATATTGTGAACTTGAATTCAAAGGTAATTGAAAAGGAAATATTTGCTGTTGGTTGAATTTTCTTGTTAGAACAGTTAACAGTCAAGTATAAAATTATATTGTATGAGGCTTTATATGGTCACAAATGTAAAACTCCAGTGTTTTGGACGGAGTTCAGTGAGAAAAGATACATGTAGTAGGTTTAAATCTTTGAAACCGAAGAAAGGTGAAAGTGATCTGAGACAGATTAAAAGCAGTATTTGATTATCAGAAATCTGATGTGAATCTAAAATGAAAAGAAATAGAGTTTGTGATAGTGACAAGGTATTTCTGAAAATTTACCATGAAAGAAAGTTATTCAGATTGGCTGTTCAAGCAAAATTAAGTTTGCGGCTTACTGACTCTTTTGAGGATATTGAAAGGAATTGGACCTGTTGCGTATTGTTTGGCATTATTGTCAGAGCTTGACAGAACTTATAATGTTTTCTTGTGATTACATTATGATGGTAATGATCTAATTCATCACATGTTATTTCTCCGGTAAATATTGAAATACAGCCTGACATGATTTACAGTGAAAGATTGATTGAAACTCTGGCATGTGAAGTGAAAGAAACGAAAAGTATAAAGGTAGTTTTAGTGAAAGTTCTTTGACAATGATATGATATAGAAAAAGCTACCTGGGAATCGAAAGAAACTATGAGAAAGTAATGTCCGCATCTTATTACTGGTAAGATTTTCGAGGACGAAAATCCTTAAGGGGGGAGAGTTGTAACAACCCATTTTTGATGAAATCGGAACAATGGTTTTGGGACCACAAATCCGAGCTGAAAATAAATTTTTTTATTTTATTATATGGTCCGTATTATGATAGATATGACATGTAAAAATTTTGGTACGAAAATTTTATCGATTTAGTGCTTAATTACGAGGACTAAAACGCATAAAATGTGAAAGTTGAATTCTAGTAACTATAAGGATTAAATAGCTATGGAATTCAAAAGTAAAGCTCCTTATATGGTAATTAGACCATTAAAAAAAGTATGTACATATTTTGGTATGACTCATCCATGGAAAAATTTAAAAAGGCTAAGGACTAAATTGGAAAGATGAAAAGTTATTAAATGACAATTTAAGTAAATGAAAAAGAAAACATTTTCATATCATCTTCCCCAAATATTAACATGGAAACGCTAGGAGAAAGGATGAAACTTTCAAGCTTAATAAGGTTTGAAATCAAGTCCCGTTTTTAATGATTTTTATATTTTTAGAATCGGGATAACCTAACCTATCAATTTGGGGGATTAATTTGAAAAGTTATCAAGGTATGAAAAATGAATGGTTGTATATGCTGGAAATTGGAATTTTATAGTAGATAATGAAAGATTATTGATAGATAAATAACTTTTACAAAGTGATTTTTGATGAAAACATGATTTAGGGACTAAAATGTAAAATTGTGAAATTGAAGGAAAAATTCTAAAATTTTATGAATACATGTGCTGTAAATTTTGTAATGGGGCGTTGGTTAGGCTTGGAATAGGTGGTAATTTGCACAAGTTTCATTTTCCAAGCCTAGGGACGAAAATGGAATTTATGGAAAAGTTAGGGGCAAAATGGTAATTTTGCCTAGAATGTAAATTGAGTCGAAATAAATATGAGATATGTGAAATTGATGTAAAAGTTACTCGTATAGATCCAGATAGACTAAATCCGGAGTTAGAACGAGGAAAAAGAGAAAAATGTCGGATTAGTAGATGTTTGTACATGAACCTTTGTCGAGGTAAGTTCGTGTAACTAAATTATGTTTATTTATATGTTTGTTTTGATTGAGATTATGTAAATTGTATATATATATACATATATATGAAAGGATTACATATCCGATCAATCCCAATAAATAAAAATGTTCAAATTAATTGATAATGTCCGATAGACGTTAAAAGTGTAAACGATGGAAATGTTGCTTTCATGCTCAGAATGAATGTGGAATATTATCATATGAATTATCTGGTGTTAAAGATGTATGAAATGATCACATACCCGACAATTTCTTGATAAATGTTAAATCCCGTTTGAATAAATGGAAGTCAATGGATAAATGTGATTTCCCTGATAAAACTGCATGTGTTGCAGAATGGATTTAGCTCGGACGGGTAATTCAAAATGAGCCTCTTGAATATATGTTTCAATTAGGATTTAGCCTGGACTGGTAATCCTAATTGACTGGATTTAGCCTGGACTGGTAATCCAGAATGAACTATATAGGGAATTCTTTGTCATATAAAGGATTGAGCTTGGACTGGTAATCAGACAAAGCCGTTAGAGTATAAGTTACAGCTAGAATTTAGTGTGGGCTTGTAATTCTGCTGTATGATATGTGGCTCGAGAGTGTACCTAAAAGGTACTACTAAATATGAATTGACAGATTATGGAATTGTACACCTCAAGTATACTACCTGTGTATCAATTGATATTTAGAATAAATTCAACAGGTAAAGTTTTGACAAGAGCAAAGATGAATTTAAAACAAATTGACATGAAATGATACATATGATATGGAAATATGACATGAAAAGAATATTACATGGAATAAAAGAAGATGATATTTGTATATGGAAATTACTTGATGAGAGTGTTCATCTTTGACCATAGACCCGTACACCTTGAATGTACTACTGTTTGTGCGACCTTAATACTCGAATAAAATGAGTAAAGTCCTGCCATGAAATGATCTGAATTGGAAAAGAATTACTATGAAGCTATACTTGTATTAATAAGAGATGTCTATACATATTAAATGAATACATGTTATGGAAAGCATATATGCATGGGAACTTGATTCTTGTTGAGCCATACATGTCTTGATGTTATTATGGAATATATGACTAGCAAGGGAAATGAGGATGTGTGTAGGGCTTGAGATCAAAGTGGTTGACTATGCCTTACTTAGTTACTTCAAATAGGATGTATGGTAAGTTAAATACCATGTTATACGAACTTACTAAGCATTTTATGCTTATCCCGTTTTATTTTCCCCTGTTTTAGAGTAACTCGGAAGCTTGTTGGATTGGAAGCTCGGCAGAGATCACTCACACTATCCATCGACCAATGTCGGTACAATATGGTAAATCAATTGCTGTTGTAATGGCATGTATAGGATATGTTGGCCATATTGGCATGTAAATATAAATGTTGCTTGTAATCTAGCCATTGGAATGGCTAGTAATGGTTGTTTTAATATACTTGTAATGTTATGCTATGGTAACCATATGTATATGTTAAGTAGTTGATCAAATCATGTTTAACACATCAATTGAACCAAGGTAGGATAGTAAACATGTGCTTGAAAGGATAGGCCATGTTGAATGATGAAATTTGCTTATTTGAATGCTTAGAATGGTTGGATTGTAAGTGGTATGTTTTGGTGCAGGAAAATGGTAAATTTGGATGACAAATGAGGCTAGAAAATGGCTTTATTTTGTCCACATGGGAAGACACACGAGCATGTGTCTAGACCGTGTATGGCGCACGGCCTACCCCATGGACGTGTAGCCAGGCTGTGTGTCCCCTGCACCTTAAATTCGAGAAAACAGGATGCTCATAATTGAGCACATGGGCAGAGACACGTGCGTGTGTCTTAGAGGTATGGGTGAGACGGCCTTGAACACGAGCGTGTGTCTTGGCCGTGTGAAACTTGCACCTAATTCGAATTGAATTAAATAACCATACGGCCTAGCACACGGGCGTGTGGTATAGCCTTGTGGCACAAGTCAGGGAGCAACCTGAATCGAACACTGCTTGAGGCAAGGGTGTGTCTAAATGTCATACGGGTGTGTCCCTTGGACCACACGGGCGTGTGAGCTCTGAACCTTGGAATATTTTTGAAATTTCATGAAAAATTCTTAGAGTTTTTGATTAATTCCCGACTCGATTCTAATGCTTATGTTGGGCCTCGAGGGTCAAATTAAGGGATGTTACGCCTAATCTCAGAAGATGAATAGTGATTAACATGATTTATATGAAAATGTTCTGAAAAGTTTTGGTAATGCTCTGTAACCCTATTTCAGTGACAGACACGGGTTAGGGGTGTTACAAGATCTAGATCGGGGGAAAAACAAAGTATTGGACTAATCGATCCATTTTATTATTTTTGCGATCGAGGTAAATTCGTATGTTAATAAGCATAAATTTATTGTGTTTTAAATGCTTTATTATTTAATTTGTTGTGAATATGACCTTACGAATACGTTTGACGAAGATTCGACAATGTGAAATACCGATTAAACCTTAGGAATAGATTAGGATACGAATGGCATGTCATTAGGGGTTATGTGCTTTGGGTCTGGTCCGTACATCCTACCAGTGGCTGAGTTATCTGACATGTGTTGCAGATTCTGACCAGCTTATGTGAGCAACACCGTGTAGCTACGTCATGACTGTCAACTTGTGTGAGCAGACCCGTTGATAGCTCGAGAGTGAGCATTATATGATATATGGGATTGAGATAGCTTCGGTTATGTATTGGCACTTAGGGTGCGAGATTCTAGAGTGCCCGATATTGTTCCAAATGGTTCAACAGGCATATTGAAGATATGAAATGGTGAGAGATAGTTACGTATCAGTACAGGTATGTACGGAAATTCATAAGAGTATTGGATCCATGAAATTGTGAGCTCATCATCACTATGTGAATGAATATATATTGACCTTGTGATTAAATGGTTTTGTAGTATATTATGTTATATTACTTGAATGGTGAATGAATGGTGAGTTTTACCTATTAACCATACGAGTTTACTAAGCTTTATAGCTTACTTTGTTTACTTTTTCGTGTTTTATAATGAATAACAAAGCTTGCTCGGATTTGGGAGTCGTTGGAGATCTTATCACACTATCAAGCTATCACTTTGGTACTTTTGAATTTATGGTCATCACACTATCAAGCTATCACATTGGTACTTTTAAATTTATGTATTCAATTATATGGCATGTATAGGAGTTATGGTCATGTTGGTATATATGTTAGTAATGGATTTAGCCATTTGATTTGGCTTGTAAATGATGAATGGTTAGTTATGTGTATTGCCATGTGACTCGGCTTTTTTTTTTTTGTATAATTAGTGATGTATATATATGTGCAAATGGCAATTTGATATGTTGTGTATCATTGCTATATAAATGCTTGATGTGAATTGGTGTTTGGAGTACCAAATGGTTGAAATTTGAGATTGGTATGCTTGTGGCTTTAGGTAAAGTGATGCATAATTGAAATTGATCATTTAGACGAAATTGTGATGTGAAATTGGTATGTGTTGTATAGACAAGTCATGGTGTTATGAGCATTATAGTTCTTGGTATGGAATTATCATGAATTAGGCTTAGTTGAGATTGGGTTGAATGCCTATTTATGCCATGTTATATGCCATTTGATTTGTGGAGGTGAATGCAAATTTGCGTGAGCAAGATGGCTTGGTAACTAGCCTATTTTTGTCCACATGGGCATGTGTCTCAGCCGTGTGTGACACACGGTCAAGTGACACGATCGTATGTCCCTGGCCTTTAATTAGAAATCAAGTCAGTATGCTCCACACGGCCTAGCACACATGCGTATGACTTGGCCGTGTCGCATAAGTTAGTATACCCTACAGTTTTGGCACGGCCTAGCACACGGCTTGGCACATGGGCGTCTGTGGCCATTTCGAAGGGTACACGGGTTAGTCACACAGGTGTCTATGTTGGCCTTATGACCCAAGTCAGAGAGTTATACAGGGTCAGACACGGGTTAGGACATGGCCATATGATTCCATTTCGAATGTCCACACGGCCTGTGACACGGGCGTGTGTCCCCTGAACTTTGGAAAATTTTCTAAGTTTTTCAAAAATTTCTTGAGTTATTGGTTTAGTCCCGAACCACTCCTAATACATGATTTGGGCCTCGTAGGCTCGTATTAGGGACAATGTGATTGATTATGTATTATTTATAATTGAAGATGATCAATGTATGAGAAATGTATGTTTGTTTAGTAATAAGTTTGGTACGGGTTAGGGGTGTTATACACACGGCCGTGTGGCTAGGCCGTGTGAAACACATGGTTGTGAGACACGTCCATTTCTCATGCCATGTGGACATTCAAAGTAGGGACACACGACTGTGTCGCCTGGCCTTGTGTCACACACAGCTGAGACACATGCCCGTGTCTCTAACCGTGTGGACGAAAAGTAGGACATTTCCCAGCATTTTTCTCACCCATTCATGCACACACCTATAACCAATTTACCACATGTAATCAAGCACTCCATAGTGCACCAAACCATGATATAACAAGCTATCCAATTAAGGTACATAAGCATAAAACCAATGTGCCCAAAGGACGCCTCAATCACAACTATTAAACATGTATATCCATATACATAAATTGACAAAAAGTTCAACTAACTTATAACTAAACTTGTATCATAACTTACCACTTTGTTTACCTATCAAATTTCACACCCAAAGTACCAAATATGCCATTTTACATCTAGCATCAATAGCCATACATGTCATCTATAACAATTATACCAGTTCACCACATTGAAACATATCAAAAGTCCATTTATAATATACATTTTTATTTACCATTTGAACTTCCATCATATAGTTATTATGCATCTCAAATATACATATATCTAACTTACACATAATTGACCATAACTCATCCATATATATTTATAGTTTAATTCCATACCAAGTTATACCATAACTGACCACATGCCAAAATCACATTCAAACATACCAATTTGGTTATTCAAAACACAACTTCAAATGACCATATCAACTCCAACCATCAAATCCATCTAAATGGCACAAATCTAACCATATCTAGATGGTTCCAATAATCAACATGTATACAAACTATGTTTCAACCATACACATCTATTCAAAACCTTTCCAAAGCATACCATATCTTGACCATGTTGAGGTCAATTCATCATATATCACTTTGACCATTCAAACATGCTTTAACACATTATCAAATTAACACATATCAACAAGGAACCAAATGTACCAATACTTCGTCACCCAAAATGACATATACATGCCAAACTCATTAACTAACATTCAACTATCATCAACCATAAGTCCACCTATACATGCCATTATAACCTTAATCAAGACATCGAAAACTACCAATATAACTGTTGGATAGTGTGATAGATATCCAGTGAACTTCCAACCCGATCAAGGTTTTGGTAATCTGAAAAGTAACGAAAAAGCAACTACGTAAGCAATGAATGCTTAGTAAGCTCGTATAAAATTTAGTCATATCAATCCATTTCAAATATGAAATTTATACATATCAAGAATAATCATATAACAATACTGCATGGTTCATGAAACCATATCCAACAATTCACAAAGTGAATAAATCCACAGCATCACATATACATATCATCCCTAGAATAGTAGGACTTTGTAAAACTTTAAACTCTTTCAAATTTTCTTATTTTCATTTGCATTTCATTACTTTCTATTGCATTTACTCTCATTAGCTCAAATAACAACATCAATTCAATTCATCATTCCCTTTTCATCATTCTACACTTCAGGTATGAATTAACTATTTCATTACTTTTCCACACACGTTTCACATGCATAACACACAAGACATAAGCATATCATTCAATCATAGCCACAAGCTAGTGCATTAAAACATAGTTCCTTTTGGAATTAGTCACATGATAAACCTTTTCATAAGAAATTACATAATTTAAACCTTACCACTCTTTTACAAACACAAGCATATTTCCATTGGAGCACTTACCATATCAATGCAACTTACAAGTAAACATAATACCATTCAATCAATAGCTTTGTACATGCTTAAGCATCAAACAACAACACATGTTAGCCATGTAAATACATATATAAACCAATAATCATGGATAAGCACAACAATTGATTAATTTTCATATACATGTATCATCCAATTCAATTTTCCAATACCATGTAACAACATTTCCTTGTAATTCATATGTGTCCCTGTAATAGTCTATATTGAACTCTTACCAGTTTGAATCAAAATATTGCTCGTTGAACCATTTAGAATACCGTTAGATGCTCGGGATAGCTCACACATAGTTTGCTAAGCTATTCGTTAATTCCTATTCATGTATGCTCATACGAGCTACGAATTGTTATGCTCTCATGAGTTGTAAATCGATAAGCTCATATGAGCTGAGAATCGGTAAGCTCTCATGAGCTGCAATTAGTAAGCTCATATGAGCTGAGAATCAATAAGCTCTCACAAGCTGCAATCGGTAATCCCTAATGACATGTCATTTATATCCTACGAATTCCTAAGGTTCAAACGAGACTCGATGATTGTCATGTCATTGGATTTACGTCATTTCATAACACGGTAAATTGCATACTAACATATATATATTGATTTAATCACAACATAATCACATATTAACATTCAATTAAATCAAAGTTGTATAGAATACAGTTCATATGAACTTACCAGGCTAAATTGCAGAAATACCAATGTTTAGGGGCATTTTGGTAATTTTCTATTTTCCTCGATTTTCCACCCGATCTTGATCTAAATTAATAATTTCATACAATATATTAATTTAGAAAATAAAAAAAATTTATTTTATGCAATTTGGTCATTTTTATATTTTATAAAATTGCCCCTAAAGTTTTACTTTTATTCAATTTAGTCTCCGAGCCTAAAACATGCAAATTAACCATTTTTACCCAAAATTGAGCTTAGCTGAATGTTCATAGCTCCCAATACAACCCATATTTATGAAAATTTCACATCAAATCCTTGTACTTTTATTAAATTAACAATTTAGTCCCTAATAGATAAATTCATCAAAAATCACTTAAAAAATACTTTTAAATACCAACTAATATTTCAATTTCATCATTTAACATAAAATATCACAAGATTCATCAATTGAAACATTCAAAATCTTTAACAATTTCAAAATTGAAGGTACGGGCTAGCTAGACCTAGTTGCAACGATCTCAAAAACATAAAAGATTACAAGAAACAGGGCTAAATTGGACTTACATCAACACAATGAAGTTTGGCCAAAGCTTCAAAGCCTTTAACAATGGCTTTCTTGTCCAAAATTTGGTGAAAGAAATGGAATAGAAAAGGTGATGCAAATTTTGTTTTATTAATTACCATATTAACCTTAGTTGATAATTAAATAAAACATCAAATTCATGTCCATTATTGTCCACTAACACCTTGAATGGTCTATTTGCCATTTAAGTCCCTTTTTCTTTATTCAATAATCCATTTAATCACTCCAATAATGTAGTGATCAAATTTTACATCTTTTACGATTTAGTCCATTTTAATTAATTAACCATAGAAATGTTAAAATTTTTCAACAAAACTTTAATACCACCTTAATGACACTCCGTAAATATTTATAAAAATATTTACAACTCAGTTTATAGAAACGATGTCCCGATACCTCATTTTTTAAAACCACTTGACCTTAAGGTCATACCACTTAAAATTAATAAATCGCTTATATAACAAAAATCACTGTATCAAAAACCTTTTTAAAACCATGTTTGACTCGTAAATATTAAATAATAATATTTAAGAACTTACACAATGGTTTTGGTGGCCGGAGACCATTATTTCTGACACCACTGAAAAACGAGTTGTTACACTTGTCTTGCCATAAAATTTTCATTTATTTGTTAGAATTCACATATTACACACATAAGTATTCCTTAATTAACTCTGCATTCATATTTTTTTTTTTTGCCATAGCATTAAACACACTTCTTTATAATAACATGACTAATTTATACATAACCGATCCCTATGGAGACGATCTCACTTATCACTTTATTACTTGATCCGACGAGTACACTTGCACAATTTGCTTAGCATATTCACAAGTGACAAGTTTTTGGCCCTGTTGCTGGGGATCGGTAATTTGGTGAAATTTGGTTTTATTCCATTAGTTTTATTTAACTTGTTTTTAATTTCTATAGGTTTGTTATCAGTGCATGAATAGAGACATTCCTGCTAACTAAGAGTATCTCTTTGACCTTGAGATCGAGAGAACTTTGCGAAGAAGAAGAGAAGTGTGTAACATGGCCAGGGACGGGAATGATCCTGGTCTGAATAATCCATTAAATCAAAATGGTCAGAATATTGATTTTCCTATTCATCGTGTGATAGATGATCGAGATAGGCCAATTCGTGAACATGTTGTGCCAATTTTGGACGATCTAAATCCAATGATAGTTAAAACTTAGATTCAGTCTCAAAATTTTGAATTGAAACTGGTGATGTTTCAAATGTTGCAAACAATGGGACAGTTTAGCGGGTTCCCTACTGAAGATCCACGATTGCATTTAAGACTTTTTCTAAAAGTCTGTGACTCGTTTAGACAATAGGTTGTTCCTGAAGACGCCCTGAGACTTAAGTTGTTTCCATATTCCTTAAGAGATCGAGCAAGAGCATGGTTGAATGCTTTGCCGTCGGGGACAGTGGTATCATAGAATGATTTTTGCCAGAGGTTTTTGCTAAAGTACAAACCACCAAACATGAATTCCAAGCTTAGAAATGGCATCACATCTTTTCAGGAATCAGAAGATGAAACACTGTACGAATCTTGAGAAAGATTTAAAGAATTACTACAAAAATGTCCAATGCATGGGTTTCAGCACTGAACACAAATGAAGATGTTTTATAATGGGTTGAATACACATACGAGAATGGTAGTTGATGCTTCTGTCAATGGTATCTTTTTGGATAAATCTTAGAATGAAGCTTATGAGATTTTGGAATGGATTGCCAACAGTGATTATCAATATCCTACCACGCGCGTTGGGATTGGCAGGAGAGCTGCTAGCACCATGGAACTTAATGCAATCACTTCATTGACTGCCCATGTATCATCTTTAACTAATATGATCAAAATAATGAAGAGGCCAACTACAGTTTAGGAGATGAAATTAGCCGAGCCAACGTGTGTTTATTGTGGAGAAGACCATTTGTTTGACTAATGGCCATCAAATCTAGCATCTTTGTGTTACATGGGTAATTTCAACCGGAACAATAACCCCTATTCCACCACGTATAATCCAGGGTGGAAGCAACATCCAAACTTTAGTTAGAACAATCAAGGTGCGAGGAATTTTAACAATGTTACGAGACAAAATGCCATCAGTGCACTGCCTAGTTATACTCAACCTATGCTGAGGCAAAATGCCCAACAAGGTCAGACATTGGCTTCATCATCATCATCTATTGAAGCTTTGTTGAAAGAGTATATGGCCAAGAATGATGCTATAGTTCAGAGTCAAGTTGCATCCTTTCGAGCTCTTGAGAATCAAATGGGGCAGATAGCAAATGCTTTGAGTTCGAGACCACAAGGAGCTCTACCAAGTGATATTGAGAATTCAACAGCATAAGGGAAGGAGATTTGTAAGGCAATTACTCTTAGAAGTGGGACTCAGCTAAATGAAATCGTTAAAGATGTCATTGAAGAAGAGGGCAAATCATATTGCAACAATCAAAAAATTTCAGAAATGTCTGAAAATCATACCGCGTCTGGAAAAGCTAAACAAAAGAATGTTGCAAAAGAATCAGATCATCTTGCTGATAGAAATGCTATGGCAAAGTAGCGTTAGCAACCTGAAAGATTGCCACCTCCACCATTTCCTCAACGATTTCACAATTGTAAACAAGCGACTCAGTTCAAGAGATTTCTAAATGCCCTTAAGCAACTTCACATCAACATACAACTAGCAGAAGCTTTAGAGCAAATGCCAAATTATGTGAAGTTTATGAAAGATATACTATAAAAAAAGCACAGATTGGGAGAATTTGAAACTGTTGCTCTCACTGAAGGGTGCACAGTGATGCTAACTTATAAAATACCTCCAAAGTTGAAGAACCCAGGGAGTCTCACTATCCTATGTTCAATTAGAAACCATTATGTTGGTAAGACATTATGTGACTTAGGAGCAAGTATAAATCTAATGCGTACGCCTATTTTCAGGAAGTTGGGAATTAGGAAAGTAAGACCTACTACGGTTACGTTGTAACTGGTTGATCGATCTTACGCATATCTGAAAGGTAAAATTAAGGATGTACTAGTAAAAGTAGATAATTTTATTTTTTTGGCACATTTTCTTATTTTAGAATATGAAGCTGACCATGATGTGCCAATTATTCTTAGAAGACCTTTTCTTGCTACAGGTAAGACTTTAATTAATGTGTAGAAAGGTGAACTAACTATGAGGGTAAATAAACAGTAGATCACATTCAATGTATTCGATTCCTTGAAATATGCTGATAAGAAGGAAGAATGTCATGCCAGTGATTTGATAGAAACAATCGTGGAGGAAGAGTTCACAAGATCTTGCCACAACAATTCTGATGGTGATGAAGACTTACTTGAGCAGAGTGACGCAATAATTTTTGAGGACCTTGGTGAACTTGCGAAAGCCAAGCAGTTTGTGGATAGACTAGGGAAGAAGTTTGAATCCTTAGATTTATCATATCACTCTTTTAAGCCTCCTAAACCTTCTATAGAGGAACCTCTTACATTGGAGTTAAAGCCTTTGCCATATCATTTAAAATATGCTTATTTAAGGGAAAACAACACTTTTCCAGTAGTTATTTCTTCCGAGTTGACAATCAATAGGTGAGGTTGTTGGAAGTACTCTGACGATGTAAAAAGGCATTAGGATGGACAATTACCGATATCAAGGGAATCGGTCCTGCGATCTGTATGCATAAAATTTCTTATTAGAGGATTGCCATAACAACTTTATTAAACAGAAAAAGAGGTTGAATCCAATCATGAAGGAAGTTGGTAAGAAAGAGATTATAAAGTGGCTCGATGTTGGTATTATTTACCCGATCTCTGACATCTCGTGGGTGAGCCTTGTACAATGTGTGCCTAAGAAAGGAGGTGTCATAGTAATCAGCAATGATAACATCGAGCTTATTCCAACTTGCATTGTCATGTGATGGAGAGTATGCATGGATTACCGAAAGGTCAATAAGGTCATCTGGAAGGACCATTTTCATTTACCATTTATTGACCAAATGTTGGATAGATTAGCTGGGAAAACTTTCTACTATTTTTTTTTTTTGGATAGTTATTCAAGATATAATCAAATTGCCTTATTCAGGATATAATCAAATTGCCATAACACCAAATGACCAAGAGAAGATCACTTTCACGTGTCTATATGGTACTTTTGCGTTTAGACGGATGCCATTCGAGTTATGTAATGCCAAGGCAACCTTTAAGCTTTTTATGATGGCCAAATTCTCGGACATCGTGGAAATTTTTCTTGAAGTCTTCATGGACAATTTCTTTGTGTTTGGAAATGATTTTGAGGATTACTTGAAAAATCTTGAATTGGTTATGTGCCATTGTGAAGAAACAAATCTTGTTTTATTGGGAGAAATGTCACTTCATGGTTCGTAAAGGTATTGTGCTAGGGCATAAGATATCGTAGTAGGGGATTGAAGTTGACAAAGAAAATATTGAGGTGATGGACAAATTGTCGCCTCCGACCAGTGTCAAGGGTATTAGAAGTTTTCTAGGTCATGCAAGATTTTATAAAAGATTCATTAAGGATTTTTTGAAGATATTTAAACCCTTGTGCATCTTGCTGGAACAGAATAGACCTTTCAATTTTGATGAACCTTGTTTGATCGATTTCAAATAGTTGAAAAGACGATTGGTAATAGTAATTGTAATCATTCCGGAATGGACACTGCCTTTTCAACTCATGTGTGATGCTAGCAATTATGCTGTGGAATCAGTGTTGGGAAGTGAAAAGAGAAGGTATTTCATGAAATTTATTATTTGACTAGGACCCTGACGGATGCACAGCTGAACTACACTATCATAGAAAAGGAGTTATTGGCTATGGTGGTCACATTCGATAAATTTTGATCTTATTTAGTTGGCATCAAACATAGACCACTTAGTTATTAAGTATTTGGTGACCAAGAAAGATGCCAAGCCAAGATTAATTCAGTGGATACTTCTACTGTAGGTGTTTGATTTAGAAATTCGAGATAGAAAGGAGACTGAAAATCAAGTGGTTGATCACCTGTCAAGGTTAGAAGCTGGAAATGAAGATGGAAAAATTCAACTTATTAAAAAACATTTTCCAGATGAGCAACTATTGGTTGCCAAGGCATTACTTTGGTATGCCGATATTGTGAACTACTTAGTAATTGGGTTACTGCCGCCTGATCTCAACAACCAAAGAAGACGAAAGTTCCTTCATGATGCCAAGCATTATTATTGGGATGAACCCTTCTTGTTCAAGCAATGTGTTGATCAAGTAATTAGGAAGTGTGTCCCTGATGATGAAGTACATAGCATCCTGTAACATTGTCACTCACTGCCTTACGGAGGACACTTTGGAGGAGTGAGAACTGCTGCCAAGGTACTCCAATTTGGTTTTTATTGGATGAGTTTGTTTATGGATGCCCATGAATTTTATAAGTCGTGTGACCATTGTCAGAGGACAAAAAATCTATCTAAGAGACACAAAATGTTGCTACAAAATATTTTGAAGATTGAGTTGTTTGATATTTGGAGAATTGACTTTATGGGTCCATTTCCACCATCATTTGGAAATCTCTACATACTCTTGGTAGTGGACTATGTCTCTAAGTGGGTCGAAGCAGTACCCCTCCCTACAAATGATGCCAAGTCAGTGCTAATGTTTTTGCACAAGAACATTTTCACATGATTTGGTACACATCAAGTAATTATCAGTGATGAAGGTTCTCATTTTGATTGCAAATTAGTTGCTAACGCTTTGCATAGGTATAGGTTGAAACATAAGATTTCCATGGCATATCATCCCCCAAGAAATATACAATCGAAGATTTCTAACAAAGAAATTAAACAAATTCTGGAAAAAGTGGTGAACCCAACTCGAAAAGATAGGTTCTCCAGATTGGATGAAGCTTTGTGGGCTTATCATATGGCATTCAAAACATCGTTAGAGATGTCATCTTTTAAGCTTATTTTTTGGGAGTCATTTCACTTACTTGTTCAGTTAGAGCATAAAGTATTTTGGGCTATTAAAAAGCTAAATATGGACTGGAAAGTTGCTAGGCATAATAGGTTGTTAGAACTGAATAAAATGAAAGAATTCCGGGCACAGGCATATGAGAACGCTAAACTGTAAAAGAGAAGACCAAGCGGTGGCATGATAAAAAGATTATACCAAGGCAATTTGAACTAGGATAACAGGTGTTGTTGTTCAACTCTAGGATCAAACTGTTCCCTAATAAATTAAAATCTCGCTGGTCAGGTCCCTTTAAAATAGCTCAAGTCTATCCTCATAGAGCTATTGATGTCAAAGATTTGAAAATGGGGGTCACATTTAAAGTTAATGGACAACGCTTGAAGCACTACTAGGGTGCTCATGTGGATCGAGACAAGCAATTCATTGACCTCCGAGATGTTTGAGCTAATAATTATATTTTCTATTTTTATTTTCCTTAATTGCTTTACTTTACTTTAGTTTTTATTATTAGTTATTTTTAATTATTTCTTGTTGCTTCTATTTTTGTTTTTATGTTTAAGTAGTTCTTTCATGATTTCCAGATACAGAATAAATAATGAAAACTTATTAGTCGTGCTACTAAGAAGAGTCTACTACAGCATTGCGAAAGAGTGTTATGCTGCGAAAAACTGGGAAATGGATGTTGAGGAACGAGGTAATATGGATTGACTGGACAGAAAAGTCCAAGGGATAGATTTCTGAACAGTTGGGCCCATTATGTTACTTGGGTAGCCAATGGTGGAAAAGCCAAACTTCTTGTTTTAGGGCTAGGTCACTTCATAGTTCCCCCCAAAATCCTTTTGTTTTTCCCTCCTCCATACTACAACAACATTGCAGCTATTCCACCTCCCTTTATTGAACCTATCACTGAACAAGATCATGAGATCAATAGAATTATTGATGAAATCTCCAAATCTAATGATGAACAAGAGGACATGCCACTCCAATCATAGAAAAGGAAAATGCGCTATAAACACAGTGCACGTAAATCCACTAACAGGACAAAATGAAGTAACTACACTTTGGTCTAAGCCAGGGAAGTTCTATTCCCTTCCAAACATCATGCATTTCTTTTATTTTTCCATGACATTTTCAATTGCATATTCATACATGTATTGAAGACAATGCATCCCTTAGGTTTGAGGGTGTGCTGAGCATTCAGTATTACATTAAATAGTTAGTTGAGCATGTTTTAATTTTTTTATTTTTGGTTCACCTGTCATTCATTTTTCTATATCACACATAATTGTTGCAATTTGTTTTTCCTATGATAAGTACAATCTTTACTTATGATGTTCGATAATAAGCTTAAGTTCTTCAATACACCTGAACAAGTGACTGTGGATTATGTGAATTTAGCTTTGGAGAGTTTGTAACACCCCAAACCCGGCCCAGACGTTATGGCCGAATCTGGTGTGTCACATCAAAGCGTCATTCAAAAACTGAGTTTGTCGTTAAAAGTTCATTTCTATGCTTAAACCCTTTTGCTCAAGTTTACCAAATCATCTCGTTAAAAACGTTTACTTAATGTCTGGCATTGATACTTTAGGTTATTCCAATCGCGGAAGCTCTTAAAGTTTGAAATATAAAAACGTCCATTTTTAAGTGTTTTTTAAAATAGTTGATAATTTTGAAAATTCGTGTTTAGCAGTTTTAGATAAGGAAATCTAAAGCCCATTTAAAAATTTAATCCCTCAAAGGCCTTATAATAGAATTAAAACCCAAAATCTAAAATTCAAATAAAATGTCTACATCAGAGCATCAGCGGTCGTGTGGCCACTACCGAGTCTCTCGGCAGCTCCAAATCGCCTAAGGCGAGGGATTACTCAGCATGCTAGATGTAGGGTGAGTTTGCGAAAACTCAGTGTGTAAAGTCTTATAATAAAAACAGTCAGATATACGTTATGCAGAAACAGACTGGGGCTGAGCCCATCATAGACACAGTATCAGGTGGGCCTTAGCCCATAACAGAAGAAGGTGGACCTAAGCCCATTACAGAATCAGTATCAGATGCAAATATGTAGACAGAAATCCAGCCCAATCCAACCAATACACCACTCGTACAAACCAACACACCATGTGGGGATAAAATCGACCCACCTAGCCAACACACCAAGCTTAGCACCGGTTGCGAAACTAAGTCAACAGAAGGGCTCGGTGCCGTAGACAGAACGGCTAAAAGCCATAAATATCGCAGAAAGGCTAGAAGCCTTGTATAGAACGACAACAACCGTACACTTCCTCTGTAACAATGTACCAACCCCATGCAATATGTCGTGTATGTCATGCTCAATCATCACAGCTGTATGCTGAATGGCCATGCTCAATAACAGTTATTTAAACATATATTAAAAGCATATCAGTCACATGACCACAGTCAAGTCTGTAAAACACATTCATACGATCACAGTCAAATCAGTTAAATTCATAATCTAAGTCAATCATTTACCCACAAGGGCAAAACAATCATTTTGTCCTACAGGGGTATTATGGTAATTTAACAAATATTGAGGTCTCGGTACTTATTACGACCTCCTAGAGGGTCTATCGTCGCTTTGAGTGACTCAGATAACCTACACGGCCAGAACAGTGTATATAGGCCCAAAACCCGCTATTGGGCCCAAGTGGGCCTATACACTCGTGTGGCCCATTTAATTAAGATTCACATACGGCATCGCGAGCCTCATAAACCAACCTATCAAAGATCACTTACCGACAATTATACACGTATGGGTCACAAGCCTATTGGGCCCACGCGACCCATTTTGACCCATCGAGGCCCATAACGGCCCTAGTCTACGAAAACGCACGTGGGGGCTTCTGCAGTCTACTACCCACGATTTGGGACTCGGTTCACCCCATGTGCATTCGTACGTTCTTGAGGCCTTGAATGCCGAGGTTTTGGCATTTTATTTTGTCGACTTTTGCCAATTCACAGATAGACAGGGGTGTGAATACACACCTTTATCCCGTGTTTAACAGTCACGAAATCGGGCGTACGGTTACACACCTGATTGCAAAATGTAAGAATCGTCCACGTGCTCCAAAGCTTATTTTCCATCAAATCATATTGTTAGTCTTCCAACATTATGATTCCTAAACATAAAATCCCAAACCAACCCTTTACCCTTACCCTGAATGAGCGAAAAAGGCTTTATTGCTCTTAATGTTGACTAAGGATCGATCTCGATGATTATCTGCTCAGGCAACGAACCTTATTAGGCAAAACTATTTTCAAGAATATGGGTTAAAGTCCCAATATCAAGTCATAGAGTATTTGGCTAACACCACTTACCCTAAAACGATTGAATGCCTAAAGAAGGATTTGAGCACACCAAATCAACTGATAGGAACGGTAGAACAATGAAGCAGTTGGCCACTTGTCAAAGCGATTAACAGAGAAGAACCACTAAATCAAATCTAAGTGAAGAGGTTAGGAGGGGATAATCGGTCACAAAGGAGCAAGAGGAAAAACAGTAGTATGATTCAGCAAAAAGTAGAAGAAAGGGAGTTGGGAATAGGGATTCCGGCACTAAAACATACACTAATCAAATCCCGAAAGAGCACGAAAGGTAACTTGCGGAATCGACACTAGGGAGAAAAGAAGCCAAAATCACCAAAAAAAATAAAAACCCCAAATGATAGAGAGGAAATTCATCACCAATTCACTCACAAATTGTCGAAAATGCATACCCAAAGACCCCCTTAGCCGAATTGCACAAAACAAGTCTCCCAATCAGCTACAACGCTCCCTAATTTGAATTCCTTAACTTTATCCTAAAATCTCTCCCCTTATCCTTCCTTGATATTCTCAATAACACCCTCCAAGACCCATTCAAACTCTCGCCCAACAGAGTTTGAAACCACCTCAAACTCTTGTCGCCTCATGCTAGCAAAATAAATATCCTTTTTGTTTGCAATGGGATACGAACCCAAGCCCTCATCAATAGCTCAACACGCCACTTGCCTCCTTTCCACAAGCTATTTTGTGTCACATTTTATCTTCAATTAAGTAAAAGGTCTAAAGGCCAAAGTCTAGGTTCCTTTAAAAGAAAAACCAAAATAAATTGCAAGTACCAAGACTTGAACCCATGCTCCCTTGCAACCTTAATGACACCATAACCAATAGACCACATGCTTCCTTTTGTCATTTTTTAACACAATAATTTAAAAGGCCTACATCCAAGCATCCAGGGTTTTATCCACTTAAAACCAAAATTTTTGCTAAAGCCTAGATTTGAACCCAGGACTTTTCCAACTCCTCTTAGGACCCTTAACCACTTGAGCTGACATTTAATTGTGTCATTTCCTTGCTCTCATAAACTTTTATGCATAGTTTCCTAATCGTTCCCTTTCTCAAGGCCCAATACTTCCAGGCTCAAATTCTAGGGCGTTACAATTGTACCCGCTTAAAGAAATTTCGTCCTCGAAATTTCTAACTATCTGAACAACCACTTAACTCAATCTACACCACTATGCTCCCGTCGTGCACTCTAGTTCCAAATTAAACGTAGTACACTAGTATCCGCATCTGGAGCATCTCCGACTTCTCGGTGGTATGCTGCATAGACCAAAGCTGGTTGCCTCGCCTCAGCTTGACCTGCACCTTTGGCTGGCGCTCCACAGCCCACTCTATTTCCACCCCTGGCCGGACCATGGCCTCATGGCGGCTATTGCCCACCTCTTGCTCGCTGAGAAAAACCCTGCCCTGCAGCCTGCATCTGCCCAGGCCTCTATGGACAATTTTTCACAAAGTGCTCCACTGATCCTCACCTAGAACACGTCCCAGTTCTTTTCCAACAGTCACCCCGATGATAGCTCCCAAAACCCGCACAAGGCTGTGATTTAGTAACAGCAACAGGGGCCCTAACCCGAACTGGCCCTTCCATTCTGGCCTTTCTCTTAGGCCTCTGATCCGAATTGGAGGGTTCTAAATCCCTTTTATCTCTACTCCTTTCCTTTTCCCGGTTCTGACGCTCGGAACGCTTTACCTCCTCAGTAATCTTAGCTTTCACTACTAACGAGGTAAAGTCCCGCTCCCTCTGTAGAGCTATCAGCACTCGGAGGCTATCCTTGAGGCAGTCCTCAAACTAAACACAGTGCTCGTATTTCGTTGCTACTATTCTTCGGCCATACTTACTAAGTCGCAAAAATTCTGCCTCGTACTCACCCACAGATCTATAACCTTAAACCAAATTTAGAAATTCTTTCCTACGAGCGTTGACATAGCTGGCGCCCACATACCTTTCCTGAAATGTGCACTTAAAGAATTCCCAAGTCAATCGGTCAGACAGAGTACCTTCTTTCACTGTAAGCCACCACTGATAGGCTTCATCTCTCAGCAGGGACACAACACCCTTCAACTTTTGTTCTGATGTACAGTCGAGGTCATCCGTAATTCTTTCGGTGGCCTCTAACCAGTATTTTGCCACATTCGGGGCCACCCCAAAAACTCCCCTAAAGATCTCTTCTCTATTTGACCAGAGTCATTCTGTAACTAACCAATGACCCACAGTAACAATATTCGACCCAACAGTATCCGCAACCCTTTTTAGAATCTTCAACATTGCTTGGGACAATGCATTGTCCCCAGTCGCTCGATCAAACGACCCTATCTTAGCTACCGATGAAGCCGCTGCTTCCCTCGCCTCAACGTTGGGCATGTGGCCTGACGCCGAAGGCCCAGCCTTAGCACTGCCACAGCCTCTACCGCAGCCTCTTGTACCCTTTTTAGCGCTCATTTTCTCTTTGTGTATTATTTGAATTAAAAATATTATGCAATTTAGTTACAATTTCAGTAATTAAGCAGATGTCTTAAGAGAAACAATAGTTTAGAGTTTGTTTTTGCATTCGTAAGCTCACTACAGTTTTTTCAGTTTACTCTATCTATGGAGTTTCAGTGTAGTGCTACTATATATAGTAGTTTCTCAGTATAACATTTCAGTCTATAACAATAACCAAAGTCAGAGAACTTAAAGATTTGGTGCTGGAGACTCGGTGTGCCACACTTTTCAGAAAAATACCTCAAAACACTTCACATATTTGAAACCAGCCTATTGTAAAAAAATTTTGAAAACCCATTCCACAGTCGAGTTTTGCAACTAGTCTCTGATACCACTAAATGTAACTTCACAAACCCGGCCCAGACGTTATGGCCGAATCTGACATGTCACATCAAAGTGTCGTTCAAAAATTGAGTTTGTCGTTAAAAGTCCATATTGTGTTTAGCAAATCATCTCATCAAAAACGAGTACTTAAAGTTTGGCATTGATACTTTAGGTTATTCCAATCCTAGAAGCTCCTAAAGTTTGAAATATAAAAACGTCTGTTTTTAAGTGTTTTTGAAAATAGTTTTGAAAATTTGTGTTTAGCAGTTTTAGATAAGAAAATCTAAAGCCCATTTAAAAAATTAATCCCACAAAGGCCTTATAACAGAATTAAAACCCAAAATATAAAATTCAAATAAAATGTCTATAGTAGGGCACCAGCGATCGTATGACCACTTTCAAGTCTCTCGGCGGCTCCAAATAGCCTAAGGTTAGGGATTACCTATACAGTTAGACAAAAGGGTAAGTTTACAAAAACTCAGTCTGTAAAACCTTATAATACAAACAGTCAGATATACGGTATGAAGAAACAGACTGGGTTTTAGCCCATCACAAACACAGTATCAGGTGGGGCTTAGCCCATAACAGAACCAAGTGGACCTAAGGTCATTACAGAATCAGTATCAGATGCAGATATGTAGACAGAAATCCAGCCCAATCCAACCAATACACCACCCGTACCAACCAACACACCATGTGGGGATAAAATTGACCCGCCCAGCCAAAACCCCAAGCTTAGCACCGGTTGCGACAGTAAGTCAACAGAACTACCTGGCGCCGTAGACAGAACGACTAAAAGTCATAAATATCGCAGAAAGGCTGCAAGCCTTGTACAAAATGGCAAGGGCCGTACACTTCCTCCGTAACAATGTACCAACCCCATGCAATATGTCGTGTATGTCATACTCAATCATCACAGGTGTATGCAGAATGGCCATGCTCAGTAACAGTCACTTAAACATATATTAAAAGCATAACCACAGTTAAGTCAGTGAAACACAGTTATACGATCACAGTCAAATCAGTTAAATTCATTATCTAAGTCAGTCATTTACCCACAAGGGCAAAACAGTTATTTTGTCCTACAAGGGTATTTCGGTAATTTTACAAATATTGGGGAATGGTACTTATTACGACCTCTGAGAGAAACTATCATCACTTCGAGCGAATCAGATAATCTACGCGGCCAGAACAGTGTATATGAGCCTAAAACCCACTATTGGGCCCAAGTGGGCCCACACGCTCGTGTGGCCCATTTAGTCCATATTCACATACAGCATCGCGAGCCTCATAAACCAACCTATCATAGATCACTTACCAACAATTTTACCCGTGTGGGCCCAAAAGCCCATTGGGCCCACGCGGCCTATTTTGACCCATCGAGGCCCATAACGGTCTCAGTCCACGAAAACGTACGTAGTGGCCTCTGTAGTCTACTACTCACGATTTGGGGCTCAGTTCACCCCACGTGCATTCGCACGCTCGTGAGGCCTCGAATGCCGAGGTTCTGGCATTTTAGCTTATCGGCTTTTGCCAATTCACAGATAGACAGGGTTGCGAATACACACCTTTATCCCGCGTTTGACAGTCACGAAATCGGGCGTACGGTTACACACCTGATTATGAAACGTACAAATCATCCACGTGCTCCAAAGCCTATTTTCCATCAAATCATATTGTTAGTCCTCCAACATTAGGATTCCTAAACATAAAATCCCAAACCAACCCTTTACCCTTACCCTGAATGAGCGAAAAAGGCTTTATTGCTCTTAACGTTGACTAAGGATTGATCTCAATGATTATCTGCTCAGGCAACGAACCTTATTAGGCAAAACTATTTTCAAAAATATGGCTCAAAGTCCCAATATTAGGTCATAGAGTATTGGGCCAACACCACTTACCCCCAAAACGACTGAATGCTGAAAAAAGGATTTGAGCACACCAAGTCAACTGATAGGAACGATAGAACAATGAAGTAGTCGGCCACTTGTCAAAGCGATTACCAGAGAAGAACCACTAAGCCGAAACTAAGTGAAGAGGTCACAATGGAGCAAGAGGAAAAAGAGTAACGTGATTCGGTAAAAAGTAGATGAAAGGGAGTTGAGAATTGAGATTTCGACACTAAAACTTACACTAATCAAATCCCAAAAGAGCACGAAAGGTAACTTGCGGAATCAGCACTAGGGAGTAAAGAAGCCAGAATCTCAAAAAAGAACAAAAACCCTAAATGACAAAGAGGAAATTCGGGACCTATTCACTCACAAATTACCGAAAATGCATACCTAACGACCCTTTTAGCCGAATTACACAAAACAAGTCTCCCAATCGACTACAACACTCTCTAATTTGAATTCCTTAACTTTATCCTGAAATCACTCCCCTTATCCCTCCTTGATATCCTCCATAACACCCTCCAAGACAAATTCAAACTCTGACCCAACAGAGTTCGAAACCACATCAAACTCCTGCCGCCTCATGCTAGCAAAATAAATATCCTTTTTTCTTGTAATGGGATACGAACCCAAGCCCCCCTCAATAGCTCAACATGCCACTTGCCTCCTTGCCACAAGCTCTTTTGTGTCTCATTTTATCTTCAATTAATTAAAAGGTCTAAAGGCCAAAGTCTAGGTTCCTTTAAAAGAAAAACCAAAATAAATTGCAAGAGCCAAGACTTGAACCTAGGCTCCCTTGCAACCTTAAGGACGCCATAACCACTAGACCACATGCTTCCTTGCGTCATTTTTTAACACAATATTTAAAAGGCCTACATCCAAGCATCCAGGGTTTTATCCACTTAATACCAAAATTTTTGCTAAAGCCCAGATTTGAACCCAAGACTTTTCTGACTCCTCTCAGTACCCTTAAACACTTGAGTAGACATTTAATTGTGTCATTTCCTTGCTCACATAAATTTTTATGCACAGTTTCCTAACTATTCCCTTGCTCAAGGCCCAATACTTCTTGGCCCAAATTCTGGGGCGTTACAAAGTTGCTTGAAAATTAACTCTTAAACATGAGATGTCCTAACCTTAGTTAGTTTTGGACTATAGCGAGTGGCTTTTTATAAACTTAGGAACTGCTGAAGCCAAACTCAATCAAATTGCCAAAACATTACTTAAATAAGGAATAGTAGGCATTCAAAGGCTTAGAATTGCCAAGTAAGTCATCATTACTTTGTTTGCTCCATCGTGCCATTGACTAGAAAGGTAAGTTTGTGTAAGAGTGTGTAATGAAAAAAAAAAGGGGCACTCCACTGTAGTAACAGACCGAGTAGCTAAGGAGGTAGTTGCTTGCTCCATCCATCTTTTAAGTTAAAAGCCTTAGCTTTAAGAGTGATTTTTATTTAAATTGTGACATGATTGAGTACTCGGTAATTCAAAGAATTTTGTGACATGTTAAATCCCCTACATTTATTTGAAAAAATATATGAATAATATATATACGTTTTGAGTAGGCTGAGAGCAACTTGAGTTTAGGTAAGAAATGAACTAAGTGAATTAAGAGATGCTTGCTATGGCCAGAAAGCACACATTAGCACTTAGGAAATTTGTTTTTAAGATGAAATTTTCTACACTACTTTTGTTGAGCAAACCTCTGACACTAGAACAAGTTTTTAGAGAAAGAAGATTGCTGAGAACTGATGTATATATTGTTCTTTGAGTAGACTGGTAGTTCAAGGTGGTTATGTGCAATGACAAAGTCTTGCATATATGCATTCAAGCATATATTGCTTGAGGAAAAGCAATAACTAAGGTTTGGGGGTGTGATAACTCTTGAAAATAGTTATATTTTATGCCTTTAGACTTGATTATTTGCCTATACTTAGGTAAGTTTAGTTGCATTTTAGGATTTTCCATTAGTGTTTTTAGGAAATTGCATTAAAATGCTTGGACTATGCTTAAATGTTACTACATGTTACTTCTAATTGTTTGCGAGAATGATTTGTTTGTTAAATGGCAAGTGCAAAATAAGGAAAACAAGTAAATGAGTAAAGGTTTGTTGTTGTAATATCCCTAAACCGGGTCTAGTAGTTTCGGATATATTTTTCGGGTTCCGAGTGTGAAACTAGGAATTTATGGAGTTCTTAGTAATTCTTAATTTAATTTAGGAGGTTAATTTCATCTAAAATCGATTAAACAATAATCCAAAAAAAAAATATTTTGAAAATTAATTTTAAAGTAAATAAATAATTATTAGTTAAAATAATTAATTTGGGTCAAAAAAGAATTTTAAAATAATTTTTATTAGAGGTTAATTTGAGTTAACAAAATATTAATTAAATTGGGTTTAATTGTAAAACAAGGGAAAATTTAGAGTATTTATTTGGAAAATAAACCTTAAAATTAGGCAAATTCCCCAATTTTTAAATTTGGTGGGTTGTTTCAATTTTAAATACAATGTATCTAGCCTACTTTCATACCATTTAATCAGATTAGAGAGTTATAAATTTCGTTTTCTTTGCATGGTTTTAAATATCTATCATCAGAGAATAGATCCAACTAATTTCTTCTCAAAATACTCACTCAATTCAGCCAAAATTATTCTCAAAACTACCCAAAAATATTCTAAAATTTCTCAAGCTTCTTAAATCAAGATTTCCAATTAACAGATTTAGAGTGAATCAAAGGTAATCTTCAATCTTAAACTTGTTTCTATGAAGATTAGAAACATTTTTACATGATTTGAGAGTCAATTAAAAGATTTTTTTTATCAATGTCATCTTCTTGAAAAGCTTAAGGGTGCTTTAATGGTGGATCTTGAATTTTGAGAGGAAATCTACAAATCAATGGATGTTCCAACTCATAACGGATCTATTAAAAGGTTTTTCATCGTATTTATCAATATTAAACATGATTTGTGAGGTAATTTGAAGATATCCGAATTTTACCATTTTCATGAATCGATTTTTTGGATTTTTTTGAAATTGATTTAAATATGAAATTGATGCTTAGTTTATGTGTGTTTGGTTTAGTATTGAGGTTTAGAAGTGATTATGGGGGCTAGAGAGATCAATTTTGCGAGGAATTAAGTTTTCGACTTGATGTTACAAATTCGGTAAGCTATCTTCGTGAAATAATTTCGATTAGTATAGTTAATTAAAATTTATGTTTATTATAGCATTGGAAAGGTGGTAATGTCTACTTTACCTCTATTGAAGCTCCGAATCTTGAAGAGAATCGAGATAACCGGAATTGAAGCTTGAAATTGCTTAGTTGATCACTTGTTGTGATAGAATAAAATTGTGTGGTGAGTGTTTCTAAGGTTGATTTGGTAAATTGACCCTCAATTATGTTTAATTAGTAGCTTAATTAATTATTTCAATTAATTAATTAATTATGATTGAATGGTTGATTTTGCAAGATTGATATTAAATGTGTAAAAATTGAATTTGTGTTGAAAAATGTTAAATAAGCTTTGGGTGGTGTTTGTGCTATTTAATTAAATTAATTTCAGGGATGATTTAAAGCATGTATACTGAAATTCTTGACCATGATATGTTGGTGTTACAATTGGTAATTGAATATGGGAAACTGGTAAATGAATTCCTTGATTTATTTGGATGCTAAATGATTATGTTACAAGTTACACATAAGCATCTTGTCACATTAAATTGAGCATAATAATGACAGATTTGTATGCTATGTTTGTATGAATATATTGGCAACATGCATGGTGGATCCATTGGATATAGTTGGCATGCCATAATATTTGTGGGTACTCGCCTTTATTTGTGACATTGTGAGCATATGGGTCTAGGTGGACTAATTTCTTTGGAGTAGATAAGGGAGTGTTGAGCATGAATCTCCACTCAATGGGTTATTTGAGGGGCTATAAGGGAGCGTGTGCTTTGGCCCGCTCAAGTCGGTTGACTGTATTTGATATTTGTGGGAGTTCGAAGATCCATTTATCCGATGTATGATCACCCAATTAAGCCATGAGAAATGAATGCCAATATATTTATGTGTGATTGTTGCTATATAAATTGATGATTGAAAGCCATGAATAATTGATTTTTTGTATCGAAAATGCTTATGGAAATGTAATTGATATGTTTCATTACTTTGGCTGATAATTTGTGATTGATTGGTTGTGAATTAAGCATGAATTGGATGTTAATTAACATGTCATTTTTATTAACATTCACTGAGCTTTTTAAAGCTCACACCCTCGCATTCGTACAGATAATCATCAGGTTTGAGGAGGTGAGGAGCCTAGCAAATGAGTTCCAAGAGATTTAGGCTTGGTAAAGACTTTATTACACATTTTAGAGACCGTAGTCGGGCATTGTGGAACTTTGAGGCATGTTTAAGTTTAATTATTGAATACTTTACGGTGTTTTGTTGCTTGATAACACGGTGGTCGATAACACGGTGTGTGAAGCATGAAATTTTTACTAACGATTGTTTAAATGAAGCTTCTATGGAGTGGTTTACTTGTGACTAAGGTATGCCACTTGTATGATTTATTCGGTGTTTGATGTGCATGAAATTGATTGCCTAACTCTATATAATTGAGGCTTAATTGATGTTGGAGGGGTGAAGCTCTCCACTGTTCCTGGTTTTCCTATAGTAGGATCCTCTGGAACCATAAGAATCCTTAGTTAGAATGGGATTCCAACTCAACACATTTTGAGATTTTGAGAAGAGTTGCTCTTTGGAGAGCACAGTACGATGAAAGTTGTAAGCTGTGTTCAGGGGAAGTTATTGTCTATTGTTGGCCTCTATGGTAGAATCAGTCGGGGGCCTAAGAGGCTTCGGTTTACCCTGTGGCGGATGTCAATGGTTCCAGTCTGCTTATCTCCAACTCGTGAACTTAGCTAAAATAAAGCTATATGATAGTACCTAATTTTTCCAACTAGGTAGTTAGGTCAATCTATGATTTATCATTCATGGACGTTGACAAGATCCTTCCATTTCATTTAGTAGCACCTTAGGATAGCATAGCCTTAAATTAAAGTAAAGTAAAGTTAAGGGCAAGGTTCAAACGAGGAAAGGCTTACGGTGGATACCTAGGCACCTAGAGACGAGGAAGGGCGTAGTAAGCAACAAAATGTTTCAAAGAGTTGAAAATAAGCGTAGATCCAGAGATTCCCGAATAGGTCAACCTTTCGAACTACTATTGAATCTATGGGCAAACAAGAGACAACTTGGCGAACTGAAACATCTTAGTAGCTAAAGGAAAAGAAAGAAAAACCAATTCCCGTAGTAGTGGCGAGTGAAATGGGAGCAGCCTAAACCGTGAAAATGGGGTTGTGGGAGAGCAGTAAAAGCTTCATGTTGCTAGGCGAAGCGGTGAACTGCCGAACCCTAGATGGCAATAGTCTAGTAGCCGAAAGCATCACTAGCTTACACTCTGACCCGAGTAGCATAGGGCACGTGGAATCCCGTTTGAATCAGTAAGGACCACCTTGTAAGGCTAAATACTCCTGGTGACCGATAGTGAAGTAGTACCGTGAGGGAATGGTGAATAGAACCCCCGTCGGGGAGTGAAATAGAACATGAAGCTGTAAGCTCCCAAGCAGTGGGAGGAGCCCAGGGCTTTGATCGTGTGCCTGTTGAAGAATAAGCCGGCGACTCATAGGCAGTGGCTTGGTTAAGGGAACCCACCAGAGCCATAGCGAAAGCGATTCTTCATAGGGCAATTGTCACTGCTTATGGACCCGAACTTGGGTGATCTATCCATGACCAAGATGAAGCTTGGGTAAAACTAATTGGAGGTCCGAACTGATTGGTGTTGCAGAATCAGCGGATGAGTTGTGATTAGGGGTGAAATGCCACTTGAACCCAGAGCTAGCTAGTTCTCCACGAAATGCATAAAGGCACAGCAGTTGACTGGACATCTAGGTGTAAAGCACTATTTCGGTGCGGGCTGCAAAAGCAGTACCAAATCATGGCAAGCTATGAATACTAGATATGAACTTAAAACAACAGAGGTCGAGGTCGGCTAGTGAGACGGTGGGGGATAAGCTTCATCGTCGAGAGGGAAACAACCTGGATCACCAACTAGGGCCCCTAAATTACTGCTCAGTGATAAAGGAGGTAGGGGTGCAGAGACAGCCAAGAGGTTTGCCTAGAAGCAGCCACCCTTGAAAGAGTGCGTAATAGCTCACTGATCAAGCGCTCTTGCACTGAAGATGAACAGGGCTAAGCGATCTGCCAGAGTTGTGGGATGTAAAAGTGCATCAGTAGGGGAGTGTTCTGCCTTAAGGGGAAGTAACCGCGTGAGCAGGAGTAGACGAAGTGGAAGCAAGAATGTCGATTGAGTAACACAAACATTGGTAAGAATCCAATGCCCCAAAAACCTAAAGGTTCTTCCGCAAGGTTCATCCACGGAGGGTGAGTTAGGGCCTAAGATCCGGTCAAAAGGCGTAGTCGATGGAAAACATGTGAATATTCCTGTACTACCCCTTGTTGGTCACAAGGGACGGAGGAGGCTAGGTTAGCCGAAAGATGATTATCAGTTCAAGGACGCAAGGTGCCCCTGCTTTTTCAGGGTAAGAAGGGGTAGGGAAAATGCCCCGAGCCAATTTTCGAGTACCAGGCACTATGGCGTTGGAGTAACCCATGTTATACTCCCAGGAAAAACTTGAACGACCTTCAACAAAAGGATACCTATACCCGAAACCAACACAAGTGGGTAGGTAGAGAATATCTAGGGGTGCGAGACAACTCTCTTTAAGGAACTCGGCAAAATAGCCCCTTAACTTTGGGAGAAGGTGTGCCTCCTCACAAAGGGGGTCGTAGTGACCAGGCCCGGACAACTGTTTACAAAAAACACATGTCTCCGCAAAGTTGTAAGACCATGTATAGGGGCTGACGCCTCCCCAGTACCGGAATGTCAAGGAAGTTGGTGACCTGATGACAGGGGAGCCGACGACCGAAGCCTCGGTGAATAGCGGTCGTAACTATAATGATCCTAAGGTAGCAAAATTCCTTGTCGAGTAAGTTTGGACCCACACAATAGGTGTAATGATCTGGGCACTATCTCGGAGAGAGGCTCAGTGAAATAGACATGTCTGTGAAGATGTGGACTACCAGCACCTGGACAAAAAGACCCTATGAATCTTCACTGTTCCCTGGGATTGGCTTTGGGCTTTTCATGTGCAGCTTAGGTAGAAGGCAAAGAATGCCTCCTTCTGGGGGGCCCGAGCCATCAGTGAGATACCACTCTGGAAGAGCTAGAATTCTAACCTTGTGTCAGGACCTACAGGCCAAGGGACAGTCTTAGGTAGATAGTTTTAATAGGGTGTAGGCATCCAAAAAGGTAATAGAGGTGTGCAAAGGTTTCCTCGAGCCAGACGGAGATTGGCCCTCGAGTGCAAAGGTAGAAGGGAGCTTGATTGCAAGACCCACCTGTCGAGTAGGGAAGAAAGTTGGCCTTAGTGATCCGATGGTGCCGAGTGGAAGGGCCGTCGCTCAACGGATAAAAGTTACTCTAGGGATAACAGGCTGATCTTCCCCAAGAGCTCACATCGATAGGAAGGTTTGGCACCTCGATGTCGGCTCTTCGCCACCTGGGGCTGTAGTATACTCCAAGGGTTGGGTTGTTCGCCCATTAAAGCGGTACGTGAGCTGGGTTCAGAATGTCCTGAGATAGTTCGGTCGATATCTGGTGTGGGCGTTAGAGCATTGAGAGGACCTTTCCCTAATATGAGAGGATCGGGAAGGACACACGTCTGGTGTACCAATTATCGTGCCCACGGTAAATGCTAGGTAGCCAAGTATGGAGGGGATAACTGCTGAAAGCATTTAAGTAGTAAGCCCACCCCAAGATGAGTGCTTTCCTATTTCGACTTCCCCAAAGCCTCCATTCGCATAGCTGAGATGGCAAGGGGTTCTCTGTCTCTGCGGGGATCGAGTGAAAGAAGTTTTGAGAATTCAAGAGAAGGTCACGACACGATAGGTGTCAAGTGGAAGTGCAGTGATGTATGTAGCTAAGGCATCCTAACAGACCGGTAGACTTGAACCTTGTTCCTACATGACCCGATCAATTCGACCAGGCACTAGCCATCTATTTTCATTGTTCAACTCTTTGACAACACGAAAAATCCATTGTTCAACTCTTTGACAACATGAAAAAACCAAAAGCTCTGCCCTCCCTCTCTTTATATATCCATGGGATGCAAGGGCGGTGTATCTATATGTATGTTAATTAATCATAGTTAAATCAGGTTTAATTGGCCATTAAAATAAACAAAATCAGGTTCTAAAATGATTTTTTTGCAAAAATAGGAGTAGTGATTTTCACATGGGCGTGTGCTTTTCCACATGGGCATGTGAAGGGTTACACACGGACGTATGGAAGCTGGAGATATTACATACGTGTGTGTGGGATTTCGACACGGGCATGTGCGAGCTACCTAAAAGTTTTTCGTGACACAAACACCGTCATCTAATGACATACGGTCTGGGGGGCATGGCTGTGTGGGTTTTTGTTACAATTTAGTCCTAAAAATTGATCAATCTAATTAAAGCTCTAGATGATAAGGAAACTTGGTAAAATTTTAGTATTAGTCTCATAATGGGTAAAATTTGATAAAAACAAACTTAATTTTGTAATTTGGAATAGGTCCTGATAGTTGGTATTTATTACAATTTAGTCCCTAATAGTAAAAATTGAATTAGACATAGCAAACGAACTCAATTTAAGTGTAAATTTTTAGGCTTGTATAATTTTGACTAAAAAAAGGTCAATAAATATTTAGATATAAAATCGGGCAAGTTTTACCATAGGTGGTAAAATGACAAAAATGCCCTTAGGTTAAATTACCCGAAAAAAGTTTAAAATTGGCTCATAATTTCCTTCCGCGTTAATAAATAATTAATATCCAGATAAGATTGAGGTGTTATAAAGTCGGGGTGTGTCTTGGAAGGTTGTTAGCAAGAGAGTCACTTAGGTGGCTAATGTAACGCTTCGAATTTAGACCGGTCCATCCCGGTCGAGTTCAGGGTGTCACAGTCATGGAAAAAAATTGACAAATTGCCAACATGAATGTCGTGGAAATGTCAGGAAGCGACCCGTTCAACATTGAATTGTTATCAACCCTATTATACGTGTACCAGAAAAATCAGCCTAAAAAAGAGGAAAAAGATCATGAGATCATGTAACACCCCTAACCCGTAACCATCGTCGATCTAGGGTTAAGAGATGTTACCGGACATATCGAAACTTTTATGATCATTTCACAAACATAAATACACTATCATCATATCATAGCAAATGATATACATAGAGTCCCTTTAAAAGATGCATTGGGAAGGGGTCGGGACTAAACCGAGCTCATACAAAATTTTTACGAAAATCAAACATTTTTCAAGTTACAGAGGTCACAAGCCCGTGTGGGCAGGCCATGTGCCTCACACGGCATTAGACACGCCCGTGTGTCTAGGTCGTGGCAAAACAAGGCATACATACTGACTTGTCCACATGACCACAAGACACGCCCATGTGCTTGACCCGTGGGCAACACTGACTTAATTCACATGGCCTGTCACACACCCATCTTTCTGGCCCGTGTGCGAGTCTGACTTGTTTCAAATTGAAAACTTAAGAGACACGATCGAGACACACGCCCGTGTGCTCAACTGTGTGGGCAAATATAGGCCATTTGCAAGGCCAATTTGCCACCCAAATTTTGGGTCAAATCTACAAGCATTCAACATGTCTCAATTCATAATCTAATAACAACCAAAAACACACCGAATCATGCACAAATTAACCCTTAACCACATCATTCATTTGCTTATACAATTTTTACACAAATATACCAATTCAAAGTATCAACTTTCCATCAAAAACATATAACTAATCCTTCATCTAAACCATTTAAATTCATAGCAATTTCTCATCATTTAAATATCCAAAATCAACCATGAACTCACCTATTTATAAACCATTTCATTTAGCCATTTATAAGCACATCATAACATACCAACTTATGCATCAATAAGCATAAAAAAACCTCATTAATAAACACATCCATTAATAAGCCATATCACACGGCTAGTTTTGCACATTTCAAAACATACTCTAATTGTAACACCCCTTACCCGTATTCGATGCCGGAATAGGGTACGAGGCATTACCGAAACACATACACTTGTAAATGCATTAAACCAAGTCATAAAATTTCATCCAAATTATACAAAATGAACTGCTAAATATTAAAGGCCAACATTTTAAGCCAAACCAATTATAACATATACAAATGACTAAGTCCCCTATACATGCCATAAACTTAAGAGGTTTGTATTCACTTTTACCCCACGATGATAGCTTGATAGTGTGATTACATCTCCGGCGATCTCCAACTCGAGTTAGCAGACAACCCTATAAGATATGGGAAAAGAAGGGAAATAAGCTACAAATCTTAGTAAGTAAGTATGTAAATAATAATTGATTTAATAACAGGCTTTTATAAATCTTCACAATATGTTCTCAAGATAATACAATCATAATTGCACATAGTTCCACTTTTTATTCATGTTCATCTCAAGCTGTCTACTCGAGTCATAGTCACTAAATTATTTATATCTTGAGGTACAGAACTCCAAATTAAGATCTGTAAATTTTCCCTGAAACTAGACTCATTTATCTTCTCACCATAAAATTTTTAGAATTTTTGGTCTTTCCAATTAGTACAGTTTTTTCATTAAATATTCCCCTGTTTCGCTGTTTGACTGCTCTCACCACTTTTCACTACGAACCAATTTTATCATTATACAGAATTCATATGATGATAAAATTTATTTCATTTGAAAATAAAATCATCAAGGATTTCAATCATATACTTATACCCCATAATTATTTTTTTAGATTTTGTAATGATTTTTCAAGTTAGAACAGGGGATCTCGAAATCATTCTGAACCAGTCTCACAAAAATCAAAATATCTCAAAATACACAAGTCCTTTACTTTCTCTGTTTCTTCTATATGAAAATATACTCAATAAGCCTTAAATGAATATCTCATCCAGCATATAATTCAACTTCTACTATTTATGGTGATTTTTCAAAATCACATAACTGTTGCTCTTTCAATCTATTTTACTGAAAAATTTTACTCTCCCATGTTTTCTTTATATTACTTTCATATATGCACACATAACACCAAGCATGTTCAATACTAGCCATACAAATGAATAATCATCACCAATATTTACGAGTACTCATAATGGCACTCACACCATATTAGCCTTACCACAATTTCAATCACGTATCACATATCAAACACATTATCCACATATACACATAGTCACATGCACCCTTGCTCACACCATATTTGCTACATTTCTCAATGATCACATTCACTCTTGCACTTATTCATAACATGATCGCACCAACCACCATTAGTAATTTATCTCATTGAACCCCTTCAGAAAACACCAGATACTCGGTGGTCTCAGCACATAGCTCCACCTACACATAACTCGGCTTTCTTGTACACATGGTGAAGGTCTCTTATCACCCATGTGACCTAGACATTCCATCTCGTAGCTTTCTTGCCTACATGGTGTCCAACACTAGGAACCACTCATGTGACCTAGCTCCTCATAACCTGTAACTTTCTTGTACACATGGTATACACATAGTATTACACATGTGACCTAGTTACATATGAAATTATTATCCTGTAGCTTTCTTGCACACATGGTGAAAGTCCCTTATCATCCATGTGGCCTAGCTACATATCAAAAATTTCCATCTCGTAGCTTTCTTGTACACATGGTGAAGGTCCCTTATCACTCGTGTGACCTAGCTACATATTGTCCGTATCTCTCGGTTTTCCGAAGGTTCAACCGAGAATTTCACATTCCATACATTTTCATATTATAGTTATCACCTAATGATTTCTATAATATCTAGCAAAATTATTATTGAACAAGTAAAATAAATGCATTATTTACATATCAACTTTCCATCTCACATAATAACCATAGTCATAGAAAACACCTTTAAGCACAACAATTTGACCCATTTTCCATGTCACTTATGTCACCTTTTATCATAAACATTATTATTAAATCAATTCACCAACATAATATACAAAACATGTAATTCAGCAAAATCAATTTAATACCACAATTTAGTTTTCAAACATACATTATGACATTATTGCATTATTATTTACACACCAACTTACCTCGGATCCAGAAACGACAATTTACCAACTTTCTCGATTTTCGATTTTCCTCCCGGTATAGGTCCAAATCTCATTTTTCGGGGTCTAAAACATCACAATTCACTTATTTAATTAATGTATTACTCAAAACATCCCTAACTCAAACTTTGGAAAAATTACAATTTTGCCCCTAAACTTTTCAAAAATTACAATTTTGCCCCTAGGCTCGAAAATTAAACTTCATCCTATTTTCCTACATTTTAGGACATGCTGAACATTTTTCCCTTATATGGCAACATCAAATTCTCACTCTAACATGTACTTATGAACATTAGGTATTTTTACCGATTATGTCATTTTACTCGTTTTTACGTAAAATCGCTTAGCAAATGTTGTTTGACATAATTTCAGCCTTCATATTTTATCATAAAACATCAAAATAAACACACTTCACCTATGGGTATTTTTCCAGATATGAACCCTAGGTTAAAATATTGCTAAAATAAGCTAAATTGAGATACCGGGATTCCAAAAACGTAAAGAACATAAAAAACGGGGCTTGGATTGACTTACTATGGAGCTTGGAAGCTTGGAAACCCTAGCTATGGAGTCCCCCCCATGGAAATTCAGCCTAAGGAAGAAGATGGACATATTTGGCATTTAAATTTTGTTTTTAATTCATTTAATTCACTAAGTTACCAAAATGCCCCTAAAAAAATCTTTTGAAACATACCCATCCATGTCCATTTTTGTCCACCAACTTAACCAATGGTCTAATTATCATTTAAGGACCTCCAATTTAAAATTTCATAACAATTAGACACCTCTAACATGTAGAACTCAACTTTTGCACTTTTTACAATTTAGTCCTTTTGACTAAATTGAGTGGCCAAACGTCAAAATTTTCGAACGAAATTTTCAGGAAATTGTTTCGTGAAATTGTAGACCATAAAAATATAATAAAAATAAATTTTCTTACGTCAGATTTGTGGTCCCGAAACCACTGTTCCAGTTAGGCCCTAATTTGGGATGTTACACTAATACTTCTAACATATACATGCCATACTTAAATATGTACATATTTAAAAGGTACCAAAATATAGTACGATAGTGTTGTGATGATCCTCGACGATCCCCGAGCTTCTCGTAGCTTTAATAATCTATAAAACAATCAAACAAACACACACACAAAGTAAGCTTTTATAGCTTAGTAATTCATAAGCCAATAATGAACAAATAAACATTTGTATGAAATTAACTAACCAATCAAACAAATCTTAACCAATTGTACATTTAAAATGCTTGCAACTCAGTTATTATCACATTTACAATAGCAATATAACAACAATGTTCAAATTCAAATATACTCATAAGTACATATAAATTTATCTTTTACTATGTCCAATTCATGTATTCATCATAAACATATACTTACCTTATTTTCATATACATATCACAAATCACATACCTGGATCTTTTAGTTCATTTTCACATCTGATCTCATCTCAATAATGCCCGTTGAACCATTCAAAATTAATAAGGATACTCGGATAGTCGGAAGGCTCGTACAATGCCAACGTCCCAGACATGGTCTGATAAACCATAAAAGTAACATATTTTAAGCCCACATTTAATATGCTTTTGGATGAATTAAGCTTTGATTTATGTAAATAGGTGCTCTTAATCCTTTCTTTTCATGTCTTATACTCAGGAAAGCACCCATGGATGAAAAGAACGTAAAACAGGCTTAAAACAGGCCAAATGGGCCAATTCACAAAATCGACACGGCCTGGACTTCAAGTCGCACGGCCGTGCCTCATTAAATTACTAGAACACGGCCTAGGCCCCGATTAACATGGCAGTGGCTCATTAAAAGTCCAAACACGGCCTAGCCACGATTCACACGGGCGTGCACCATGACCGTGTCCCTGTCACTGGAAAGAGCAATTACATTCGAGAAAGGATACTTAGAGGCAAAGAAATACATTCCAAAGCCTATTCAAACACCCTATTAGGAATTATACTTAAATTTGGATACTTAAGGGCCAAGTAAGGCATCTCAAAGTCTATATAAACACCCAAGGGGGCAACTTGAAAGGAGAGTTCGGCAGAAGCCGAAATCGGTGTCAAAGCTAGGCCAAGAAGCCAAGCCGAGAAGGTCAGAGTTAGGGAATAACGCAAAGATAGCTAGTTGATCCATCCCAAGAAGCCGAAATTATACTCAAGACGGCGGAATTCTCCTTCAAATCCTTCAGGGGGTTTTAGGATTTTCTTATGTTTTGTTTTATCCTTTCTCTTGCGATGTTTTGTTTATTCTTTACGAACTAAACCCATCAGATACCTGAAGGGGATGAAACCTAGATGGATCTTTTTATTTGACTTTTAAGTTATATGATAATTCTTAATTTGTTCTTAATTGTGTTACTTAATCCAAATCTAATGTGCTTAGGTGGAGGAGGAATAGACCCTGCCTAAAAGTAGATCTAACATAATTAAGCGGAGTTGATCAAACGCCTAGAGATAGGGTTACGAGATTTTGCCGGATTAGGGTGAAACCTAATATGGGAGTCCATTGATTGATTTACTGCTATCCTAGGGGGTTATTATAAGTGAACGAGAGTTCCAATAATTAACCTAGGGTTAGACGTTATTCACCTCGAGAGAGGGTTTAATATAGGTTGCGGAGTCTTATGGATCAAGCTAAGTAAAAGAAATCATATAATTTAGGGTTAAATAACAAGTGAAGTCTAGGTGGATTCTTCCGAAGGGTATTATCGTATTCAACTGAGTTTTCCTTCAAAGTTATTTTCCTATTCATCCTTTTTGTCTTTGTGTCCTTCGTTTAGTCTTCGTCAAAAGCAACTCCACTCTATTTTTAAGGCTAAATAATAAAAAGAAAGTTAGTATTAGTACTTTTAGTTCCTTTGGGTTCGATATCCGGTCTTGCTTAAGCTATACTATTGTTCGATAGGTACACTTGCCTTTAATCGTTGTCAGAGTTAGTTTTCGGGTTTTGATCATTCTTTTATAAATTTTAAAACTCTAATTTACAGCGATCAAGTTTTTGGCGCCGTTGCCGGGGAACTAAAATATTAAGAAAGCTCTATTTTTATTACTTTAGCCATTTTTTTATTATTGCAATTTATTTTCATTATTATTTTTTATTTTTTTATTTTTATTTTTACTTTGCTAATTTTTCCTCTATTTTGATTTTGGCAGACAATTTTAGTCTATAGAGAAGATGGCACTGAATAATTATCAGTGGCAAGTCATGAGGACAATTCCTACTAAAGCAGCCAGTGCCTTCGACCTCGACGTGTTCACCAGGTTATCTAACCAGCTAGAGATGATGAATAAAAAGATCGATGGTTTGTGTAGTCGCTCGCAGGTACACCCAGCAATGCAATATGATTCGAATCTAGGAGGCATGGCGAATCCTGAGTACCTACCCTACGGATATGGCATGGAGAACGAACAAGTCCACTATATGGGTAACTACTCTAGACCTCAAAATAATTTTTATAATGACACTTAGAATGCAGGTTGGAGGTACCATCCCAATTTCTCATGGAATGATCAAAGTAGCCAAAGATAGGAACTTCCTCCAAATTTTCAACAACCACCTTACCAACAGGAAGATAAGTCGAACATTGAACTGATGCTGGAAAAAGTCATAGCAAACACAGAAACACGTTGCTAAAATATAGAAACAAAACAAGAAGCATCGGTTCAAGGGATCAAGGATCAGTTAGGTCAGCCTGCTAAAGATCAAGAACAACCACAAGAAAGCTTGCCAAGCAACACTAAAACAAACCAACGAACATCGATTGAAGAGATCAAGAGCCAAGTTGGGGAAATCATTAAGGCAGTCGAACAACTTACAAAGTTAATGTCCGAACGACCGCAAGGACGTCTACTAAGTAACACTGAGATTAATCCAAAGGAGCAAACTCAAGCCATAGCAGCTCAGGAAAATGCAGAGATAAACGAACCCATCTCAAAACAGGAAGACAAGGTAGACGATGGTAAGGTAGAGGTGACACAAGAAAAGCCAAAACCGGTAATCAAAGAATACCAACCTCGTATTCCTTAATACCAACCTCGTATTCCTTTCTCCCAAGCATTAAATAGAGACGATACAGAGGAATAGTTCGGTAAGTTTCTTAAACTTTTAAAGAAATTACATATCAACTTACCTTTCTTGAAGCTCTTTCGCAGATGCCAGACTCTAGAAAATTTTAGGGAGCCATAACTAAAAAAGCAAAGGATAGACGAGGAATCACATGTGGAACTCAACGCAAAGTGCTCGGCAATTCTACAAAATAGACTACCATAGAAATTAAAAGATTCAGGGAGTTTTACAATTCCATGCATAATTGGTAGTTTATCTATTGATTCTTTAGCTAATTTAGGGGCAAGCATCAATGTTATGGCTTATAAAATGTTTAAACAACTAGGTCTAGGGAAACCCAGACAAACTAGGATGAGCATTCAGTTAACTAATAAAACTATCAGAATTCCTAGGGGTATAATAGAAAATGTTCTAATCAAAATTGATAAAGTCATATTCCCAGTAGATTTTGTTGTCTTAGACATGGATGAGGACAATAATATTCCTTTAATTTTTAGGAAGACCCTTTTTAGCAACTGCCAGAGCTAAAATTGATATCTATGCAGGTGAACTCATATTTCGCGTAGGCGATGAGATAGTCACTCTTCAAGCTCTTGACTCAGCCAAAATATCAAGTGATAAAGAATACCAACCTCGTGCACCGATGCAATAAAGAAGGACCACACAGAGGAAGAATCCAGTGAACTCATACTTCGTGAAGACGACGAAATAATCACTCTTCAAGCTCTTAACTCAGCTAGGACATCAAGTAATGAAGGTACGAACGTTAATTCTATTGATAATTATTTGGTTCAACCTTCTTTACAGGAAGCATCGCAAAATCACTTAGCTGAGCTAGATCTTAGACCTCGTGCCAACAAAGAAGAAATACCTAAGGAACAAAGCCTTAGGGTTGACAAACTAAAAGAGGAGGAATCACAAATCAAAGAGGAACAGGAACCGCACGGAGTGAAACCGAAGGAAACCCCAAACGAGCCGATAGAAACAACAAATCACTTTAAAATAGGGGATCAAATATTGTTGAATAAGGAAAACCCTCCAATCACCAATTCAGACCTCACGGCAAATGGAAAAATCACTTTTGAGGTACTTAATGTCTTCCTATACGGCACATCGAGGTAAGCAATCCTAAATTCGACATAAGGTAAACATTACTCGACTTAAACTATATATCCATAACCGAAATGATCGCATGAGAAAGGATTTTCACCTCCTCAAACCACCATGACCATACGAATGAAAGGTAAAGTCTAGTTTAAGACTATAAACGAGCGCTTCTCGAGAGGCAACCCGAGCACTAACCCCATTTTTACATTTTTTTATTTTATTTTATTTTATTTTATTTTATTTCTTTTATTTTTCCTTTTAGCACCTAACCATAAACTAACTAAAGAACAGATTTCTAGGCCACACGGCCCTACACACGGGCGTGCCCGTGGCCGTGTGGAAGCCAGAGGATGAACCATGGGTGTGCTAGTAGCCGTGCACGACATAGAAATTTTTTTTTTCCAACACGGGTGGCGATAATAGCCCACGCCAATGCCGACACCCTGTGCGAGGTTACTGACTTGTTAAGCACGGGCTAAACACGGCCGTGCCTACCAACCGTGCCAACATTCTGACTTATCAAACATGAGAGGAGCACACCCATAGTAAATGACTATATGAAGAAAGACACGGGCGTGCCACTACACCCACGGCCGTGCCCGAACACCATGAACATGCCCAAAATTTAAAATTCCAAAACACGGGCTACATCTCTATTTAAAACTCGTTCTCCCATCTTCTAGTTGTCTTTCATTTTCCATTATTTATTTTTGTTTTTATTTTAATTTTATTTTCATTTCATTTTTTTACTTTATTTTATTTTATTTTCTTCTTCTTATTCTTTATGATATTTAGATTTAGCTCAGGATACAATAAAATCAGACTGGCTACTTCGAGGATTCAATTTCAAACGGTTCGAGACGCTTCCCCACGTTCACCTCCAATCCTATCCGGTTTCTTTTCATTGACTTCATCCAAAATTCAGGAAGTTTCAGTTCTCTCCCTATCTTATGATTTTATGATTATTTTGATATTATCCGTCTTTGTACATTGAGGGCAATGTACATCTTAAGTGTGGGGGGTTAATTATAGTATTATCTGAAAATCCCTGAATTATGCCTTGATCTTAAAGTAAGTTTCTCATATTACGATTTGAATGAAATTTTCTTTGATTTATAATTTCTATTGATATGTTCTAGATTAAGTCATTGATAATTGTGCATTGATAATTAAATTTGAAGAATACTAGGGAATCAAGCATGATAAGTCTAATTTTCTAAAAATTAAAATTTTAGGTTGTCAACCGGAATTTGAATGTTATCTTGAAATTTGAGATTTACAAGGTTGATGTCAAAAATAACCATAATTTTTGTGAGATTTTGAGCCTTATAGAGTATACATTCTTTTTTATGCTCACTTCTTGATTATGAGTGTGTCAACTATGAACTATTATTCTAGAAAGTGCCTTGATTATACATGTCAAGACCACAGTTATGATTTGATATACCGAGATGATAAAGGCCCCTAGGTTTTAACCCATTAATTCCACTAAATAGCCTACCCTCGTAATTAACCCCTAGTGAACCCCGTTGATCCTAACAAACCCTTTTTATTGACTCACCTACTGATATTAACTAAAAACCCCTTTGTATTTGTTATCACCCTTTCCTTTGACTACCCTTTAATCGAGATTTGATTTGCTCAGTTACATAAGTATATTATTCTGATAGTTAAAATTATCTTGTATTCTTTTTAGTTTGTTCTTAAAAAAAAAAAGTATATTCAGTATTAGTATTATGAAGAGTGAGCTTATAAAAGTTAAAGTCTAATTATCAAAAGAAAAGCTCGTATTAGTAGGACTATTATTTTCAGTATATATAATTGTTACCTTAGAAATTTTTAAGGGAGGTAACTTATCAATTCAGTCTCAATTCTAACCTTCTAATTTCAGCCTTTATCCACACCTTTAACCCTAGCCCCGTTACAACCCTAACAAAGACCTTTTGATCTGTTTATCATTTCATTTTATAGTGGTGGAGATTTGATTTTCAGGCAAGGCTATGGGATTAACTTTTCAGGTTTAACTTATGGGTGCTTAATTTTGACCCTTAAACACTTTTTGAGTGATTTGAGTGAATCTTTTGTGAGGATGTCAATCCTTGTAGATTTTGAATTTAAGGTAATTATTTAGATGAAGGGAAACACCTATGTTTTCATGCTACAACTGAATGACTAATCTTGTTTGAATCTTCAGGACTCTTTAAATTGAATTATCCATGTATAAATTATCTGTGAATTAGGATAAGGCATTGTTGATAGGAATTTTGAATCATGGAAAGTTCGTTTTAATTGTAAGTTGAGAATTTTGCTTGAGGACAAGGAAAAGCTTAAGTGTGGGGGTATTTGATAAACCATAAAAGTAACATATTTTAAGCCCGCATTTAGTATGCTTTTGGATGAATTAAGTTTCGATTTATGTAAAAAGGTGCTCTTAATCCTTTCTTTTCATGTCTTATACTCAGGAAAGCACCCATGGATTGAAAAAAACGTAAAACGGGCTTAAAACGGGCCAAATGGGCCAATTTACAAAATCGACTATAATATCCCGGGTTAGGGGCTATTTTGTTATGGCCTGTTTTGCATGTGTTTTGTGTGCTATGTTGCTGTTTGTGTGGGTTCGGGGCTTAGCTGTAAGCTAGGAGTAAGCCTGAGTAGATGGGAAAATTTTAGTTCTTGAGCATTAAGTGAGAGGAGCTGAAGGAGCTGGGGTTAATAAAGATTATTTGGTGTTTTTGGAGCACAATAAGTGAGCTAGCAAAGTGGCAAGGCATGCGTCACTTGGAGGCTTGGAGTTGGCGTCACTTGTAGGAGGGAGAGGTCTTAAGTTCAAGCTGCAGAGTGCTCCCTTTTTGTTTCATTTTGGACGGCATAGGAGGGAAGAGTTGGATGTAGTTCAAATTCCACTTTGGACCAAGTCAAAAGTTCAAATGTTGGGTGGAGAGTAATTGTAGGAGGAAGACTTGGTCATGGTTGTTTGAATGTGTGGTTGGGAGTTATTGGAGGGATTTTTGGCCGAATTTTAGGGAGTTTGGAGTGGTGGAGTGGACGGCTTAGTGTGGGGAAGTGCTAGCCGAAATGCATTTTTGGCATTTTTGGCATTTTGGGTGCATTTTTGGTCTTTGGAATATCAAGCAAAAAGTCTTTGCTTTGGTCATTGGTTAGCCGAATGTTCTAAGGGTTTTCTTTTTGTCTCTTGTGTACCGATTTACAAGTGAACTTCTCTCATTTTGTTCTTCATCTTTTGAAACCGAAAGACCAAATTTTCAAAGGTGTGCCGAAATTTCTTGGTTCTCTTGAGTAGGGTGTAGCCGAATATTCTCCTCTTCATCTCCTTTTCTTTTGTTCATTGTGAAGCCGAATTCTCCATTTCCCTTCTCCTTTCGTTTTGTGCCAAAACTCTCACCTGTTTCAAACCGAACCCTTCCATTATTTTCTCCATTCATCTTCCCATTTCTTTGTGCCGAAATCACAAACACTTGCATCTCAAACCTTTACTTTCTTTTCTCATTCAGTGTTGCCGAAACTTCATTCTCATCTTCTATTTTCTTTTCCTTGTTTTTCCATTTAAAACTGAATATAGGGGTGTGTTAAACACTTAGGCCGAACCTTCTTTTATTCTTGGTTTGCATCTTAGCCGAATCTCTTCTCTCCTAGAAGTCCTATTATTTGGCCGAATTTTGGGTGTTGGTAAGCTCTTGGCCGAATGGCCATTCCCCTAATCTCTCAAGTGTTGTGTTAATTTTGGGTTATGGAAGGGTGTTAACCTTTTGTTAATCATCTCGCTTTAGGTCTTTGGATATTGGAAGTAATCAAAAAGAGTTTTTCTATTCTTCTAACCGATTGGTAAGCAAATGGTAAGTGGCAAGTTCTATTATTATTGGTTAATTATTTAAGTTTTGATTAAGTTTAAGGTATCAAAGGGTTAATGGTTCTCTTTTTAGGGGTTGGCCGATCATCAATTAGAACCAACTGCTTGATTCGAGATTGGGTAGGAAACCAAAATAAGTATAAAGGTAAGGGTTGGTAATGACTCTGCTGGCTTAAAAGTCTTTGGTCGAATGGTCTTAGTACTAACCCCTATGTTTTGGCCGATTGTAGGAGCTAGTAATCAAGGTGCCTTAGATCGCTTTCGTTGGGATCTTTAGACTCGTATTTACTGTGTGTGTAAACTAACACACCGATACCTAGTAATGTTATTAATAAACCTGCTTTGCTGTTAAAAATCATAACAAAGATGTTGGATAATTGGATACCCAAATGGGGTATGTGTACGGATCCTGGTAAGTCTATTTTATTGCAAGTTCTATTATGGATATCTTGGATATTATGATCTATGCTATATATATGCTATGAGATGCAATGTTGGGCATGTTTGCATGAGTTACATGATTTGCATATTGTGCATGAGTCGAAATAACATGTATGGGATTGATGAGAGAGAGGGGATATGATATCCGTGTCTTTGGGACACTGTGTCTTTGGGACACCGAGGTTTGGCACCTCCAAAGGTGGTTTGGTACCACAGTGATATATTGTGACTTTGGGTCACCAGAGGTTTGGCACCTCAGCGTCTCATCCCAGTGGCTTAGCACCACGGTGGGTTGGCCCCACACTTGATCATACGGGATTGACGCCAGTGATTTGGTATCACACGATGGGTTGGCCCCATCATCGGATTTGTGATTGCGGTCACCAGTGGTTTGGTACCACATTGTGTCTTTGGGACACCAGAGGTTTGGCACCTCATTGCGACTCGTCCCTGTGGTTTGACACCACCGTGGGTTGGCCCCACTTGAGAGATACGGGATTGTCGCTAGTGATTTGGTATCACGCGATGGGTTGGCCCCATCATTGGATTATTCGTGACTTCGGGTCACCAGTGGTTTGGCACCACACCTATGGATATCGTGACTTTGGGTCACCAGTGGTTTGGCACCACCAGTGGTTTGGTACCACACGGGGTAGAAAAGGAGATTCGGATGGTTAGGATCGGGTTGCATTAATTATGTTGCTATGTACGATGTGTGTTAGCATGTTGTTTCATCGGGAGCGGGATTTATGCACTGAGTCATTCGACTCACCCTCTCCTTTGACATTTCAGGTGACTCGTAGACGCGGACATGGAGCCGGGATGGACTCGGGGTGCTCATGCCATGCTTAATAAAGTTTTACTCAGACTCTATCATTTGGGTACTTTAGTTTAATTACTTTTATTTGGGTTTTATTTTGGATTGTAAAAGGCCTTAAAATTATGTTTATGATGTTTTTGCTCTAAAGTAGATTTTTAATATGCCTTAACAAAATAATTGGGTTTGAATTTTACTAAAATTTGGAAAGACAATGATTTCAAAACTATAACGCAATGTGTTTTAAACTATACCATCGGGTACCTCACTATGACTTTGCATTGGGAATTCAAATGATTTTTAAACATGAACTTGTTTTTCTTCTAATTCTAGATGTTTGAGTAACATCAAGATACAACTTAAATCTTTAAATTAATTTGTTTAACTTTTTAACCGAATAAGTTTTTGAAATTTCTGAGTTTTCAAAATAACATAGAAAGTTTTCAACAATCATATCCAAGATTTCTACAAGTCTAAACTTTTCAAAGAATTTTTATCGAACTTTTAAACGAAAAATCTAACCTCTCAAATACGTTTTCCCCGTAACATACCAGATTCGGACGTGGTGTCTTGTCCGGGTTTGGGGTGTTACAATTGTGGTATCAGAGCCAAGTTCAAAGGCTCGGCTGTGGGCTCGAGGCCCAAAAATGTTTTAAAAGTTTGTTTTGATAGTCTTTTGTTTTAAAGTATGGTTTGAAAGGCATGGCACCGAGTCTCCGGCACCAGTTCGCCCAGGTAAGTACCCTTACTATTGCTTATGGTTTCATGTACTATGATTGTATGCTTAGCAATAGTAGGACTACTTTAGAAACTGAAACTGATAGGATGCTGTGAACTCGCGAGAACAAATCTCCTTAAATATTCATAAGACTTGCTTTAAAACAGTGGAATAAATACTGATGCATAAAACTCTTAATCAGATACGTAGAGATATTAGACATGAGCACTCGAGGCGGACATGGTCGTAATACTCGTGGTAGAGGTAGGGGTAGGATGACGGTTTCTGAACCCGTAGGATCTGGTCAGGGGTCGGAAAATAAGATACCGGTTCCGCCACCAGCTGGAGGTGGTGAGTTCCAAGATCAGACCGGGGATGACGCAGTGTCACAGGCGATGCTGCGAGTGTTGGAGAGGGTAGCTGGTGTAAGTGGTGGTGCAGGAGTTAGGAAATCTGTTCCTGAGCGACTCCGGGCAAACGTGGCCGAATTCTTTCGAGGTGTATCTGGTGTTGCTCCCAGCACGGCTGAATATTGGCTGGAGGCAACTGAGCGGATCATGGACGATCTGGACTTGACTGCCGAAGAGAAGCTGAAGGCCATAGTATCGCTTCTCCGGGATGAGTCATATCAGTGGTGGCTCACGGTTCGGGACAGTGTGGCAGTAGAGGATCTGACACGGGATTATTTCAGGGCTGCATATCAAAAGAAGTACATTGGAGCTAGTTATATTGACTCTCAGCGAAAGGCATTTCTGAGGCTTGTTCAGAGGAGTAAGTCTGTTTCCGAGTACGAGGCTGAGTTTTTGAAATTGAGCCGGTATGCCAGGGGCATTGTGGCTACAGAGCACGAGAGGTGTGTTCGCTTCGAGGATGGTCTGAGAGACGAGTTGAGACTGCTGATTGCTCCACAGCAGGAGCGCGAGTTTGCTGTCTTAGTTGAGAAGGCTAAGGTAGCCGAGGGTGTTAAGGAGTCTGTGAGGCAGGGTATGGACAGAAATAGGCAGAGTATACATTCTTTTTTATGCTCACTTCTTGATTATGAGTGTGTCAACTATGAACTATTATTCTAGAAAGTGCCTTGATTATACATGTCAAGACCACAGTTATGATTTGATATACCGAGATGATAAAGGCCCCTAGGTTTTAACCCATTAATTCCACTAAATAGCCTACCCTCGTAATTAACCCCTAGTGAACCCCGTTGATCCTAACAAACCCTTTTTATTGACTCACCTACATGATATTAACTAAAAACCCTTTGTATTTGTTATCACCCTTTCCTTTGACTACCCTTTAATCGAGATTTGATTTGCTCGCTTACATAAGTATATTATTCGATAGTTAAAATTATCTTGTATTCTTTTTAGTTTGTTCTTAAAAAAAAAAAGTATATTCAAGATTAGTATTATGAAGAGTGAGCTTATAAAAGTTAAAGTCTAATTATCAAAAGAAAAGCTCGTATTAGTAGGACAATTATTTTCAAATATATATAATTGTTACCTTAGAAATTTTTAAGGAGGTAACTTATCAATTCAGTCTCAATTCTAACCTTCTAATTTCACCTTTATCCACACCTTTAACCCTAGCCCCGTTACAACCCTAACAAAGACCTTTTGATCTGTTTATCATTTCATTTTATAGTGGTGGAGATTTGATTTTCAGGCAAGGCTATGGGATTAACTTTTCAGGTTTAACTTATGGGTGCTTAATTTTGACCCTTAAACACTTTTTGAGTGATTTGAGTGAATCTTTTGTGAGGATGTCAATCCTTGTAGATTTTGAATTTAAGGTAATTATTTAGATGAAGGGAAACACCTATGTTTTCATGCTACAACCGAATGACTAATCTTGTTTGAATCTTGAGACTCTTTAAATTGAATTATCCATGTATAAATTATCTGTGAATTAGGATAAGGCATTGTTGATAGGAATTTTGAATCATGGAAAGTTCGTTTTAATTGTAAGTTGAGAATTTTGCTTGAGGACAAGGAAAAGCTTAAGTGTGGGGGTATTTGATAAACCATAAAAGTAACATATTTTAAGCCCGCATTTAGTATGCTTTTGGATGAATTAAGTTTCGATTTATGTAAAAAGGTGCTCTTAATCCTTTCTTTTCATGTCTTATACTCGTGAAAGCACCCATGGATTGAAAAAACGTAAACGGGCTTAAAACGGGCCAAATGGGCCAATTTACAAAATCGATCGTAATATCCCGTTAGGGGGGCTATTTTGTTATGGCCTGCTTTGCATGTGTTTTGTGTGCTATGTTGTTGTTGTGTGGGTTTGGGGCTTAGCCAAGCTAGGAGTAAGCTTTGAGTAGATGGGAAAATTTTAGTTCTTGAGCATTAAGTGAGAGGAGTCAAGGAGTCAAGTTAATAAAGATTATTTGGTGTTTTTGGAGCACAATAAGTGAGCTAGCAAAGTGGCAAGGCATGCGTCACTTGGAGGCTTGGAGTTAGCGCCACTTGTAGGAGGGAGAGGTCTTAAGTTCAAGCTGCAGAGTGCTCCTTTTTGTTTCATTTTGGACTGACATAGGAGGGAAGAGTTGGATGTAGTTCAAATTCCACTTTGGACCAAGTCAAAAGTTCAAATGTTGGGTGGAGAGTAATTGTAGGAGGAAGACTTGGTCATGGTTGTTTGAATGTGTGGTTGGGAGTTATTGGAGGGATTTTTGGCCGAATTTTAGGGAGTTTGGAGTGGTGGAGTGGACGGCTTAGTGTGGGGAAGTGCTAGCCGAAATGCATTTTTGGCATTTTTGGCATTTTGGGTGCATTTTTGGTCTTTGGAATATCAAGCAAAAAGTCTTTGCTTTGGTCATTGGTTAGCCGAATGTTCTAAGGGTTTTCTTTTTGTCTCTTGTGTACCGATTTACAAGTGAACTTCTCTCATTTTGTTCTTCATCTTTTGAAACCGAAAGACCAAATTTTCAAAGGTGTGCCGAAATTTCTTGGTTCTCTTGAGTAGGGTGTAGCCGAATATTCTCCTCTTCATCTCCTTTTCTTTTGTTCATTGTGAAGCCGAATTCTCCATTTCCCTTCTCCTTTCGTTTTGTGCCAAAACTCTCACCTGTTTCAAACCGAACCCTTCCATTATTTTCTCCATTCATCTTCCCATTTCTTTGTGCCGAAATCACAAACACTTGCATCTCAAACCTTTACTTTCTTTTCTCATTCAAGTTGTTGCCAAACTTCATTCTCATCTTCTATTTTCTTTTCCTTGTTTTTCCATTTAAAACTGAATATAGGGGTGTGTTAAACACTTAGGCCGAACCTTCTTTTATTCTTGGTTTGCATCTTAGCCGAATCTCTTCTCTCCTAGAAGTCCTATTATTTGGCCGAATTTTGGGTGTTGGTAAGCTCTTGGCCGAATGGCCATTCCCCTTATCTCTCAAGTGTTGTGTTAATTTTGGGTTATGGAAGGGTGTTAACCTTTTGTTAATCATCTCGCTTTAGGGTCTTTGGATATTGGAAGTAATCAAAAAGAGTTTTTCTATTCTTCTAACCGATTGGTAAGCAGTGGTAAGTGGCAAGTTCTATTATTATTGGTTAATTATTTAAGTTTTGATTAAGTTTAAGGTATCAAAGGGTTAATGGTTCTCTTTTTAGGGGTTGGCCGATCATCAGTAGAACCACTGCTTGATTCGAGATTGGGTAGGAAACCAAAATAAGTATAAAGGTAAGGGTTGGTAATGACTCCTGTTGGCTTAAAAGTCTTTGGCCGAATGGTCTTAGTACTAACCCCTATGTTTTGGCCGATTGTAGGAGCTAGTAATCAAGGTGCCTTAGATCGTTTCGTTGGGATCTTTAGACTCGTATTTACCAGGTGTGTAAACTAACACACTGATACCTAGTAATGTTATTAATAAACCTGTTTGCCTGTTAAAAATCATAACAGTATGTTGGATAATTGGATACCCAAATGGGGTATGTGTACGGATCCGGGTAAGTCTATTTTATTGCAAGTTCTATTATGGATATCTTGGATATTATGATCTATGCTATATATATGCTATGAGATGCAATGTTGGGCATGTTTGCATGAGTTACATGATTTGCATATTGTGCATGAGTCAGAATAACATGTATGGGATTGATGAGAGGAGGGGGATATGATATCCGTGTCTTTGGGACACTGTGTCTTTGGGACACCAGAGGTTTGGCACCTCCAGTGGTTTGGTACCACAGTGATATATTGTGACTTTGGGTCACCAGAGGTTTGGCACCTCAGCGTCTCATCCCAGTGGCTTAGCACCACGGTGGGTTGGCCCCACACTTGATCATACGGGATTGACGCCAGTGATTTGGTATCACACGATGGGTTGGCCCCATCATCGGATTTGTGGATCGCGGTCACCAAAGTGGTTTGGTACCACATTGTGTCTTTGGGACACCGTGAGGTTTGGCACCTCATTGCGACTCGTCCCTCGTGGTTTGACACCACCGTGGGTTGGCCCCACTTGAGAGATACGGGATTGTCGCTAGTGATTTGGTATCACGCGATGGGTTGGCCCCATCATTGGATTATTCGTGACTTCGGTCACCAAAGTGGTTTGGCACCACACCTATGGATATCGTGACTTTGGGTCACCGGTGGTTTGGCACCACCAAAGGTTTGGTACCACACGGTAGAAAAGGAGATTCGGATGGTTAGGATCGGGTTGCATTAATTATGTTGCTATGTGCGATGTGTGTTAGCATGTTGTTTCATCGGGAGCGGGATTTATGCATCGAGTCATTCGACTCACCCTCTCCTTTGACATTTCAGTGACTCGTGAGACGCGGACATGGGCCGGGATGGACTCGGGGTGCTCATGCCATGCTTAATAAAGTTTTACTCGCACTCTATCATTTGGGTACTTTAGTTTAATTACTTTTATTTGGGTTTTATTTTGGATTGTAAAAGGCCTTAAAATTATGTTTATGATGTTTTTGCTCTAAAGTAGATTTTTAATATGCCTTAACAAAATAATTGGGTTTGAATTTTACTAAAATTTGGAAAGACAATGATTTCAAAACTATAACGCAATGTGTTTTAAACTATACCATCTGCACTCTACTATGACTTTGCATTGGGAATTCAAATGATTTTTAAACATGAACTTGTTTTTCTTCTAATTCTAGATGTTTGAGTAACATCAAGATACAACTTAAATCTTTAAATTAATTTGTTTAACTTTTTAACCGAATAAGTTTTCGAAATTTCTGAGTTTTCAAAATAACATAGAAAGTTTTCAACAATCATATCCAAGATTTCTACAAGTCTAAACTTTTCAAAGAATTTTTATCGAACTTTTAAACGAAAAATCTAACCTCTCAAATACGTTTTCCCGTAACATACCAGATTCGGACGTGGTGTCTTGTCCGGGTTTGGGGTGTTACAATTGTGGTATCAAGAGCCAAGTTCAAAGGCTCGGCTGTGGGCTCGAGGCCCAAAAATGTTTTAAAAGTTTGTTTTGATAGTCTTTTGTTTTAAAGTATGGTTTGAAAGGCATGGCACCGAGTCTCCTGCACTGATTCGCCTGTGTAAGTACCCTTACTATTGCTTATGGTTTCATGTAATCGTGATTGTATGCTTAGCAATAGTAGGACTACTTTAGAAACTCAAACTCGATAGGATGTCAGAACTCATGAGAACAAATCTCCTTAAATATTCATAAGACTTGCTTTAAAACAAATGGAATAAATATCGATGCATAAAACTCTTAATCGATACGTAGAGATATTAGACATGAGCACTCGAGGCGGACATGGTCGTAATACTCGTGGTAGAGGTAGGGGTAGGATGACGGTTTCGAACCCGTAGGATCCGGTCGTGGTCGGAAAATAAGATACCGGCCCGCCACCACCGGAGGTGGTGAGTTCCAAGATCGGGCCACCGGATGACGCAGCGTCACGAGCGATCTTTGCGAGTGTTGGAGAGGGTAGCCGTGTAAGTGGTGGTGCGCGAGTTAGGAAATTGCTCTGGCGACTCGCAAACGTGGCGAATTCTTTCGAGGTGTATCTCGGTGTTGCTCCAAAGACGGCCGAATATTGGCCGAGGCAACCGAGCGGATCATGGACGATCTGGACTTGATCGCCAAGAGAGAAGTCGAAGGGCATAGTATCGCTTCTCCGGATGAGTCATATCGGTGGTGGCTCACGGTTCGGGACGATTGTGGTGGCGAGAGGATCCGACACGGGATTATTTCGTGGTCGCATATCAAAAGAAGTACATTGGAGCTAGTTATATTGACTCTCGTGAAAGGCATTTCGAGGCTTGTTCGGAGGTAAGTCCGCTTTCGTACGAGGCCGAGTTTTGAAATTGAGCCGGTATGCCGGGGGCATTGTGGCTACTGAGCACGAGAGGTGTGTTCGCCGAGGATGGTCCGAGAGACGAGTTGAGATCTGCTGATTGCTCCACAGCGGGAGCGCGAGTTTGTCGTCTTAGTTGAGAAGGCTAAGGTAGCCGAGGGTGTTAAGGAGTCTGTGAGGCAGGGTATGGACAGAAATAGGCATAAGAGGAGCTTTGGGTCTTCGGATCGTCGGGTAATCCGCGAGAAAAGGCTAGACCGAGTGGGCCGAATCAACTCGCTAGGTTTGTTGTCGCTAGGCGGGGACCGCCGCAGATGCAATCACCGTGGGAAATATCATTGGGGAGGCCGTTGGACCGGAGGAAAAGGTTGCTTCGAGTGTGGTTCTCTCGAGCACCGTGTGAGGACTGTCCGTAAGTTGGCCGTGATTCGACCCGAGAGTCGGGCCGTAATCGATTCAGAGGTAATGGACCCCACCGCAGAGGGGTCGTGGTAATGGCGAGGTGTTAATGGTTCGGTCGGGGCCGTGGAACACCGTGCGAGGTGCGGGTAGTTACGAGGCCGCATGGCTGGGTTAGTGTATCGCGCGAGGCGCGCCAGAGGAGAGGGCGACGCCCTGGACGTCATAACCCAGACGTTCTTGATCTTTGGTTCTCCATTTACTCGCTTTGATTGATGTGGGTTCGACGCATTCTTACGTTGCTAGTAGTATAGTAGAGACCATGGATTTAGACTCTGAGATATCTTCTAGGCAGATGACTGTAATTAGCCCTCTAGGTCACTCAGTAGTTGTAGATAAACTGTTTAGGGATGTACCCCTAGAACTCCAAGGGGTAGTGTTTGCTGCTGATCTGATGGAACTGCCGTTTGGGGAGTTCGATCTGATTCTTGGGATGGACCGGTTGGTCAAGTACCAGCGCGGTTGGATTGCGCGCTAAGCGCATGGTTCTCAAGACGACTGAGGGTGATGAAGTGGCTATGATAGGTAATAGGAGAGATTACTTATCTAATGTAGTATCTGCTCTGAAAGCGGAGAAGATGGTCAGGAAGGGCTGTGAAGCGTATGTGGTTCATGTGTATGCCTTGGAGGCTAAAGAGTCTGCTGTAGAGAAGGTGCGTACTGTTAGGGAATTTGCTGATATGTTTCCTGAGGAGCTCCCGGGTTTGCCGCCGGATCGCGAGGTAGAGTTCGGGATAGATCTGTTACCCGGGACTGCGCCAGTGTCTATCGCTCCGTATAGGATGGCGCCAAAGGAATTGGTGGAGCTTAAGGCTCGAGATCCGGGAGTTATTGGATCGAGGTTTTATCGAGCCAAGTGTTTCGCCGTAAGTGCGCGCAGACTTTTGTTAAGAAGAAAGATGGTACGATGCGGATGTGTATAGACTACCGCCAGTTGAACAAGCTGATGATTAAAAACAAGTATCTGTTGCCACGGATAGATGATTTGTTTGATCAGCTGAAGGGTGCTGCGGTATTTTCGAAGATCGACTTGAGGTCTGGGTATCATCAGTTGAAGGTTAAGGAGGCTGATATCCATAAAACAGCGTTTCGGACTCGGTATGGGCACTACGAATTTCTGGTAATGCCGTTCGGGTTGACTAACGCTCTGGCAGCTTTCATGGATATGATGAATAGGGTGTTTCAACAGTATCTGGATCGATTCGTCGTGGTTTTTATTGATGACATCTTGGTGTACTCAAGGACAAAAGAGGAGCATGATGCACACTTAAGAGTGGTGTTGCAGATTCTGAGGGAGAAACAGCTTTATGCTAAGTCCAGTAAGTGCGAGTTCTGGCTCAGGGAAGTGACGTTCTTGGGTCATGTAGTATCAGCTGAGGGGATTAGAGTAGATCCTTGAAAAATTGAGGCAGTTTTGGATTGGAAGCCTCCTAAGTCAGTGGCTGAGATTCGGAGTTTCCTAGGTTTGGCGGGGTACTACCGAAGGTTTGTGGAAGGATTCTCGTTGATAGCAGCGCCAATGACCAAGTTGTTAAGAAAAGAGGTTCCTTTTGTTTGGACTGAGAAACAGCAGGAGAGTTTCGACAAGCTTAAGAAGATTTTGACTGAGGCTCCGGTTCTAATTCAACCTGAGGCTGGTAAGGAATTCACAGTGTACTGCGATGCATCACATACAGGTTTAGGTTGTGTGCTGATGCAAGAGGGGAAGGTTGTGGCTTACGCTTCTCGGCAGCTGAGGCCACATGAGGTTAATTATCCGACGCACGATTTGGAGCTTGCGGCTGTAGTCTTCGCCTTAAAGATTTGGAGGCACTACTTGTATGGAGAGAGATCGATAGTCTATAAGGATCATAAGAGTTGAAGTACCTCCTAACTCAGAAGGATTTGAATTTGAGGCAGCGCAGATGGGTTGAGTTGCTAAAAGATTACGACTGCTCGATTGAGTATCATCCGGGGAAGGCTAACGTGGTGGCAGACGCGTTGAGCCGTAAGGTTGTTTCGGACTTAAGAGCTTTGTTTGCCCATTTGAGCTTGTACGACGACGGGAGTATTCTGGCAGAGTTACAGGTTAAGCCTACTTGGGTTGAGCAGATCAGAGAGAAACAGTTAGAGGATGAGGTTCTAAATGCGCAGAGGTTACAAGTGCAGAATAGTGGTTTGGAGGGTTACAGTTTGTCTAGTGATGAGGTGCTATGTTTTCAAGGTAAAGCGTGTATGCCTAAGGATGTTGAGCTGAGGCAGAAGATTCTCCAGGACGCACATAGCAGTCCTTATGCTATGCATCCTGGAGGTAGCAAGATGTATAAGGATCTTAGAGAGCAGTTTTGGTGGCCTGGTTTGAAGAAAGAGGTGACAGAGTTTGTTGGGAAGTGTCTGACTTGTCAGCAGGTCAAGGCTGAACATCAGTTGCCGTCGGGTTTGCTTCAGCCTATGAAGATTCCTCAGTGGAAGTGGGAAAGGATAACCATGGATTTCGTCAGTAGTTTACCGCTTACGCCAAGCAAGAAAGATTCGGTTTGGGTTATTGTAGACCGTCTGACTAAGTCAGCTCATTTCATTCCAGTGAGAGTGGATTATTCACTTCAGAAGTTGGCAAAGCTGTATGTGTCAGAAATAGTGAGGTTGCACGGTGTGCCAGTTTCAATAATCTCGGATAGGGATCCCAGGTTTACGTCGAGGTTCTGGAGAGCGTTGCATCAAGCTCTGGTGCGCGCTTGGATTTTCAAAGACACCACTTTTCACCCGCAAACCGACGGCGGTGGAGAGGTTATTCAGATCTTAGAGGATATGCTGAGAGGTTGTGTCCTGGATTTCAGAGGAAGTTGGGAGGAGTTTCTACCGTTAGCCGAGTTCGCCTACAACAACAGTTACCAAGCGAGCATCAAGATGGCACCGTACGAGGCGTTGTATGGTAGGAAGTGTCGCTCACCTACGTGTTGGACTGAGTTAGGTGAACGTCAGTTGTTGGGACCAGAGTTGGTGGCTGAGACCGAAGACAAGGTTAAGTTGATTCAGTCTCGATTGAAGGAAGCTTCGGACCGGCAGAAGTCTTATGCCGATCTTAAGCGGAGAGATATAGAGTTTGCTGTGGGGGATCAAGTTTTTCTGAAGGTCTCGTCGTGGAAGAAGGTGCTGAGGTTCGGGAGGAAAGGCAAGCTAAGTCCGAGGTTTATTGGGCCGTACAAGGTTTTGAGACGAGTGGGACCAGTAGCGTATCAGCTTGAGTTGCCAGCAGAGTTGAGTCAGATTCATGACGTATTTCACGTTTCGATGCTTCGGCGTTATCGTTCAGATCCATCGCATGTGGTAGCAGTGGAAGAGATCGAGGTAAATCCAGATCTGACTATGGAAGAAGAACCTGTGCAGATTCTAGATCGGGATGTGAAGGTTCTGCGTAGGAAGTCTGTGCCTTTGGTTAAGGTACTTTGGCGGAATCATTAAGGTACTTTGGCGGAATCATGGCATGGAAGAAGCAACGTGGGAACCCGAGGATATGATGAGACAGCAATACCCGCAACTCTTTTGACCAGGTAATTTTGAGGCCGAAATTATTTTTTAAGGGGGGTAGAACTGTAATATCCCGGGTTAGGGGCTATTTTGTTATGGCCTGTTTTGCATGTGTTTTGTGTGCTATGTTGCTGTTTGTGTGGGTTCAGGGCTTAGCTGTAAGCTAGGAGTAAGCCTGAGTAGATGGGAAAATTTTAGTTCTTGAGCATTAAGTGAGAGGAGCTGAAGGAGCTGGGGTTAATAAAGATTATTTGGTGTTTTTGGAGCACAATAAGTGAGCTAGCAAAGTGGCAAGGCATGCGTCACTTGGAGGCTTGGAGTTGGCGTCACTTGTAGGAAGGAGAGGTCTTAAGTTCAAGCTGCAGAGTGCTCCCTTTTTGTTTCATTTTGGACAGCATAGGAGGGAAGAGTTGGATGTAGTTCAAATTCCACTTTGGACCAAGTCAAAAGTTCAAATGTTGGGTGGAGAGTAATTGTAGGAGGAAGACTTGGTCATGGTTGTTTGAATGTGTGGTTGGGAGTTATTGGTGGGATTTTTGGCCGAATTTTAGGGAGATTGGAGTGGGGGAGTGGACGGCTTAGTGTGGGGAAGTGCTAGCCGAAATGTATTTTTGGCATTTTTGGCATTTTGGGTGCATTTTCGGTCTTTGGAATATCAAGCAAAAAGTCTTTTCTTTGGTCATTGGTTAGCCGAATGTTCTAAGGGTTTTCTTTTTGTCTCTTGTGTACCAATTTGCAAGTGAACTTCTCTCATTTTGTTCTTCATCTTTTGAAACCGAAAGACCAAATTTTCAAAGGTGTGCCGAAATTTCTTGGTTCTCTTGAGTAGGGTGTAGCCGAATATTCTCCTCTTCATCTCCTTTTCTTTTGTTCATTGTGAAGCCGAATTCTCCATTTCCCTTCTCCTTTCTTTTTTGTGCCGAAACTCTCACCTGTTTCAAACCGAACCCTTCCATTATTTTCTCCATTCATCTTCCCATTTCTTTGTGCCGAAATCACAAACACTTGCATCTCAAACCTTTACTTTTTTTTCTCATTCAATGTTGCCGAAACTTCATTCTCATCTTCTATTTTCTTTTCCTTGTTTTTCCATTTAAAACTGAATATAGGGGTGTGTTAAACACTTAGGCCGAACCTTCTTTTATTCTTGGTTTGCATCTTAGCCGAATCTCTTCTCTCCTAGAAGTCCTATTATTTGGCCGAATTTTGGGTGTTGGTAAGCTCTTGGCCGAATGGCCATTCCCCTTATCTCTCAAGTGTTGTGTTAATTTTGGGTTATGGAAGGGTGTTAACCTTTTGTTAATCATCTCGCTTTAGGGTCTTTGGATATTGGAAGTAATCAAAAAGAGTTTTTCTATTCTTCTAACCGATTGGTAAGCAGTGGTAAGTGGCAAGTTCTATTATTATTGGTTAATTATTTAAGTTTTGATTAAGTTTAAGGTATCAAAGGGTTAATGGTTCTCTTTTTAGGGGTTGGCCGATCATCAGTAGAACCACTGCTTGATTCGAGATTGGGTAGGAAACCAAAATAAGTATAAAGGTAAGGGTTGGTAATGACTCGTGTTGGCTTAAAAGTCTTTGGCCGAATGGTCTTAGTACCTAACCCCTATGTTTTGGCCGATTGTAGGAGCTAGTAATCAAGGTGCCTTAGATCGTTTCGTTGGGATCTTTAGACTCGTATTTACCAGGTGTGTAAACTAACACACTGATACCTAGTAATGTTATTAATAAACCTGTTTGCCTGTTAAAAATCATAACAGTATGTTGGATAATTGGATACCCAAATGGGGTATGTGTACGGATCCGGGTAAGTCTATTTTATTACAAGTTCTATTATGGATATCTTGGATATTATGATCTATACTATATATATGCTATGAGATGCAATGTTGGGCATGTTTGCATGAGTTACATGATTTGCATATTGTGCATGAGTCAGAATAACATGTATGGGATTGATGAGAGGAGGGGGATATGATATCCGTGTCTTTGGGACACTGTGTCTTTGGGACACCAGAGGTTTGGCACCTCCAGTGGTTTGGTACCACAGTGATATATTGTGACTTTGGGTCACCAGAGGTTTGGCACCTCAGCGTCTCGTCCCAGTGGCTTAGCACCACGGTGGGTTGGCCCCACACTTGATCATACGGGATTGACGCCAGTGATTTGGTATCACACGATGGGTTGGCCCCATCATCGGATTTGTGACTGCGGTCACCAGTGGTTTGGTACCACATTGTGTCTTTGGGACACCAGAGGTTTGGCACCTCATTGCGACTCGTCCCTGTGGTTTGACACCACCTTGGGTTGGCCCCACTTGAGAGATACGGGATTGTCGCTAGTGATTTGGTATCACGCGATGGGTTGGCCCCATCATTGGATTATTCGTGACTTCGGGTCACCAGTGGTTTGGCACCACACCTATGGATATCGTGACTTTGGGTCACCAGTGGTTTGGCACCACCAGTGGTTTGGTACCACACGGGGTAGAAAAGGAGATTCGGATGGTTAGGATCGGGTTGCATTAATTATGTTGCTATGTACGATGTGTGTGTTAGCATGTTGTTTCATCGGGAGCGGGATTTATGCACTGAGTCATTCGACTCACCCTCTCCTTTGACATTTCAGGTGACTCGTAGACGCGGACATGGAGCCGGGATGGACTCGGGGTGCTCATGCCATGCTTAATAAAGTTTTACTCAGACTCTATCATTTGGGTACTTTAGTTTAATTACTTTTATTTGGGTTTTATTTTGGATTGTAAAAGGCCTTAAAATTATGTTTATGATGTTTATGCTCTAAAGTAGATTTTTAATATGCCTTAACAAAATAATTGGGTTTGAATTTTACTAAAATTTGGAAAGACAATGATTTCAAAACTATAACGCAATGTGTTTTAAACTATACCATCTGCACCTCACTATGACTTTGCATTGGGAATTCAAATGATTTTTAAACATGAACTTGTTTTTCTTCTAATTCTAGATGTTTGAGTAACATCAAGATACAACTTAAATCTTTAAATTAATTTGTTTAACTTTTTAACCGAATAAGTTTTCGAAATTTCTGAGTTTTCAAAATAACATAGAAAGTTTTCAACAATCATATCCAAGATTTCTATAAGTCTAAACTTTTCAAAGAATTTTTATCGAACTTTTAAACAAAAAATCTAACCTCTCAAATACGTTTTCCCCGTAACATACCAGATTCGGACGTGGTGTCTTGTCCGGGTTTGGGGTGTTACATCGACACGGCGTGGACTTCAAGCCACACGGCCGTGCCTCATTAAATTACTAGAACACGGCCTGGGCCCCGATAAACACGGCCATGCCTCATTAAAATTCCAAACACGGCCTAGCCATGATTCACACGAGCGTACGCCATGGCCGTGTCCCTGTCGCAGGAAAGAGCAATTACATTCGGGAAAGGATACTTAGAGGCAAAGAAACACATTCCAAAGCCTATTCAAACACCCTATTAGGAATTCTACTTAAATTAGGGTACTTAGGGGCCAAGTAAGGCATCTCAAAGTCTATATAAACACCCAAGGGGGCAACTTGAAAGGAGAGTTCGGCAGAAGCTGAATCCGGCGTCAAAGCTAGGCCAAGGAGCCAAGCCGAGAAGGTCAGAGTTAGGGAATAACGCGAAGATAGCCAGTTGATCCATTCCAAGAAGCTGAAATTATACTCAAGACGGCAGAATTCTCCTTCCAATCCTTCAGGGGGTTTTAGGATTTTCTTATGTTTTGTTTTATCTTTTCTCTTGTGATGTTTTGTTTATTCTTTATGAACTAAACCCCTCAGATACCTGAAGGGGATGAAACTTAGATGGATCTTTTTATTTGACTTTTAAGTTATATGATAATTCTTAGTTTGTTCTTAATTATGTTGCTTAATCTAAATCTAATGTGCTTAGGTGGAGGAGGAATAGACCCTGCCTAAGAGTAGATCTAACATAATTAAGCGGAGTTGATCGAACGCCTAGAGATAGGGTTACGAGATTTTGTCGGATTAGAATGAAACCTAATATGGGAGTCCATTGATCGATTTACTGCTATCCTAGGGGGTTATTATAAGCGAACGAGAGTTCCACTAATTAACCTAGGGTTAGACGTTATTCGCCTCGAGAGAGGGTTTAATATAGGTTAGGGAGTCTTCCAGATCAAGCTAAGTAAAAGAAATCATATAATTTAGGGTTAAATAACAAGTGAAGTCTAGGTGGATTCTTCCTAAGGGTATCATCGTATTCAACTGAGTTTTCCTTCAAAGTTATTTTCCTATTCGTCCTTTTTGTCTTTGTGTCCTTAGTTTAGTCTTCGTCAAAAGCAACTTCACTCTATTTTTAAGGCTAAATAATAAAAAGAAAGTTAGTATTAGTACTTTTAGTTCCTTTGGGTTCGATATCCAGTCTTGCCTAAGCTATACTATTGTTCAATAGGTACACTTGCCTTTAATCGTTGTCAGAGTTAGTTTTTGGGTTTTGATCATTCTTTTATAAATTTTAAAACTCTAATTTACAGCGATCATGGTCTTACATGTAATCGCACATCGATGCCATTGTCCCAGACAAGGTCTTACACGAATCAAATACGATGCCAATGTCCCAAACATTGTCTTACACATAAACACAAGTCGACACCAACGTCCCAGACGTAGCCTTACATGAAAACACATATCAAAATCCTATGTCATGACATATGTATCCTAACAATTCCTAAGGTTCATACAGGGCTTTTGGATTTCGTATCTCGATCATTTCAGGCTCGTAAATATTGCTCCCCTGCTCAATTCATTTCAGCATATTCATTTACACAAATAGTAATTCAATTTGGCATTATTAAAATAGATACAATAAATTTTAACAATATTTATTTACTTATGAACTTACCTCAGTTAACGACGGATGAAATCGACTACTCGACCACTTTCGACTTCCCCCGATCTAATTCCATTTTCTTTTATTCTTGATCTTAATCAAGTAAAACCAAGGCTGAACCTTATTTTTCTTTCTCTCTTTTCTTTTTCTTTCAAATTCAGCAAGAATATGATGATAATGGCTTTTTTTATGTTTGTTTTATTTAATATAACTTTAATAATCAATTTACATATTTAACCTTTTAATTAACATATATTAACACATATAATGGTTGGTCATTAATGTCCATTAACCATATTAATGGTTTATTTACATAATAAGAGCTTCATAGTTAATAAACCATAACAATATAACACATTAACAAATAGCATTCAACTTTTGCATTTTCTGTAATTTAATCCTTTTTTGCAAATTAAACACACAAACGGATAAATTAAATCATGGAAATTTCACACATGTTAATTCACATACTATAAATAATATTAAAATATTTTTCTAACTCGGGTTTGTGGTCCCAGAAGCACTGTTCCAACTAGGGTCTAAACCGGACTGTTACAGATCATGGGATCATGGGCCTACTTTAAAGGAAGAGGTATAAAACCCAACAAGAAAGAGGAAGAAAAAGAGAGAGGGAGAGACGATTTTAGAGAGACAATTGGAAAAATCCTTAGATGAAAGTAGAGGATAACGGTTGAGAATAAGGTAGAGTCGAAAAGGGAAAAGAAGAAGGCAATCCCTATAGGCAATCATAAGATATTGCGCCGCCAGAGTTGTAGGCTGGATAGGCTAAAGCTATCATCCCTAAGTTCTTCTATTTCTTTTTTATTTGTTTCTTTGTGATCTTAATTGATGAAAATGATGTTGAATGTTATTTTGAATTTGGATGTTATTTACCAACCTATGAGTTAATCTCATAGGGTTGGGATTGCTTGATGAAACTTTTATTTCCTTTAATAGCTAAAGCCTAGATTAGTTTTAATTTATATTTTAATTCAATGGTATTAATTTAATTGCATGCGTATAATCTCTAGACATAGATGGATGTGAAGCATGTTTATGAAATTAATCTAATACTAATAAGGTTAGGTTAGTTGATCGAAATTGAATGATATGAGCAAGTATTCGACCAAATACTTGTACCAGTCTTTAGACATAGAGCAGCGTTCCATACGATAAGAAAACAAAATAGTGCTGGGTATCGTGCTAAAGGCCTATAGACATATATCGCTTTAGGCAAGGTAAATTGAGGTCTTGCACTCGAAAGAAGTAGGCCATTTTAGATCTCTTCCGAGTAGTAGCATAAGATTGATTTGGCCATGGCATTATTAGTTAATAAGGATAGATTCACAGTAATCCCAACCTTACGATTCAACATCGTAGATCCTTTAACCTTTGTTGTAGCATCTCTATTTTCAAATCCTTATTTTTTACTTGTTTACATATTATTCACATAGTCATTCTCGTTTTTTCCATTGCATACTTACTCTTATCTTGCCATAGCATTTTCATTTATTTGTTAGAATTCACATATTACACACAACAGTATTCCTTAATTAACTCTGCATTCTTATTATTGTTTTTGCCATAGCATTAAACACACTCCTTTATAATAACTTGACCAGTTTATACCTAACCGATCCCTATGAAAATGATCTCACTTATCACTTTGTTACTAGATTTGATGTGTACACTTGCACAATTCGCTTAGCATATTCACATATGACAATTGAGTAATATTTGCGTTGTGTTTTCTCAAAGCAAAAACATAGGTTTAATGGTTTCCTTTAAGATAATTGACGTATAACAAGGATGATCTTTCTACATTAACCTTCACATTTATCTAGACTATGTGTGGTTACATTCCTTATAGCTTATTTTGACGTATAGCTTATTTTGGAATGCTAATGAGTAGGCTAAAGTGGCAATAGTGCAAGACTTACCGAAGGAAAGGAATCAAGTGATCAAAATGATGACTCAGTAGCTATAAAAGGTACAACGAAGGATGAAATTCTATGAAAATAGAAAAAAAAATAATTTAATGTTGGAGATGAGGTCTATCTTAAATTTCAACCTTAGTGGTGAACATCTTTAACTATAAGAATTTGAAATTTTCTTTCAGGTATTGTGGTATTTATACAATACGTACCCCCTAATGTCTCCCTTAGATTGATGGTATAACATTCTATACCCGATTCGATCACCGAGTCCGAGTATCGAGTGTCACCATCAACTCAAATATCTTAACAAAACTTCTAATATGATTTATTTACATACTTAGAACTGTCTAATTTCATTTTTTTAAAGCTTCTATTATAACTAATATTATACGAATAATATGTTCTTACAAATTTGATACCTTATTAAACCTAACGGTTAATTACAATATTAAATTATGACTCTAATATAGAAATATCCAAATCAATCTTAAAGTGTGGCCTCTGAGGGTTCCCCTCTATATGCATGATACGATTGTCGCACCCTTCGTGCTTTGCTGGCGGTGTTTGGCTTAGTCCCCTCACAACGACTCTAATCAACTTGTTCCTGTATCCAATGTAGTACAAACATAAGTTCATATGAACTTAGTGAGGTTTTGTACAACAATGCACAAAAGTATTATATTTTTTAGAATGAAATAAAAATATCGAATTTAAAACCCCTGAACATTTTTGGAAGTCCCACTGATCTGGTGATGTAACCAAATCCTTAAACCTCTGGGTCAATCATTTGGGAAATTAAATCCCTGGTTTTATACATAGATGTGCATTTCCAAATATCAATATATTCAGAGATTTCATCCGATAGAACTTCCTCTTAGACATCTGTATTACCTTTCCCCGCTTGAGTCATAAGGACAGTCATATACCCTAATCATTCAAATTGTTGACTTCTAATACTCCGATAATATAATCCTATCTTAGCCCCTTTCTTAAGAAAGACCTAATTCTAACATCTTCACTTGTAGTCTCCTACATGGCACCTGGCTAATAGATATACAACTTTTTGCTTGCGGACTTGTACTCTGTAGGATAGTCCAGTAGGATCTTTCCCCTTCGGAACATTTGGTTAAAATATTCCTAAAAATGGATAGCCCCTAGAGACTATCTCTTTCTCAATTTCTCTTAGTGGATTTCCACTACGGACAATTCGAGCAGATTCCTCATGTAACAGTCCGGTTTTGACCCTAGTCAGAATAGTGGTTTTGGGACCACAAATTCGAGTCAGAAAAATATTCTAATATTATTTTCTGAGTCTACAGTATATAAATTGGTATTTGTGAAATTTCATTTATTTGATTTGGTCATTTGTGTGATTAATTTGAGAAAAGGATGAAATCACATAAAAGGTAAAAGTGGCCTATTAATTTAATAAGTGTCAAATTGTCATTGTTCTTATTATGTGAAGTCCTTCAATGGAAATTTGACCACTAAGTATAGTAGTGGACTGTTATGGGCTTGTTTAATATAAGTTTATGTGTTAATTAAAAAGGGCAAATAAGTAAATAGATTATTAATGATATATTAAATAAAAGGAAAGATAAAATGTCATCATCTTCCATGCTTCATCACCGAAAATAAGAAAGAAAAATAAGGTTTGAACTCTTCAAACATTCAGCCATTGATGTCTTTGATTTAAGGTTAGTTTTTGTTCGATTTTTGATAATTTCTATGTTTTTGTAATCGTTGCTTAGTGTTCTTCAAAACCCATGCTCCAATTTTGTGAATTGATGATGAATTTGAAATATGCCATTGATGATTTTCAAGCTTTGTGATGTTTGAGGATGAAATATGAAAGATATGTGATAGATTAACATAGTTTGTCTTTGAATTTTTGATGAATTTGAGTGATTTGGGCTTCATTGAGAAAATAATATTTTGAGGGGCTAAATTGTGAAATAAATGAAAAAAATGGGTTGCTAGGGACTTATAGAGAATTCGGGTAAGCATGGGTGTATTGAGATTATGTGTATTTTGTGATTTTGTAAAATAGGGACTAAAATGTCAAAATGTGAAAATATAAGGGCTAATTTGTAAATTACCCTAAATATGTGTTTTTGGATTGAATTGAATGAATTAGTGAATAAATGAGTTAAATTTGAATATGTATAGATCAAGAACTGAAGAAAACGGGCTTAGATCGTGGGAAATCAAAAGTAATTGAGTAGCCGAGTTCGTTTCTGTTTATTCGAATCCGAGGTAAGTCTATATACAAATAAATGTATTTACATTGATATATGTATGTTCATATGAAAAATTTATCATGATGAATGTATATGAGATGATGAGTGCATGAAAATCGAGGAAGAACCGATAGTATAACAAAGTCCGAGAAGTCCCGTACGAACCTAGAAATTAATAGGATTACATATGTCATGACATAGGTTTTCGATATATGAGATTATGTAAGACCACGTCTGGGACGTTGGCATTGATTCGAGATTTCGTGTAAGACCATGTCTGGACGTTAGCATCGATACGAGATTTATGTGTAAGACCATGTCTGGGACATTGGCATCGTATTTGATTTGTGTAAGACCTTGTCTGGGATAGTGGCATTGATATCTGAGTACATGTAAGACCACGTCTGGGATGTTGGCATTGTACAACTATTTCGAGTACTCTGAGTATCCTATTTAATTCTGAACAGTTCAACGGGTAAGTCCGAGGAATGAATGTCTATGAGAAATGTATAAACGATTCAGGTACGTTTAAAAAGTACACTATGAATGTGTATGAAAGGTAAGTGTTTATATGATCTTATTAAAGTGAATATATGTATAGATTTGATGAGATAATATGTGATACATGCTTGAATGAGCTATGAGTAAAGTGATACTTTGAGCTATGAAATGTGGGTAAGTAATGGCTAAACAAATGAGCCAAAGGATATGTGATGAATTTGCTAATAAGAAACATTAATATCATTGTACCAATGTGGCTAGATGCATTTTATGCTAAGTTTATTTGTATATGGCTTACTAAGCTTTTGAAAGCTTACTTTGTGTGTGTTTACTCTATGTTACAGATCGTCTAAGCTACTGAAGGCTCGGGGAATTGTCAAGGATCATCATCACACTACTCAATTTTATTTTGGTACCCTTTTGGAATTATATAAACTAAAGTATAGCATGTATAGGCTAGTTGCCTGAGTTATGTTTGAAATATGTGTATAACCATGTGATTTGGCTAGATAAATGAGGCAAAGTTGGTATCACATTGATGGTAGGATTGTGGATGAAATTTGCTTAGATATGATTGTTATTTAGTTAAGTTAAATATTACATAGGTTGTTGTAATTGAATTGCCTTTGAATGCTTGGAAACGTTGGTTATTTTGTCATGAATTAAATTGGTATGATGCTTGTTGGGGTTGTCCAAAGTGTGGGTGGCATTTTGGCCTTGAAAATGGCCTATATATGCCCACACGGTTGAGCACACGGGCGTATGGCTCGACCGTGTCCTTCGTGGTTGCATTTCATAACAAGTCAGACTCGACCACGGGCAAGACACACTGGCGTGTGACTGGCCGTGTGGTGCAAGTCGTAGCGACCACAGGTGAGGCACACGGGTATGTCCACGGCCATGTGGACAAGTCAGTATGTATGTCCTGTTTTGACACGGCTTGCCCATACGGGCATGTGACCTCTGTTTTTTAAATTTCGATAATTTTCGTATGTGTTCAGTTTAGTCCCGAGCCTATTCTAAAACATGTTAAAGGTCTCAAAGACCTATTTAAGGTACACTTTGATGTGATTTGTTGAATTATATTTTGAAATGTCTGTAAAAGTTTTCGATTGTTAAGTAATGCCTCATAACCTTAAATCGGCAACGGTTATAGGTTAGGGATGTTACATTGTATTGGTATCAGAGCTACGATTTAGTCGATTCTCAGACTAAGGTAGCATGTGAGAGTCTAGCTATACATGCCATATATATGAAATGTGATTGTGTGATGAATCCTGATGTATAAAATGTGTTTATCGTATAGTAACGGATCCCGAAAGAGCCATAGCTGATGATGTAAAAAGTAACGTGCCTGCTCCCGCTCAAGGGACAACGCCATCTGATTCAAGACCGGCTACTAGCAGTCAAGAGGAAGAAGCTAAACAAGTCTTCTTACAAATGATGAGTGAGTGGTTCACTTAGTTTGTAAGAAATAATCCGGCTATTTCATAACCTTCGCCCCCGCTTAATCCTCCTCAGACTTCTACTATACCTCTAGCTATGAATTCGAATTTGTTGAATAAGCCTTCAATCGACAAAATCCGTAAATATGGGGCTGAAGAGTTCAGGGCCAATAGTGATGATGATGCTGAGAAAGTCAAGTTTTTGTAAGATAACACTATCCGAGTATTTGATGAGATGTCGTTGAGTCCTGAAAAGTGTATGTTGTTTCCTTGCTACGAGACGCAGCCTATTAGTGGTGGGAGACCTTGATTTCTGTTATTCCGAAAGAACGGGTCATATGGGATGTAACAGCTTGATTTAGGGGTTAGTCAGAATAGTGATCTCAGGATCACTAATCCAAGATTAGAAATTTTTTTTTTCATTTTATGAGTCAGAGCATGAGGGTATATGTACATGAGAATTTTGGTACTTTAATTTTAGCAATTTCATGTTTAATCGCGAAAAATGATTAAATTACATAAACTGTGAAAGTTCCATTCTATTAGTTAAAGGTCCCAAATGACCATAGATTGTTAATTGGAGGTCTTTAAAAGGCAATTAAACCCACAATATTGGCTTGGCCGGCCATAGACTTTATAGGGGACAAGAATTGACCAAGTTGGTCAAAGTTAGTGGTGTTTGGTGGACTAAATTGTTAGTTAATATTAGAATAAAGAAAAGATGATGTCCATCTTTTTGCTCATCCTTCTCCATCGAAAATAGCAAGCAAATAAGGGTTTTTGAAAGCTCAAAAATTTAGCAAGCTCTCATCCATACAAGTAAGTGTTCTAGTGATCATTTCTTGATAATGGTTGTACTTTTGGGACCCCTAAAGCTTAAGCCTTCAAATGAGGGGACTATTATGCAATATGGTAAAAAGTTTAGAGTTTTACCATGAAAGCTACCCTAGTTATTTGCTGCATTTTTATGGAAGAAATTGAGTCTTAGTTGTTAGATGAACAATTTTTGTGAAAGGTGTTGTCTTGAAAACACCTAATTGGACCTTGATGAAAAGGTTACAAATTTGTAGTAATTATGTGAAATGTTGAGTTTTGATGATAGCTATAAGAGTATTAAATGTTCACCTAGGCTCGTTGAAGGTAGAAATGTGATTAGAATTAATTTTCGAGCCTAGGGTCAAAATGGTCATTTTGCCAAAGTTTAGGGGCAAAATAGTAATTTTTCCCAAGTATGTGAAATATTTTCATTAATGTGGCGATTAAAATGAGTTAAATTATCATTATAGAGCAACAAGAACCGAGAATTTTCCTTGATCGGGGAAAGAACAAAGTCTTGGTCTAAACCGACGAGTTAACTCATTTTGAAATCAAGGTAAGTTTGTATGTGAATAATGCAACATTCATGTTAGTATAATTGAGAATGCTTGGTATCATATTGATGCATGATACTCTACTAAATTGAGTGATTGATTTTGAATATGATGTTTAAGTCCTAGCGGACTATAATGAATATGAAAAGGCTATCATCGAGATATGAAAGAGATAAGATCCCGTATAAGACCATGTCTGGGACATGGCCTCGGCACCAAGTTGAGATCCCATATAAGACCATATCCGGGATATGGCATCGACACTTGATGTGAAATTTTGTATAAGACCATATCTGGGATATGGCATCGGATTTTAGAGGTGACTCCATGTAAGACCACCCCTGGGATGTGGCATTGGCTTCGTACCTACATTGATGACGATGAATATGCGTCTTTGAGTATCTCTAGTGATTAATGGGATAAGTAGATGAGTTTGCAAGTAGAAATGAAAATAGTACTAAAGTCATGTGAATGAGTGAATACAGGTACTCGTGAATGAGTCACGAAGAAACAATTATGATATGTGGCATGGTATGTGCTAAATAAGGGCAAGTGTGAGTAAGTATGGCAAGAAGCCTATGACTTGTGTGTATGGCTAGTTAACGCCAGTGATGAATTATATTATGGGCTCATTGTTGCTAATTATTTCCATGCAAACTTACTAAGCTTTATGCTTACCCCTTTTCATTGCCCTTTTTCCTTGTAATATTGCTAAGATAGCTCGAGGATCGTGGATGTAGGAGTTCGGGAATCACACATTCGACATCACTTTGGTATAACAATTTAGACTTATTTTGAATATGGCATGTACAGGACTCGAGTATTTTGTTAAGCTGTAATTGTTAGTTAAAGTGTTGGCTATGTAAGTTATTAAAGTCATTTTGTAAATGGCCTTATAAGTTAGGCAAAAACTTGGCAAATTCTATTGCTTAATGAAGATGAATTTCATGAAGTATATGCCTTTATGTACGTCTTGATTCTTTGAGCTCCTAGAAGTACCTATGGGTTATCTTTTATATTGGAATGAGTACTTAGATGTGCCTTTGGGATAGTATTGATTTGAATGGAAGCATGTATGTATGTGTCCAACGTAGGGTGGCTAAGGGCTTGGTAAATAGCCTGCTAATCTTCCACATGGGTAGACACACGAGCGTGTGTCTAGTCCGTGTGGAAGGCACGGCTTGCACACGGGTGTATGCTCAGGCCGTGTAAAGTCTGCACCTTGCACTTGGAATTTAAATTGCCACACGGCTGAAGCACGCGGACGTGTGCATAGACTGTGTGGATAGGTCAGAATGCCAAGGTTTGGCATACGGGCTAGGGCCACAGACGTGTCAAGGCCGTGTTACCTTGTCAGAATCGACCATGGGTGGAAGGCACGAGCATGTCTCAGGGGCACACGGGCGTGTCCCCAAACCAACAAAGGCTTGTGGCCCCTATTTTGTTGAAAAGTTTCTCGAGTTCATAAAAGTTCCTAATGATAGTGTGATTGGCTCCTGACGTATAAAATCGTGTTTTCTGTAGTATATAGATTCTGATCCAGATCGAACTGCAGCCAATAATGTTGCTAGTAATGCCTCAGCTCCCGCTCAAGGGACCGTGCCAACTATTAGTAGATCTGAGACCTTGGGCCAGTGGGAAGATGCTCGAGAAGCCTTTCTCCACATGATGAGCAACTGGTATACTGAGTATACCCGAGAAAATCCTAATGCTCAACCCCCTCTACCCCCACCTATCCCTCAACCTACTCCAGTAGCTCCTCAAGTGGTTGAAGTGGTGAGAAGAGAAAGGCCTCTGGTGGATAAGATCTAGAAGCATGGAGCTGAGGAATTTCAGGCAAATAAGGACGATGACCCAGAAATAGCGAAATTCTGGATCGAGAATTCCATCAGAGTCTTCGATGAGTTATCTTGCACCCCTGAGGAATGTTGAAAGTGTGCGGTGTCTCTCCTGAGAGATTCGGCCTACAGATGGTGGAACATCCTGGTGTCGGTGGTGCCAAGGGAGAGAGTTAGCTAGGAATTTTTCCAAGAAGGATACTGGAAGAAGTACATCAGCCAGAGGTTTATCGACCACAAGAGGAAGGAGTTCTTGAAACTGAAACAAGGTCGTATGTTAGTGACTGATTACGAATGAGAGTTCGTAAGGCTTAGCAAATATGCTCGGGAGTGCGTGTCTACCGAGGCAGTCATGTGCAAGAGGTTCGAGGACTGACTGAATGAGGACACCCGTTTATATGTTTGAGTCCTAGAACTAAAGGAATTTGTACTATTGGTAGATAGAGCCTGTAAAGCCGAAGAGTTGGTTAAGGAGAAGAGAAGAGCAGAGAATGAGTCTTGTGACTCGAGGAAGAGACAACTGAATAAGTCTCACCAATCGTCATCTAAGAAATCAAGAGATTTGTCTACTCGATTAGCCACTTCAGCAAAGTTTTCAAACTGAAGTAAAAGCAAGCAATTTTTGGGGTTAAAAGGGCAGCCCACATTAGCTGCTAGTATGGGCAACGTCCGACCAAGTAGACCGGAATGCCCTCAGAGTGGCAGGCATCATTCTGGTGAGTGTCGAGCTAATGAGAAAGCTTATTTTAGATGTGGGTCCTTGGACCACTTTATCAGAGACAGCCCCGAGGTGGACAAGAACGAAAAGCCCAAGAATGCAAGATCGAGAAGTACTACTCGGGGAAGACCACTGAGAAACCCGGGTTATGAAATGGGTAGCAAGAACCCATCTAGAGAGTATGCTGCTAGAGTCAAGGTTAGAGCATCGGCGAGGAGATATGCCATTCGTGCATCTAGAAGAGGCATCTTCCTCCGACGTAATTACAGGTACCTTTTCTCTCCATAATACTCGTGTTATAGCTTTAATTGATCCGGGATCTACTCACTCATATATATGCATGAAATTAGTCTCTAGCATGAGCATGCATATAGAGTCTACCGAATTTATCATAAGAGTGTCTAATCCCTTAGGCAAGTGCGTGTTGGTTGATAGAGTTTGCAAAGGTTGCCCTTTGATAATTAAGGGTCATTGTTTCCCGGTTGATCTTATGCTATTACCTTTTGATGAGTTCAATGTCATCCTTGGGATGGATTGGTTAGTTACTCATGGAGTAATTGTGAATTGTGGGAAGAAGCATATTAAGCTGAACAGTAAAAACGGGGAGTTTATTCTTGTGGAATCAGATAACCAAGGTAGATCACCGTTAGTGATATCAACCTTGTTGACTCAGAGGTATTTGAGGAAGGGGTACGAGGCTTACCTTACCTTTGTGTTGAACACTAAAGAGACAGAATTGAGAATTGAGTCGGTGCCCATAGTATGCGAGTATCTAGATGTTTTCCCAGAAGAGTTGCCAGGGCTACCTCCAGCTAGAGAGATCGAATTTGAAATTGAGTTAGCTCCGGGTACAGCCTTTATTTCTATTACTCCATATAGAATGGCACCAGCTAAAAGAGGTGAAAGCACAGTTGCAAGAGTTAACGGATAATGGCATGGCCACTATGAATTTGTGGTCATGCCTTTTGGTCTAACGAATGCCCTGCGATCTTCATGGATTTGATGAATCGTATTTTTCGGCCATACTTGGATAAATTTGTCGTGGTCTTCATTGACAACATACTAATCTACTCTCGAGATGAGAACGATCCTGTTGAGCATTTGAGTGTGGTTCTGCAATTTTTAAAAGAAAAACAATTGTATGCCAAGTTCAGTAAGAGTGAGTTTTGGCTCAAGGAAGTGGGATTTTTGGGGCACATTGTCTCTAGAGACGGGATTAGAGTTGACCCGAGTATGATTTTAGCAATTGTTGACAGGAAACCGACGAGGAGCATAACTGAACTAAGGAGTTTTCTAGGCCTAGCCGGCTATTATAGGCATTTTGTTAAAGGGTTTTCCATGATAGCTACCCAGATGAGGAGACTTTTGCAAAAATATGTGAAGTTCAATTGGACAGAAAAGTGTTAATAGAGTCTTGAGAAACTGAAGACACAGTTGACTGAGGCTCCTGTTTTGGTGCAACTTGAGCCAGGAAGAGAATTTCTGGTTAACAGTGACGCATCCTTGAACGGATTGGGTTGTGTACTTATGCAAGAGGGTAAAGTGATTCCATATGCCTTTAGGCAACTGAAGCCGCACAAGAAGAATTACCCGACTCATGATTGGCCGCAATTGTGTTTGCATTGAAAATTTGGAGACAGCATTTGTATGGTGAAAAATGTTGGATTTTCACTGACCATAAGAGCCTAAAATATTTGATGACTCAAAAGGAATTGAATTTGGGGCAACGAAGGTGGTTAGAGCTGATTAAGAATTATGAGTTGGTAATTGACTACCATCCAGGAAAGGCGAACGTAGTCGCCAATGCTTTGAGCAGAAAATCATTATTTTAACTAAGAGCCATGAGTACTCAGATGAATTTGTTAGATGATGGTTCCGTTTTAGCCGAATTGAGGGCTAAACCATTATTTCTCCAAGATATTTGTGAAGCTCAGCAAAATGATGACAGTTTGCAAGCCAAGAGATTTACATGTGAGTCGAACATTGAGTCAGACATTCGAGTAAATCCGGATGGATGTCTTACATTTCGAGATAGGGGCTGTGTACCCAAAAATTACGAGCTTATTCGTAAAATCTTGCATGAAGCGCATAGCGGATGTTTGAATGTACACCCAGGCAGCACGAAGATGTACAACGATTTAAGGAAATGGTATTGGTGGCTTGGTATGAAGAAAGACATTTCCGAGTTTGTATCGAGATGCCTGATTTGTTAGCAAGTGAAGGTTGAACATCAAGTACCTTTGGGTTTACTTCAGCCTATTATGGTACCTGAATGGAAATGGGACCGAATTACCATGGACTTCGTGACGGGCTTACCGTTGACTCCAAAAAAGAAAGATGCAATATGGGTAGTGGTTGATAGACTCACAAAGTCAGTAAATAACATACCAGTGCGAGTCGATTATTCGCTTGATAAATTGGTAGACTTGTACGTGTCAGAGATAGTAAGACTTCATGGTGTACCATTTTTGATCATTTCTGATAGAGATCCGAGATCCACATCACGGTTTTGGAAAAAGTTGCAGGAGGCCTTGGGATGAAATTGAGTTTCAGTACAGCCCTTCATTCACTAACCGACGGACAGTCGGAGAGGGTAATTCAGATACTCGAAGACATGCTTCGATTTTGTGTTTTGGAATTTCAAGGTAATTGGGAGAAATACTTACCATTGGTGGAATTCGCCTACAACAAAAGTTCTCAGTCAAGTTTGAAGATGGCGCTTTATGAGGCATTGTATGGGCGTAAGTGTCGAACGCCCTTGTATTGGTCAGAAATCAGAGAGCATTAAATTCGCGGGGTCGACTTGGTTAAGAAAACTGAAGAGAACGTGAAAGTGATACATGACTGTCTAAAAGTCGCCTCAGATAGACAAAAGTCCTATTCGAATTTGAAAAGGAAAGAGATTGAATTCAAAGTTGGTGATAAAGTGTTCTTGAAAGTATCACATTGGAGGAAAGTCCTCAGATTTGGCCGGAAGGGCAAATTGAGTCCACGTTCTATCGGACCTTATGAAGTTATTGAGAGGATAGGACCGGTAGCTTATCGATTGGCCTTGCCACCCAAGCTGGAAAAGATTCATGATGTCTTTCACGTATCCACGTCACGCCAATACCGTTCAGACCCTTCACACGTTATAGTGCTGACAGAGGTAGAGATACAACCGGACTTGACTTATGGTGAAGAACCAGTTAAAGTCTTGGCGCGTGAGGTCAAGTAGTTAAGAAACAAAAGCATAGCCCTAGTGAAAGTTCTATGGCAAAGGCATGGAATAGAAGAGGCTAAATGGGAGCCTGAGGAATCTATGAGAAACCATTATTCCAACCTTTTCACCGATAAGATTTTCGGGGACGAAAATCCTTAAGGGGGAAAATTGTAATAGCCTGATTTAGGGGTTAGTCGAAACAATGATCTTGGGATCACTAATCCGAGATTAGAAAATTTTATTTTTTTGTCATTTTATGAGTCAGAGCATGATGGTATATGTCCATGAGAATTTTGGTACTTTAGTTTTAGCGATTTCATGTTTAATTGCGAAAAAGGATTAAATTGCATAAAGTTTGAAAATTCCATTCTATTAGTTAAAGGTCCCAAATGGCCATAGATTGTCAATTGGAGGTCTTTAAAAGGCAATTAGACCCCAAATATTAGATTGGTCGGCCATAGACTTTATAGGGGACAAGAATTGACCAAGTTGGACAAAGTTGGTGGTGTTTGGTGGACTAAATTGTTAGTTAATATTAGAATAAAGAAAAGATGATGTCCATCTTTTTGCTCATCCTTCTCCACCGAAAATAGCAAGCAAATAGGGTTTTTTGAAAGCTCAAAATTTCAGCAAGCTCTCATCCATACAAGTAAGTGTTTTAGTGATCTTTTCTTGAAAATAGTTGTACTTTTGAGACCCCTAAACCTTAAGCTTTCAAATGAGGGGACTATTGTGCAACACGGTAAAAAGTTTAGAGTTTTGCCATGAGAGCTACCCTAGTTATTTGCTGCATTTTTATGGAAGAAATTCAGTCATAGTTGTTAGATGAACAACTTTTGTGAAAGGTGTTGTCTTGAAAACACCTAATTGGACCTTGATGACAAGGTTACAAATTTGTATTAATTTTGTGAAATGTTGTGTTTTTATGACACCTGTAAGAGTATTAAATGTTCTCCTAGGCTCGTTGAAGGTAGAAATGTGATTAGAATTAATTATCGAGACCAGGGTCAAAATGGTTATTTTGCCAAAGTTTAGGGGCAAAATAGTAATTTTGCCTAAGCATGATTATTGAAATGTTTTCATTAATGTGGCGACTAAAATGAGTTAAATTGCTATTCTAGAGCAAGAAGAACCAAGAATCCGCCTCGATCGGGGAAAGAACAAAGCCTTTGACTAATCCGACAAGTTAACTCATTTTGAAATCGAGGTAAGTTTGTATGTGATTAATGTAACATTCATGTTAGTATAATTGAGAATGCTTGGTATCATATTGATGCATGATACTCTACTAAATTGAGTGATTGATGTTGAATATGATGTTGAAGTCCTATTGGACTATAATGAATATGAAAAGGCTACCATCGAGATATGAAATAGATAAAATCCCGTATAAGACCATGTCCGGGACATGGCCTCGGCACCGAGTTGAGATCCCGTATAATACCATATCTAGGATATGGCTTCGGTAATAAATTATAAGAATCGTATAAGACCATATCCGGGATATGGCATCGATACTTGATGTGAAATTCCGTATAAGACCATTTTTGGGATATGGCATCGACATAAGATCACCTCTGGGATGTGGCATTGGCTTCGTACCTACATTGATGACGATGAATATGCGTCTTTAAGTATCTCTAGTGATTAATGGGATAAGTAGATGAGTTTGGAAGTAGAAATGAAAATAGTACTAAAGTCATGTGAATAAGTGAATACAGGTACTCGTGAATGAGTCACGAAGAAACGATTACGATATGTGGCATGGTATGTGCTAAATAAGGGCAATTGTGAGTAAGTATGGCAAGAAGCCTATGACTTGTGTATGGTTAGTTAATGCCATAGATGAATTATATTATGAGCTCATTGTTGCTATTTATTTCTATGCAAACTTACTAAGCTTTATGCTTACCCCTTTTCATTGCCCTTTTTCCTTGTAGTATTGCCAAGATAACTCGAGGATCGTGGACGTAGGAGTTCGGGAATCACACTATCGACATCACTTTGGTATAACAATTTAGACTTATTTTGGATACGGCATGTATAGGACTTAAGTATTTTGTTAAGTTGTAATTGTTAGTCAAAGTGTTGGCCTTATAAGTTAGGAAAATATTTGGCAAATTCTAATTCTTAAGTAAGATGAATTTCATGAAGTATATGCCTTTATGTACGTCTTGATTCTTTGAGCTCCTAGAAGTACCTATAGGTTATCTTCTATATTGGAATGAGTACTTAGATGTGCCTTTGGGATATGAGTTGTTTTGATTTGAATGGAAGTGTGCATGTATGTGTGCAACGTAGGGTGGCTAAGGGCTTAGTAAATAGCTTCCTAATCTTCTACATGGGTAGACACACGGGCGTGTGTCTAGACGGTGTGGGAGGCATGGCTTGCACATGGGCATATGCCCAGGCCATGTGAAGTCTACGCCTTGCGCTTGAAATTTAAATCGCCACACGGCTGAAGCACACGGACGTGTGCATAGACCGTGTGGATAGGTCAGAATGCTAAGGTTTGGCACACAGGCTAGGGCCACGGGCATGTCAAGGCCATGTGACCTTAGTCAGAATCGACCACGGGTGGGAGACACGGGCATGTCTCGAGGGCACACGGGCGTGTCCCTAAACCAGCACGAGCATGTGGCCCCTGTTTTGTTGAAAAGTTTCTCGAGTTCGTAAAAGTTCCCGGAATAGTTCCGAAACCTCTATGAGGTATGTTTAGGGCCTCTTAGGCCGAATATGTGCAAGTGATGGGTTTAAACAAAATTTCATAACCCTATTCGAGGCGTTTAAGCAAGGTTAGTTAGGTAATGCCTCAAACCCAATTCCGGCTTGAATACGGGTAGGGGGTGTTACATGGGATTTCTTTCAGACTGAGTTCCAGAAGAAATACTTTAGTTAGAGATTTATTGATCAGAAACGAAAAGAATTTTTGGAATTGAAACAGGGTCGCATGTCTGTCACCGAATATGAAAGAGAATTCGTGGGATTAAGTCAGTATGCTTGGGAATGTGTATCAACTGATGCAATAATGTGCAAAAGATCAGAAGATGGTCTAAATGAGAATATTAAACTGTTGGTAGGCATACTTTAGATAAAAGAGTTCGTAGTACTGGTTGAACGAGCTTGCAAAGATGAGGCACTTGAGAAAGAGAAAAGAAAAGCTGACTTTGAAACTATAGATGCGAGAAAGGGATTTCTGAGTAAAACATTTCAGTCTACTTTAAAGAAATTTAGATATTTAACAAAGCTAATCAAAGGCTAGTGTAAGACATTCGAGCAGAGATTGAGCTAGATCACAGTCAAATTTCAAAGCACCTCCTACTTCAATGGCTAGTGTTGGAACTGCTCGATCTGAGCGATATGAATGTAAACACTATGGTAAAGACATTCGGGAAGTTACAGGATGAATGACCGAGCCTATTCTAGATGTGGATCGTTAGACCATTTCATCCAAGACTGCCCAGAATCTGTTGAGCAAGAGAGTGTTCATAATCTAAGATCTAATAATGTTTCAGCTAGAGGTAGACCTTCCCGAAATGCAAGGAATTTTAGTGGAAGTCAAAGAGCTACAAAAGAGTCAATTGCGAGATCTAAAGTTAGAGCGCCTGCTAGAGCTTATGCCATCCGAGCCCGTGAGGAAGCTTCATCTCCAGATGTTATAATGGGTACATTTACTCTTTATGATACTTCTGTGATTGCATTGATAGACCCAGGTTCTACACATTCGTATATATGCATGAACTTAGTATCCAGAAAGACTTTTCATGTAGAGTCTACTAAGTTTGTTATAAAAGTATCGAACCCCTTAGGTAAAAGTGTCTTGGTTGATAAAGAAAGCAAGAACTGTCCGTTAATGTTTTGAGATGTTTGTTTTCTGGCTGATCCAATGCTATTACCCTTTGATGAGTTTGACATAATTTTGGGTATGGACTGGTTGACACTACATGATGCTATTGTGAATTGTAAAAGAATGATTATTGATTTGAGATGTTAGAATGATGAAATAGTTCGGGTTGAGTCTAATGATTTGACTAGGTTACCTGCTGTGATATATATGTTGACAGCTCAGAATTATTTGAGAAAGGGTTATGAAGCTTATTTTGCTTATGTGATTGATTCGAAAGTAACTGAAAGGAAAGTTGAATCAGTGCAATTTGGTATTGATCTATTACCAGGAATGACTCCTATTTCGATAGCTCCGTATAGAATGACACCAATAGAGTTGAAAGAGTTGAAGTCTCAGTTGCAAGAATTGATCGATAGAGAATTCACAAGACCAAGTTTCTCACCTTGGGGTGCTCCTGTTTTGTTTGTTAAAAAGAAAGATGGCACAATGAGAATGTGCATTGATTATCATCAGTTGAACAAAATGACTATAAAGAACAAATATCCCCTGCCTAGAATTGATGATTTGTTTGATCAACTTAAAGGAGCCACTGTGTTTTCAAAAATAGATCTGAGATTGGGGTATTACTAGTTGCAAGTAAAAGATTCAGATATACCGAAAACTGCTTTTAGAACGAGGTACGGGTATTATGAGTTTTTGGTTATGCCTTTCGGACTAAAAAATGTTCCTGCTGTTTTTATGGATTTGATCAACAAAATTTTTAGACCATATTTAGATCATTTTTTGTTGTGTTCATTGACGAAATTTTGATTTATTCACGTGATGAGATTGAACATGCTGGACATCTAAGAATTGTTTTGCAAACTCTGCGGGATAAGCAATTGTATGCAAAGTTCAGTAAATGTGAATTCTGGTTGCATGAAGTTGGTTTTCTGGGACATATTGTGTCAACATCTGGTATTCGAGTTGATCCGAGTAAGATTTCTGCTATTTTGGAATGGAAACCTCTAAAGAATGTGACTGAAGTCCGTAGCTTTTTGGGACTCACTGGTTATTATCGTCGGTTTGTAAAAGGATTCTCGATGATAGCTACTCCGTTGACTAGATTACTACAAAAAGATGTTAGATTTGAATGGTCTGATAAATGTCAAAAAAGCTTTGATCAGTTGAAAACTTTGTTGATTGAAGCTCTAGTTTTAGTACGGCCAGAATTGGGTAAAGAATTCATGATATATAGTGATGCTTCATTAAATGGTCTGGGATGTGTTTTGATGCAGAAAGGCAAAGTTATAGCTTACACCTCGAGACAATTGAAGCCACATGAAAAGAACTATCCGACACATGATCTTGAGTTAGCTGCGATTGTATTTGCATTAAAGATTTGGCATCATTATCTTTTCGGTGAAAAATGCCACGTGTTTTCAGATCATAAAAGTTTGAAGTATCTGATGACTCAGAAAGACTTGAATTTGCATCAGAGAAGATGGTTAGAGTTGTTGAAAGATTACAAGCTTGTGATAGATTATCATCCTGGTAAAGCAAATGTTGTTGCCGATGCATTGAGTCGAAAGTCATTGTTTGCACTACAAGCAGTGAATGCTCATTTAGATTTGTCTGACAATGGTTTAGTTCTAGCTGAATTAAAAGCAAGACCGTTATTTGTTCGACAAATTTGTGATGCTTAGAAAGTTTATAATGATTTGCTAGCAAAACGAGCTCAATGTGAATCGAAAGTTGAATCCGGGTTTCAAGTAGATACTGATGATTGTTTGAGGTAAATAAATCGAATATGTGTTCCGAGAAATCGGGAGTTAATACAGTTAATTTTGAATGAAGCTCATAATAGTCACCTATCTGTACATCCGGGTAGTACAGAAATGTATCATGATTTGAAGCAACACTATTAGTGGTCTAGTATGAAAAGAGATATTTCTGACTTTGTTTCGAAATGCTTAATATGTCAGTAAGTAAAAGCTGAACATCAGGTTCCATTTGGTTTACTACAACCAATTTTGATTCCCGAGTGGAAATGGGATAGAGTGACAATGGACTTTGTTTCTGCATTGCCATTGACTTCGAGAAAAAAAGATGCAATTTGGGTCGTAGTTGATCGATTGACAAAATCCGCCCATTTTATTCCGGTACGATCTGATTACTCACTTGATAAGTTAGCTGAGCTGTATATTTCTGAGATTGTGAGATTGCACGGGGTGCCACTTTCTATTGTGTCAGATAGAGATCCGAGATTTACATCACAATTCTGGAGGAAATTGCAAGAAGCTTTAGGCACGAAATTGCATTTTAGACAGATGGCCAATCTGAGCGGATCATTCAGATACTCGAGGATATGTTGAGATGTTGCATTCTTGAGTTTAATGGTGCGTGGGAACAATATTTGCCATTGATTGAATTTTCATATAATAACAGTTTTCAGTCGAGCATCTAAATGGCACATTATGAAGCTTTGTATGGACACAAATATCGGACACCTCTGTGTTGGACTGAGCTCAATGAAAGTAAGATACATAGGGCCGATTTGATAAAAGACACTGGACAGAAAGTGAAAGTGATCCGTGACAGTATGAAAGCAGCCTCTGATTGTCAGAAATCTTATGGAGATTTGAAACAAAAGGATATTGAATTTGAGATCGGTGAAAAAGTGTTTTTGAAAGTGTCTCCATGGAAGAAAGTACTCAGTTTCAGACGTAAAGGCAAATTGAGTCCAAGGTTTATCGGGCCGTATGAGATCATTGAGCGCATTTGACCTGTTGCGTATAAATTGTTGTTTCCGCTGGAGTTAGAAAAGATACATAATGTATTTCATGTGTCAATGCTTCACCGATACAGATCCGATCCATCACATGTGATTCCTCCATTTGAGCTTGAAATTCGATCTGATATGACTTACGAAAAAGAATCGATCCGTATCTTCGCTCGTGAAGTGAAAGAGTTGAGAAATAAGAAAATTTCGTTAGTTAAAGTACTGTGGCATCGACACTAAGTTGAAGAGGCTACGTGGGAGTCTGAAGATTCTATGAGACAGCAATATCCAAGTCTATTTAACGGTAAGATTTTCGTGGACGAAAATCCCTAAGGGGAGAATTGTAACAGTCCGGTTTTGACCCTAGTCAAAATAGTAGTTTCGTGACCACAAATTTTAGTCAAAAAAATATTTTAATATTATTTTCTAACTCTACAGTATATGAATTGGTATTTGTGAAATTTTTGTTATTTGATTTGGCCGTTTGTGTGATTAATTTGAGAAAAGGATTAAATCGCATAAAAGGTAGAAGTGGCCTATTAATTTAATAAGTGCCGAATTGTCATTGCTCTTATTATGTGAAGTCCTTAAATGGAAATTTGACCACTAAGTATAGTAGTGGACGGTTATGGCTTGTTTAATATAAGTTTATGTGTTAATTAAAAAGGGTAAATAAGTAAATGGATTATTAATGTTATATTAAATAAAAATGAAAGCTAAAATGTCATCATCTTCCATGCTTCATCACCGAAAATAAGAAAGAAAAACAAGGTTTGAACTCTTCAAAGATTCAGCCATTGATGTCTTTGATTTAAGGTTAGTTTTTGTTTGATTTTTGATAATTTCTACGTTTTTGTAATTGTTGCTTAGTGTTCTTCAAAACCCATGCTTTAATTTTGTGAATTGATGATGAATGTGAAATATGCCATTGATGATTTTGTAAGCTTTGTGATGTTTGAGGATGAAATATGCCATTGATGATTTTGCAAGCTTTGTGATATTTGAGGATGAAATATGAAAGATATGTGATAGATTAACATAGTTTGTCTTTGAATTTTTGATGAATTTGAGTGATTTGGGCTTAATTGAGAAAATAATATTTTGAGGGAATAAATTGTTGAATAAATGAAAAATATGGGTTGTTAGGAATTCAGCTAAGCATGGGTGTATTGAGATTATGTGTACTTTGTGATTTTGTGAAATAGGGACTAAAATGTCAAAATGTGAAAATATAAGGGCTAATTTGCAAATTCCCTAAATATGTGTTTTTGGATTGAATTGAATGAATTAATGAATAAATGAGTTAAATTTGAATATGTATATATCAAGAACCGAAGAAAACAGACTTAGATCGTGGGAAATCGAAAGTAATTGAGTAGCCGAGTTCGTTTCTGTTTATCCGAATTCGAGGTAAGTCTATGTACAAATAAATGTATTTACATTGATATATGTATGTTCATATGAAAAATTTATCATGATGAATGTATATGAGATGATGAGTACATGAAAACCGAGGAAAAATCGATAGTATAACAAAGTCTGAGAAGTCCCATACGAACCTAGGAATAGATAGGATTACATATGTCATGACATAGGTTTCCGATATATGAGATCATGTAAGACTGCGTCTGGGACGTTGCCGTTGATTCGAGATTTCGTGTAAGACCACATCTGGGACGTTGGCATCGATATGAGATTTACATGTAAGACCATGTCTAGGACATTGGCATCGTATTTAATTCGTGTAAGACCCTGTCTGGGACAGTGGCACCGATATCTGAGTACATGTAAGACCACGTCTGAGACGTTGGCATTAGACGATTATTCCAAGTACTTTGAGTATCCTATTTAATTCCGAACGGTTCAATGGGCAAGTCTGAGGAATGAATGTCTATGAGAAATGTATAAACGATTCAGGTACATTTGAAAAGTACACTATGAGTGTGTATGAAAGGTAAGTGTTTATATGAGCTTATTAAAATGAATATATGTATAGATTTGATGAGATAATATGTGATACTGAATGAGCTATGAGTAAAGTGATACTTTGAGCTATGAAATGTGGGTAAGTAACGGCTAAACAAATGAGCCAAAGGATATGTGATGAATTTGCTAATGAGAAACATTAATATCATTGTACCACTGTGGCTATGTGCATTTTATGCTAAGTTTATTTGTTTATGGCTTACTAAGCTTTTAAAAGCTTACTTTGTGTGTGTTTACTCTGTGTTACAGATCGTCTAAGCTACTGAAGGCTCAGGGAATCGTCAAGGATCATCATCACACTACTCAATTTTATTTTCGTACCATTTTGGAATTATATATACTAAAGTATGGCATGTATAGGCTAGTTACCTTGAGTTATGTTTGAAATATGTGTATAGCCATGTGATATGGCTAGATAAATGTTGGTGATATATATGAGTGGTCATGATATATGATGCATATTTTGGTATGGTATGTTGGCTATTAATATGATCAAAATTGTGGTATGAATATGAGGCAAAGTTGGTATCACATTAATGGTAAGATTGTGGATGAAATTTGCTTAGATATGGTTATTTAGTTTAGTTAAATATTTCATAGGTTGTTGTAATTGAATTGCCTTTGAATACTTGGAAAAGTTGGTTATTTTGTCATGAATTGAATTGGTATGATGCTTGTAGGGGTTGCCCAAAGTGCGGGTGGCATTTTGGCCTTGAAAATGGCCTATATATGCCCACACGGTTGAGCACACGGGCATGTGGCACGACCGTGTCCTTCGTGGTTGCATTTTAAAACAAGTTAGACTCGACCACGGGCAAGAGACACGGGCGTGTGACTGGCCGTGTAACACCCCTTACCTGAGTCTAACACTGAGACTGGATACGAGGCATTACCATGCTTAATCTTACTTAATGCTTCGAAATAGGCTATAAAGTTTCATTTAAGCATATCTCTTACTAAAACTCGGCCTACGAGGCCTTAAACATGCTTCAGGGAAATATCGGAATCTTTCCCGGAACTTTCACAAGTTCGAGAAATCTTTTTAACAAAGCAGGGGCCACATGCCCGTGTAGGCCTAGGGACACGCCCGTGTAGGCCTAGGGACACGCCCGTGTGCCCCTAAGGCATGCCCGGGTCTCCCTCTCGTGGTCGACACTAACTAATTTCACGCGGCCTTGACACGCCCGTGTCCCTGGCCCGTGTGTAAATCCTTAGCATTCTGACTTATCCACACGGCCTATACAGACGCCCGTGTACTCCAGCCGTGTGGTGTTTCAAATCCCATGTGCAAGGTGCAGACTTCACATGGTTTGGGTACACGCCCATGTGTTAATCGTGCCTCCCACACGGTCTAGACACATGCCCGTGTGTCTACTCACGTGGACAGTTAACAGGCTCTCTACCAACCCTTTTGCCCCTCTCATTTGCATGCATTCATTCATCAGCACATAACTTCACATAGCATCAATATAACTCTTGAATTAAGGACATTTAATCATAAAAGAGATAAAGTCTTCATCTCATACACTAGGGAGAACCATTGCCAATACATTTACAAACAACTTAAGCCATCATCTATGGCTATACACAACCAAACTATAAGTTCTCTTAAGCCAACACAATTTGGCTACATCACTTAGAACTTAATTAACTTTAAAAGAATCCCTATACATGCCATGACTCATATGAACTTGAAACATCATACCAAGCGTCTGCTCGATACTGTGAAAACATCTCCGGCGGCCTCCAACCCAAGCTAGTTAAAATGTCCTATAAGAGATGGGAAAGGAAAAGGAGTAAGCAATAATGCTTAGTAAGTTCATATGCATATGACTAACAACTACTGATATTCATTGAATATAGACACAGTCACAAGGTATTATAACGAGTTTTTCTCATTAACTCATAGTTACTTACTCAACCATTCTTGAAGCTTACTCATTCTATCTCTTACCACATTCTTACCATGTCACAAGCCAACTACTCGTGTTAATTAGTATACATTCTTGCATTGGTCACCACATGATCACATAAAACAACGCATCAAGTATTTTTGATAAGCCACTCACGTTATTAATCTCTAGGTGGTTTCGCACTTAGCCCACCATCAATCTCTAATAGGGTGGTATCGCACATAGCCCACCAATCATTTATACATATGGTGATTTCGCACTTAGCTCACCAAATGATTATTATAAGCGATGGTATCGCACACAGCCCATCGATTAATAATTAATCAGGTGGTAATGCAAACAGTCCACCAATCATTTATACATATGGTGATTTCGCACTTAGCTCACCAAATGATTATTATAAGCAATGGTATCGCACACAACCCATCGATTAATAATTAATCAGGTGGTAATGCACACAGCTCACCGTTAATAATATAGTTGATGGTATCGCACACAACCCATCACTAACCAGCAATAAGGTGATATCGCACATGGCTCACCGTTATTATACAATCATGGTTAGTTATCTACATGTAATTCTCTATTTCAAATGTTCATCCGAGAACATCCTCGCACACTACTATTCTTACTTAACTTTCTACGATACTCGTTTGCATTCACACAATGCATCAATAAATCTATCTCATGCAACTAAAGTGCATTGATTACACATAACCCACTAGGGGTTCATTATATACTGAATTCGTCTCAATTCAATTCTAACACACACTTGTGCTTCTCATGGTACGACCACATACTTTCTCACTTTCAACATACCCGTTGAATCACTCAAATTATTAAATAACACTCTTGAGTCTCATACACAAAGTGTCATATTGACATTATACCCCGATAGAGTCTTACACGTATTGACATATCGATGCCATGTCCCTAACATGGTCTCATACGAATTTTCACACCGAGGCCATATTCCAATATGGTCCAATATGGTTTTACACGTATTAACATATGGATGCCATGTCCCTCACATGGTCTTATACGAATTTTCACACCGAGGCCATATTCTAATATGGTCCAATATGGTCTTACACGTATTAACATATCGATGCCATGTCCCTCACATGGTCTTATACGAATTGTCACACCGAGGCCATATTCCAATATGGTCTTACACATATTAACATATCGATGCCATGTCCCTGACATGGTCTTATACGAATTTTCACACCGAGGCCATATTCGAATGTGGTCTTACACGGGACCTTAATTGTCATAATCTCATGCTAATTTCTTTCCCATTAGTCTTAGATTAAAGTAAGACTCTCATTTCTTGACATTCCGTCAAAGTGTACTTAACGTATATATGAAGGTAATTAAGCGATCTATACAATATTGAAATATTAAGTACCTCACTTAGAATTTCATAATTTAGCAAATGAACTTACCTCGATTCTCAAGGGCCGAAAGGGACTTTTTGCCCACATTTCTCTTTTCACCCATTCTAGGTCCAAAACTCGTTTTCTTTGATCTAGAACAATGGAACTTACTGATTTAATCACTTATAAATCATAATACACTATAATCTACACTTTAGGCAAAAATGACTATTTTGCCCCTACACTTTGGCAAAATTACGATTTTTCCCCTAGGCTCGTAAATAAATTTTCATCACATTTTCTTATTAAACAAGCCTAGCAAAACATTTAATCCTCTTACAACTATCCACAATGCCAACTATTTCATGCCTTAATGAACAATTTACAACTTTTGCATTTTAGCCCCAATTAGGTGTTTTCACAACAACACCTTTCACAAAAGTTGTTTATCATCATCCTATCATTCATTTTCTTCCATAAAAACTCACCAAACAACATAAACTCTATCATGGTAAGTCCCTAGACTTTCAACCATATTGCAAACTAGTCCTCTCATTAGCTAGTTTAAGCTTTGAGGACTCCAAAAATACAAAAATCATTAAAAACAACCATCAATTTGACTTACTTGAAGAGAAAATGATCTGCTAAAATTTCAAGCTTCCAAAGCCCTCCCATGGCTGATATTTTTGGTTGGAGAAGAAGACCAAAAAAAAGATGATAACTTTTTCTTATATCATCTTATTTTTTTCATTTTCTCCAACTAATATCACCAACTTTTGACTACAATAAATGCACTTATCCCTTATGCACCCTATGGCCGGCCAACTTAATTAATAAGGCCAAATTGCACATTTGGGACCTTCAATTTATAATCCATAGCTATATGACACCTCTAGCAAAAAAAATAGAACGTTCGCACTCTATGCGATTTTGTCCTTTTTTCGCGATTAAGCAAGAAATCGCTAAAATTAAAGCACCAAAATTTTCATGCATCCCAATGAACATGTTATAACACATAAAATAACATGAAAATAATTTTCTCTAACCTCGAATTAGTGATTCTGAGATCACTGTTCTGACTAGCCCCTAAATCGAGCTGTTATAGGCCGTGTGGTGCAAGTCAGTAGCGACCACGAGTGAGGCACATGGGTGTGTCCACGGCCGTGTGGACAAGTCAGTATGTATGCCCTGTTTTGACACAGCTTAGACACATGGGTGTGTCTGAGGCCGTGTGAGGCACACGGCCTGCCCACACGGGCGTGTGACCTCTGTAACTTTGAAAAATTTTTAAATTTCGAGAATTTTTGTATGTGTTCGGTTTAGTCCCGAGCCTACTTTAAAACATGTTAAAGGTCTCAAAGACCTATTTAAGGGACACTTTGATGTGATTTGTTGAATTATGTTTTGAAATGTTTGTAAAAGTTTACGATTGCCCGATAATGCCTCATAACCCTAAACCAGCGACGGTTATGGGTTAGGGGTGTTACACCTCATACTAAAATAGACTTGATTGGTATGCTCTTCTTTTGTTAAATCCCGATAGATTTTCCACCAAAGATAATCCTTGGCAGACCTCTCTCTCTTGGGAGAATCCTTGGCAGACGGACCCATATCTGGTTGCCTCTTACCCACGACCTTTAGGATAAAAATCTATTTTTTCATCTTACTATCATACCCAATACTGGTTTACTTGCCAAACACTAGCAAACTCATGCTGGCTTGTACTTAAATAACTTGAAGAATATATCCCTTCCATTACATCTGTCGCATTAGATTTGCTTGTGCCAAGTCCTCTTATTGTCTCAATTTGGCAGGTTTCCCTTATTAACCTAATTACTTGCATTTCCATACATTTATACATGTCTTTTCTTATCTCTGTAATTTGGCGAATTCTCTTATTATCTTATTTGCTCGCATTCTCAGACGCTCCACGATCATCTTGTTCTGCTACTCATCGCGTGATCAAACAATTATTCTTTACCTCGAATGACAGTTTTCACACATATATATATATATATCCTAAATTTCACGGTCTTCTTAGTCCATTGTAGCCATCCACTGCTAATTATTCTATCTCCAACTAAGTAACTAGCTGGTTCTAATCTAACTAAACCAGAAAAGTGCAACTATTAAAAATCTAGCCACTAACATTTCTGAATTTCCCAGTAGAGCCCACTGATTTGCTATTTGGTTCAATATACTCCCAATTCTCTCTTAATTTTGAGTCCTTAAAGAGGTTCGGGTGTGACAACTCTTAAAGAAAACTTCGCCCTGGAAATTCCCTCTCATGACTAGCTCTATAAGCAGACTTTGAGTGATTATTCCTTTATTTGATAACTCTCATTATAACTTAAGGGAATACACCTCTACACTTCCATGTGGCTTAGCATTAACCATTCAAGCTCAGTCTTACCTTAAACCCATCCCACTTGAATGCTAATCCGTCTACAATTCGTATGTAGCAGACAGCTGCACAATGATTAATTTGATGTTATTCAAGTGGAGTCTCCGGCTTACACTTGGTGCCAAAACGTCCCCAAATTAAATTCTTCTTAATTTATTCTACACTAGCGTACACTAGTTTGGGGGATACTTGATAGTCAACTTACTTTGGTGGATCTTCCTACTTTTCTAGATATCAAGGGGTTTAAGAAAAACCCTTCCTTTGATCAACAGGTGTCAAAAGTAGTTTTGGGGACATAAACAATTTATTATTTTTTTAAATCAAAGCTTTTCTTGGACGTTTGATTATTTATATGGATGGCTTGCGTATTCCAACACTTATATCATTTGAACCTCCTGTCTCAGGGGCCTTTAGCTGGAATGGTCTATTTTAGCGTCTATCAGGGCCGTGAACCAATCCTCAAATATTAGACTCCAAACCTTTTCCTAGATCGCAACAAGCTTATTCCAGTGAAAAGCAAGCTCGTCGACGATTTTTTTTCCTACGAGGTGGTCAATTCCTATAGAGTCTACTTGTCAGCAATCCTAACCTTTAAACACAGAGATTGCAGTGGTGCAAGTTGAATGATTTAATCTAGGGTGTACATTAGAGTTAAGAAGACTCCTCACTGTTAGAATATCTTTCACTTCTGTTTGGAGGGGAGAAGCCCAAATGGTTGGCGGGCATCAAATCTTTATTTATATATGAGCCCCAGAATGGTTCGATCCACCGAAGAGGAATGGTCGTTTAGGGCTGATAGTGTGTTAGCTTGAGCTTTTTTTTTTTGGGAAATGTAGAGAATACACTGATTTCTTTTAAACTATCTGCAATATTCCTCCCCGTCGTTGGCTTTCCTTAACTTCGAGATTTATGGGTTATTCATCAAGTAAGGACTTAGTTGAGAATGGTGTTGACCTCACTGTTTCTACTACAGGTCCTACTCCTTTAATTTCATCACCGCTCTTCCATTTTGGTGTCATGGTTGTTGAGGCATTGATAGAGAGTGCGCAACAGGCCATGGATATGACTAACTCTAGAGCACGGGTGGACAGCAGTAGTTGAAAAAGGCTGAGACTTGAAAGAAGGTCCTCTAACGCCAAGGAGAGTAGCAACAAAAGGTTGACCTACCACAAGCTTGGCAAGCAACCAATCCTTCTAGAGAGTGAAGCCCCTACTCTTCCAACAGTGACCATGATAACATTCCCAACTTCAAACTTAACAACACACCCTATATTCTTTCCTCCAGTCATTCCTAAACCTCATGTTGAGTCCGTTAATGCAACGGACCTTCCTGCATCCACTTAAGCTCCAATTCTCACGTATTCAGACTTAAGCATTCCACGTCAATGGAAACACAGAAATATACACACTTTTCCATGCCCTTTTTAACTCAAATTCATGTAGTTTCGGTAAAATTATTGTCGAAAAATATATAATTATTATAAAATAATTATTTTGTACTTAAATAATTAACATAAATAATTTTAATTAATTTTATAATAAATTTTGACTAATTTTGATCATTTTCGATAGATTTGCACAAAGGGCAAAATTTGGCTCGGCAGACACTACTAAAAGCGCAAAACAGAGAAGCGATTTTTGAAGCATTGAGACAAATGAAATTTTCAGCTAAAGATGGTCCAAATTATGTGTATTAATTCATAATATAATTAATTTTAATTTTAATCCAATTTAATTTGAGTTAAATAAATTATTATTAATTAATTATGAAAAGTGGTCCAGTTGAGCTGAACTGAGAAAACCGAACCAACCAAACTACGGGCAGCCCAAAACCGTCCAGCATGATGACCAAATCAGCTTGCTTGGCTGATTAATTGGCTTGCAAAAAGGCCTTTCAAGACTTCGTTAAACTGCAAACAAACCCCTCCTCTTTTAGTGCCTTTCTAGATTTGCCCCAGCCTTAATATAGCAAGTTCGAAAGCTTCAAGCTTGCCACATGTGTGGCCGGCCAAGGGAGGGATCTTTGGCTACTAATCTTGGCTATTTTTAGTAGCCCTCTCACCCTATAAAAACCCCCCCTTGGCTGCTCATTTCAACAGACCACAACATTATCATCTCTTCTCTCCTCTATCAACTTTCTCTCTTTATTTCCCATCCATTTTCCCTTGTCCTCTTGCCGATTTCACCTCTTGAAAAAGAGTCATTCATCCATCATTTGGATCAGCACTCAAGTGTTCATAGAATCTCGGTTCAATAAGAACAAGTGAAGAAGGAAGAGTGGAGCGAACCAATCAGGCCACGGAGAAACACCGGATTTGCTTCTTGTTCCCTATCTTTTTTAATTCTGCTGTTGTTATGATGAACATGTCTTTGAATAGTTGTGATGTTGATATGTTTAATTTAATTAATATGGCTTAAATTTAATTCATGTCAGGTTAATTGCATTTCATCTACTTCATTTATTAAAATTGTGTTTGTATTGTTATAGGCCTCGGTAAGATGTTTGATTAAGTAAAACCATGACCAGGTTATTCTTGCATTACAATTGTAAGGTACCTAATGAATTAATTATTTAAACGGATTGAAATTGTAAGTAATTGACACGATACTTAATCTGTGCATGTTTAATCATTTAAGGCACCTCAGGGTTAAATTAGCAACGATATCGAGAGATAAAATTGCCTTGCATAACTTGCAAGATTATTGTGATTAAATTGTTTCAAGGTAGGAATACATTGTTACCTCACTTACTCTTTTATGTGCTTATGAGATTAAATTATTTGTTTGAATTGACATAGAGATATGTACAAGAGATTATTTTGATTTCATAAGTATGTATGTGCATTAATATATTTGTCTACTAAAATTTGTTTAATCGGTTGAATTGACATAGAGATATATTCAAGAGATGAATGGATTTTGGTAGGTAAGTATGTTCATAAGTTAGTACATTATTGAGTTGCTGTGAATTTATTCGTAACAACGTAAACATGAGTTTAATAATTCTAAGTTAAGAAATGTAATTAACCTAGCACAATTATGTCATCTTGATTAAAATCATCTTTTCAAATCGTGCATTAAAACTTTTATTTTATTTATTTATTTATTTTAAGTTGTTAAAATCCTAGTTTTTAATCACCCTTTCAAATCAAAATATTTTTTTCACCAAATCTTTTTTAATTGCATTTATAAACAATTCTTTTCACAGTCCCCATGGGTACGATAACTCGACATTTACTTGTCACTTTATTACTTGTTGCGATTGTGTACACTTGTACATTTCTGTCGTCCCAAGTTTTTTGCGCCATTACCGGTGATTATTTTAAAATACATTATTTGTGAAATTGTTAATTTCGCATTTTGGTCTTTTTTTTTGTTAAATTTTAATTCCAATATTTTTTTTTGTTTGTTTCACGTGTTTATGAGTATTGATCAAAATATTGACTTACTCCCAATAAACCCTAAAATTGAAAGGACTTTCTGACAATGGAGAAGACAAGTGAACCAAAGAAGAACTGAAGATATGAATTTCGAAAATCCAAACCAAAATCCAGGAGGAACATTCTCTTATAATACTCACAATCTGATCATTGTCGCCGATGATAGAAACTGTGTCATTCAACAATATGCCATTCCTCTATTCAATGAGCTCAATTCGAGTATTAGGAGACCTGAAATCGAGGCACAACAATTCGAGCTAAAGCTGGTGATGTTCCAAATGTTGCAAAATATGGGTCAATTTAGTGGGATTCCTATTGAAGATCCACACCTTCATCTTCGGCTATCATGGAAGTGAGTTACTCATTTAAACTAGTCAGGGTGACTGAGGACACCTTGAGACTGAGATTATTTCCATACTCCTTAAGAGAGAGAGCACGAGCATGGTTGAACTCCCTACCATCTGGTTCCATAACTACATGGCAAGAGTTGGTTGAATGTTTCTTAATGAAATATTTCTCTCTATATTTAACCGCCAAGATCCGAAATGAAATCACTTCATTTTAACAACTTGATGAAGAATCTTTATATAAGGCATGGGAGCTGTTTAAGGAGTTATTACGAAAGTGCCCTCATCACGGCATTCCTTACTGCGTTCAAATAGAGACTTTCTATACTGGTCTCAATATTCATACTAGAATGATGGTGGGTGCTTCGATAAATGGAGCCCTTCTTTCTAAGTCTTATAACAATGCTTACGAGATTATTGAAAGAATTTCAAACAATAACTATCAGTGGCCAACCAGCCGAGCAGCCTCAGAAAGATGAGCAGCAGGAGTACATGAACTGAACACACTTGCTTCTTTGGCAGCCCAGGTATCCTCTATGTCTTTTATGCTTAAGAACCTAATTGTTAATGGTTTCAATGGTAATCTGTCATGTCAGCAACTGAACTAATTCGAGAATATTTCTTGTGAATACTGTGGAGATGGCCATTTCTTTGAAAATTGCCCATTTAATCAAGAGTCAAATTATTACATGGGAAATCAGAATTGGAATGGTTCGCAATAAATTTTTACAACTCTTCATGGCAGAATCATCCAATTTCTCCATGGAGTAATCAATGGGCGGAGCATAGCGACTTTGTTATGCCATTTCAAAAAAAATATCCGTCGAAATATTCTTAACAAGTGCAACAACCCCCACCAACTGAATCTTCAAGTGATCTTGAGAATCTGTTGAAGGCATACATCACGAAGAATGATACCACTTTAAGAAATCTGGAGAATCAAATGGGTCATCTAACCAATGAACTTTGAAATAAACCCCAAGGTATTTGGCCAAGCAACACAGAAAATCAAAAAATTTTAGGCAAAGAACATTGCAAAGTAGTCTCTTTGCCAAGTGGAAAGACATTGGAGCCTAAGGTGGTTGAGGTTCAAGTTGAACTTGTTGTAGCTCAAGACAAAGAGGAAGTTCAACCAAGTGTTGAAACTCGTGTATCACAGAAGTTAGATTCAATGATTCTTGAAGAGGTAAACTCTAAACCAGTTAGTTCTAATTATCTAACACCCTTGTCAGATGCAAAAAAATTTCCACAGAAGAGTTGTCTAGTTAAAGCTAAGATTCCACAACTGCTATATCCTCAACGATTCCAGAAGTAGCAAAATGATACTCATTTGAAATAAATTTTTGATGACGAGGTAACTTTTAATGACTTTGATGCTACTAAATCCTCAGATATAGTTGAAGACTGCTTTGCTATTTCCAAGATAGAATCACTGGCTTCTATAGAATTGGAGCTCAATTTTTAAACAATCCGTTAGAACATATTCTACTGGAGGATTCACCAAGTGATGATGAAGACAAAGAATGTTTGGTTTGGTTAGAAGCTAATTCGAAGGCATTCACTCAAGAAGTTCCACTCGAATCATTAGAGTTATCATCTCAGGAGTATACGCAACCAAAGTCTTTGATTGAAGAGCCAGCTAAATTGGAACTGAAGATTTTGTCTCCTCATTTGAAATATGACTATTTGGGTCTGTCTTCGACTTTACCTATCATTATTTCAATTAAGTTCACTAAAGATCAAGAAGAAGAGGCACTTGTGATTATGGAAAGGCACAAGAAGGGTACCGGATGGATTATTTCACATGTTTGAGTCACGGGTTGGAGGATTTGTAGGAATTACAGAAAGTTAAACAAGGCCACTAGGAAAGATCATTATGGGTTTTCCTTCCCTAATAAGATGTTGGATAGATTTGATGGGAAAGAATATGATTACTTCTTTGATGGTTATGGTTGGTACAACAATTGGCCATTTGACACCACCATGGTTAATGACGATCCTGAATAAAATCGAGGGAGTTCTCTTGACTTTCTCTATCGTTATTTTATATTTTAGTTTTTTTTCTCATTTGAATAAAATGATAGACTTAGATAAAATTTCTTTGGTTTATTACATTAATCAAAACTCTGTCTAGGAGATTGGGACTTAAGCGGGACCATCCGTGATCCCTCTAGTCTTTCCTGGGAGTTTAATTTATTGTAATTTTTTTAAAAAAATATTTTTCTAACTAGCCCAAAGAATTTAAGTATTTTTTTTGTTAAATTAAGGGTCAACTTTTAACCCAAACACTAATTTCTTTGAGTTTTTTTTTAGTTTATTTTCAGTACAGGAGCTTAGGATCCAAAAAGGAGCTGCCATCGGGCTTAAGACAGTACTAAGAAGGGAAATATTCAACCCTTTTTCGCACAAATCTATAGCCCTTACCTTGCTCCACCTCTACTCCCACGTAGCCCAATAGTGCATCTCACTTAACCCCTTAATGTCGCAGCCCTTAACTCCCTGAATCACCACCCCGAACACCTTCATTTGAAGTCACCCACTAACGCACCAAAATTATCCTTAAAACTGCCACCCTCTTCAACTCTAAACCTTACCATTGGCTACTCACCCACCTGCCCAAAACTGAAACCACCCTTAATAGATTTCCTAAGTTCGAAGCTAAGAGTCCCTTTATCTAGCACCATTCCACGAAGCGAACAGTTTGGTATATTGGCTATGCTACAACACATGGACCCTCAAAAATACGGGATGACTCAATCAGATATGCATTTAGAATATATATTTCATATCCCATATATTTTTCTGCCTGAATTTCCATACTTTATACTTGAACCATGGACTCCAATGTCGAGGAAGGAAAAAGATTAGTCAGATTCTGAGGGATCTACAAATAAATAAAAATGGGGGATCTTTACTTTATTTCATTTTCTTTCCTAGGTTATTTAATGTTTTAGGATTAGGTTTTATTAGGATTTTTATTTTTCACATAATAAAACAAGTGGTGGAAATCATAAATAAAAATGAACAAGTTGCAAAGTACAAAGTGTGGCAATAGGTATATATACATGTCTAAGATTGGATCTAGGGAGAGCTTGGTACTTAAGCAGTCAAATTGACTCACCTCCTCTTTTCTAAAGTCCTACCTGGTGTATAGTATCTGTTCACTTCTAACAATGAGGACATTGTTCATCTTAAGTAGGGGGACTGAAAAATTGAAATTATTTCCTCTCAGAATAAATTTTTCTTTTAATTATGATTAGAGTATATTTTGTTCAATAAATTTGAAATTTTGTTAAGTATGCTAAACTTCAATATGAATAAAGTAGAATTATTTCAATAATTGTTATGTTAACTGAAATATGGCATAAGTGTATTTTTAATAAAGCATGCAAATCATACCATAAAATTGTTAGTTCCTTAAGAAATGTAGGCATGCATGAAAGTTTAAGTCTCTAGAATTGATTTAGTAGTTTCTTGAAACCTAGGAAGCATGGAATGTTGAAAATGATTTAGGCAACTTTTTTTTGGACCGTTTGAGCCTTTCAAGCCAACTTTGATGAAATTTTATCCTTTGAAACCCAAATTTGAGACTATATGGCCAAATTTTATTTGAACCCTTGCAATATTTAGCCATCACTTCTCTCTTAATTATCTTTAATATTTCCCAAACACTAGACTTAGTACTCTCAGAATATTCTTTGAAAATAAGTTTGGGGAGTTGAAAAGAATATCAAATATTTAAAAATTTTGTAGTACATAAGCAAAATGCTCGTAACAAAAGATCATCTGTACTTGGAAGAAAATAGATGTACAAAAGAGTAGGTGAAAGCAAAGTAAGTTAGTGTATTGAGGGTAATTATTTTGAAGGTCTGATTGAAGCTGAGTCTAAAGGTTTTTAGCCTAAATTTATCTATCTTTTACCTACCCTTAGCCTAGCAACATTAGAACCTATTTAAAGACCTATTGATTCAAGTTTCTATGTGACCTACATTAGTGGAGAGAAATTGCTATGTTCAACATATGACGGCATAAGTTAAACTTAATGATTGCAGCTTAATCTTGAATAAGGGAATAAAATCAAATTGGTAGGGATTTAACATGTCTTTATTAGGAAGCATTTCGTCTATTTTTGCTATCATAAGAATGATTGAGATTAATTTGAATGATATGTACACATAAGTAGCTTAAATATCAAATTTATTGTTTTTGAGCATAAGTATACCAAATTCATAATTTTGGGAAGAACGTTGTTCTGAAGGAATTTTTCCAAGGTGTTTCCGAGAAATTCTTTTCAAATTGTGCATTACTCAAGACGAGCAATGAATTAAGTTTAGGGGTGTGGAAACACGAAATATACACACTTTTTCATGCCTTTTTTAACTCAAATTCATTTAGTTTCGGTAAAATTATTGTCGAAAAATATATAATTATTATAAAATAATTATTTTATACTTAAATAATTAACATAATGAATTTTAATTAATTTTATAATAAATTTTGATTAATTTTGATCATTTTTGACAGATTTGCACAACGGGAAAAAATTGGTTCGGTAGACACTACTAGAACCACAAAACCGAGAAGTGATTTTTGAAGCATCGAGACAAATGAATTTTTCAGCTAAAGATGGTCCAAATTATGTGTATTAATTCATAATATAATTAATTTTAATTTTAATCCAATTTAATTTGGGTTAAATAAATTATTATTAATTAATTATGAAAAGTGGTCCAATTGAGCTGAACCGAGAAAACCGAACAAACCAAGCTACGGGCAGCCCAAAACCGTCCAGCATGCTGACCCAATCAGCTTGCTTGGCTGATTAATTGGCTTGCAAAAAGGCCCTTGAAGACTTCGTCAAACAGCAAACAAGCCCCTCCCCTTTTAGTGCCTTTCTAGATTTGCCCCAGCCTTAATATAGCAAGTTCGAAAGCTTGAAACTTGCCACATGTGTGGCCCGCCAAGGGAGGCCTCTTTGGCTGCTGATCTTGGCTATTTTTAGTAGCCCTCTCACCCTATAAAAACCCCCATTTGCTGCTCATTTCAATAGACCACAACATTCTCATCTCTTCTCTCTTCTCTCCTCTCTCAACTTTCTCTCTTTATTTCCCATCCATTTTCCCTTGTCCTCTTGCCAATTTCACCTCTTGAAAAGGAGTCATTCATCAATCATCTGGAGCAGCAAACCAATCAAGCCACAGAGAAACATCGGATTTGCTTCTTATTCCCTATCCTTTTTAATTATATTGTTGTTATGATGAACATGTTTTTGAATATTGTGATGTTAATATGTTTAATTTAATTAATATGGATTAAATTTAATTCGTGTTAGGTTGATTGCATTTCATCTACTTAATTTATTAAAGTTGTGTTTGTATTGTTATAGGCCTCGGTAAGATGTTTGATTAAGTAAAACCATGACCAGCTTATTCTTGCATTACAATTGTAAGGTAACTAACAAATTAATTATTTAAACGGATTGAAATTGTAATTAATTGACACGATACTTGTAACGACACAAAATTCAGCCTAGTAGGATTGGGCCCAATGGGCCTTGGGCGTAGGAGTGTTTAAAATTTTTGAGAACAAGAGAATGGCATTATTTCAAGTTGGATTTATTAGGAAGTTGATTTTGGAAAGTTACGGGGTCCTAGGAAGTTTCGAGTTCAAGTTGGGCCTTAGTAAAAATTTTTGTGCTTAAGCACTTTAAGAGAGAAGGTAAGTGGCATCAAGACTTAAGGAAATAAGTGTGCATTTTGCTAGCACAAGGAGTCTATTGGTAAAGGTGGAAAGTGGCATGTGGAGTGTACTAATGGTCTAAGGTTCGAATCCCACCTATTACAAATATTTTGGATTAAATTTTTGTACTAATAAGGTAAGTGTCGGCCAAGGCTTTAATATGGTAAGGAAGACTTTTTAATTTTGGAAAGATGACTAAGGAATATAGTAAGGAGGAAGATAAGGAAGGAAAGAAATGAAGGAAAATGGTAAGAGAAGGGAACATGTTGGCCTATTATATGGAGGATGTTTTGGAAAGATTATTTTGGGGTCAACATTCATCTTTTGTTAAAGATGATACATGGTTTGGGAGGTGTGTTTAGGGAGCATATTCAGCCATTAGTACGTGAGTGTGCCGAAAGTTGTTGGCATTTTTGTGCTTTTTGAAGACTTTTACTTCAAGCTTTGTGGGTTATTTTCTCTCAACTTGTGTTGTCAAATTTCTTTGTGATATTTATTTCTATTCTCAACCCTTTCTTCAGTCTTCTTTTTCTTTCAACCCATAAGGGAGCTAAAAGGTGGTGTCAACTGAGGAGGTCCAAGGTTTGAGTCACATTACCCACTTATTTTAAATGTTTTTAACGTCAAAAGAGAGGGAGTTGGAGTCGGTTGGAATGCTTAAAAATGGGGAGATTTAATGAGTGGGATAATGTGGATAATATGGCTGATAAGGTGGCAGATAAAGGAAGGAAGAGGTGGCATTATCCATGCCACTTGAGGATGAGTGATCGATGGAGATAAGGGAAAAATCTAGGAGTTATCCAGTAAAATTGAGTGGTGGCCGATTTTCAAACTCTAGGTGGAAAGGGGGAATCAGTTTTGTATGGCTAAGGGGGGCCGAAATTTCCCTATTGATAGGATGGGTTTTTAGGTTGCAAAATAGGCATTTTCGGCATTAGTTTGGTGAGAGTCGAAATTCTCTTTAGGGGAGGGGAATACTTCTTTATTTTTGGCATTTGGGTTTTATTCTCTTACTCTCTTCTCTCATTCCCTGCTAAAGCCGAAACCCCTAATTCCATTCTCTCATCTTCACTTTTATGCTAAAGCTGAATGTCCATTGTTTTTCTCTACTTTCTCCTACAAACTGAAACCTCATAATCTTCCTCTGCATCTTTTTTTTCTTTTGATTTCTTCATTAAGCCGAACCTTTATAGATTCCTTTGCACCATCTTTCTTTTGGATTTTCATAGAAGCCGAAACTGGTTAGGAGTAGCCGAATCTGTTGGTGTTAAGGTAAGTACCGATTTCTTTTATGTTCCACCTTTCTCTTTCGGTTTTTGGAGGCCAAAGCCGAAAGGCTAATTGATGTGATAAGATTAAATTTGGAGTAACGTTTTGACTGTTCTTGTGTTCTCATCTTGGGGCGACATTTTGGGAATCGAAGTAGATCAAATCATCCAGATCCCAAAAGCCGGAAATCGTTAGTCTCTGAGACCTATACCTTTTTTCGGGATTTCAAGGTAAGGGGTTCTATTTAGACTTTCGTTAGGCTCGTTTATTGTATTTGTGGTCTTAACCCTGTGTTATAGATTAACAATCATATGTGGGTGGTAGCAACTGATAAGGTCTTTTGATGGAATCAAATGTCGATCAGGTGAAGGAGGGGATTGGATCTGTAAGCCCAATCCCTAAGTTTAAGGAACAAACGGTGTCAGCAGTTCGGGATTGGCCACCGGGTTGTGGACCGACTTCAGAACAAAATCAAAGGCAGTTAGCAGTCGTATCGGCTACCGATGGTGTTGACATAGAAAGTATCATCTTGACTGTAATCAGGTGTGTAGATATCTATCACACTAATTTACCTGTACTATACATATGTTATGGGCTAAAAGCCGGAAAAAGGCTGTATGGACAGTCGTATTACCCGGAAAGGGTAGGCAAGGGATGGCAGGTACGTAACCATAGAAACTTCTCTATGTGTATCGATGTATGTGATAGTTTGTGATCTTTTAGGTAGTATATTGTTTTGCTTTTGCATGGATGTATGTATGCATGGGATGGGATTGATATGATGAAGGGGAAGAGCATGTTAAAAGGTCACTTAGTGATCGGTGGTTAAACCACGATATGTACATTTAGGTCACAATAGTGATTGGTGGCTCTGCCACACTTGATTATAAGGTCACACAGTGATCGGTGGCTCTGCCACAGTCGATTATAAGGTCACATGGTGATCGGCATTATAACTGACAGCATGACTGTCGATATGGTGTGTAGCGGTTGGTGGGTTGATTGTAGAAATCTCCGAGGTGTGATGACTGGTACAGGCTGGTGTGTAGAGGATGGACTTTTAGGTTGGGTTGGGCCATGTTGCATGTAATTATTCTGTTGCCATTGTGTATGGGCCAAGGCCCATAATATGTTTGTGGGCCTCAAGCTTTTATGTGTTTTCAGGATTTGCACACTGAGTCTTGGTGACTCACCCCTTTATTTTCCCTGACTTTTCAGATGAGCAGTAGATCGTGGCATGGGAGCCGAGGCGGACTCAAGGGGCCATCAAGTCTTTTATTTTCATAAACTCTTTCCGGTTTTCCTTTAAAGTTTAACTTTGGGACTATTTATGTAATAAGGCTCCATAGCTTAGGTTATCAATTTATATTTTGTAATGGTTACATTTTATAAATTTATATTCAAAGACTTATTTATGAGAAGGAAAATGGAAACGGGATTTTCAAACGAGTTCTAAAAAAAAAAAAAAACAACTACAAAGGTTTTCTACAAATAACACTTATTTAACGAATACCTACATAAACAAACCGAGATTTCAAATCCCTTCAAAGCAAAGTTTTTAACATTTAACCTGTAGCATACCAGATCTGGTCGTGCCGTTTGGGCCGGGTTTGGGGTGTTACACATAATGTCACTAAATTAGCTCGGGTTGGAGATCGCCGGAGATGCTATCACAATATCAAGCTATCATGTTGGGTAAATGAACGCAAACCTTTGAGTCTATGGCATGTATAGGTACTTAGTCATTTTGTGTATGTGTCATTATGATATGGCCAAGTGTATTAGCTTGTAATGATTAAGGACTTGATTTGGTATGTAGCCATATAAATTGGCTTATATTGGCTAGTGGGTTGCAAGCATATTAATTACTCATATGCCTATGCCAATGTCATTGTGTGATGTGGTTTATAATGGTATGTTAATGAAATTAGACTAGATGATACATGTGGGAAGTTGTTATGTTGAATGTGATTGGGTATGTGTGGACTTGATAAAGTATGATGTTATGACCATGTATATGAAGGTAAGGAAATGATACGTTTAAGTCTTTATTGTTGATGTATAGGTTAATTTGGCCAATGAATGGCATGTAAATATTTGATAATGACTAGCTATTGGAATGGCTAGTTATGGATATGCTTTGGTGTTATGTATGTCTAAATGAAAATTAATACAAAGAAATCATGAAAGAGTAAAATTAACATTAAAATAGTTTTGGACAGCATTCGTAGTATAAATTTGAAAAATCACTAAAAATTGAGGAAATCGAATTAGAGGTTGAATAAAATATGAAATTAAAGCCTATTGAGTCTAGTTTTACATATAAGAAACGGTGTAAGCAAAAGAATTTCATTTTATGATATATTTGAATTTTTGTAAGATAAGGTTAGAATGATTTCGGGTTCCCCTGTTCTAACTTTGGAATATCATTAAAAATTGTATAAAAATACTTTGGGGTTTAAAATTATATTTTTAATTTCTTAATGAGTCTAATTTCAATAGAAACAAACAGGAACATCATCCAAATCCCATACTAAGAGATAATTAATTTTTAGTGAAGAAATGTCGAAACTGTCAAATAGCAGAATAGGGATGAATTTGAAGAATTAACTGTACTTATTGGCTAAACTATAAATTCTAAAAATTTAATGGTAGAAAGATATTTGAGTCTAGTTTCTTAAAAATCAAGTGGATATTAATTTAGAATTATGTAGCTCGAGATATAAATAATTTAGTGAGTATGACTCAAGTGGACAGTTTGGTTATGAATAGTAAATATCACAATTATCTGTGATTGTTTTGAAATCTCCGGTAATGCTTTGTAACCCTGTTTTAGTGACGGATACGGGTTAGGGGTGTTACAGGTTTCAATTTGAAATGAGGTGCCTCGTTATTTGGCCTCCTGATACCCGGATTTAATTCATTGAAGAGTTGTAAAGCGTATTGTGTAACACCCCAAACTCGGCCCATGCGTTACGAGCGGATTTGGTATGTCACACGAGCAAAACATGTTAAATCCTTTTTATTTGTACTAAAATAGGTATTGATTTGTTAAAATCAAGAAAACAAGTTTGATTTGAAATATTTGATAAAATTTCTACTAACCTCGAAGATTGATTGATAAATCGATAAATTTGAACTAGAGAATTTATAAACCGAGACTTTTGAAAACGACATTGAAAATTCGAAAGAGAATCCGAGTCTTTTGAAAATAGCATTAATTGTTCGAGAGAAAATATCCGAGTTAAAATATTTGTAAAAGTTCATTTTGAAATCCATTTGTTAATCGATTTTGGAAAACCTTTATTTAAGTTTTTAGAAAATTCTCATTTAAAACAATTTAAGTAAGAAAATAAGTATATCAAACATAAATCAAATAACAAAATACTCCAGAGGCCTTATTACAACATTTAACCCAAAATAGTAAAGTAATAAAATAAACGAGAAAGAAGTCTAAAGTCCAAATAAACCATTTCTGAAGTATGGCCTCCCTCGAGTCATGCATAGCCCAAGTCCATATCATCAAGCATTACCTATAAGGGTTAAAAGAAGGGGGTGAGTTACAAGAACTCAGTGTGAAATCCCCTTACCGTTATCCATTGAGCCGGAACCCATTTAGTAATATTTTGGGCCTAAGCCCATTTACAATAACAATAATGTATCAAATATAACATGTGTATGAAATGCAATTCCCAAACCAATCCTAATAATCCATCTGCTACACACTACCCGTACCAACCAACACACCTGTGCGTGATCATCAATCAACCCACCCCGCCAACACACCAAACGCAGGCATTAAGCCATTTATAGCAAATTTAGTTGTGGACAAGCCACCAGAGTAACAGAATTTACGTGGCATTGCCACTATACAAATTTGTGGCAAAGCCACCAAAATATGTGGCAGAGCCACCAGAACTTCTCTTCAATATTATCCCATCCCATGCAAAATCATGTATGTAATGCATAACAAATCACAATATACCAACAGTAATTTATTCGGATATTTATTACAAAATTATGGCCCATTATCTCAATTAATCAAAAAGGCCCATTAAGTAAAATATCAGATTTGGCCCATTTAGCAAAATATCAGATTGACCCACTTAGCAAAATATCAGATTGACCCACTTAGCAAAATATCAGATTGGCCTATTTAGCAAAATATCAGATTGGCCCATTTAGCAAAATATCAGATTGGCCCATTTAGCAAAATATCTCAATTCGGCCCATTAAACAATATCAATTCGGCCCATTAAGGGCATTTCCATAATTCAGCCCGTAAGGGCATTTTCGTAATTCGGTAATTTACCCACTAAGGGTAATTCGGTAATTTCACAATCCAGACTTAACTACTAATTTGGGCATAAAAATTTAAACTGTCCATCTGCGTCGTACTGACTAAATTGACTACTACAATTTTTCCAGAATTTTTGGCTTAGCCATTTAGTATAGTTTATTCCTTAAAGTTTCCCTTGTTTCACTGACCAACGATTCTGGCCTCTCTTACCCAAAATTCAAATATCTCACTGTACAGTTTTCATATGTTGCTCCCACTTATTTCTATTGAAAATAGACTCACTAAGCAATCTGTACATATAAACTATAACTCATAATTCACTTTTTACAATTTTATATGATTTTTCCAAGACAGATCAGGGAACCACGAAGTCATTCAGAACCAGTCTCACTAAAATTAAGATATCTCAAGAATATAGAATTCCTTTTTCCTTCTTCGTTTCTTCCTTATCAAAATAGACACAGTAAGCTTTAATTCGATATCTTATTCACTTTCTAATTCCCTTTCGCCTTTTTTTCGTGATTTTTCAAAAACACATCACTGCTTCTAACCAAAACTATTTTATTACAAAATACGATTACCACTACAATCATACGCACGCCCAAGTGATCACGGATGTCGATTTTTGGTTTTCTTCGATATTTTGATCGAATCACAAAACATATCATACAAACTTTCAGAGAGATGTGAGATTACACACCATTTCAAACATGTATTCAGAAGGTATGGGATTACACACCTGATTTCGATTTCCTAACGAACCACTCGTCGATGACCTAGAACAATACCAAGCAAAAGCTAGCCTCGGTTTTCCAAAGATTTCGTATCACTTACACTTGAATCACTTACCACTATGTCCGAAGGTAGAATATATCGAGTGTTGTCCCTAAAATATATAGTCGTTTATTTCAAATTATTACTCCGTTAGCAACCAATCGAATATTGAATAATATCAATAATCCATAAGAACTCCTTACCTTATTCATATTGTATCCGATTTCTCCATTCGACTTAAGGCTAGAATGATGTTCGGCTTCCCGTTTGAATACTACAAAAGGGAAAAACAATCTCGATTGAGAAAATAGAACAAAGTGATGGTCTCGATCAATATGGCCATCCCACACCAAGGCATAGATTTGACACTAAGAGGAAGAAAAAATAAAATGTTGAAATGAATCACTTACCGATTGATCAAAGTATGAGTAGTAATACGGTTGAGAAGAAAATATGGATGAGATGGAAGATTCGGCTATAAGGGAAAATGAACAATGATATTCGGCTATGGGGTAAAAACAACATTAATATTCGATTATGAAAAATATTGATTTGAGAGGAAGAAGAAAGGTGTTTGGAAAATTTTGTAAAAAGAAAAGAGAGCAATATGGTCTCAATGGCTTAGGTACATTCGGCAAGAAGAAAGAATGAAAGAAAATATGCACACTCAAGGCTTGAAAATTCAGCAAGGAGGAGAAAGTTTGGAGAGAAAAGAAAATATAAAGGAATTTTGGCCAAAACAATACCAAAATTTTTACCAATTGCCAAAGATAAAATTCGGCTATCCCTCCTAACAGACAAAACCGTCCACATTCATGATCAAAATGGTCAAAATTAGCCAACCATACTTTCCATAACATTTCCATTGAAAAAGGCCACTTGCTCCCCTTACTTTCCCCTTTTTCTTGATTTCTTTCCTCACTTCATTCTTTCCTATTCTCCTTAGCCATCTTGCCAAAAATAAAAAGTCCACCTTGCCATATTTACATGCTTGGTCGACACTTAAGGAAAGAGTGCAAAAATAATAGTCAAAATTTGCACACAATGGGATTTGAACCTCTTCCCTCAAGTTACTTCATGTGGCGTTATATCCATCTTACTAATAGCTCATTTATGCTAGCAATTTACTCTTTTATTTCCATAAGCCTTGATCCCTGTAACACCCCAAACCCGGCCTAGAAGTTATGACCGGATTTGGCATGTCACATAAAAGGGTTGTTTAAAATCTACGCGTTTGTTAATTATTTTGAGTTTAAATATTTATTCGCTGGTAATCCTTTATTTAAAATTTTGGAAAATGATTATTAAGGGTTTAGGAAATTCTCGTATTGAACATTTAATAATAATAGGCAGTAATCAAGTTAACAGCTAAACCAAATAAAATACCAAATTTAAAGTAATAGTGGCCTTATTACAAAATAAAATCTCGAATTAAAATAAGTTCAAATTAAAACGAAGTTTACGAAAGCAATCGTAATGCGTGGCCACCACAAGTCCGCCTCAGCTCCCAAATCCGCGATCTAATGATTACCTGGAAAAATAAGCAAAGGGGTGAGTCACCGAGACTCAGTGTATAAATCCCAGTCCAGTTGTGCTTTGAGCTCTTACATCAATCATATATTAAGCATGTATGTAATGCAACCCAATCAACCTAGTATCCATCCTCCATATCTCCAGAATCTACCCAGCTTTTGTGGCACCTAGCCACTGGTGGTACCTAACCACTGGTGGTTCCAAACCACTAGTGACAAAAGTCACAAATAATCATATGTGGGGCCAACCCACTTGTGGTACCAAACCACTGGTAACAATCCCTAATATCCATACGTGGGGCCAACCCACTATGGTGCCAAACCACTGGGACGAGTCACAGAAATAATATATGTGGTACCTAACCACTAGTGGTTCCAAACCACTGAGAATTAGTCACAAAATATCATATGTGGGGCGAACCCACTTGTGGTACCTAACCACTGGTGACATACTAAAAGAGATCATGTTTCCTCCCTTTTCTCATCATACCCCAACCCATGCAACATGTCATGACATAATAATTCGTGTATGCAGTATTGCATGTATGCAAAACATATATCAAATATAAGTATAACATGAATTACCATCATAATCAGATAGACATAATACAACATAATCAAGCTAATCAACCTCTAAGGGTATAACTGTAATTTTACCTAGTATGGGTATTTTCTTAATTTACCTATCGAGGGTATTTCAGTAATTTTACACCTGCAATGGCCTTTTCGAAGGCCTAATGTCGGTCCGAGCGACTCAGCTACCATTTCCGGTCGTACCGAACTATTGGGCCTAAAACATGATTTCGACCCATTCGGCCCACACGCTCGTGTGGCCCACCTAACACAAATCTAGCCGCGTATATGAGATTCACTGTAATATCCTGAAATTGGGCTTATGCATTTTTGCTTAATTTTATGAAATAGCATGTCTATTGTGATATGGATGTGTTGTGTGCATTTTTAGAACCTTGGAAATGTAAGGAAATGTCTTGTCTTGGAAATGTAAGGAAATGTCTTGGAAATGTAAGGAAATGCCTTAGAAATGTTAAGTTTTAAAGTTTAAAAGAGGGAACTAAGGCAAGGTGGCCTTAAGAAAATTTATGGAGGAAATATGACATGAAATTGGGCTTGGAAAAGTGGCTTGGAGGTGCCACTTAAGTATCTAGAAATGACGCCATACACAGTGCAAGGAGGGCTTGTGTTCGAGTCGCGTGGGAAGCAAAATTTTAAAGCTTTTATTTTGCTAAATGGCGTCAATGAGATGGAGTAGGGTGGACGGCACATGGGCTATATTTTAGGAGTTTAAAATCCTTTTATTTTTATTTATTATTTAGAGATAAAAGGTGATATATTAATTAAAATAAGAGATGATTGAAGGATTATTTCTATTAATTTTAAATAAGGAGATAAAGAGGAAAATAAGGAAGAGTGATGGCCAAGTAAGGGAGTCTTGGCCTAGTAATTTCGGCAAAAGGAGGAAAAAACAAGGCTAATCATCATTCTTTCTCCCTTCCTCTCTGCCGAATTCTCTCTGCCACTGTTCTTTCTTTTTTTTTTTTTCAATTCTTCACAAAGCCGAAAGCAAAACCCCTTAGTCTTGCCGAATTTTCCTAAGTTTTATATCTTCCTCTTCTTTCTTTGAAAAACCAAAATCCTCTAGTGTTCATCAAGAAGCCGAAAATTGTTGATCCACATCTAGGCCATAGCCGAATATCTTTGGAGTTTCAAAAGGTGTTGCCGATTTCAATATAAAGGGTAAGGATCTATAGTCATAATTGTATTCCTTTCTTTTAAGCCAAAAGTTAGTCTAATCCCTCCTAAATTTTATTGATCGAAATATGGAAGGTGAATTCCGGGATTTCAGATCTAAGGTATTTCGGCATCTCCATTAACCAGGAAGAGAGTTTCGGGATTTAAAGATTCAAGGTAAGACATATGTATATTCGGCCAAAGGCCATGTTTTATATTTTAATGTTAGATTAAATCTAACATATGGTTATAGGAATTTTGACATCCTTAAGGGAGCAAGGATCAATTTCGGGAATTTCATCACAAGGTAAGTGGATGTAATCGGCCAAGGCCCTATCTTAGTACTTAGATCTATTTGCTTTAACTGAAAACTAACCAATTCAATGGATCTACTGATTAGCCGATTTCAAAGGGGAAGAATACAAGTTTCCGGGATTTGATTAGTAGACAAATCGGCAACAAGGTAAGAAAGTGGTTACGATAATCCTTCGGGATTTGATTAAAATTAGCCGAATAGGCTTTTCCCTAAAAATACTAAGTGTGGCTGATTGTAGGCAATTAAGGATCTAAAGCGATGATCGAATTCTTCTGAAATCAATGAACTTGCTAAGTTAATCAGTGTGTACCCCACACTAACTTTTAATAAGATTTATGGCAATGTTTAATATGTGCATGTTTATAAGAATGTGAATATGGCTAAGGTACTGTGTTATGGTACAAAGTACTCAGGTACGTTTCCTACTCCTACTAGGATTATGAAATATGTTATCTTTAACATGTGAAAAGTGATAAGAATGTGAATTTAAGTATGATATGCATGATATGAATAATATGGGGCATACGGGTTCTATGAAAAGGGGAAGTGAATGTGGTGACTTCGGTCACACTATCTGAATGTGGTGACTTCGGTCACATTATCTGAATGTGGTGTCACATGACACAAATATTATCTGGCGGCTATGCCACGAATTTTATAAGGGCAATGAGCATGTCGTCTGCAGCGGCAGCCTTCGATGGTGTGTAGCGGATGGAGGGTTGACTTAGTAGTCCCCACGGTGTGCAGGTTGGTACGGGTGATGTGTAGCGGATGGCATCTAGGTTTTGGGTTCGGGTTGCATCATCTTTTCTATCTGTTATATAAATACGTATGTGATATGATAATGTATGCCTGGATTGTTAAATTTTAGTGTTGGTTACACATTGAGTCTGTTTGACTCACCCTGTTGTGGGAACATGTTTCAAGTGATGAACAGTGATGGAACGGGACGGTAGAACTTGTGGTGGCCATGCTCAGCTTGAAGTTTATTTAATTTTGGGACTTTTACATTTTAAGTATTTGGACTTATTTCGAATTTTGAATGTTGATGTAATAAGGCCATAGTTGAACTATTCTATTGTTTCGTTTTATTCTACTACGTTACAAATTTTTATTTAGTTAAAGTATTAAGTAAATTTATTTTAAAACTAACTCTAAACGTTTTATCACCTAAAATTTCAATATAAGCGAAACTTGTTTCCAACTTGAGCCCAACCCAACAAAAATAATTTTTCTTTCAAAACACACAGTTTGTTTTCAAAGTAACTAAAGAATTTGAACCGGTTTACATCGAGGAACATACCAGATCCGGTCCGGGCTCGTGGGCCGGGTGTGGGGTGTTTCAATTTGGTATCAGAGCCCAGTTTTAAACTCTCGGCCTGGGGTTTAAAGCCCAAAATGTTTTCAAAGCGAGCCCAAATGAGTTTTATGAAAATATTTTTGAAATAAGCAGGTTTTTGGCATGGCACCCAAGTCTCCGACCCGCAGTCCACCAGGTAAGTACCCCTATCCATTATGTGAATTATAAATTGTAGAAGGGTAAGAATGGAATGTAGAATTAGTATGATAAGTAGGTGAACCCTAGGACTAGTTTACCCCAACAGTCACATAAGACTTAAAGGCCTAATTAAAACAAACATGTGGTTAAGTCGCCGACTTAGGGTGTGGCAACCATGGTGCGCATGTCTAGGATTGGATCCGGAAGAGCCTAGTACTTAAGCAGTCCTAGTGACTCACCTCCTCTTCGCAGGTATCCTACCTGGTGCGTAGCTTCGCTTCACCCTAACCAAGAGGACTTATTCACGGGCTAAACCCCTAACTAAAACCCGAAAGGGACTAGCCATGTTTTTATGGAAACCTTAGTTTTAAAATCACCCAATTTACACCTTTGAATAGTAACAAAAACTTACTTTTAGAGAATTTTCAAACTATTCCCAATTTACAAAAAAATTACTAAAATGCCCCTAGTGGCGAAATTACAAAAAACGCCCTTGGTTTCTAAAATTACCGTACCACCCCGATTTCAATAAAATTTTCTTACTTCATAAAATGACCAAAAATCCTAAATTACAAAGTATCGAAATACCTTGATTTCGAAAAATTTACGAAATTACCCCTGATCGGTAAAATTACCAAAATGACCCTAATTTCCAAAATTTTTGCAACATCACCATTTTGGAAAACAAATTCTCAAAAGAACCCCCAAGTTTTGCAAATTTTGAAATACCCCTGAATTATTAAACTTTACAAATTTACCCTGGTTAATTACCAAAATACCCCCGAGTTCCAAAATTACCGAAATGCCCCGGATTTCAAAATTTCCAAAAATACCCCGAGAACGCAAAATTACCAAAATACCCTTATTAACAAAATCACCAAGGAACCTTATTTTGAAAAGAAAATTACGAAAATACCCCTGTAGGACAAATTACGAAAATACCCCTGGGATAGGAATAAGACAAGAGAGTTGAATAGTAAATGTGGGCGATAGGTACTACTGAATGAATGTCTGAATGAATGTGTTTCTCTGAATTAGGATAGAGAACTTGAACGAAAACTTTGATTGATTGAAAGAACAACTTCTAAAACTTCTTTCTTAAGATTCCTTCGCGAATAATAAGTGAAACAAGGACTAATTCATAAAACTCTTTAATCAGATCGCGACGTTAGAAATGAGCTCTAGAGGACGTGGCCGTCGTGGACACAGTAGAGACAGGATGACCGCGTCAGAACCCGTTAGATCGGGTCAAGGGTCTGAAAATGAGGTACCACCGCCAGCACCACCCCCAACTTTTGGTGCTGAGCAGCAGGATCAGACGGGGGGTGATGCTGCGTTGCAGGCTGTTCTGCAAGTTCTTGAGATGGTGGCGGGAGCAAGTGGAGGCACAGGAGCTCGGAAGTCTGTACCTGAGCGACTCTGAGCCAACGGAGTTGAGGTGTTCTGTGGAGTGTCGGGAGTGGCACCCAGTACCGCTGAGTATTGGTTGGAGGCAACTGAGCGAATTATGGATGAGCTCGAATTAACCCCTAAGGAGAAGTTGAAAGGAATGGTGGCATTACTACGCGACGAGGCGTACTAATGGTGGCTCACAGTTCGTGATGGTGCCACAGCTGAGGATCTGACGTGGGATTATGTTAAGACGGCATATCTGAAGAAGTATGTCGGCACACGTTATACTAATGAGCAAAAGAAGGCTTTTATGGGGCTGGTTCAAGGGAACAAGTCCGTAGCAGAGTATGAAACTAAATTTTTAAGGCTGAGCCGATATGCTCGTGGAGTAGTGGCTACGAAACATGAGCGATGTGTCCGATTTGAGGGCGAACTAAGGAATGACCTAAGGTTGTTGATAGCTCCACATCAGGAACGGGAGTTTTCTACTTTAGTAGAGAAAGCTAAGGTAGCTAAAGAGATTAAGGATTCTGTGAAGCAGAATATGGATCGGAATAGGTCAAAAAGAGGTTTTGGATCGTCAAGAGCATCTGGGAATAAAAGGCCTAGAGTTGATGGGCCGCGAGGCCAGGAAGCTGCCATAGGAGGGCAGTATCGTACTTGTGATTAGTGTGGGAAGAAACACTTAGGAGAGTGTTGGAAAAAGACAGGAGGATGCTTTAAGTGTGGGTCCAAAGATCATATGATTAAGGACTGTCCAATGAAACTTGATGGGAATCGACCAGCAGCCTCAACGAGGCCGTGGTCCGAATGGCAGAGGTAATGGTACTGGTAGAGGACGTGGAACACCGGGCAGAGGTGTTGCTAATACTGAGGCAAGGCAACCAGGTTTAGTTTATGCGATTCACCGGAGGGAGGATGGAGAAGCGCCGGACGTCATAACCGGTACGTTCCTTATTTATGGCAAGCCCTATTTTGCTCTGATTGATGTGGGCTCGACCCATTCTTATGTTGCATGTAGTGTAGTCGAGACACTAGGCCTAGACTCTGAACTTTCTGATAGGCAGATGACTGTAGTAAGCCCATTAGGCCAAACTGTAGTGGTGAATAAGACCTTTTGGAGTGTACCTCTAGAGATTCAGGAAGTGAACTTTCGGGCTAACTTAATGGAACTACCTTTCGGAGAGTTCGAACTCATACTTGGTATGGATTGATTAGTAGAGCACCGGCCCGTGTTGGATTGTGCGGCTAAGCGAATGGAGTTAAGGACCCTGGAGGATGAAGTAGTGGTTATGATAGGAGAAAGAAGAAACTACTTGTCTAATGTAGTTTCGGCGTTTTTAGCCTTCGTAAGTGCGTTAGATGGAAAGGAAGGAGGAATTAGTGGAGTTAGAACGGTAAGAGACTTTGTGGATGTTTTTCCAGAGGAGCTACCAGGAATACCCCCAGATAGGGAGGTGGAATTTGGAATAGACTTGCTACCAGGAACACCTCCTGTGTCAATCGCTCCATACCGAATGGCGCCAAAAGAGTTGGTTGAGCTCAAGGCTCAGATTCAGGAGTTACTTGACTGTGGGTTTATTCGACCCAGTGTGTCTCCGTGGGGAGCATCGGTCTTGTTTGTGAAGAAGAAGGACGAAACTATGCGTATGTGCATAGATTATCGTCAGTTGAATAAGCTGACCATCAAGAACAAGTATCCTTTGCCAAGGATAGATGACTTGTTCGATCAACTTAAGGGGGCCGTTGTATTTTCGAAGATCGATCCAAGGTCGGGATATCATCAGTTGAAGGTGAAGGAGGCAGATATCCATAAGACAGCCTTTAGGATAAGGTACGGCCACTATGAGTTTGTAGTAATGTCGTTTGGGTTAACGAATGCTCCAGCCGCGTTCATAGATATGATGAACCGGGTTTTTCAACCCTACTTGGATAGGTTCGTCGTTGTGTTATCGACGACATCCTTGTGTATTTGAAGTCAGAGGAGGAGCATGATGAGCACCTACGGGTAGTGTTACAAGTATTAAGGGAGAAAAAGCTCTATGCCAAATTCAGCAAGTGTGAATTTTGGCTTAAGAAGGTGGCATTCTTAGGACATGTGGTATCCGCAGAAGGAATAAGGGTGGATCCTAGAAAGATTGAAGCAGTGTTGGATTGGAAACCACCTAGGTCCGTGGCCGAGATCCAAAGTTTCTTAGGTTTGGCAGGCTATTACAGAAGGTTCGTGGAAGGGTTCTCGTCAATAGCCGCGCCTTTGACAAAGTTATTGAGGAAGGAAATACCCTTCATTTGGACGGATAAGCAACAGGAGAGCTTTGAGAAGCTTAAGAGGGTTTCAGAGGAAGATTTAGGTATTAGAAGATATGTTGAGGGGCTGTGTGATGGATTTCGAAGGAAGTTGGGAGGACTATTTTCCATTGGCAGAGTTCGCCTACAACAATAGCTACCAAGCTAGTATTCGAATGGCACCGTATGAAGCACTGTATGGTCGAAGGTGCCGGACTCCTACGTGTTGGACGAAATTGGGAGAATGTCGAGTTTTGGGTCCTGAGATTGTGGCCGAATCTGAAGAGAAGGTTGAGATAATTCAGGCACAGTTGAAGGAAGCATCGGATAGGCAAAAATCATATGCAGACCTCAAACGAAAGGAAATAGAATTTGATGTGGGAGATCAAGTGTTCCTTAAAGTGTCACCTTGGAAGAAGGTAATGAGATTTGGACGAAAAGGAAAGTTAAGTCCAAGGTTTATAGGACCCTATCAAGTATTAAAGCGAGTTGGACCGGTGGCATACCAGCTAGAGTTGCCACCGGAATTGAAGCAGATGCACGACGTATTCCATGTGTCCATGCTACATCGATATCGATCAGACACATCTCATGTGGTACCAGTCGAGGAGGTGGAGCTAAGACCAGATTTGTCCTACGAGGAAGAGCCGATTCAGATATTGGAACATGATGTGAAAGTGTTACGGAGGAAGGCAGTTCCTCTAGTCAAAGTTTTATGGCGCAATCATGGAGCGGAGGAAGCTTCGTGGGAGCCAGAAGAGGCAATGTGACAGCAATACCCTCACTTATTTCAGCCAGGTAATTTCGAGGATGAAATTATTTTAAGGGGGGTAGAACTGTAATATCTTAAAATTGGGCTTATGCATTTTTGCTTAATTTTATGAAATAGCATGTCTATTGTGATATGGATGTGTTGTGTGCATTTTTAGAACCTTGGAAATGTAAGGAAATGTCTTGTCTTGGAAATGTAAGGAAATGTCTTGGAAATGTAAGGAAATGTCTTGTCTTGGAAATGTAAGGAAATGTCTTGGAAATATAAGGAAATACCTTAGAAATGTTAAGTTTTAAAGTTTAAAAGAGGGAACTAAGGCAAGGTGGCCTTAGGAAAATTTATGGAGGAAATATGACATGAAATTGGGCTTGGAAAAGTGGCTTGGAGGTGCCACTTAAGTCTCTAGAAATGACGCCATACACAGTGCAAGGAGGGCTTGTGTTCGAGTCGCGTGGGAAGCAAAATTTTAAAGCTTTTATTTTGCTAAGTGGCGTCAATGAGAGGGAGTAGGGTGGACGGCATATGGGCTATATTTTAGGAGTTTAAAATCCTTTTATTTTTATTTATTATTTAGAGATAAAAGGTGATATATTAATTAAGATAAGAGATAATTGAAGGATTATTTCTATTAATTTTAAATAAGGAGATAAAGAGGAAAATAAGGAAGAGTGATGGCCAAGTAAGGGAGTCTTGGCCTAGTAATTTTGGCAAAAGGAGGAAAAAACAAGGCTAATCATCATTCTTTCTCCCTTTCTCTCTGCCGAATTCTCTCTGCCACTGTTCTTTCTTTTTCTTTTCAATTCTTCACAAAGCCGAAAGCAGAACCCCCTAGTCTTGCCGAATTTTCTTAAGTTTTATATCTTCCTCTTCTTTCTTTGAAAAACCAAAATCCTCTAGTGTTCATCAAGAAGCCGAAATTGTTGATCCACATCTAGGCCATAGCCGAATATCTTTGGAGTCTCAAAAGGTGTTGCCGATTTCAATATAAAGGGTAAGGATCTATAGTAATAATTGTATTCCTTTCTTTTAAGCCGAAAGTTAGTCTAATCCCTCATAAATCTTATTGATCGAAATATGGAAGGTGAATTTCGAGATTTCAGATCTAAGGTATTTCGGCATCTCCATTAACCAGGAAGAAAGTTTTGGGATTTAAAGATTCAAGGTAAGACATATGTATATTCGGCCAAAGGCCATGTTTTATGTTTTAATGTTAGATTAAATCTAACATATGGTTATAGGAATTTCGACATCCCTAAGGGAGCTAGGATCAATTTTGGGAATTTCATCACAAGGTAAGTGGATGTAATTGGCCAAGGCCCTATCTTAGTACTTAGATCTATTTACTTTAACTGAAAACTAACCAATTCAATAGATCTAGTGATTAGCCGGTTTCAAAGGGGAAGAATACAAGTTTTCGGGATTTGATTAGTAGACAAATCGGCAACAAGGTAAGAAAGTGGTTACGATAATCCGTCGGGATTTGATTAAAATTAGCCGAATAGGCTTTTCCCTAAAAATACTAAGTGTGGCTGATTGTAGGCAATTAAGGATCTAAAGCAGTAGATCGGAATTCTTCGGGAAATCAGTGAACTTGCTAAGTTAATCAGGTGTGTACCCCACACTAACTTTTAATAAGATTTATGGCAATGTTTAATATGTGCATGTTTATAAGAATGTGAATATGGCTAAGGTACCGTGTTATGGTACAAAGTACTCAGGTACGTTTCCTACTCCTACTAGGATTATGATATATGTTATCTTTAACATGTGAAAAGTGATAAGAATGTGAATTTAAGTATGATATGCATGATATGTATGATATGGGGCATACGGGTTATATGAAAAGGGGAAGTGAATGTGGTGACTTCGGTCACATTATCTGAATGTGGTGACTTCGGTCACATTATCTGAATGTGGTGTCACATGACACAAATATTATCTGGTGGCTATGCCACGAATTTTATAAGGGCGATGAGCATGTCGTCTGCAGCGGCAGCCTTCGATGGTGTGTAGCGGATGGAGGGTTGACTTAGTAGTCCCCACGGTGTGCAGGTTGGTACGGGTGATGTGTAGCGGATGGCATCTAGGTTTTGGGTTCGGGTTGCATCATCTTTTCTATCTGTTATATAAATACGTGTGATATGATAATGTATGCCTGGATTGTTAAATTTTAGTGTTGGTTACACATTGAGTCTGTTTGACTTACCCCATTGTGGGAACATGTTTCAGGTGATGAACAGTGATGGACTAGGACGGCAGAACTTGTGGTGGCCATGCTCAGCTTGAAGTTTATTTAATTTTGGGACTTTTACATTTTAAGTATTTGGACTTATTTCGAATTTTGAATGTTGATGTAATAAGGCCATAGTTGAACTATTCTATTGTTTCGTTTTATTCTATTACGTTACAAATTTTTATTTAGTTAAAGTGTTAAGTAAATTTATTTTAAAACTAACTCTAAACGTTTTATCACCTAAAAATTCAATATAAGCGAAACTTGTTTCCAACTCGAGCCCAACCCAACAAAAATAATTTTTCTTTCAAAACACACAGTTTTTTTTTTCAAAGTAACTAAAGAATTTGAACCTGTTTACATCGAGGAACATACCAGATCTGGTCCGAGCTCGTGGGCCGGGTGTGGGGTGTTTCATTCACCTAGTCTAGTTCACTATATACTACACCATCATACAATTTTATTCAATTGGGCCCACTTCGGCCCATCGTGGCCCAAGCAGCCTCAACCCACAAGAATACTACTGATGGCCTCAACTATCACGTCGAAGCCCCACACCTACGCTCGCACGCTCGTGTGGCTACTATTACCGTGACCGGAACTTCGACATTTGCCGCTCTGCAACTAGAGTAGAGAGAGTTACACACCTGATAGGAATTTGGTGCTAATCCGCGCTCCGACCACTCCTGTGCCCAAACGCCCTCCAAGGTGTATTCATCCTCCTCATAGAATGCTCTATATATAGCTAGCTTCTCACCTTCCTTCTTTGTATCTTTCCGATGTGGGATCCTTCCACCAGCAGAGTTTAAATCCAACTCAAACTCTTCCCGTCCAGACCGCAAAATAAATACTCCCTCGCTTCTCATGAGATTCGAACCTAGGCTCTCTTGCAACATAATCCACGCCGCTAACCACTTGGCCACAAGCTCCTCTTGTGTCCTAAACCATGCGCAATAATCTATAGCCAAATACTAAGGTCCATGTAAAAAGAAAACCAAAATGCAAGAGCCAAAACTTGAACCTTGGACCTCCTTCTTTCCTTGTGGCGTCATCCCCTTGCCTCTTATATGGCGTCACTTTGCCATTACACCACACACTCCACTTGTGTTATTTTCCTCCATATTTTATTCTTAAAGCCTACATACTAACTCCCAGGGTTTTTTCGCCTAAAACCAAAATTTCCCTAAAGCCAAAGTTTGATCCCGGGACTTCATAGAAGCCCTCTAACCTTCCAAAATCACTCACCTAATAAGTCCAACTTGCACTAAAGCAGACCTCTTGTTCTCCAAAAATTTTAAATGCTACTACGCTCAAGGCCCATTGGGCCCAATCCTACTAGGCCCAATTTCGGGATGTTACAATGCCACTTACTATCTCTCCTTAATAGGCTTAAACACAAAATTTTACTAAGGCCCAACTTGAACCCAAAACTTCATAGAACCCCGTAACTTTCTAAAATCACCTTCCTAATAAGTCCAACTTGAAATAATGTCGTTCTCTTGTTCTCAAAAAGTTTAATCATTGCTACGCCCAAGGCCCATTGGGCCCAATCCTACTAGGCCCAATTTCGGGATGTTCATATGATTAACTCCATTACCTTGTCCATAATTTTCATTTCCAAGGTCCATCTCGACTTTTCTTCAAGCAAATATCTCGCGTCTTCTTTGTCTAAATGTCCACTCAATTTCAGGGTCTACAGGTAATAGATCAATGATTCGATCTATGCTCATAAACACCTAATAAATAAAATCCAAATAAAGAATAGAGAATAAATTAGTAAAGTTAGAAATTAAATAAAAAGTAAACTACAATAATAAGTTCACAAATAATGATTAAGGCAACTGTAACACCCCTTACCCGTATTCAACGCCAGAATAGGGTTTGAGGCATTATCGAAACACATACACTTGTAAACGTATTAAACCGAGTCATAAAATTTCATCCAAATTAAAACTTTTTAAATTTTTATCTTTGAGTCCCTAAATAGGGCCTATGAGGCCCAATACATACTTTGGAAGTGGTCCGAGACTAAACTGAGAACTTTGGAAAATATTAGAAAATTTCTTGAAAAATAGGGGCACACGCCCTTGTCCAAGACCATATCCTTCACATAGCCGAGATATACGCCTGCGTGTTAGGCCGTGTGCCGTTTCGAATTTCTGAAAATCAAGTGCAGACTTCACATGCCTTGGGCACATGGTCGTGTGGCTGCCCGGGTGGCCACAAGTAAGATTATTTACCAAGCCCTTTGCCTCTCCAAAACACTTATACACTTATACAAATTTATAATCACACAACTTGGTATTATTAAGCATTCAAACACCCACAACAAGACATCCACATACCATTTATAAACCACATTCATCATGCATAATCACACATATACTTAACTAGTCATAGCATATAACTTACCCAACCATTCACATTTAGTATTTTCCACACATAATTATAACACATTCACTCATCCAACCCAAACAAGCATGCACATCCATGTAATGCTTCATCATAGACTTATAACATAACAAATATTGGTCACATCAAATGGCCTTATACAACAATGACTTCAATTAGCATAGGCCAATATTATAGGCCAACTCATAATAACATGTACACAAATGACCAAATCCCTATACATGCCATAGACTTAAAAAGCTAGAATAAAAATAATCAATACCAATCCATAGCTTCTTAGTGTGATAGAATCTCTGACGACATCCAACTCGAGCTAGCATCTGTGACTCTATAGGAAAAAGAAAGGAAGGGGGTAAGCATTATAGCTTAGTAAGTAGGTATGTAAATAATAAATGATTTATTAACAAGCTTTTATAAATCTTCACAATATGTTCTGAAGATAATACAATCATAATTGCACATAGTTCCACTATTTATTCATGCTCATCTCAAGCTATCAACTCGAGTCACAGTCACTAAATTATTTATATATCAAGCTACAGAACTCCAAATTAAGATACACTAATTTTTCCTGAAACTAGACTCACATATCTTCTTACCATAAAATTTTAAGAATTTTTTCTTTAGCCAATAAGTACATTTTATTCTTTAAAGTTTCCCCTATTTTGCTGTCTGATAGTTCCGACCCCTCTGCACTAAAAAATTAAGTTTCTCATCAACAGAATTTGGATAATGTTCTCATTTATTTCTCTTGAAATTAGACTCATTAAAAAATTTAAGAATATAAATTATAAACCATAATTATTTTTATACAATGTTTAATGATTTCCTAAATTCGGAAGAGGGGATTCCGACATCATTTTGACCCTGTCTCACAAAAATTTGAATATCATAGAATATGAAATTCTTTTGTTTACACCATTTATTTTATGTGAAAGTAGACTCATTCAGCTTTAATTTCATATCTTATTCAACCTCTAATTCGATATCCACCATTTTTGGTGATTTTTCAAATTCACACAACTGCAGCTATCCAAAACTGTTTTGTTGCTAAATTTACTCTTTCATAATTTCACTTACTCCATTTCATCTTATCGAAGGTTCGATCAAATATCGAGCACATTTTTCATAAATTTTCATAATTATACCTGCACTTATTCATCATATAGTCATATTCAATTACACTTAGTCGTTACATGATCACATGTATTTTCACTTAGTCAATTACCCATTGAACGCATTGGAATAATAACGGATACACGGAAATTTGCACATAAGTGCCACACTTGTAGCTAAAGATACTTCATATCACACTTTTCACATAGGCTCACTCTCGAGCTAATCACATTCACGGGTCTACTCACACAAGCTATCGGTCATACATAACTACTCAGTGCTGCTCACACAAGCTGTCAGGTATCCGCAACACATGTCGGATTACCTAGCAACTGGTAGAACTTATAATACCAGTACCCGTTTCACATAGTCACAATCTCAGTTCTGCTTACACAAGCTACCGTCATGATGGAACTACACGATGCTGCTTACACAAGCTTTCGAGTATCCATAACACATGCTGGATAACTCAGCCACCGGTAGAACGTACGGATCAACACCCAGATCACTTATTTCACATAGGTTTCTAGTGAACATGTCACTCGTATCCATTTTTATTGCTAAGGTTCAACTAGGAAATTTCTCACATTTCGATACTTTGTCAATTTCATTCAATATTCAGCCACATCTCATAAAATATATCAAAACATAAAAATGTAAGTAAAAACGATGCATTATTTACATACAAACTTACCTTGACACCAAAAATGGCAAAGAAGGACTTAGCCGTCAATTTCTCATTTTCCCCCGTTCTAGGTCTGAACTTAATTTTCTTAGATCTATAATATCACATTTAGTCTATTTATTAGTCATATTATTCAATGTGATCCAAAAATCATATTATGGTAAAATTACGTTTTGCCCCTAAAGTTTCACATATTTACACTTTTTCCCCTAGGCTCGTAAAATGATTTTTATTCAATTTCCTTGTATTTTAAGCCTAGCCGAACCATTTTCATAACTATAGCAATCCAAAATTTCCATTTATTCACACACTTACACACATTTTACAACTTTTTACAAACTAGAACTTTTTGACAATTTCACCAAAAATCACTTAGTAAAAGTCGTTTATTATACACCGAGCATTCATATTCTACCATTAAACATCAAAACACAAGCATTTCTCATATGGGTAAATTTTCAAACATCAGCTCAAATAAATGGTAGAAATAGAGAGATCGTGTTACGAGGATTTCAAAAACGTAAAAATCATTAAAAACGAGGCTAGAACGGACTTACAATCGAGCTTGGAAACTTGAAAAACCCTAGCCATGTTTTCCCCTTGTGAAATATGGCCATAACTTGAAGATGGACACAATTTTGCTTTAATTTTGGACTTTTTAATTCTTTTAATTACTAAATGACTAAAATGCCCCTAACTTAAAAATATCCTATTTCACTTATGTCCATTTTTGTCCAACAATTTAATCAACGGTCTAATTACCATTTAAGGACCTCCAATTTAAAATTTCATAACAATTTGACACCTCTAACATGTAGAACTCAACTTTTGCACTTTTTACAATTTAGTCCTTTTGACTAAATTGAGTGCCCAAACATTAAAATTTTCGAACAAAATTTTCATGAAATCATTTCATGAAATTTTAGACCATAAAATATAATAAAAATAATTTTTTCCTCGTCAGATTTGTGGTCCAGAAACCACTCTTCCGACTAGGCCCAAGTTTAGGCTATTACAGCAACAGTTCCCAGCAACAGCGCCAAAAACTTGTAACGTGGTTTGTGCAAGTGTACACAATTGTTCAAGAAATAAGAAAGTAAAATTGAGTTATTGTCTTCACAAGGACTGTGTATGTTAATCGATTAGTTGTAAAATTATAAATTCACAATTTGATATAAAAACACAATAATTTGAATGGTCATGTTTAGACTAAGTGAAATTAACTGGATGCAAAGATTGATCCCTAATGCAATTTTTAATGTAAATGCAAATTATCTAGATGTATGAATGAATGGATTCAACAACAAAAACAATCAACATTAAATGGACTAGGATAATCATATTAATCAACTCAATTCAATTTTATCATGCTTAACAATGTTCGGAAAACATTTCACGGTAACTCGATCTTTCATGAGTTTGGAAATCAAATTAAGTCCTCTCAGATATTTTACTTAGTGAAATATGCATTTTATTGACCATATTAGACTATGGGTTTCTTAGCATTTATGCGAGGTCACAGGGACATTTACGTTTGCAACAGTTTAATCACATAAACCTAAAAACTATGCAAGATAATAGAGCTAACTAAATATATTATGAACCTCAAGTTAGTTGGGTTTAATGATCTAAATTGAGCATTGCACTTTTTAATGATCTGAATGCACTCAATCATGTATGAATGAAATGCATCATGATCGATTAAGGCCCAAACATATTAAACATGAATAAAATAAAGCTTATTACATTAACATATTCATCCTAGAAAATAGGATTTAAAATATCATAGTTGATGTCAAAAACAATAAAGTCAAAGCAAACATAATTAAAATAAATAACAAGAGGAAAGAGTAAACTCTATTCAGTTTAGTAGCCTTTTGGATCTATTCTGACTGATGCGCTCGTCTGCTCTGATCGATGCTTCTTTGCTAAGGGTTTTAAGGTGGCCAACCAAAGAATGCTTTTGACAAAGCTTTTGTTAGCTGGAAAGGGAGATGGTGGCTATGCAAGGGAAAGGAAAAGGGAAATGAGATAGAATGATGAATGAGAGAATGAATTGGGAGATGAGTTCTAAGGGATAAGGGATGAATTGAGAAGTGGGATTTGTATGGTATTTATTGGTGAAGGTAAGGGGTAGAGTTTGCTAAAAATAGAATTTAAATTCCTTCCTTTTCTCTCAGATATGGTCATCCACAGTTCATAGAAGAGAGGATACCTTAGTCTCCTTATTTTGAATTCAAACCAAGGCTATTAATAGCCATAGGATGGATTGTTTCAATAGCAAATTTGTTGGGCTAATTGCTAATTATTTTCCAACTATAAAGACCTTCAATTAAATACCCCAAAGCTTGCTTTTAGGTAGCCATCTACTTGTGTCGAAATTGGGCTTTAATTCCCCCTTGTTGGATGATTTCCTAGTCCAATAATTAATCAGACATGTCCATCTTTTAGTACATCTTTTACTGGGTCAAATTATCAACCTCATGACCTAGTTTGCATGGTCTTGCCGTCCACATGAATTGATTTGTGCATGTCCATGTTTCATTCATATTAATCACATCTTCAGTGGTCCTCCTACATAGTGAAAAATCACATATTAATAAATTAACATGAAATAATATAAAATATGTACATGTAACACCCCAAACCCGGTCTAACCACTACAACTGAGTCTGGCATGCTACGGGAAAGAAAATGTTTGAAAATCGACTTGTCAATTTTGTTTAAGGAGAAAACTGTTGAATAATTTTAGAGAAAATGAATTTGAATCTTGTGTTGTTCAAAACTTGTTAAATCTTGTTTTAGAAAAACTTAGTTGCTTAATTGTTACTCCATACTTACTACTTAAACAGTGAACATTTCAGAAAACACATTCTTATCTAGGTTTTAAAAACAACCAAATCATATTTACCAAGTATGCTTATCGAAAGTTATAAAAAACAACCAAATAAAACATCACAAAAATAAAAGTTAGGCTGCCTTATTACAACGATGAAAACCCAGAAATTAAATAAGACAGCTAAGTCCAAACAGAAAACTTTGATATAAAACAAATGTTGAGCATGGCCACCTCGAGTCCACTCCGGCTCCATATCCACGATCTAAGTCTGATCTGCAAAATGTAAAGGAAAGGGTGAGTCACCTAGACTCAGTGTATAAATCCCCATCCCAAGAGAAATTATGCTCTTACACAAATTCATTTACAAATATGCATGTCATGCAACCCATCAACCTAGGTATGCATCCATGTCTCCCAAATCTACCCCTTGTGGCACCAAGCCACTGGTGGTACCAAACCACTGGTAATCGGAGTTACAAAATTAATATATATGTGGTACCAAACCACTGGTTGTCCCAAACCACTGAGACTTAGTCACAATTTTCATAGTATCTGGAGCCAACCCATTGTTGTGATGCCAAATCACTGGTGACAGTCTGATAGATCATATTTCCCCCTCCTCTCATCACCCATAACACAGAGCTATGCTAACAATATCAGTATGATCATGCTTACAATACATAATTATGTTTACAGAATATCATGCCCTCATAGATCACAATCAACGCGAGAAACATAACAACTTACCCGGCATCCTCGCCTTTTACCCACGAGGGTAATTTGGTAACCATTGCCATCACTTCGGCTTTTAACAACACATAACATTTAACATAATAAGTAAAGAAAATGTGTAAGAGTTACACACCTGGTTCTCGTACTAACGCTTTTACTGTTTCTATGCTACTGTCACTCGAGACTACGACTATCGGCCTACGATTTACTTTCGATGTTGGCCCGCACCCAGATGGCCAATCTCGCACTCCTGACACAGACCATTTCTTGTATTTTAGCATTGGGTTTACAGATCCAACCTCTACTACTTGACTGTTAATAGTGTCCATAACAACTCCTTGGTCACTAAACCAATAAAACGATGAGATCCAAATAACTAAATAATTATAACACTTAAAACAAACCCTTACCTAATTTGTCGAATCCCGAAAGTTTTTAAGAAAGCTTCACCACCCTACCTACATTCGGCCAACATACATATATTAAACCAACCCCTTAATCGCAACCCATTAAACACCTTATGATATTCGGCCAAAAGAATAATGAACAAGAAAGGCCATTCGGCCGAACCTACACCAACCCACCTTCGATTTTTCCACAACTCGGCACTTCAGATCTCAGCCATATAGGATTCGGCTTCTAGGAACAAAGAGGGGAAATCGACAGGCCTTAGAACAAATGGTTCGGGTTAGCAACTTAACGAAAAAGAAAGAGAGAAACCGCAGGGGAAAAACCTTGAAAACTTACCAAACTTAAAGAGGAGTACTCGGCTTATGGTGCACCTTCGGGAAAAATCCTTCCTTGTAGATTCGGCTATGGGAAGAAGATGATATGCACAAGGAGTATTCGACCTTTAGAGAGTTTTCGAAGAGAGGAGAAACAACTAAGGAGTTTCGGTTTTAACAAAAGAAGAAGAAAAAGAGAGAAGCCTAAAGGGGTTTCGGCTATGGGAGGAAAAAAGAAAAGAGGGGAAAAGCTTAGGTGATTTTCGACAAAAGAGAGATTGAGAGAATAAAAAAGTTTCAAGAAGTAGAAATCCACCCAAAATGCTGACAATACTATCACCTTAGCACTAAATTTTAGCACAGACTCAAACACCCACAGAGTTGGAGTTTCGGCCAACTCTCTCCCTCCTGATAGCCTTTTTCTCGCCTGGTAACCTAATCATTATCTTACCTTTAGAAGAGCCCACCTTAAAACCAACTCTTCCCTCTTAATTATCAGCATTTTATCACTAAAATAAAAGAAAATAAACTCCTAAATTGTAGCCACTATGCCGTCCACCCCTTCCCCCTTGAAGTGCCGAATTTTTGCCCCAAACTCTTGGGCCTCAAGCGGCCACACATGGCCTAATAACTCTCCTAAGTGATGCCACCTTCATGCATATATATAGCACCTCTAATTTTTGGGCCACAAGCCCAACTTGCTACCAACATAATTACTTTACTTAATTTATAAACTAACACTATTTATTAGAAATTTCCACCCAGGTTCTAAGCCCAAACCTGAGCCCAATACACACCTCAAGGCCTTAACCTACCAACTTAGCCCTGCAACCTACCAAATGCACAGACCCACAAAATCAAGATATTACAGTACAAAAATAATGTAATTAAGCATAATTTCACATACTCTATAAATTCATGTCCAATATTAATAATTAAGTAAAATTCACTTATTTTAATAACAATTACTAAATATTAACATATTTATTAAGTAAAAAGGTGGTAAAAATATATAGAAAAACCCTATATAATTTCGAATTTACACTTTTTAAGGAATTGCTTGTTCTTATGGTTTTGGTATTGCTTCCTGCACAATTTAACCAATTTAAAATTAGTTACAACTGTCAAAAGGAGAAATAGACTCTAGATGAGGTCGTTTCTCATTATGTGCAAAAGGAAGAAAGGTTGAAGCATGATAAGTCTAAAAGTGCTCATTTGACCAATACTTGTAAAGATGAGGGCAATAAAAAAAAATCAAAAGCTAAAGGTCCAGCTCAAAAGAAACAACAAGTTACAAAGAGTTGTTTTTTTAATGAGTTTGGACACGTGAAGAAAGAATGTGACAAATATCACACTTGGCGTACAAAGAAAGTTATAATTCTTACTTTGGCCTATTCTAAGGTTAATTTAGCTTCAGTAACTAGAAACACTTGGTGGTGAAAGACACATCTTCATGGACGATGGAAAATCGATGGAAGTGGAATCAATCGGTCATTTTAGGTTGTTATTAGGACCTATTTTTTTATTTAAAAGACACTTGTTGTACCATCTTTTTGAAAGAATTTAATTTCTATTTCTTTGTTGGACAAATTTGGTTATTGTTGTTCATTCGAAAATAATCAGTTTTAGTTTGCCTTTAAATTCAAATGTTGTTGGAACTATTTTTTTATATAATTATGACAAGTTTTATTTGCTAGAAATAGTTGTATCCTATAATGAAACTATGCATGTGAAATCACATGGTATTACAACATTTACCAAGTAATTATTGATCGCCTCCAGATGTACTAAGGTCTAGAGTGTGAATACTGCTATAAAATAGAAAGTTATGAGGCAGTATCCACAAGTATACAGGTCGAGTTGTAATATAGATTTTACAAAGAAATAGGTGAGTACTCCGATGATCGTACCCAATAGAGGAGAATACTAAATCAATCTTAAACAATTAAGGACCTAATTAGTACTTTAAGTTAGTTATAGTATGAGAGTAATATAAGAAATATTGTTTTAGGGTTTTTAAATTAATAACATAACATAAAATAATTAAAATGGCAAGAGATAGAGAGAAATAAAGTGAATCAAATCTAAATATAGGTGATTAGCTCGCTTCAGCAATCTCAATCAACTGTTGTCTCGGGTTCTTCGTCAACCAACTAGTCGCTACCCTAGCAGGATCTTCTGATCTTCCACTAACATAACGAGTAAGCAAGAACTGCTTATCTTCCGACCTCACAATCCAGACTAGCTTGGGGTAAAGGTGTTCACGAATGGGCAATACCAATTCTGGGTTAATTCTCACTTTGATGACTTCCCAAGGTTGTGAGGCCTAGGGTTTGTTTCACATTCTCCCTTTCCCAAACAGTTGATCTATTGAATAACCCTACAAAACACTTAAAACATCATGCTTCCACTCGCTAATCCCCCATAGAAGGATTGGTTCCTCATGGCTTTCATAAATAACATAGAATAGATAGAAGAGTTAAGCATAGGGAATGGATTGAAATATAATGTTTAAGAAAAGCCTGGTTGATATTGATAATTAGCGCGAATCCACAATAGTTGATCTTCTTTATAACTCAAAACTCTTGAAAGAAACAAAGAGCAAATAAACTAAAACAATGAAAACCTAAAGAAAACATGAACATAAGAAAACAAAACTTAAACCTAAATAGAGAATCTAAGCTAATGGAATGTTCCCCTAATGTGTGCTAAATGAGCCTATTTATAGCCTTTAATTAGCTGTCGTCCTTAACCCTAGGTTAGCTGACATTCCTGAGCTTTAAGATCGATTGTGCAAACCAAAATGCCCCTGCTTTGTGTTTTATTCTCGTCACAGACTCGATGTCGGACACACCAAGGCCTGTGTTGCGACATAGCAACCAGAATGCTACTCTCGAACCATCTTTATGGGTATGTTGCGACACCCTCAGCCTGTGTAACGACATTGAAGGCAATTTCTTACTTTCTTCAATTTATTCTCTATGTTGCGACATTGGATCTCCCATGTTGCGACATAATGTCCAGTATTGGTCCAAAATGCCTTTTAATGGTCTCCTGTACACTCACAAAGTACATTTTCTCTCCTTTAGGCCTCATTCGTCCCTTAAGGTAAATAAAAGACTTATTGTGCACATTTTATTGGATGTAAGTAAAACTAAAGAAACTTACTTAAAACATAAGAAATATGCTTGTATTCAAGCTCCTTAAATGTGAATACTCATTTAATCTGCTACACTGAATTACAACAGATCAATTATCTCATTTGTTTTTAGATGACTTGGTTAATGATTGTATATATCACAAGTTTAGTAGGAGTAATAATAGTATCAATCAATGCCCTAAGAATGATTTTGAGATTACAGAAATGCATAAGATTTTTTGCATTTTAGTAGTGGGAAATCTAATGTATGTTTAAGTTTGTATGCATTTGAATATTGTGTATACTGTTGCGATGTTGGGCAATATTTAAACAACCCTGACTTGGACCATTGGATAGCAACCAAGAGGGTTATGGGGTATCTTTAGAAAATAAAAGGTTACATGCTCACATATCAAAGGTCTGATAAGTTAGATATCATTCAATATATAGACTCCGATTTTGATGGAATATTCATGCGAAATTTTGTCACTAAAGTGCAAATTGTGATAATAATTGGTAGTCCTTTATTCCAATAACAACATGAGCACATCAAAGTCAAAGCACATAGACTTTAAGTTTTTGGTTGTTAAAGTAAAATTTAGAGTGGTTAATATTGGGACAAACTCTATGATTGCGGACCCACTTACTAAGGGACTACACCCAAGGTTTTATAAGAGCACACTGTTCATATGGGTGTAATGTCATTCCAAGATAGTTAATTTTAGTGGGAGTTTGTAATTTTAAATTCTTTTATGTTATAGACACATTGCCAGTTATTTTAGTTTACAGATATTAAGTTTATTTTTTTGTAGAACTAAAGTTTATTTGGTTTATTCACACTCTAACTTTGGTAAGGTTTGATCTCACCAAGGTTTAAGGAGGACTAGTTGAAAATAGACATGTTTGGATCATATTGCATGTAATTTCCATGCTACACATCCATACTTGATCAATGTCATTTGGTTGTGTTAATATACGTGATCAAGGTTGGATTTAGTTACGATATATGTAATGTAACATCCCATACTCGTTCGGCCATCAAACCCGATCTATGGAACGCCACATTAGCCACCTAAGTGACTCTCCATTTAATCTCAATCTATCCTCCAACACACCAAAAGTTAAAACATTAAGTATGCTTAAGTTACTAATGTGCAGTGTGTAACGCCCTAAACTCGACTCAATTAATCGGATCCAGATCTTGGGTATTACCACATGAATATAGACACTAGCTTAATTGTTACATTAAGCCTTATTTGATAATATGTTTTGATATAAAAAATAAAAGTGTTTTTGAATAAAAGTTAAGTTGAACAAATTGATAAAATCAAGTTGAAATGGTTTCAATTAAATCAAACATTTTCAATCATGCTAAAATTGTTTTTAAACAAGTCAATATTGCTCTTGGCCAAAAAGTATCTATACTTTTTGACCTGGTATCAATAGTTTTGAAGATATCAATACCCATTCTAAAATCAATACCAAATTGACATTCTGTTTTCATGATGTTTCAAACAATGACTAAAAGTATCGATACCTTTTCAAAAAGTATTGATACCTTTTTACCAGGTATCTATATCTCTGCTACAACGGTCACTGAAATATGCATTAATTACAAAAAGTATTGATACTCAATGTTGTAGGTGAATTTAATGAACTGGTATTTCCATCCCAATGGCTATATCCAATTCCTTAACAACCAGAATGATTGGAAATCAATTAGAGGGTGTAAATATCATATTCCAGAAGTCCCACAACAACAACAGATATGTGCAAAGCTTAAAGATCAATAAAAACAACCTAAGAGCTTAATTCTTTCATACCTTTTCTTGTAAACACTTATGAGCTTTCATTGTATTCATTTAGCTCAAGTGTTTTTCTTTGTATCAGTGCTTGATTGGCAAACATTTTGATCTTGTAAAGATTACTTCTTAGTTAGCTTATTTGTTCTCTTTGAGATAGGGTTAAGTCTTAAGGCTTGGGTTGAAACCTGAATGGAGTGTAATCTTAAGATTTTGGGCATAAATCTTAAGGGAGTTGTAACGTTAAACCTTGTCCTTAAAGGTTACCAAATTTGTGAATTTGAGAAATCCTTAGGTGCGGTAAGATAAAGTAGTGGAGTAGGAAATTGTGGTTGAACCACTATAAACTTTGTGTTCTTTGTTGCACAATTTTTATTGCTTCCACCACAACATCTCAAAGGCTAATTCAACTTCCCTATTGGTGTTCTCGAATTGATCCTTCTGAGATATCATTAATCTACTTATACAATTTAAAAATAATTACAACTTACAAATTTCAAACTAACATACATAAATAAGTACATTAAGTAAACATAGATACAACACGAGGTAATTAATGGTATCCAAAATGGAGCCTTGATTTATAACAAATACCCCGAGTGAATTTCTAAGGAGTATCTTAGTCTTTGAACCCATTGCCCAACTTGTTCTATATGCATAACAACCTAATACACCACTCTTTGGGCGTAGCTTTGGTATCATTCCTCCTGGCGCAAACTCGTTTAATTTGCCTGTAATTAAACACACACCCATATAAGTTCGTAAGAACTTAGTGCTGAAAATAGCATTTACCTGTGTCATTTTTTCATATCTCAACTGGTAACCTATTTAGATGATCATATCATTTTGAACCGTCAACTTAATCACTGGCGAATACCCCCTCAATTTCTATTCTCATTTAAAAGTCAGGTACTATACCTTGCTCAAAGCTCATTTTTTACCCATCAACATCTTTGATACACCACTTATCTCTTTCAATCTGATCTTTCATAAGTCTTTACCAATTTCCTTTACGGAGATCCATACGATAGATTCACCATCATTCTTGTATACGTAACTTCAAGTCGTTGTTCCACAACCCATGTTTGATCATCCATACATAACGGGTACATTGCTTCTGTTATATAGTTAGAAAAGTCCTTACTCAGAATACACTTCTTTTACGCTTACCCATCACTTCTTCTATATCTCATCACTTCATTATTCTCGTCCGAATCATAGCTTTGTATAACACTTTATCGTAGCCTATAGATACATTGTGCCTTACTGATCTTTCTAATCACACTTAAAAGCCATGTTGAACGCGCTAGAGCAATTTAATACATAATCTGCCAAGAATAATTCCTTTAGGTTACGCCATTGTGAGCATTACTAGGATATGCCACAAGGGCATAGCTTTTAGACTTTGCCATGTACGTCGTTCTTTAGGTTTTCACCACAAAGATTATCATGTCAGAATTTGCCACACAGGCTATTGATTCATTTTTCGCTACAAGGGCGGTTCTTAAGAGTATGCCACGAAGGTGTTCTTTGTAGAGTTTGTCATAAAGGAATTGCTTTCATATTCTGTTACAAAGGCTTTCTTTCCTAATACGACACAAAGGCTATCATTGTAGGGTTTGAAACAAAGGCCATCTCTGTAACAACCCATTTTCAGTGAAATCAAAAAAGTAGTTTCGGGATCACAAATCCAAGTCAGAAAGAAATTTTATTTTAAAATTATTGCATAGTCTGCATCATGATAGGAAAGACGTATACAAATTTTGATAAGAAAATTTTACCGATTTCTTGTTTAATTATAGAAAGGACCAAATTGTATGAAATGAAAAAGTTGAATTCTAATAGCTAGAACGATCAAATAGCTATGGAATTCAAAAATTGATGTCCTTATATGGTAATTAGACCATTAAGAGAATTTAGTAGATATTTTGATGATTCATCCTTGGAAAATTAGAAAAAGAAAAGGACTAAATTGGAAAAAGAAAAAATAAAAGATGATATCTTAATTAAATAGAAAATATCATCATTTTATATCATCTTCTTCCCCAGGTTCTATGGAAACCCTAAGAAAGAGAAAGAAAATCAAGCAAGCCAAATTGGGTAAGTAATCTTGTCTCGTTTTTAGTAATTTTATATTTTTGATATCGGAATAACCTAATCTAGCTATTTTGGGGATCAATTTGTAAAGTTATCAAAGTATTAAAATTTTTTCATGGATGAATATGCTAAAATTTTGAAATTTATGGTAGAAAATTAAAGGTTGTTGATAGATAAACAACTTTTGTAAAGTGAATTTTCATGAAATTGTGATTTAGGGACTAAATCGTAAAAATGTAAAATTCATAGAAAATTTCTAATTTTTTATCAATTATATGTGATGTAATTGTAATATGTAAAAATCAGTTAGGCTTGGAATAAGGATTAAATTGCACGAATTTCATTTTTCGAGCCTAGGGATGAAATCGTCATTTATGGAAAGTATAGGGGCAAAATGGTAATTTTGCCTAGGATTTGAATTGAATTAAATTGAGTGTGAAATGGATTAAATTGATGTTAAAATTCATTTATATAGATTCAGAAAGACCTATTACTGAGTTGGATTGAGGAAAACAAAAAGTGTCAGATTAGTAGATTCTTGAAACGATGATTTGTCATGAAAATGCACATGTTTGATCAGTTGAAAGGTCCACTGTATTTTTAGATGGATCTGATGGTTTTCTGTTATTCGAGGCAAAATATGTGTACCAGAGAATTCAGAACTTGTATAGAAGATATTGTACGAATTCCACTCTGTTCATCCGGGGAGTAACAAAATGTACAATGATTTGAAAAGGGTATACTAGTGGCCGGGAATGAAACGTGATATTTTAATTTGTGTCTAAGTATTTGGTATGTCAACAAGTTAAAGCTAAACACCAAGTACCTTCGAGATTATTGCAGCCAGTTACGATACCTGAGTGGAAATGGGAAAGAATTACCCTGGACTTTGTATCAGGATTACCCCTATATCTGAAAAAGAAGGATGTTATTTGGGTAATTGTTGACTATCTAACAAAGTCTGCACACTTTATTCCGGTATGTATGGATTTCTCTCTAAACAGATTGGCTGAGTTATATGTATCTGAGATTGTTAGATTACATGGGGTACCGGTCTCCATTATTTCCGATAGAGATTCTCGGTTTACATCTCAATTTTGGAGCAAGTTACAAGAAGCTCTAGGTACACAGTTACATTTCAGCACCGCTTTCCATCCTCAGATTAATGGTCAATCCGAACGTGTAATATAAATTTTAGAAGATATGCTTTGATGCTGCGTACTAGAATTCGAAGGTAACTAGGAAAAATATCTGCCTTTAGTTGAATTTGCATACAATAATAGCTATCAATTCAGCATTAAAATGGCACCGTATGAGGCTTTATATGGTCATAAATGTAGAACTCCATTGTATTGGACAGAGCTTAGTAAGAAAAAGATACACGAAGTTGATTTGATCCGTGAAATTGAAGAAAAGGTGAAAATGATTCAGGATAGCTTGAAAGCAGCCTCTGATCTTCAAAAATCTTATACCGATCTTAAATGAAAAGAGATAGCTTGAAAGCAGCCTCTGGTCGTAAAAAAAAAAACTAAGTCCACAGTTCATCGGACCAGATGAAGTTATTGAAAGAATTGGACATGTTGCATACAGATTGGCATTACCACCGGAGCTTGAAAAATTTCATAATATTTTTCATGTTTCTATGTTACAACGGTATCAGCCAGATCCTTCACATGTTATCTCTCCGAAAAAAGCAGAAATTCAGCTTGACATGACTTCTAGTGAAGAACCTGTTAAAATCCTAGCACGAAAGACAAAAAAATTAAGAAATAAAAATGTAGCTTTAGTAAAAGTTCTTTGGTAATGACATGGGATTGAAAAAGCTACATGGGAACCGGAGGATACCATGAGAAAGCAATATTCGAACCTCTTTACTGGTAATATTTTCAAGCACGAAAATTCTTTAAGGGGGAGAGTTATAATAGCCCGTTTTTAGTGAAATTGGAACAGTCATTTTGGGACCACAAATCTATGTCAGAAAGAAAATTTATTTTAAAATTATTGCATGGTCTGCATCATGATAGGAAAGACGTATAAAAATTTCGATAAAATTTTTTTACCGATTTCATTATATATCCTCTTCTTCCCCAAATTCTATGGAAACCCTAGGAAAGAGAAAAAAATCAAGCAAACCTATTTGGTTAAGTAATCTTGTCCCGTTTTTAGTAATTTTTATATTTTTGAGATTGGAATAACCTAATCTAGCTATTTTGGGGATCAATTTGTAAAGTTATCAAAGTATTAAAATTTTTCCATGGATGAATATGTTGAAATTTTGAAATTTATAGTAGAAAATGAAAGGTTGTTCATAAATAAACAATTTTTGTAAAGTGAATTTTCATGAAATTGTGATTTAGGGACTAAATTGTAAAGATGTAAAATTCATTGAAAATTTCTAATTTTTTTATGAATTATATGTGCTGTAAATATTATATTTAAAATTTGGTTAGGCTTGGAATAAGGATAAAATTGCACGAATTTCATTTTCCAAGCCTAGGGACGAAATCGTCATTTATGGAAAGTGTGGGGGCAAAATGGTAATTTTGTCTAGGATCTGAATTGAATTAAATTGAGTGTGAAATGGATTAAATTGATGTTAAAATTCATTTATATAGATCCGGAAAGACCTAGTACAGAGTTGGATCGAGGAAAACAAAAAGTGTCAGATTAGTAGATTCTTGAAACGAACAAGTATCGAGGTAAGTTCGTGTAACTAGATTATGTATATTAATATGTTTGGAATTGAATGTTGAATATGTGTGAATTGTAGAAATGTTAAATGTATAAAATTAATTACATGCCTGATATTGCTTGATAAGTATAAGTCCCATTTGAATAAGATGAAATTTGATGGATACATGATTTCCCAATTGGTTGTGGTCTTGCATATGTTGCAGACACACCATAACTTGAAAGAGCATCCTGTTATAAGCCCTCTCGAGTTTCCTGTTATATGGTTCTTGTGAGCATCCTAATCGGTAGTGATCCTGTATGTGTTGTGGACTACCACAACTCTTTGTGAGCGTCCTGTTATATGATCGGTTGTGATCCTGCATATATTGCGAACACAAACGTAGCTCTTTATGAGCATCCTAATATAGGCTCTTTTTGAGCTTCTAATATGGCTCGCTTGAACATCCTGTTATATGGCTATCCGGAGCTCCTTGAAAATAGCTCTTCAGAGTTACCTGTTAAGATTAATGAGCTTCATGTTCTAAACTCTTATGAGTTTCTTGTTATAGCCTGGATAAGCTTCCTGTTACATGGCTCACATAAGCATCCTGTTATATAGCTTGAGAGAGTGCTTCCTGATTATGTGCCCTATTTGGGTACCCTTGAATATGAGTTGATGGTTTACAGTGTTGTACACTTCAAGTGTACTACATGTGTATCCATCGGTATTTCAAATAAATTCAACGGGCAAAGTTTTGACATGATTAAACAGAGCTTAAGCTGATTTTTCATGAAAATGCACATGTTGAACGAAAATATGATATGAAAAGTATATGTATATGAAAGTTATTACATGATGAGCTCATCTTTATTACTTGAAAAGTATTTAGAAATTTATGACTAACTTGCTTGATTGAGTGTATATGATTAGGCAATTGGAAAATTTGTTGGGAAGCATGTTATTTACATGATTACTTAAATTGAATATAAACGGTAAGTAAATTCCTGTTATGCGAACTTACTAGAATTAAATGCTTACTTTGTTTTGTTTTCCTCTGTTTTATAGTGCTCGGAAGCTCGTGAAGGTTGGAATTGGTAGGAGCACCATCACACTATCCTTCAACTCCTTTTGGTATAAATAGCAAACATATTTTCGTATAATGGCACGTATAGGCTAACTTGGTTGGTGTTGGCATTTAAATGGTTGATTATAATATAGCCATTGCAATGGCTAATGATGATATGTTTAGTGAACATATATATATATGAGGTTATAATATGGTTAATATATGTATGATTGATATGGTTAGATTGAATTATGGTAAATATATGTGTCTTATAAAAGGTGAGTTTGAATACATGTGATGATATATCATGTATAATGTTAATGTTGGCTTGGTTTTAATATCTTGAATTGGTTGGTATATGTATGCAAGTGTTAATATAGGTACAAGATAAAATTTGGGTGAGAAATAAGGCTTGGAAATTGTAACATCCGGGATTTTGGGCTTATGAATTATTGTTGAATTTTGTGTGGAAGCATGCCTATGTGCATTATAAATGTGTTATGTGAATTTTGAGAACCTTAGAATATAGAAGAATGCCTTAGGAAATATTAAGTCTTGAATTTTAAAAGAAAGCTAAGCTTGATAGGGCCTTAAGAAAATATGTAAGTGAAATATGCCTTAGGAAATATTAAGTCTTGAATTTTAAAAGAAAGCTAAGCTTGATAGGGCCTTAAGAAAATATGTAAGTGAAATTAGACACAAAAATGGGCTTGGTACAGTGGCTTGGAGGCGCCACTTAAAGCCCAGTAAGTGACGCCACAAGGAATGTCAGAGGGGCTAGGTTCGAGCTGCAAGGGAAGCAAATAAAAGAGTTTTATTTTGCTGCAGGAGTGAGCAGTAGTGGACGCCACTAAGGCACTAAAGGGATGAGTCTAATCTTTTTTAAAATTTGGCTAGATAAGGGATAAATGATGGATTAATTTTATTAATTTGAATAAGGTGATAAAGAGAAAATTTAGGGATTAGATAGGGGAAGAGTGTGGCCAGCCTAGGACTCTCTCAAGGTGAATTTCGGCCAAGTTAGAAAGGGAGTATAGCCGAATTTCACTAAGCATTCTAGTCTCTCTCTTTCAATTACTCTCTTTTCTCTCCAAAATCGTCATCTTCTCTTCTTTTTCTTGTTCTAGCCGAAACTTCTCCCTAAAGGCCATTATTGCCGATTCTTCCTAAGCTCTACACCTTTCTTTTCTTTCCCTTGTTGAAGCCGAAACCCTTTAGTATTCATCAAAAGCTAAAATCAATTGATTAAGATCTAGGCCATAGCCGAATAGCTCTGTGGGTGCAAGTAAAGGTGTTGCCGATTTCAATTTTAAGGGTAAGGATTCTTCTATCATCATTTTATTTCTTTTTCTTATAGCCGAAATCAAGATTCTAACCCCTTAATGATCTCTGCCGAACCTTTGAAGGAGGATTTCGGGTTTTATGCTAAGGCGACTACAATAGAAGATCTTCGGGATTTTAAGACTCAAAGGTAAGCCACATGTGGTATCTGGCCAAGGGCCATTTCATAGATTTTGTACAAAACGTTGACCCTAGTGTGTACCATGTAGGATTTCGGCATCCTCATAGCCAAGTGACAATTTTGGGAATTTGGAATCGCAAGATAAGAAGGTGTAATATTCGGCCATATTGGTTATTATGTTAGCCGAATCTGACTATGGTTATTTAAGGGCAGTCGACAGTGGTATACAAGGTTTTCGGGATTTTAGATTCGCAAAGGTAAGTGAGTATACTAATCGGCCAAGGTCATATTTGGTGGTTCAAATTTATTTCTTAATTATTCAAAAGCCGGAAGCTAACCTATTAAGTGATCTAGTGTGGGCCGATTTCAAGGAAGAAGTATCACAAAGTTTCAGGATTTGTTTAGGAATCAAATCGGCAGTAAGGTAAGATTTTGATTGTGATAATCCTTCAGGATCTAATTGAATAGCCGAATAGGCTTTTGCTAAAATACTAAGTATTGGCCGAATGTAGGAATTAAAATCTAGAGCGTTAGATCGGGATTCTTCGGGATTTCAGTGAACTCGTTAAGTATACCAGGTGTGAAGCCCTTCCCTAAGTCTTAATAGATTTACGGCATTAAATTCAATATATGCATTTATAATAATGTGTAAAGCGGGCTAAGGTACCATACAATGGTACAAAGTACTCTGGTATGTTTACCTACTCCTACTATGAGTAATATGATCTATGTGAAATTATAAGAATGTGAATAAGAAATATGACATGGTTTATGCATATTTGTATGACATGGGGCATATGGGTTATATGAAAAGGGGAAGTGATCTGGTGGTTTATACCACAAATATCTGAATGTGGTGACTTCGGTCACATAATCTGAATGTGGTGACTCATGTCACAAAATATATTATCTGGTGGCAATGCCACAATATTTATAAGGGCGATGAGCACGTCGTCTGCAGCGACTGCCTTCGATGATGTGTAGCGGATGGAGGGTTGACTTAGTAGTCCCCACGGTGTGATGGTTGGTACGGGTGATGTGTAGCGGATGGTTATTTAGGTTTGGGTTCGGGTTTGCATCATTATCTCTATCTATTATATATATGAATGATTAATATGATATGCCTGAATCGTTGAGACTTAGTGTTGGTTATACACACTGAGTCTGTTGACTCACCCCGTTGTGGGATATTTTTCAGGTGATACTCAGTAATGGACCGCGTCGGCAGGAGCTTAGTGGTGGCCATGTTCAACTCAGACTTTATTTTAATTTTGGGACTTTTTATTTCTAAGTATTTTGGATTTATTCAGTTTTTGTTTTGATGTAATAAGGCTATAGCTACTAACTATTTTATGCTTACTTTTATTTGTTTTTATCGCAATATTATTATGGCTAAATTAAAGGTTGTCTAAATTGTTTTAAAAATAAGCGTTAAATGTTTTGACATCTAAACATAAATGATTTTCAAATTAAAAGATAATCTTTAACCAATTTGGCAATTCTTTTTAACTTGTGGTTTTGGAATGTAAAAAAACAAGGTTTAAATAAATCCCCGATTTCAAAAAGAACAAGATTTTCAATTGAACCCAGCACAAATCAAATTTGTCCAAAATTGCCCAAAGTTTTCCAAAGAAACAAACAAGTTTCGAACCGTTTCTACTCAAGGAACATACCAGATTCGGTCGAGGCTCGTGGGCCGGGTTTGGGGTGTTTCAGCTTGGTATCAGAGTCGAGTTTTAAACTCTCGGCCTTGGGTTTAAAGCCCATAACGTTTTTAAAATAAGGCCCAAACAGGTTTTGTGAACAATTTTTTGAAATGAGCAGGTTTTCTGGCATGGCACCTAAGTGTCCGACCCGAAGTGCACCAAGTAAGTACTCCTAACTATTGTGTTATTTATAGTATGATTTGTAGAAGGGTATATCGGGAACGTAGATTAGTATATTAAGTACTTGAACCCTAGGATTAGTTTGCTCCAACATAGAAGCTCATAAAACTTTAATGCCTAATTAAACAAACCTGTGGCTAAGACGCAGAGTTAGGGTGTGGCAACCTTTGTGCGCATGTCTAGGATTGGATTCAGGAAGAGCCTGGTATTAAGCAGTCCTCGTGACTCACCTCCTCTTCACTCGAATCCTACCTGGTGCGTAGTAACGGTTCACCCTAACAAGAGGACTTATTCACGGGCTAAACTCGATAACTAAAACCCGAAAGGGATTAGCCGTATTTTCATAAAAACATCAGTTTTAAAAATCACCAAATTACCCCATTAAATTGTAGCAAAATTTAGTTTGAAAATGTTTCAAAATATTTCCGACATACAAAATTACCTAAATACCCCTAGTGGTAAAATTTCTAAAATGCCCTTGGGTTTCAAAATTACCATACTACCCCCGATTTTAATAAATTTTTCTGATTTTGGCAAAAGTATCCAAAACCTTATCTTTACGAAATACTAAGATACCTTGACTTGGAAAATTTATGAAATTACCCCTAATTTACAAAATTACCAAAATAACCCTTTATTTCTAAAATTTCTGCCATACCTCTAATTTGAGAAAATTTTCAAAAGTACCCTCGAGTTTTGAAAATTTCAAAGTGCTCTGATTTATTAAGATTTTCAAATTGACCCCGATTTATTACTAAAATGCCCCGTAGGTCAAATTACGAAAATACCCCTGGGATAGGAATAGACAAAACTATTCGAATGATGAATGTGTGTGGTAGATGCTACTGAATGGATGTACTTCTCTGAATTAGGATAGAAGACTTGAAACTCTGAATGATCGAAAGAATTGCTATTAATCTCTTTTCCAGAAAATTTTTTTTCGCGGATAATCAGTGGAACAAAATACTAATGCATAAAATTTCTTAATCAGATTAAAAGCGCGATAGTAGAAATGAGCTTTAGGGGACGTGGTCGAAATGTGCGAGGACGTGGTAGAGGCAAGATGACCATATCTGAACCTGTTAGATCGGGTCAAGGGTCTGAAAATGAGGTACCACCACCACCCCCACCACCAATTGTTGGTGTTGAAAAACAAGATCAGACGGGGGATGATGCAGTATTACAGACGGTGCTGCGAGTTCTTGAGATGGTGGCTGGAGCAGGTGGAAATATGGGAGCTCGATAATCTGTACCTAAGCGACTCCGAGCCAACGGAGCTGAGGTATTCCGTGGTGTATCCGGTGTGGCACCTAGTACAGCTGAGTATTGGTTGGAGGCGACAAAATGAATTATGGATGAGCTGGATCTGACCCTTGAGGAGAAACTAAAAGGAATGGTGGCGCTGCTACGCGATGAAGCATATCAATGGTGGCTCATAGTTCGGGATAGTGCCACAGCTGAGGATCTAACTTGGGAGTACGTTAAGGCGGCGTATCAGAAGAAGTATGTCGGCACGTGTTACACTGATGCACAGAGGAAGGCATTTTTGGGGCTGGTTCAAGGGAATAAATCCGTAGCAGAGTACGAAGCTGAATTCCTAAGGTTGAGCTGGTATGCTCGAGGAGTAGTGGCTACGCAGCATGAGCGATGTGTCTGGTTTGAGGACGGACTAAGGGATGACCTGATGTTGTTAATAGCCCCACATCAGGAGCAGGAGTTTGCTGCGTTGGTAGAGAAGGCTAAGGTAGCCGAGGGAATTAAGGACTTTATAAGGCAGAATACTGATCGGAACAGGCAGAAAAAAGGTTTTGGATCGTCAGGATCGTCTGGGAATGTGCAGAAGAGCCTAGAGTTGATGGGCCGCGAGGTCAGCAGGCTAGTACCGGAGGGCAATATCGTACTTGTACCCAGTGTGGGAAGATGCATCTAGAAGAGTGTTGGAAGAAGACGGGAGGATGTTTCAAGTGTAGATCTAAAGATCACATGATTAAGGATTGTCCCATTAAGATAGACGGGAGCCACCCAACAGGTCAGGGTGTTAATCAGGCTGGTAGAGGTGGACAGCAGCCTCAGCGAGGTTGTGGTCCGAATGGTAGAGGTAACAATGCTGGAAGAGGACGTGGAACACCGGGCTGAGGTGTTGGTAATACTGAGGCTAGACAGCCGGGTCTGGTTTATACAGTTCGTCGGAGGGAGGAGGGAGATGCACCGGACGTCATAACCGGTACGTTCCTTATATTTGGCAAGCCTTATTTTGCTCTGATTGATGTGGGCTCGACCCATTCTTATGTTGCATGTAGTGTAGTGGAAACACTAGGCATAGCCTCTGAACTATCCGATAGGGAGATGACTGTAGTAAGCCCATTATGCCAAATAGTAGTGGTGAATAAGATCTTTCGGAGTGTACCTCTAGAGATTCAGGGAGTGACATTTTCTGCCGACTTAATGGAACTACCCTTCGGAGAATTCGATCTTATACTTGGTATGGATTGGCTAATGGAACATCGGGCTATATTAGATTGTACAGCTAAACGGATGGAGTTAAGGACCCCAGAGGATGAGTCGATAATTATGATAGGAGAGAGAAGAAACTACTTGTCTAACGTGGTTTCAGCACTAAAGGCTGATAAGATGGTTCAAAAAGGGTGCAAGGCATTTTTGGCCTTCGTGAGTGCGTTGGATGCAAAAGAAGGGGGAGTTTGTGGAGTTAGAACAGTAAGGGAATTTGAAGATGTGTTTTCGGAGGAGTTACCTGGAATACCCCCGGATAGGGAGGTGGAGTTTGGAATTGATTTGCTGCCGGGAATAGCTCCTGTGTCAATTGCCCCTTACAGAATGGCACCAAAGGAGTTGGTGGAGCTCAAGGCTCAAATCCAAGAGTTGCTTGATCATGGGTTTATCCGACCCAGTGTGTCTTCATGGGGAGCACCAGTCTTGTTTGTGAAGAAGGAGGACGGAACTATGTGTATGTGCATAGATTATCGTCAGTTGAATAAGCTGACCATCAAGAACAAGTATCCGTTGCCAAGGATAGACGACTTGTTCGATCAGCTTAAGGGGGCCGCAGTATTTTCAAAGATAGATATAAGGTCGGGATATCATTAGTTAAAGGTGAAGGAAGCAAATATCTATAAGACAGCTTTCCGAACAGTTTGATTATTGCTATGATTATGCATGACAAAAGTTGATGTGATATACTCCCGGTTGAACCTTAGGAATAGATTAGATATCCAAGCCGTGACATTTGGGGTGATATGTGTGCTAGTGTAAGACCATATCTGGGACATGGCATCGGCGTTGATATGTGCACTAGTGTAAAACCATGTCTGGGACATGGCATCAATGATGATGTGTGTGCTAGTGTAAGACCATGTTTGGGACATGGCATTGGCCACGTTAAGAGAGCCAGTGTAAGACCATATCTGTGACATGTCATCGGCATTGAGACGAATCTTGGACATGGCATTGGCCTCGATATGTGAGCCAGTGTAAGACCATGTCTGGGACATGGCATCAGCATTTTACCCTCTTGTGTGAGGCTTGTCGAGTATCCTTTGGTATTCCAACTGGTTCAATGGGAAAATTTAGAGCTTGTGTTAAAAGTGAGAAAAGTTATGACTATGTTGTAAGTGATACATGTACCTACATGAAATTCATGAGAAATGAGCTCGAATTATGTTGTATGATTAGTAAGGGTGAAAATGAGTAAATTATGTTTTTAATCATTCGAGAATCTTGTGCAAGTTTATAAGATGATATGAGTATGATAATGCATGGTAATTGTTGTTAATTATTTACATGCGACTTACTAAGCTTTATGCTTACTCCCTTTCTTTTCCATTTTCTTATAGTGCCGCCAAGCTAACTTGGGGATCAAAGAATGTCGGAGGCTCAATCACACTATCAATCTGAACATTGGTATAGTTAGATTTATCATTTTGAGTATGACATGTATAGGAACTTGATATTTTGTTAAGTGTCATATTGTTTGGCCAAATATGTTGGCTTGTATTGAAGATGAATTCATTTTTGTATAAGGTCATGGACAAATGCTAATATTAATTATTGATATATAAAAATGATGATATTTTTCATGGATGTGTAAATTGCATGGTTGAGTATTTGGTATATTAATGCATGAAGGAGTAGGTTATTGAATGTGGCTTATCTTGGTGCAAGTAGGGTGGCAAAAAGGGCTTGGTAAATAGCCTTGTTATTGTCCACATGGGTAGACACACGGGCATGTGTCCAGATCGTGTGTGACACGCGGTCTGTCCCATGGGTGTGTAGTCCGGCCGTGTGTCCCCCTGCACCTTAAGATGGCAAAACAGAATGCCTAGTAGTAACCATAGGGACGGAGACATGGCCGTGTGTCTCGACCTGTGGAATGTAACAGCCCAAATATGACCCTAACCGGAATGGTGGTTTCGAAACCCCGAATCTGAGTCAAAAATCTCTTAATAAATATATATTTGATGTGCTATGTGTGCTGAATTGTGTGAATGTGTTTGTTGATATGATTGAATTAAGAGAAAGGATCTAATCGATAAAGTATAAAAGTGGCATTAACTAATTGAAAGGGGCTAATTTAAGTGTATTATGAAAAGAAAGGGATTTGCATGTCAAATAACCCAAAAGTTTGGGTAGTGGACGGCAATGATGGGAAAAATATGAATAAAATAATTAAATTATGTTAGTGGGAATTTAAATGAATAAATTAAGTAATGAAAATGATTAAGGTTTAATAAAATAAGAAAATACATTTTTCTTATTTTTATTTTTATTTTTCTCTCATCTTCCTTACCACTCTCACGAAACAAAAAGGGAAGAAGAGGAAGCCATTAAAACCTCCATGGCCGGACCTTGCATGTGTTTCTAAGGTGAGGTATCAAGCTCCATTTTAATAAATTTTTGCTTGGTTATGTTGGTAATCTTGAACACTATCAATTTCATGTATAAATTTTGAGCCTAAAGCTTCTCCTAGGTTCGGCCATGAATTAGTACTATGGCTTTATCATGTTAGATGAAGAAATATTGATTATGGTTGGTATATTAACATGTTAAATAGGAAAAATAGGTATGTGTTATGGTTTGAATATTTTGGAAACAATTGGTTGGAAGCTAAATTGTATGAACGAATGGTTTTATGAACTTAGGAAGGAAAGAATAAGGTTCAGCACTTAAGGGGATTAGTCTAAATTTCATGAAAATTTAGTGATTTTGTTTAGGGACTAAATTGCAAGGAAACCAAAAGTAAAGAGGGGTAAATTGCAATTAAACAATTTTGTAAATATGGATAGGAATGACTTATAGGTAGTAATGAAAAATTGAATTGTATGAATTCTTTTAGTAGTAAAGGGCATTCGGCCATGGGGAATTTGAATTATAAACAAGTATAATTGTTTGTGAATATGTTTGAGACTTAATTGAATAGGGTGTGAAATTATAGGGGTAAATTCGTAATGATTATATAATCTTGCAATTGAATTGATTTGAGTTGAATTAATTGGAAATGAATTGAACCAATGTTATTTGACATTTCTTAGATCGTGATCAAAAAGAAAAGGAGCTAGATCGGGGAAAAGCCAAAGTGAACGAATAGTCGGGAAATTCGAATTCATCGAATCTCAAGTAAGTCCCTAAGCAATCGAATTAATGCGAAAGTTCTTTACGCACATGTATATATATTTTGGTAATATAAATACCTCTATTTTTATCTTGGCCGAACGTGGTATAAAGCATTTTACACGGTAGTTAAATTACTATGGAATTTCAAATTCATACTTATATGCAATCGTGTCAGGAAGATGAATACACAACATTTTGGATATATGAAAATCTTACGAATATGGAATCATAATGATACACGTACATATATATATTTATGCCTATATGCACATTCTTGAGAGAGTCAAATGAGATAGGTGGATATTATATGTGATGGCCGAATTGATAATATCATGTGGATGTGTATATATGTATAAATGTGTGTATATATATATATATATATATATGGATGGTTTAGATGATTGAGATAGGTTTAATGACATGTTGCCGTAGGTATGAAAGTGCAGGTATTTGGGTTAAATAGATATTTGGGTTGATTTGTGGGTGATTAAAAGAAATATGATATAAAGGAAGAATTAGTGATCAAATATGCATTAGTATGTATATTAATCATTATAAGATATGAAATTGTATATTATGTTTAATTGGGATTGTTAATTTGTCACTGTGTGTGCGAAGAATAAGTAACGGCTCTAAGTGAGTGATACGTTACGAAAGGTTAGCACTGTGTGTGCGAAGAATAAGTAACGGCTCTAAGTGAGCGATACGTTACGAAAGGTTAGCACTGTGTGTGCGAAGAATAAGTAACGGCTCTAAGTGAGCGATACGTTACGAAAGGTTGGCACTATGTGTGCGAAAGTGTAAGTAACAGCTCTGTGTGAGCGATACGTTATGGGATTGGTATAACAGGTATGAATACTTTGAACTAGATAAGTTGTTTTGAGTTCCAATGCGTAGCATGTAAATATTCTGTTTTATTTTGATCGGTAAGTAAGTACTAAGATGGTAAATGATGGCTGAATGTATGTTATTGATATGGAAGGCTATTAAAAATAGTTGTTAAATCATTCAGTAGCTATAAATTTTGTTTAGGACTTACTAAGCTTTATATAGCTTACCGTTGTATTTTGTTGATTGAGTATAAATTCTTGAAGCAAGCTCGCACTTGGGGATCCTTGCCGAAGTCAAGCACATTATCACCTACTTTTGGTATTAATACTATTAGCTTTTAACTTTTGAAATTATGGCATGTATAAGCTTAGACAATTTATAGTTTTCTTTTGGGTTGTAATATATATAGAAATCTTGTAAAGATGACTACATTAGGTCCTATGAAACTCATATGAATTATGTCATGGTTGAATTTCAGTATAAGTTATATGACTCGATGAATGGTATGCAATTTCACTTGGTATTATGATATGACACAAGTATCTATAGAATTTTGAATGGAAATAGAAATTTTGGTATGCTGTTATAAGAGTAACCAATTGACTGGATACAAATTGGTAGGATTTTATACTTGCATGCTAATATCATTATAGGTTCGATTTTGGTTGTTAAAAGAGTATTCGTTGTAACGAAATGAGTTTGAATAACCATATATACAAGTGATAATGCTGATTTTAGCTTGAGTAATGTTGAAATGAATTCATTGTTTTGATTATAAATATCACTTGTAAGTAAATAGGAAAAGTTTGTAAATGGAAGTGAAACTTATTTATGCAAATGTTGCAAGTTGGAATGCATTGATAAATTGATTCTATTTACAAACGATGTATTTAGTTAAATAGGTAAATTACTTTTGGTATAATCAAACAAAGACCGGTAGGTGTGATTTGGAGCCCTTTTCGGGTTGGGTTAATTTAGTGATGCCTCTTAACCCAAATTCGGCGACGGATACGGGTTAGGGGAGTTACATAGAAGATATGGCCATAGTACATGGGCATGTGCCTAGGTCGTGTGAAGTCTGCACTTAAATTTAGGAATTTAATTTGCCACACGGCCTGAGGACACGGACGTGTGCCTTCGCCATGTGACCTTATTGGGTTGATGACGTTAGAAACAGAATGTCAAGGTTTTCATACACGAGCTCGGGACACGGGCGTGTCCCTATATGCTTAGGCCGTGTGAGCTACACGGCTATTCCACGTGGTCATGTTATCAGATTACACGGGCGTGCCGCCCTTCCATACGGGCGTGTGCCCCTATTTTTAGTGACATTTTCCAAAGTTTTCTAAAGAACTCAGTTTAACCCCGACCCATTTCTAAAGTATGTTTTGGGCCTCATAGGTCCATATTAAGGACGTTATGAGAAAGTTTGAAATGTTTTAAATTTGAACGAACTTTTATGGCCCAAAAATGTATGTTAGTATGGGTTTGAGTTAGGTAACGCCTCGTACCCTGTTCCAACATTAAACACGGGCAAGGGGTGTTACAAACACGGCTTATGCACACGTGTGTGTCCATTGACCCACACGGGCGTGTGCCCCTAAAGCCTCAAAATTTCGTAAAATCTTCCTAAGGTCTCAGTTTAGTCCCGAACCGCCCTCAATGTATGTTTTAAATCTCGTGGGCCCATATAAGGGACGATGTGCACGTGAATGAAAAGTTTTAATTTGGATGGAAATTCATGTCTCGATTTTGTATGATTGTTTGAATTTATGTCCGGTAATGCCTCATACCCTATTCTGATGTCCAATATAGGTATAGGGTGTTACAAAATATTTGACACACCCCAAGTTTTCTAGTTCGTGTTTTGGTTGGTTGAGCAAGTAAGGATGGCGATGACTTGCGTATGAGCTAGTCAAATTCACGAGAACTGACTTGTTTCTTTTGCGGAATGTTTCGCAAGGTTCCGTTCTCTTGCGGATTCCTATTTTTCATTTGGCGAGCTTTTTTATAGTGAAGTCGCCATTGGCGAGTTCCAATTGTAACACGTAGGTTTGTTGTTTTAAAATCCGTAATCGGTAGGACACGTATAAACAATGGGTCAAGTCTTATGTAGGAAACGTGTCATTTTATGGGACACTTATATAGCCTCATTAATGGTGTCTGATTAGTGGAATTGTGTGTGCATGTAAGGTGAATAGGTAACCTGTTATAGTGGAATTATGGGCTAATTCCTATATAAAAGGAATGAAAGCTTAACAGAAAAGGACTTTATTTTCCGTTTCTCTGTTCATCCATGTTCTTTCAGAAGAAACCTAGTTTGTTCTTCGCTGTGTGAAGAAGGTACCAACTTTTAGTTTGATTAGTAACTGAATTTTTCAAGCCAACTACTAATAATGTAACCCCCAAACCCAGCCTAAACATTAAGACCGAATTTGGAAGATTACATCGGCCACCGAAATGGCCTAGTACGATTAGAGTTTTGTAAAACGGTTGTTTTAAAACATTTGTTTATTTTTTAGGAAAAACTTAGCATGTTATCTTAATTTTATAAAATGAATAGTTTCCCAAAAACAATGGATTTTAAAGTTAACTTATTAAAAGTCGATTTCTAATTTGTATATATTTTTCAAATCTCATTTACATAACCATGCAACGAAAGAGTGATACTTAACGTGAGTTTAATGGGAAAAATAACCAAAGGAAAAATAAAATGTCATGCCTACCGGACAACCCAAAAACCTAACTCCTATGCTACAATTCAAATAAAATACTACAATATTTGAAAAGCAAAGATTGCGAATAATGAATATAAAATGTTTATAAAAAATGATTCGTGCCGAGTCCGCGTCCTAACCTAGTGGGTTATCTGTGGAGATAGAGATAAAAGGGTGAGTACGATTATGAAGCTCAGTGTGAGTCCAATCACGTGTAACTCAATGTAAACAGTAGACAAAGCATGTGAAATATCAGTTCTTTTAAAATAATCACATTTGTATAGCAAGTCATAGTAACGATTTTATAGATCAGGATATCACAATAGCATCTCCATATTTACAGTTTTTTATGCGCATGTTTATGCATGGCAAAGCAATTTTAGTATATCAAAAGATAGATCCTACCCAACTTCGTTACACACTTCACTGAGAGTTCCCTTTAACTCATACATCCTCATACATCCTTATAAACAGCCACTGGGCTGTGGATGCACAATATATTTACAGATAAAAACTGCCACTAGGCTATGGGCGCATAACATATTTGCAGATAAAAACTGCCATTAGGTTGTAGGTGCACATCATATTTGTAGATAAACTGCAACTGGTCTACTTTAAGACCAAGTCTGAGCACGACGAGCATTTAGGGTTGTACCGCAAATTCTCCAAGAAAAGAAACTTTTTGCCAAGTTTAGTAAGTGTGAGTTTTGGTTAAAAGAAGTTATATTTTTTTGGTCAAGTGGTGTTCGCTGAAGGTATCCATATGATTCTAAGAAGATTGAAGCTATTGTGGAGTGGAAACAGCCTAAGAATGTGTCTAAAATTCAGAGTTTTCTTGAGTTGGCTGGTTATTACCGGAGATTCATTGAGGGTTCTCTTTAATTGCTGCTCTTTTAACAAAGTTGCTGAGAAAGAATGCTCCATTTAGATGGACTGATGATCAACAAGCTAGTTTTGAGAAACTTAGGTCTGTTTTGACTCAAGACCTATTTTGATTCAGCCTGAGTCTAGAAAGGATTAACTGGTATATAGTGATACGTCTCACATTGGTCTTAGATGTGTGTTGATGTAGAAGGGTAAGGAGGTAGCCTCCGCCTCGAGGTTGCTCAAGCCATGAGTGTAATTACCCGAATCATGACTTGAAGCTGGCAATTGTTGTTTTCACGCTTAAGATCTAGAGGTATTATCTTTATGGTGAGAAGTGTATTTGTAACACCCTTAACCCAAGACTAGCGCCGGAATAGGGTTAAGAGGCGTTACCAAACAACCACAATAACTCACATCCATTCCACAACACATAGTCTATCATCAATCCTACATGCTCAAATACAAACATACAGTCCCTCATCTAGGTCTACGAGACCTTAATCAAGTGTTAGAAAGGGGTCGGGACTAAACCGAACACTTATGAAAGTTTTTAAAATTTCAAACATTTTTCAATACTGTTGAGGTCACACGCTTGTGCAGTCAGGCCGTGTGTCTCACACGATCACCAGACACACCCATGTGTCTAGGCCGTGCCAAAACAGAGCATGTATTCTGACTTCTTCACACGGCCACCAGGCACGCCCGTGTGCTAAGGCCGTGTACTCTTAAGCAATATACTGACTTATTCACACGGCTACTAGCCACGTCCGTGTACCCTGTCCGTGTATACTTGGGCTATCTACTGACTTTATCCCACGATGACTGGGCACGCCTGTGTGCCATAACCGCGTAGACAAAACAGGCCATTTGCAGGGCCAATTTGCCACCCGCACAAGGGTTTACCAACAAGCTTCAATAAAATGCCAATTTATGCTTCAATATGCAAACAAACTTACCATTCCATGTATAATTCAACCACCGACTATACCATCTACTTCCATGCTCAATAACATTAGAACTAAGACCATTCAAAGTGACATTTATACATCTCAAAACATATGTAATTCAAGCATCATGTAATCCATATCAAAATTCATTTTCAACCACATCTTTCATCAACTACATAATCATGAAATATACCAAACTCACAACTCATTTATAATTTCAACATCATTCAACCTCCAAGTCAAATCACATGGCAAGGATATAAACATTCCCCAAAACATACAATAACTTCTAGCCTATACATGCCATATTTCATCTATATAAATCTTTCCAAATGTACCAAAATAGATTGCCGATAGTGTGATAGAGATGCTGATGATTCTAGGTGTAACGCCCCGAATTTTAGGCCTAGAGGAATTGGGCTTTGGGTCTTATATATTTTTTAAGTAAGAAAATGACAAATGACATGTTGGCTTTAATGGTTTAATAAACTTGGAGTGTCTAGGGGTGTTGGAGAAGTTCTGGGTTCGAACTTTGAGGAGAAGGAATTTTTAATTAATCATTAAAGGAACTAAGGCAGTGAGTAGTTGGGCTTTTAAATAAAAATAGGGAAAAATGGCATCAAAGAGCCTTGTGGTGGAGTGGCTAAGTGACACCACTTAGGGTATAGGAAGGTAGCGTTATGAGCTAGCAAGGAGATCCTAGGTTCGAATCCTATTTTAGTATTTTCTTTAGGAGTTCAATTTTGGTCTTCTAGAAGGTTGGAAGTGGTGTGATATGGACTCTAAGGAGAGTGATCAGAAGAGAAAATTTAGGAAAATGATTGGGGAGTTATCAAGAAGAAAAATGAGGAGATGAGATGGGGAAGAGTTGGAGCTGATTGGGACTTTGGGGGGTAGGCAGAGTTTCGGTTTTGTGTATAAATAGGGGGTGCCGAATTCCCTCTGTACTATTTCGGCAATTGGAATTCCCTTTGTGCTATTTCGGCAACTATAGTGCTCTGCCGAATTCTCCACTTTTTCTGTTCTAAACCTCGCATCTCCCTTATGTGTTTTTTTTCTTCTCTCCTAAAGCCTTAAATCGAATATCATTCTCTTCTTTCTCCATTTCTTGTGCCGTCTCACATTTATCTCAATTGTTGGGGACCGAATATTCGTGACTTGAAAAGCCAAAAACCTTTGCTCTTGGAGCCGATTTCTTCATCGCCCCAAAACTTGTGCCGAATACTCTAGTGACCAAATCTCTATCATGTTGTCATCATTCCTTTGATTTTTGGTGGATCGGATCTTGGAAAAATTGGAATCAAGCTTGGATCTACAAGTCTCTGCCGAAAAGCTATCCATACGTTTCGGCTTTTGGGTAAGTGTTCTTGATTTTGGGATAAGTTGGTCGAATAGTCTATAGTAAGGGAAAAGGTGACTTAAGTGGACACAAGTCACCTATTATTTTGTCTTTAACGATTAAGATTGATACAGATCTAGGGGATATTCATGAATAGTAGCTAAGGAAGGGCTATTAGGACTGGTGGCACACGGTAAAGTTATGAATGTCGAAAAGCCGAGGATAGTGTAACATGTCTCATTTACTAGGTGTGTACATACACTTCACACACGAGAAATCAGCAAAAGTCGAAATCCCGAAAAATAGGAATGTCGAAAAGCCGAAAAGCTGAAAGGTTGGCGCCAGCAACCGCACGAGCGTGCGAACATTCATGTGGGAACACCGATACGACTACCGGGACCAAGAGAGCAATCTCATGGTCTCCGGCCACTGTTTAGCCAATCGGGCCAGAAAGGGCTAAATGGGCCTGTCGAGCTCGTGGGCCCAAATCGACAAGAATTGATACGTGAAATTGAATGATGGATTGATATGGATGGTTGTATGATTTAATTATGATCGGGCCGAATGGGCTACACATACATGATTGGGCTTAATGGGCTATATGGACGTGATTGGGCTTAGTGGGCCTTATGGGATTTTAGAAATGCATGCTAGGGTTTTAATGGACTCTAGGCTTAGTTCTGATGAATTCTTAAACAACATAAAGCTTAATTTAATAATCAAACATGTCTGTGGACAAGTTGCTAGGGTAGAGTGTGGCAATGGACATATGTATGTCTAGGATTAGATCTAGGGAGAGCTTGGTACTTAAGCGGTCCTAGTGACCCACCTCTTCTCTAGAATCCTACCTGGTGCGTAGTGTCTGTTCACTTTAGCCGCGAGGACTTATTGACGGGCCAAGGTTCGTAATTAAGACCCATACTGTTAAGAATTATTGAAATACCCATGTAGGGTAAAATTACTGAAATACCTCTGTAAGGTAGAATTACTAAAATACCCCTGTAGGGTAGAATTACGAAAATACCCCTGAATTGAAAAATTATCGAAATACCCTTGATTTGTGAAATGACTAAAATACCCTTCTGTGTTGATTGTAAGATTTATGGATGTTACATGTACATTTGCTACATTCATATGGTATTCTGTTTAGGATGCATATGGGTGGGAATTATGGAACGGAGGAAGTATATGAGGATCGCATGGTTGCTTGACAACTGTGGATCCACCGATGGCTTTTTAAGCTCATTATATGATTAGCAGCTTTGTTGCAACATTTGGTAGTACTGCAACCGGGCTACCCTTGAAGTGTATCAGATGGGTGGGTCGATTTAGAAATCCCCACAGAAGTGTTTCAGTTGGACGAAGACGTGGTGTACCGGATGGATTATTTTGGGGAGGGTGTTGCACAACATTGCATGTATGATATTATTATGATGATATGTATGCTATTTGTTTGACGAGGGTGGTACACACTGAGTTTTCAAAAACTGACTCCCTCTTTTATTTTTCTCAGGTGATCCTCAGTAGGCGGTTCGACGAATGGAGGGACTCAGAGGTGGCCAACTAGCAAGACGATTAGACCTTTTTTTCTTGATATCTAAATTCTAGATTTTAAATTATTTATTTTAAGTTATTTTATTTTGGATTGTAATAAGGCTTTCCCTCTAGTTATTATTCCATTACTTCCACTATGCTTTGAAATTTTGAAACGGAACCTGGATTTATTTCTGTTAAGCATATTTCAAGTTTTTGAAAATAATTGTGTTTTAATAACGAGCTTCCGCTGTCAAAGGAAATTTTTTTTTACATAGTAACAAGGAAATGGGTTTTTTTGGATACACCTCGTTTTGAAAGCAAACTGGATTTTACTTAACTTTTCTGTAGAAGGGTTTTTAATGAAAATAAGGTTTTCGCAAAAACACTTCAATGTGACGCGCCAGATTCGGGCCTAACTTCTAGGCCGGGTTTGGGGTGTTACACCCGAATCCGAGCTAGCTTTACAGACACTATAAAATAGAGAAACAATCACACAGTAAGCTTTCAATAGCTTAGTAAGTTCGTAACATAATACGTTATACCAAAACATGCCATCACATAGATTAATTTACCATCACATATATCATACCATCCAAAACTATTATGTTCAATTAACTCTTCCATACACACATTCATAGTTTCATCAGCCACATAGGTTCCGAGTGTACCTTAGCCAACAGTTAGTTGTCGATTACATATGCTATTTGATACTCACTATTTCATTCTGATCAGCTATCATCATTTCTTTGATTCAATCGCACACTTAGTGCCCAAATAGTTAGCCGAAGCTTAATTAACATTGCACACATAGTGCATCCATATCGAACAAATCTTAAAATCAATATCGCACACACAGTGCCAACTACAAAGCTGAAGCTTACATTATTTCGCACACACAGTGCTAATCATCTCGGTTACATTTCCGAATATGCACACTTAGTGTATATCTCGAGCCCTCACATAGCATATCATACCATTCATTTCATAACATTTAAACATAGCTATATACACATATTATGTCCGAACTTACCTCGGACGTCAAAATACTAAAACTGTCGATTAATCAAGCACTTTATCTTTGCCTCGGTCTTGATCCTAACCTCTTCTCTCTTGGTCTCAATTTATGCTTCAAGCTAGCCGAATACTTCAAAGTTTCTAGCCCTATTCTTTCTTTCTAATTTCGGTGAAGTAATGAGGAAGATGATGGACATTTCATGTTTTTAGTCTATTAATTAAACAATATTATTAAAGTACAAAACTATCCTTTAATAATAAATACATAAAACATAACATATAAGGTCATTTTTGACCATATCCACCCACTTACTAACAAAGTAGTTTAATTTGCCTCTTAAGGCCTTCACATTATAAAGACAATAGCACTTAGGTACTTATAAATCAGCACACAACTTTTATACTTTACGCGATTAAGTATTTTCTCTTATTTGACACATAATCGATAAAATTACCACACAGAATTTTCACACAGGCTATATCACATATAATCAACACAAAAAATAACATTAAAATATTATTCCATCCTCAGATTTGTGGTCTCGAAACCACTGTTCCAACTAGGGTCTAAACCAAGCTGTTACAATATTATTTACATGAATTACAAGGGTAACCTCCCTAATCTAGCCTAGACGTTATGACTAGATTGAGAAGGATACATTAGCCACCGAAATGGCTAAGCAAACAATTTGTCTAACTTAGATAAAACATTCGTTTATTGTGTAATCTTATCAAAAACTCTAATTTTTCTAACTTAATAAAAGGCATCACTATTGAAATTAGATAAGGTTAAAACATTCATTTTATTAGGTCATATTTACTTAGAGTCCATTTTATCATTGTTGCCATATTTAAAAGACTAATTGATTTGATATTTTTTTTACGAAAAGTCGAATCTTTAAAATGCAATGGTAAACCATTATTCATGTCCTTTTAGAAATCTAGTTGCTTTATCGGTTTGTTTTTCCAAAAATAGTTTATTTGTAATACAGCAAAAAATTGATGAACAATGTTAGTTTTACTAATTCAAATACCACGCAATTACTAGTTATTAAGCTTCAATGATCCATGCATGCAATAAATACCCATATTAAAAATAATTAAGCCATAGACCCAAGACATAAAAATTTACAATCCAAAACCAATAAAGTACATATTAAAAATACTTATTTAAAAGAGTCTGATGTTTGAGGTGATACTCTATATGCCGGGTCCGATCCTAGTCTCGAGCATTACCTAAGAAGTTTGAAACTATGTGTAACATCCCTGAAATTAAGGGTCTGGCATTTTTGCATTATTGCATGTGTGGAGCTTGCTTGGCTTGTTAATTGAGTGAGTTTAGGGGTCCTAGGAAAAAATTGGGGAGGAAATCGTGAAAGTGATGGTGTGGGGAATGTTTGGCTGAATGTAGAGTGTGTGGGGGATGAGAATTTTGGTTGAGGAGGGGGGCTAGGTAGCATATTCTGTCATTGAGTGAGGGGGAGTGCCATTTCTCTAAGTTTCCTCTTGAGAGAGATTTTTACTCTTTTTGCATTTTGGGTAAAAGCATTTCGGGTCTTTTGTTGCAATTTTTTCTCCAAAACCTCAATTGTTCTCATTAGTTTCTTCTCTTTTTCTTTTCAACCGTTTTTCATCACTTGTTGTTGCTTAAACAGTGTTGGCCGAATCCTCTTCTGACCTTTTTCTCCCTATAGCCAAATTCTTCTTACACCAATATTTTGGCTTGTGTTCTTTAATTGTTTTCATTTCAATTTTTACTCCATAGCCGAATTCTAATTCTTTTGATTTGCTACTTGTGCCGAATCACTCCTGCCCATTCAAATTATCTCTAGTCTAAGGTAATGGCTGTTTCTTTCTCTACTTCCCTTCCTTTCTCTCTTGTTTCTCTTTTAAAGCCGAAACTTTCATCTTGACTTTTAGGGTTAGGCCGAATCTATTCTCCCTTGGCACTTCATCTGTCGTTCCCTTTTTGGTCAAGCCAAACTGATCTTTTCTTCTTCTTTCCAGTTGATTATCGTTTCTGAGGGTGGTGAGTGTTCAACTCGTGATTGCTCAAGAAGATACTGTTGCCGAATCTAAGGGTAGGTAATACTAATCTTGTTAAATCTCTCCCTAATGCCGAATGTTGGAAGATGCTAACCTCTGTGTGCACCAATCGGTTTAGGAATTCGGTTGCTCTAGCCAAGAAGAAGCAAAGCCGAATATTGCCACTTTGTTGAAGGAGGTCATTTTGTGGTAAGTGGTGTTAGTGGCTATTCGGATTCAACTTAGATATGTTTTATCAGGGTGTACAATAACTGATTGGAATATTTATTTCATAGGTACGAAATTTTAGAATTCAATCTACGCTCGTAACAGGTGTGAAATCTCACACCCTTCTGGATGAATGCTAGCAATGTTTTGTGACTCGGCCAAAAGCCGAAAAGCCAGAAATCTGGCAACTGTGTCCACTCGAGCGTGTGAGCGCTCGTGGTGGTAAAACGAGATACGAATAATAACGTTAAACCGTTGAGAGTGTTGTGAGCACTCTTGCAGAATTGAGGCTATAATGGGCCTGACCGAGCTGAAATCGACCAAATGGACCTAATGGCCTATCGGGCCCACTTGGGCAAAATTGTTGGAAAACTATCAAACGATAGGTTCGATTGCAAAATATACAAATCAGAGACCGAAACCATGCGTTTTGGGCCACACGAGCATGTGGGCCCGTTTGAGCCTGAAATGGATTTTAGGCCCAATAGTTCCGTAGATACCCAAAAAGGGTCCGGTGTCGCTTGAGGTGATAGTAGGCCTTCGAAAAGGCCGTTAAATGGTAAAATTACCAGAATACCCCTGGAGAGTAAATTACTGAAATACCCCTAGAGGGTGAATTATCGAAATATCCTTAGAGGGTAAATTACTAAAATACCCCTAGAGGGTAAAATTACCGAAATACCCCTAGAAGGTAAGTTACCGAAATAAACCTGGAGGGTAAATTACCGAAATACCTTTGATCATGGTTGGTTATCATGTATATGCTTTATTTACACTTTTATACGTATGATGCATTGCATTTATAATATGTTGCATGGGTTGGGATTGATGATCGGAGGAAGTGTATTCTGGTGGCTGTGCCACATTCTGTATAGTGGTCATGCCACATATATTCTGTTATTCTGGTGGCACCGCCACAAATTCTATGATTTGCAGCTTGTCTACCATATTGGTGTGTAGGCTGAGTAGGTTGACTTGGTCCCCACAGGTGTGTAGGGCTGGTACGGGCGGTGTGTAGGGTTGGATTGGGTTGGGCTGCATACTCTATTTGCATTATCATGGGTTGGACCGTAAAGGAATTTTTGGAAGTATTTCCTGAAGAGCTTCCGGGGTTGCCTCCAAATCGCGAGGTCGAATCGGGAACGGCTCCAGTGTTTATCGCCCCTTATAGGATGGCACCGAAGGAGCTAGTAGAACTAAAAGCTCAGATCCAAGAGTTGTTGGACCAAGGATTTATCAGACCAAGTGTATCGCCATAGGGAGCGCCGGTATTTATTCATGAATAAGAAGGATGGGTCAATGGGTATGTGCATTGACTATCGTCAATTGAACAAGCTATCTCTTAAGAACAAATACCCGCTACCAAGGATTGACGATCTGTTCGATCAGCTGCGAGGAGCTTTATTTTTCTCGAAAATAGATTTAAGATCGGGATACCACGAGCTAAGGGTTAAGGAGGCAGATATTACAAGACTGCATTCCGAACTCGTTATGGGCATTACGAGTTTTTGGTTATGCCGTTCAGATTAACGAATGCACCCACCGCTTTCATGGATATGATGAACTGGGTCTTCCAACCCTATTTAGACCGATTTGTGGTGGTATTCATAGATGACATTTTGCTGTATCCAAGAACAGAGAAGGAGCATGATTCTCATCTTCAAGTTGTGCTGCAAATATTGAGGGAAAAACAACTTTACGCGAAATTCAGTAAGTGCGAGTTTTAGCTGAAAGAGGTGACATTTTCGGGGCATGTGGTGTCTGCTAAGGGGATTAGGGTTGATCCTTAGAAAGTTGAAGCTTTATTGGATTGGAAGCCACCGAAGCCAATATCAGAGATTCGAAGCTTTCTGGGTTTGGCCGGATACTATAGGCGGTTCGTTAAGGGGTTTTCTTTGATTGCTACACCCCTAACTAAGTTGCTGCGTAAGGGCGTACAATTTTTTTGGACTAATAAGCAGCAAGAGAGTTTTGAGAGACTGAAGAAGATTTTGACTGAAGCACCAGTGTTGATTTAGCCTGAGGCTGGGAAAGAATTTGTTGTTTATTGTGATGCGTCTCACACAGGTTTGGGTTGTGTGTTGATGCAAGAAGGGAAGGTGGTAGCGTATGCATCTCGTCAACTAAGGCCACATAAGGTGAACTACCCCACTCTTGACGTGGAGCTAGCTGCGGTAGTGTTCGCCCTAAAGATATGGAGACATTACCTGTATGGAGAAAAGTTAATTATCTACACTGACCATAAGAGTAAAGTATCTCCTTACCCAAAAGGAGTTGAATCTCAAGCAGCAGAGGTGGATAAAGTTTCTAAAGGACTACAACTGCTCAATTGAGTATCATCCGGGTAAAGCCAATGTGGTGGTAGATCCACTAAGTCAGAAGGTGGTCTCTGATTTGAGAGCAATTTTTGCTCATCTCAATCTCTATGAAAATGATAGTTTATTAGCAAAAATTCAGGTGAAAGCGACATAGGTTAGTCGGATTAAAGAGAAGCAGTTATTGGATGAGTCTTTAGGTTCTCGATTTCAGCAAGTGAACGGTGGAGAGACGGTGGATTTTGGGCTAAACAGTGAAGGGATGTTATGTTTCCGTTGGAGAGTTTGTATGCCAAAGGACTCTGAGTTAAGACAGATGATTTTATGGGAGGTGCATAGTAGTCCTTACGCTATGCATCCCGGTGGAAACAAGATGTATCGAGACCTACGAGAGCTGTACTGGTGGCCAGGACTGAAATGTAAAGTTACCGACTTTGTAAGCAAGTGTTTGACGTGTCAGCAAGTAAAGGCTGAGCATCAACTGTAACACCCCTATCCCGAGTCCATCGCTGGATTAAGGTTAGGAGCGTTATCGGACAGATCGGAAACATTCACAAACAAAATCATACATTCAGTCATCATTCTCAGACATAATGTCCCTTCATCAGGTCCTCGAGACCTTAAGCATGCTTATAAACCGAGTCGGGACTAAACTGAAACATATACAAAATTCCATGAAAATTTGAAACTTTTCTAAAATATAGGGGAGACACGCCCGTGGGAGGAGACTGTGTGCCCTCTACGGCTTCTATACACTCTCGTGTAACCATCCGTGTTTATACTGATTATATCAACAGGGTCATTAGGCACGCCCGTGTGCCATGGCCGTGTACTTTTAGGCCATACACTGACTTCCCCACCACGGCCACCAAGCAGGCCCGTGTTGAGGCCGTGTATTTTTATGTTAGCTACTGACTTGCACACCACGGCCAAATGACACGCCCGTGTCGAGGCCGTGTGATTTTAGGCTGCATCCTGCCAATTTACCCACGGTCTAAGGCACGCCCGTGTGCCACAACTGTGTGACATTATAGGCCATTTTACAAGGCTAAAATGCCACCCACAAAGGGCCATACGTACAAGCCATATTCAACAAGATATTTCATGCACATAAAACCATCAAAAGCATACCAAAATAACCATTCAAACTTGTCATTCAAAACCAATCCAAACTATGGCAATCTCAAGGATTAAAACTCATATCATTACAAGACTAATTCATGCATTTGCTCATTCAAACTTGGCCATTCCACATTCTTTCATCATACCAAAAGATACATTCTATAACACATTCATTTAAGCAAAGTTTCAACTCTTAAATAGCCAAATCACATGGCTAAGATCACATAACTATTTATACCAACATGCTAGCCTATACATGCCATATCTAGCTTTATACAATATCAAATTGTACCAAAATAAGTTCTATAGTGTGATGACGATCCAAGACGATCCCGAGCCTTCAGTAGCTTTGACGAGCTATAAAACAGATTAAACACACATAGAGTAAGCTTTCCAAAAGCTTAGTAAGTCAATATACAACAACTTAACATAAAATGCATATATTTGCATTGATTCATACACTTTTGACCACATTAGCCATATTCCCAATTCAAAGATCATATAAACACATATCTCATTTCACCAAAACTTTGTACAACACATCATCAGATCCATATTCATACCATCATAGTAAGATCATATTGATACTTACCTTCTATACACAGTTAGTGTATAATCAACATACCTGAATTGGATTTACAATCACATATTTGTTCATAGCTCGGATTTGCAATTAGTATCATAGACTTGCCCGTTGAACAGTAATAAATCCAATGAGATACTCAGAAAGCTCAGAATAATCATACAATGCCAATGTCCTGCATTTGAGTCTTACATGCACTCGGATATCGATGCCATTTATCCGCATGTGGTCTTATATGAATCAAAACAATGCCAATGTCCCAGACATGGTCTTACACGTAAGTGTCATAATGATGCCAATGTCCCAGACGTGGTCTTATACGTAAAGTTTATATTGATGCCAACATCCCAGACGTGGTCTTACACATAATTAAATATCGATGCCACTATCCCGGACAGGGTCTTACATGAATCTCAAAATGCCAACGTCCCAGACGTGGTTTACATGACAAGATAGAACAGATACCTATGTCAAGGTTCGTACGAGGCTTCTCAAACTTAGTTAATATACCGAACTTATCTCGGAATTCAATTACAGAATTTCTCATAAGCATTCATTATCATCATTAAACTTATGAACAATTACAAATGCATACTTATTCATTTATTTGTATAGTGACTTACCTCAGATTCAGTTTATCGGAATAGAAAATGGCTACTCGATAACTTTCACTTTCCCGCGATCTAAATCTGTTTTCCTTGATTCTTGATCTAAGCATATTCAGAATTAACCCTTTTATTCAATAATTCATTCAATTCAATCCAAATACACACATTTAGGACAGTTTGCAAATTAGCCCTCAAATTTGCACACTTAATCAATTTAGTCTATTTTTCTCAAAACATCAAATTCACAAATTCAATATACAACCAAGCTTAGCCGAATATATATATACATCACACAAGCCCATACTTTTCATCAAATTGACAATTTAGTCCTCCAAAATAACATTTTCTCAATTTAGCCCTTTTTAGCTAAATTCATCAAAACTTCAAGAACAAAACATATTCATCTACCACCAATCTATCATTTAACCCCTTAAAACATCACAAAGCTGAACATAGCATCAATGGCATAACTTGCAAACATCACCAATACACAAAATTGAAACATGGGTTTGATAGAAGACGAAGCAACGATTACAAAAACGTAGAAATTATCAAAAACCTACTCAAAATCATACCTTAATTAGAGCTTACAAAGGCCGAATACCAAGCTTCATTCTCTTTTCTTTTCTTTTATTTATATTCGGTGGATAAACAATAGATTCAAGCTTATTTTAAGCTTTTATTTAATTAATAATATGATATAAACTAATTTACCAATATAACCTTTCATATAAATATACATATCACATAGTTACAAGGTCATTTATGACCTTAGCCATCCACTAACCATGGAAATGGCTAAATTGCCACATAAGTCCTCATATTTAAAAAGCCATAACACATAAGTACTTTAACATATAGCATACAACTTTCATATTTAATGCAATTTCATCCTTTCGTCTAATTAAACACATAGACAGATAAATTAACTTACGAAACTTTAACACATGCTTAATCATATATCAACAGCACAAAATATAATATTAAAAAAATTATACGAACTCGGATTGTGGTTCCGAAACCACTGTTCCGACTAGGGTATAAACTGAACTGTTACATCAACTGCCTTCGGGATTACTGAAACCGGTGAAGATTCCACTCTGGAAGTGGGAAAGGATAACAATGGATTTTGTTAGTAGGTTACCCCTGATGCCTACTAAGAAAGATTCAGTGTGGGTAATTGTTGACCGATTGACTAAGTCTGCACACTTCATACCGATTCGTACTGACTACTCGCTACAGAAGTTGGCCAAGTTATACGTGGTAGAAATTGTGAGGTTACATGGGGTACCAGTGTCTATCATCTTGGACAGGGACCCTAGATTCACATCTCGGTTCTGGAAGGTGTTACATGAAGCATTGGGTACAAGGTTAGATTTCAGCATAGTGTTTCATCCACAGACTGATGGTCAGTCAGAAAGGGTAATACAGATTCTGGAAGACATGTTAAGGGGTTATGTGATTGATTTCAGGGGCATTTGGGAGGATTATTTACCGTTATTGGAATTTGCGTATAACAGTAGCTACCAATCCAGCATTCAGATGGCACCCTACGAGGTGTTATATGTTCGTAGGTGTCGTACCCCTATGTGTTGGACAGAATTGGGTGAGCGACGGTTGTTGGGTCCATAATTGATTTCGAAAACTGAGGAAAAGGTGAAGTTGATTCGGGGTCGGTTGAAAGAAGCTTCCGATAGACAGAAGTCGTATGCGGATCTGAAGCGTAAAGAGATAGAGTACTCAGTGGGAGATTATGTTTTCTTGAAGGTCTTACCTTGGATGAAAATCTTAAGATTTGGATGGAAAGGCAAGTTGAGCCCCAGGTTCACCGGGCCTTATCGGATAGTGAAGAGTGTGGGACTGGTCGCCTATCAGCTTGAGTTGTCCCTAGAGTTGAATTGGATACATGATGTATTCCATGTTTCAATGTTGAGGCGCTACCGTCCTGATCCTTCTCATGTAGTGCTAGTGGAGGAAATCAAAGTGAGGTCTGATCTAACATTCGAAGAAGAACCGGTACAGATTTTAGATCACGAGGTGAGAGTGTTGAGGAGTAAATTTGTTGCATTAGTCAAGGTATTGTGGCGTAACCATGGCTCAGAGGAAGCCACGTGTAACAGTTCGGTTTATACCCTAGTCGGAATAGTAGTTTTGGGGCCACAAATCTGAGTCCGTATAATATTTTAATATTATATACTGTGCTGTTGGTATGTGGTTTAACATGTGTTAAATTTTCGTATGTTAATTTGATTGTCTGTGTGGTTAATTTGACAAAAGGATTAAATTGCATGAGATGTAAAAGTTTCTTGTTATTTGCTAAAGCACCTATGTGTTGTGGCTTTATAATTGTAAGGACTTAAATGGCAATTAAGCCATTATTATAAGTAATGGATGGTAATAAATGTGGCACATGCATGTTTTTTTTTATAATTATTAGTTTATTTTATATGTTGCTAATATATTATTACTTATCCATTAAGTAATAATTATTTTATAATAAAAAAATTAGTGGATGGTGGAATGACTTGATAACCATTGTTTATGTTTGTCCTATATGATTATTTTAAGGCTAAATTAGCAAATAGATTATTATGTATTATATATTTGATAAAAGCATGAAAATGGACATTTTCTCATCCATTTTTCCACCGAATTTGGGAAAGAAAAGAAAGGACAAAAGCTTTCAAATTTTCAGCTATTACAAGTTTAAATTAAAGGTTAGTTTTTGATCCGTTCTTGATAATTTTTATGTTTTTGTAATCGTTGCTTTGCGAGCTACAAAACCCATGTTTTAATTTTATGAATTGATGATGTTTGTGTGAGTTGCCATGGATGATAAGTAAAGCTTTTTGATGATTTTTGGTGTTAAATGAAAGGTATGTATTAGATAAACATATTTTGTTCTTGAAGTTTTGATTAATTTAGCTAAATAGGGCTAAATTGTGAAAATATTATTTTGGAGGACTAATTTGTGAATTTGATGAAATATTTGGACTTATATAGTCCTTAAAGAGGTTTGGCCAAGCATGTGTATGTGTAGATTTTATGAATTTGATGTTTTGTGAAAAATAGATTAAATTGTCCAAATATGAAAATGTGAGGGCTAAATTGCAAATTCCCTATATGTGTGTCCATGGGTTAAATTGTATGAATTAGTGAATAAATGGGTTAATTCTGAATATGTTTAGATCAAGAACAGACGAAAACAGAATTAGATCACGGGAAAGCGAAAGTAAAATAGTAGCAGTTTTCATTTCGATAAACCAAATCCGAGGTAAGTCACTATGCAAATAAACATATTTGTATGATATTATATTTGTTTTTATGATTATTATTGAATATGGATATTTATAAGGAGCTACGCAAATGAATTCCAATATAAGTCTGATATAGTGACTAAGTCCGAAAAGTCCCATACGAACCTAGGAATAGATAGGATTAGCTATGTTATGACATAGGTATCTATTCTGTTTATCATGTAAGACCACGTTTGGGACGTTGGTATTGATCTAAGACTCATGTAAGACCACGTCTGGGACGTTGGCATCGATATAAGCTTTGTGAATAAGAGCACGTCTGGGATGTTGGCATTAATATGACTTTTACGTGTAAGACCATGTCTGGGACATTGACATCGTAATGATTTGTGTAAGACCCTGTCTGGGTTAGTGGCACTGATATCCGAGTGCACGTAAGACCTCGTCTGGAACGTTGGCATTATACAATTATTCCGAGCTTTCTGAGTATTCTACTAGTTTCCTATTGGTTCAACGGGCAAGACCGTAATACGAATTATAAATCTGAGCTATGAAAGATTATGTGATATTAAATCCGATGCAGGTATGTTGATTATACACTATTTGTGTGTATAAGGTAAGCATCTAAGTGGTCTTATATGATGATATGCATATGGAATTAATGATATGATAAGAAATGTTTTGATAAGATGAATTATGTGCTTATATGATTATGGAATTTGTGAAATTAGCAAATGTGGTCAAAAGTATTGAATCAAAGCATACATGTGATAATTTGATAAGTGATTGATACGTACCAATGAATTTATTTGCATATATGCCTTCTATACCTAGTTTATTTGTATATGACTTACTAAGCTTTTGGAAAGCTTACTCTGTGTGCATTTTTTTCTATTTTATAGGTCGTCAAAGCTACTGAAGGCTCGGGACCATCAAGGATTAACATCACACTACTAAATTCTTTTTGGTACCCCTCTTTGAAAATGTATAAAGCTAGATATGGCATGTATAGGCTAGTATTTTGGTATTAGTTGTTATGTGATCTTAGCCATATGATTGGGCTAATTATGAGTTGAGGCTTTACTTAAATGAATGTGTTTTTATATGCATATCTTGGTATGGTTGGAATTGGTATTGAATGCATGGTTTGAATGATTATTTTGGTATGTTTTTGGTTGCTATATATGTAACATCGGGGATTTATGGCTTATGCATTAATGCTAAATTTTATGAAGTAGCATGCCTATGTGTGTTTTGATTGTGTTATATGAATTTTGTGAACCTTAACATGTAGTCAAAGGCTTTAGAAATTATTTGACTTTAAGTCTAAAAAGGGGGGAGCCAGGCTAAGGAGGTCTTAAGAGAAATTGTGGGGGATTTATGACACAAGATTGGGCTTGGTAAAGTGGCTTGGAGGCGCCACTTAGGGCCTTGGTATGTGACTCCTCAAGCAAGAGAGAAGGGAGGAGGTTCGAATCATGTTGGCAGCATGGGAGTGTGGCTTTTATTTTGCATGTTGGCGTCAAGGAGGGGAGAAGTGTTGGACGACATGTGGACTTCAAAAAGATGAGGATAAGTCTTGCTATTGTTTTTTAAAAATTTGGCTAGATGAGAGGAGATAATGGTTGACCATTCAAATTATTTTGAATGGGTAGAGAAGAGAGAAAATAGGAGCAGAAAAAGGGATTTGATAGGAGGAGATGTAGTGGCCGAATATAGGACTCTAGGGGCTTGCATTTTCGGTTTAGAAGTGTGGCAAGGGAGTAAGTGCCGAATTTTTCTTTTAGTGAGTATCCATTCTCTTCTTCTTTCTCCTTTAGTCTTCTGGCCGAATTCTCCTAAGTGTTTCCCAAGTCATCTTTTTCTTTCTTTCTCTTCAACCTTACCCCTTCCTCTTGTAGCCGAATATTTCATAACCCTTTGAGAGCCATAGCCGAACCCTGTGCTCTCTCTTCCTTTTATTTTCTTGAAAGCCGAATCCCCAAGGAAGGTGCTGTCAGCCACTCTCTTTTAGTCTCTTCAAGCAACGTGTAGTGGTAAGTATTTCTCTCCTAGTAATTGGTTATGGGTTTCTTTCCATTGGAGTGCCGAAATCAATGGTTAAGCCTTGATTTCTAAGGATGGCCGAATGTGTATTAAGCCATAATCTCGTGTTTTGGTTGTAGCCAGTGTGAAGGAGTCTTTCAGGATTGGAAGTGATCGAGGTAAGGGATATGTAGCATTTGGCCATGGGCCACTTTCATGGGTTTAAGGTTTAAGCCAAATCTAACATGTGGTATATAGGGATTTCGTCAATTTTCGAAGCAAGCAGTGGTTTTCGGGATTTAAGATTCACAAGGTAAGTGAACTTGAACAATCGGCCAAGGCCATATTTAGTAATTCTAATCTGTTCCTTATTCATTCAAAAGCCAAAGCTAACCAGTTAAGTGACTTAGTGTCTAGCCGATTGCAAGAGGGAGCATCACAAGGTTTCGGGATTTGATTAGTAGTCAAATCAGCAGCAAGGAACTAGAGATCTAAAGTATTAGATCGGGCTTTTCGGGATTTGAGTGAACTCGTTAAGTAAACCAGGTGTGTACCCCACACTAACTCTTAATAGATTTATGGCATCAATTTAATATATGTGTTTATAATAATGTGAAAAATGGGCAAAGGTACCATGCAATTGTACAAAGTATTCAGGTATGTAACCTTAACATTATGTTAATAAGTGATATGAATATTTGGAATATGGCCCATATGTGAATATTGATAAGAATGTGAAATAAGGCATAAGGCATGATATTGCATGATTTGTATGACATGGGGCATATGGGTGATATTTTAAGGGGAAGTGATCTGGTGGTTATTACCACGATATCCGTGACTCATGTCACGAGAATCGAATGTGGTGACTTATGTCACAAATAATTATCCGTGGCTATGCCACAATATATAAGGGCGATTTGCACGTCGTCTGCAGCGACTGCCTTCGATGATGTGTAGCGGATGGAGGGTCGACTTAGTAGTCCCTACGGTGTGATGGTTGGTACGGGTGATGTGTAGCGGATGGTTATCTAGGTTCGGGTTCGGGATTGCATCATTAATTATATTTGCTATATGTATATGTATGATCTGATATGCCTAAATCATTGGGACTTTGTGTTGGTGGTTACACATTGAGTCTGTTTAACTCACCCCGTTGGGGGATATCTTTTCAGGTGACACTCAGTGATGGACCGGGTCGGCAGGAGCTTAGTGGTGGCTATGTTTAGCTCAGATTTTATTTTATTTTTGGACTTTCTATTTTCAAGTATTTTGGATTTATTTTGGGTTTTCTTTAATGTAATAAGGCCACTAGAATGAAACTGTTTATGCATGCATTCTAAGTATTTAGTACGTTACGATTTATATCAAATTAAAGTTTAAGTAACTATTCTTAAAAACCAATGTTAAATGTTTTGACACCTAAACATAGATGATTTTCAATTTAAAAGATAATCTTTAAACTCGGCAATTCTTTTTACCTTGTGGTTTTGGAATATAAAAACAAGGTTTTAATAAATCCTCGATTTCAAGAGTAGCAATGTTTTCAATTAAACTCAACACACATCAAATCTTCTCCAAAATTACCCAAAGTTTCCAAAGAAACGAACCAGTTTTGAACCGTTTTACTCAAGAAACATACAGGATCCGGTCAAGGCTCGTGGGCCGGGTTTGGGGTGTTTCAATATATGCATGTTAAGTCTTGGTACATGTTGCTTATAGGTGTGACCTTTATGGGTGGCATTGTGGCCTTGTAAATGGCCTATAATGTCGCACGGTTGTGGAATACAGGCGTGCCTAACGATCGTGGGTGAATTGTAGGATGCAGATTTGTATCACATGGCCTAGACACGGGCGTGTCATCCGGCCGTGGTGTGCGAGTCAGTAGCTAGTTAAGAGCACACGGCCATGGGACACGGGCGTGCTTGGTGGCCGTGGTGGGAAAGTCAGTATTGGACCACGGTCAGAACACACGGGCGTGTCTGGCGGCCGTGGGGGATCAAGTCAGTATATAGACACGGATAGACACACAGGGGTGTCTAGAAGCCGTGGAGGACACACGGTCTCCTCCCACGGGTGTGTCTCCCCTATAGTTTAGAAAAATTTTAAATTTTCATGAAATCTTGTATGTTATTCGGTTTAGTCCCGACCCGATTTATAATCATGTTATTGATTTTAAAAACTTATTTATGGGACATTATGTTTGAGAATGATGATTGATTGTATAAAATTTCTGTAAATGCTTTCTGATATGTCCGGTAACACTTCTGACCCTAATCCGGTGACAGAACGAGATAGGGTGTTACACTACGTGGGAGTCTGAGGAGGCGATTCGACAGCAATACCCTCATATCTTTTGATCAGGTAGATTTCGAGGCTGAAATTTCTTTAAGGGGGTAGAATTGTAACATCCCTAAAATTAAGGGTCTGGTATTTTCGCATTATTGCATGTGTGGAGCTTGCTTGGCTTGTTAATTAAGTGAGTTTAGGGGTCCTAGGGAGGCTCGGGTTCGAGCCCAAGACCGGGGAAAATTTTTCTTTTTGGCTCTTTAGTGGAGAAGGCTACTGAAAGTAGGACTTAAGTAAAATTGTGTATGGTTAGGAGACACAAGTGGAGTGTGTGGCAAGGTGGTATGGCGTCAAGGGGGAGTGCAAGGAGGTTGGAGGTTCGAATCTCACAAGTGGCATTTTGGAGGCTATTATTTTGTGCTCAGGAAAGGAAGAAGCAGAGTTGAGTTCAAACTCTGCCTTGGATGATGGGGACTTGGTCAAATGGTTTGAATGAGAGGTGGAGAGGAAATGTAAGAGGAAATTGGGGAGGAAATCATGGAAGTGATGGTGTGGTGAGTGTTTGGCCAAATGTGGAGTGTGTGGGGGATGAGAATTTCGGTTTAGGAGGGGGGCTAGGTAGCATATTCGGTCATTGAGTGAGGGGGAGTGCTGTTTCTCTAAGTGTCCTCTTGAGAGAGATTTTTACTCTTTTTGCATTTTGGGTAAAAGTATTTCGGGTCTTTTGTTGCAATTTTCTTCATCGAAACATCAATTATTCTCATTCGTTTCTTCTCTTTTTCTTTTCAAACGTTTTTCATCGCTTGTTGTTGCTTAAACAGTGTTGGCCGAATCCTCTTATGGCCTCTTTCTCCTTATAGCCGAATTCTTCTTACACCAATATTTCAGCTTGTGTTCTTTAATTTTTTTTCATTTCGATTTTTACTCCATAGCCGAATTCTGATTCTTTTGATTTGCTGCTTGTGCCGAATCACTCCTACCGATTCAACTTATCTCTAGTCTAAGGTAATGGTTGTTTCTGTCTCTACTTCCCTTCCTTTCTCTCTTATTTCTCTTTTAAAGCCTAAACTTTCATATTGACTTTTAGGGTTAGGCCGAATCTATTCTCCCTTGGCACTTCATCTGTCGTTCCCTTTTTGGTCAAGCCAAACTAATCCTTTCTTCTTCTTTCCAGTTGATTATCGTTTCTGAGGGTGGTGAGTGTTCAAATCCTGATTGCTCAAGAAGCTGATGTTGCTAAATCTAAGGGTAGGTAATACTAATCTTGTTAAATCTCTCCCTAATGCCGAATGTTGGAAGATGCTAACACGTTTACGCACCAATCGGTTTAGGAATTTTGTTGCTCTAGCCAAGAGGAAGCAAAGCCAAATATTGCCACTTTGTTGAAGGAGGTCATTTTGTGGTAAGTGGTGTTAGTGGCTATTCGGATTCAACTTAGATATGTTTTATCAGGAGGTCAGATCTGAGTTATCGAACGAGCAAGATCAAAATTTTCTATAATGTAGTAGATCAGAGGTTGATTAGAAAGAGATTTTAAGAATTAACAACTTGCTGGAAAATAGTGGTAAATGTACGAAAAACCAGAAGCCCTTTACTGTGGTTCTAGGGGTGGCACACCACTAAAATTGGCCACAACGGGGGTTGTTTGAAAAGCACCTTAGACTCTTGTTTTAGGGCTGAAAAGAGTCTATTTTAGGGTTGAAAATTAGTGTAAATCAAGGCTATATGCAGTGGTGTAAATTAATTTTAGGGCTCAAATTGGTAGCCACCAAAAAGAGAAACTTATGGGTGACAACCACCATTAACGGCAGCGTTGTTAGGGATTGCTTTGGACAACTCAAATGATGAGTTTGATGGTTGGAAATTGATCATTTAAATTAGAAAAAAAAATTCCAAAATTCTAGATCTGGAATGATGAATCTTTTAAAGAAAAATTGGAAAGGAAAAACGAAAAAAAGGTCACTTACTCGAGAGATGTCAATGGGCGGCAATAGGGATCTTTATGGTAGCAAAGGAGGATAATTCAAGTGCCGAAAAGGACAAATATAATGCTGGAAAATTGATGAAAAATAACTGTAGAAGAGATGAGGAAATCGATAAAAAATTCACTATCAATGGAGGAGGAAGTGTTAGAGTTTGCCCAAAGAACAATCATGAGATGATTGTAATAACATACTTGTTTTACCTCAGTTATTAATGTAAGGCATTGCCATTATTATTTGTTAGAGTTTGCCCAAAGAACAATCATGAGATGATTGTAATAACATACTTGTTTTACCTCAGTTATTAATGTAAGGCATTGCCATTATTATTTCAGTTTGTTTTATCTATATATATATAAACTATTTTATAATAATATCCTGAGAATAATGTGATTATTCTTAAAAGGTCCTTAGTCAAGTATTATTGTGGGCTTAGGCAACAATAATGCATTAAGACTAACATGTAGTTGATTGATGACAAAATATTGTCATTGACATAGGGATGTCAAAATCAATACATGAGTACATGTTAGAGAGCGACATATTAGACTGACTCGCTATGAGTATTTTTCTTGGATTATTATATAATAGTCACAACATTACTCATAGTGATAACTATGTATACGATCCTTAGACTTGAGATCATCATTATCCCAACATAGTGAGTTGTATATTTTGATACAGTTAAACGTCTACTGTAACAGGTTGTACTATGAAGATTGATGTTGAGTATGCCACAATCTATGTAGAGGGATATGATTGATCAAGATACAATTTGTCCATCCTACATAATGGGGGCAATATCTTAGGCCACTTGATGAAGTGAGACTAGAAATGCATGGCCATGCTCAAATAAGTTAATATGAGATATTACACTTATTTTTCTATTGTAGTCTACTTCGAGCATCAAGAAACATGAGATTGGGCTTTACAAGTGTGACTATTCCATGACTTGTGTTCAATCGAGATATAAATGACAAAATGATATAATACATGAAAATTTATCATAGAAAGGTTATGTCGAACCATGACTTCTTGTAACTTGGGTAGCAACGATGCATTGCTAGATGCCAGTCATTGCTTGTAATGTTAGAAGTATTCTAGTATTACTACCAATGTTACAAGAGCCTACAGGGTCACACCCTATGGTTGAAACAAATAAAATCTAAACATAGTTAGTATTAAACTTAACTGTCACGAGAATTATATTAATTATTCAATTAATTTAATTTGACAATTAAATAACACTACACCAAAACAGACTTTTAGCGGCGTTTTTTTGGACTTTTAGCGGCGTTTTTAAGCGCCACTAATAGTGTTTGCGGCGCTTTTGGAAGCGCCGCAAAAAACGCCGCTTAAGAAAACGCCGCAAAATTTAGTGGCGTTTGTTGTGAAAAACGCCGCTATAGGTTGGGGCTTTTAGCGGCGTTCGGTATACCAAACGTCGCTATAGGTAGGGGCTTTTAGCGGCGCTTGTAAAACAAACGCCGCGATAGGTAGGGGCTTTTAGCGGCGCTTGTGAAACAAACGCCGCGATAGGTGGGGGCTTTTAGCGGCACTTGTGAAACAAACGCCGCAATAGGTGGGGGCTTTTAGCGGCGCTTGTGAAACAAACGCAGCGATAGGTGGGGGCTTTTAGCGGCGCTTGTAAAACAAACGCCGCTATAGGTAGGGGCTTTTAGCGGCGCTTCTTAAACAAACGCCGCTACAGGTAGGGGCTTTTAGCGGCGCTTCTCAAACAAACGCCGCTACAGGTAGGGCTTCTAGCGGGGCTTTTAATCCAAACGCCGCTACAGGTAGGGGCTTTTAGCGGCGCTTTTCAAAAAAACGCCACTAATTTGCACAGATCTGCTACTCTTTTTTTCCAATATACTACCCTCCCCCTACATTAAAAAGCATCCAAAACCAGCAACAATTGCATATAATTCCAACTGAAGGCAGCAAATAAAACATTTAAATCTCAGTAAAAGCATTAAATCGAAACGATATATGATATTTATTAAAAAATGAAGCATAATTCAAACAATTCTTACAATAATGTTTAACTGTAACAATGTTAAAAAAAATCTTACAAGAAGAAAAGAAATGTCTAAGAGGGCGGCCTCTGCGACTGCTGCTGGAACAACTGCATCATAGTCTGCAGCTGTAGCTAGAGTTCTTCATACTTTCTGTTCTGCTCTGCCTCCCGCGCTGCTGCCTCCGCTCTAAGTTGAGCAATATGCTCCGCCTCTCTCGCTGCTGCCTCCGCCTCCCTCGCTGCTACCTCCGCTCTAAGCTGAGCAATTTGTTCCGCCTCCTCGCTGCCTCCTCCGCTCTAAGCTGAGAAATTTGCTCAACTGTGCTCGCTTCCATCAGAGATATCTAGTCTTTCAGTCTCTGAACTTCAGCACGAGATTGACTCCCGGAAGGCATGTATTGCTGGGAGCCGGATCCAAAATATTCGGTCGGAGTAACACCTGATCCTTGACATCGAACCCGACCATACCTTGTAAGACCCAAAACATTAGTGATAATTACATTATAAATATACTCAAGATTAACAAAACTATCAATCGGCGATGCGTACCTTCGGGACCCAAAACATCGCATAATAATTACATTATCAATCTCCTCAAGATTAACAGAATCATCGAACGGCAACCGCTTCATATCGCGCTTTCTTCTCCTTTAGTTTATCCTAATAAATCAATAAAAGAGTTAGAAATGAAATATATAATAAAAAGGAATGGAACATAACTTAAAATTAGAAATTTAAAACTACAAACGATGAATTAAACCATTATAATTAAACATTATAAATATTTATAAAAAATCAAATTTTATTAAATAAGTATACCAAAATTTCTGCAGCCTTGGATGTCATCGGAGATCCATCCTTCTTCCTATGCGTAATGTCAAAAAGTTGAAGGCGTCCAACTTTTTGACCTGACGAAACTTCCTACATTATAGCAGAAAAAATATAATTTAATAGTATAAATCATTAATATTTGAAAGAAGTAATAAATTATAATACCTCACCCCTCAAATTACACGAGCAAAACTTCTGGAACCTGCCGTGTGCGTGAATTGTTGTTTCTATCTGCTGCTTGTTCCAACTCGCTCACGGTCCTACATAATAGGATTTGAATTATTTATATAGTAAATATGATAAACTGAAAAATTTCTAAGACTTTGAAAGTACGTAATACCTCTCCTTTCTTTGAATTCCAGAATCTAACTTGATCTTCCCATTGGTACCTCAACATTCCCATGGACATTTCATGATTTTTTCGTCGAGGCTTATGTCTTTCTTAAAATATTGTTTTTTTAGGGTGCTTTTATTGTCTCTCCATTTTTTACCCAACGTCTTCTTAACATAGTCATCGGAGACCTCTAAAGCAAATCTACCCTGAAATTTTTTTTATAAAAAGTTAATATAAATGAAGGTTAAATTAAAGAATTATAAATTACATTCACCTTTTATTACCTTAATATTCTCGAGAGCCTGATTTTTGTTGGCATCAGGCATGTGATGCCATGATTCGTAGTTAATGGGCAACATATTCGAATTTCATGCTATAATGCCCAAATAGCCTGCCAACAATCGAGCTTCAGATCCGATAGGCTGGCCATGACTATTTCTCCTTACTTCAACACGCTGGGTAGGCTGTAAGTCATATAAATCTGTAAGTAACGTACGTCCCCGAGCTCTGCGCATCCCACCACCCTCAGCTGGAAAATGATATATTATTATATTAAAATTAAAAATGAATCAATAATAAAATTCAACATGCATGTAAAATAAACTTAACATTACTTTGGAATTCTCCATGCTCGTCATCTATGTCCTAATGAGACTAGAAGATCCAACAAGCGTATCCTCATCCACTATTTACATCTTCCGGATTTGGAGTATAATTTCTAATATTTAAACCTCGTAATCGTCTTCTAGGCATTTTTGCTGCAATAGACATAAAATAGTTCAAAATTTTAGTAACAAATAACAACAATAATTGGACATTCAAAATAGTTAAATTATATAACATGACCAACATGAAAATTATAATATTACATATAAATAATAAATCGTTAAATCTTACTACATGATATTTTTAAATATCGTCGTCCACATCCCGACGAACCCATTGAAATTGTTGACTAGTACTAGGGATATTTTCGCTTAAGTCTTGTTCTCGAAAAGGCAAAGTTTCGATCTTTCGACTATATCATCTCTACTTCCATCGCCAATGTCGAACAAGTCTCTGTGGCGTTTGCTTTCAGTATAACGTACCAACCCTCATCACCGGATCTTCTGAGTAAAAACTTGTTTAACTTGAGAAGAAAACACATACGGCTCGTCCATCGCTTGTTCTCTGTGTGAATCAATCGAGAGAAATTCACCATTGTAAAGCCATATTGATCATTTTTAATTCATGCGAGTATTCACATCACCCCAATCACCTCGAAATAAGACAACTTTGCATTTGCCGTAATAATCCAACTCAATGATGTCGATATTAAGTCCGTAATACTCCGATTCCCTACTCGACATTCATGTCCTAGCACTAGCATAACTTGTAATCGAAGAATTAACAACAATTCCGCTATTTTGGGTTCTCCTCAATCTCTCGCGATACCTTGTATGAAATCTGTATCCGTTGATGAGGAAGCCACTATATCTTTTAACTATTTTGTTTGGACCTTGTGATAGCCATTTAACGTCGTCAATTACTTCATTGTTCCGACTCCAAACCTATTTAGTCGAAAGTAAATTGAGTAATTATGAATGTTATGAGAAAATAATATGACTTGTCAATGAAAACTTAAATTGCATACCATTTGGCTTAACCATTCATGGAATGATTCTGCGAACAACTTATTAATTTCTCGTCAATTTAATCGTCGGGATCGTGAACGAGCTCTCAATATTTGTTTATATTCACTACGGTAAAAAAGGTTTTACTTTGTTAGAAGACAAACAAATTATAATTGATGAGTATTTATCAAATTCTAGAACTTACTTCCGAAATGGTTCCATTGAATCATGATGAAAAAGAATGTATCGATGTGCTTAGACCCACGATCTATCGTCTAATTCTATAATTTTGACTTTGCCGATCGGTTCTCCGAAACTTTGAAATAAATAAGTTTCGGCCAAATTATGATCTGTGAGCCCAGCATTTCTACTTGGTCTGTTCATTCTTGTTTCGACATCTTCCAAATACCTCAAACAGAATGTCATACATTCTTCTGCCAAGTAGCCCTCGGTAATTGATCCTTCCGGATAACGCTTATTGCGGCAGTATGACTTCAATTTGGAAAGGAACCTAAACAAGGTATACAACATTATCAGAAGTTGCAGCTAAAGGCATTGAGCTGAATGAAGGAATATTTTGCAAATAAATTAAGACCTTTCAATGAGATACATCCATCAATAGAAAACGGGTCCACCAAGAAGTGCTTCACGCGGGAGATGAATTAACAAGTGCACTATAATAGTGAAGAAGGAAGGCGGGAAGATCTTCTCCAGATTGCATAAAGTCAATGCAGCTCGATCTTGTAGTCTCTCAAGTTCTTGAACATTCAAAACTTTACCACAAATGCCTTTCATTATATTTGACAGTTCAATTACAGGAGCCGTCACCTATTTTGACATACAACACCGCATAGCAACTGGCAGTAAGTCTTGCATCAAGATGTGATAGTCATGCGATTTTAATCCATATAGTCTTCGATCCTTAAGACTCACACATCGCGATATATTTGATGCATACGCATCTGGGACCTTTATATCCTTCAACACCATACAGAACACTTCTTTCTCTGTCTTCGACATAGAGAAAATAGCAGGCGGCAATCGATATTTCATATTCGAAAGTTCTCGGGGATGAAGCTCACGCCGAATTCCCATGTGGACTAAATCAAGTCGACTCTGAAGATTATCTTTTGATTTTCCATCGACATTCAAAATAGTCCCAATGATGTTCTCGCAGACATTTTTCTCTATGTGCATGACATCAAGATTATGGCGTAAAATCTGATGCTTCCAATAAGGCAACTCGAAAAGAATACTTCTTTTTTTCCACAAGTCCGCCTCATTAGGATCATCCTCTTCATCATATTCATCATCAGATTCATCCCTAGATCTTCTATTTCTTTGCGGGTTGGCTGATTGATTCATCTTCCCATACATGAAATTCATATCTTTCAACATTAAGAATACTTCAGATCCACCGGTCTGCGAAGGAGCTGGTCTGAACTCTTCAGTACCATCAAACTGAGCACTCTGATATCTAAATGTATGATTTTCCGGTAACCACCGACGATGCCCCATGTAAGAGAACTTCCTCCCATTATATAACCATATCGAACATGTCTGCGCAGCACAACACGGACAAGCATAACGTCCCCTGGTACTCTAACCAGATAAATTAGCATACGTCGGGAAGTCGTTAATAGTCCACATTAAAGCCGCACGTAAATTAAAGTTCTCTTTTCTCATTGCATCGTATGTCTGAACACCAGCCTATAGTTGTTTTAACTCGTCAACAAGTGGCTGCAAATAGACATCAATATCATTCCCCGGCCCTTTCTCTCCAGGTATAATCATAGACAAGATAAAAGAAGATTGCTTCATGCAAACCCATGGAGGCAAATTGTAGGAACAAGCACCACAAAGCCAAAATCATCGATGCGTTGTGCTCATGAGTTTGTAAGGGTTAAATCCATCGGATGCTAGCCCAAGCCTCACACTCCGAGGATCGCTTGCAAAGCTTGGAAATTTGGAGTCAAAAGATTTCCAAGCTAAAGAATCTGCAGGATGCCTTAACAACCCATCATCTGTTCGTCCATCACAGTGCCACGTCATTGATTTGGCTGTCTTCGACGACATAAAAAGCCGTTGAAGCCTTGGTATTAGGGGAAAATACCGCAAAATCTTAACTAGCTGCTTCCTTGACTGTGTATCGTGTTCATCCTCGTTACTGCCCTCTCAGATTTCTATTAATCCAACGGGATTGGCGAGATACGTGATAAAGATCGTTGGTTTATCCGGTCGCCCCAATACAACATGTAGTCATTTGGGCAACTGTGAATTTTGTTGTAGCCAAGACCCAAATCCTTTATCAATTTCTTCATGTCTTTGGAAGATTGAGGGATTTTTGCAAACGGGAACATTTCTTGCAGAAACTCTAATAGCATTGTCAACGAGTTTCTGGTCCACCCTCCAAACATTTCAAGTGAAAAAGCCGAATACAGAATGACAGTTTCAAAAATTTTGATCCTCATACGCTTCTTCATTCATTTCAAAGAAGTAACGTGTAGAACCTCGCCGCTTCTTCATTTGGTCGTTCATCCTAAGACACTTCTTCCCCTTCGGTGAAAGTATTTCCACCAAAATTATGATCATCGGTTGGACCCAAGTCGTGGAAATGACCCGCAACCATCATCACAAGCATATTAAAAGCATCCCGCAACATGTTTTCCATGTTATCGTCTCTAACATTCGATTGAAAGCACTATAAGGATACCCCAGATTCATCAATGAAGATGCTCCACTAGATGTACACTCTCCATGAAAAAACCATATTTTGTACCCCCGGACAAAGCCATCAACAACTAGATGTTCATAGACCACTTCACGATAATGCCAGTTAATATTGGCACACTTCTTACACGGGCAAAGAATCATATTCTCTTGGCTTGCATTTTGAAATGCGAAATTCAGAAAAGTTTCTACTCCATTTCGATAGCCGTTGCTTACCCTTGACAATTTCATCCAACTCCTATCCATTTCGTTGTTGTTGAAGTCTAAAGTTGACAATAATTTACACGGCTATATTGTTAATTGACAAGAATTTGATTTTTAAAACATAAATTTCTTTAAGATTCATCATACATGGCATTGTAAGTTATGTATTAAGTAAGTTATGTATTATTTAAGATTCTTTGAATCATTTTATTCTTATCTATACAAGTATTATGTAAGTTATGTATTATGTAAGTTAGATAATTTGAAGAAAGTTATGTAAGTTATGTATTATGTAAGTTAGATAATTTGATGAAAGTTATGTAAGTTATGTATTATGTAAGTTAGATAATTTGATGAAAGCTATGTAAGTTATGTAAGTTATTTATTATGTAAGTTAAATAATTTTATGTTAGTTATGTATTATGTATTAATATTAGTTAAATTAAAATTTCAAATCGAGAATCAGTTGAGGTGTGAACATATATGGCATGCATTATATTGTAGTTTTTTTTTTTTGTAAATATCATTACTGTTGGTTATTATATGTTTTTTTAAAATGTTATTATATTTTTTTTATAATGTTATTATATGAATTTTTTTTTAAAAATGTTATTATATGTTTTGTTATAATTGAAATTTGCTGAGATGTTAAATTTAACAAGTTTTTAACTTACTTCTTTTAAAAAAAGAATTTATTTTCTATTTTATAATATATTTAAATGATGATCTATATTATTATATTGATAACAAAATATACAAATAAGTTTTTAAATTTAAACAGTTTTAAAATTACTTCTTTTAAAACAAATTTATTTTTTATAATAAAACATATTAACATACTGATTTTATATCATCTTATATGCAAGATTTTAGCCATTTTATTTTACAATTTTAAAAAAGCGCTATACGCCACTAATTTTTCAAAAATTATATGCAAGTTTACAAAGTTTTTAACTTACTTCTTATGAAAAAAAAATTATTTTCTATATTAAAACATATTTAAATAATGATCTATATTATTATATTGATAACAATATTAAATTTAAAACGTTTTAAATTACTTCTTATTTTTTATAATTAAAACATATTTTAAGTAATGATCAATATTATTATTATACTGATAACAAAATATTATTACTATTTTGGAAAACATTGAAAATATTAAATATTAAAAGCAAACATTATTAACATAAAAAATTAGTAATTAGTAATAAACCAAAAAGCCATATAAATGTAAGTATTCTTTACAAAAAATTGTTTATTTTTTAGGGAAGATAAAGTAAAAAAAAATTCTTTAATATAATATATAATATATGTAGTGACAGGTTTGTATTAACATATGTTAATCCCTTCTTAACTTGCAAATTTTTATTAAAATATGACATTTATGTTAAAAAATTATAACATATTTTAACAATTAACTTTTATATTTTGTTTATGTTATTTTTTATATCGTATCGTACCCTAAATTTTAAAAAATAATACACGGGAGCTTGTAAAAAATCTAAGCGGCATTGTTAATAATAAACAGCTTGTAAACAATTAACTTTTAGATAGCAATTTGGAGGTTGTTCAAACATTATTAATAATAAACAGCAATAATAAATAGCAATTTAGACAGAAATTTTTTAAGATTCATCATACGTGGCATTGTTACACCTAGGGAGGATCCGATATAAGGCAACCCGTTAGGTTTCCAGCCTATATACTTTTAATCTTTTTTTTTTTGGACAGCAATAGAACAAACATCATATATACCAACCAAGCAAGATAATAATCCGTAATTTGGACAGCAATTTAGCAAATTAAATATACATGCTTACAAATTGTAAATTGGATGGCAGAGTCGATTCCAGCAAGTACTGTTGTGTTGAGCAAAGGGCGCCCGAAACTTTTGAGAAGCTACAAGAAGAATAAAAAAGAAACTCCATAAAATCAAAATAAATAAAATAAATGAAAAATAAAACGGTATACATATCAAAATACGAGTGAATTAACTTACATGACGAGTAAGAATGGTGCAAACAAATCGAACTACAGCAAATACTAAGTATTTTTCCCTTCTATGAGTCAATAATGAACTTTGTCTATAACATTGTCGTGATAAAATTACACTGCAAGCAATGATGATAAGGTTCAATTATTACAATTTAAATATAAAATACTAGAATTCAAATTTGTTTCTCATTAATTTTCCTGTAGTTTCTTCAAAACCAAACAAAACCCAAATTGGAAACAAACCTCAAATGCTTTGGAAAGTTGCAACAACAACTCCAACTTAATTAACTAGGTTAGATTTTAACTTGGATTAATTAAATTACGTCTTGACCAACTTAATTAAGGAATGTTGAAGCACATGGCAACATGATAGCTTTCGAAGAATACCAACAAAACAAAATTCTCATATAGGCAAAATTCTCATAAGTAAAAATTTCATTCAATTTCAAACATTTTAATCACCAACTATATTTAATTTAAGTAAATAAATTTAATTAAACTAATTTAAATAATTGAAATTATATCTCAGATCGCAATTAAACTACTCCAATCAATCATAAAATTTTTAGCATTGAACTCGTATATATCACAAAAGAAAATTAGGGGGCAAGGAAGACAAAGAGAAAGGTGGAAAATATACCATGGCTTTTGACAGAAGTACGGGACTGAAAGGCTGTAAAGAACATTTCCAGTAGCCTATATGAGTTGATCAAGGAGGCACTGAAGGATCCAAGTTATATGGCAGATCTGGTTTTAATAAAAAAGATTAGTCTTTTTCAAATTTCAACCAAAATACACTTTGATCATTTAAAGATGGATATACAAGGGATGTAGTATTTAACAGTCAAAGATAGCAAATAAAGCAAAACCAGAGAGCAGCACAAAATATCAATGGTGAATCTGGACGCAGATTTCTATAACAACTTGACGACTTTAGAAATGCCAAAAAATGTTCCAGAATCCATAAGCATCAATAGGATGGCATAAATAATAATATGTTATTATTTAAAATATCTGACATGTACTACTCAAAGTCAAAACTAAATAGGTTAAACTATGTAGTAAGTCTTTGTATTTTGATAAATTTTAAGATTTAGGCCTTATACTTAAAAAGCTACAAATTAAGTTCTTCAATTATTTTGATTTAAAATTTTCAGTTCAATCATTAAAATCATAAATATTTTCAGTAAAAAATTTTCAATTTGACATGTTGATTAAGTTGTCTTCATGTGACGTGTCATATATGATTGATCAAAAATAAATATGTTAAGTCAACAAAATCTAACAAGAACTACCAATAATTAGATTAGAATTTTTAAATTGAAACTAATCTCAAATTCTATATAAGTACAAGGAGTAATAGCATATTTCAAAGAATGAAATATGAGAAAAGGGACTTGGGTGGCCTTCCTCTCATCTGTGAGACGGTGGTTGGGTTTTAACTTATATATGTACACTGATTTAAAAATAAATAGCGTGTGGAAGATTGAATTGGAAGACCAAACATTTGATATATTCTATACAAAGTACTAAGGACAGGAACTTATATGATATAATATTATAATTTATAGTGATAGGAAAATTAATATGAAGCAAAGTTGGTTTTCAGTAACTAACAAATATATATATACACATATATACAACATACACCGAATTTTATAATGGGATTTAAATAACAGACGTTGTTAAGGATAAAAGGTTAAGTGAATAAAATTGTTTTTTAAGGTACGAGCATTTGATATTTGATTTCCAAACAACATAAAAATCTGAGATTCTTAAAAAAAACATTGATATTTTACTTAGCACTTTCCAACAACTGATGAAGAAGATCAACCCCATTATTCAGTTTGCCAACAATCTTGGTTAAAACTAGATCCCAAAAACTCTTATCAACTCTCCCACTCGACATAGCCATTAAAACAACTTTCTCAACTTCACCTTCCTTTCCCATACCTTGAAGCACTTCAATCAATATATTGTATGTTGCTTTATTTGGCAAACAGCCTTTGTCCAGTATTTCCTCCAGAATTCTAATCCCCTCCGTCGCATTACCAATCTTACAAAATCCTTTAAAGACTCAAGCTTTTATTGAAATCAATATAAACCCAGAAACAAACATGGATCGATTAAATGAAGGAATCCCAATTTGGATTATATCAAATGATAGCCAAAAACAGCAAAAGAAAAAAAATTGAAGCATAGAAATCAATATATGCATAGAATGAAAAATACCCAATTTACATAATACACAAAAAAAGTAGTGATAAAAAGAAAGTGTTACCTTGAAGAAATTTGTGTTGATCCAGGAAGAAATTAATGAAAGTTCTATTCGGCGAGAATAACCATGAAACCGCGAAAATAATGCAAAATAGGCTTCTTACTGGGAAATTTGGGATTCTGAAATTTTGAGTTTGGGGAGGGAAACTGATTGGGAAACGATAGGGGAAATTTGGGATTAAGGAATTTTGTGTTTGGGGAGGGAAACAGATTGGGAACGATGGGGAAAATTTGGGGTTATAGGATAGTGGATTTCAGAATTGGGTTTAAGGGATTTTAGCAGAAGGGGGACTTTAGAAATCGGGTTTAAGGGTTGGGGGAACTGGAGGAGAGCAAAACGGCGACGTTTTCACTAACACAATTCAAGAATTGCGGCGTTTATAAAATAGCGCCGCTACAGACATACCTATTGCGGCGTTTACAAAACAAAACGCCACTACAATAAACAAAACTACGTCGTTTTATTTGCGGCGTTTCTTAACAAACGCCACTAAAATTATGATAAAACGGCTACGTTTTCAATCTAGGAGAACATATTTGCGGCATTTTTTACGAAAACGCCACTATTCTCAATTTTATTTTTTTTCCATTTTTCCATTTTAATTTTAATTCTAATTTTAACCTAAAATTTTCTAAGTTTTTCCTTTCAAAATTTTCTTAATTTTAATTCTAATTTTGTTATAAAATATTTATAAAACAAATGTACAATTAAAGGCGGTGGAAAGTTTATAAAAAAATAAATTTAAAATATTTAAAAATTAATATTTAATATTTAATTAAATATTATTTTGATACTACATATTTAGAAAATTAAATTATAAATTGCGATGTATAATTATATTGCAGAAAAAACCAATAAATTATGCTTATTTTGATTTATATTCTAAAAACAATAAAAACCCAATATTCCAATAAATAATAATTTACATTTATCTTATTTTGATTTATATTCTAAAAAATCCAATATCAATCCCTAAATCATAAACCTTAGACCTTAATCACTAACCCACAAATAGCTAGCCTTAAACCCCAAACTCAAAACCCCAAACCTTAAATACTAGACCATAAAACTCGAACCTTAAACTACTCTAAACTACAAACCCTAAACCATAATCCGAGACCAACTTTTTGGGAATTCATGTAGCCAATGTTAGTGTAGTACAAAACATATATTTTAATATCTAACACATTAATTAACCATAAGTCCCTCATGAGGGATTTCGATTTCAGGTCATATAGACAACACCCTAAACCCTAAACCCTAAAATCCTAAACTAAAACCATAAACCCTAACTCAGAAACCTAACACAGTAACATTTCCCCTCAAACCCCTAACCCTAAACCCATAAACTATAAACCATAAACCCTAAACCTAAAACCCTAATCTATTAACCATTTCATTCTAAACCCCTAACCCTAACCCTAAACCTTAACCCTTAACCACTAACACTTAAACCTTAATACCAGTAAACACTAACATATTAAACACTATACAATAAACCCAGACAACTTTAAAACACTAAACCATGAAATTAATATAATAAACATTAAACCCTAAATCAATTTTAATAGCTTAATTTATAACTTAAATGAAAACTTCTATATTGTTTAGTTAACAATTTGTAACTTTTCATAATTAAGTAACTAAAATGAAACTTTCTCATAGCTTATAAGTGAATGTATCAACATAAAATATAATTCAAAGAGAGAAAAAGGAAAAAATATGAAAAACTTTTAGCGGCGTTTTCACAAAAAGCGCAGCTACAGTTCGGACTTTTAGCGGCATTTTCCCAAAAGCGCCGCGATAGCTCGGACTTGTAGCGGCGTTTTCCTGGAAGCGCCGCTAAAGCTCGGACTTGTAGCGGTGTTTTCCCAAAAGCACTGCGACAGCTCAGACTTGTAGCGGCGTTTTCCCAAAAGCGCCGCTAAAGCTCGGACTTGTAGCGGCGTTTTCCCAAAAGCGCCATTAAAGCTCAAACTTGTAGCGGCATTTTCCCAAAACCGCCGCTAAAGCTCAGACTTGTAGCGGCGTTTTTCAAAAAGCGCCGCTAAATCTCGAACTTTTAGTGGCGTTTGATAAATAAACGCCGCAATATGTCCTTTTTAGCAGCGTTTTGGTAATAAACGCCGCTATTGCTCTTTTTTTTTGCGGCGTTTTATGGCTAATGTATAATATTTGCGGCGTTTTTGTTTAAAACGCCACTAAAAACACCGCTAAAAGTCGGTTTTGTTGTAGTGTAATAAACACAATATATGTACAAATTCGTTGTACAAGAATAGAGAACATAATTAAAATAAATGTATGAATTTGATTCATATAAAATATTAATTATGATTTGTTTACCAGAATTATTAAAATAAAGTATTATAATAATTAATTTTGATCAAACATAAAATATACATGGAAATTAATATCCTTTTGGAAAGGATATACAATGTGATATTTTCATATATATTTTGGCACAAAAAAGGGATTCCATTTTTGTTTTTTTAGGGAATATTAAATAAAAGGAAAGAATCATAAAATAAAACCCTAGGGGTGCAGAAAAGTGTTAACCATCATTAACCACAAAAGAAATAGAACCTAAATCTAGCAGTTGCATTTCTTTTCGGAAAAACTTTCTAAAATATTCAGTGAGAGTTTTTGTTCGTTCGTTCGTAACAGGGTGGACTATGTAGAGGCTGGGACAATTCTGTTATGGCTTTGGAGCGACAGCGTGTGAAGGGGATTAAAATAGTTGTGGTTCCTTCCTATTTTTAGAGTACGAAAGATATATTTTTCAAACCTTTTCTTCTCAATTCATTCCTCGTGCATGGATTCCTGGTTTGGATCACCGAAATTTTTTTCCTCTACCCTACAGGGCGTCTCAATGACCCAACAAGAAGGACGACAAGAAAAGAGGGCTTGATGGGTAGCACTGTGATGAAAAAAAGAGAGGAAGAACACTGAGAGAAGAAGAAGTGGGAAGAAGGATAAACAACTAGGGTAAGGAAAAATTAACTAAAGGTTGAAAAATAAGTGAAAAAGTTGTATTTATACCTAGGTTACCTAGGCATGGGTGGCACAAAATAAGGAGAAGGAGAAAAATATCAAAAATTGATATTTTGCAAGGGATGGGAATCAAACTCAGGTTTCTAGGCGAATTGCACTGTCTCCTTATTTTCTTTTAACCACTAAGCCAATTACTCATCATTGACATAACCTTACAATATTTATTTTAAAAACAAGGCATGTCACATACTAGGGTTTGATGCAAAATTTGAAAAATAATAAAAATGGTGTGAGAGAAGGGATTTAAACTTGGGTTTCAATGATAGATTCACTAACACTTAACCAAAAGACTAGTAACTCATTTATTTCTTAAAAATGCACAGATAATCTCAATAATTAGGGCATGACCACTCTCTCTTGGTTCACAAACTCGATTCTACTAACCCTCAATTTTTGGGATGTGACAACAAGAGTCTTAAGTGTCTACTTACCCAAACAAAGTTGAACTTAAGATATGTCACACCTCAAATTTGGGCCTATAAGTTTTGAGGGTAAATTAGGAATTTTTGCTCAAAATGGGTTCAAAAATTTTGAATTATGGTAACTCGAAATTATTTTCATCTATGGCTTTTTGAAAATTAAATCAATATTTGAAAATAATGCTAAAAAGACTTTCAAGGTTAAAACAAGGACTATTTTGTAAAAGGGTTCAATTTAGGAGTAGTTAAAAAGCAATTTTACCCATGTTTTAAAAATGCCCTATATTTCCTCCAGACTTATGAAACCACGTTAGTTTCTTTTACATATTTTTGTTGCCATCGCTTGTTCTGTAACATCCTAGAAATGAGGCTATTTGGAATTAAATTATTTTTCCTATGTTTGAACTGCTGTGGTATTGTTTAAGGAATAATAAGGCTTAATTAAAGGCTTTGAGTAGGCTCGGTTTGGTAGAAAATATTATTTATAGGCTTTAAAGGAAAGGAGCCTGAATAGTTAGGGGTTACAAGAATGAGTAAAGGATTAATTGACACAAAATGGGCCTTGGCAAAGTGGCAAAAGTGAGGCCACTTAAGAGCTAGCATATGACGCCACAAGGGATAAGGGAGAGCTTGGGTTCGAGTCACGAAAATACTCTTTTTGCTCTTTATTTGGACGGCAACAAGGGGGAGAGTCTTCCTCAGTTTAAATTCTTTTAAATAATGAGATAATAATAGGATTAAATTAGCTTTTTAAATAGATTAATTAGTGGATTAATCTTTTAGAGTTGGCAGAGGAAAAATAGCCTTGTTTTTAATTCAAAGTAATTTGAATTAATTCAAATAGTGAGTCAGGAGCAAATTAAGGAGTTGTGCCGAATTTGAACTCCCTATTGGCAAGGGTGGACGGCAACTTAATGAGGGGGGTGCCGAATGCCTATAAAAGCATCAGCTTGTCACTAGGTTTTGTTTTTTCCCATTTTTGCTATTTGCCGAAATTCTCAACCCCCTTTCTTATTTCTTTTAATTTTTCATTCTCTCAAACCCTTTTAGCCGAAATTCTTATCATCTCTTCCTCTCTATTATTTTTTTTCTCTCTTTCATAATAGCCGAATACACCCCTTGAAGTGCCGAAATCCTCTTCTTCTTTTGGGTAGCACTTTGGCCGAATACTAAAGGTGATATAAGTCTCTCCGGGACTTTTCTTCCAATCAGTTTGGGGTACGTAAGGGTACTAGCCGAATGGCTATTTCTTTTTCCTCTTATGATTGTTGTTTGGATGGAAGACTAACCCCTTTGGAATCAACGTCACCTAGGACTCCGGGATCTCAAAGCGGTAGATCGGAATCACCATTCTCTGTCAATCAAATTCGGTAGGTAAGGGTAAGGTTTATTTTAATATTCAAAGCCGAAGGCTATTAGTCTTATTTACTAATCAGTGGTAGTGGACTAAGCAGATTCGGGAAATTGAGTGCTGTGGTTAGTAGCTGAAAGAATCAAGGTAAGGATTCGGGTTCAAGCAATAACCCTAAAAGAATTATTTGGTTTGGCCGAATGGCCCATATCACTAACACTATTATGGCCGAATATAGGGACAAGTAGATCTAAGGTGGCCGACTCTTCTTTTGGATTTAAACTATTCAGGTGACAGTGTGTACATACACACGCGTTATAACTTATTAAGTGTGCTGAATATTGTGAAAGCTAACCTTGATTTATGTAGCATTGGATTTAATACCAAATCGGTATAAGTGGTGATTCGGGTAAGTACCTGTTAATATGATTTTGCTATTTTATGCTTTTGGAAAGCATGATGTATTGATACATGTGATAAATCTGGTTATGATTGTTTGACTATTGTGGGTTGAATGAGTGGAGGGGGCAGTGATAATATGTCGACGAGCACCAGTGTTTTGGTAACACACTGTGACTACGGTCACCGAGGGTTTGGTACCTCCAAAGGTTTGGCACCTCATAGCGACTTGTCCCTGTGGTTAACACAACCGTGGGTTGGCCCCACTTGAGATATGGGATCGTCTGTCAGTGATTTGGTATCACACGATGGGTTGGCCCCATCAATTGATTTGTGTCTACGGACACCAGTGTTTTGGTAACACATTGTGACTATATGTCACCAAAGGGTTTGGCACCACCAAAGTGGTTTGGTACCACAACGGGGTAGACAAAGATGGCGTTTGGTTGGCTAGGTTGGGTACCTAATATTATGCATGCTAATCGTTATAACTTGTGTATGAAATTGGTTTAAAACCGGGGGAAGGGTTACATACTGAGTCTTGGTGACTCACCTTCTCCTTTACATTTTTCAGGTGACACGTAGACCGCGGATGTGGAGCCGTGGACTCGAGGTGGCCATGCGAAGGATTTAATTTAAATGAACTTTAATTTTAGTAGTGATATTTTTATTTCGGGTTTTTATTCTATTTGGATGTAATAAGGCCTCCTGACACTTTATTTTTGTTATTTTTCATATGTTGGGTACTTGTTTTAAACTATGTTATTATTATTGAATTTGAAATCACATGTTTTTCCAAATTAAATCGGAAAGTGTTTTATCTCGCCATCGGGCACCTTCGAAGTTTTAAAATAACTCGGCTTAAATAAATTTCTCAAATAAACACTAAGTAAAGCTTTTACAAAACAATCAAACAAAAGGTTTTCAACAACTTAAATCGATTTAGAAAAACGAATTTCTCAAAAATGTTTTCCACTGTAACAAGCTAGATTCGGCCTTAAAGTTTGGGCCGGGTTTGGGTTGTTACAAATTGGTATCAGAGCCCAGTTCAAAGCTCGGCTGTGGGGGCCCAAGGCCCAAAAATGTTTTGGTAGGCCTTATGGAATGATTTTTGTTTTTGAACAAAGATGGCCCGAGTCTCGTGCACCGATCCGCCTGTAAAGTACATCTAAACCTCTTTGTGAATTATATTCTGTAGAAGGGTAGGAAGCATGGAATGTAGATAGACTTATAGGAACTTGAACCCTAGGATTAGAGTACTCAAACACACAACCCAAACATAAGACTTAAAGAACTAAACCCACTTATGACTTAGTCACTGAGCTAGGGTGTGGTAACCCCATGACGCATGTCTAGGAGTGGATCCTAAGAAGCTTGGTATTTAAGCGATCCTCGTGACTCACCTCCTCTTCGCAGTATCCTACCCGTGCGTAGCTTCGGTTCACCCTAACTCAGAGGGCTCAATGGTGTGGCAACCTCTGTGCACATGTCTAGAAAGGTTCAGTGGGAGCTTGGTATTTAAGCAGTCCGTGTGACTCACCTCCTCTCCCACTAATCCTCGCCTGCACAGTGCGTAGCTTTGGTTCACCCTGACCAAGAGGGCTCAGTCATAGGCTAAACATAATGATTAAAACCCGAAAAGGGAATTAGCCATGTTTTTTTGAAAAAAAAATGAAACAACAAAACCCTAATGTTTTCAACACTTTTGCAACAACTCTTTCAAACCGGAGAACATCACTTTTACAACGTTTTTCTCGAAAAACTTGATTTGTGAAAAATTACAGAAATACCCTTAGGGGTAAAATTACCAAAATGCCCCTGACTCTACTTTGATCATCATCAATAAAATATTTTGGTTTTGGAAAATTACAAAAATGCCCTTGAATTGTAAAATTACCGAAATGACCCTGGTCTTTGAAAATCTTTACAAACATCACCACCTGAAAAAAAAAGCTTTCAAAAAGGGAACCCTCCAAGTTTTGTAATTGTTGAAACATCCCTGATTTGTTAAAATTACAGAATTGCCCCTGATTGACAAAATTACCGAAATACCCCTGGTTTCCAAAACGATACCATATTTTTTTAATTTTGCCAATTTTCGAAAACATCCTCCAGTTTTGGGAATTTCAAAGTGACATGTTTATTAAATTTTTACAACTTCCTTTATTACAAAAATACCCCTGTAGGAAAATGACGAAAATACCCCTGGGTTAGAAATGGGCAGAAATGTCCGAAGAGCGAATAGGTATGGAAAGTATTAAGGAATGGATGCACGAACTCCTTTGTGTGAACTAGGATAGAAAACTGAAACCTTGTTTGCTCGAAAGAATCTCTGATTAAAACTCTATCCATAAAATTTCTTCGCGAATAAGAAAGTGGAACAAATGCTAACGCATAAAAATTTTCTTAATTAGATTAAAAGCGCGGTAGGTAGAATGAGTTCTAGAGGACGTGGACGCCGTGGACGCAGTAGGAGTAGGATGACGGTGTCTGAACCCGCCAGGTCGGGTCAAGGTTCTGAAAATGAGGTACCACCGCCACCACCACCTCCTACTTTTAGAGTGAGGGAGCGGGATCGGGCCAAATTGGTGAGGGTGTGCGCATAAATTTGTTTTGCGAGTCTCTTGGAGATGGTGGTGGGGTCAGGAAATTTGGGAGCTCGAAAATCTATTCCCGAGTTACTCCGATCGAACGGAGTGGAGGTATTCCGGGGTGTGTCAGGAGTGGCACCCAGTGCGGCGGAGTACTGGCTAGAGTCAACTGAAAGGATCATGGATGATCTTGACCTGACTGAGGAGGAAAAGTCGAAAGGCGATGTCGCTTCTAAAGGATGAAGCGTATCAGTGGTGGCTTACGGTTCGAGATGGCGCTACGGTAGATGAACTGACTTGGGATCATTTCAAAACCACCTATCAGAAGAAGTATGTGGGCACCAGCTATACTGATGCTCAGAGGAAAGCCTTTCTAGGGTTAGTGCAAGGGAATAAGTCAGTATCGGAGTATGAGGCGGAGTTTTTAAGGCTGAGTAGGCATGCTAGAGGCATCGTGGCTACTGAGCATGAGCGCTGTGTCCGCTTTGAGGACGGACTCCAAGATGATTTGAGGTTACCGATGCCCCGCGCAGCAGTTCGTGAGTTCTCATCTCTAGTGGAAAAGGCTAAGGTAGCCAGAAGGGATCAAGGAGGCCGTGAGGCAAATCTATAGTAGGAATAATCAGAAGAGAGGATTTGGGTCAGCTGGATCAAGTGGTAGTGTCCAAAAAAAGGCTAGGCCAAGTGGGCCAAATCAGGCGGCAAGGCCCATAACTACTAATCAGAGGCCGACTCAGTGTAACCGCTGTGGAAAGACCTATTGGGGAGGTTGTTGGACCGGCGATAGAGGATGTTTTGAGTGTGGGTCTCTGGAGCATCGGGTCAGAGATTGTCCCTGGAAACTAGCTAAGAATCAGCCAGAGGGGCAGAATCGTACTCAGGATAGAAATATGGGACCATAGAGGGGTCGCGGTAACGGTAGAGGAGGAAATGGTCCTAACCGAGGTCGTGAAACTCAGGGCAGAGGTTCAGGCAACACAGAGGCTAGGCAGCCTGGCTTAGTCTACGCAGCGAGGCATCGCGAGGAGGGTGACGCATCGGATGTCATAACTGGTACGTTTCTAATTTTTGGTCTTCCTTATGTTGCATTAATTGATGTGGGTTCGACGCACTCGTACATTGCTAGTAGTGTGGTAGGAACTATGGACCTAAACTCTGAAACTGCTTCTAGGGAGATGACTGTAGTTAGCCCTTTAGGTCACTCTGTAGTGGTATACAAACTTTATAGAGAAGTACCCCTAGAACTCTAAGGGGTAGTATTTGTGGCTGATCTAATAGAACTACCGTTTGGGGAGTTCGATTTGATCCTTGGAATGGACTGGCTGGTTAAGTATCAGGCGAATTTGGATTGCGCGGCTAAGCGCATGGTTCTTAAGACGGCTGAAGGTGATGAAGTGGTTATGATAGGGGATAGAAGGAATTACCTATCCAATGTAGTGTCTGCATTGAAGGCTGAAAAGATGGTCAAGAAGGGTTGTGCGGCATATTTGGTTCGAATCTGTGCTTTGGAAGCTAAGGAGTCTATAGTTGGAAAGGTCCGAACGGTTGGGGAATTCACTGATGTGTTCCCAGAAGAGCTTCCGGGTCTACCTCTAGATCGGGAAGTTGAATTCGGTATAGACTTGCTACCCGGAATAGCACCTGTGTCTATAGCACCATACTGAATGGCACCAAAGGAATTGGTGGAGCTGAAGGCTCAAATTCAGGAGCTCTTGGATAGAGGGTTTATCCGACCCAGTATATCTCCGTGGGGAGCACCGGTGTTATTTGTCAAGAAGAAAGACGGATCGATGCGGATGTGTATCGACTACCACCAACTGAACAAGCTAACGATCAAGAACAAGTATCCGTTGCCTCGGATTGACGACTTGTTTGATCAACTGAAGGGTGCCTCGGTGTTCTCGAAGATAGACTTTAGGTCGGGTTACCATCAACTTAAGGTGAAAGAAGTTGATGTTCACAAGACGGCATTCAGAACTCGGTATGGACATTACGAGTTTCTGGTAATGCCATTTGGATTGACCAATGCGCCGACAGCATTCATGGACTTGATGAATAGGGTGTTTCAGTAGTACTTAGACCAATTTGTCGTGGTGTTCATAGACGACATATTAGTTTATTCAAAAACGGAGGAGGAGCATGACCGGCATTTACGTATAGTTCTACAAGTATTAAGGGAGAAGCAGTTGTACGCCAAATTCAGAAAGTGCGAATTTTGGCTTAGGGAGGTGGCTTTCTTAGGTCACGTAGTGTCGGCTGAGGGAATTAGAGTAGACCCTCGCAAGGTTGAAGCGGTGTTGGATTGGAAACCGCCTAGGTCGGTGGCTGAAATACGAAGTTTTGTAGGTTTAGCGGGGTACTATCAGAGATTTGTAGAAGGGTTCTCTCTAATAGCAGCGCCGTTGACTAAGTTACTAAGGAAAGGTGTTTCCTTTGTATGGTCGGAGAGGCAGCAAGAAAGTTTTGATAGGTTGAGGAAGATTCTCGGCGAAGCTCGGTGTTGGTACAACTGAGGCGGGAAGTTATTCTGATCTATTGTGATGCATCCCATACTGGTTTGGGATGTGTGCTGATGCAAGAAGGGAAGGTAGTAGCCTATGCATCCCGTCAGTTAAGACCGCATGAGGTTAACTACCCAACACACGATTTGGAGTTAGCAGCAGTTGTCTTCGCTCTAAAGATATAGAGACATTATCTGTACAGGGAGAAGTCGATAGTCTACACGGATCATAAGAGTTTGAGGTATCTTCTGACCCAGAAGGATCTAAACCTGAGACAATGTCGGTGGATTGAACTATTAAAGGACTACGATTGTTCAATCGAGTACCATCCGGGTAAGGCTAACGTGGTAGCTGACGCGTTGAGCCGGAAGGTTGTGACGGACTTAAGAACAATGTTCGCTCGGTTGAGTCTATATGATGATGGGAGACTTTTGGCGAAACTCCAAGATAAGCCAACGTGGATTAAGGAGATTAAGGAAAAGCAGTTAGTGGATGAAGGCTTGAACGCTAAGAGGGTACAAATTCAAGATGGTGGATTGGAAGGATACAATCTATCTAGTGATGGAGTGCTATGTTTTCAAGGGCGAGCATCATGCCGAAGGATGAAGAGTTGAGGCGGAAAATTCTCCACGATGCACATAGCAGCCCATACGCTATGCATCCGGGAGGAAGCAAGATGTATGGAGATCTACTAAAGCAGATTCGTGGGCACAGGTTGAAGCGTGAGGTAACGAATTTGTAGAGAAGTGTCCGACGTGTCGCGTGAGTTAAGTGAACACCGGTTGCCATCGGGGCTACTTCAACCGTAAAAGATCCTCAATGGAAATGGGAGAGGATCACTATGGATTTCGTCGATGGGCTACCCTTACGCCTGCAAGAAGGATGCGCTTTGGGTAATAGTAGACCGTCGACTAAGTCACTCACTTTATCTGCGTAAGGGTGGATTTCTCTCTTCAGAAGCTAGCTAAGCTGTATGTGTCAGAAATAGTAAGATTGCATGGTGTGCCAGTGTCGATCATCTCGGATAGGGATCCCAGATTCACGTCAAGATTCTGGAAAGCGTTGCATCAAGCTTTGGGTACACGGTTGGATTTCAGTATAGCTTTCCATCCACAGTCTGACGGACAATCGGAAAGGGTGATACAGATCTTAGAGGACATGTTAAGAGGATGTGTCTTGGATTTTAGTGGTAGTTGGGAAGAGTACCTACCATTAGCGGAATTCGCTTATAACAATAGTTATCAAGCGAGTATTCAAATGGCTCCATATGAAGCCCTATATGGACGAAAATGCCGTATTCCTACATGTTGGATGGAGTTGGGAGAACGACAAGTTTTGGGTCCAGAGTTGGTAACTGAGACTGAGGATAAAGTCAAAGTGATCTGGGCTCGTTTTAAGGAAGCATCGGATAGACAAAAGTCCTATGCTGATTTAAAACGCAAGGAAATGGAGTATGCTGTAGGAGACAAGGTTTTTCTGAAGGTGTCACCCTGGAAAAAGGTGTTAAGATTTGGACGGAAAGGGAAGCTAAGCCCAAGGTTCATCGGGCCATATACCGTTGTAAAGCGAGTGGGACCGGTAGCTTATCAGCTTGAGTTACCGGCAGAACTGAACCAGATCAAGATGTCTTTCATGTATCGATGTTGAGACGGTATCGGTCAGATCCTTCACACATTGTGCCAGTAGTAGAGATTGAGGTGAACTCGGACTTATCTTTTGAAGAGGAACCAGTTCAGATCTTAGATCGAGACGTCAAGGTTCTACGTAGGAAGTCAGTGCCCTTGGTGAAAGTGCTATGGCGGAACCATGGGGTGGAAGAAGCTACGTGGGAACCTGAGGATGTGATGAGGCAGCAATACCCCCACCTCTTCTAACCAGGTAATTTCGAGGACGAAATTTATTTTAAGGGGGGTAGAACTGTAACATCCTAGAAATGGGGCTATTTGGAATTAAATTATTTTTCCTATGTTTGAACTGCTGTGGTATTGTTTAAGGAATAATAAGGCTTAATTAAAGGCTTTGAGTAGGCTCGGTTTGGTAGAAAATATTATTTATAGGCTTTAAAGGAAAGGAGCCTGAATAGTTAGGGGTTACAAGAATGAGTAAAGGATTAATTGACACAAAATAGGCCTTGGCAAAGTGGCAAAAGTGAGGCCACTTAAGAGCTAGCATATGACGCCACAAGGGATAAGGGAGAGCTTGGGTTCGAGTCACGAAAATACTCTTTTTGCTCTTTATTTGGACGGCAACAAGGGGGAGAGTCTTCCTCAGTTTAAATTCTTTTAAATAATGAGATAATAATAGGATTAAATTAGCTTTTTAAATAGATTAATTAGTGGATTAATCTTTTAGAGTTGGCAGAGGAAAAATAGCCTTGTTTTTAATTCAAAGTAATTTGAATTAATTCAAATAGTGAGTCAGGAGCAAATTAAGGAGTTGTGCCGAATTTGAACTCCCTATTGGCAAGGGTAGACGGCAACTTGAGGGGGGGTGCAGAATGCCTATAAAAGCATCAGCTTGTCACTAGGTTTTGTTTTTTCCCATTTTTGCTATTTGCCGAAATTCTCAACCCCCTTTCTTATTTCTTTTAATTTTCCATTCTCTCAAACCCCTTTAGCCGAAATTCTTATCATCTCTTCCTCTCTATTATTTTTTTTTCTCTCTTTCATCATAGCCGAATACACCCTTGAAGTGCCGAAATCCTCTTCTTCTTTTGGGTAGCACTTTGGCCGAATACTAAAGGTGATATAAGTCTCTCCGGGACTTTTCTTCCAATCGGTTTGGGGTAGGTAAGGGTACTAGCCGAATGGCTATTTCTTTTTCCTCTTATGATTGTTGTTTGGATGGAAGACTAACCCCTTTGGAATCAACGTCACCTAGGACTTCGGGATCTCAAAGCGGTAGATCGGAATCACCATTCTCTGTCAATCAAATTCGGTAGGTAAGGGTAAGGTTTATTTTAATATTCAAAGCCGAAGGCTATTAGTCTTATTTACTAATCAGTGGCAGTGGACTAAGCAGATTCGGGAAATTGAGTGCTGTGGTTAGTAGCCGAAAGAATCAAGGTAAGGATTTGGGTTCAAGCAATAACCCTAAAAGAATTATTTGGTTTGGCCGAATGGCCCATATCACTAACACTATTATGGCCGAATATAGGGACAAGTAGATCTAGGGTGGCCGACTCTTCTTTTCGGGATTTAAACTATTCAGTGGTGACAGGTGTGTACATACACACGTTATAACTTATTAAGTGTGCTGAATATTGTGAATGCTAACCTTGATTTATGTAGCATTGGATTTAATACCAAATCGGTATAAGTGGTGATTCGGGTAAGTACCTGTTAATATGATTTTGCTATTTTATGCTTTTGGAAAGCATGATGTATTGATACATGTGAGAAATCTGGTTATGATTGTTTGACTATTGTGGGTTGAATGAGTGGAGGGGGCAGTGATAATGTGCCGACGGGCACCAGTGTTTTGGTAACACACTGTGACTACGGTCACCAGAGGTTTGGTACCTCCAGAGGTTTGGCACCTCATAGCGACTTGTCCCTGTGGTTAACACCACCATGGGTTGGCCCCACTTGAGATATGGGATCGTCTGCCTGTGATTTGGTATCACACGATGGGTTGGCCCCATCAATTGATTTGTGTCTACGGACACCGTGTGTTTTGGTAACACATTGTGACTATATGTCACCATGGTTTGGCACCACCAAAGTGGTTTGGTACCACAACGGTAGACAGATGGCGTTTGGTTGGCTAGGTTGGGTACCTAATATTATGCATGCTAATCGTTATAACTTGTGTATGAAATTGATTTAAAAGCGGGAAGGGTTACATCTTCGAGTCTTGGTGACTCACCTTCTCCTTTACATTTTTCAAGTGACACGTAGATCGCGGATGTGGAGCCGGGTGGACTCGAGGTGGCCATGCAGTGGATTTAATTTAAATGAACTTTAATTTTGGTAGTGATATTTTTATTTCGGGTTTTTATTCTATTTGGATGCAATAAGGCCTCCTGACACTTTATTTTTGTTATTTTTCATATGTTGGGTACTTGTTTTAAACTATGTTATTATTATTGAATTTGAAATCACATGTTTTCCCAAATTAAATCGGAAAGTGTTTTATCTCGCCATCGGGCACCTTCGAAGTTTTAAAATAACTCGGCTTAAATAAATTTCTCAAATAAACACTAAGTAAAGCTTTTACAAAACAATCAAACAAAAGGTTTTCAACAACTTAAATCGATTTAGAAAAACGAATTTCTCAAAAATGTTTTCCACTGTAACAAGCTAGATTTGGCCTTAAAGTTTGGGCCGGGTTTGGGTTGTTACATGTTCTCCCTTTCAATTTTATTTTTCAAACTTAATTCTTTTAATTTCTATCATCACCCAAGCCATAAATCTCCATAGAATTTCAAGAGAAACTCCCGAAACACCATTGATTTTTACCATCTCTCAAGGTTGTGGGTTGTTTGAGTTTTGAACCAAAAGCTCGTTTCAATTCCATCAAAGGTAATGGTTCGATTTCCTATTAGTTGTTAATGTTATCTAGTTTTTTAATTTGAGTTTTTAGCCATTAAATTGCATGTTTTGTATAAAAGCTGAAAATTGGGTTGTTAATGGTGGATTTTGGGATGTTGAGTAAAACGTGGTTTCAAAGTGTTTTCCAATTAGTTTTAACATGATTAGAAGGTTTCTAAACATTTTTTAAAGTTTCTTTAATATTTTAATGTGTTTTAATAAAGATTGCCATAAACATGTCAAAAATTTTGATACCATGAATTGGGTAGTTTTGCGTAATTTAAATGTTGAGAATCAGTCGTAGGTGAATAATTAGATGAACAGAATAAATTTTAGGCAAAAATATTAGGTATAGATTGAGATATGTGAATCTCAAGTTTGCTATGTTGGAGGTTTCGGTTACATGAGAACTTAAATTAGGCTTGTATTTTGTTTGCTAGAGGTGAGTCCTTAGCTAATATTGATTGTATTGTTGTGTTGTTATGATTTGTGAAGGATCGAAACTGTTGGAGCCTTCTACGAGCAAGGTGAAAGGTAAGGAAAATCTAGTTTAAGCTTTCAGCAATTAGGCGAAAGCGTAATAGGTTAGTGTTTGGAATCACTACATGTAGACATGATTCATAGTGTTAATTGGGAGCTTAAGAATAGCCTAAACCCCTATACTAAGTTTTGAGTTTAAGCTTTCTATTTCCCATGCTTTATTTTGGCAATTAAGTGATTATGTGAATAATTGTGGATTGTTTATTATGATGCGATATTGTGATATGAGGCATGTGTGATGACTATTGTGAATTGTGTTGTGTTGTGGGCATTATATACATGCCAAATATAACACCCCTAACTTGAATTTGTTACAAGAATAGGGTTACAGAGCGTTATCGTAAAAATATAACTCAAATAATTCATTTCCAACATTTCATAATCATAGCATAGTCCATTCAAACACATGCATAACATCCCTATCGAGCCCTCGAGGCCTTAGAAATACTTTAGAAATTATTCGGGACTAAATAAAAAATACTTAGAATTTCATTGAAAAAGATAGTAAAATTCACATTGTAGGGGTTACACGGCCGTGTGACTCACACAGCTGAGATACGTGCCCGTGTTTCAAGTCGTGTGAATATTTGAAATAGGGACACATGGCTGTGTCCCAGCTCGTGTAACTCTCTGACTTGGACCACACGGCCAAGCCACATGCTCGTGTGCCAGGCCGTGTAACCTTCGAAATGGCCTCACACGCTCGTGTGCGAGGCTATGTATCTCTTGAAAAGCAACCATTAAAACCTACAGGGGACACACGGCTGTGTCGCATGGCCTTGTGGACAAGAAATAGACCAATTTCAAGCCATTCCTTTCACCCAATTCAAGCCCATACCTACAAGCCATTTGCATATAAAATCAAGATTTAAAACATACCTAAAACAAGCATGATAGGGCTAATTCAATATGGTATCTTTCCAAACAAGCAATATGCCAAAAGGCACCTCAAGCACATACATCAAATATACCTAAACATGTGCATATTTAACCATTTATCAACTAACTTGTTTCCATGCCAAAACATATCACAATTGAAACATATAAACCATACCATATTAGATTCATGCCATACCAAAATAACCTTACCATTTGGAACATTTTTCACAGGCACCAAAACCATCTAAATGACACAAATCTAGACATTTCCAAATGGTACCAACAACCAATATATTTGCATACCATATTTCAAACATGCACACCTATTCAAAACCGTTGTAAAGCATATAATAACTTAACCATGTTGAGGTCAATTCATCACCTATCACTTTGGCCATTCAAACATGCATTAACACATTGTCAAAATAACTCACATCAATAATGCATCAAAAGTGCCAAGGTTACATCAACAAAAATGACATATACATGCCAAACTCATCAACTAACATAAACCTCAAGTCCACCTATACATGCCATTATAACCTTGATCAAGACATCAAAAAATACCGATATAGTAGCTAGATAGTGTGATAGATCTCCGACGAGTTTCCAAGCTGTTCGAGCTTCTGGTAATCTTCAAAGTAACAGAAAAATGACTACGTAAGCAATGAATGCATAGTAAGTTCGTATAAACATGAAACATAACTTATCACTTCAATACTATCAACATATATGAAACATGATTTAACACCAATACTTTAAACTTGGTATAAACCATTTGAACACCATTCAACTCACAATTGAGTTTATTTATAAACATCATATACAAGTTTCATTCATAACATAATAAGGTCTCATAAGTTGACTTACATAATCATCAACCTTTCCTTAAAACGATGAACCATTTCATCTACTTAGTTACCATTCCATTTACTTAGCATAAGCTTAATTACATTATTAACTCACGAATTAGTGTATTTATTCATGACATAAGTAAACTCACATATAGCATAAGTAAATTTATTCCTTACAAGTAAGTCCTTTAACTCAACAATCCTTTTATTTCATCACATTACATCTCAACTATGAACTTATCATTTCATTTCCTATTCTCACCCATTTCATTTGCATAACATACAAGACATGAACATAACATTAACCATAGCCACAAGCTATGCATTTAAGCATAACTCTTTAAGAATCAACTACATAATAAACCATTTAATGAGAACTTAAATATTTTTATTCTTATCACTCTTTCATGTACATAAGCATCTTTCTAGTTGGTCGCTTACCATTTCAGTGCATTTCTTTAAAACTAACATAATACAATTGTAACAACTCGTTTTTTAGTGAAATCAGAACAGTGATTTTGGGACCACAAATCCAATGTGAGATAATTATTTTATTTTTATTTTAATGTCTATAGCATTTTAGTAATATTGTATACAAATTTCGTTAAGAAATTTTACCGTTTTCATGTTTATTTCGATAAAAAGGACTAAATTGAAAAAGATGCAAAACTTGAGTTCTATAAGCTAAAGGGACTTAATAGTTATGAAATTAAATGGTTGGAGGGTTTATATTGTAAATAAACCATTAATATTATGAGTGGACTATTATGAACATTTTATAAGTGATTTTAAAGGTTATTAAGTAAGGTTAATTTTGTAATTTAATAATTACATAATAGTAAAATGGTTAAAACAAAGCCATCATCTTGTTTCTTCCTATCTACCACTAACATTTAGACTTAGAAACTCCATGGGAGGAGCTTAAAGGTTCGGCCAACATTACCTTATGCATGTAAGTGTGTTTTCATCCTATTTTTAATGATTTATATGTTTTTGAAGTCGTTGTAGCTTAATCTAGCTAGCCTAAGGATTAATTTGCACAATTGTTAAAAGATTAGGGTTTTTCCATGAATGTATAGATGTTGTTTGTGATGTTTGATGGAAGAAAATGAACCTTTGTTGTTAGATAAATAACTTTTGTAAAGTGATTTTTGATGAATTTGTCAACTAGGGATTTTATTGAAAAATATGAAATATTCTTGGTGAAAATTGTGAAATAATGAAATGTATGAGTTGCTATAGATGCATATGAAATTCGGCTAGCTTGGGTAAGGATAAAATTGCATGAATTTTGATTTACGAGCTTAAGGACTAAATTGAAATGAAATCAAAGCATTAGGGGCAAAAGTGTAATTTTTGTAAAAATAAGAATTTGGATTGAATTAAGTAGAATGATTATTAAATAGGTGGAATTTATTCATTTAGATCAAGATAGACTGCATACGGCTTTAGATCGGGGCAAAGATAAAGCTTCGGATTAATTTACTCCGTTTTTATGTTCTATCGTCGAGGTAAGTTCGTACGATTAAATAGAGTTTTAAATTGTTGTTTTAAATGCTATCATTGTAACACCCCTTGTAACAGTCCGGTTTATACCCTAGTCGGAACAGTGGTTTCGGGACCACAAATACGAGTGCTTGTAATATTTTAATATTATTTTCTTTGCCGTTGGTATGTGATTAAGCATGTAGTAAATTTTCGTAAGTTAATTTGTCCGTCTGTGTGTTTAATTTGATGAAAGGATTGAATTGCATTAAATGTGAAAGTTGCTTGCTATTTATTAAAGCATCAATGTGTTGTGGCTTTGCTAAGGTGGAGGCCTTATGTTGTTATTATACCAAATTATAGATAGTGGATGGATAAAGGTCTTAAATGTCCATATTGCATAATTGTTTTAATTATATGAATGAAGGCGATTTTAGTAAATGAATTATTAACATTAGATTAATGAAACAAAAAGATGAGTGTTCATCTTTTATTTTCTCTTCTTTTGACCGAAATAAGCAAAGAAATAAAAGAAAAACATAAGCAAGGGTTTGGCCATAGTTTTGGTCTAATTCAAGGTTAGTTTTTGATCCGTTTTTGATAATTTCTAGGTCTTTGTAATCGTTACTTTGAGAGCTACAAAACCCATGTATTAATTTTATGAATTGATGATGTTTGTGTGATATGCCATTGATGATATGTTGAGCTTTATGATGATTTATGATGTTAAATGAAATATTTGAGTTAGATGAACATACTTTGTTCTTGAATTTTTGATGAATTTAGCTAATTAGGGCTAAATTGAGAAAATAGCAATTTGAGGGACTAAATTACAAATTTGATGGAAAATATAGGCTTATATGATATACATGAGCATTCGGCTAAGCTTGGATGTGTGATGATTTTGTGAATTGATGTTTTGAGAAAAAATGGACTAAATTAATAAATTGTGCAAATGTGAGGGTTAATTTGTAAATAGCCCTAAATGTGTGTCCTTGGATTGAATTGAATGAATTAGTGAATAAAAGGGTTAATTCTGAATATGTTTAGATCAAGAACCAAGGAAAACGGACCTAGATCGCGAAAAAGCGAAAGTAACTGAGTAACCGTTTCCGTTTCTGTTAGATCGAATCCGAGGTAAGTCATTATGCAAATAAACGTATTCGTATTGAATTATGTATGTTCTTATGATTTTATTTATCAATGAATACTCAGGATATGATTTGTTCATGAATTCTGAAATAAGGATTACTGAGTGACAATGTCTGAAAAGTCCCGTACGAAACTAGGAATAGGTAGGATTAGCTATGTCATGACATAGGTATTTGTTCTGTTTTATCATGTAAGACCACGTCTGTGACGTTGGCATTGATTTGAGATTTCGTGTAAGACCTCGTCTGGGACGTAGGCATCAATATGAGCGTTACGTGTAAGACTATGTCTAGGACGTTGGCATCGATATGATCTTTACGTGTAAGACCATGTCTGGGACATCGGCATCGTATTGATCCTGTAAGACCCTGTCTGGGACAGTGGCATCGATATCCGATTACATGTAAGACCTCATCTAGGACGTTGGCATTGTACGACTATTCTGAGCTTTCTGAGTATCCTACTAGATTCTTTACGGTTCAAGGGGCAAGTCTGTGATACGAAATGGCCATGTAAATAGTGAATTCGTTTCAGGTACGTTGATTCATACACTAAGTGTGTATATAAGGTAAGTTCCTATGTGATCTTACTATGATGATTATGTATATTTGGATAATAATATGAGACATGATATTAAGTATGAAAGAGCTTTGGGTATATGTGACTTTTAAATTGATGAATGTGGCAAATATGGCCAAGTACATGGACCAAAGTATATATGTGATAATTTGCTGAGTGCTTTTAGACGTGCCAATGTATCTATGAGTAAATATGTCTTCTATGCTAAGTTTATTTGTATTATGACTTACTAAGCTTTTGCAAAGCTTACTCTGTGTGTGTGTTTTCTCTGTTTTATAGGTCGTCAAAGCTACTGAAGGCTCGGGATTGTCAAGGATCGTCATCACACTACTATGTTTATTTTGGTACACTTTGAAAATGTATATAGCTAGATATGACATGTATAGACTAGTATTTGGTGTAAGTTGTTATAAGAATTTAGCCAAGTGATTTGGCTAGTTATAAGTTGTGAATTTTGCTCGAATGAATGTGATGTGTGAATCATGTTTTTGATATGGTTAGATGACACATGAAATGGTCAAGTTTTGATTAAGTGAATGAATGAAATATGTTGTGATGAGATGAGTTTTAACTTTGTAATTTAGCATGTTTGGAATTGGTATTGGATGTATAGATTGAATGGTCAATTTGGTATGTTTTTGCTTGTCATATGTGTATGAAATGAGTTGCTAAACATTGCTTGTAGGTATGACCCATGTGGGTGGCATTTTGGCCATGAATATGGCCTATAATGTCACACGGTTATGGCAGACGGGTGTGCCTAGTGACCGTGGGCGTAAGTTAGTATATGGCCTAAGAGTACACGGCCACGGCACACGGACGTGCCTGGTAGCCGTGTGGTTTTGACAGGATCGACCAGGGCCAAGGTACACGAGCGTGCTTGGTGGCCGTGGGAGCTAAGTTAGTTTCAACCACGGGGAGGACACACGGGTGTGTCTAGCTACCGTGGGAGGCACAGGGCCTGCCCACACGAGCATGTAACCCCTGAAACATAGAAAAGTTTTAAATTTCTGTAAATGTTTGTATGTATTACGGTTTAGTCCCGTCCAGGTTTATAAGCATCTTTTAGGTCTTGTTGACCGTATTAAGGGACATTATATTCGAGACTGATGAATGAATGTATGAAATTCTGAAAATGTTTCTGATCTGTCCGGTAATGCCTTTAACCATAGTCCGACGTTGGATACAGGTTAGGGGTGTTACACCCCTAACCTGTATCCATCACCAAAACAGGGTTACGGAGCAATATCGGAGTTTACAATTCAAACCAACATAAATTTCAAACATCTCATATCATATCAATAAACATATTAAAAGCAAGTCAAAACATACATATTGTCCCTTAAACGAGCTCTTGAGGACCTAAATACACATTAGAATCAACCCGGGACTAAATCAAAAAATTAGAGAATTTTTCAGAAAACATAGAAGATTTTCAACACTGTAGGGGTCACATGGCCAAGAGACACGCCCCTGTCTCAGGCTGTGTGGGGATTCTAAGTAGGGACACATGGCCATGTTCGAGCCCGTGTCCGTGCCCGTATAACTCACTGACTTGGGTCACACGGCCAAGCTACACGCTCGTGTGATAGACTGTGTACCATTCAAAGTAACCTCACGTGTTCGTGAGATAGGCCGTGTCACTTGGCCGTGTGTTACACATAGTTGAGACACACGCCCGTGTCTTTTCCCGCGTGGACGAAAATAGGCCATTTTGCAAGCCATTTTTCTCACCCAATTTGGCATGTACCTACAACCACAAATACACATATACACAAGCCATAATAAGGCACCAAAACCATTCATATTCTAGCCTTATATAAATGGTATGATCACATACAACCTATATGCCCTTAGGCATCTCAAATGACAGTACATAAACATGTATAACTATGTATTCATTTTAGCCAATTGATCAACTAACTTATAGGCATGTTTGCATTAATACATAACATGGAACTTACTTACCAAAATATACCAAATGGTACTAATCATGCCATTCAACCACTAGCATCTAAAACCATATAAGCCATTCAAACAAAGTGCCAATTCACAACAATTTCAACAAATTACAAGACTTATGCAATATGCATATTCAAACCATAATTTCATCCTCCATAATTCAAGTTTCCATATACCATGTAACAAAATTTCAATGTAATTCATGAATAGTTCATATTGAACTCTTATTATTTCGTATCAGAACATTGCTCGTTGAACCATTCAGAATACCGTTGGATACCTAGGATAGCTCACACATAGTGTGCTAAATCATATAACTACAATCCGTCAAATCCTGTACATTACGAGTTGTAAATCGGTATGCTCTCACGAGCTGTGGGTTAGAACGTAGCTACAGAATGCTACTTACACGAGCTATGGAGTATCCACAACACATACCGGACCTTAGCCGTCGATAGGACGTTCAGGGCCAGCACCCAAATCATGTAAACCCTAATGATATGTCATTTGTATCCTACGCATTCCTAAGGTTCAAATAGGGCTCGGTAATTTTCGTACGTCATTGGATATACAATTAGGATATATTTATGACATTTCACAACACATGTATAATTCAATTAAAAACATATAAACACGATTTAATTACACGAACACACCTCAATGAATATACGTAGATACGGAGGTGATTAATTTGATACTTTCTCTTTGCCCCGATCTAAAGCCGTACGAGGTCTGTCTTGATCTATACGGATAAATTTAACTCAATCTAATAAATAATTCATTCAATTTAGCCCAAAATCATTTTTGGCAAAATTACTATTTTGCCTATATAGTTTCAATTTCTTTGCAATTTAGTCCCTAGCTCATAAAAATGGAAATTCATAAAATTCCATCATAACCCAGTATGGCCAAATATCAGCAAGGTCCCTAGCATGCCATATATTTCATTTATTTCACAATTTCACCATGTATAATTTTTTATTTTTCAATTTAGTCCCTATTTGACAAATTCACTAAAAATCCTTTTACAAATGTTGTTTATCTAACAACGACCATCCATTTTCTATCATCAAACATCAAGCCTCATGTATATTCAATAATGGAAAACCCCCAATAGTTTAATAGTTTCACAAATTAATCCCCGGGCTAGCTTGATTAAACTACAACGATCCCAAAAACATAGAAATCATAAAAAATGGGACAAAAACACATACCTAATCAAGCATGCAAGTATGGACTGTGACAGACCAATTTTGACCCTAATCGGAACGGTGGTTTCGGGACCACGAATCTGAGCCAATAAATATATATATTTTTTATATTTTACTTTGTGTCTATTATGGGTGAATTGTTGTAAGTTAATGTTTTGTTGGAGAATTTAACCGTTTGGGTGTTTAATTGGCAAAAAAGGATTAAATTGCTAAAGGAACCAAGATAGCAAACATGAAACGAATAAGGGGCTAAGTGAATTGTGACTTAAACATAGGGATTTGCATGTCAAATTCCCCATGTTAGAGAGGTGGACGGGCAAGCATGTAATAAAATAACTTATGCTTTAAAAAATTTATTTTGAGACATTATTATATGTAAGCATGCTAAGAATATTAAGCTTTCCTAAATATATTATAAACATAAGTAATATATTATACTAAAAGCATGCTAAAATAAGGTGTTAGTAGAATTAAACAAAAAGGAAATTAGTTTACATCTCTTTCCTCATTCATTTACCCGAATCTTACCTTCAAGAAGAGAAGAAACTTATCTTCTTCATTCGGCTGATGCATGTGTCTCTAAGGTGAGGTATCAAGCTTCATTTTTGATGATTTTGCATGGTTGTGTGGGTAGTCTTATATACTATCGAATTCTTGTGCAAAACTTGAGATTTAAGCTTCCGTTAGATTCGGCCATGATCTAGTTCTATGGCTTTTTCATGTTCGATGGAAACATGTTAGCTATGATTAGTCTAATTGTTTGCTAAATAGAAAAATGGGTGGGTATTTTAGCTTATTTTTAATAAGTCGTTTTATATGGTAATTGTTTGCGTTGGATGCTAATGAAAATCAAGTTAAAATTTTGGATTTTAACAAGCTAATATTCGGCTGGGCTTTGGATGAATAAATTATGGTTAATTAGCTTGTTGCTTGGTATTATGTTGAAGAAAATGCGTGGGTACTTTGAATTAGCAAATTCGGCCATAAGAGAGAATGATATTAAGCAATTGCATTCGGTTATATATGTATACTTATAAAGTGAATGTATGGCCATAGATAAGAAGGTAAGTTTTAAGCTAAAGTACATTAAAGTGATAGAAGGAAGGGTTATAGAGAATCCTAGAGACCTAAGGGCCATTCGGCCATGGAAAAGAAATCCATATGGGTTGAAATTATATTGTGGTGTGCAATAGGTTAAATTGAAAAAGTTAAATGCTTGAATTTGGTGTGGTTATTGTTTAAATTAAATAAATGAAGTAGGGATTCGGTTCCTAGTTTCCTTGAATTGAGTTATGTGCAATTTGTTTTGAGTTGAGTAAAAAGGGATAGGATGAATATGAACAAAATTTATTTAACATTTTTTTTAGATCGGGAACAAAAAGAGAAGGAACAAGATCGAGGAAAAACAAAGGTTATCGAGTAGCCGATTTGCACGGCTTATCGACAACCGAGGTAAGTCCTTCAGTTTTAGTGTATTGAAGAATTAATTACGAATCTAGTGGACGATGATGTTTGATAAATTCTAGTATATATATAATTATGCCATAGCCAATGTATATAAGCCTATTAGAATGATTTCGATTGTTGATGTAAATAAGCTAAAGTAAATTCGATATGTAATATAGTTATGAAAAGTGTTAGCGATGAACAATTGTGTTAATGTGGTTCGGCTTTTAAGCCTAGCGAGCCTTATGTCGGTGTACTTATCGGGCTTTTACGCCTAGCAGGCCTTGTGCCGGTGTACTTATCGGGCTTCTACGCCTAGCAGGCCTTGTGCCGGTGTACTTATCGGGCTTCTACGCCTAGCAGGCCTTGTACCGGTGTACTGTACTTATCGGGCTTTTTTACGCCTAGCGAGAGCTTGATGCCTGTGATGAAATTTACAAACTAGAAACCAAATTTATGTTCAAGGTGAATTAAAGCAAATATATCGAGTTAAAGGCTCAGTGCACATATAAAGTAGGAGTGTACTTCTTACTTATTTTAAAACAAAGTAATCAAATGATCCAATGATTCATTACAAATGGTATATGTTCGAGTGAAGTGGGTACATATATATATATGTATGGTTATAATATTGTTATCGGTTTTATTAATGAATGATATGGATATCGTGACCTTGATTTCTTATTGTGTGGATGCCATGTTATCATAATTGAAATGTAAGTATATGAATGTTGGTATCTATAGTTACAAGATGACATTTTGAGTTTGAAAGATTGGTTTATGAATGAATATTTGATCATAAATATGTGGGTAAAGAGAAATTTCCCTATGAATTCATACTTGTTTACATGAGTATGAAATTGAAAGCTTGATAATAAATACGAGTATAAGCCTACAAGTTGAATTGTAGAAATTTTTAATTGTTGATAATTGAATGTTATTTATCTTTGTAATTAGGACTTACTAAGCTAGCAAGCTTATCGTGTGAAATGTTTCCTCTGTTTTATAGATTAGGTGCAAGCTACAAGCTCATCGGGATCGTTCGGAAAGCCACTCGCACTATCAATCTACATTTTGGGTACTTTTTCATTTCGGGTTTTAAATGAAGGCATGTATAGGAAAGACGTAGTCTTTGTTGGGTGAACTCTTGAGATATATGTATATAATAGCCATGCGAATATGGCTAAATTTTTAGTAAGTACGACGTTGTGTCTCGATATGGATGTTGGTTCATGATGGCGATGTTATGAAATTTTTAATCCGGGTTTAATTGTTTTTGTTAAGGAATGTTTGTATACAAAATGAATCCTTGAATTTGGGATATAGGTAGGTTCGGTTAGAAGCTAGTCTTTCATAAAATGCAGCAAACAGTTTGTAGTAGCAGCAGTGATGTGAGTTAGAAAAATCACCAAAACTAGGGTATATTGAATTTGAAGGTTTGTGAGATATGAAATTAAACCTTATTGTGTCTATTTTTACATGAAAGAAACAGAGTAGGCAAAAGATTTATATATTATGAGATAATTAAGTTTTAGTGAGACCTGTTCTGAATGAATTCGTGAGTCACTGTTCTGTTTTGGAAAAATTGTCAAAAATTGTACAAAAATAATTAGGAATCATGGTTTATATGTGTAGAAACCTTAATGCGTCTACTTTTCATTGGTATAAACAAGAATATTATATGAAAATTGTGAAATGAGATAACTGCATTTTTGTAGAGACAGGTCAGAATTAGCAAGCTGTGTAATAAGGGTAAATTTGATGAATAAACTGTACAAATTGGCCACATGAAAAATTCTGGAAAAATTATGGTAAAAATTTATATGAGTCTAGTTTCAAGAAAAATTTACAGATCTAAATTTCGAGTTTTGTAACTCGAGTTATGGTCAAATTATTCGGCATGACGCAGTTTGACAGCTTTTAATTTTTATGTCCTGAGCTTGTAGTCAAGTTGAGTAATGCCTCTTACTCAACTTCGGCGATAGTCTCGGGTAAGGGGTGTTACATTTTATTGGTATCAGAGCTTACGGTTTAGTCGATTCTAGGACTACCGTAGCGCGTGTGAGTCTAGCTATACATGCCTTTATTATATGTTGATAGTGTGGTGACTTCTGACAGCTTGAACTTTGTTTTATATAGTAAATGGACACTGATCCTGAAAGAGCTGTAGCTGATGATGTGGAGAGCGTGGCGCCTGACCGTACCCACGGATCAGCACTGATAGACTCTCGACCTGTTTGGGTAGCCACGAAGGAGAGACTAAACAAGCCTTTTATCGGATGATGAATGAGTGGTTTGCCCAATTCATTCAAAATAACCCTACTGTACTCCCAACCTCCACCCCGAATAATCCAACTCCTGGTTCCTTGGCTCCCCAATGATAGACCCGATGAGATCTAGTAGGCCCCAGCTTGATAAAATCCAGAAAATATGGGGCGAAGAATTTAAAGCTAATGACGATGATGACGCCGAGAGAGCCGAAATGTGGTGGATAACACTATTCGGTACTTGATGAGTCATCTTGTACTCAGAATGAATGCTTGAAGTGTAGTATATCCTTCTTTGCGAGACACTTTGCATATCACCGTGGAATACACTAGTATCGGTGGTTCCGAAAGAAAAAGTGACATGGGATTTCTTCCAAACTGAATTTACGCAAGAAGTATATTAGCCAAAGATTCATTGATCAAAAGCGAAAGGAGTTCTGGAGTCAAAAAGCAGGGGCGAATGACCGTAATGGAATATGAAAGAAAATTTGTCGCTCACCGATATGCTAGAGAATGTGTTTCTACCGAAGCTATTATGTGTAAAAGATTTGAAGACGGTCTAAATGAAGATATAAAGATGTTTGTTGGCATTCTTGAAATCCAAGAGTTTGTAACTTTAGTTGAGAGAGCTTGCAAAGCTGAAGAGCTCGGGAAAGAGAAAAGAAAGGCTGAGACAGAAGCTAGAGACATCCGAAAAAGGTCTTCGGGTAAAGTCTTTCATTCCACGACCAAGAAGCCCGAGAGATGACTACAAATTACGACTAAAGCTACTACAGATCTTCCTAGACGGGATCGACCTCCTATGAACTCCCGAGCTACCTCGATAGCCAGTGTTGGTAACGTTCCACAAAATAGAGTTGAATGCAAGCACTGTGGGAAGTGGCACTCAGGGAGTTGTAGATTCCATGATCGGTCTTGCTATAAATGTGGATCGTCAGATCATTTCATTAGAGAGTGTCCGAAGTTAGCCGAAGCGAAATCTGATTCGAGAACACTAAACCGAGCAACGTGTCAATGCGAGGTAGACCACCCGAATATTCGTGCAATGTAGGTGGTAGTCGAAAGAACGAAGAACACTACTGGATCGATCTCGAGGCTAGAGCTCGGCTAGAGCATATCTTTCGCGCGAGCTAGAGAGGATGCTTCCTCCCCGACGTTATTACTCGGTACTTTCACTCTTTATGATACTACCGTGATTGCACTAATTGATCCCGGTTCGACTCATTCGTATGTGTGTGAAACTCTAAAATTTGGCAAGACTCTGCTAGTTGAGTCTCACCGAGTTTGTGATCCGTGTGTCCAACCCTTTGGGTAGATGTGTGCTTGTTAATAAAGTGTGTAGAGATTGCTGTTGATGATTCGAGATTATTGCTTCCCAGCTGATTTAATGTTGTTGCCCTTTGACGAATTTGATATAATCTTGGGTATGGATCGTTAACTTCACATGAGGCGGTGGTGGATTGCAAAAGAAAGCTTATTGATTTGAAATGCCAAACGGTGAGACAATCGTAAATTAAATCTGTGATGTAAATGGGTTGCCTACAGTAATATCTTCAATGGTAGCCCAAAAGTATGTGAGAAAAGGGTGTGAAGCTTATTTGGCTTATGTACTGGATAATAAAATGTCCGAGAAACAAATGAAATCGGTACCAGTTGTATGTGAATACGCCGATGTGTTTCGAGAAGAGCTACCGGTTTACTCAAATCAAGAGAGATTGAGCTCGGCATTGAATTAGTGCCGGATGTGACTCCGATTTCGATGGCTCCGTACCGAATGGCGCTTACTGAATTAAAAGAATTGAAAGTGCAGTTGCAAGAGTTGACAGATAGGGGTTTCGCACGACCGAGTTTTTCTCCGTGGGGTGCACCGGTTTTATTTGTGAAAAAGAAAGATGGGAGAATGCGAATGTGTATCGACTATCGACAACTAAATAGGGTAACTATAAAGAATAAGTACCCGTTGCCTCGAATTGATGATTTATTTGATCAGTTAAAAGGGGCTTCAGTGTTTTCGAAGATAGATTTGAGATCGGGTTATTATCAGTTGCGAGTCAGAGATTCAGATGTGCCAAAGACTGCATTCCGAATGAGGTACGGACATTATGAGTTTTTGGTTATGCCTTTTGGACTCACTAATGCACCTGCTGTTTTTATGGATCTAATGAACCGAGTCTTTCGACAGTTTTTGGATAGGTTTGTGGTAGTGTTTATTGACGATATATTGATCTACTCTAAAAATGAAGCAGAACACATTGAGCATTTGAGAGTAGTACTACAAACCTTGAGAGATCAACGGTTATACGCAAAATTCAGTAAGTGTGAGTTCTGGGTGAACGAAGTCAGCTTCTTGGGTCATGTGGTTTCGGTGTCAGGTATTCGGGTGGATCCAAACAAAATAGCAGCCATACTTGATTGGAAACCACCAAAGAATGTTTCTGAGATCCAAAGTTTTCTAGGCCTTGCGGGATATTATAGACGATTTGTAAAGGGTTTTTCCGTAATAGCTACACCTTTGACGAGACTACTACAAAAGATGTCAAATTTGAGTGGTCAGAAAAGTGTCAGAAAAGTTTCGAACAGTTGAAAGCCCTTTTGACCGAGGCCCCAGTATTAACTCAGCCTGAATCGGGTAAAGAATTTACTATTTTTAGTGATGCTTCCTTGAATGGGTTGGGTTGTGTTTTAATGCAAGAGGGCAAGGTGATAGCCTACGCTTCAAGACAATTGAAGCCACATGAAAAAAATTATCCAACTCACGATCTGGAGTTAGCAGCCATTGTGTTCGCATTGAAAATTTGGCGTCACCACTTATTCGGTGAAAAATATCATGTTTATTCAGATCATAAAAGTCTAAAATATTTAATGACTCAGAAAGATCTAAATTTGAGACAACGCCGATGGTTAGAATTGCTGAAAGACTATGAATTAGTGATTGACTATCATCCGGGGAAAGCTAATGTTGTTGCGGATGCGTTAAGTCGAAAATCATTATTTTCTCTTCGTGCATTAAACGCACGAGTGGCTATGTCTGATGATGGTTCGATCATAGCCGAGTTACAAGCAAGACCAATATTTATACAAAGAATTTGTGATGCATGCACGAAAGTTGATGAAAAGTTAGTTACTATTCGGATTCGGTGTGAAAACGCTACGAATCGATTTCGAGATAGATGCAAATGATTTATTTGAATTATAAAACTTCGGTTGTGTGTTCCTACGAACTCGATTTGATCTGAGATGATTCTCGGTGAGGCCCATAATGGCGAATGTCGATACACCACCGTAGCACGAAAATGTATAATGATTTGAAACAGATTCTATTGGTGGCTCGGCATGAAACGAGATATATCCGAATTTGTCTCCAAGTGTTTAATCATCAACAAATAAAAGTGAGCATCGGTACCATCCGGTTTACTTCACCAATCATGATACCCGAATGGAAATGGGATAGAATTACCATGGATTTTGTATCCGGTCTCCCTATGACACCTAGTAAGAAAGATGCCGTGTGGGTTATCGTTGATAGACTGACTAAATCAGCTCATTTTGTACCGGTACGTACCGACTATTCACTTGACAAACTTGCCGAATTGTATGTGTCGCAGATTGTAAGATTGCACGGTGTACCGAGTTCCATTATTTCAGATAGGGTCCCAAGATTTACATCGCGGTTTTGGAAGAAATTGCAAGATGCTTTAGGTACTAAACTTCATTTTAGTACAGCTTTCCATCCGCAAACAGACGGTCAGTCTGAGCGAACTATTTTGATACTTGAGGGCATGTTGAGGTGTTGCGTTCTAGAGTTTGAAGGTACATGGGAACGATTCCTACCTTTGATCGAATTTGCTTACAATAATAGTTTTCAATCTAGCATAAAAATGGCGCCTTATGAAGCCTTATATGGTCGAAAATGTCGCACACCGTTGTATTGGACAGAACTCAGTGAGAATAAGATACACGGGTTGATTGGATTAAAGAAACCGAATGAAGGTGGTTGTAATTAGAAGTAATTTGAAAGTCGCCGGATCGTCAAAAGTCCTATGCCGATTTAAAACGCAAGGACATTGAATTTCAGTCGTCGATCGGGTGTTCTTGAAAGTTTCTCCGTGGAAGAAAATACTTGATTCGGTCGAAAGGCAAGTTCATCCGAGATTTATCGGACCGTATGAAATCATCAAGCGTATAGGGCCCGTTGCTTATCGATTGAAACTACCCTTGACTTAGAAAAGATACACAATGTATTTCACGTTTGATGCTTCGCAGATACGGATCGGATCCGTCCCACGTGATCACCCCGTCGAGATTGAAATTCGATCTGATTTGACCTATGAAGAGGAACCGATCCGTATCTTAGCTCGGGAAATGAAAGAGTTGAGAAATAAGAGGATTCCATTAGTGAAAGTATTATGGAATAAACATGGAGTTGAAGAGGCTACATGGGAGCCTGAGGATTCAATGAGGCAACAATACCCGATCCTTTTTAACGGTAAAATTTTCAGGGACGAAAATTTCTTAATGGGGGGGAGAGTTGTGACAGACCAATTTTGACCCTAATCGGAACGGTGGTTTCGGGACCACGAATCCGAGCCCAATAAATATTTTTTTTTTATATTTTACTTTGTGTCTATTATGGGTGAATTGTTGTAAGTGAATGTTTTGTTGGAGAATTTAACCGTTTGGGTGTTTAATTGGCAAAAAAGGATTAAATTGCTAAAGGAACCAAGATAGCAAACATGAAACGAATAAGGGGCTAAGTGAATTGTGACTTAAACATAGGGATTTGCATGTCAAATTCCCCATGTTAGAGAGGTGGACGGCAAGCATGTAATAAAATAGCTTATGGCTTTAAAATATTATTTTTGAGACATTATTATATGTAAGCATGCTAAGAATATTAAGCTTTCCTAAATATATTATAAACATAAGTAATATATTATACTAAAAGCATGCTAAAATAAGGTGTTAGTAGAATTAAACAAAAAGGAAATTAGTTTACATCTCTTTCCTCATTCATTTACCCGAATCTTACCTTCAAGAAGAGAAGAAACTTATCTTCTTCATTCGGCTGATGCATGTGTCTCTAAGGTGAGGTATCAAGCTTCATTTTTGATGATTTTGCATGGTTGTGTGGGTAGTCTTATATACTATCGAATTCTTGTGCAAAACTTGAGATTTAAGCTTCCCTTAGAGTCGGCCATGATCTAGTTCTATGGCTTTTTCATGTTCGATGGAAACATGTTAGCTATGGTTAGTCTAATTGTTTGCTAAATAGAAAAATGGGTGGGTATTTTAGCTTGTTTTTAATAAGTCGTTTTGTATGGTAATTGTTTGCGTTGGATGCTAATGAAAATCAAGTTAAAATTTTGGATTTTAACAAGCTAATATTCGGCTGGGCTTTGGATGAATAAATTATGGTTAATTAGCTTGTTGCTTGGTATTATGTTGAAGAAAATGCGTGGGTACTTTGAATTAGCAAATTCGGCCATAAGAGAGAATGATATTAAGCAATTGCATTCGGTTATATATGTATACTTATAAAGTGAATGTATGGCCATAGATAAGAAGGTAAGTTTTAAGCTAAAGTACATTAAAGTGATAGAAGGAAGGGTTATAGAGAATCCTAGAGACCTAAGGGCCATTCGGCCATGGAAAAGAAATCCAAATGGGTTGAAATTATATTGTGGTGTGCAATAGGTTAAATTGAAAAAGTTAAATGCTTGAATTTGGTGTGGTTATTGTTTAAATTAAATAAATGAAGTAGGGATTCGGTTCCTAGTTTCCGTGAATTAAGTTATTTGCATTTTGTTTTGAGTTGAGTAAAAAGGGATAGGATGAATATGAACAAAATTTATTTAACATTTTTTTTAGATCGGGAACAAAAAGAGAAGGAACAAGATCGAGGAAAAACAAAGGTTATCGAGTAGCCGATTTGCACGGCTTATCGACAACCGAGGTAAGTCCTTCAGTTTTAGTGTATTGAAGAATTAATTACGAATCTAGTGGACGATGATGTTTGATAAATTCTAGTATATATATAATTATGCCATAGCCAATGTATATAAGCCTATTAGAATGATTTCGATTGTTGATGTAAATAAGCTAAAGTAAATTCGATATGTAATATAGTTATGAAAAGTGTTAGCGATGAACAATTGTGTTAATGTGGTTCGGGCTTTTAAGCCTAGCAGGCCTTGTGCCGGTGTACTTATCGGGCTTTTACGCCTAGTAGGCCTTGTGCCGGTGTACTTATCGGGCTTCTACGCCTAGCAGGCCTTGTGCCGGTGTACTTATCGGGCTTTTACGCCTAGCAGGCTTGATGCCGGTGATGAAATTTACAAACTAGAAACCGAAATTTATGTTCAAGGTGAATTAAAGCAAATATATCGAGTTAAAGGCTCAGGTACGCATATAAAGTAGGAGTGTACTTCTTACTTATTTTAAAACAAAGTAATCAAATGATCCAGTGATTCATTACAAATGGTATATGTTCGAGTGAAGTGGGTACATATATATATATGTATGGTTATAATATTGTTATCGGTTTTATTAATGAATGATATGGATATCGTGACCTTGATTTCTTATTGTGTGGATGCCATGTTATCATAATTGAAATGTAAGTATATGAATGTTGGTATCTATAGTTACAAGATGACATTTTGAGTTTGAAAGATTGGTTTATGAATGAATATTTGATCATAAATATGTGGGTAAAGAGAAATTTCCCTATGAATTCATACTTGTTTACATGAGTATGAAATTGAAAGCTTGATAATAAATACGAGTATAAGCCTACAAGTTGAATTGTAGAAATTTTTAATTGTTGATAATTGAATGTTATTTATCTTTGTAATTAGGACTTACTAAGCTAGCAAGCTTATCGTGTGAAACGCTTCTCTGCTTTTTATAGATTAGGTGCAAGCTACAAGCTCATCGGGATCGTTCGGAAAGCCACTCGCACTATCAATCTACATTTTGGGTACTTTTTCATTTCGGGTTTTAAATGAAGGCATGTATAGGAAAGACGTAGTCTTTGTTGGGTGAACTCTTGAGATATATGTATATAATAGCCATGCAAATATGGCTAAATTTTTAGTAAGTACGACGTTGTGTCTCGATATGGATGTTGGTTCATGATGGCGATGTTATGAAATTTTTAATCCGGGTTTAATTGTTTTTGTTAAGGAATGTTTGTATACAAAATGAATCCTTGAATTTGGGATATAGGTAGGTTCGGTTAGAAGCTAGTCTTTCATAAAATGCAGCAAACAGTTTGTAGTAGCAGCAGTGATGTGAGTTAGAAAAATCACCAAAAATAGGGTATATTGAATTTGAAGGTGTGTGAGATACGAAATTAAACCTTATTGTGTCTATTTTTACATGAAAGAAACAGAGTAGGCAAAAGATTTATATATTATGAGATAATTAAGGTTTAGTGAGACCTGTTCTGAATGAATTCGTGAGTCACTGTTCTGTTTTGGAAAAATTGTCAAAAATTGTACAAAAATAATTAGGAATCATGGTTTATATGTGTAGAAACCTTAATGAGTCTACTTTTCATTGGTATAAACAAGAATAGTATATGAAAATTGTGCAATGAGATAACTGCATTTTTGTAGAGACAGGTCAGAATTAGCAAGCTGTGTAATAAGGGTAACTTTGATGAATAAACTGTACAAATTGGACACATGAAAAATTCTGGAAAAATTATGGTAAAAATTTATATGAGTCTAGTTTCAAGGAAAATTTACGGATCTAAATTTCGAGTTTTGTAACTCGTGTTATGGTCAAATTATTCGGCATGACACAGTTTGACAGCTTTTAATTTTTATGTCCTGAGCTTGTAGTCAAGTTGAGTAATGCCTCTTACTCAACTTCGGCGATGGTCTCGGGTAAGGGGTGTTACATTTTATTGGTATCAGAGCTTACGGTTTAGTCGATTCTAGGACTACCGTAGCGCGTGTGAGTCTAGCTATACATGCCTTTATTATATGTTGATAGTGTGGTGACTTCTGACAGCCTGAACTTTGTTTTATATAGTAAATGGACACCGATCCCGAAAGAGTCAGAATGATGATGTGGAGAGCGTGGCGCTGACCGCCTACACGGATCGGTCTTAGATAGACTCTCGACCTGCTTCGGGTAGCCACGAAGGAGAGACTAAACAAGCCTTTTATCGGATGATGAATGAGTGGTTTGCCCAATTCATTCAAAATAACCCGGCTGTACCCCAACCTCCACCCCGAATAATCCAACTCCTGTTCCTTCAATTCCCCAATGATAGACCCGATGAGATCTAGTAGGCCCCAGCTTGATAAAATCCAAAATATGGGGTCAAAGAATTTAAAGCTAATGACGATGATGACGCCGAGAGAGCCGAAATATGGCTTTGGATAACACTATTCGGGTACTTGATGAGTCAGTTTGTACTCCGGATGAATGCTTGAAGTGTAGTATATCTCATCATGCGGGACATCAGCATATCACCGTGGAATACACTAGTATCGATGGTTCCGAAAGAAAAAGTGACATGGGATTTCTTCCAAACTGAATTTCGCAAGAAGTATATTAGCCAAAGATTCATTGATCAAAAACGAAAGGAGTTCCTGGAGCTGAAACAGGGGCGAATGACCGTAACGGAATATGAAAGAAAATTTGTCAGGCTCAGCCGATATGCTAGAGAATGTCTTTCTACCAAAGCTATTATGTGTAAAAGATTTGAAGACGGTCTAAATGAAGATATAAAGATGTTTGTTGGCATTCTTGAAATCCAAGAGTTTGTAACTTTAGTTGAGAGAGCTTGCAAAGCTGAAGAGCTCGGGAAGGAGAAAAGAAAGGCTGAGACAGAAGCTAGAGACATCCGAAAAAGGTGTTCGGGTAAAGTCTTTCATTCCACGACCAAGAAGCCCAGAGATGACTACAGCCGACAGAAAGCTACTACAGATCTTCCTAGACGGGATCGACCTCCTATGAACTCCCGAGCTACCTCGATAGCCAGTGTTGGTAACGTTCCACAAAATAGAGTTGAATGCAAGCACTGTGGGAAGTGGCACTCAGGGAGTTGTAGATTCCATGATCGGTCTTGCTATAAATGTGGATCATCAGATCATTTCATTAGAGAGTGTCCGAAGTTAGCTGAGTAGAATACAGTTCAGAACACTAAACCGAGCAACGTGTCAATGTGAGGTAGACCACCCGCATATTCGTGCAATGTAGGTGGTAGTCGAAAAGAACGAAGAACACTACGGTCGATCGAGGCTAGAGCTCCGGCTAGAGCATATGTCTTTGCGCGAGCTAGAGAGGATGCTTCCTCTCCCGACGTTATTGCCGGTACTTTCACTCTTTATGATACTACTGTGATTGCACTAATTGATCCTGGTTCGACTCATTCGTATGTGTGTGAAACTCTAAAATTTGGCAAGACTCTGCTAGTTGAGTCTACCGAGTTTGTGATCCGTGTGTCCAACCCTTTGGGTAGATGTGTGCTTGTTAATAAAGTGTGTAGAGATTGCCTGTTGATGATTCGAGATTATTGCTTCCCAGCTGATTTAATGTTGTTGCCCTTTGACGAATTTGATAGAATCTTGGGTATGGACTGGTTAACTTCACATGAGGCAGTGGTGGATTGCAAAAGAAAGCTTATTGATTTGAAATGCCGAAACGGTGAGACAATCAGAATTAAATCCTGTGATATAAATGGGTTGCCTACAGTAATATCTTCAATGGTAGCCCAAAAGTATGTGAGAAAAGGGTGTGAAGCTTATTTGGCTTATGTAATTGGATAATAAAATGTCCGAGAAACAAATGAAATCGGTACCAGTTGTATGTGAATACGCCGATGTGTTTCCGAAGAGCTACCGGGTTTACCCTCAAAGACGAGAGAGATTGAGCTCGGCATTGAATTAGTGTCGGATGCGACTCCCGATTCGATGGCTCGCATCAATGGCGCCTCATCGAATTAAAAGAATTGAAAGTGCGATTTGCAAGAGTTGTGAGATAGGGGTTTCGCACGACCGAGTTTTTCTCCGTGGTGCACCGGTTTTATTTGTGAAAAGAAAGATGAGAGAATGCGAATGTGTATCGACTATCGACAACTAAATAGGGTAACTATAAAGAATAAGTACCGTTGCCTCGGATTGATGATTTATTTGATCGCTTAAAAGGGGCTTTGTGTTTTTCAAGATAGATTTGAGATCGGGTTATTATCGATTCATAGTCGAGATTCGGATGTGCCAAAGATCGCATTACGAACGCAGGTACGGACATTATGAGTTTTTGGTTATGCCTTTTGGACTCACTAATGCACCTGCTGTTTTTATGGATCTAATGAACCTAGTCTTCCGACAGTTTTTGGATAGGTTTGTGGTAGTGTTTATTGACGATATATTGATCTACTCTAAAAATGAAGCAGAACACATTGAGCATTTGAGAGTAGTACTACAAACCTTGAGAGATCAACGGTTATACGCAAAATTCAGTAAGTGTCAGTTCTGGGTGAACGAAGTCAGCTTCTTGGGTCATGTGGTTTCGGTGTCAGGTATTCGGGTGGATCCAAACAAAATAGCAGCCATACTTGATTGGAAACCACCAAAGAATGTTTCTGAGATCCAAAGTTTTCTAGGCCTTGCGGGATATTATAGACGATTTGTAAAGGGTTTTTCCGTAATAGCTACACCTTTGACGAGACTACTACAAAAAGATGTCAAATTTGAGTGGTCAAAAAAGTGTCGAAAAAGTTTCAACAGCTTGAAAGCCCTTTTGACCGAGGCCCCAGTGTTAACTCAGCCTGAATCGGGTAAAGAATTTACTATTTTTAGTGATGCTTCCTTGAATGGGTTGGGTTGTGTTTTAATGCAAGAGGGCAAGGTGATAGCCTACGTTTCAAGACAATTGAAGCCACATGAAAATAATTATCCAACTCACGATCTGGAGTTAGCAGCCATTGTGTTCGCATTGAAAATTTGGCAATAAGTGAAAGATGTCATGTTTATTCAGATCATAAAAGTCTAAAATATTTAATGACTCAGAAAGATCTAAATTTGAGACAACGCCGATGGTTAGAATTGCTGAAAGACTATGAATTAGTGATTGACTATCATCCGGGGAAAGCTAATGTTGTTGCGGATGCGTTAAGTCGAAAATCATTATTTTCTCTTCGTGCATTAAACGCACGAGTGGCTATGTCTGATGATGGTTCGATCATAGCCGAGTTACAAGTAAGACCAATATTTATACAGCAAATTTGTGATGCACAGAAAGTTGATGAAAAGTTAGTTACTATTCGGATTCAGTGTGAAAACGCTACAGAATCAGATTTCCAGATAGATGCAAATGACTCTTTGAATTATAAAACTCGGTTGTGTGTTCCTACGAACTCAGATTTGATACAGATGATTCTGAGTGAGGCCCATAATGGCCGAATGTCGATACACCCGGGTAGCACGAAAATGTATAATGATTTGAAAGCAGATTCTATTGGTGGCTCGCATGAAACGAGATATATCCGAATTTGTCTCCAAGTGTTTAATCTGTCAACAAATAAAAGCTGAGCATCAGGTACCATCCGGTTTACTTCAGCCAATCATGATACCCGAATGGAAATGGGATAGAATTACCATGGATTTTGTATCCGGTCTCCCTATGACACCTAGTAAGAAAGATGCCGTGTGGGTTATCGTTGATAGACTGACTAAATCAGCTCATTTTGTACCGGTACGTACCGACTATTCACTTGACAAACTTGCCGAATTGTATGTGTCGCAGATTGTAAGATTGCACGGTGTACCGAGTTCCATTGTTTCAGATAGGGTCCCAAGATTTACATCGCGGTTTTGGAAGAAATTGCAAGATGCTTTAGGTACTAAACTTCATTTTAGTACAGCTTTCCATCCGCAAACAGACGGTCAATCTGAGCGAACTATTTTGATACTTGAGGGCATGTTGAGGTGTTGCGTTCTAGAGTTTGAAGGTACATGGGAACGATACCTACCTTTGATCGAATTTGCTTACAATAATAGTTTTCAATCTAGCATAAAAATGGCGCCTTATGAAGCCTTATATGGTCGAAAATGTCGCACACCGCTGTATTGGGTGAACTCGGTGAGAATAAGATACACGGGGTTGATTGGATTAAAGAAACCGAATGTAAGGTGGTTGTAATTAGAAGTAATTTGAAAGTCGCTGGATCGATCAAAAAAGTCCTATGCCGATTTAAAACGCAAGGACATTGAATTTCGTGTCGGAGATCGGGTGTTCTTGAAAGTTTCTCCGTGGAAGAAAATACTTGATTCTGTCGAAAAGGCAAGTTGAGTCCGAGATTTATCGGACCGTATGAAATCATCGAGCGTATAGGGCTTGTTGCTTATCGATTGAAACTACCCCTTGACTTAGAAAAGATACACAATGTATTTCACGTTTCGATGCTTTGCAGATACAGATCGGATCCGTCCCACGTCATCACCCCGTCAGAGATTGAAATTCGATCTGATTTGACCTATGAAGAGGAACCGATCCGTATCTTAGCTCGGGAAATGAAAGAGTTGAGAAATAAGAGGATTCCATTAGTGAAAGTATTATGGAATAAACATGGAGTTGAAGAGGCTACATGGGAGCCTGAGGATTCAATGAGGCAACAATACCCGATCCTTTTTAACGGTAAAATTTTCGGGGACGAAAATTTCTTAATGGGGGGGAGAGTTGTGACAGACCAATTTTGACCCTAATCGGAACGGTGGTTTCGGGACCACGAATCCGAGCCCAATAAATATTTTTTTTTTATATTTTACTTTGTGTCTATTATGGGTGAATTGTTGTAAGTGAATGTTTTGTTGGAGAATTTAACCGTTTGGGTGTTTAATTGGCAAAAAAGGATTAAATTGCTAAAGGAACCAAGATAGCAAACATGAAACGAATAAGGGGCTAAGTGAATTAGACTTAAACATAGGGATTTGCATGTCAAATTCCCCATGTTAGAGAGGTGGACGGCAAGCATGTAATAAAATAACTTATGGCTTTAAAATATTATTTTGAGACATTATTATATGTAAGCATGCTAAGAATATTAAGCTTTCCTAAATATATTATAAACATAAGTAATATATTATACTAAAAGCATGCTAAAATAAGGTGTTAGTAGAATTAAACAAAAGGAAATTAGTTTACATCTCTTTCCTCATTCATTTACCCGAATCTTACCTTCAAGAAGAGAAGAAACTTATCTTCTTCATTCTACTGATGCATGTGTCTCTAAGGTGAGGTATCAAGCTTCATTTTTGATGATTTTGCATGGTTGTGTGGGTAGTCTTATATACTATCGAATTCTTGTGCAAAATTTGAGATTTAAGCTTCCTTTAGATTCGCCATGATCTAGTTCTATGGCTTTTTCATGTTCGATGGAAACATGTTAGCTATGGTTAGTCTAATTGTTTGCTAAATAGAAAAATGGGTGGGTATTTTAGCTTGTTTTTAATAAGTCGCTTTTATATAGTAATTGTTTGCGTTGGATGCTAATGAAAATCAAGTTAAAATTTTGGATTTTAACAAGCTAATATTCTATTGGGCTTTGGATGAATAAATTATGGTTAATTAGCTTGTTGCTTGGTATTATGTTGAAGAAAATGCGTGGGTACTTTGAATTAGCAAATTCGCCATAAGAGAGAATGATATTAAGCAATTGCATTCGGTTATATATGTATACTTATAAAGTGAATGTATGGCCATAGATAAGAAGGTAAGTTTTAAGCTAAAATACATTAAAGTGATAGAAGGAAGGGTTATAGAGAATCCTAGAGACCTAAGGGCCATTCGGCCATGGAAAAGAAATCCAAATGGGTTGAAATTATATTGTGGTGTGCAATAGGTTAAATTGAAAAAGTTAAATGCTTGAATTTGGTGTGGTTATTGTTTAAATTAAATAAATGAAGTAGGGATTCGGTTCCTAGTTTCCTTGAATTGAGTTATGTGCAATTTGTTTTGAGTTGAGTAAAAAGGGATAGGATGAATATGAACAAAATTTATTTAACATTTTTTTTAGATCGGGAACAAAAAGAGAAGGAACAAGATCGAGGAAAAACAAAGGTTATCGAGTAGCCGATTTGCACGGCTTATCGACAACCGAGGTAAGTCCTTCAGTTTTAGTGTATTGAAGAATTAATTACGAATCTAGTGGACGATGATGTTTGATAAATTCTAGTATATATATAATTATGCCATAGCCAATGTATATAAGCCTATTAGAATGATTTCGATTGTTGATGTAAATAAGCTAAAGTAAATTCGATATGTAATATAGTTATGAAAAGTGTTAGCGATGAACAATTGTGTTAATGTGGTTCGGGCTTTTAAGCCTAGCAGGCCTTGTGCCGGTGTACTTATCGGGCTTTTACGCCTAGCAGGCTTGATGCCGGTGATGAAATTTACAAACTAGAAACCGAAATTTATGTTCAAGGTGAATTAAAGCAAATATATCGAGTTAAAGGCTCAGGTACGCATATAAAGTAGGAGTGTACTTCTTACTTATTTTAAAACAAAGTAATCAAATGATCCAGTGATTCATTACAAATGGTATATGTTCGAGTGAAGTGGGTACATATATATATATATGTATGGTTATAATATTGTTATCGGTTTTATTAATGAATGATATGGATATCGTGACCTTGATTTCTTATTGTGTGGATGCCATGTTATCATAATTGAAATGTAAGTATATGAATGTTGGTATCTATAGTTACAAGATGACATTTTGAGTTTGAAAGATTGGTTTATGAATGAATATTTGATCATAAATATGTGGGTAAAGAGAAATTTCCCTATGAATTCATACTTGTTTACATGAGTATGAAATTGAAAGCTTGATAATAAATACGAGTATAAGCCTACATGTTGAATTGTAGAAATTTTTAATTGTTGATAATTGAATGTTATTTATCTTTGTAATTAGGACTTACTAAGCTAGCAAGCTTATCGTGTGAAACGTTTCCTCTGTTTTATAGATTAGGTGCAAGCTACAAGCTCATCGGGATCGTTCGGAAAGCCACTCGCACTATCAATCTACATTTTGGGTACTTTTTCATTTCGGGTTTTAAATGAAGGCATGTATAGGAAAGACGTAGTCTTTGTTGGGTGAACTCTTGAGATATATGTATATAATAGCCATGCGAATATGGCTAAATTTTTAGTAAGTACGACGTTGTGTCTCGATATGGATGTTGGTTCATGATGGCAATGTTATGAAATTTTTAATCCGGGTTTAATTGTTTTTGTTAAGGAATGTTTGTATACAAAATGAATCCTTGAATTTGGGATATAGGTAGGTTCGGTTAGAAGCTAGTCTTTCATAAAATGCAACAAACAGTTTGTAGTAGCAGCAGTGATGTGAGTTAGAAAAATCACCAAAAATAGGGTATATTGAATTTGAAGGTGTGTGAGATATGAAATTAAACCTTATTGTGTCTATTTTTACATGAAAGAAACAGAGTAGGCAAAAGATTTATATATTATGAGATAATTAAGTTTTAGTGAGACCTGTTCTGAATGAATTCGTGAGTCACTGTTCTGTTTTGGAAAAATTGTCAAAAATTGTACAAAAATAATTAGGAATCATGGTTTATATGTGTAGAAACCTTAATGAGTCTACTTTTCATTGGTATAAACAAGAATAGTATATAAAAATTGTGCAATGAGATAACTGCATTTTTGTAGAGACAGGTCAGAATTAGCAAGCTGTGTAATAAGGGTAACTTTGATGAATAAACTGTACAAATTGGCCACATGAAAAATTCTGGAAAAATTATGGTAAAAATTTATATGAGTCTAGTTTCAAGAAAAATTTACGGATCTAAATTTCGAGTTTTGTAACTCGAGTTATGGTCAAATTATTCGGCATGACGCAGTTTGACAGCTTTTAATTTTTATGTCCTGAGCTTGTAGTCAAGTTGAGTAATGCCTCTTACTCAACTTCGGCGATGGTCTCGGGTAAGGGGTGTTACATGGACAAATGTTAAGCTAAGCAATGGCTTCCAAACCCTAAAGTTTTGGTTGAAAAATGATGAAAGAAAGACGATACTTAATTTGGTTTTACTTAATATTAACATTTATTACTTAATTACTAATTAACCTTTAAAAAACATTAAAATTTACACAATTGCCAAGCCATGTACATCCGCTATCAACTCTAATGGTCTAATTACCATATAAGGACTTCCATTTTAAAATTATATAGCTATTTAATACCTTTAGCTACTAGAACTCAACTTTTGCATTTTAACGATTTAGTCCTTTTAATCAAATTGAGCATGTAAATGGTAAAATTTCGTAACAATGTTTTTACGGTATTACTATCATGTTGTAGGCAATAAAATAATAATAAAATAAATTTTTTGACTTCGAATTTGTGGTCCCAAAACCACTATTTCAATTTCGCTAAAAATAGGATGTTACAACTCTCCCCTTTAAAGGGATTTTCGTCCTAAAAAACCTTACCAGAAAAGACGTTCGGATATTACTTTCTTATAGGTTTCTTGGGTTTCCAAGTGCCTTCCTCTATCCCGTGTCGTTGCCAAAGAACCTTTACTAAAGCTATATTCTTGTTTTTCAATTCTTTAACCTCTCGTGCAAGACGGTTCTTCACTGTATGACATATCAGGTTGATTCTCAACATTTGTCGGGGAGGTAGCATGTGAAGGGTCAGATCAGTAACATCGTAACATAGACACGTGAAAGACATTACGAATCTTTTCTAATTCTGACAGTAAAGCTAATCGATACGCAATAGGACCGATTCTTTCAATAACCTCATATGGCCTAATAAATCATAAACTTAGCTTTTCTTTACGATTGAATCGAAGAACTTTCTTGTAATGCGATACTTTAAAAAATACTCTATATTTGACTTGAAATTCTATTTCTTTACGTTTAAGATTTGCCTAAGATTTCTGATGATTTGAAGCTGCTTTCAAACTATCTCGGATCACCTTTATGTTCTTCAATTTCACTAATCAAATCAACCCCATATATCTTTTTTTCATCGAGCTCAGTTCAATATAATGGAGTTCAGCATTTACAACCATAGAAAGCCTCATACCATGCTATTTTTATGCTAGACTGAAAATTGTTATTATACGCAAATTCAACCAACGGTAAATATTTCTCCCAGTTACCTTCGAACTCTAATACACAACAACGAAGCATATCCTCGAGAATTTGAATTACTTGCTTGGATTGACCATCGATATAATGATGAAATAAGTGCTAAAATGAAACCGCGAACCAAGAGCTTCCTGTAACAAAATTGTGATGTAAACCATGGATCTCTATCCGAGATGATGGAAACTGGAACCCCATGTAATATGACAATCTTAGAAACATATAACTCAGCTAACTTCTCAAGGGAGAAATTTGTACGTACTAGAAAAAAATGTACTGAGTTCGTCAAATGATCTACGATAACCCAAATGACATCTTTCTTTGTCAGAGATAGGGGTAAACCCGATACAAAATCCATAGTAACTCGATCCCATTTCCACTCTGGTATCATCACTGGCTGTAACAATCCAGAAGATACCTGATGTTCAGCTTTAACTTGCTGACATACTAAACATCTCGATACAAATTCAAAAATCTCACGTTTCATTCCTGGTCACCAATACATCTGTTTCAAACCACTGTACATTTTATTACTTCCTAGATGAATAGATAAGCTACCACTATAAGCTTCGTGCAAGATTCTCCGAATAAGCTCTGGATTCTTTGGTACACAAATTCTATATCTGGCTTCCAAACCCTAAAGTTTTGGTTGAAAAATGATGAAAGAGAGATGATACTTAATTTGGTTTTATTTAATATTAACTTTAATTACTTAATTACTAATTAACCTTTAAAAACATTAAAATTTACACAATTGCCAAGCCCTGTAAATCCACTATCAAATCTAATGGCCTAATTAACATATAAGGACTTCCACTTTAAATTTCTATAGCTATTTAATACCTTTAGCTATTAGAACTCAACTTTTGCACTTTACGCGATTTAATCCTTTTAATCAAATTGAGCATGTAAGTGGTAAAATTTCTTAATGAAAATTTTATACGGTATTAATATCATGTTGTAGGTAATAAAATAATAATAATAAAAATTTTCTAATTTCAGATTTGTGGTCCCAAAAATATTGTTTCGATTTAACTAAAAACGGGCTATTACAATCATGTTACATTATCATATCATGTCTCGATGGAAAAATCCAACGACGTATCAATGCCCATCGAATATGAAAAGGGATGGTGACGACCATCAAATATGAAAAGGGATGGTTTCGACCATCGAATATGAAAAGGGATGGTTTCGACCATCGAATATGAAAAGGGATGGTTTCGACCATTGAGTATGAAGAGGGTTCGACCATCAAATATGAAAGGGGATGGTGGGGACCATCGAATATGAAAAGGGATGGTGACGACCATCGAATATGAAAAGGGATAGTTTCGATCATCGAATATGAAAAGGGGTGGTGACGACCATTGATAAACTATAATATGAACATATTTTAATCCCACATTTAGCATACTTTTGGATGATTTAAGCCTTGAATTGTGTAATTTGGTGCTATTAATCCTTTGTTTTCATGTTTTATACTCAGAAGAGCACTGGAGGATGAAAACAATGAGAAACGGGCCCAAAACGGAGTAAATGGGCCATATCACGAAATCAAGACGGCCTGGGCCCAAGACCACACGACCATGCCTCCTTAACAGACTCGAACACGACCTGGCCATGATTCACACGGGCGTGTGCCATGGGCATGTCCCTGACATGAGAAAGAAGAGTTTCAGTCGGATTAGGGTACTTAGAGGCAAACAAAGCCATTCCAAAAGCCTATATAAACACCCTAGAGGCCAACCTTCAGGGGGCGTCTAGCTAGGCCAAGGAGCTGACCCAGAGAGGCCAGAATTGTGGGATTCACTCGAAGAATAGCCAGTTGATTCATATCAAGAAGCCAGAGTTGTACTCAAGATAGAGGATCTCTCCTTCAATTCTTTCAGGGGTTTTTAGGGTTTTCTTATGTTTTGTTTTATATTTACTTCTGAGATGTATTCTTTTACCATTATGAACTAAACCCTCAGATACTTGAGGGGGATGAAACCTAATCTTGTTATCGTTTGCTGAACTATATGATAAATACTTGATTTGTTCTTAACTATGTATTCTTAATTCTTATTTTTGTATTTTCGGGATATTGATTCAAGTATTGATGTGCTTAGGTGGTGGAGCAAAAGTCCCTGCCTAAGAGTAGATCTAGCATAGTTGAGCGGAGTTGCTCGCGCGCCTAGAAATAGGGTGACGAAAATTTGTCGGATTAGGGTAAAACCTAATATAAGACTCCATAGATCAAGTTAATGCAATTCTAAGGGTTTTAATTAGAAAGAGATTTCAATTAATTAACCTAGGTTTAGACGTTAGTATCCTCGAAAGAGGTATTAATATAAATTAGGGAATCTTGCGAATCAAGTCAAGTGAATAAATCGTCTGCTTCAGAGATAGATAACAAATGAAGTCTAGGTGGATTCTTCCTCGGGTATTGTCTTAATGAATTGGTTTTTCTCACAAGTATTTCCCCAATTCATTCTCTCTGTCTTTGCATCTTTAGCTTAGTTGTTAGTTAATTTTAGATTAGGTAAAAATTCCTTTAGTTCTTAGGCTAGATAATAAAAAGAAAGTTAGTATTAGTACTTTTGGTTCCTTTGGGTTCGACAATCCGGTCTTGCCACAGCTATACTACTGTTCAATAGGTGCACTTGCCTCAATCATTGTCGCAGTTAGTTCTAGGCTTGATCATCTTTTATATAAATTTTTAAGACTCTGATAGACACGATCAAGTTTTTGGCACCGTTGCCGGGGAACTGAAATATTAAGAAAGCTTAATTTTTATTACTTTAGCCATATTATATTTATTTTATTTTTGCAATTTATTTTTACTTTTCTAGATTTTCTTCTTTTCTTCCGGCAGGTACCTCTAGTTTATGACTAGAAGGAACCCGACAGGACCCTTGATTTACGACAGTGATATTGAAGGTACTGTTCGCAGAAATTGTACAGAAATAAGGCGAAGCCTAATTTACATAGAAGAAGAGCAAGAAGTCGAAGCTAATACCACGAAGAGATGGCTGAGAATAATCCGCCACCTCCAGAGATGGCTGAACATCATGCTCCTCGAACTATGTATGATTATGCTAAACCTAATTTAACAGGAACTTTGATAAGTATTATTAGGCCTACTATTGCTGCAAAAAATTTTGAACTAAAACCTAACACTATACAGATGATACAACAGTTTGTTCAGTTTGATGGTTTGCAGGACGAGGATCCTAACACACATTTAGTGAATTTTCTAGAATTCTGTGATACCTTCCAAATAAATGGCGTTTATGATGATGCCATCCGTCTTCGGTTATTTCCCTTTTCTTTGAGGAATAAAGGCAAACAGCGGTTGCATTCTCTTCCATGAGGATCAATCACTACATGGGATCAGATGACTGAAAAATTTTTATTGAAATATTTTCCGCCGGTCAAAACGGCCAAATTGAGGAGTGATATCTCTTCTTTTGTGTAGATGGATTTAGAGACACTTTACGACGCATGAGAGAGATATAACGATCTATTGAGAAGGTGCCCTTACCACGGACTACCCTTGCGGCTACAGGTCCAAACTTTTTACAACGGTGTGAACCCTTCAACTAGACAATTGATTGATTCAGCCACCGGTGGAACCCTAAACAACAAAACTCCTGAAGCAGCCTATGAGTTTATAGAAAAGATGTCACTGAATAACTATCAGTGGCAAGTTACAAGGACAAGGCCAACAAAAGCAGCCATAGTTTTCAACTTCGACTCAGTAACCGTGCTATCAAACCAGGTAGAACTGTTAAAAAAAAGGTTGATGGTGTTTGTGACTCTTTGCAGGTACATCCAATCATGCAGTGCGATACAAATAGTGGATAGATGAACAACATAGACTATCCATCTTACAACCCGAGTGCAGAGAACGAACAAATGAACTATATGGGTAATAATTTTCAATCTCAAAATAACCCTTATAGTAATACTTATAATCCAGGTTGGAGGAATCACCCCAATTTTTCATGGGGTGGTCAAGGAAATCAAAGACAACAACCACCTCCAAACTTCCAACAACAGCCCTACCCACAGAAAAAGAAGCCAAGCCTTGAGGAGATGCTGATGAAATTCATCATGGTGATAGACACTCTATAACACCCCTAACCCGAGACTATAGTCGGAACAGGGTTAAGAGGCATTACCGATCAAACGGAACCTTTAACATCCAAAAATTTCAACACAAAGTCAATCCTTACTGTTTTCTTTTATTTACAAACATAGTGTCCCTTAAATGAGTCATCAAGACCCTAAGCATGCATATAAACTGAGTCAGGACTAAATCGAAACACATAGAGAATTTATCGAAAAATTTAAAACTTTACTAAAATACAGGGGAGACACGCCCGTGGGAGAAGACCGTGTGCCCTCACCGGCTTCTAGACACCCCAGTGTATCCATCCGTGTCTATATACTAACTATACCAACACGGTCATTAGGCACGCCCGTGTCCCATGGCCGTGCACTATTAGATCATATACTGACTTCCCCACCACGGCCACCAAGCACGCCCGTGTCGAGGCCGTGTAATTTTTAGTTAGCTACTGACTTGCACACCACGGTCAGATGACACACCCGTGTCAAGGCCGTGTGATGCTAAACTGCATCCTACAATTCACCCACGGTCATTAGGCATGCCCGTGTGCCACAACCGTGTGACATTATAGGCCATTTTGCAAGGCCAAAATGCCACCCACGTAGGGTCAAACCTACAAGCAACACATCCCAAAACATATCATGCACATAAGGCAACCAAGAACTTACCAAATGACCATTCAATCTATGCATTCAATTCCCATTATAACCATAACCAATTCAATACCAAAACTTATCTCATCACAAGCATAATACATTCAATACCAAACATCATTTCTTCTTAGTTCACTAATTCATATTAGCACTTTATGAACACCGAGTTACCATTTATAAGTCAACTTCTCAAACCACAAACCATGCCAAAAGATGCATCACATATATATACCAAAGTCATTCATGCTAAAACTAACACATATCTAGCCACATCTCATGGCTACTACAAATCTCAAACATGATTCAAATGACTAGCCAATACATGCCATATCTTAACTATATACATCTTTCCAAAATACCCCAAAATAGATTGCCGATAGTGTGACTGAAAAGCTGATGATCCCCTGATTGTAGCTTTACTGACACTGTAAAGCAGAGAAACAAATCACACAGTAAGCTTTATAAAGCTTAGTAAGTTCATAACATAATACATAATACCAACATGGCATCACATAGATTAATGTTTACTACCACAAATATAATACCATTCACAAACAATATGTTCAATATACTCATCCACACCCATATTCGTAGTTTCACCAATCACATAGATTCCGAGCGTACCTTAGCCAACACTTAGTTATTTGCTAATCAATAATCACGATTTATTTCGATCCACAGTCGTTTCTTCCTCGATTCATTCGCACACTTAGTGCATAATTAATTAGCTGAAGCTTAATTAGCATCGCACACTTAGTACATCCATCCCAAACTGATCTTTAATCGTCATCGCACACATAGTGCCAACCACAAAGCCGAAGCTTAATTATTTCGCACACACAGTTCTGTTTATCTCGATCACGTTTTCGAATTCACACACTTAGTGCCGTTTAACTCAATCTATCACATAGCATTCACATAGTAATAATATCATACCATTTATTCCATAACATTAAACATAGCTAAATACAGGTATTATGTCCGAACTTACCTCGAACGTCGACTATCGATACGGTCGATTAACCGAGCACTTTATCTTTGCCTCGATCTCGATCCAAACTTCCTCTCTCTTGGTCTATACACATTTAAATCCATTCAATCATCATTTCATTCAATTTAGTCCACATACACACATTTAAGGAATTTTGCATAATAGTCCTCACATTTTCACATTTCGACACTTTAGTCCTTAATTCACAAAATCATCAAATTCACTAAATTCCATCTAGTACAAGCTTAGCTGAATTTTACTATTGTCCATACAAACCCACACATTTCACCTATTTCACATTTTAACCCTTCAATTTACTATTTTCACAATTTAGCCCTAATTAGCTAAATTTATCAAAATTTCAAGAACAACACATGTTCATCTAACTCATATCTTTCATTTAACACCATAAAACATCACAAAGCTCAACATAGCATCAATGGCATCTCACACAAACATCATCAATACTCAAAATTAATACATGGGTTTGATAGCTCTCGAAGCAACGATTACAAAAACATAGAAATTATCAAAAACAGACTCAAAACATACCTTAATTTTTGGCTTGCAAGTGCCGAATGCTTAGTTCAAATTTTCTTTCTTTTTCTTAAGTACATTCGGTGAAAAGAAAAGAAAATAAAGATGAACACTCATCTTTTAGTTTCATTTATCTATGTCATTTATTCAATTACAAAATTGTCCATCCATTAAACATATAAGACAAATTTTATACTAAGGTTATTTAGTCATTCAATCAACCACTATCTTATAAATGGCTTATTTTCCATATAAGGCCTCCACAATATAAAGTCATCAACACTTTGATATTTATAAATCAGCACACAGCTTTTACTCTTTACGTGATTTAATCCTTTCTCTTAATTCGACACCTAAACAATGACATTATCATACAGAATTTTCACACAGACTATATCACATACTATTCACATAGAAAACAACATTAAAATATTTTTACGACCTCAGATTTGTGGTCTTGTAACATCCTTAAATCGGGGTCCTGCATTTTGCTTGTGTTGCATGTGATGAATTGTCTTCTATGTTCATTAATCATGTTCTGGGGTCTAGTTACAACCCTAAGTTAGGCCTGAGTTAGGGCTAAGAATTTTGTTTTAGCATTTAAGTAAATGGAGTTAAGGGAATTAGGGGTTAAGAGATTTTATTGGGGAAGTTTGACACAAGAATACAATTAGAAAGGTGGCAAGGGGGCGCCACTTAAAGCTTGGAGGAGGTGACGGCACATGCAGTAGGGAGTGCCTGTGTTCGAGCAGCAGGAATTGGACTCCCTACTATTTCTTTTTGATGCCACATGCTAGAGGAGGAGTGCTCAGATGGGACTCTTTTGAATTGGATGGAAGGGAGAAAAATGTGGAGTTGACTCATTAAAATTTGTTTGAATGAGTGGATGAGAGGAATTCAAGGAGGGATGAAGGGGACGGCAAGTGTTTGAGTAGATGTGGGTTGTGCTTAGCCGAAATTTTGGATTGTGGTGTGAGTTTGGGAAGCAATCAGTTTTGGTGTTTGAGAAGGGGGGATGTCCCGAATGTCTTTGGGGCTTTAGGGAACATTTCGGCTAGTAGGAAGAGTCTTTCCTCTTGCGTCTAGAGTTAAACTGAAACCTCAATTGCTCTCCCTATTGTGTTCAAGCCGAAAGTTGACTTCACATCTCCTTCTCCATTACTTTCAATTTCATCTTTTTCTCCACTCAAGTTCTTAGCCGAAATCCTCTTTTATATTTCTTTTTCTTCTCCATCTTTTCCCGAAACTGACTCATCTTCTTTTTCTTTTCTTATTCTTGCTCAAACTGAAACTTAAGTCTCACATCTTCTCCTTCTTTCTTTCTAATTCCTTTTGTGCCAAAATTTCTTCCACTCTCTTTGCCGAATTCTCCTCAATCCCATTCCTTTCTTCTTCATCTCAAACACATTCAAAAGCTGAAACTTTGATCTGGTACTCTTCTTGGCTGAATACTCTAACCATAAAACTCTCTACTTTTGTTTTTCTCTCTTTACCATTTAAGTGCCGAAATCGAGATTCTTTCGTTAGGGGGTATAGCCGAATATCCTGGTAAGTATAGATTCCTTTCTTCAACTGATTTGGTTATGCCAAATCTCTTTCTGCTTCTCTGTTGATACTTTTTCAAATCATTATTAATATGGTTTTAAACTTCACCCTTGTCTTATACGGTAGCCGAAACTCTTAACACCAAGAAGAGGTGCCGATCTTTGGAGTTTACAAGCCGAGTCAGTCATTAAGGGAGGAGTACAACCCGAACCTGTGGATCTTCAGGATTTGATTGCTGAGTTTGGTAAAGGTTCTTGTGTGTTTCGAATCTATTCTTTATTCTTACAAAGCCGAAGGCTAATTGTTTCTATGCGTTAGTGGTTGGTCGATTGTGAGGTAGAATCAACACGTATCTTCGAGATTCTGTTGGGAACCAAATCGGTTTAAGGTGAGTACTATATTGGGCGACATATCCTTTGAAATTTCTAATAGAGCCGAATGGGCTTTTGGATTACTAACTATTGTTGGCCGAATGTAGGAGGGAGCAATGTTCGGGATCTCATTAGGCTGCGTAGTTTCAGGATTCGCTTAGATTTATGAATAACCAGTTGTGTAAACGCTTACACACTTTATTAGTTTAATGATGCTTATTATGTTACTGTATAACCTTCGGTATTAGTGACTTTGCCTTGTGGGCACTAGCTTGGATTCCGGGTAAGTTCCCTGCTATGTGATTTTTGATATACATCATCATGATTTGTTAAATGCTATGCTATGCCGTAAATACATGATACATGATATTATGACACATATGATATGAGCATGATGATGATGGGATTGATAAGAGGAGGAGATGATCTATTTGGACTGTCACCGCTGGTTTTGACCACAAGATGGGTTGGCCCCATCGGGCTGATTTGTGACTACGAACACCAAAGGGTTTTGACCACACTATTGATATGATTTGTGACTAAGTCCCAGTGGTTTTGACCACTAGTGGTTTTGACCACACTATTGATATTTGTGACTACGGTCACCAGTGGTTTTGACCACACATGGATATTGTGACTCGTCCCAGTGGTTTGGTACCACAGTGGGTTGGCCCCACATGATATATTACGGGATTGTCATCAGTGGTTTTGACCACACGATGGGTTGGCCTCATCACTTCATTTGTGACTACAGTCACCAGTGGTTTTGACCATACCGATATATTTGTGACTTCGGTCACCAGTTTTTTTGACCACTAGTGGTTTTGACCACACGGGTAGTTAAAGGAGATTGGATGGCTAGGTTATGGGTTGCATAATCTGCATGTTTTACTGATGATTTGTGTAAGTGTTTGAATGATCGGGTTGGGGATTTATACACTAAGTCTTAGTGACTCACCCCTTCCCTTATATTTTGCAGATGAGGCATAGATCGCGGATATGTAGTCGGGGAGGACTCGAGGTGGCCATGCATCCTAGTTTGGTTTAACTTTAAACTACATTTTCGATTTTATTTATTTCTTTTAAATTCGGTTTTGGGTTTGTAATAAGGCCGCTAAGTTTTATTCTTTTGGTTTTTATAATTTGCTTTTACTTTGAATATATTATACTTGTTGAAAGTAATGACTTGATAAATTAACCGGTAAAAAGCAATGGTTTTCAAAGTTATATCTCTTCGGGTTTCCAAACGTTACCATCGAGTAACAAAGTTCATAAAATAATAAGAAGGGTAACTTGAATGTTTTTATGATTACAAATTTTCAAACAACTTCAAAGGCAAATGGTTTAAACTTGATTATACTCGTCACACTCTGTTTTTCATGAATACCAGATGTTTTCTAAAATTAAGGATAACAAATAGTTTTTTTTCAAGAATGAGTTTGCTAGGTTTAAAGCAACCCTAAAAATAATTTCAAACTTCACTTCATATTATGTTTTCTAAACTAAAAAACGACAAAGAGATTTCAACAAAATTTAACCGGTAATTTGTTTATGCAAAGGGTTTCACTCCGTAACATACCAGATTCGATCGTGGTGTGTTGACTGGGTTTGGGGTGTTACAATTATGGTATCAGAGCCAGTTTCAACAGCTCGGCTGTGGGTCCAAGGCGCAAAATTTTTTTAAAAAGGATTATAAAAAGGATTTTATAGGAAAAGTACAGTGGTAAAAGCATGGCATTGAGTCTCCGGCACCAATCCGCCCAGGTAAGTACCCCAAATCGTTGCTTTTGTTGATATGATTATGATGATGGCATGATTGAATAGTAGTAGGAACTACTTTAGAGACATGAACCATAGGATGATGTGTACTCGCGAAACAATCTTCTACTAAAACTTGTCATAAGACTGTGCTTTAAAAGACAGTGGAATAAAAGTCTAACGCATAAAACTTCTAATCAGCTTGAATACATCGGTAGATATGAGTGCACGTGGACTTGGGCGTAACACTCGTGGACGAGGTAGGGGTAGGATGACGGTCTCGGAACCAGTAGGGTCCGAACATGGTTCAAAAAATGAGGTACCACCGCCGCCAGCTGTGGGCGCAGAATATCAGGATCAGACGGATGGTAATGACGTAGTATCACAGGCTGTACTGCGGGTGCTAGAAAGGGTTGCAAGTGCAGGAGTTGGAACTGGAGCTCGGAAATCTATGACCGAGAGACTCAAGGCTAATGGTGCAGATGTATTTAGAGGTGTGTCTGGTGTGGCACCTAGTACAGCGGAATATTGGTTGGAGGCTACAGAATGTATTATGGATGACCTAGATTTTTCAGCTGAGGAAAAGCTGAAGGGTATAGTATCTCTGCTGCGAGATGAGTCATATCACTGGTGGCTCACAGTTAGGGATGGAGCGATGGCAGATGATCTCACTTGGGAGTTCTTTAGGGTAGCTTATCAGAGGAAGTACATAGGGGCTAGCTATGTTGATGCTGCAATGTGAGGCATTCTTGAACTTGGTTCAGGGTAATAAGACTGTAGTGGAATATGAGGCAGAATTCTTTCGGTTGAGTAGATATGCTCGGGGTATTGTGGGTACCGAGCATGAGCGCTGTGTTAGATTTGAGGATGGGCTGAGAGACGAGCTGCGGATGATAATTGCCCCATAGCAGGAACGAGAGTTTACTGTTCTAGTGGAGAAAGCTAAGGTTGCCAAAGGGTAAGACACCAGTAAGGCGGAATCGGGATAGGGGTTGGAATAAAAGGAGTTCTGGATCATCTGGGTTTTCTGGGAATCAACAGAAAAGGGTTAGATATAGTGGGCTGAATCAAGCTGCTAGGCCTGCTGCTACTAATACTCAGTGGCCGCCACGGTGTACTCGGTGTGGAAAGTCTCACATGAGGGAATGTTGGACTGGTAACAGGGGATGTTTTGAGTGTGGCTCGATGGGGCATCGAGTTAGGGATTGTCCACAGAGATCAGCTAGGCTGCAGTTTGAGGATCAGAACCGCGCACAGTTTAGGAGGGATAATCAGCAGCCACAGAGGGGCCGAGGTTCGGGCAGGGGAGGTAATGGCTCTGGTAGAGGTCGTGGAGCACCGGGCAGAGGTGCAGGTGGTACAGAGGCGAGACAACCTGGGTTGGTCTACGCAGCGAGGCATCGAGAGGAAAGTGACGCACTGGACGTCATAACCGGTACATTCTTAATTTTTGGAGTACCTTATAATGCTTTAATTGATGTTGGCTCAACGCACTCGTATGTTGCTAGTAGCATAGTGGAAACCATGAACTTAGACTCTGAGATTACTTCTAGGAAGATGACTGTGATAAGCCCTCTAGGCCACTCTGTAGAAGTAAGTAAACTATATAGGAATGTACCCCTAGAACTTCAAGGGGTCGTATTTTTGGTTGATTTGATGGAACTGCTGTTTGAGGAGTTTGATCTGATTCTCGGGATTGATTGGCTAGTTAAGTATTAAGCTAGCTTGGATTGTGCAGCTAAGCAAATGGTGTTGAAGACCATGGAAGGTGACGAGGTGGTGATGATAGGTAATAGGAGAGATTACCTATCCAATGTGGTTTCTGCACTGAAGGCTGAGAAAATGGTTAGGAAGGGTTGTGAAGCATTTTTGGTGCATGTATGTGCTTTGGAAGCTAAGGATGCAGCTGTGAAGAATGTCCGAACCGTAGGGGAATTTGCTGATGTTTTTCTAGAGGAACTCCCGGGTATAACTCCTGATCGCGAGGTCGAGTTTGGTATAGACTTGTTACCTAGAACTGCGCCAGTATTTATTACTCTATATAGGATGGTGTCGAAAGAATTAGTGGAGTTAAAGGCTCGATTCGTGGAGTTGTTGGATAGAGGTTTTATCCGCCGAGTGTATCACTTGGGGAGCTCGAGTGGTTTTTGTCAAGAAGAAGGATGGAATGATGCGGATGTGTATAGATTATCGCCAAATGAACAAGTTGACTATAAAGAACAAGTATCCATTGCTAGGATTGACGACTTGTTTGATCAACTCAAGGGTGCATCGATTTTCTCTAAGATTGACCTTAAGTCGGGGTATCATCACCAAAGTGAAGGAGGTCGATATTCATAAGATGGCATTCCGTGACTCGGTATGGGCACTACGAGTTTCGGTAATGCCTTTTAGTTTGACCAACGCACCGCAGGTAGCATTCATGGATATGATGAATCGGGTGTTTCACCAGATCTGAGCAATTTGTCGTGAGTGTCTATAGACGACATTTTGGTGTACTCGAAATCGAAAGAGGAACATGACGCGCATCTTCGAGTGGTTCTGCAGGTTCTAAGGGAAAAGCAGTTATATGCCAAATTTAGTAAATGTGAGTTTTGGCTTAAGGAGGTAACTTTCTTGGGTCATGTGGTATCATCGGTGAGGATTAGGTGGATCCTCGTAAGATTGAAGCAGTATTGGATTGGAAACCACCCAAGTTGGTTGCAGAGATTCAAAGTTTTCTGGGTTTGGCAGGATACTACAGAAGGTTCGTAGAGGGTTTCTCTTTAATCGCAGCGCCTTTGACTAAGTTATTGAGGAAAGGGGTTCTGTTTGTGTGGACTCAGAAACAACAAGAGAGTTTTTACAAGTTGAAGAAGATTACATCAAGCTCCTGTGTTAATTCAACCTGAGGCAAGGAAGGAATTCACGGTTTATTGTGATGCATCACATACTGGTTTAGGGTGTATGCTGATGCAAAGTGGAAAAGTGGTAGCGTATGCATCTAGGAAGTTGAGGCCTCATGAAGGTAACTATCCGACGCATGACTTAGAATTAGCTGCAGTGGTTTTCGCCTTGAAGATATGGAGGCATTACTTGTATGGGGAGAAGTCGATAGTGTATACGGATCATAAGAGTCCGAACTACCTCTTGACTCGTAAGGATTTAAATTTGAGGCAAATAAGGTGGATCGAATTGTTGAAAGATTACGATTGCTCGATTGAGTACAATCCGGTAAGGCTAACGTAGTAGCGTATGATGCGTTAAGCCGTAAGGTGGTAGCCGACTTAGAGCGATGTTTGCTCACCTTAGTCTTTATGATGATGGGAGTCTTTTGGTGGAATTGCAAGTTAAGCCATCTTGGATTAATCAGGTTAAGGAGAAACAGCTGATAGATGAGGTTTTGAGTGCTTGGAGGTTACAAGTGCAGGATGGTGAATCTGAGGGGTACAACTTGGATCATGATGGAGTACTGCAGTTTCAGGGGAAGGTATGTATGCCTAAGGATGTTGAATTGAGACAGCGGATTCTTCAGGAAGCTCATAGCAGCCCATACGCTATGCATCCTGGAGGCAGTAAGATGTATCGTGATTTGAGGGGACAATTCTGGTGGCCAGGTCTGAAGCGGGAAGTAACTGAGGTTGTAAGCAAGTGTTTAACATGCCAGCAAGTTAAAGCTGAGCATCAGTTACTGTCTGGGCTGTTGCAGCCAGTAAAGATTCCATAGTGGAAGTGGGAAAGGATTACGATGGATTTTATCAGTGGGCTTCCCTTTACGCCTAGTAAGAAGGACTCAGTATGGGTAATAGTGGATCGTTTGACTAAGTCGGCTCATTTTATACCGGTGAGGGTTGATTATTTGCTTCAGAAATTAGCCAGGTTGTATGTGGCAGAGATAGTACGGTTGCATGGGGTGCCAGTGTCCATTATCTCGGACAGGATCCCAGGTTCACGTCGAGGTTTTGGAAAGCTTTGCATCAAAGCTTTGGGTACCAAATTGGATTTCAAAGACGGCTTTTCATCCGCAAATCGATGGATACCGAGAGGGTAACCTGCATTCTCGGAGGACATGTTAAGGGGCTGTTGTAACATCCCGAAATTGGGCCTAGAAGAATTGAGCCCAATGGGCCTTAGGCGTAGTAGCGTTTAAATTTTTGGAGAACAAGAGATCGGCTTAAATGCTAGTTAGACCTATTGGATAAGTGATTTTGAAAGGTTAGAGGGCTTCTATGAAGTCCCGGGATCAAATATTGGCTTTGGGGAAATTTTGGTTTTAGGTGAAAAAAACCCTGGAAGTTGGCAGATAGGCCTTAAGAATAAAATATGAAGGAAAATGACACAAGTGGAGTGTGTGGTGTAGTGGCAAAGTGACGCCACTTAGGGGACAAGGGAGTGACGCCACAAGGAAGGAAGGAGGTCCAAGGTTCAAGTCTTGGCTTTTCCATTTTGGTTTCTTTTTACTTGGATCTTAAAATTTGGGCCATAGTTTATGTTTAGTTGCGCATGGTTTAAGACACAAGAGGAGCTTGTGGCCAAGTGGTTAGTGACGTGGATTATGCTACAAGGGAGCCTGGGTTCGAATCTCATGAGAAGCAAGGGAGTATTTATTTTGCGGTCTGGACGGTAAGAGTTTCAGTTGAATTTAAACTCTACTGACGAAGGGATCCCACATCGGAAAGACACAATGAATGAAGGTGAAGAGCTAGCTATATAAGGAGCATCCTAGGAGGAGAGTAAACACATCTTGGAGGGCGTTTGGGCATAAGAGTGGTCGGAGCGTGGATTAGCCCCAGAGTCCTATCAGGTGTGTAACTCTCTCTGCTCTAGCTGTAGAGCGGCAAATGCCGAAGTGTCTATCACGGCAATAGAAGCCACACGAGCGTGCAAGTGATAGTTGAGGCCATCGTGAGTATTCTTGTGGGTTGGGTTGCTTGGGCCTCGATGGTCGAAGTGGGCCCAATGGACCCGTGGGCCCATATGAGTAAATTGTGTGATTGTTTAGTATATATTGAACTAGACTAGGTGGAACTTATATACGTGGCTAGATTCGTGCTAGGTGGGCCACACGAGGGTGTGGGCTCTGATGGGCCAAAATCGAGTTTTAGGCCCAATCGTCCTAAGATGCGACCAAAAATGGTAGGTGAGTCGCTAGTGGCCACATTAGGCCTTCTGAAAGGCCATTGCGGCTGTGAATTTACGAAAATACCCTTGGTAGGTAAATTACGAAAAATGCCCTTGGTAGGTAAAATTACTGTTATACCCTTGCAGAGAGGTTGATTAGCATGATTATGTTGTTTAGTTTTGGCCGATTGTAGGGGAAGGCTTGATCTCGCATATCTCGGGTTGTGACTAGTGCTCTAAAAAGTGTTAAGGTAGGGGATCTAGTGCGTTAGATCTTGATCTACTGGATTTGATAGTCGCGTTAGTAACTGTGTGTGTAAACTTACACACTCTATTACTTAGTAATATGTTTTAATAACCTGAATATGATAAAGTCAAACAAAGTGGGATGTTGATATGATACCCTATGGGTATGAGCAGGGATTCTGTAAGTCCGCTTCGATATGGGTTCGCTATTCGATATGTATGATATTGTGATTTATGACATATATGTATTATAATTCGTAATAAAGCATGATGACATGATTTGCATGATTTACATGAGTATGGCATGACAATGGGTGATATGAGAGGAGGGGGAAGTTGATATCCGTGTCTTTGGGACACCAGATGGTTTGGCACCTCCAAAGGGTTTGGTACCACGCATTGATTTAGTGACTTTGGGTCACGGAGGTTTGGCACCTCATAGCGACTTGTCACAGTGGCTTAGTACCACAAAGGGTTGGCCCCACAGCTTGACATATCGGGATCGCCGCCAAAGATTTGGTATCACACGTGGTTGGCCCCACACTTGGATATTGATATTTTGTGACTTTGGGTCACCAGAGGTTTGGCACCTCATAGCGACTTGTCCCGCTGGCTTAGCACCACAAAGGGTTGGGCCCCACATTGATATTACGGATTGTCGCTAGTGATTTGGTATCACAACGCGGGTTGGCCCCACAGATGGATTATTCGTGACTTTGGGTCACCAAAGGGTTTGGCACCACATTATTGGATATTGTGACTTTGGGTCACCAGTGGTTTGGCACCACCAAGTGGTTTTGGTACCACACGGGTAGAAAAAGGAGCTTCTGATGGTTAGGTTATGGGGTTTGCATGATTTGCATGTTTTATCAATGATCTGTATAAGTGCTTGAATTATCGGGTTGGGGATTTATACACTGAGTCTTGGTGACTCACCCCTTCCCTTATATTTTGCAGATGAGGCATAGATCGCGGATATGGAGCCGGGGAGGAGTCGAGGTGGCCATACATGTTGGTTTCGAGTGTTGACTATAAAATACCTTCTCAGTTTTATTTATTTTCTTTAAATTTGGTATGATTTTTGTAATAAGGCCGCTGGTTGTTATTTTGGGTTTTGGTTATTTGATTTACTTCTGATGTTGTTATGCATGTGATTAGAACTTGTTTGCTTAATTAACCGTTAAATACAGCATTTTCAAAACTATACCTCTTCGGGTTTTCCAAACGTTACAAGATAATAAAGGTAACTTGGATGTTTTTATAAAATCTCATTTTCAGATCACTTTAAAGGCAAATAGTTCTAAACTTGATTTTTCTTATCGCGTTTAGTTTTAACAAGTGTCCAATGTTTTCTAAAATCGCAATCACAAATGGGTTTTTACTCACGAGTTTTCCAAGTATTACTACAACTCCTAAAACAAACTCAAAGATCAATTATTACTAAGTTTTCTAAACCCTAAAACAAAACAGTAGTCTTCTTTAAACATTTTTGACAAACTTATGATTTTAAGATGTTTTCACTCCGTAACATGCCGATTCGATCGTAACGCTTAGGTCGGGTTTGGGGTGTTACAAATGTGTTCGGATTTCAGTGGTAGTTGGGAGGTGTATCTTCCATTGGCGTAGTTCGCTTATAGCAATAGTTATCGTTTAGTATTCGATGGCACCATATGAGGCGCTATATAGACGGAAATGTCATACTCCTACCGTTGGATAGAACCGTGAACGACGGTTGTTGGGTTCGAGTTAGTGGCGTAAATGAAGATAAGGTTAAGGTAATTCGCTCGTTTTAAAGAGGCGCGCGACAGCGTAAATCTTACGCCGATCTTAAGCGCAGGATATTGAGTATGCAAAGGGGTGATAAGGTTTTTCAAGGTATCACCCCGGAGAAAGTGTTGAGATTTGGTCGGAAGGGCAAGCTAAGCCCTAGGTTCATCGGCCATATACAGTGTTGAAGCGAGTGGGACCGGTAGCTTATCAGCTTGAGTTACCGGCAGGGTTAAGTCAGATTCATGATGTCTTTCATGTTTCAATGCTTAGGCGCTATAGATCAGATTCGTCACATGTTGTACAAGCTGAGGAGATATAGGTGAGTCCTAATTGGTCTTTCGCGGAGGAACCAGTACGGATCTTGGATTGAGACGCGTCAAGGTTCTCGCGACGTGTCGATTCCTTGGTGAAAGTGTTATGGCGGAACCATGGCACGGAGGAGGCCACGTGGGAACCAGAGGATGTGATACGGCAGCAATACCCTCAACTCTTCTGATCAGGTAATTTCGGGGTCGAAATTATTTTTAAGGGGGTAGAACTGTAACATCCTTAAATCGGGGTTCTGCATTTTGGTTGTGTTGCATGTGATGAATTGTCTTCTATGTTCATTAATCATGTTCTGGGGTCTAGTTACAACCCTAAGTTAGGCCTGAGTTAGGGCTAAGAATTTTGTTTTAGCATTTAAGGAAATGGAGTTAAGGGAAATAGGGGTTAAGAGATTTTATTGGGGAAGTTTGACACAAGAATAAAATTAGAAAGGTGGCAAGGGGGCGCCACTTAAAGCTTGGAGGAGGTAACGCCACATGCAGGAGGGAGTGCCTGTGTTCGAGCAGTAGGAATTGCACTCCCTGCTATTTCTTTTTGATGTCACATGCTAGAGGAGGAGTGCTCAGGTGGGACTCTTTTGAATTGGATTGAAGGGAGAAAAATGTGTAGTTGACTCATTCAAATTTGTTTGAATGAGTGAATGAGAGGAATTCAAGGAGGGATGAAGGGGACGGCAAGTGTTTGAGTAGATATGGGTTGTGCTTAGCCGAAATTTTGGATTATGGTGTGAGTTTGGGAAGCAATCGGTTTTGGTGTTTGAGAAGGGGGGATGTGCCGAATGCCTATAGGGCTTTAGGGAACATTTCGACTAGTAGGAAGAGTCTTTCCTCTTGCGTCTAGAGTTAAACCGAAACCTCATTTGCTCCCCCTATTGTGTTCAAGTCGAAAGTTGGCTTCACATCTCCTTCTCCATTACTTTCAATTTCATCTTTTTCTCCTCTCAAGTCCTTAGCCGATATCCTCTTTTATATTTCTTTTTCTTCTCCATCTTTTCTCGAAAGTGACTCATCTTCTTTTTCTTTTCTTATTCTTGCTCAAAGCGAAACTTAAGTCTCACATCTTCTCCTTCTTTCTTTCCAATTCCCTTTGTGCCAAAATTACTTCCACTCTCTTTGCCGAATTCTCCTCAATCACATTCCTTTCTTCTTCATCTCAAACACATTCAAATGCCAAAACTTTGATCTGGTACTCTTCTTGGCCGAATACTCTGACCATAAAACTCTCTACTTTTGTTTTTCTCTCTTCACCATTTAAGTGCCGAAATCGAGATTCTTTCGTTAGGGGGTATAGCTGAATATCCTTGTAAGTGTAGATTCCTTTCTTCAACTGATTTGGTTATGCCGAATCTCTTTCTGCTTCTCTGTTGATACTTTTTCCAATCATTATTAATCAGGTTTTAAACTTCACTCTTGTCCTATGTGGTGGCCGAAACTCTTAACACCAAGAAGGGGTACCGATCTTTGGAGTTTACAAGCCGAGTCAGTCATTAAGGGAGGAGTACAACCCAAACCCGTGGATCTTCGGGATTTGATTGCTGAGTTTGGTAAAGGTTCTTGTGTGTTTCGAATCTATTCTTTATTCTTACAAAGCCGAAGGCTAATTGTTTCTATGTGTTAGTGATTGGCCGATTGTGAGGGAGAATCAACACGTATCTTCGGGATTCAGTTGGGAACCAAATCGGTTTAAGGTGAGTACTATATTGGGCAACATATTCTTTGAAATTTCTAATAGAGCCAAATGGGCTTTTGGATTACTAACTATTGTTGGCCGAATGTAGGAGGGAGTAACATTCGGGATCTCATTAGGTTGCGTAGTTTTGGGATTCGCTTAGATTTACGAATAGCCAGGTGTGTAAACGCTTAAACACTTTATTAGTTTAATGATGCTTATTATGTTACTGTATAACCTTCGGTATTAGTGACTTTGCCTTGTGGGCACTAGCTTGGATTCCGGGTAAGTTCCCTGCTATGTGATTTTTGATATAAATCATCATGATTTGTTAAATGCTATGCTATGTCGTAAATGCATGATACATGATATTATGACACGTATGATATGAGCATGATGATGATGGGATTGATGAGAGGAGGGAGATGATCTATTTGGACTGTCACCAGTGGTTTTGACCACAAGATGGGTTGGCCCTATCAGTTGATTTGTGACTACGGTCACCAGTGGTTTTGACGACACTATTGATATGATTTGTGACTAAGTCCCAGTGGTTTTGACCATATTATTGATATTTGTAACTACTGTCACAAGTGGTTTTGACCACACATGGATATTGTGACTCGTCCTAGTGGTTTGGTACCACAGTGGGTTGGCCCCACATGATATATTACGGGATTGTCATCAGTGGTTTTGACCACACTATGGGTTGGCCCCATCACTTGATTTGTGACTACGGTCACCGGTGCTTTTGACCAAACCGATATATTTGTGACTTCGGTCACCAGTGGTTTTGACCACCAGTGGTTTTGACCACACGGGGTAGTTAAAGGAGATTGAATGGCTAGGTAATGGGTTGCATAATCTGCATGTTTTACTGATGATTTGTGTAAGTGCTTGAATGCTTAGGTTGGGGATTTATACACTGATTCTTGGTGACTCACCCTTTCCCTTATATTTTGCAGATGAGGCATAGATCGCGAATATGGAGCCGGGGAGGACTCGAGGTGGCCATGCATCCTAGTTTGGTTTAACTTTAAACTACATTTTCGGTTTTATTTATTTCTTTTAAATTCGGTTTTGGGTTTGTAATAAGGCCGCTAAGTTTTATTCTTTTTGTTTTTATAATTTGCTTTTACTTTGAATATATTATACTTGTTGGAAGTAATGACTTGATAAATTAACCGGTAAAAAGCAATGGTTTTCAAAGTTTTATCTCTTCGGGTTTCCAAACGTTACCATCGGGTAACAAAGTTCATAAAATAATAAGAAGGGTAACTTGAATGTTTTTATGATTACAAATTTTCAAACAACTTCAAAGGCAAATGGTTTAAACTTGATTATACTCGTCACACTCGCTTTTCATGAATACCGATGTTTTCTAAAATTAAGGATAACAAATAGTTTTTCTTCAAGAATGAGTTTGCTAGGTTTAAAGCAACCCTAAAAATAATTTAAAACTTCACTTCATATTATGTTTTCTAAACTAAAAACGACAAAGAGATTTCAACAAAACTTAATTGGTAATTTGTTTATGCAAACGGTTTCACTCAGAACATACCGCATTCGGTCGTGGTGTGTTGACCGGGTTTGGGTGTTACAGTCTCGAACCACTGCTCGACTAGGGTCTAAACCGAGATGTTACAACTCTCCTCTTAAGGATTTTCGTCCCCCAAAATCTTACCAAATGAATAGGGGTGGATATTGCTCTTTATAACGCTTTCGATTCCCACGTAGCCTCTTCAAACCCGTGTTTGTGCCATAATACTTTCACTACGGAAATTCTTTTGTTTCAACTCTTTAATCTCTCGTGCAAGATTCGGATTGGTTCTTCACTATATGACAAGTCCGACTAAATTTCAACCTCAGTAGGAGCAATCACATGAGACGTGTCTAACTGCACCATCAAGCATTGACACCAAAACACATTGTGAATCTTTTCTAACTTAGATGGGAATCTCAATCTATAAGCAACCGCCCAACTCATTCAATAATCTCAGACGGTCCGATGAACCTCGGACTTAGATTGCCCTTTCGGCAAAAATCAAGTATTTTCTTCCACGGAGACACTTTCAAAAACACCTTATCACCAACTTTAAACTCAATATCTTTTCATTTCAAATCCGCATAAGATTTCTCGACGATCCGAGGTCGCTTTTAAACCATACGAATTATCTCAACTTTCTGCTTGGTCTCTTTTATCAAATCTACCCCGTGAATCTTATTCTCACTTAGCTTAGTCCAATACAATAGAGTTCGACACACCAATCGTAAAGAGCCTTATATGGTGCCATTTTAATACTAGATTGAAAACTGTTGTTATACGCAAACTCAATCAAGAATAAGTGCTTTTCCCACGTATTGTCAAATTCAAGTATGCAACATCTCAAAGATGTCTTCAAGAATCAATGGTTCGCTCGATTTACCATCCGCTTATGGGATGAAAAGCAAGACTAAAATGCAATTTTGTGCCTAAAGCATCTTGTAATTTCTTCCAAAATCGCGAGGTAAATCTTTGATCTCTATCGAAACTATAGATAACGGTGCATTCGCAAGCGCCTCACAATCTCATCAATATACAATTCACTAACTTATCTAAAGAGTGATCGATTTTCACCGAACGAAATGAGCTGATTTTGTCAATCATCTCATTGTCACCCGTGATTGCATCTTTCTTTCTCGGAGATAAGGGTAATCTCGACACAAAGTCCATCGTGATTCTTTCACATTTCCACTCGTGAATCATAATCGGTTGTAATAAACCGTATGGAACTCGATGTTCACTTTTGATTTGTCGACAAAGTAAGCATTTCGACACAAAGTCGAAATATCTCTTTTCATGCCATGCCACTAATAGAATCTGTTTGATCATTATACATCTTTGTATTCCCTGATGTACAAATAAATGACTATTGTGAGCTTTAGTCAAAATTTTTGAAATCAACCCTCAATTTCTAACACAAATCCGATCTCTCTGAATCTCAAACAATCATCACTATCAATTCAAATTCGATACAAAGATATGAATCATACCAATTCTTTTTCCTAACAACTCATTATCACTCTTCCGAGCCTCACAAATTTCTTGTAAGAATAAGGGTTTTACTTTCAATTCAAATACCACCGCATTATCATCACACCGATCTATTTGATTACTCAAAGCTCGCAAAGCATATAATAATTTTCGCTCAAGGCATCGGCTACAACATTAGCTTTACCCGGTGGTAATCTATCACAAGTTCATAATCTTTCAACAACTCTAACCATCTTCTCTGCCTTAAATTCAAATCTTTCTAAGTCATCAAATATTTTAAACTCTTATGGTCAGATAAATGTGACATTTTTCCCAAACAGATAGTGACGCCAAATCTTCAATGCGAATACAATCGCAAACTACCCAAGATCATGCGCTTGGTAGTTCTTTTCGCGCGGCTTAACTCGCCTCAAGCATAAGCAATGACTTTCCTTCTTCTTGCATCAAAGACACACCAAAACCATTCAACGATGCATCACTATAAACTATGAACTCTTTACCCGACTCAAAGTTGAATCAACACTAGTGCTTCATAATAAAGACTTTCAATTGCTCAAAACTCACGGGCACTTTTCTCGACCACTCAAATCTAACATCTTTCTAGAATAACTTTGTCAACGAGTCGCAATCATCGAAAAACCTTTCACAAATCATCTATATTATCCCGTTAGTCCCGCAAAACTACGGACTTCAGCACACTTTTCTGAGGTTTCCATTCCAAAATAGCGAGATTTTATCCGATCAACTCGTATTCCAGCACCTGATACAACATGTCCTAAAAAACTAACTACACACAACCAAAATTCACATTTGCTAAACTTTGCATACAACTGTTTCTCACGTAGAGTTTGTAGCACGATCTCAAATGTTCGGCATGTTGCATCTCATCACACGAATAAATCAAAATATCATCAATGAACACCACCACAAAGTGATCCAAATACGGTCTGAATATCTGATTCATCAGATCCATAAACACTGCAGGAGCATTTGTTAATCCAAAAGGCATCACTAAGAATTCATAATGTCTATACCTCATTCTAAAAGTAGTTTTCGGCACACCGGATTCTTTAACTCTTAACTGATAGTAGCCCGATCTCAAATCTATCTTTGAAAACACTGTAGCTCTCTTCAGCTGATCAAACAAATCCTCGATACGAGGCAATGGATATTTGTTCTTTATCATCACTTTTTTCAACTGTCGATAATCAATACACATTCTCATAGTTCCATCTTTCTTTTTCACAAATAACACAGGAGCTCCCCAGGGTGAGAAACTCGGTTGTGCAAAACCTCTGTTCGCTTAATTCTGCAACCGTGATTTTAACTCTTTCAATTCTCATGGTGCGATTCTATATGGAGCTATAGAAATGGGATTAGTCCCCACACTAATTCGATACCAAATTCCACTTCTCGAATCGGAGGTAATCCTGGCAGCTCTTCAGAAACACATCTGAAAACTCACATATCACAGGAACTGATTAAACTTTCTTTTCCGACACTTTTGTATCTATTACATATGCTAGATAAGCTTCACAACCCTTTCTCACATAGTTCATGGCTTTCATCGCAGATGCAACAGTTGGTAATCCTTTCAATATCACCGATTCAATTCCAATTAGCTCACTGCTCGACTTCTCAATTCAATACTCTTTCTTTTACAATTCACGATGGCATTATGTAGAGTAAGCCAATCCATACCCAAAATTATGTCGAATTCACAAATGGAAGTAACATCAAATTAACTCAAAACATATATATCACGTAACACCAATGGGAAATTCTTGCACACCTTATCCACCAAGACACATTTGCCTAAAGGGTTGGATACTCTAATCACGAATTCAATAAACTCAACAGGTAGAGTTTTATTCGATACTAGATTCACACACACATAGGAATGAGTTGACCCCTGATCTATTAATGCAATAACATCAATATTGAATAAAGTAAAAGTACCGGTGATAACGTTTGGAGATGATGCTTCCTCTCGTGCACGTACAGCATAGGCTTGAGCAGGTGCTCTCGCTTCTGATCTCATAGTTGTGTCATTTGTCCATTTACTCGGTCTTTCATTCTGAACATTTTCTTCTTCAATCATTTTTGGGCAATCTCGGATGAAATGATCTTGAGATCTACACTTATAACAAACTCTATTGTTATACTTGCCCCAGCATTCTCCCACATGTCATCTTCCACACTGTCTGCACTCAGGTTTGTTACTCTTAACACTGCCAGCACTTTGTCTCGAACGATCTTTACTTGGATGTCCAAACGAAGCATTTGAATGATTACTTGCATCTCTATGTCTCTTAGTAGAAGGTTGAGAAAATTTACTCATTGATCTCTTTCTTTCATCACGAGCTTACGAATCACTTTTCTTCTTTTCCTCATCGAGCTCTTCACTTTGCACGCTCTTCAACTAACACAACAAATTCATTTATATCGAGTATCCCAACCAACAACTTGATGTCTTCATTAAATCCTCTATGAAACGCTTGCACATATATAGTAGCTTCTGTCGAGACACATTCTCTCCCATATTGACTCAATCTTACAAATTCTCGCTGCATTTAGTAACAGATAACCTACCTCGCTTCAATTCTAGAAACTCTTTACGCTTTCGATCAATGAAGCGTTGATCGATATACTTTTTCCTCGAACTCAACTTGAAAGAAATCCCAAGTGATTCATTCTCTCCTGAACCACGATATCAACATTTTCCACCGCTTGTGTAAAGTCGTGTCTCTCACAAGGAAATCGCACACTTAATGCACTCATCGTGGTTTAACGACATCTCATTAAATACTCGATTGTATTTTCAAGCCAAAACTCGCTCGCTCAAAGATCGCCATCCGATGTGGCCTTAAACTCTTCGGCCCCGTGATTTACGAATTTTATCCACAAGAGGCTTATTTAATATGTTCGGATCTACAACTTGAGGCACGGCATGTACTTTGCGGGGGTAGAGGTTGTGGAGTGACCGGATTCGCTCAACAAACACCGTAAACCACTCGCCATCATTCGTAAGAAGGCTTGCTTAGCCTCTCCTCCTCACTCACTATCATTCGCCTTGATGTGGCCATTTGCACACCCTTGAGCGGAGCAGCACATTGCTTTCTACATCGTTAGCAACCGCCGATCGATCCATTACTATATGTAAACACATTTCCAAATGTCAGGTTTAGTCACACTACCGTAATTTCAAATATGCCATGTATAGCTAGACTCACACTCGCTACATTAGTCTAAGAATCGACTAAACCTGGCTCAAATACCAACCAAATGTAACACCCCTAACCCAAGACCGTCGTCAGAATAGGGTTAAAAGGCATTACTGATCAATCAGAACCTTTAACATCCAAAAATTTCAACACAAAGTCAATCCTTACTGTTCGCATTCATTTACAAACATAGTGTCCCTTAAATGAGTCATCAAGACCCTAAGCATGCTTATAAACTGAGTCGAGACTAAATCAAAACACATAGAGAATTTCTCAAAAAATTTAAAACTTTACTAAAATACAGGGGAGACATGCCCGTGGGAGGAGACCGTGTGCCCTCACGACTTCTAGACACCCCCGTGTATCCATCCGTGTCTATATACTAACTATACCAACACGGTCATTAGGCACGCCCGTGTGCCATGGTCGTGCACTTTTAGGTCATATACTGACTTCCCCACCACGGCCACTAAACACGCCCGTGTCGAGGCCGTGTAATTTTTAGTTAGCTATCGAAAGTTGCACACCACGCCGGATGACACACTGCAGTGTCGATGCCGCGGTGATGCTAAATCGCATCCTACAATTCATCCACGGCTTTTAGGCACGCCTCAGCAGCCACAACCGTGTGACATTATAGGCCATTTTGCAAGGCCAAAATGCCACCCACTTAGGGTCAAACTTACAAGCAACACATCCCAAAACATATCATGCACATAAGGCAACCAAGAACTTACCAAATGACCATTCAATCTATGCATTCAATTCCCATTATAACCATAACCAATTCAATACCAAAACTTATCTCATCACAAGCATAATACATTCAATACCAAACATCATTTCTTCTTAGTTCACTAATTCATATTAGCACTTTATGAACACCGAGTTACCATTTATAAGTCAACTTCTCAAACCACAAACCATGCCAAAAGATGCATCACATATATATACCAAAGTCATTCATGCTAAAACTAACACATATCTAGCCACATCTCATGGCTACTACAAATCTCAAACATGATTCAAATGACTAGCCAATACATGCCATATCTTAACTATATACATCTTTCCAAAATACCCCAAAATAGATTGCCGATAGTGTGACCAAAAGTCGATGATCCTCGATTGTAGCTTTACCGATTAATCAGAAAGTAGAGAAACAAATCACACATGAAGCTTTATAAAGCTTAGTAAGTTCATAACATAATACATAATACCAACATGGCATCACATAGATTAATGTTTACTACCACAAATATAATACCATTCACAAACAATATGTTCAATATACTCATCCACACCCACATTCGTAGTTTCACCAATCACATAGATTCCGAGCGCACTTTAGCCAACACTTAGTTATTTGCTAATCAATAATCACGATTCATTCGATCGATCCACGCTCATTTCTTCCTCGATTCATTCGCACACTTAGTGCATAATTAATTAGCTGAAGCTTAATTAGCATCGCACACTTAGTACATCCATCCCAAACCGATCTTTAATCGTCATCGCACACACACGTTGCCAACCACAAAGCCAAGCTTAATTATTTCGCACACACACGCTTCGCTTATCTCGATCACGCTTTTTGAATTCGCACACTTAGTGCCGCTTAACTCAATCTATCACATAGCATTCACATAGTAATAATATCATACCATTTATTCCATAACATTAAACATAGCTAAATACGGTGTATTATGTCCGAACTTACTCGAACGTCGACTATCGATACTACGATTAACGAAAGCACTTTATCTTTGCCTCGATCTCGATCCAAACTTGCTCTCTCTTGGTCTATACACATTTAAATCCATTCAATCATCATTTCATTCAATTTAGTCCACATACACACATTTAAGGAATTTTGCATAATAGTCCTCACATTTTCACATTTCGACATTTTAGTCCTTAATTCACAAGATCATCAAATTCACCAAATTCCATCTAGTACAAGCTTAGCCGAATTTTACTATTGTCCATACAAACCCACACATTTCACCTATTTCACATTTTAACCCTTCAATTTACTATTTTCATAATTTAGCCCTAATTAGCTAAATTCATCAAAATTTCAAGAACAACACATGTTCATCTAACTCATATTTTTCATTTAACACCATAAAACATCACAAAGCTCAACATAGCATCAATGGTATCTCACACAAACATCATCAATACTCAAAATTAATACATGGGTTTGATAGCTCTCAAGCAATGATTACAAAAACGTAGAAATTATTGAAAACCGACTCAAAACATACCTTAATTTTTGGCTTGCAAGTGCCGAATGCTTAGCTCAAATTTTCTTTCTTTTTCTTAAGTACATTCAAATAAAAGAAAAGAAAATAAAGATGAACACTCATCTTTTGGTTTCATTTATCTATGTCATTTATTCAATTACAAAATTGTCCATCCATTAAACATATAAGACAAATTTTATACTAAGGTTATTTAGTCATTCAATCAACCACTATCTCATAAATGGCTTATTTTCCATATAAGGCCTCCACAATATAAAGACATCAACACTTTGATATTTATAAATCAGCACACAGCTTTTACTCTTTACGCGATTTAATCCTTTCTCTTAATTCGACACTTAAACAATGACATTGTCACACAGAATTTTCACACATACTATTCACACAGAAAACAACATTAAAATATTTTTACGACCTCTAATTTGTGGTCTCGAACCACTGTTCCGACTAGGGTCTAAACTGGGATGTTACAAACTCGTCTTTAAAACACCGAAACAACACTTAAAAATTAACAAGCATCGATTAAAAGGATCGAGAACCAATTAGGGCAACTCGCTAAGCTGATCTCTGAACGACCACAAGGCAGCTTGCCAAGCAACACTGAGACTAACCCAAAGGAGCAACTTCAAGCCATAACAGCTCAGGATAGTGTAGGGTCAAATGAGCCTAAATTAAGCCAAAAAAATATGGTAGAGAAAGGTAAGGTCGAGGTAAGTCACGAGAAACCAAAACCGGTAATTAAAGAGTACCAACCTCATATACCCTACCCTGAAGCGTTGAAGAAAGACAATTCTGATGAACAGTTCGGTAAGTTTCTTAAACTTTTAAAGAAATTACATATTAACTTACCACTTATTGAAGCTCTCTCACGTATGCTAGGTTCAAGGAAATTTTTAAAAGATCTTTTAACAAACAAGCGTGGTTGGACGAGGAATCGCATGTGGAACTAAACGCAAGATGCTCAAAGAATGTTGCAAAATAAACTACCATGAAAATTAAAAGATCCAGTGGACTTTTACAATTCCATGCTTAATTGGTAGTTTATCTATTGATAATGCTTTAGCCGATTTAGGCTTAGCATCAATGTTATGCCTTATAAATTGTTTAAACAACTAGGTCTAGGGAAACCCAAACAAACTAAGATGAGCATTCAATTAGTGATAAAACTATTAGAACTCTTGGGGTATAATTGAAGATATTCTCGTAAAAATTGACAAATTCAGTATTCCTAGTAGACTTCGTAGTTTTAGACATGGATGAGGACAATAGTATCCCCTTAATTTTAGGAAGACCCTTTTTAGAAACCGCCAGACTAAAATTAATGCCAAAGTGCAGGAGAACTCATACTTTGTGAGTAATCTAATCAATCACCCCGTGCTCTTGACTCAAATTTAGGATATCGAGTAATCAAGGTGAGAACATAAATTCTATTAAAACCATTCGGTTAAACCTTCTTTCGTGAAGCCCTACCATCAACTACACAATTGAGCCAAATCCTAGACCCTATGCCAACATGGGAATAACTCATGAGGAACGGGCGGCTTCAGATCGATGAACTAGACGAGTGGAAGACACACTTCAAGGAGAAATTAGGAATACACGTAAGCAAAACCAAAGCCACTCCAAGGGACAAACAAACTTCAAATCTGAGATCGTGCATCATAGATAAGGCACTTCGAATACCTCCTCCTAACCCTAATACAAATAATGAAATCTCTTTTTAGGGTACTCAATGTATTCCCATACTAATAAGGTGAGGTAAGTAATCCTACATTCGATACATTTAAAGTAAATGCTACTCGACTTAAGCTTTATCGTGATAGTAAAACTAATAGCATGAGAGAGGATGTACAACTCTTTAAACCACCCCGATTATACGAATGAGAGGTAAGTCTAGCTTAAGACTATAAACAAGCGCTTTCTGAGGCAACCCAGTACTAACCCCATTAATTTTTACATTTTTTATTTCTTTCTTTTATTTTTCCTTTTTAGCACCTAATTATAAACTAACCAAAGTGTAGTTTTCCATACCACACGGCTTAACGCACGACCGTGGTGGATACTACTGATGTACATACCGACATTGCAGAGATAGTACGACGCAGGCTTAAAAATATCTTCAAGCCACGGACTCCAATCAAACACCACACCAGATTTAAGCTGGCCGTGGCCGACATCGCTTTACCAAACACGAAGCGTGGCGACTTCGCCCATGGGCGTGGGAAAAACAAACGAAGCATAACAAGGTCGTGGACTCAACAGACCCACTGTACATAGGCGTGGGGATGTACCAGACTTGAGTTTTTCTATTTAAACCAATCCTTCCCCTTCTTACCTACTCTCCACCCTTCTTCTTCTTCTTTACACCCCACTCTATTCTTCATTTTCAGCTTTCTTTGTTCTTATGACTCTAGCTCTAACAATATCCATGTCGAAGAAGCTGTATGATCCTAGCACAGCCCCCTTTGTGAGGCCGATCTACATAAGTTCATGACACCGCTTCATTTACTCGATAGAAAAGGACCTTCACCATCTAACTTTTCTTTTATTTTCCCTTCTCCTTTATTTTCCTTTTCTTTAGTTTTCTTTTACTTAGTTTAATCTATTTTCTTTCATTTTCTTTAATTTAGGTTCTAAAGGTCGCTAGGGAATCACCACGACTACGACCATAGCCACGACAATCGCAAATTTTTTAGAAATAACACTACCGCTCACAACCATCCAAAAATAAGGACTTTTGAGTCCATTCTTCTTTTCTTTTAATTTTATTTTACTTTATATTTTCTTTCTCATTATCTTTCTTGCCTTTAAATAAATAATTAGTTTATTTTAAATGTGTCTTAAAATTTCCTGGCTATTTCTTCACGAGCTTTCCAATTTCTTTATCTAGCACAGAGCTCAGTAGTAGCCACCACACCACGGGTCTCCCAACTAAAGGAAACCATCCAAATTTAGGAAGTTTCACCTCTCCCTATCTTTTAAATTTCATATCTATCTTTGTACATTGAGGGCAATGTACATCTTAAGTGTGGGGGGTGAATATTTATTTCGAGAAAGTGCCTAACTTTCTGTATTATTCTCAAATCCCTGAATTATGCCTTGAATTATACATTGTTCTTAAGTAATTTTTTCATATTATGATTAGAACAAAATTTCTTTTGATTTATGATTTTATTGATATGTTTTGGATTAAGTCATTGATAATTGTGCAGTGATGATTTAAAACTTTAGGAGACTAGAGAATCAAGCATGATAAGTCCATTTTCAAAAATTAAAATTTTGTCAAGTTATTTACCTAAATCTAAATATTGCTTTGAAGTTTGAAATTTCACGAGGTTGACATCAAAACCGTAATTCTTGTGAGATTTTAAGCCTTTTAGAGCATACATTCTTTGTGCTCACTTTTAATTATGAGGTGTCAACATTGATTTGTTATTCTAGAACTTGCTTTGATTATACATGTTAAGACCACATCATTGATTTGATATATAGAGATGATAAAGGCACCTAGGATTTAACACACTTACTCCACTAAAGCCTACCTTCATAATTAACCCCTAGTGAACCCCGCTTATCCTAACAACCCATTTATTAACTCACCCACTAATATTAACCTAAAACCCTTTGTATTTGTCATCACCATTCCTTTTGACCACCTTTTCTCGCTTCTAGATTTGATTTGATCAGCTTGCCTAATTATTTTATTTCAAAGAGTTGAGTTCATCTTTTATTATGTATTATGATTTGTTCTTAAAAAAATTTGAAGAACATTCATTATTAGTTATATAATTAAGTGAGCTTACACGCTTAAATTCCACATCTTGAAGAAAAAAGCTCATATTATTAGTTTCAAGTTTTCAATTAATGTAACTATTCAGATTAGTTTATTTTTTAGTTAGGTAATTTATCAAGTCAATCTCGATTTTAATCTCGATTTTAATCCTCTAATTCAAATTTTTATTCACACCTTTAACCTAAGCCCCATTATAACCCTTTTAAAGACATTTTGATTTGTATATCATCTCAATTTACACATGGTGGAGATTTGATGTTCGAGCAAGCCTATGGGATTAACTTTTCATGTTTGACTTTTGAGTGCTTAATTTTGAACCTTAAACACTTTGAGTGATTTGAGTGAATCTTTAGTGAGGATGTCAACTCTTGTCAATTCTAAATCAGAGGTAATTATTTAGGTAAAGGGAAACACCTATGTTTTCATGCTATAAATGTATGACTTTATTGTTTTAATCTTTAGGACCCTTTGAGTTAAATTATCAATGTATGAATTATCTTTGAATTATGATGAAACATTATTGATGAGTATTATGAATCAAGGAAGTTCGTTTTAATTGTAAGTTGAGAATTTTGCTCAGAGGACAAGCAAATGATAAAGTGTGGGGGTATTTGATAAACCATAATATGAACATATTTTAATCCCACATTTAGCAAACTTTTGGATGATTTAAGCCTTGAAATGTGTAATTTGGTGCTCTTAATCCTTTGTTTTCATGTTTTATACTCAGAAGAGCACTGGAGGATGAAAAGAACGAGAAATGGGCCCAAAACAGAGTAAATGGGCCATATCAAGAAATCAATACACTGGGCCCAAACCACACCCATTGCTCCTCCTTACAGACTCAAACACACCTGGCCATAATTCAAACGGCATGTGCCATGGGTGTGTCCTCGATGTGAGAAAGAAGAGTTTCGATTAGATTAGGTACTTAAAGGCAAAGAAAGCCATACCAAAAGCCTATATAAACACCTCTAGAGGCCATCCTTCAGTGGAAGGCCCAAATAGGCTAAGGAGCCGAGCCGATAGGCGTGAATTGTGGGATTCACTCAAGAATAGCCGGCTTGATTCATCTCAAGAACTGGAGTTATACTCACAGAGAAGATCTCTCCTTCAATTCCTTCAGGGGTTTTAGGGTTTTCTTATGTTTTGTTTTATATTTACTTCGAGATGTATTCTTTTATCATTATGAACTAAACCCTCGATACTACGAGGGGATGAAACCTAAGATGAATCTTGTTATCATTTGCGTAACTATATGATAAATACTTGATTTGTTCTAACTACGTGTTCTTAATTCTTGTTTTGGTATTTCGGGGATATTGATTCAAGTATTGATGTGC